>JAWHQI010000269.1:2594908-3892363 GCA_033032865.1 Dactylorhiza incarnata
TTGATGATATTATTTTTGGAGCCACTAATGAAGAGTTGTGTAATTATGTTGTAAAAATGATGGAAAGTGAATTTGAGATGAGTATGGTAAGAGAATTAAAATATTTCTTAGGATTTCAAATTGTTCAAAAACATGATGGAATTTTTATTAACCAATCAAAATATATTAATGATGTTTTAAAACGATTTGGATTTGAAAATCTTAAACAAGCAAATACTCCTATGAGTGTATATTTAAAATTAGGAAAAGATGATAGTGGAATATCCATAGATCAAACTTTATATAGAGGCATGATAGGTTCACTTTTATACTTAACCGCTTCTAGACCAGATATTATGTTTTCAGTTTGTTTATGTGCTAGATTTCAAGCCGATCCCAAAGAATCACATTTAAAAGCGGTAAAAAGAATTTTTAGATATTTAATTGGCACATCTAAACTTGGTTTGTGGTATCCTCATAGCAATGATTTTACTCTTTTTGGCTATTCTGATTCTGATTATGCCGATTGTTCACTAGATAGGAAAAACACTAGTGGCACTTGTCACTTTTTAAGCCCTTCACTCATTTCATGGTCGAGTAGGAAACAGAATTCTGTTGCACTCTCAACCACCAAGGCCGAATATATCGCACTTGGTAGTTGTTGTGCACAAGCTCTTTGGATGAAACAAACCTTAGAAGATTTTAATATTAAATAACAAACTATTGAATTATGGTGTGATTATAAAAGTGCAATTGATTTAACATACAACCCGGTCCATCATTCAAGGTCTAAACACATTGATGTGAGACTTCATTTTATAAGAGATCATATTAAAAATAACCACATTAAAATTTCATTTATAGGCACGGATAATCAACTAGCGGATATATTCACTAAACCGTTACCGGATTCCCGTTTTTCAATGCTTAGGCTAGAATTAGGAATCCTAGACATTTCACAATGATTATATCACTATTTATAACCTATAAAATTAAAAAACATCACAATAGCTATACATTTAAAAAAAGGAAGAAAAACTAAATCTTAAACGATCAAAATATACACATTCACCAACATAAATCATGTCCAAATATTAAAAATTATTACAGAATTTTAACAAAAAAGTACTTAAAATGTCTCATAAAAGAAGTTCACAAAATTAAGGAGAGATCTGGGCTGGGAAGCTATCAGATGGCGACAGTAGGATATCGGATGGCGTTAGCTCCCAGAAGTCATTGTCAATCCGAATCCTCCTCATTTTGACTACCTGCTCCACTGCTTTCTGGAAGATCATAAACTAGTCTCCTTACCACTGCCTTCCTACGTCGAGCCTGACTAACTGATTGGTGACGCGGCTCCTCCTCCATAGGCACTTCCCATTCAGCGGCTTCAGCAGGCGTAGGTTTTAATTTTAGTCCCTTAACAAGGAACTTCATGAACTTCTGCATCCGTGTCCGATCCTTCTTCACCTCCATTTTGTGTTCCTCAAAAGACTTTCTATGCTCTTGAAATTCATCAATGTGTCTATCCAACTTTGTTTGAAAAGAGTCGAGTGCCTCCCGCATAGACCCTCCACGTGAAATAGGAGGCTCTCTCACTTCTTCCTGCTCCTGCTCCTGCCACTTCTCTGCTTCCTCTTCCCCCTCTTCCTCGCCTGATTTCCATGGCCTGCTGAGGCGGGGGAGGCATCTGCCTTGGACCTTGCCTCCACCCTAACTAATGGGGTCTTCCCTGACCCCCATGGAAGTTACCCCCTCCTGGGGCGTAACCCCTCCCTTGAACCTGCGCTCCTCCACCTTGATGCCTCCACCCCACCTCTGGGGCCCTGGGCTCTTCTCTTCTCCACACTTCCTACTGCTTGACTTCTGGCTCACTGAGCTTTGCTAGCCTCTTAGTGAGTTTCGGATTAGCCTCCTCTCCTTCAATCTCTTCTGCCACCCTCTCCATCAACTCCTCGTAGGAGTCGGGGACCTTCCTCTTCAAACTCATTTTGAAAAAACTCTCCCTCAGCCCCACCGTGAAGGCTAGCTGGAGGGCAAACCCGGGCATCTCTTGGGTAAGAAGAACCTCCTCCTAGAACCGGTCCGCGTAATGGGCCAACGACTCCCCTGGTTCCTGCTTGACCTTGAAGTGCGACTCGACATCCCTCTTCATCTTAATCAAAGTCGAGTAGCACAACAAGAAGCCTCGGCGCAAGTCCTCGAACTGGTAGATCGACCTGGCTGGGAGTTGATGGAACCAGTCCCTAGCCTTCTCCTTTAGAGTGACGGCGAAGAGACGACACTTGAAAGCATCTGACATTGGTCGGATGGAGACTGAGTCCTCGAACGACTGTAAGTGCTAGACAGGGTCATCCTTGGCGCAGTAGTAGACCCTGCCCCACTCCCTGAACCCTTCCGGGACAGGTGCTGAAAGCACCAACTCGCAAAAAGGGTTTCTCCCACTCGTTGTCCTCTGCTGCTCGAATCATCCTACGACTTATCTTGCAAGACCCGGGATCGCCAGAGCCGTGCTCTCTAGGAGTGCACTCGTCGGAGCAGCGGTCGCTGGGACTGCACTCGTCGGGACAGTGCTTACCAGAACCGGACCTGCAAGGGTGGCGCTCGCTGGGCTGGCAAAAAGCTCTCACCCTGCTCCTGCCACCCCCTTCCCTGCCCTTCCCCCTGGGGCACACTCGCCGACCCCCGGAGGGGGGAACACCTGAGGTGCTGGGGTCGCAAACTCGTTTTGCACCGTGGCAAAGGCAAGACCGATGCTCTCGATGACCTCTATCCTGAAGTCTACGAACATCCCTAGCATCATTGCTGGCTGCGAGCCACCAAACTCATCGCCCTGCTCTTCATCTCCCGCCATGCTACTTCCTTGAAACTTTCTTGCACCAGCTGCTGTCCACGCTCACCACACCAAAAATGTTGGAATCGGGATTCGACCCAACGAGGAGTTCGGACCCCAAAGATGGGTGCAACTCGCGCTTACTGTTCCCTCGGAGCAACCTGACCGAAGACTTGGAACTAAGACCCTTGGCGACAGTGTGGAGGTCCGACCACACACCCAGAAGATCGTAGAGCGCTTCCCCTCCTAAGCGAAGAACTGAAGCCGAGCACCTTGGAGAGCTTTGAGAATGCTAACCGAAGATGATCCGAGGAGAGAGACGCCAAAAAGAAGTCCTCTCCAAAGGTGCCCTTAGGGTCTTATTTATAGTTTTCCTGAACTGGTCTGCTGATAGCGGGATTCCGCCTTTTGGTTTTTCTAAACGCACCCCAATTTGGCCTGCTAACAGCCAAACTCCACTTTTTGGAGGGGCTAACTGCAGACCACCAGGGGCAGAGGGGAAATTTCACTTCCTTATCCCCTGGGCAAGTGGCCTGCGTGAACGACACTCGTGAGAGCTCCTGCGAGTCTCCTCGCGAGTACTGCTCGCGAACCCTCCTAGGCAAGCAGCCTGCGAAGGCCTCGTTCGCCTTCCTTCTGGCGATAACCATCGAGGACAGCTCTCGCATTCTCCCCAGTGAGATCGCCATGGCTCGCACTTCCTAGTTCTCGTGACTCCTTAGTGGCGAGATGACCATTTCCGGCCTAATTCACGTGTTTTTTGGGCCTTTCCTTCTTAGGCGAACACGGGGTTGTACAGTACCGTCGCACCGGATACATATCGTACCCGTTACTCATACCCATACCAGTGCTTCCTAGCAATGACAGTGTTCTCCGCGGGGGACCCTGGTTCATAAATGGCTTTCTCATTGGCCTCCATGCGTGGTTGCCCAACTTTGACCCCTCTTCGCTGCAAGGTTTCTCCTCCCCCATTTGGCTCTGCCTTCCCGCTCAGCCCATGATATTCTAGGACAAGACCAGCATTGCGTAGATTGCGGCAAAGGTGGGGAAGCCTTTATGGATTGACTCAGTCACAAATGACTAGGGCCGCATGGCACACACACGTGTTTGTGTTCGTGTTACCCTTGATCAGACAATGCCGGCAGGTATTCGTGTGGTAAACAAATTTACAACTTTCTATCAAGCGATTGAGTATGAAGGGATCTCTTCGTTATTCTATTGGTGTGGGTGCGTGGGCCATTTGGATAGTGGCTGCAGTCATTCCTCCCATGCCAAACCGCCTCCAGTTAATACTCCAGTTCCACCCGCCATGAATCCTGAATCCATTCCCCCTCCCACTTTTGCCACAGATGAGGCAGCTGTGGGGTGGTCGATGCCTGTCGAGATACATCAGGAGGAACTTCCCTGGACTGATGATGATTATGATCGTGGACATGGACCATGCAATTTGGTTAAGCACTACAGGAAAAAGGGTGGTGGGTGGTCGCCCACGGAAAACCAGAAGCCTGACGGGCGTGACTCAAGGCCTACTTATGTTCGACGCTGTGAGCCGATGAAGTAGCCTCCTGATGATTGCCATTACTGGCCCAAGTCTACTCGGCGTGGAGCATCTTCTCCCGCGATTGATCATAAGGGGAAGCAACAGATGAATGTTAGCCGAGAGTGTGGGCCCTCTCCTCATCGGACATGCTGGGATTCGACGTGGGGCTGCTAGGCTCGGCCTTCCCCGGAGGCAGATGGGCGGTAGGCCAAGGACCCGTCCACCTCTTTGAGTTTGGTTCTATAACATCCCTCAAACAACTAGACCCCTAAGTTAGTTTTTTCATGACTAGGTCATGACAAAACCAAAGGGAACACAAAAGACCATGTGAGCTTAGGCAAGAAGAGGAAAACCACAGTGGTCTGCAAATAAAAATTTGTAGATACCAAGCCTAAGGTTGGACTTTAGCGCCTCACCTTGACCCTTTTACCCCACCATAGCATCCCTAACCCATTAGGGGTCCCTTGGAGCACCAAGGACCCATTGGGGTCAACCAAAGAGGCCAATTTGTCCAAAGTCAACCCTAACCCTAAATTAGTCAAAGTAGCCTAATTAGTTTCAATTGGCCTCCACCATGCCAAATTGACCTTTCCCCTACCCTCATGAGTATATTAGGGACCCAATGGACCAAAAAGCCCCATCATGGGGCCAACAATTTGGCCAATTTGACCTAAGTCAACTATAGCCTTATTTTGGTCAAGTGGCCTATTAAGGATCAATTGACCCTCACCTTGCCAAATTGGTCGTACCTAGACCTTCCTAACCGTTAAGGGAGGCCAATGGGTGACTACCCACCCATTGGGGTCAACCCAAATGGTTAAATTGACCAAAGTCAACTTAACCCTAAATTTAAGTCAAAATGACCTATTTTGACCTAATCAAGCCCAATCCACTTGGGCTAGACCCAATTTAGGTGGTTCACCACCTAATGGGGTTGGGTGCTACTGAATTGTCCATTCAATTTTAGGAAATTTGCCCAGGAGAGAGAAAACACCATTTTCTCCAAAAATGGTGGAGAGAGAAAGAGAGGAGTAATGGCATTCATGGCCAAAGGAGGCCTATTGATCTCCCCATTGATGGGGATTCATCTCCTCTGGCTGTTACAAGAAGTTTAGGGGGTTTTCCAGCCCTCATGGGGGCTGAATTGAGGGGTTCTCATTTTGGCCGAAAATGGCCATTAATGGCCTTCATGGCAATTGATGACATGGCTATCCCTCTCCCCCAATTGAGCATTATAACTCCTTCAGAAGACTGAGAGGAGCATTTTCCCACAATGACCAGAAGAAATCGAGCCCCCTAAGACCTAAATCGACATGGCACCAAAAGCTTCACGGCCGACCATGAGGAACGACGATCGGCGCGACTTCAGGCCACCACACAGGTCAGATCCTCTTCTCCTCCCCTAGTGCATAGATCCCAATCAATTTGGGGCTTGATTCGAGCTCAATTGGGCTTGAATCATGCTCCTGAAAGGGCTCGTTTTTGAGCTCTTTTCCCCAGCTAGAAAACCACCCTCCGGCCACCACCGGCCGGCAAACCACCGCCAATCGCCTGCCACCACCTCGACGAAGGTGGTGGTGGCATTAGCCGGTCGGAAGGATGCAAGGTTGGTCGGCAAAACGAGCACAAACATCACCCGGGACAGGCTGTCGGGGACCGTCCAACTATTGGGGATGATGACTGGGCGTTGTCCGATTTGACGGGATCTGCTAAGCGCAGACCAAATGATTTAAATAATCAAGTAATGTATATTTCTGTCACATATTATGCTATGTTTGGTATTAATTATTAAAAATACATCCCCTTTGATTTGAAAAAACTACTCTACATGATAGTTGTAGGCAATGAGGTCTACTTTAATTTAAAATTGGTTTCATTCAATTTGGGTCAGTGGTTTGACCTCGGCATTCAAAATAGTGCAACATGTACAAAGGATTAACTAGAGCTTGATCTGTGTGCCTCCATCAATCCAATCATCCAAATGACTTGAAAATTGAAACATAGACTATTTTTAACCACACCATTAACATATCCAAAAATGAAAATTTTTGGAGGACATTTTTTTAAGGTTTTTACAAAAAATTAATATTCCATGTATTAATTAATTGTAGGGTCCAGTGACCTCCAAACACCACCAATTTTTGGTGGGTAGTCCTTAGGGCCATGTTATGTCCCTGGTAAAAATTTCATCCTATTTGGGATTGATTTGGTTGGGTATTTCGCAATCCCAATATTGGTTAAACTAAGGGTAAAAAGGTCAAAAGTGCACTTGTTGGGTTAAGTGGTCAAATTTCATCAAAATGATGTGAGACCTTGGACACTGATTGAATATCACATAAAACACCTTCTCCCAAGATTTTGGGTGATTTGGAGTAGTTATACCCTAGAACCCTAGATCAAACCTTAGGGTTATATATTGAACCCATTGAAGGACATAGGTTCATATGTCCTTGGATTGACCTAAAATTTGGTAGAGAGGTTCATAGGGTGGTTTCAAGCCCTCTATAATTTATATGGAATTTTTGGAGACTTTTATTCCTTCAGATTTAATTAATAATTATTTAGGGCACCTCCTTATTAAAAAGAGTTACATGTTCATATAACCTAGGATGATCATGAAACTTTTCCAGTTAGCTTGTGTTAGTGCTAATGTTCCATGGTAATTTTGTTGTGATTTTTTAGATGGTCTATATGGTACTTCTTTCACAAACCCTTTATGTGAACTATTTATGAGAAAAATTATTTAAGGGATAATTATTCTCTAGAAAATTATGCAACTTAGTAATAGGGCATTTTAGGGCAACAGAAAGCTTTGTGAATTTTTGTATGATTTTTGGAAGTATTTATCAGTAGGTTACTTCACAATGTGCCCTAGTTTGGATTTTCTTGAAATATTTATTTATGTTATTAAATGGTTTTGAAAAATTATAAATCCAGTCAGTAAACAATTCTGATCATTTTAGTGGTTGGGTAATTTTACCATAATTTTTGGATAAATATTTTTGGTGGTTCCTTTATTAGCCTCCAATTTTGGATAATTATTTAATATTGTAATTAGAGGCCAATACCTTACTGTAAAATTGTGATATTCTGCATTTGTTGTTATTTTGATATCATAGATTTTCCATAAATTTATATAGGCCATATCATAAGAAGATCTTACAATTCATGTTCAATTTCATACTTGGCCAGTTTTGGAGAAATTATAGTAAATGACAAATAAATAGGGAAAATTATGACCTTCTGGATTTACTCTTATAACATCATGATAGACTCCTAGTAATTATCTTTGGTCATTCAGATGAATATTTGGAGTACCTCCTCACATGCAACTCGTATAGCTCATTTGGTCTGCCTATAATAAAACTATAAAACTTGAGTAACGTGTGGATCATTAGGTGAGAATGGAAGGTAGATGGTGTACCTAGTCTGGTTGAGAAGATGTGAGGTCACCATTAGGAGTCTATATGTTGAGTGTACCTTATTAGCTAAGGGACAAGGTTGTGCTCGGTATCGACGAAAGATCATCTTTCCCTTAGAGAGTCATAAAAAACTTAGGGTTAATCCAAGTGTAATGATAATAGGGTATTCTTATGGGTAGTTACCAATAACATTATGTGTCTTGAGAAAGGGAGGTTTGGGCTATCATCCCATCGTACCTCCTAGTATCGCTGCGAGCCCCTCACAGGGTAGACCTCGGGAAGTCCAAGATTAACCCTAAATCGTAGGAATAAACTGTTATGCAAGACTAACTTAACAATACACACACCCACTGTAAGACCCCATTTTTTTTTCAAACATCGGGTCTTAGGCCTAGAACCGCCGCTTTGCAGTGACACCTTCACTCGGGAAGGTCACCACTACAAAACACCGATCCTGCCGGCCAAATCGATCACAAAAAAAAGTGCATTAAAGAAGACAAGTCCACAGAATCAACATGAAATATAAAACCATAAAGGTAAATGTCCACAGATAATAACTGAATAAAAGATATGCAAGAAAGAGTAGCTGCCCTACTCTAGGGACCAGTCCCACCATTTTGGCTCTACAGGGAGCTACAGGACTCCTTTTGGGGTGAAATCAATTTTAAAATAAAGTAGACTCCAAGGGCTACAACTTTGGTATTGACCACTTTTTCAGTAGAGGGGCCTGAGTATTTTTAATAAATAAATCTATCTACTGCCAGTAATAAAATAGAAAATGAGATAATAATAATAATAATAATTGTTATTAACGTTTCCTGTACAGAAAATGGACGCTCCTGATTATGTCTTCTCCGATGAGCCAACAACCCTGATCTCTTGTTGCTGTAGCTTTTCCAAGAGCTGTCGCCGGCCATCCGGGCACCTCCCTGGCCGGCCACCGCCACCATCACCTCCGTTGAGGTGGTGGCTAACGTGGGGCGGCGGCACGACCGCCGGAGGGGCGGTTTCTGGCGAACTCGACCGAGATATTTTCATGGAATTTCAGATTTTTGCTCACTTGGATCGGGCTCAATTGAGCCCAATTTCTCACCTATTTTGATCTAAGATATATCCATAGAGGGAGAGGAGAAGAACTAGACCTTCTTGGAGCCCGGCGACGATGGCGGCGGTGATCGGCCATGGCTTTTCCCTTCTCCGGTGAGCTTGCCGGATCTCTCCATTCTCCACCAAAACCTTCGATCCAATATATGATTTCGACTGCCATCAACCTTTTGAAGCTAATGGTGGAGTTAGATTTGAGAATGGGGGGCTGTATAGGGGGAATTTGAGGAGAATAGATTTCGGCCATGATGGTTGGGCTTCTCCATTGATGGTGGCTGGCTGGAATTTATGGGGAAACTCCTCCCAAGCATTATGTAAGATGAATGGAGGGGCTTGGGGAGATGAATGGAGTGACCCATGGCCTCCCACCATTAACTTTCCATCCTTTTTTCCTCTTTCTCTCTCTTCATTAAGGGGGAAATTGCACTTTCTCTCTCCTACTCAACATTTCCAGAAATTAAGTGGTAACTCCCGGTAATTATCAGCCTTTTAAGCTAATGGGAAACTCCAATTAGGCCTAGCCCAAGTGGATTGGGCTTGAGTTAGCCTTTTCCCCTCTTTTTGGGCAAGGTTGACCAAGTGTTGACTTGAGGTGTTGAATTGGTCAACTGATGGGTTTTCTGGTCCAAGTGGTGTGTCTTGAGTCCCTTGACACCACCCAAAGTTGGTTGAGTCTTGGTGGTGCCCCAATTGGGCTAATTAATCCAAAAGGTGTTGGTTTGACCAAATAGGGCTAGAGTTGACTTTGGTCAATTTGACCATTTGGGTTGACCCCAATGGGTGGGTAGTGACCTATTGGTCTCTCTTAAGGGTTAGGAATGTCTATGTAGGGTCAATTTGGCAAGGTGGAGGTCAATTGACCCTAATTAGGCTACTTTGACCAATTTAGGGTTAGGGTTGACTTTGGTCAATTTGGCCACTTTGGTTGACCCCAATGGGTCCTTGGTGCTCTAAGGGCACCCCTAAAGGGTTAGGTATGCTATGGTGTGGTCAAAGGGTCAAGGTGAGTCCCTTAAGTCCAACCCTATGCTTGTTAACTGGAAATTGCTATTTGTAGACCACTATGGTTTCCTTCTTCTTGGATAAGGACAAGTGGTCTCTTCAAGCTTCCTAGGGTTTTGTCATGACCTAGTCATGACAAAACCACTATAGGAGTCTAGTTGTTTGGGGGATGTTACACCCACACTCCATGGTTACAGGAGGTTAGTTGGTTTGGATTTACGAGCGATAGGCTCGGTGGTTGTTGGCATGGATGGGTTGGTCCGGTGAGCCGGTGGCTCAGAAGGTTATGGTGACGGGCGGGTTAGCCCTGGGATCTTGTGGCTCAGAGATAAATGATAATCATATTGTATGTACATAAAGGTGGTGGGTCATTAGTATTGGCGGTCATCACACCGACGTCGATACTGTGGATCGGTAAGTGTGGTTAACACTTTTCCAAAGAGAAGTCTGGTTGGCTAGCCAGTAAGAGTACGCAGGAGCTCCGTTGTTGTGTTATTAGCATTGAGGCGTACAATAGGTCAAGGTTAGATAGTGCAGATAACAACCTAGAGGTGGGCGAGGCCCAACCCACCACTTCAGTTTGCCACTACGGGAGTATCCTGGGAGTTTTGCTAGCTCCAAAAAGGGGGAACAAAAGGTCTGTGCGCATAGAGTCAAAGTGTGTGAGTTGCAATTGTGTGAACATAGCATTAAACTGTATAACTTTGCATGTCATGGCATAAGCATTGCATTTCAACCCCTACCCCTATCGTATAAAATTGTATGGGACTTTTTATACGATAGGCCCTGCTAAACGACCCCTTGGTCTATAAATTTATATGGGCATTCCTATAAATCTTGCACTTCTTATTTATTTTTTCTTATTACTATTTTACCTACTATTGTCTTACTTATTATTGTCTTACTTACTACTGCTTTACTCACTTTACCATATGTTATGTAGAGGTAAACATTTCCCGTAGATTAGATTCACCGTCACCTACTATTGTTTATACCCCTTGCTGTCCTCCGCTTCATTCCTCGCTCTTGATTCCTAGGAGTCACCGGGGGAGGGGTGGGCGATTAGCTTAGTCTTTTTGAATACCGGTCGGTGGACCTTATCATTTTAGGGGACTGAGGAGATGCTGCAGCACTAGAGGCAGGTGCAGATGGATGTGGGACAGTCTAGCACAGGAGCGCCCGTCTAAGGATCCGTGAGTGTTACTAGTTGATTTGCTTCAGTGAGTGATATTGTAGTGAGGATTTGATGTATCAGGTAGGAGCCCTTATTATTACAACTTTTATTTCAGTTACTATCTGTGGACCTCTTTTATCGTGAGATATTTTATTTCATACGATGTGGACTTGATTTCTATATATCCAAATGTATATTTTTCTTTTGTTGTGATCGATATGCTCGGCAGGATCGGTGTTTTGTAGTGGCGACCTTCCCGAGTGATGGTGTCACCGCAAAGAGGCAGTTCTGGGCATAAGACACGGCTTTGTGGAGAAAAAATGGTGTCTCACAAACTGGTATCAAAGCGAACCTCGATCTGAAAAAAAGAAGTCCACAAACCCTGGGCCACCCCGTGCGAGCTTAGTTTGAGGACAAACTAGCAGCAAAAGCAATGGTGTGCCCATAAGGGGAATCGCATGAAAAAGTACACTTATAACTGAATTTGTTTTAGCCATATTTCCTTATGAGTGCCAATTTCCTTTTGTAGCCTACGACGAACCTTACCCCGCAGCATGGAGCGCCTCCGACTCCAAACGTCATCCCACCACCACCGACTCCTACTCTATTCCAGTAGACAGATATTGGACAGACACTGACGACCATACTGGAGGCATTCAGGGCACAGCAGGCACCGACTCCTCAGCCAAACCCCGGGGCCAACTGGATGAGTGCCTTCTGAGGTCTTTCCCTTCCATCATACCTTGGGACGGAGACAGTTGTTCGGACTGAGGAGTGGGTAAACATCATGTACGAGATGCTGGAAGGGATTCAGTGCCTGACAGATATGGCAGTACCCTTAGTGGTTTTGTGCTTGGAGTCTCATGTGAAGAGGTGGTGGAAGTCACTACTGGACACCACCTATGCTGGATTGGAGGCGGCTGACATCTCATCGGATGAGTTCAAGATGGCGCTGCTGGAGCACTACATACCGCAGTCTGCGAGAGATGAGCTAGAAGACATGTTCCTACAGTTGAGGCAGGGTAGCAGGACAGTGGTGGAGTATCACCGGGAGTTCACACACCTAGTCCGATTTGCGGACTCTTATCAGCTGGATGATGCAGGATACGCAAAGAGGTTCTATAAGGGCCTCTGTGATGACCTGAGGCAGGCCCTCCTCTTTGTTTTTGACGGCACCCTGGCCAAGGTCCTAGAGATGGCCAAGAAGCTGGAGGTTGACCAGTTCATCATTTGAGGTAGGAAGAGGCCGACAGAGGACCAGGGAAGGAGTGGCAGGAGGGACCATCAGAGGGGCTGATTCATTGTGGAAAGAAGAATGGGGGACCGACCCCGCCAGGAGGGGAGGCATGAGCAGAGGGAACCGGCAGTGTTGGCTCCTCAGCCTCTATAGATGCGGGAGGTGCCAAGGATAGGAGGAGATGGGCCACCTCCCCCACCGGAGTGCTACCAGTGCACCACCAACACTACAGGCTGCCCCACCAGCCCAGCATTTTGGGGGCCGGGGACGTGGTCGAGGTCATGGATTCCAGGGCGGAGATCAGAGACAGAATAGGGATCAGATGTACGCCTTGGACCTGGCTCAGCCCCGGAACCCGGAAAGGGTCATTACAGGTACTTTACTGTTTTTCTAGTAATTAATAGTACCTTGCAAACCATAACTTCACCTTAGCATTGAACCAAATGAACAAAAATCACCTAGGTATAGTACTCGTCTGCGGCGAGCCCGCATATACCTTATTTGATACGAGTGCCTCGCACTCGTTCGTCTCAAAAGAATATGTGGATGATCTAGATTAGGTCAAACACTTCGAGGGCATCCACAGGAGGGTGCGATTCCCGGACGGCTCGGAGATAATAACAAATGCCAAGTGCAACATGAACATAGAGATTGGGGGAAAGCTGTACGAAGCGTCGGCGGCGCTCTTGAAGATGAAAGATTTTGACCTGATCCTGGGCATAAACTGGCTACACGGGAACCAGGCAAGGATTGATTGCCCAGAAAGGAGAATTGTTCTAAGGCACGAGGACACAGAAGTAGTAGCTGAAGGTATTATTAGACCCCTCCGCCTCTTATTATCATCTATTCAGGACACCAAGGCCCACCTACAGGGAGATGAAGTATACCAGGTGCTGTTCGAAGCGATCGAGGTGAAGGATTCTGTGGCCAGTATCTCGGTAGTACAGGATTTTGCCGACGTATTTCCAGAGAAGCTACCCGGGCTGCCACCGCACCGCGAGAATGATTTTTAGATCCATCTGGTGCTGGGGTCAAAGTCAGTATCTAGAGCTCCTTATCGGATGACCCCGAAGGAGCTAGTGGAGTTTCAGAGCCAATTACAGGAACTGGTGGAAGCTGGGTTCGTCAGACCGAGTTCCTCACCTTGGGGAGCTCCGGGGCTATTCATGAAGAAGAATAATGGGACCCTCAGACTGTGCATCGACTACAAAGCTCTGAACAGGATGACGGTGTAGAACACGTACCCATTGCCGAGGATAGATGAGCTATTTGACTGGCTAGAGGGAGCCCATTGCTTCTCGAAGCTGTATTTGAGGTCAGGATATTATCATCTGCGGATTCAGGAGGAGGACATTCCGAAGACGACTTTCAGCAGCCGATACGGACTGTATGAGTTCACCGTGATGCCTTTCGGGATCACGAATGCACCATCAACATTTATGAGTTTAATGAACCGGGTGTTCGAGCCTTATCTCGGCATTTTTCTCATCGTGTTCATCGAGGACATCCTCATCTATTCGTGGACAGAGGAGGAGCATGCACGACATCTGGCATTGACTTTGGAGAAACTTCGAGAGCACAACCTCTACGCGAAGTTTAGCAAGTGTCAATTTTGGCTGAAGGAGGTGGCCTTCCTGGGTCACATTATTAGTGGAGCTGGACTAGTAGTGGATCCAGCGAAGATGCAGGTAGTATGGGATTGGCTGCCGCTGAAGATGGCCACCGACGTGCGGAGTTTCTTGGGACTTGCCTATTATTACCAGAAGTTTGTACATGGGTTTTCCCGGATAGCCCTCCCACTCACATCCTTAACGAAGAAGGATACTGCATTCATTTGGACGCCATAGTGCGAGGCAGCCTTCCAGGAGATGAAGGGTCGGCTTACGACAGCCTCCATCCTTGCCCTTCCATCCGGGAAGGAAGGATTCTAGGTGTATACGGATGCGTCATACCAGGGGATGGGTGTCGTTCTGATGCAGAACGGGCACGTGATAGCGTACGCCTCCCGATAGTTGAAGAATCATGAGCGGAACTACCCAGTGCATGATTTAGAGATAGGGGCGGTTATATTCGCTCTGAAGATCTGGCGGCACTACCTCTACGGTGTTCACTGCGATATATTCTCAGATTACAAGAATCTGAAGTACGTAGACACGTAGAAGGAGCTGAACATCCGACAGAGGCGCTGGGTGGTGTTCTTATCTGTCTACCAGTACATGATACATTAGCACCCAGGGAAGGCGAATGTGGCAGCGGACACACTGAGCAAGAGAGATACCATGTCGGGAGCAGAGCCCCATTTCATGGCCATGGAGATGGTACGGATGCTCGAGGACATGTAGACCTCCTTAGTATCCGAGGATTATCCGGAGCTATATGAGGAGTACCTGGCGGCGATGAGTACCACGGATGATATACGAGACTGTATCAGGGATGGGCAGAAGCAGGATGCCAAGTTGGTGCCGATATTTAGGGCTTTGGAGGCAGGTATGGCCGGAGATTATTCATTGAAGGACGACCTTTTGAGTTTTAGAGGCCGAGTATATATATCGACAGGGGGCCGGATTTGGGATGACATCATGACAGAGGCTCACTGCAGTAGGTATTCGGTGCACCCGGGTATCTCCAAGATGACGGCAGACTTGAAGAGAACCATGTACTGTCCGGGCATGAAGAGGGACATCACTTAATTTGTGACCCACTGTGAGTCTTGCCAACTCGTGAAGATGGAATTCAAGAACCCGACTGGACTATTGCAACCTCTCCCGGTACCAGAGTGGAAGCTCGACGAAATTGCGATGGATTTCATACATGGTCTCCCCCGGTCACATGCGGGGAATGATTCGATATGGGTGATCGTCGACAGGTTGACGAAGGTGGCCAGATTCATTCCAGTTAGGAAGGACGCTCTGGTCAGTGATTTGATATGGAAATTTGTGGAGCAGTTTGTCCAATACCATGGCGTGCCTAGGATGATTGTGTCGGATCAGGATGGATGATTCACATCGAGGGAATGGAGAGCGATGCATGCTTACTTGGGCACACGATTGACATTCAGCAATGCATTCCACCCCAGACGGACAAGAAAATGGAGCGTACCAACCGAACCTTGGAAAATCTTCTACGCCTTTGCATTCTGGATCGAGGGGAGCCATGGGAGAGACTGTTGTCGTTGGTTGAGTTCTCGTACAACAACAGCCACCAGGATAGCATAGGCATGACACCCTACGAGGCTTTATACGGACGGAGATGCAGGACCCCATTGTCTTGGATCCAGGATGAGGATCCCAAGGCACTCGGCTCAGAGATCGTGGAGGACACGGAGGATCAGGTGTGGCTGATTAGGGACAAGATGTTGGAGGTCCAGAGCAGATAGAACAAGTATTAGGATGCGCGACATCGTATGGTAGAGTTCCAGGTGGGAGATCGGGTATTCTTGAAGAAACGTCTAATGCATAGGGTCTTGAGGGTACGCGGGCGGAAGAAGCTCAGTCCGAGATATATGGGGCCCTACAGTTCCTATGGTGGATCGACCCCTTGGCTTACAGGCTGGAGCTGCCGCCGGAGTTAGCGGGATTGCATGACGACTTCCACGTCTCCTCACTTAGGAGGGATCTACTACGACCAGAGCAGCAGATATCTACTACGAATGGGACGGTAGCTACTGATCGAACGGTTCACCGGTAGCCGGTCTGGATAGACGACATAGAGATGCGTGTCTTGCGACGCAAGAAGGTTCTGCCAGTCTGTGAAATTTTTCAGAATCTTTATGGAGTGAGCAGGAATTGTACAACTTAGAGTTCAAGCCAAACAACCAGAAGCACATGAAGCAAACATGATCTTTATTGATAAGCAAAATTCTTCATTACAGGGCAAGGTATACATGGCGAGACATGATTTCGCCAGTATACAAAAAACAGAAGAGAAAAGCAGCTAAAAGGAAAACCAGCGGTCTGCCAAACTGAGACCGCCTAACCGCCCAACTTGACAGTCCGCTCGGCTAGAAACCAGATCGCCCGAACTGCCGACCTGCGACTTGAGCCACACCAACTGAGAACCACGCGAACTCCCGAACTCCACTGATCCTCCCGAACTCCAGCAACCCGCACTGCAAGCCGCGAGACCGCCCAAACACCTTCAGAAGAGGAGGTGACCGCTGCTGCCCGCACAATCCGCAGAAGCTACACAAGACAAGTTCGATCAGCTAACCGGCCGGTTACAAAACACAAACCGCAAGAACAGGTCGCGAGCTCAGCTTACACTTGGTGCTATATATTTGCTGCTACAGTGGATCCTATTTATAGGCAGGCGACCTGATCTAGTCACCACCCTATGAGATAGGATCACCACCCCTTGATTGCGCGACCAGACCGGTCAACCCGCGCGACCAGCAAAAGAACCTCCTGCTTAGTGAGCTCGCCGATTTCATCAGAAGCCGCGCGACCATGAAAACTCGCCTGGTCATGTCGCTCACCACCTGTGTTCGCCACCCGACCTCCTCCAGAGACCGCGAACACACCAGACCGACTAGGGCACAGCCTGCCAAGTCGATCAAACACCTGTGACTGCATATGCCAGCTGATCGCCGAAGGACCAGCCATGCGAACACAAACCGGAGACCGCACGACTAAGACGACCTTAGTCCGCGCGCACCACAAAGAACCCAGACAGCCTCCAGACCGGCTGCCCGCACCACGCAGTCATAAGCACCAGACCGCGCGCCTTCCTTACCAGGTAGAAACCTGCTCCGCCACGCGGTCAGACAACCAGACCGCGCGGCCTCACCTCGGCACCCTTGGACAGAAGACTGGCGATCACACCGAGTAGCCCGCGGCTAGACCAAAGAGGTCAAAACGCCAGAGGAGACCGTAAGACCGTGCAGTTAGATCAAACCACGCGGTCTCCCCCCCAGACCGCCAACTTCCAAAATCCTCCCACTTCAACATTTTCAACACTCCCCCTTGAAGTGGGAAGTTGAAACCAGTCCAAGTAAACTCCTTAGCCGAGTAAACGGACCCTTCGTCAGCGCCTTTGTGAAGATGTCAGCAATATTGTCCTGACTCCGAACATGCTCGACCGAAAGAGACCCCTCCAGCACCTTCTCACGAATGAAATGATGCTCGATCTCGATATGCTTGGTCCTCGCATGACAAACTGGATTAGTAATCAGTTTGAGAGCACTCTCGTTGTCACCGCGGAGCAGAGTCGGACCCCGAACCTCCTTATGGATGTCTCCAACCAACCTCCTAAGCCAGATGGATTCCTGAGCTGCCAAGGCCGAAGCCTTGTATTCCGCTTCCGTGGTTGAGACCGACACGGAATCCTGCTTCTTGCTGCACCATGATATAGCCATGGGGCCCTCCATGAAGACGTATCCAGATGTCAACTTCCGATCATCTGAATCTCCCCCGTAATCAGCATCCATGTACCCATGCACCTCAAAGCCCGCATCCCTCCTGTAAAGGAGACCCATATCTGAACTCGCCTTGACATACTTCAATATACTCTTGGCCGCTAGAAGATGAGGCACCCGTGGTTCCGCCATATAATGGCTCACCCTGCCAATTGCATATGCAATATCCGGCCTGGTAATCGTCAGATAGATCAAGCTCCCAACTAGAGCTCGAAACACCAACGGATCTTCCAGAATCCTCCCCTCATCCTTGCGAAGTTTCATGGCCTTCTCTAGAGGTGTGGAAGTGCGCTTCCCGTCCTTCATGCCGAACCGCTCAACGATTCGCTCCGCATATCCAGCCTGGGACACCAGCACTCCACTCTCCTTCCTCTTCACCTCGAGTCCAAGGAAATGGTGAAGCTCACCTAGATCCTTCATCTCAAATCTGATGGACAGCTCAGCCCGAAGCTGCGCTACCTCCTCCTTCGAATTCCCCGTCACGATCATATCATCGACGTAAAGCAGCACGATGACTTGAAGCTCCCCACTCTTCTTGACGAACAAGCTTGATTCTGAGTCTGAAGCACCAAACCCGCAGAATAAGAGATACTCTGCAATCTTTCCATACCACGCCCTCGACGCTTGCTTCAACCCATACAGGGCCTTCTTCAACTTGCAGACATGCTCCGGAAAATCTTCAGATACTAAGCCTGGCGGCTGGACCATGAAGATGTCCTTGTCAATCTCGCCGTACAAGAACGCATTCTTTACGTCGAGTTGCCAGATCTTCCACCCCCAACACGCCGCCAAGGCAATCACAACCCGAACTGAAGTCATTTTTGCTACCGGACTGAATGTCTCTTCAAAGTCTTCATCGTATTGTTGCGAGAACCCCCGAGCCACAAGGAGAGCCTTGTATCGCTCGATACTGCCGTCAGCCTTCTTCTTAAGCTTGTAGACCCACTTGCATGTGACAGGAGTGGTGCCTTTGGGCCTGGGCACCAGAGACCAGGTCTCATTCTTCTCGAGAGCTGCCATCTCTTCTTGCATCGCAATGTCCCACTCCTTCACGCCTTTGGCCTTTTCAAAGCACGATGGATCCCTCTCATCCAAGGGACCAGCAAAGAAACATGAGACAAAGCTCACCATGTTTCCTCCTGTATAGCGATCAGGGGCAATGATAGTTCGCTTTGATCTCCGTAATGCCTTCCCCTGACTCGCAGTATCTTCAGCTGCTTCTTCCCTAGCTCCTCTTCCAGACGTACTCGGAGCATCGCTCCCCCTGCTTCCTGAACTAGAAGCCTCTACCTCAGAACTAGATATTGATGGACCACCTGGTGACACAGGTAGCTCCACCTTAAGATTTTCCACAGCTTTCTCTGGCTCCTCCACCCTGCTTTCTGGTAGCTCAACACCTGAGCCACCCTTGTACGACGTCACCTCGTCAAACACGACGTCGCGAGATACAACAAATCTCCACTTCTCTGGGTCCATACACTTCCAGCCCTTCTTCCGGTCATCATACCCCACGAAGACTAGCTTCCTTTCTTTCGCATCTAGCTCCGTCCGAAGCGCATCTGGAACGTGCACATAGCAGGTGGAACCAAACACCCGAAGGTGCGACACACTTGGATTTTCCTTGAACATCAGTTCATGCGGGGTCTTCATATTGATGGGACTCAGAGGCATCATGTTGATGACGTAGGCAGCACAAGACATTCCCTCCGCCCAGAAGGACTTTGGGATACTCTTGGCATGCAGCCAACACTTGCAGGTCTCCGTCAGATGACAGATCTTCCGCTCTGCAACTCCATTTTGCTGTGGAGTATGCCCACAAGTAAGCTCCCTCCGGAATCCCGCCTTCCTGCAAAAAGTAGAGATCTCACCAGAGGTGAACTCCCCTCCGTTGTCAGTCCACAGCTTCTTAACCCGCAGTCCAAGCCGACCCTCCACGAGCTCCTTGAACTCCATAAACTTGGCAAACGCCTCCGCCTTCTCCTTCAAGAAATATACCCAGACATATCTGGTGTAATCATCAATCAACACCAGCATATATCTGCTGCCTCTGAGGCTTGGGGTAGCAGTCGATCCCATCAAGTCACCGTGGATGCACTCCAGCGACACACTACTCCTTGTCTGCGACTTGTCAAACGGTAGTCGATGAGACTTGCCAAACTGACATCCCGCGCACACATGACCGTCTCCGTAGGAAGATAGACTAGGCAGGCCCTTGACCAGACCTTTCACCGCCATAGCTTTCAACTTATCCATCCCTACGTGCCCCAACCTCTCGTGCCATATCACAGCACTGTCGTTTGTCCTCATCTTGTCAACATAAGAACTTGTCGATAAAACGAACAAGTCTTTAGCTCTCCTCCCCATATGAACTACCTCAGCCTTCACCGCATCCACATTCCAAAGAAACCTCACTTCTGTTGGGCCAAACAGAACGTGATACCCAGCGTCTACAGCGTTGGTCATGGAGAAGAGGTTTTTCCTCATTCCGGGCACATGATAGACACTCTTCAAAGTTAGTGGCCCTCTATCACTACCCAAGGAAACAACCCCCACCTTCTCTACAACATGCACAGTATTATCAGCAGTAATAATGGCATCATTACCTGAATAAGGCTGCGCTGAAGAAAGCTTCGACTCGTCCCCGGTGAGGTGATGACCATACCCCGAGTCCACGATCCAGTCCTCCTGATAGTTGATAGAAGCCGTAGCTTCAACAGAAGCTGAGAAGGCTCCTCCCCATCCTCCATCAATCTGTCTGGCATCAGCTTCCTCCTTTCCTGTAACAGCATGCCCCGACTGAAGATTTACCCGGCACTCCTTCCTGATGTGACCAACCTTTCTGCACCTGAAGCACTTGGGACCTTCCCCCTTCTTCTTCCCTTCAGCCTTAGGAGCATAACCCCTCTCCTGCTGTCCAAAAGTTGAAGGCCCATTGCCTCCTCCAGCGGTCTTCTTCTTATCCCATTTCTTATTCTTTCCTGTGAAGAGAACTTCACCATCTCCCCCAGACACTGACACCCCCGCCATCTGCCTTGCTAGACTCTCCTACGAAGCAAGCAGATTTTCCAACTCCAGCAGAGACGGCTGATTTGCCCAACCCTGCACCGACGTCACAAAGGCAACATATTCCTTCCGCAAACCGCGGATGATGTGCCTCTTCAGCTTCACCTCAGAAATTGGCTCATCAGGATCCAACGTTGAATCTCGGCGCACAAGTTCTTCATCTTCACTCAAGAAGAACGTAGAGATAGAAAGTTCACCTTGAGCCGATCTGGCCAGCTCATTCTCCAGGAATTGAAGTCTTGCCACATTCTTCTTGTTAAATAACCCATCCAGGGCTCTCCAGATCTCTGCAGCTGATGCACACCCCAAGATGTGATCAAACAGATCAGGTGATATTGCCCTCTTCAGGGCGAACTCTGCTTTGGCATTAATCCGCCTCCAGTTCCTCACCTCATGAAGGTTATCTCCAACCAGAAAAACTTCCTCCGTGCTCTCTCCTCCAACTACCTCCCAGAGGTCCTCACCCAGAAGATAGCTCTGCATACAAGACCTCCACTTCTTAAAGTTGGTCGAGTTGAGCATCTCAATTCCAAGACCCCTCGCTTCCATGGCTCTACCACTGGTTCCTTCTTCATAAAGGTGATGGCTACTCTAAGTTGTTCACTGCTCTATCCACTCCAACCTACCTCTGATACCATGTGAAAATTTTCCGAATCTTTATGGAGTGAGCAGCAATTGTACAACATAGAGTTCAAGCCAAACAACCAGAAGCACATGAAGCAAAGACGATCTTTATTGATAAGCAAAATTCTTCATTACAGGGCAAGGTATACATGGCGAGACATGATTTCACAAGTACACAAAAAACAGAAGAGAAAAGCAGCTAAAAGGAAAACCAGCGGTCTGCCAAACTGAAACCGCCTAACTGCCCGACTTGACAGTCCACTCGGCTAGAAACCAAATTGCCCGAACTGCCGACATGCGACTTGAGCCACACCAACTGAGAACCATGCGAACTCCCGAACTCCACTGATCCTCCCAAACTCCAGCAACCCGCACTGCAAGCCGCGAGATCGCCCGAACACCTTCAGAAGAGGAGGTGACCGCTGCTGCCCACACAATCCGCAGAAGTTGCATAAGACAAGTTCGATCAGCTAACCGGCCGGTTACAAAACACAAACCGCAAGAATAGGTCGTGAGCTCAGCTTACACTTGGTTCTATATATTTTCTGCTACAGTGGCTCCTATTTATAGGCAGGTGACCTGATCTAGTCACCACCCAATGAGATAGGATTACCACCCCTTGATCGCGCGACCAGACCGGTCAACCCACACGACCAGCAAAAGAACCTCCTGCTTAGTGAGCTCGTCGACTTCAGCAGAAGCCGCGCGACCATGACAACTCGCCCGGTCATGTCGCTCACCACCTGTGTTCGCCACCCGACCTCCTCTAGAGACCGCGAACACACCAGACCGACTAGGGCACAGCCCGCCAAGTCGATCAAACACCTGTGACCGCATATGCCAGCTGATCGCCGAAGGACCAGCCATGCGAACACAAACCAGAGACCGCGCGACTAAGATGACCTTAGTCCGCGTGCACCACAAAGAACATGGACAGCCTCCAGACTGGCTACCCACACCACGCAGTCATAAGCACCAGACCGTGCGCCTTCCTTACCAGGTAGAAACCTGCTCCGCCACGCGGTCAGACAACCAGACCGCGCGACCTAACATCGGCACCATTGGAAAGAAGACTGGCGATCACACCGAGTAGCCCGCGGCTAGACCAAAGTGGTCAAACCGCTAGAGGAGACCACAAGACCGTGCGGTTAGATCAAACCGTGCGGTCTCCCCCCTAGACCGCCAACTTCCAAAATCCTCCCACTTCAACATTTTCAACATAGTCAAGGTCCTGTGGAGAAATCATGGACAGGAGGAGCACACCTGGGATCCACTGGACTTGATGCAACGAAGGTATCCATAGCTCTTTACGACAGGTATAATTTAAATTTTTGGGTTGTTACATTTAATCACTTGCGGTAGGAACCCCGCAGGCCTAACCTGAATTTTGGAGACGAAATTTTTATTTTTATGTATTGGTATTTATAACATCCCTCAAGCAACTAGACCCCTAAATTGGTTTTGTCATGACTAGATCATGACAAAACCATAGGAAACACAAAAGACCATGTAAGCTTAGGCAAGAAGAGGAAAACCACAGTGGTCTGCAAATAATAATTTCTAGATACCAAGCCTAGAGTTGGACTTTAGGGCCTCACCTTGACCCTTTGGCCCCACTATAGCATTCCTAACCCATTAGGAGTCCCTTGGAGCACCAAGGACCCATTGGGGTCAACCAAAGAGGCCAATTTGACTAAAGTCAACCTTAACCCTAAATTGCTCAAAGCAGCCTAATTAGGGTCAATTGGCCTCCACCATGCCAAATTGACCTTGCCCCTACCCTTATGAGGATATTAGGGACCCAATGGACAGAAAAGCCCCATCATGGGGCCACCAATTTGGCCAATTTGACCTAAGTCAACTATAGCCTTATTTTGGTCAAAATGGCCTATTAAGGGTCAATTGACCCTACCTAGACCTTTCTAACCCTCAAGGGAGGCCAATGGATGACTACCCACCCATTGGGGTCAACCTGGATGGTCAAATTGACCAAAGTCAACTCAACCCTAAATTTAGGTCAAAATGACCAATTTTGACCTAATTAAGCCCAATCCACGTGGGCTAGACCCAATTAAGGTGGTCCACAACCTAATGGGGTTGGGTGTTACTAAATTTGCCATTCAATTTGAAAGTCCTCTGGTATCAGTGGAAAGTCCTATGATACCAATTGAAAGTGAGGTTAGATCTTAGATTTACTCTAGAGGGGGGGGGGGGGGGGTGAATAGAGCATTAAAAGTTTTTCACTTATTTTTATTGCGGAATTAAAATAGTGATACTTATATGTGTATTGAGTGAGTTATAAAAACAAACACAAAGAGAGCACACAACACAATACAGAAAATCACACACACAGAGGAAACAAGGATTTTATAGTAGTTCCCCAATAAACCTGGGTACGTCTACTCTTCTACCACCCTTGGTAGGATTCCACTAGGTTTTTGATAGGTACCCTATCACCAATGGGGTTTTGATCAGGTGCCCAAAACACCACTTGAGCTTTTGATCAGGTGCTCTAACCAAACTACAGGTTTTTGATCAGGTGCCCTGCCACCAAGGAGTTAACTTTTGAAGGGAGTTATAACCCTGTACAAGAGGGGATAAAGAGGGTTTAGATGTTCTTCTCAGTCAATAATCTGAGAGAAGAATCTAGTGGAATGTGTTGTTGTAAAGCTGCTCCTGTCTGATTGAAATTCTTGACAACTTGAGGATGGAGCTTTCACTTGAATGAAGTATCTTCCTATATCTTCCTGATAGCTGATGAATCTAAGAGACAAAATGTTTCTCAGATTGTTTGTTGCTCTTTGAAGATCTAAAACTTGCAGCAGAAATCTGAGAGATGATTTGTATTGTTGTTCTCAGAGAATGAGATGTGCTGCTGAAGAAGATGAAGATCTGTAAAGCTTTTTCTTTTCTTCTTTCTGTATATTTTCTCTCGACAGTATTCTTCTTCTCTTTATTTCCTGTCTTGCTATTCTGTAAAATGATACTGTATATCTTCTTTCTTATTCCTTTTTGAAATCTTTGACTGATTTGAATTTCAAACCCTCTGAAATAAGGAATAAAATAATCTGGAGGATTATTTCTTGGAACTGTAAACTAAGACTTTAATTCCTTTTCCTTTTTAATTAATGATATCCTTTTCCGCCAAATGACTATTTTCTCGGGAGGAGAATGGAAAGGAATAAATAAATGGAAAGATATAATCCTTGACTTATCTGGAATAAATAGAGCCGTTGCTGATGGAAGATCTGAGTTCAGAGAATGAAATAAAAATGATCTGTCTGAAATAAACAAGCTGAAGAGAAATTTTGTCAACCTGAGAACTGAGTTCGTCGAACTGAATGTTGATTTTCGTCGACCTGAACTTCTGTTGTTGATTCATCGAATGCAGAATGGAATTCGTCGACCTGAGAACTGAAGAATAAACTGCTAACTCTGGCTGGAAGAATTCAATTAGTCGAGCTGAAAGATATTTCGTCGAACGCAGAGATTTGGCAAATTCGTTGACCGCTGAACTGAGCAAATTCGTCGACCGCTGAGACTGGATAAAATTGTCGACTGCTGAGACTTGGTAAACCGCTGGGACAGTTCGTCGACAGCTGAGATGCTGAGATGCTGAGACTGAAGTTCATCAACCGCCGAGACAAGCTTTCGCCGATCTGAATCAATTTGTCGATCGCTGAGACTTGGTCGAACTCTGAAACTTGGTCGACCACTGAGAGCATTTCATCGAACACAGAGAGGAGTTCATCGAACACAGAATGAACTCGTCGAATACAGAACCTTGGCAAGTTCATCGAATGCAGGAGCATGTCGTTCGTCGAACGCAGGATAGAGTTCGTCGAACACAGTATGGAGTTCATCGAATGCAGAAAACTTATCTTTTCCTTAGTTCTAACTGCCTACAACCTTGACCCTTTAGACTATACATTGGGGTCAACTTAGTCCTAATAAACAGATAGTGATCCTAGCCCAAATCAGTAATAGGGTTGTTCCAACAATCTCCCCCTATTTGGGTTAGGATACTATTTGACAAAAATTAAAACAAACAAAACACAGTGTATATATATCTGACATATTATAAACATTTCAGCAGTTATATAAGAAATATGATACTCTGAGTTTAGAAACATTACATTTGAAAACAGAAATAATAATAACAAACGATCAAAACCTTTTTTCTTTCTGAATTCTTGCTTTCTGACTTTCTGAAATTTGATATTGTCTTTCTCTGAGTTTTGGGTTTGATTAACTGAGCTGCAGCAATAACTGATTATCTGAATTTGTATCTGTTGCTTCTTCTATATCAAAATCTGTATCTGAATCTGCATTAAGCTAGAGCAAACACTGCATCTGAAATTGCAACATATGTAGCTTCTTCATTCATCATCTCCCTCTTTCATAAAACATCTCCCCCTGAGAGCATCTCCCCTTGAGACTGGAGCTTCTTCAGCTTTCTCCCCCTGCCTAGTTCATAGAACATCTCCCCTTGAGCAAAAACTACATCATATGGAGCTTCTTCATAGAACTTCTCCCCTGCCTAGTTTCAGGAAGACCTGAAGCTAGGGCCCTAGAAGAAGGGACATTAGATGGAGGAGGAAGGGAAGAATGCAATCTGATTTCCAGAAATTTGTTCTGATAATGTTGTTGCATTCTTTGTCTTAAGGATGTGTACCCCTTCCTTTATTTCTGCTACTGGGAGTTTGATTCTGACACCAATTGAAAGTCCTGGTTTTCTGATATTGAACTTGCAATTTCATTTGCATTCTCTGTCTTGAGTGTGTAAACCTGATAACTGGTTTTTAGTCATCATTTTTATGGTTTAGATTAGCATAAAATTCGCTAAGTTTAATAGAATTCTGTTACGTATTTTTATGTTTTTATATTCTCCTAAGTTTAATTATATTTTATATATTTTATATAATTATTATGTTTTAATTTCATATTAGCTTAACTAATATTATGTTGTCATTTTGAAGGTGTTGTTGGAGCATCCATGTCGCCTCCATGTGCAGCACTTCATTCATTGCACAACCCGCTTCCTCCATGTCCAGCCCGAGCTCAAGAAAATGCAGTCCAGTCCTTGCTCATTGGTGCTGTCCGAGCCCCCTTGATGCAGCCCAAATGTGCAAACCAGCCAGCTCATGTGAAGTCCAGCCGATCCTAAGAAACTCCACCTCTGGATGCAGCCCGTCCACTTACATTAAATCATAGCAGCCCACCTTTATGTAGCAGCCCAATTCCATCCAGCAGCCCACCTTATTCCTCCAAATAAATCCAAGCCCGCCACCTTCAATACATGCCGTCCACCTTCATGCTGCCCAAGCCCACTTCAATTCCAACCATAAAGCCAACCCGTGAACACTATCCATGTAGTCCACATCAGCCACCTTTAATTAAAACCAACCATGCATGCACTCCATAAATCATCACCCGCCACTTTAATTCATGCATGCTCTCTGTCTCCCTCTTTATTTCTTTATTCTCTCTTTATTCCTCATTCAACCCCTCTTCTTTTATTTTTAATTTTCTATTTTAATTTTATTTCTCTTTTCAATAACATACATTGCATTTGCTTCTCTCTCTCTTCTCCCTCATCAATACCATGCATGCACCTATCCATTCATGCATCTCTCCACCCCATCTGTCCCTTCATCTCCAATTCTTTCTAGATCCTTCTCCCTCTCCTATATAAGGACCCCATATCTCAAGCATGAGGGGGGGAGTGTAGGTTGGAAAGTAGAGAGCAAGTGTTTCTTTTCTTGTTAAATTTTCTTTATTGTAATTCTCTTTTGGTAGAATAGTATTGCACTAGTTAAATTTTGTTCTTATTGTTGTACTCTTATTTCTAGTTTAATGAAAAATGTAATTTCTCTTTTTTCTCTTTACTCTCTCTCTAATGCGAAGCTAATTTTATTTAGTGCCCGATCACGATGATCTTTGCGATGAAATAACGCATCTTTTATTTTATGTTTCACTTTTGTATTTTTATTTTTGATCCAACCTTGATTTTTATCGTATCGACTCCGTATTTCATGTATACGGTAGTAGATTCCGATCTCATATTTGAGTAGCCGAGAGGCTCGTGAATGTGAAAGATCACTCAAGGAAGGAAGGAGTTGCATGCAACCCTAGAGATAGGATGACGTAAATCCTCCGGATTGGAGTCAAATCCAATAGTGCGGGTCACTTCGATAATGCGACTTTAGGCCTTTTTGATTCGCAAAGAGATTTCAGTCAAAACGTCTAGAAGTTAGGAGATTTAATGCTCTAGCGAGATTATTTCTCATTTTCGGATCTTCCACGGTCTTTATAAAATTGCAAATGTCAAACTAATTTATTCCATTATTTTATTTCAAAGTGAATCGTCGATCGAGCACTCTTTTCGTAATAGTTTATTTCTCTTTTAATTAAGCTTAGTTTATTTTTATTTTCAAAACCCAATCAATCGTTCGGTAGGATAATAGAGTCGTTGTGAGTAATAGTACTTGCCAGACCTGAGTTTTTATACGACCTTGATATATTTTATGTCCTATGCTATATTTCGATAGGTACACTTGCCTTAATCGAGTATAGATTGGAGAACACAGATTTCTCTATCAAAACCCATTCTTTTATTTCCATAACTGATAATAATCTTCCCAATTGAGAGTCCTCTGATATCAGTTGAGGTCTCTGATATCAAAAGAAAAATGAGTTTGATCCTGGTGGTCAATGACTTCTTAAGTTGTTATTCTTCAAACAATTGAAGAATATCTTGGAAGAAATGACTGCTTGAGATAGTGATTGTTGGGTATTGTAGCAACAATTACCTTGATTTGAAGAAGTGTACCTTTGAACTAAGTTGAATTGAGTTGTATTTGATGTTGTTTTCTAGTTATGTGTTTGTAGATT
Organism: Dactylorhiza incarnata; assembly: GCA_033032865.1. Classification (NCBI taxonomy): domain Eukaryota; kingdom Viridiplantae; phylum Streptophyta; class Magnoliopsida; order Asparagales; family Orchidaceae; genus Dactylorhiza; species Dactylorhiza incarnata. The sequence continues at coordinate 2,623,194 of JAWHQI010000269.1, forward strand.
ATAAATGACTAAGTATAAACCAATGTCAGGTTTCAATGAATCATAAAACACAGGTATATGCAATGTAATTCTTCATTGTGTAAACCAAGGTGTTGATTCATGTGGAATCTCTCTATTGGGGTGTACTTTATATTCAAACACAAAGGAGAGCCAAGAAAAGTTGCTGCTAAGTTGGAAGAAACTTTTTCCTAAGTTTTCTATAATTCGTCGAACTCAGTTCGACGAACGGAAAAGATTTCATCGAACGCAGTTCGTCGATCGCAGTTCGACGAAGTGAATATATTTCATTGTTCTCTGGTTTGCTGATAGTTGAAGCTGTTTCGTCGAACGCAGCATCGAGTTCGTTATACACAACTTATTGGCAGATTCGTCGAACGCGGGATTGAAGTTCGTCGATCTCTATTTTGCTGCAGCTGAAGCATTTCGTCAATCTCTGTTCGTCGATCGCCGTTCGATGAACTTAAGTATTTCATCGAACGCAGAGATGTAGCCGTTCGTCGAACGCAGAGATATAGCCGTTCGTCGAACGCAGAGATGTAGCCGTTCGTCGAACGCAGAACATCAGTCGTTCGTCGAACGCAGAACATTAGCCGTCCGTCGAACGCAGGGAAGTGGTCGTTCGTCGAACGCAGAGAAGTGGTCGTTCGTCGAACGCAGAGAAGTGGTCGTTCGTCGAACGCTGAGAGATGGCCGTTCGTCGAACGCAGAGCATTGGCCATTTGTCGAACGCAGAGCATTGGCCATTCGTCGAACGCAGAGCGTTGGCCGTTCATCGAGAGCTGTCCCGTTCGACGAAATTTTAACAGACGATAGAATTTGCTCTGCGCTGTTTCGAAATTCAAACAGCTGTCAAATCCTCAATTAATGCTTCACGGAATTTCTTCCTTTATTTAATGCAGACAGCCGTTGGAGAAGAATTATTTGCCTTATCTCTTGCTGATAGCCGTTGGAGAGAATATATATTCCTAATTTCTTGCTACAGTAGTAGAAAGAAATATTCTTCCTTAATTATTTTATTTAGCCGTTGCAGAGGAGCTATTGATATATATTCCCTCTGATTTTTCATTGAGGTTAATCGTTCAAATTTATACAGAATTTTCTGTCTTGTTCTGTCGGCTAATATTTTCTCATGCAAGTTTCTCGCCTCCGACAAGAAGAGTTTTGCGATTCATCTTCGCCGAGAGCAGTCAACAAAGATCAAAGCCTACAATAGATTTATTCTCTTCTTGATCCAGTCGACTCAAGTTTCAGATCAAGGCTTTACCACCTTCAAGATCTCTTCCTCCTCCATTTTCAAGTGCTGAACTTCTTATTCCAGGAAGAAGAGTTTTATTTCCAAGATCTGAAGAATAACTTCATCTGAAGTTTTATTGTGTGTTTTATAACCCCCCCTTCATCCTTTTGTAGGAGAAGATTGTTCTCCGAGTTTTTGTAGATCCTTATTGAAGGATCGAGTTCTTGTAGGAGTGGTTTTCCCCGAGTTTTTGTAGGAGTGGGTTGCTTCGAGTTTTTGTAGGAGTGGTGACTCCGAGTTTTTGTAGGATTATTAATAATCCGAGATAGTGAAGTAGCCTAGTCTAGTCGGTCGTGCTAGATAGGTGAGGTGCAAAGTGGACTACCCAAGATCGGGGAACCACTATAATTCCTTATGTTGTGCTGTGCTCTTTGGTTTTCTGTGTGCTTTTACTTCTATATTTTTATTCTGCAAAAAGCCATAGAATCCACCTATTCACCCCCCTCTAGGTGATTTAGGTAGGCAACTAGATACTTTCAGTGATCCTGTACCTGTAAAATGTCTCTGGTAGAGGTGGTGTTCCTCTCCTTATTTAATATGTTAGTTATTCTTGACACAGACTACTTTGGGTCCTTTTATTTTTCCACAAAAATCTAAAATATAAGATATCTCAGGCTGATCTTTATAACCTTGTGGATGATATCTCCTTGGAGGAATTATCCACTCAGTGAAAGGATTGAAAGTATGTGAAGAATAAGAATTCATTTGATTTTCAGTAAATTTTCCGTTCGACGAATTCAGGTGAATTCGTCGATCGTCGTTCGACGAAGTGAATTGCTTTCGTCGAGCGCCGTTCGAATAATAACTATACTAAAATTCTGGCTTCAGAGTTCGTCGGTCTACGTTCGACGAAATGAATTGATTTCGTCGAGCTCCGTTCGACAAATTCTGCTTAATTTCTTTATTCTTAATAGCCTTGCTTGAAATGTTTTCATCTATTTCTACAGCCTCTTTGCCCTTTGCAAAAATGAATTTCACTGGTGTAGAAACTATGTTCTTCTTAATAAGAGGTGGCTCACTTGATGATCCACCTAAGCCCAGTTTGTCACATAATCTGGCATTCACTGTGCATGTGATGTCCATCAGTTTGATACTTCTCCCATTTAGGTATTATTCAAATTTCTTAGCTTCAGACAACTTGTTCTCAATGAGAACAATATGTTCTTTGGAGGCAGCCAAATATTTCTTAAGAATAGCATTTTCTTCACTTAGTTGGTTCATTTCAGCCAACTGATTTCTGAGAGAGATTATCTCTTTCTCAGATTTGATTAAATCTAAGCAAAAAACTTTGAATTCATCTTTGAATTCAATTGAATTAAAATGAAAGTTTGAGATTACCTAATCAACATCATTGTCAGACTCGGATTCATCTGAGTTGTTTGCCGAGGCATTGATAGCCATCATGCAGAAATTTTTTTCTTCTTCATCAGCCTCATCATCACTGGAGCTGGATGAAGATGCATTTTCTGACTCACTGCTTGAGTCATAGACAACCATCAAGCATTGGTCATTCTCATTTGATTTTTCTTCATCTTCAGATGAGCTGGATGAAGACTCTGATTCTGTTTCACTCCATGTTTCAGCTACAAACCCTCTTCCCTTATGCTTGCATTTGTGGGAGGATGGCTTGCTGGAGTTCCTCTTTTCTTCTTCGTCTTTTCTCTTTTCCTTCTTTTGATTCTCTGGACACTCAAGCAGAATGTGTCCAGGTTTCCTTCAGCCAAAACAAATAATTTCTTTAGAACTTGATTTGTCATACCTTGGCTTTTCTCTTGATCTGGAATCCTTCTTTCTGATGTCCTTCCTAGCCATCTTGTAGAACCTTTTGGCTAGAAGGCTCATGAACTCCACATCTCTTGGAGCTTTTTCTTCTTCTTCAAGAGCTTGGAAAGCTATACTTCTCTCCTTCTTGGATGCTGGAGATGAGGCAGATTGTTCAGCTTCTCTGGATTTGATAAGCTGCTCATAGGATTTAAGTTTGCCTAACAAGCTCTCAGTGGAGATCTCATTAAGGCTTCTGGCTTCCTTGATTGGCCAGATCCTAAAGTCCCATGTGCTGGGGAAGCACATAAGGATCTTATCATTGACCTCAGTGATGGAGATCACTTTGTCCAAGGTCTTCAGCTCATTGATTATGAGGCTGAGCCTATTGTACATATCAGCCACTGTCTCAGATTCTCCTTTCTTGAAATTTTCATACTGTGAGATTAGGTGAGATCTTCTATCTTTTCTTTCATCTGCTGATCCTTCAACCATATTGTTGAGTGACATCCAGATTTCCCTTGCTGAAGTGCATTCCACAACTTCTTGGAAAATGTCATCTGACATTGTTTGTGCCAAAATATTCACTGCCTTGGCATCGACACTTCTCTGCTTCTTTTGAGCATCTGTCCACTCAGGAGGTGGAACAACATTATTTGTTGTTGTTGTTTCAGCACTTGTTGTTGCTGTAGGAGTAGGAGGTCCTGTCAAAATAACATTAAAATTTTCTTCGTCAATAGAATTCATGTACAATCTGATCCTTGCCTTCCATAGTGCAAACTTATTTAGATTGCTCATAGGAGGTCTTGTGCTTGAATATTCTTTGTTCTGTGCCATGAGTTTTTAAGCAAAAGAAAACTCTAAAATAAATTTAAGATCTAATTGATCTTTTGATTCAGGTGTTAGCCTGTAAAGAATCAACCAACCTCTGATACCAATTGAAAGTCCTCTAGTATCAGTGGAAAGTCCTCTGATACCAATTGAAAGTCAGGTTAGATCTTAGATTTACTCTAGAAGGGGGGTGAATAGATTATTAAAAGTTTTCACTTATTTTTATAGCGGAATTAAAATAGTGATACTTATATGTGTATTGAGTGAGTTATAAAAACAAACACAAAGAGAGCACACAGCACAATACAGAAAATCACACAAACACAGAGGACATGATGAGTCCGATTTATATAGTGATTTCCGGACTCATCTGGGTCATATTTCTCGCCAATGCACTTCACTTACTACTCATAAATGCTTCTATTGATCACATTTCGTATTTCCACTCTTAGTGCACATTTATGCCCATTTTGGTGCGATTCCTTGTATTCCAGTGGTCCTGGATATTTTCATGTAGGTTCAAGGGTTGTGCGACACTCAGGATTGGTTCTGGCGGATTTTCGGCCGAAAAAGCCACTGGTCGTGTGTTTTCCTTCGCGCACGACCACTGGTCGTGCGTTAATTCCCCTGATCAAACAGAGAAGTTCGCACGAACACTGACCTTCTTCGCGCATGACCACTGGTCGTGCGCCACTGACCGTGCGCTATTTTGCAGTTCAGGACTATGCTACAGGTTCTTCACGCACGATCAGAGGCATTTCTTCGCGCCCGACCACCGGTGGTGCGCCTGACCGTGCACACTGTTAATTTTTGCACCGTCTATAAATACATATGTGCGATTTTAGGTCAGGAGGCTCTCCCGAACTCCGCCCGCTCCACCATTTTCCGCCATTTTCGTAGGTTTCCGCCCCTTTTGGCCTCCTCCCTCATCCTCAAGCTCCAAGGAGAGGGATCTAGACCTACATCCACCATTATCCAAGGAGAAGGAAGCTAGGTTATGCGGCCAGATCGTGACACGAAGAAGACGGGCCATTGGGAGGAAGTGACCGCCCTCCTTTACACTGGACGCAGTTGAGGACCGAGTTTGGACGCGGATTGACAACCCAGCGATTCCAACCGTGAATCTTCGACATGGATTCAGATTGGGTCGATTCCTTGCTTTCTCCCCTTTTTATTTTGATGATTGAATAAGCTAGATTTCTTATATTTTGATGATGTGCACTATAAACTCTGATTCGTAATGTTATTTCATGTCTATGTGAAGTTTCCTTTAAGTTTATATGTGTATATGAGGTGCGCCACCAAATCCACTCCACCCTCCACTTAATTCCACTTGCCTACTCACCCATTCCGTGTGCCTACTCTTCCATCCGCCAAGCTAAGCGGTGCTAACGGCCCGTGTAATCCACCTCGACCCCGCCGCTGCGAACCATTCCATCCGCAAGCCTTCTCGTCCATCCGCCCTTGCGAAGTAGTGCGTTCAAGGCCTACATAGTTTTCCATCCCACCTGGCGAAGCATTGCATAGGAGTAGTTGTCGTTATTTTATTTTATTTTCCATAAACCAAACGCCCCTTTTTCGTAATCCATCCACGCATAAGGACTTCAATCTCAAGTCCCTCCTAGAAAGTTAACTCCACCTTACTGTGTTCCTTGAGAGATTCAATACTCGGGGATTCGCTCCTCATTTTATATTACTTGACAATGACCGATACACTGCCGTTCAGACCGCCATTTGCTCCTACCTATAAGCGGTGTAGGAATTTGCGCGTCAAGTTTTTGGCGCCGTTGCCGGGGAACACAGACGTGTGAGTTGCTATAGAGGGAGACAAGAGATAATAGTTCTTCCAGTGTGTATAGCCGCCTAATTATTTTTGTTTGCTTTTTAATTATATATTGTTTGTTATTATTTCTTTCTCTCATATTTTACAGTTTTAGGCAAGTTTAATCCAAGGAGTTTTATTAGTTTGTGTAAATTTCCTTGCAAAGAATTTTAGTTTCGTTATATCTGCTTTAATTATTGAAAATGTCATCATGGGATATTTTTCCTAGCATTTACGACAAGATGGTTTATTATATAGACCAAATGAAGGAGTTAAATGCTAGGCAGTGTAGGAACTTTGTTTGCTTGTTGTGTCGAGGAGAGGGTCATGAATGAAGGATTGTCCTAGTCTTTTCAATCCTGACCGCTGCTCCTTCACTCATGACAACATTGTCCCTATCACTCATTCTTTACCCATGGAGGCAATCGTGCCCTCTACCCCCGAGCTTATCTCATGCATGGTCTCCTCACTCCCTGTGTATGGATTCACTCCTAGTGATGACGATCACTCATCTGTTGGCCAACAAGGAGAGGAATGGGAGCTCCTAGATGCACCTGAGTGTGATGCGGAAAGTATTATTTCCATCAGAGAGGCATTAGCGGATCTTTTTGCGGAGGAACCAAATCTCTTTGTTCCTCTAGTTTCTTTACAAGATTTTTCTACACACATTTTTATGATCCTGTCGAAGTAATTGAGCAGGGTAATGATTCTGAGCCTGAGGCTGCACCCCGGTGGGATGATGAGGGTGCTCTTTCTAATGAGGTGGTTTGCACTTCCTCATGGGACGAGGAGGTCCAACACACCACCGAGGCCTTTGAGTTCTTGGGTTCCCCTTGCTATGATATTTATGATGATGACAGTGATCTATCCTTGGATCCTGCTAGGAGTGAGACCGGGACCACTCCTCCTTTAGTTGAATCTTTTAGTTCTTCGTCTATTTTATTTCCTAATCACCCTTCTTTTAATGCTGATATTGATATGTTCACCCTTCCTGCTGCCCCTCCTGCTTTAATTTCTGGTATTTCGTATATTCCCCTGCAGGAGCATGAATATTTGGACCCATTTTTGGGTAATTTTGAGTGGCAGTCTTGGAAGGAGAAGCAAATGGCAATGACGAAATCAATCGCCTATTCCACCTCATCATCATTGACTGCGTTCTCCTTGAAAGACTGGGTGCTGGGAGGTAAACGCTACTTCATCCATGACCGCCGATTGGAGGAGAGGAAGAGAATGAAGAAGGATGAAATATGGAGATGGAAGGCTGCTGATCCTCTTGAGAGCTGCTTTTGGGTCTTCCGACCCATTTCCTTTATTTCTAGTTACTACTTTAAATCAAGTTATAGTTGATTATTTTGATGAGTATGTAATAATAATTTTGATTTATTAACTTCTGCTTTTATGCTTAGACAATCTTTTAGACTGCATAATACAGGTATTTAGTCCAGCTTAAGGACGGTAAACAAAAGCGCTACTGGGAGACAACCCAGTTTTGGTTGTTTTTATTTTTCTAATCCGCTAATGCCTTAATATATTATTTTTGCTATTGCTTGGTGTGTCCTTTTTGTAGGGTGGTGATCTTTTGGTGGCGTACTTGGACTTCCATCCCAGTATTAACGCCAATCTTCTGGTATGCTCATTTCCGAGCATGAGTAACTTTTCTTCCCCTAGCATTTTAGTCAATTTTCATGGTTACATCATTTGCATCTATTGCTTATATTAATTCTGGGGGAGAGCCACTATGTGTTACCCACTGCACGTGCACATCTCAGTGCATGCTAGAAGTAATTTATTTCAGTTATATTATTTGTTCATCTTCATCGCACACCACATCACCCACTTGAGCGCGCATTCGCTTGTTTGTATGCCCCGTATATTCAATTCTTTGTTGTGATGTAGGAATTGTTGTATTAGCCTAAAAATTGCAAGATATAGTGGATGTTGACTCTTGTAGTGCTCTAGTTGAGTAGTCGTGTCTTGCATAGGGATTTTTGTAGAATTAGTTTTTATTTATGCTTCTAATTTACAATTAGTAGATTTGCATAGATTTTAATTTATTTTACTCAAAATGGTGAATGTGGTTGAATCTAGTGGTAGCGGTATATTGTGTGTAGGCGAGCGCGAGGTTCATGTTGCTCGAGTCGGGAGGAAGGATTACCTTACTCGGGGGCTAAGAACTAGCCCCAAGCGACTCTCGAAGCATGGGTGCGAACGATTTGCAAGTTGCGCATGACGTAGGCCATCGATTTGGCAAGCTTGAGCTTTGTCTACCATTCCTATACGCTAACCATTGCTAGCCTATTTTTGTGCCTACCCGACCTTTTGGTTCAGCTCCACCATACTTCACCAAGGCCTAACAGCTAATCCCATTTTCGCAACCAAAAATAAGCCAAAAGCATTAACGAATTGTAATTTGCCAATGCGGTGCGACGATGAGAAATATTAGTGTTGATGTGGATTTCTAAAAAAACAATTCTATATGCTGAGTTTTTTTTTGCGAATAGATTTGGGGATAAAAAAAAGAGAAAGAAAAAAAGAAAAGCCAAGAAAAAAATATCCCTAGCGTTTTATTTGAAACATATAGTTCTATCGATTGGAGTAGGTCGTGTGCACACCCGGTTTCAAAGTCAAGTCTGGGGGTGTGTTACACGTGTATTATTGGGCTGTTATGATTTAGTACTTTTGTATGCTCATTTGGGTTGCGATTAGCCTTCACGTTTATCTTTGTATTCCAAACCGTAACCTAAGCCTCGTATTAACCAAAAAAGTTCTATTGATTCATCTTGTGAGTTCACTAGCGTCGTGGAGAGAGTGTGACAGGGCGAGCTTATGGCTCTCGACGTTGATGGATTTCAACGGAGATAATTCCGAGTTCCGGTCTTGGGTAACACTCCCCTTCGCTTCTTGCTTACTTTCGTACTACGTGTGACCTTGCGAGTCACCAACATTCCATTTTTGAGTAAAAAAAAATTTCATTTTACGCATTTACACTTTTATAAATTAGCTCGCATATGTAGAAACTTCTTCTAATGAACTTCTATGCACACAAATATGCAACTTCGCATTCTATTCCATGTTTGCAATTTTTTGGCTAGTTATGTTTTTCCTACTCCGCCAGATTTGTTTGCTAAGGACGCGCAAATAGGTAAGTCTGGGGGTGTAATGAGTCCGGTTTATATAGTGATTTTCGGACTCATCTGGATCGTTTTTCTCGCCAATGCACTTCACTTACTACTCATAAATGCTTCTATTGATCACATTTTGTATTTCCACTCTTAGTGCACATTTATGCCCATTTTGGTGTGATTCCTTGTATTCCAGTGGTCCTGGATATTTTCATGCAGGTTCAAGGGTTGTGCGACACTCGGGATTGGTTCTGGAGGATTTTCGGCCGAAAAAGCCACTGGTCGTGTGTTTTCCTCCGCGCAAGACCAGGCGCACGACCACTGGTCGTGCGTTAATTCCCCTTATCTAACAGAGAAGTTCGCACGAACACTGACCTTCTTCGCGCACGACCACTGGTCGTGCACCACTGACCGTGCGCTATTTTGCAGTTCAGGACTATGCTATAGGTTCTTCGCGCCTGATCAGAGGCATTTCTTCGCGCCCGACCACTGGTCGTGCACCTGACTGTGCGCACTATTAATTTCTACACCGTCTATAAATATATTTGCGCGATTTTAGTTCAGGAGGCTCTCCCGAACTCCGCCCGCTCCGCCGTTTTCTGCCATTTTTGCAGGTTTCTGCCCCTTTTGGCCTCCTCCATCATCCTCAAGCTCAAAGGAGAGGGATCTAGCCCTACATCCACCATTATCCAAGGAGAAGGAAGCTAAGTTATGCGGCCAGATTGTGACACGAAGAAGACGGGCCATTGGGAGGAAGTGACAGCCCTCCTTTACCCTGGACACAGTTGAGGACCAAGTTTGGACGCGGATTGACAACCCACGGTTTCCAACCGTGAATCTTCGACAAGGCTTCGGATTGGGTCGATTCCTTGCTTTCTCCCCTTTTATTTTGATGATTGTATAAGCCAGATTTCTTATATTTTGATGATGTGCACTATAAACTCTGATTCGTAATGTTATTTCTTGTCTATGTGAAGTTTCCATTAAGTTTATATGTGTGTATGAGGTGCGCCACCAAATCCACTCCACCCTCCACTTCATTCTGCTAGCCTACTCGCCCATTCCGTGTGCCTACCCTTCCATCCGCCAAGCGAAGCGGTGCTAACGGCCCGTGTAATCCACCTCGGCCCCACCGGTGCGAACCATTCCATCCGCAAGCCTTCTCATCCATCCGCCCTTGCGAAGTAGTGCGTTCAAGGCCTACGTAGTTTTCCATCCCGCCTGGCGAAGCATTGCATAGCGGCATTGCATAGGAGTAGTTGTAGTTATTTTATTTTATTTTCCATAAACCAAACACCCCTTTTCCGCAATCCATCCGCGCATAAGGATATCAATCTCAAGTCCCTCCTCGAAAGTTAACTCCACCTTACTGTGTTCCTTGAGAGATTCGATAGTCGAGGATTCGTTCCTCATTTTATATTACTTGACAACGACCGGTACACTGCCATTCAGACCACAATTTGCTTCCGCCTATAAGTGATGAGTCCTCATCATATACACATATATGGACTCATCTGGGCCGTTATTTAGCCAATATCACGCACTTTAGCCTTATTATAGCTTATATTTGATAACCATGCTAGGTGCACATTTACGCCCATTTTGGTGTGTTTTTCGTGTTTATTATCTTTAGTAGTATTCATGTGCTTGTTAAGTGCCACTTTCAGTGGCTAGATCTGTGTTTGTGCTGGAATAGGAGGCGTGCAAGTGTTTCCGGTGCAATTCTGCACAGGAACACTGCGCACGATCACTTGTTCTAGTGCGCACGACCACTGGTCGTGCGCCACTGATCGTGCGCACTTAACCCTTTTTCACGAGTTCTGTTTGGTGTAGTGCGCACGACCATCTACGCTAGTGCGCACGACCACCGGTCGTGCGCCACTGCTCGTGCGCACTTACCCTTAATTTTCTGAGTTCTGTTTCACCTATTGCGCACGACCACTGACGATAGCGCGCACGACCACCGGTCGTGCGCCACTGGTCGTGCGAACATTTTATTTTATAATTTCTGTCTTTGCAGGATCCGTCCAGGCAGAGCGCACGATCACAGGATTCTAGTGCGCACGACCACTGGTCGTGCACCACTGATCGTGCGCACTGTTTAATTCCAGCTCCTATAAAAGCCCTGCTCGCGATTTAGGTCGGGACTATCGCCGTTTTTCCACCCGACTCCGCCGTTTTCGCCATTTTCAGAGGGCTTTCACACCCTAGGCCTCCTCCATCATCCAAGGGCTTAAAGGAAGGGATCCTACACTCATCTTCACCGCCAAGCAAGGAGTTCTTCGCATTTGACGTGGCCGGGTGGTAAATCGCTGGAGAAGACGGGTCCATTGGGAGGTGTGACAGCCCTCCTCTACCCCGGACGCAGTTGGGACCGAGCTAGGACGTGGATTGACAACCCAACGATTCCTACCGCGAATCTACAATGAGACTCCGGATTCGGTCGTATCTCTTGCCTCTTTCTTCTTCCTTTTGGTGATGAAATGTTTGTAATCTCTTTATTTAGATGATGTGCACTATGAATCTTATCTATTAATGTTTATTTCATGTTTATGGAATCATTTTATTCATATGTGTGAATGAGGAGCGCCACCATCCATTTTCCCATCCCACCACCGTGTCCGGTGCCGCACTAGCAATTGCTAGTGGCGTGCTTGGTGAAGAGGTGCTTGCGACCCTCAATCCGTAAGCCTACTCGCCCATCCGCCTACCGAAGCGTGGCATCGCGGCCCGTATTCCATTCGCCTAACGAAGCAGCGCGCTCAAGGCCTGCATAGTTCGACTCCGTTAGCCTACTCGTCCATCCGCCCTTTCGACGCAGCGCGCTCAAGGCCTGCCTAGTCTCCATCCCGCCAAGCGAAGCTTTGCATAGCGGCATTGCATAGGAGTAGTTGATAGCTTTTATTTTGTTTTCCAAAAGCCAACCCAACTCCTCCGCATTCCATCCACGTTAAGGACTTCAATCTCAAGTCCTTCCTCGAAACCTAACTCCACCTTACTGTGTTCCTCAAGAGACCGACACTCGGGGATTACTCCTTGTTTTATATTACTTGAACGATCGGTACACTGCCGTTTCGTGTCGCAGTCGAGCTACCGCCTATAGCGGTGTGTGAGATTTGCGCCATCAAGTTTTTGGCGCCGTTGCCGGGGAACACAGTCGTGTGAGTTTTCTGGAGAGGGAGAATTTGAGAGAGAAGCCCTTCCATTTGTAAATTGCATTTCTTTGTTTTATTTCTCTTTATTCCATTTTCTTGTTTTACTTAGGTTGCTTTAGTAATTTCTATTTGGTTTAGTATTTGCACAATAGCATTTTTATTTTGAATCGTTTTATCTTCGCACTATGTGGGCACATCTCAATTTCCGTTGCCGTTGGTGTGGAGCTACCTCCCACTCTAGTGATGAATGCCCTACGGAGAATAGTAGGCATAATTCTTATAGCCCAGCATATGGAGCACCGACTTCGTCTGGTACTCCATATGGTGCGCGTAAGTCTTATGGCTACTCTGCTGAGCCTTTACCGTCGTACTTCTTTTCGGCTCCAGCCCCCGCTGTGCCAAAGAAGCCCGCTAGGCAGTGCCAGTTTTGTCGGAGCACAGATCATGCCCTGAAGGATTGTGCTGCTTTTCGTCGCCAATTGGATGAGGATGACGAGCCGGATATCCGGATCGTCCCGAATCCTAACTCTGGCGGCACACCTTCAACATCCGGTTTTGTGTCTTTGCCACCTTCACATCTTGAAGGGTATGGCGTTGACACAGTCACCAGATGTGTGGCTGATCTGGGCACCGATATTGCTGAGCCCATTCTCCCAGTGCATCCACCACCTCTAGTGGATTCGATTCTTTGTGAGGAATCGGTGCTCGACTTTTATCCGAGCACTACTCCTCCCCCTATTGTGCATACTATACTCGTCTCCGACGACATTGTTGAGGATGTGTCGCAGGATGAGGCTGGCGATCTGAGCATTGTGCCTATTCCTATGGAGGAGGACAACCTTCTAGGTGAAGAGGAGTTTTCCTCAGCACCGGTGGAGGAAGCCCAAATCTCTAGCTTGGCCACTGTTGATCCCGCCGAATCTTGTAGCATTGATGACAATGCAAACATTATTTTACTTCTCCAACCTGATGGGAGTGAGTCCGGGATCACTCCCCCGATTGATGTTTATTTATGTTCTTCGTCTTCTTTATTTCTTGATCCCCTTTCTTCATCCGAGCCTGTGCAGGTTGAGTTTTCACAGGTATCCCAGGAGGACTTGGAGCTTTTTGCTCAAGTCAATGGTGAGAGCATCCTCTCATGCGAGGAGGTTTATTCTCCCTCCGTAGAGGAAGCTCCACTCATTGCCTTCGCCACCTGCTGCCTCCCTGTTGACGACTCCTTGCTTGGCAAGGATAGTTTTGGTAAGATGAGTGAGGACCAGGCCTCCTCCTCTTCTTACTTTCTTTTCCCTCTACCTGTGATGGGCAGGTTTTATCTATATTCGGGTAGAGGCGTGACTGTTCTTTCTCCGTATAGGTACCCGCTACCTACACGTATATTAGAACAGTTACCTGTCCACTTTTCTTTTCATAAGCCCATTAGCTAGAACTGTACAAATGCTAAATAAGTCGTGCTGGGAGGACAATAACCCCAGTAGTTATCTTTCTTTTCCTGCATTTCTATTTTATTTAATCATGTTTAGTTAGTAATATTTCCTTTCAGTTTGTCTTTTTCTTTTGTTTTTGCGGAGCTGACCCCTGCAGGTATCTCTTTCTGGATGGCGGATGCTGCAGCGTTGTCTTGGTTTAAACGCCAATCTTCTGGTATGCTCACTTGCTGAGCATTGGGTACTCTCTTTCCCTAGCTCTATGTTGATTTTCATGTCATATATTATGCGGATTGTTTAGTTTAAGTCTGGGGGAGAGTAGTTTTGTTTACCCGCTCACGTGCACTATTGCACTGCATACTAGAAGATTTCATTTAAAATGTTTTGTTCATTTTCATTGCACACCACAGCACCCACTTGAGCGCGTACTCATCTGTATGCAAGCTCTGTAGTGAATTTAATTCTTCTGCTTATTTGGGAAAGTCTAGGTGATGGTTTAGGACTATGTAGCAGAGTAAAATGTTGACTCCAGTAGTGCTCCTAGTCGAGTGCTCGGTTGCATAGAAATTTGTGTAGATTAGATTTCTCTTTATACTATGGTTTTATATTTTTCTCTATTAGTGTAAATGTTGTTTACTCTACTCAAATGGTGAATCCGGTGTGAATCAAACGGTAGCGTAGGGATGTGTGTACACGATCGCTAGACTCGTATTGCTTGAGTCGGGAGAAAGGAGAATCTTTCTCGGTGGCTAGAACTTGCCCCAAGCGATTCTTGAAGCATGGGTATACGGTTAGTCAATTGCGTGAATGTGATATAGGCCATCATCTTGGCCCGGTTGAGCCTTTGTGCCATTCCTATCATCATTTCCTCGCTAGCCCAATTGTGCCTACCCCATTCTTTTGGTTCAGCCCCACTATTGTTCACCAAAGCCTAAACTCCAATCCTAGTCGCACACCCAAAAAGCAAGCATTTTGTTTCAATTTCAAATTGGTGGGGTTGATTGTGGTAGTACATTGTGAAAATGTGGTTGTGCATCTTTGAAAAGTTGCTGAAATTGTTAAAGAAAGATAAAGAAAAGAAGAAAAAGATTTGAAAAGAAAAAAAAAGAATGAAAAGTTTAATTGAAAAAAATCTGTTTGAGATTTATATTTGGGAGTAGGCGGTGCACACACCCATGCATCTAAGTCTAAGTCTGGGGGTGTGGTGCATCCGCGTGTTTTGTGGCCACTTGGATAATGTTATGCATTTGCTCATTTGGGTTTAGTATTTGAACCATCGTCTTTATCATTGTATACCTCACCTAAACCCAAGCCCCATTTAAAACCTAAAGTCCTATTGATTCACGCATTTGAGTCAAACCAGTGCCGTGGAGAGAATGTGACCGGGCAAGCCTATGGTCACCGACACTGATGGATTTCAGTGGAGTTTTTCCCGCATCCCGATCTTGGGCAATGCTCGTCTCAGCGTTTAGCTTACTTTCTCCGTATGCATGACCGAATGATTCACCGTAATTCACCATTTTGAGTAGTTGTAATATGCTTTTACTCTTTTAGAAATATATAAACTGTTTTTATAATTAGACGTCTTTTCTACTATTCTTCTTATGCACGTGAGCATGCGACTTCGCATGGTACTCTGTACTGTAGTTTTAAGCTATCTACTTTTCTTTCCCCGTTCGCGTAGAATTTGTTTGCTCGGGACGCGCAAACAGTTAAGTCTGGGGGTGTGATGAGTCCTCATCATATACACATATATGGACTCATCTGGGCCGTTATTTAGCCAATATCACGCACTTTAGCCTTATTATAGCTTATATTTGATAACCATGCTAGGTGCACATTTACGCCCATTTTGGTGTGTTTTTCGTGTTTATTATCTTTAGTAGTATTCATGTGCTTGTTAAGTGCCACTTTCAGTGGCTAGATCTGTGTTTGTGCTGGAATAGGAGGCGTGCAAGTGTTTCCGGTGCAATTCTGCACAGGAACACTGCGCACGATCACTTGTTCTAGTGCGCACGACCACTGGTCGTGCGCCACTGATCGTGCGCACTTAACCCTTTTTCACGAGTTCTGTTTGGTGTAGTGCGCACGACCATCTACGCTAGTGCGCACGACCACCGGTCGTGCGCCACTGCTCGTGCGCACTTACCCTTAATTTTCTGAGTTCTGTTTCACCTATTGCGCACGACCACTGACGATAGCGCGCACGACCACCGGTCGTGCGCCACTGGTCGTGCGAACATTTTATTTTATAATTTCTGTCTTTGCAGGATCCGTCCAGGCAGAGCGCACGATCACAGGATTCTAGTGCGCACGACCACTGGTCGTGCACCACTGATCGTGCGCACTGTTTAATTCCAGCGCCTATAAAAGCCCTGCTCGCGATTTAGGTCGGGACTATCGCCGTTTTTCCGCCCGACTCCGCCGTTTTCGCCATTTTCAGAGGGCTTTCACACCCTAGGCCTCCTCCATCATCCAAGGGCTTAAAGGAAGGGATCCTACACTCATCTTCACCGCCAAGCAAGGAGTTCTTCGCATTTGACGTGGCCGGGTGGTAAATCGCTGGAGAAGACGGGTCCATTGGGAGGTGTGACAGCCCTCCTCTACCCCGGACGCAGTTGGGACCGAGCTAGGACGTGGATTGACAACCCAACGATTCCTACCGTGAATCTACAATGAGACTCCGGATTCGGACGTATCTCTTGCCTCTTTCTTCTTCCTTTTGGTGATGAAATGTTTGTAATCTCTTTATTTAGATGATGTGCACTATGAATCTTATCTATTAATGTTTATTTCATGTTTATGGAATCATTTTATTCATATGTGTGAATGAGGAGCGCCACCATCCATTTTCCCATCCCACCACCGTGTCCGGTGCCGCACTAGCAATTGCTAGTGGCGTGCTTGGTGAAGAGGTGCTTGCGACCCTCAATCCGTAAGCCTACTCGCCCATCCGCCTACCGAAGCGTGGCATCGCGGCCCGTATTCCATTCGCCTAACGAAGCAGCGCGCTCAAGGCCTGCATAGTTCGACTCCGTTAGCCTACTCGTCCATCCGCCCTTTCGACGCAGCGCGCTCAAGGCCTGCCTAGTCTCCATCCCGCCAAGCGAAGCTTTGCATAGCGGCATTGCATAGGAGTAGTTGATAGCTTTTATTTTGTTTTCCAAAAGCCAACCCAACTCCTCCGCATTCCATCCACGTTAAGGACTTCAATCTCAAGTCCTTCCTCGAAACCTAACTCCACCTTACTGTGTTCCTCAAGAGACCGACACTCGGGGATTACTCCTTGTTTTATATTACTTGAACGATCGGTACACTGCCGTTTCGTGTCGCAGTCGAGCTACCGCCTATAGCGGTGTGTGAGATTTGCGCCATCAATAAGCGGTGTAGGAATTCGCACGTCAGGACACAAGGATTTTATAGTAGTTCCCCAATAAACCTGGGTACGTCTACTCTTCTACCACCCTTGGTAGGATTCCACTAGGTTTTTGATCAGGTGCCCTATCACCAATGGGGTTTTGATCATGTGCCCAAAACACCACTTGAGCTTTTGATCAGGTGCTCTAACCAAACTACAGGTTTTTGATCAGGTACCCTGCCAACAAGGAGTTAACTTTTGAAGGGAGTTATAACCCTGTATAAGAGGGGATAAAGAGGGTTTAGATGTTCTTCTCTGTCAATAATCTGAGAGAAGACTCTAGTGGAATGTGTTGTTGTAAAGCTCCCCCTGTCTGATTGAAATTCTTGACAGCTTGAGGATGGAGCTTTCACTTGAATGAAGTATCTTCCTGATAGCTGATGAATCTGAGAGACAAAATGTTTCTCAGATTGTTTGTTGCTCTTTGAACATCTAGAACTTGCAGCAGAAATCTGAGAGATGATTTGTATTATTGTTCTCAGAGAATGAGATGTACTGCTGAAGAAGATGAAGATCTGTAAAGCTTTTTCTTTTCTTCTTTATGTATATTTTCTCTCGACAGTATTCTTCTTCTCTTTATTTCCTATCTTGCTATTCTGTAAAATGATACTATATATATGCTATCTTATTCCTTTTTGAAATCACTGACTGATTTGAATTTCAAATCCTCTGAAATAACGAATAAAATAATCTGGAGGATTATTTCTTGGAACTGCAAACCAAGACTTTAATTCCTTTTCCTTTTTAATTAATGATATCCTTTTCCGCCAAACGGCTATTTTCTCGGGAAGAGAATGGAAATGAATAAATAAATGGAGAGATATAATCCTTAACTTATCTTGAATAAATAGAGCCATTGCTGATGGAAGATCTGAGTTCAGAGAATGAAATAAAAATGATTTGTCTGAAATAAACAAGCTGAAGGGAAATTTTGTCGACCTGAGAACTAAGTTCGTCGAACTGAATGTTGATTTTCGTCGACCTGAACTTCTGTTACTGATTCGTCGAACGCAGACTTGAATTCATCGAGCTCAAGTTGGAGTTCGTCGAACTGATGAATAAACTGCTAAATTTGGCTGGAAGAATTCAATTAGTCGAGCTGAAAGATATTTCGTCGAATGCAGAGATTTGGAAAATTCATCGACCACTGAACTAAGCAAATTTGTCAACCGCTGAGACTGGATAAATTCGTCGACCGCTGAGACTTGGTCAACCACTGAGATAGTTCATCGATCGCTGAGATTGAAGTTCATCAACCACTGAGACGAGCTTTCGTCGATCTGAATCAATTCGTCGGCCGCTGAGACTTGGTCGAAAGCTGAGACTTGGTCGACCGCTGAGAGCTTTTCTTCGAACGCAGAACCTTGGCAAGTTCGTCGAACGCAGGAGCATATCGTTCATCGAACGCATGATAGAGTTCGTCGAATGCAGTATGGAGTTCATCGAACGCATAAAACTTATCTTTTCCTTAGTTCTAACAGATAGTGATCCTAGCCCAAATCAGTAATAGGGTTGTTCCAACACAATTTTAGTAAATTCGGCTAGGAGAGAGAAAACACCTTTTTCTCCAAAAATGGTGGAGAGAGAAAGAGAGGAGTAATGGCATTCATGTCCAAAGGAGGCAAATTGATCTCCCCATTGATGTGGATTCATCTTCTTTTGGCTGTTACAAGAAGTTTAGGGGGTTTTCCAGTCCTCATGGGGGTTGAATTGGGGGGTTTTCATTTTGGCCAAAAATGGCCATTAATGGCCTTCATGGCAATTGATGTCATGGCTATCCCTCTCCCCCAATTGAGCATTATAACTCCTTCAGAAGACTGAGAGGAGCATTTTTCCCCAATCACGAGAAGAAATCGAGCCCGCTAAGAACTAAATCGACATGACACCAAAAGCTTCACGACCGACCATGGAGGAACGGCGATCGGCGCGGCTTCAGGACACCACACATGTCTGATCATCTTCTCCTCCCCTAGTGCATAGATCCCAATTAATTTGGGGCTTGATTCAAGCTCAATCGGGCTTGAATTGCTCTCCCAAAAGGGCTCATTTTTGAGATCTTTGCCCCCGCTAGAAAACCCCCTCCGGCCACCATCGGCCGACAAACCACCGTCAATCGCCTGCCACCACCTCGACGAAGTTCGTGGTGGCATTAGCCATCCGGAAGGATGCAAGGGTGGTTTGCAAAACTTGCGCAAACATCATCCGGGATGGGCTTTCAGGAACCGTCCTATTGGGGATGATGACTGGGCGCTGTCTGATCTGACGGGATCTGCTAAGCGCAGACCAGATGATTTAAATTATCAAGTAATGTATATTTCTATCACATATTATGCTGTGTTTGGTTTTAATTATTAAAAATACCTAGGCTCTGATTTGAAAAAAATAGTTTACATGATAGTTGTAGGCCATGAGGTCTACTATAATTTAAAATTGGTTTCATTCAATTTGGGTCAGTGGTTTGACCTCAGCACTCAAAATAGTGCAACATGTACAAAGGGTTGACCAGAGCTTGATCTGTGTGCCCCATCAATCCATTCATCCAAATGACTTGAAAATTGAAACATAAGCTGTTTATACTCACACCCTTAACATATCAAAAAATGAGAATTTTTGGAGGAAATTTTTCTAAGTTCTTTATAAAATTTTTATAATCCATGCATTAATTAATTATAGGGTCTAATGACCTGCAAACACCACCAAATTTTGGTGGGTAGTCCGTAGGGCCATGTTATGTCCCTGGTAAAAATTTCATCCCATTTGGGATTGATTTGGGTGGGAATTTAACTATCCTAAGATTGGTTAAACTAAGTGTTAAAAGGTCAAAAGTGCACTTGCTGGGTTAAGTGGTCAAATGTCATCAAAATGATGTGAGACCTTGGCCACTGATTTAATATGACATAAAACACCTTCTCCTAAGATTTGGGGTGATTTGGAGTAGTTATACTCTAGAACCCTAGATCAAACCTTAGTGTTATATATTGAACCCATTGAAAGACATAGGCTCATATGTCCTTGGATTGATCTAAAATTTGGTAGAGAGGTTCATAGGGTGGTTCAAGCCCTAGGTAATTTATTTGGAATTTTTGGAAACTTTTATTCCTTCAAATTTAATTAAGAATTATTTAGGGCACCTCCTTATTAAAAAGAGTTACATGTTCATATAACCTAGGATGATCATGAACCTTTGACAGTTTGCTTGTGATAGTGCTAATGTTCTCTGGTAATTTTGTTGTGATTTGTAAGATGGTCTATATGGTACTTCTTTCACAAACCCTTTATGTGAACTATTTGTGAGAAAAATTAATTAAGGGATTATTATTCTCTGGAAAATTGTGCAACTTGGTAATAGGGCATTTTAGGGAATTATAAAGCTCTGTGAATTTTTGTATGATTTTTGGAAGTATTTATCAGTAGGTTACTTCACAATGTGCCATTGTTTGGATTTTCTTAAAATATTTATTTATGTGTTTAAATGGTTTTGAAAAATTATAAAATTCAGTTAATAAACTTTTCTAATAATTATAGAGGTCTTGTAATTTTACCATAATTTTTGGATAAACATTTTTGGTGGTTCCTTCATTAGCCTCCAATTTTTGATAATTATTCACTATTGTAATTAGAGGCCAGCACCTTACTGTAAAATTGTGATATTCTGTATTTGCTGTTATGTTGATATATAGATTTTCCATAAATTTGTATAGGCCATATCATAAGAAGATCTTACACTTCATGTTCAATTTCATACTTGGCCAGTTTTGGAGAAATTATAGTAAATGCCAAATAAATAAGGAAAATTATGACCTTCTGGATTTAGTCTTATAACATCATGATAGACTCCTAGTAATTATTTTGGGTCATTCAGATGAATATTTGGAGTACCTCCTCTCATGCAACTCGCATAGCTCATTTGGTTTGTGTATAGTAAAACTATAAAACTTGAGTAACTTGTGGATCATTAGATGGGAATGGAAGTTAGATGGTGTACCTAGTCTAGTTTAGAAGATGTGAGGTCATAATTAGGAGTCTATATGCTGAGTGTACATGATTAGCTAAGGGGCAAGGTTGTGCTCGTGATCGACGAAAGATCATCTTTCCCTTAGAGAGTCATAAAATACTTATGGTTAATCCAAGTGTAATGATAAGAGGGTATTCTTATGGCTAGTTACCAATAACATTAAGTGTCTTGAGAAAGGGAGGTTTGGGCTATCATCCCATTGTACCTCCTAGTACAGCTGTGAGTCCCTCACAGGGTAGACCTCGGGAAGTCCAAGATTAACCCTAAATCGTAGGAATAAACTGTTATGCAAGACTAACTTAACAATACACACACCCATAGTCCATGGTTACGGGAGGTTAGATGGTTTGGACTTACGAGTGATAGCCTCGGTGGTTGTTGGCACGGAAGGGTTGGTTCGGCGAGCCGATGGCTCGAAAGGTTCTGGTGACGGGCGGGTTAGCCCGGGGAGCTTGTGGCTCGGAGATAGACGATAATCATTTTGTATGTGCATAAAGGTGGTGGGTCATTAGTATTGATGGTCGTCGCACTATACTGTGGCTCAGTAAGTGTGGTTAACACTTTGCCAAAGAAAAGTCTGGTGGTCTAGCCAGTAAGAGTACGCAGGAGCTCCGTTGTTGTGTTCTTAGCGTTGAGGCGTACAATTGGTCTAGGTTTGGTAGTGCAGATACCAACCTAGAGGTGGGCGAGGACCAACCCACCGCTTTCGTTTGCCACTACGGGAGTATCCTGGGAGTTTTGCTAGCTCCAAAAAGGGGGAACTAAAGGTCTGTGCGCATAGAGTCGAAGTGTGTGAGTTACACTTGTGTGAACATAGCATTAAATTGCATAACTCTGCATGTCATGGCATAAGCATTGCATTTCAACCCCTACCCCTATCTTATAAATTGGTATGGGACTTTTTTTTACGATAGGCCCTGCTAAACGACCCCTTGGTGTATAGGTTTGTATGAGCATTCCTATAAATCAAGGTTACACTTCTTATTTACTTTTTCTTATTACTGTTTTACCTACTTTTATCTTACTTATTACACCCTTACTTGCTACTGCTTTACTCAATGTACCATATGTTGTGTAGAGGTAGACATTTCCCATAGATTAGATTCACCGTCACCTACTATTGTTTATACCCCTTGGTGTCATCCGCTTCATTCCTCTCGCTCGGTGCCTAGGAGTCACTGGGGGAGGGGTGGGGGATTGCCTTAGTCTTTTTGACTAACGGTCGGTGGACCTTATCATTTTAGCGGACCGAGGAGATGCTGCAGCACCAGAGGCTGGTGCAGATGGAGGCGGGACAGTCTAGCACAAGAGCACTCATCTCAGGATCCGTGAGTGTTACTAGTTGATTTGCTTCCACGAGTGACATTGTAGTGAGGATTTGATGTATCGGGCAGGAGCCCTTATTATTACTACCTTTATTTCAGTTACTATCTGTGGACCTCTTTTATCCCGAGATATTTTATTTCATGCGATGTGGACTTGATTTATATATATCCAAATGTATACTTTTCTTCTGTTGTGATCAATATGGCCAGCAGGATCGGCATTTTGTAGTGGCGACCTTCCTGAGTGATGGTGTCACCTCAAAGCGGCGGTTCTGAGCATAAGACCTAGTTTTGTAGCGAAAAATAGGGTCTTACAGGTTCTTTGCGAGCCTGTTGGTACGGGCTCTACAACTAGTGCTCAAAAGAAGTGGAAAACATTCTCTAGTGAACTACCTTCTACGGTCGGTGGGATCGCGTCCCCTTCGCTTGATTATATGTCGACCCTTTAGATGTGGAATTGTCGGGGGGGGGGGGGGGGTGAAGAAAAAAAATATTGGAAATTGCTTACGTGATCTAATCCTTCAGCATGAGTTTGGGCTTGTTGGCCATTTTGAGACAAAGTCGGAGGTTCTTTCGCGAAAGGATGTGGACTGATTGGCCAGTCGTCAGTGGTACTACTACCACTTCCCCACGGTTGGCAAATCTGGTGGCAACGCCAATCTATGGAGGGGATTTTGTTCAGTTCTCTGTGGTGGAGGCCTCGAACCAAGGTGTTGTTGGAACATGGTCTTTCGCATCTCCTATGTTTGAGAATAACAATTCATATGTATTTGATCTTGTGTGTTTAAGTGTGCAGGAATATAAGTCCACATGACTCAAGGATAACATAATAAAGTTGCGCCAAAATTTGAAGCCAAAATTCCAACATGCCCGCTAGCACCGACGCTAGCGCTAGCTCTGATTTGAGAAAATTTTGGGAGCAGTTATAGAAGGTGCTAGCGTCAGGCGATAGCAGCTAACGCAGGTGGTAGCAGCTAGCGCGGGCGGTATCTACTAGCGCATGCGATAGCGCAAAGCACAAGAGGAAGGCAGCTGACTTGCTTAAAATGAAGGATTCTCACGCGTAGAATATTGACTAATCTGGGATAGCGCCGACGGTAGCATTAGCACAGGCGGTAGCGTTAGCGCAGGTTCTAGCTCCAAGGCTATAAAAAGGACCCCTTGGATCCGTCTTCATCATCCTCTTAAAATCCTAAATTCCAAAGCTTCGTGTCACAGCATAAAGAGGAAGGTTCAGAGAGATACTCCCACAAATCCATGAAGGCTTAAGGTGATCATTGGAGAAGATTTCAACACACTTCATCACCATGATGAAATACCGCATCGACTACGATCACACTCTGCGGGTCTTTGTCTACTTCTCCAAGAGATCCATATAGGGAGTTTTTTATATTGATGTTATTTGTTTCTTCTCTTTTATATCGTGTAGTAAATTCGCCTCATGTTGGCGACTAGGTTTGGGTAGGACATAGGGCTGAAATTTACCTCGTGTTGGTGACTAGATCTGGGTTAGGTCTAGGGGGTGCTCGAGGGCATATCCGGTGAAGGATTGACTAGAGCGTCTTGAGGCCGTATCTATGGAATGATAGGCTAAAGCCACAGGTTCGTGGGGATACGAGTCAGGATAGAAAACAAAAAGGGATTTTCACTTATTCGCCTTTGATTTCTAGCGTCATAGAAATCTACTTTTGTAATCAATTTTTATCAATAATAATCATGTCTCTTTTTGTAATGAAATTTATTTACTCATCATTTCTCTAAATTGTTTATTTCTTACTCTTTCATTATAAAGTAATTTAGATCTTCATTCTAAATCATTATTCCAATCTCTTAATCTTTAAGTATTTCAAAATATAATATTAGTTTTTAAAACCCTTATTCACCCCCCTCTAAGTGCGCCTACCGATCCAACAAGTGGTATCAGAGATAGGTTTTATTCCAAAACGGTCTAACAATGGGGAATAATGGCGTCTCATGATCTCGCTTCAACTAGTGGGGGAAATTTTTATGAAGAAGGAAAATCTCTAGCACCACCTTTATTTGAAGGAAGAAATTATAAAGGATGGGAAATATTAATGAAAAATTTTCTTAAAGGTTTAGATGAAAAAGTTTAGAATATTACTATTGAAAAACCACCTAGCGTATTAAATAGAAGTGAAATAGTTTTAAATGCAAAATCTATGAATAGTCTATTTTGTGCGTTAGATCAAAATATTTCCAAACTCATTTATACTTTTCCTACTGCATACGAGATATGGAATTTTCTTGAGATACCTTTTGATTCTCCATCTACAGATATCGAACAATCACAAGAACCAGAGAATATGCAAGCCTACACAAGTATTCAAGAAAGCTCCTCGCATGATGAATCCATAGAATGCACATCTAACATAAGGGAAGATGAAAACTCATCCATGGAAGAGGAATGCAATAATGACGAAAAAGGAACTTCATGTTCAAACCAGACCTCATCCACAAGCGATGTAAGGAAATCAAAATTCCTTATTGTTTGTAATTCAATTTTTATGCTACAATCTACTAAACGTAAAATTAAGAAGTTAAAAAAAGCTAATTCAAATTTACGTTTAGAAAATAAAGGTTAAAGGCTAATGTAGAATCTAGTTGTGATGTGGTTTCTCCATCTTGCTCTTTAATTGATATTTCAAAGCCTTGTTTTGATTGAAATGATATTAAAGAAAAATTCAAGGATTTTGAAAGAGAACTTTTAATTTCAAAAGAGCATAATGAAAAATTGATAAATGAAAATAATATTTTATCTAATAAACTAGAATCATTAAAAATATTTGTGCAAAAAATTTCAAGCAATAAAAAATCCTTTATTTCTAGTTTATCATCAAACATATGTAAAATCTCTACTAGGATTTTAAAATATATTAAACTTACACCTAGTAGAATGTTTAATCATAAAAACATAATTATTTCTAACCCTCATTATGTATCTCCAAAATTAAATTCAAATGTTCAAAAATTTCCTATGAAAAAATGGTTTCAAAAGTCATCATTATTTTAAGCCTAATTTTAATGAATATGGAAATTTGATGCATAATTATAATATTAAATCAAATATGAATGGAGACCCAAAATAAAAAATGAATCATTAACTCCACTTGAAAGGAGTCATTCATTTTTGTCTCCCAAGAAATTATCAAGCTATATTTGGGTACCCAAAGGAACTGTCACACTGGTCCCCTTTGGATACCAAAATCTCTTATTCATTAGGTAACCCCAAATGCATGAAGTAGGATATTTTCAAAATGAAATATACAAATTTCTACTTCATGATATGCTTTAATGTCTTTTAATTTTTATTTTTGTTTTCTTATTTTTTTAAACTATCATGAAATGGTCATCTTATATATTATTGGAAATATGATTTTATCTCTTAAAACTTAATTAGGTTATAAATCAAATTTATCAAAATTCAAAATCATATTTTTATTCTGATGACCTATCTCTCTTTCTTATATTCATTGCCTATATATAGATATATCATAGAGTATTCATATAAATTGAACTATAAACTTGCTATAAGATATTTTAAATAAAATCAAGTTATTATGCTATTAAGCTCTTTAGCCATCATCAACCAAATTAGAGAAATAATATGATCTACAAGAAAGATCAAGATCTAAAAGAAAGCTCAATTATCAATATGTTTTTTTGTGAATTATATGATGACAATTGATATTATAATTACATACCATGGTTGGTGTATTATGTATGTATTGTGATTTATTTCAAGTTTAGACCTTAGAATCATCTTGATATCAATAAGATCAAATCAAATTGAATCTTCATTTCATTCTAGATCTATAAATTGAAACACCATCATACTTTGGCATAACATTAATCTCAAAACATTACCACCTAAAGAATATTAGTATTTATGTTAGGTTTTATATGTTCTTATCTAGGGCATATCCATGTTACTCTTTGCAAAAACATCATCTCGTACTAATCATTCAAATCATGCTTATTTGGCCTATTCGAACTGATATCTTGTGCTTACATTTCCTATCATTTTCAACTTACATCATATTGATAAATATATGCCTTAAGAAAAATCAATATGAAGATATAAGAAATATATATCATGCGTTGTTAAGTCATATAAGAAATTGCTAACGTTTCATGCAAATTTGCACTATGTAGACATCTCCAAAAATTCTGAAATTTTTGCATGAAACTACACTTGGGACAGATAATCAAGATCAACAATTGGAATGTTCAAAATCTTAAAAAATATTGTACTGTTTGCCGTGCTAGCGCTAGCGCCGGCGCTAGCTCAAGTTTCAAATTTTTTGAGCTTTTAAAATTTTGAAAAATCAATATAAATATTTTCTTTTATATGTACTATTTATCTTTATCTTAATGCCACTATATGTTGTTTGAAAAATCAAATAAAAATTTTCAAAATGCAAAAAAGCAAAAAAAATGTCTTTACTTATTTGTATTTGTTTCTGCAAAGTTTTAAAAAATAACAAGATTTCTGTTTCATTACTTTGGCAAAAATGACAAAGCATGTTCTTTTAGATTTGGCTAAAAATGTTTAATTTAAAATCTCAAGTTCTCTAAACATTGTTTTGGCTTATTATGCTTTGATTTTAATCTTGTTATGTGCAAAGAAAAGTCTATAGTGAATTATTTAGGATTGCGCTTGTATGCCTCTAAGTATGAGTAATGTGTTATGTTAGATAATGATCTCTTTACACTCACACTTTTTGGTAGACTACTTGTGCCTATAATTCTTAACCCTACATGATTGTGTAGTGTAGTAGCTTATAATGTTAAGATGTCTATCTCTATTACCTACTCATTATTCAAAACTTTGTTGCACATATAGAAGTGAAATTACAAAATTATAAGTGTTTGCAAAAATAAGTGAATTCGGAGAACTTTGTCTTGCTCAAAAACAAAAATAAAATGACAAAGATGACTCCACTAAGCACCACTTGACCCTCCTGATAAGCCTTCATAAGCATTGTGAGGTTGAGCACCTTGGAAAGAATTGTAAAGTGTCTTGTGCAAACTACTTTCGTACACTTCTATTTTGTACACAGGATCTCAAATAGCTCGTATTTAAAATAAAATATGAGATCCCCCAAGCACTACTTCACTCCCTGATAAGTATTAATGAGCATTGTGTGGGTGAAGCACTTTGGTAGTTGTACCTTTTATTGTGCTTTGTATCAATCTAGAATTGATGTGTAGAAGTAGTTAAGAAGATTACATGCTTAATAATGTTTCTACTTCACTATATAAGTCATGTGTTTTGGATTATATCACTTATATACTTTTATCAAAACACCTTCTATACACATCATTATCTCTCATAAAGATTCTACTCATGAGAATTTGACTCAAATGCTTCTATACATAAATTCTCTAGAAAGCTTTAGCAAAAGCACTAGATTGCAATGCATGATCTCTACAATGTTTTCCTAACTTGAAATGCAAATTAATAACATTGTAGTTACTATCCTCTAGAATATGTGCAATCATGCTTTCCTTAATAATTTTTGAAAGATAGAACACCTTTCCTATTGCCATGAAAACATTACTAAAAACCTTACTTACAAAAATTATTTTAAAAAAAAAATATTATCATAAACTTGGATGTTTATATAAGATTGATTTTATCCAAACAACATCACCTTTATTGCATAACATCTCTTATTTCTATTATGATCTTTAAAACTTCCAAAAAGTTGTTTTCTTTGGATAAACAATTTTATAGCCTTTTCGCTTATTATAAAGACTCTAATTTATCTTGTTTGAATTCTTTCAAAAATTATGCTATAACTCTTAATATTTTGAACTCCAACACATCTTCTCCTTTTGAATTTAACTCCTATTTTTTCTAATGAATAATCTTGAATACAAAGATGTTTCTTGTATTTCTATAAGTCTTCCGCATCATCACCATATATTTTTAACCTTGCGCTTTCATGCTTATATCAAAGTCTTAAATCTCAAAATTCCCTTTTTATCAAATTGTAGACTTGCTTGGTAGAATTTATATTGGTTGGTCTAACACGAATATCATTTTATGCTAAAAACTCTGATCTATTTCTATAAAAAATTTTATGCTAAATACTCCCCCAACAAGTGAAATATTGCTTATAAAAACATCTTCTTGAATTTCAAATCAAATTGTGTTTTGAGTTGCTAATTGCTAAAAGGAGGTTATTATTTATTCCAAAATGTTAAGTCTTCCGCAATGCTAAAACTCTGATTTATTAATGGATTTCAAATTAGCTATGTGAGCTTTTCTTTAAAAATTCAAATAAAAATATAAACCCATAGGCTATGAACTCATCATTAGATTCACATGCTTAATGTTTCCAATGATTATTATCCCATAATTTCACATCTCACCATAGCGAGGGCGTAGGTTCGTAGACATTAGATAACCTGACCTCTAAGTCATGTCTTGTCCTTAACTGGGGAGGGTTCCTGTGGGGCCCTTGCGAGGCACTTGGGGGAAAGAGTGCTAGGTTGAGTATTTTCTAGTGTTTGCATATGGGACCAACACCCCAACCTACGGCATGTATGCAGCTCCTCATGACCATCCATCACTTAGTACGGGGATAGGGTGTAGACATATTGTCTGGGTAGATTGGTTACTTGGAAATCATTACCTTTTATGTTTAAAACTCTTATATAAAGGTGGAGAACTAACATGATAATATTGATTACTTGGCAAATGTTATATTGTTCATCTTTATGCTAAAAACTCTGATCTATTTCTATGAAAATATTTATGCTAAAAACTTTGATTTATTTCTATAAAAATTGTTTTTATGCTTAAAACTCCCTATCATTTCATTTCCTCTAAAAAGCTCGATCATGCCTTATCTTATTATCAAATTTTTTTTTATGTCTATTGCTTCCTTGCCCACTTTTGCTAATAACAAAAGGGGGAGAACTAACATGATAAATATTCACCGCTATCAAAATGGAAAACTAACATGATTAATTAAGATGATAACTTACATATTATGGGAGCATTGACTTAGGGGGAGCATGTATTTAGGGGGAGCAAATCTTAATACCAAAAACAACAATTATCCTAAGTCATCACTTTCACACACACAAGTAGGTTTCATCATGCTTATATATTAATGCTCTGATTTATCATTAATGGATTTGTTAATATCAAAAGGGGGTGTTTGTTGGAACATGGTCTTCCGCATCTCCTAGGTTTGAGAATAACAAATCCTGTGTATTTGATCTTGTGTGTTTAAGTGTGCAGGAAAACAAGTCCACATGACTCAAGGATAACTTAATAAAGTTGCGCCAAAATTCCAACATGCCCACTAGTACCGGCGCTAGCGCTAGCGCCGACGCTAGCTATGATTTGAGAAAATTTTGGGAGCAGTTATAGAAGGTGCTAGCGCCAAGCGATAGCAGCTAACACAGGTGGTAGCAGCTAGCGTGGGCGGTATCTACTAGCGCGGGCTATAACGCAAAGCCAAGAGGAAGGCGACCGACTTGTTAAAATGAAGGATTCTCACGCAGAGAATATTGCCTAATCTGGGATAGCGCTGGCGGTAGTGTAAGCGCAGGCGCTAGCTCCAATGCTATAAAAGGGACCCCTTGGATCCGTCTTCATCATCCTCTTAAGATACTAAATTCCATAGCATCATGCCACATCATAGAGAGGAAGATTCAGAGAGATACTCCCACAAATCCATGAAGGCTTAAGGAGATCATTGGAGAAGATTTCAACACGCTTCATCACCGTAATGAGCATTGTCTCGGACTTTCTCGGCGACCACGAGGATGCCAGGACTATGAAGGAACGGATGACAGAGCTTTTCGGCAAGCTGATCTGGATGCAACGCGACCAATCCAACCTGACAGAGGAGCACCGGGCGGCCTTAGAACGTCGGATAAGTGTCCTCGAGCGGGACTAAAGGCACCTGATCGGGGAGATGGAGCGTCAGGGGGGTGTTTGCATGTAGACCTCGCCTGGGAGGCACATTGCGTGGGCAAGGGACCAAATGCACTTGATTAACCAAGAGTTGACGGCGATTAGCACGTTCCACTACCTGCGGGTGCCTCCAAGGATAGGGAGGCGAGGCCGGGGCCGATGGCGGTGGGATCAATACTAAGCCTATCGGCTCTCGCTCCCTGTGTTCTCCTGTACCCCCCCCCCCCCCCCCCCCCCCCCCCCTATTTCTTTTTCTTTCCTTCTTCTTTCTCGTACTAGACCAAGATGAGACATGCTGCGTCTCGCGAACTATTTCGTGATTGTGTGTTATATATCCTGCTTTTCGCTATTTTTCTGAGTGTTGTCTTGCTAGTGTTTTGGCACTTATTGTGCTATTTGAATTGCATTCGCAGGAAGGGTCTCACGCATCGCTTTCGCCTTCTGTAAGCGGCTGGGTTCAGGTGGGTGGTTCACACCCCGAGGCGCTAGGATATCGCAGCTGCTATCCACACCCCGCGTGTTGATGATTTCAATCATTTTCCCCTTTTTTCTATAAATAGTTAGTCCAACCACCGTCTTTATTATGCTTTCATCTCTCTCTCCTTCTTGTACCAGCGACACCACTCGCCCTTCTCTCTAGAACTTTTGCGAGAACTCCCCATCCCTTAGCGATGTCGAAAGATGTGGATGGAAGAGCCAACTGTGTAACACCCCAAAAATTGTAGTTCAGCGAATTAGGCGGAGAGGTGGTGCTGCGCTCGGATTAGGCTGGAAATTTCATAGCAGCTCTTCGCGCACGACCACTGTCCCTCTTCGCGCACGACCAGTGATCGTGCGCCAGCGATCATGTGTTAATTTGCAAGGATTCAGAGTTCTGTTGCGGTAAGTGCGCACGATCAGGGGAAGTGCTTGCGCACGACCACTGACCGTGCGCCGATGCTCGTGCGCCCTGTTTATTCTGCTCCGCGAATTTGAGCGAAGAAGGAGATCGGTCCGTCCAAATCTCTTGGAATCCGATCCGACGGCTAGGATTA
The DNA here is from genome assembly GCA_033032865.1 of Dactylorhiza incarnata. Taxonomy (NCBI): domain Eukaryota; kingdom Viridiplantae; phylum Streptophyta; class Magnoliopsida; order Asparagales; family Orchidaceae; genus Dactylorhiza; species Dactylorhiza incarnata. The sequence continues at coordinate 2,654,355 of JAWHQI010000269.1, forward strand.
GTTGCTGGAGGGTCTTAGGTCTTTGGAGAGGGGTTAATCCCTCATTAATCCAAGGACTTTCTCTCTCCAAGGTTAGAGAAAGAAGGAGGCAAGGAAGAAGAAGGAGAGATCCCTCCATTGACGGAGCTCCGGAGCTCCGTTTCGCGAGCCGTTTCCAGATCTAGAGAGTGCAGCCCGGTGCGGTCGTTTCCCTCCGTCTAGAATCTCAGATCCATGGCGAAGAAGAACGCTCCTAGGGTAACGATTCTTCCTCCCGAACTTTGGACTTGTTATTTGTCCTTTCATTCCTCTTTCTATGTTTGCATGAGGAATCCCTTTCACCAAATGGGTGAAGTGTAGGATCTCCTCAAGTTCTTCGGAACTCCGGGTTGATTGTGTCCGTCCCCGGCATATAGCATGTAGAAAATCCGGTAGTCGTGCGGATTTAGGCATTGTGTGTGAAGCATATTCATGGCCGTGAGCCCGAATCAGTGATGCTTGATTTGCGACGTTGCATTTAGGTTAGACCTAGAATGCGTGCCGGAGAATGACTCCGTGAAATCATCTATAGTATTGCGGGAATTAAGTGTAGGTGTCTTGTGAAGATCCTAACGAAAGCCCCATGATTTGAGATTGGATGAAGGCAAACCTTCACCACGAAATTGATGCGGAGCGTATTGTACCTCCCTTGTTGAGTATTTGTGAAGCCTAGATCCTTGCGAAGGGGTTAGGTGCGTAGCTTATAAATTGTGTAGCACTTGAAAGTGCTAAACCCCTACGGGCCGAGGTGAAGCCGTACCCGCGTCGTGCGTTAGATCGCGACGATTAGAGCACGGGCAAAGCTAAACCGAACCCGTTTCCATGCAGATCGGTAAGAGGTCCCTACCTCATGGAAGCCGTGTGATCATGGGAGAGGTCGTGGAAGGTGATTTAACTAGACCGACCAAAAGCTCTTTTTCCCACCTAAGTCGATGGCCCTTACGGTGGAGTGTTTTGTGGAATTGATGTTGTTAGCCTCATGCGGTTATTTAGGCGGTTGTGGGGAACCTTCAGGTGAACCCAACCAACATCATGTGCATACCTAGGTTCCCTCCTTTTTGATGCTCAACCTAGAAGATTGATTGCGCTTGAAACCTCACCTTGTGTAGTTGCACTTTCTTTATATTAGTACTTGTGCTAGTATGGCTTGCTTGCAGGGTAGAAGCTCCGCCACCCCGGGAAAGGGGTGGGGTCGTTATAATTTGGTCAGCTGTGCTGACCGTTACTTTGTTTGCCACCGCTTGGTGGAATGTTCTTATGCAGGTGCAGGTGAGCCTAGTGGGAAATAGCAGGCGGTGGCCCTTTTGCTAAGTCGGCCCTTGAAGGCCAGCCTCCCTTTTCTGCTTTCTCATGTATTGCCGGCCTGCGTGCCGAAGTATGTTCTGAGTTTTGTACATTGGTGAATGTAAGGCCTTAAGGCCGTAACTTTATTTTATGGTTTCATTCCTATGATAGTGGACAGTTCTAAATGAAATGTTAAATCATTATGCTTTCGCTAGTGTTTAGTATACTTTGTTGTAGTTCTTTCTGTTTATCACCTTTTAACTCCTAGCTAGTGTGGTTTGTATGGCGTGGGGTCCCGGCCGGACCTACTGTTATACTATTCATACTGGCAGGGTGTTACAATTTGGTATCGTACTTAAGGCGTCGATCCGTAGTTTAGCGAATTCGGGACGAATTCCTTTTAAGGGGTGGTGTGCACGGGATGTGCATTCACCTAAAACGACAAAAACTAATAAGAATGTCCACTTAGGAATGGAAAAAAACATACTTGTTTGCAGAACCTGAGCGTTCCATGATTGTTGTTTGCTATGTTTTCATTCACTAAATTGTGTCTTACACGATTATAGGTGACTAGGAGTGGTGCGGGGCCGTCTCAACCCCGTAACACTGCTGAAAGTAGTGGGTCGGCTGAAGTGCCAGCGACCACTCCTCCTGCTGAGATGATCAGGTTAATCGCAGAAGATGTCTTCGCGATGATCAATGCTCAACCGCAAAGGCTTGCACAACCTTCTACGCCTAATACAGATGCGGCCCCGGTGATCGAACCAGCAGTGGAACCTGCGGTGGAACCGAGAGTTGAGATCCCTGTGCCAGTGGCTGCAGTGGAACCTGCGGTGGTGCAAAGGGTGGAGCGTCCTGTAGAGCGTGTAGCCATTGCACGAGCGCGTGATAAACAATTGCAACACTTTCTAAGCTTCGACCCTCCAACTTTCTCGGGGACCGGATCCCCAATGGAGGCGGAGGACTGGCTGTCAACAGTTAGAAAAACTCTAAAGGCAACAGCAACAGAAGAAGCTATGATGGTCACTTTAGCCACCTTCCTCCTTAACGGAGAGGCAGAGCGTTGGTGGGCCGAACAGGAAGTGCACAAGTTTGGAGGCAAGGAGATTACCGAGATCATGATAGTGGAGTTCTCAAAGTCATTTCTTCAAAGGTATATTCCTTCTGCCCAACGCATCGCATTGCAGAACCAGTTTCTGAAGTTAACTCAAGGCGACAGCTCGGTGGATGAGTACTTGCACGAGTTCACTAAACTGGGTCGATATGCGGGGCCTATGATGGAAGATGAAGAGACAAAGACGAACAAGTTCTATGAAGGACTTCGGGACGAGTTGAGGCTGCTCCTTGCAGGCCCAATGACGTTAGGTTTCCATGTGATGGTCCAAACTGCCAGATCCCTAGAGTTGGACATGAAGAGGGTACAAGCAAAAGCCGTGGCAAAGAAACCTGAGTTTCATGTGCCAGCCTCTCAGTCCAAGTCAGAGTTCAGAAAGAACAAAAGGAAGTTCAAATCGGCGGAGCAAACTCGCTCAAATGTTTCGGGAGCAATGACTGTGCGGGGTCCTATCACATGTTTCACCTGCGGGAAGGTGGGACACAAGGCCGCGGTGTGTCTAAGTGGTCCCCCGAAGGCAGAGAACCGAGCGTTGGACTATGCTCGTGCTGCGGAAAAGGGTAAAGCTGCGGAATCTTCGGCTTCCCAGCACATTATTCCGACTCAGCCGAGAGTCTATTCGCTTGGCCAGCAAGAAGCTATATGACAAACTGATGTCGTCACAGGTATGAATTAAAAGTTAGCTTTTACATAGCTATTTGTGATTATACTGTTGTGCAACTGTATGTTTTATTCGTGTGCAATTAGGCTTTGTCCTAATTTTCAACTATCCGGCGAGAGCTCTATTTGATACGGGTGCATCGCACTCTTTTCTGTCTGAGGACTTCGTGGTGCGAATCGGAGTGCCGTCTACCTTCGTAGAGGATAGATTAGAAGTAGTTCTACCCAATGGATCTCGCATGAGTGCGGATAGGAAGAGCCGTGTGAAGGTGCAGATCGGAAGTCAGGATTTCGACTTGGAAGCGTCGTTATTACCGTTAGCTGAATTCGATGTGATCTTCGGCATGGACTAGCTCTCGGAGCAGCGAGCATGCATAGATTGCAATTCAAAGGAGATCACTCTGGGAAGGAACACCGATGGAGAAACCACGTTTGCCGGTATGCGAGGAGCGAGCAAGACGCTGATGTCTGCTCTCCAAGTGGTTAAGGCGGTGAGAAAAGGCGCAGAGTTGTTCTTCACCTTGTTGGAGGCTTCGGAGCCAAAGCCCAGGTTGTGTGATGTCCCAGTTGTAGCGGAGTACGCCGACGTGTTTCCTAACGAACTCCCTGGGGCTCCGCCTCATCGGGAGATTGATTTCTGTATCGAGTTGGTGCTAGGTGCCAAACCTGTGGCCCGCTCACCGTACCGGATAGCGCCAAAGGAATTGGCAGAGCTAAAGGTTCAATTGCAAGAGCTGCTAGAGCAAGGCTACGTACGTCCAAGTTCATCGCCTTGGAGTGCACCGGTCCTCTTTGTGAAAAAGAAGGACGGGAGCTTGCTTCTATGTATTGATTATCGAGAGCTAAACAAGTTGACCGAGAAGAACCGATATCCGATTCCAAGAATCGATGATTTATTCGATCAACTGGTTGGGTCGACGGTATACTCCAAACTGAACCTAAGGTCCGGCTATTACCAACTGCGGATAAGGGAATGTGACATTCCAAAGACAGCGTTCAGTACCCGCTTTGGGCACTATGAGTTCACGGTGATGCCGTTCGGTCTGTCTAATGCACCGTCGGTATTCATGGACTTAATGAACAGAACGTTCCGGGAGTATTTGGATCAATTTGTGATCGTCTTCATCGACGACATTTTGGTATACTCTCAGTCGAAAGAGGAGCATGTAGGGCATCTGCACGCAGTTCTGAGCACCTTGAGGAGGAGTCAACTATATGCCAAGTTCTCCAAGTGCGAGTTTTGGCTACCATCAGTAGCATTCCTTGGTCACGTCGTTAGTGGAGATGGAATTGCGGTTGATCCGTCGAAGATACAAGCGATCCGAGCCTGGCCTTTGTTGAAAAACGTAGCGGAAGTCCGAAGTTTCTTAGGACTTGCCGGCTATTATAGGCGCTTTGTGGAAAACTTCTCGAGGATTGCACTTCCTCTCACTAAACTGACTAGGAAAGATCATAAGTTCGTTTGGTCGCCCGAGTGCGCACGAGCTTTTGAAGAGCTGAAGAGCCGTCTGACCACGGCGCCCATTCTATGCTCGCCATGTGGTACGGAAGGCTACAAAATTTATAGCGACGCCTCGGGGAGTGGTTTGGGTTGTGTCCTAGTGCAGTTCGGAAAGGTAATTGCCTACGGCTCCCGGCAACTGAAGGTTCATGAGAGGAATTACCAGGTCCATGATTTGGAGCTAGCGGCCGTGGTATTTGCTCTTAAGCTTTGGAGGCATTATTTGTATGGCGTGAAGATCGACATCTTTACCGACCACAAGAGCCTCAAGTACCTGCTGGATCAAAGGGAGTTGAATATGCGTCAGAGGAGGTGGATGGAGTTCCTGGGGGACTACACCTTCGACATCAAATATACTCCTGGAAAGGGAAATGTAGTTGCGGACGCGTTGAGTCGTCGGGCTCCCGCTCAAGCAAATTGGATTTTGATGCACGATGAGCGTCTAATCCGCGAACTGGAAGAAATGGAGATCATTTGCGTTGATAGGAGAGCGTCTACTTCAGCATGCTTGAAATGGACGGAGGTTCAATACGACCTTGCCGACCGAGTTCGACAGGCATTGGAGCTGGTTGAGAGCATGAAACGCTATAAAGCGGAAACCGTTGATGGGTTAAACGCTGATTTCTCCTTCGAAGATGGCCTTATGTAGAAAGAGGGCAGATTATGCGTCCCAAACATTGGCACTCTACGGGCGGAGTTGATGTACGAGGCGCATCATACCAAGTACTCGATCCACCCGGGGAGCACTAAAATGTATATGGACATGAAGAAACTTTTCTGGTGGCCGGGAATGAAGAAAGACATTGCCCTCTACGTGGCCAAGTGTAATACTTGCGCGTTGGTGAAGGCGGAATGTCAACGTCCCGGTGGATTTTTGAAGTCCTTGCCGATTCCGGAGTGGAAGTTTGATGATATCTCGATGGATTTCGTGCACGGATTGCCGAGATCACAACAGGGAAACGACGCCATTTGGGTGATCGTGGACCGATTGACGAAGGCATTGCATTTTATTCCGAACCGGAAGGATGATTCTGTAGAAAAGCTAGCGAAGCTCTATGTTGATAGTATTGTGAGACTGCACGGTGTCCCTCGTAGCATCGTCAGCGATCGTGACGGGCATTTCACATCGAAAGATTGGAGGCTTATCCATGAACTGTTGGGCACGAAATTGAAGTTCAGCACGGCCTTCCACCTGCAAACGGATGGACAGACCGAGAGAACCAACATGACTATGGAGGATATGCTCCGAATGTGCGCTCTAGATTTTTGAAAGAAGTGGGAAGATCATCTCTATATGATCGAGTTCGCCTGCAATAATTGCTACCAAGCCAGTATACAGATGGCTCCTTTCGAGGCCCTCTATGGTAAGAAGTGTCGCACGCCGTTGTCTTGGGCGGAAACGGGCGATACTAAGCTATTAAAGCAAAATGATGTTGAGGAAGCAACTTCGACGATCCGAACTGTACGTGAAAGGCTATTGATTGCCCAGGATAGGCAAGCAAAATATTTCAATGCCAAGCATAGGAACCTAGAGTTCGCCGTCGGTGACCGGGTTTACTTGTAGATCAAACCGTTCAAAGGGGTATCAAGGATCCGACGCTTGAAAAAGCTCAGTCCAAGGTACTTAGGACCGTTTGAGATCGTGGAGCGTGTTGGTGATGCGGCTTATCGGCTTGCACTATCTGCAGAGCTGAGCGGTCTGCACGACGTGTTTCACATTTCAGTTTTGAGGAAGGCAGTGCAAGAGCCTACTCATATCGTCGCGATCGGTAAAGTGTCGGTTGATAGTGGGTTGTCGACGAAAGTCAAGCCTTTACGCATCGAAGATACCGAAGTAAAGCAGTTGCGGAACAAGTCCATTCGGATGGTGAAAGTCCGGTGGGACAATTGCGGCCGAGAGGAGCTTTCTTGGGAGAGAGAGCAAGCGATGCTTGCGGAGTACCCCGAGCTATTTCTCTCAGGTAATTTATAATTGTAATTCCTGCTATTACTGTTTTCAAAATTTCGGGACGAAATTCTTTTAAGGGGGGTGGAGTTGTAACACCCCAAAAATCGTAGTTCAGCGAATTAGGCGGAGAGGTGGTCCTGCGCTCGGATTAGGCTGGAAATTTCATAGCAGCTCTTCGCGCACGACCACTGTCCCTCTTCGCGCTCGACCAGTGATCGTGCGCCAGCGATCGTGCGTTAAATCGCAAGGATTCAGAGTTCTGTTGCGATAAGTGCGCACGATCAGGGGAAGTGCTTGTGCACGACCACTGACCGTGCGCCGATGCTCGTGCGCCCTGTTTATTCTGCTTCACGAATTTGAGCGAAGAAGGAGATCGGTCCGTCCAAATCTTTTGGAATCCGATCCGACGGCTAGGATTAGTTGCTGGAGGGTCTTAGGTCTTTGGAGAGGGGTTAATCCCTCATTAATCCAAGGCCTTTCTCTCTCCAAGGTTAGAGAAAGAAGAAGGAGGCAAGGAAGAAGAAGGAGAGATCCCGCCATTGACGGAGCTCCGGAGCTCCGTTTCGCGAGCCGTTTCCAGATCTGGAGAGTGCAGCCCGGTGCGGTCATTTCCCTCCGTCTAGAATTTCGCGAGCCGTTTCCCTATCTCTCGAATTGGTCAAGACTCTCCAGTTTATGGCTGCTTCTCTATGGTACCAGTTGTTGTTTCATTGAATTTGCTTCATTAATAGGCTCGCGATTCGACTTTGATCGTTATGGGTTGGTGCCAAGATCGAGCCCAAGGCAAGCAGACCTCATTTTAACAGCCGGAACAGTAACAATGAAAATGGCTCCCTCTTTAGTAAGATTATATGAGCAAATGCCTGAACCAAAATATGTCATTGCTATGGGAGCCTGTACTATTGGCGAAGAAGAACGCTCCTAGGGTAATGATTCTTCCTCCCGAACTTTGGACTTGTTATTTGTCCTTTCATTCCTCTTTCTATGTTTGCACGAGGAATCCCTTTCACCAAATGGGTGAAGTGTAGGATCTCCTCAAGTTCTTCGGAACTCCGGGTTGATTGTGTCCGTCCCCGGCATATTGCATGTAGAAAATCCGGTGGTCGTGCGGATTTAGGCATTGTGTGTGAAGCCTATTCGTGGCCGTGAGCCCGAATCGGTGATGCTTGATTTGCGACGTTGCATTTAGGTTAGACCTAGAATGCGTGCCGGAGAATGATTCAGTGAAATCATCTATAGTATAGCGGGAATTAAGTGTAGGCGTCTTGTGAAGATCCTAACGAAAGCCCCATGCTTTGAGATTGGATGAAGGCAAACCTTCACCATGAAATTGATGCGGAGCGTATTGTACCTCCCTTGTTGAGTATTTGTGAAGCCTAGATCCTTGCGAAGGGGTTAGGTGCATAGCTTATAAATTGTGTAGCACTTGAAAGTGCTAAAACCTTACGGGCCGAGGTGAAGCCGTACCCGCGTCGTGCATTAGATCGCGACGATTAGAGCACGGGAAAAGCTAAACCAAACCCGTTTCCATCCAGATCGGTAAGAGGTCCCTACCTCATGGAAGCCATGTGATCATGGGAGAGGTCGTGGAAGGTGATTTACCTAGACTGACCAAAAGCTCTTTTTCCCACCTAAGGCGATGGCCCTTACGGTGGAGTGTTTTGTGGAATTGATGTTGTTAGCCTCATGCGGTTATTTAGGCGGTTGTGGGGAACCTTCGGGTGAACCCAACCAACATCATGTGCATACCTAGGTTCCCTCCTTTTTGATGCTCAACCTAGAAGATTGATTGTGCTTGAAACCTCACCTTGTGTAGTTGCACTTTCTTTATATTAGTACTTGTGCTAGTATGGCTTGCTTGCAGGGTAGAAGCTCCGCCACCTCGGTAAAGGGGTGGGGTCGTTATAATTTGGTCAGCTGTGCTGACCGTTACTTTGTTTGCCACCGCTTGGTGGAATGTTCTTATGCAGGTGCAGGTGAGCCTAGTGGGAAATAGCGGGCGGTGGCCCTTTTGCTAAGTTGGCCCTTGAAGGCCAGCCTCCCTTTTCTGCTTTCTCATGTATTGCCGGCCTGCGTGCCGAAGTATGTTCTGAGTTTTGTACATTGGTGAATATAAGGCCTTAAGGCTGTAACTCTATTTTATGGTTTCATTCCTATGATAGTGGACAGTTCTAAATGAAATGTTAAATCATTATGCTTCCGCTAGTGTTTAGTATACTCTGTTGTAGTTCTTTCTGTTTATCACCTTTTAACTCCTAGCTAGTGTGGTTTGTATGGCGTGGGGTCCCGGCCGGACCTACTGTTATACTATTCGTACTGGCAGGGTGTTACAAACTGTGCTCTAGCATTCACAAACTGAGACTTCGAGACCTGTGACCTCTCGGAGGCAGACTTTAACCAGGCCATTGCTGACTTCGTCCTGCCGGGTTTTGTCGAGCGCCTCCTGGGGAACCGAGATCAAATCAACTAGTTCTCGCCAGACACTGTGGCCATCCCCCTCGAACATTTCGAAGTGGGGCTCCGCCTCTCGCTGTGGCCAGAAGTGCGCCAGACCCTGCACTACTTCGAGGTAGTTCATGCGCAGCTCAATACTAACTCCATCGCCATGATGGTAGCATTCACCTGTTATATGCGTGAGGAGGGGATCGAGTTCTCGCTCCCGGTGTTCCGTAAGCTCTTCACCTTCAGAGCGACCCGCGGAGTGGCGTTTTTCTTCGGACAGCCCCCTCCCCCTCAACGTTATCGGTACAATAAACAAAAACCACGACTGGGTTCGGCGGTTTATTTTCGTCACCGAGAAGTTTGGCAACGTGCCACTTGCGCCTGTGCAGGAGGACGCGTCTACCTTTCGGCCTCCGTCGCTAAGAGGTTACGAGGCCAAGCTCCACGCATTCATTCTAGAGCACGACATGGATGTCATGCACCTACGGAAGCACGTCGGTTCACTGCTGGTGGTCCCGCCGAGAGAGTGTAAGCTGAATCACTTCGACCCGAGCTCGCGCTTCTTTTCTACTCGCTTCCGCCCATTTAATTAGCCTTTTGACACAAGGATTCAGAGCCTTCCCCTCCACCCGCCGAATACGGTCACGGGGGTCCCTCTCGACAGCACCCTTGCACGCGCGCAGTCTGCTGCTGTGGCTTGCCGTAAGAACCCTCCTCACGCGAAGTCCAGCGGGAAAAAATCGAAGCGGAAGCGGAAGCCTGATGCGGCCTTGGGCCCTTCCGTCAAGAGGGCGAAACCCCCTACAACCAACAAGGGAAAAGCGCTCATGGAGGATGTCCCTGGCTCAAGCACTCCCGCAGTGGTGGACTTGGCCATCCAGCCTGCCGTTGCGCCAGCGACGTCCTCCTCGGCGTCGGTGCCGAGAGGTCACTGAAACTACCCTCTCGACTAGAAGTATGCCGATCTGGCCGGCGAGCCCCTTGTTCAATGGGACCGGCAGGACAACCGGGTCTCCATCTCCACCCTCCCTCCCTCTTGGATGGAAAAGGAAACCATCAGCAGCCATGCTTACGGCCTCTCTTACGCGCTCTATAGTCACGAGGGTGCTTCGATCTATGATACATAGACAACTTAGAATCTCGCGCATGAGGTCGTACGAGCCATGATGCAGGCCCATGAACTGACCAACATGTCCTCTCGCTGTAGCCTGACTCTTGCGCAGAACATTCTCAAGGTCGAGAAGACCCGCTCCGTCGTAGCTCCCGAAGCCACGGCCGCCAGGCAACAACTGGCCGCAGCTGAGGCCCTTCTCGCCAGCCGCCCGGACGGAGAGGTGAGTGCGTCCCCGTGCTGATACCTTAGCTCTCTCCCTTCTTTCTTTCCTTTGCTCCACTCACTGTCCTTCCTTCTATAGGACATAGCCAACTATGACGCTCTGCTCGTGTGGTCTCACATCCATGACGAGCGAAATACGGAGTTGGAGGCCGAGAACAAGAGGTTGCAAGAAGCCGCCGTTCGGCCACCTCCCGCGGAGAGGGACACTCAACACCTCTATTCCAATGCCGAGTTCGAGGGGTTAATGCAGAGGACCGCCCAAGGAGCAGCGAAGCAAACGCCTGATGTGCTGTGGAGGGCCGGCCTTTTGAAGGAAGAAGGTGAGAGGATTCTCGCCCACCACGTGCTTCCAGAACTCTTCGCCCAGGTTGACCCTGCGGAAGCTGGCGATGGGCGGGAACTCGGAGACCTCCACTCTCCGGGCGCGAGCAGCGCATACTTCGACGACGAAGCTGACGACCCCTGAAGACTCCCCTTTCTTTCTTTTTTTTTGATGTAATGCGAGAACGGTTATGTAACTGTTGAAATTATTGAAGTGGAGTGGAAGGTGGCCGACGGTCTGAAATTTGGTGACCGCAGAGACCGCGCGGTCTCTACTCTGGTGTGACCGGCCGGTCTGTTCTTGTTTGCTGCGGTCTGTTCCCGAGTTGTTCTGCTTGGTTGGCCTGTCTTCTTTGTTGGAAGACCGGGCGGTCTGTTCTTGTGTAACCGCTGTGACCTGGCAGCTTATGCAGGGTGGTCTGGCTACTTGTCTGAAGTCGGCCAGATGTTCTTGGCTTGCTCTTGGCGATCTAAGGAAGGAGTGTGCTTGTGTCCGCGCGGCTTGTATGTGGTCTTGTGTTCGCGCGGCTTGTGCACGGTCTGCTGCTGCCTCGTGGTGTTGGACAGGTTATTGTCCAAGTGGTCTGATCGCGCGGTCTGCTTTGAGAGACCTCTCGGGATCTGACGGGTGGTGATTGTATCTCTCCTGTGCGGTGACGACATCCGTCTACCCTCCTATAAATAAGGTTGCATGGCCCGTCATTCATAACGAGAACTGTAAGAACTAGAGCCTGGGTTGTTTCGTGCGGTCTCACTTTGAGGTCGGGCGGTCTCGGAAGCGAGTTAAATGTTTGTTGAGTTCGCAGGTTTGCGGTCAGCAGGTTGCGGTCTACTTCCTTGGTGATTTCCCAGCGGCTTAAATAAACAGTTCAGCAGCACTTGTCTGCGAACTGGTTTATGTTGTTCTTGTGTTGTTCGCAGCGAGCTCAGCGATCAGGCGACCTTCAGCGATTAGGCGATCTGAGTTGCGGTCTGGCGACAGCTTCTGTTCTTCGTTCAGTTCCATAAGCTCCAGTTCGTGCGGTCTGAGGTGGTGGTCTGGCAGTACAGGTCAAAACGGGTAATCTGAGTTATGGTCTTGCCTATTTTCTGTTCGAGTGGTCTCAGGTCAAGCCGGGCGGTTTCTGGAGTCGAGCGGTCTGTGCGGTCTCTACTTGTCAAGCCGCCAGATTTGTTTTTGGTGTGTTTTGTTCTTCTCTCCTTCGTGATTCTTATGAATCATGTCTCGCCATGTATACCTCGCACTGTAATCAAGTATTGTGATTCAATAAAGCTTTGTGTTGCTGTGTGGCATATTGTGGTTGTTTGGCTATAACTCAGTTGATGCAACTCCTGCTTACTCCTAAATGATTCAAATCAAAAATTTTAACATGGTATCAGAGGGAGGTTCTTGGAGTGCATAAGCAGTGATCAACTTGAGTTGCCATCGTCTTTGTGAAGAAGAGACCACATAGGTTTCCATGGAAGCTGGATAGGTAAGAGGGCTTGGTATTGAACTCCTCACATCGACTAACTATAAAAAGTGGAGGTCGTGTATGGAGAGTTACTTACTTGGCGAGGATCTATGGGAGATAGTTGGAGGAGAAGACACACAGGAAGTGTTTCTAGCAGGAGATAATATGGCATAGGTGAGACTTTGGAGGAGGACTAATGCAAAGGCAGAGTTCACACTCAAGAGGGCTATCTCACCAGAGCTATTTGATCACATCATTAGATGTAAATCTGCTGCTGAGATTTGGACGTCTTTGGACGGGCTGTTTAATAAGAAGAATGTAGCTCAGCTATAGTTTCTTGAAAATGAGTTGGCGAGGGCTTCTCAAGGTGATCTTTCTATTTCTACCTTCTTTCTCAAGATGAAGAACCTCACATCAGAGATTTCTGCATTGGACACTGATGAGCCCATCTCGGAGGCAAAACTGAAGAGGCATATGAAAGTGCACAGTTAACCTCACTAGAATTCTCTAGAGGGGGGGGGGGGGGGGTGAATAGAGATTTAAAATATTTTGTGCAAAGTAAATATATATATATATATATATATGATCACAGATTAGAGCTTCCACACACACACCAATAAGAATTAAACAAATAAAGAAAGTAAATGCAAGAAAAGAAATCACAACACAACAAAAGAAAATATAGTGGTTCCCCAAACTTTACGTAGTCCACTCTTCTACTCCCTTGGTAGGAATTCACTATCTTGCACTGAGTCTTTTGATAAGGAGACTCTTAGTACCACCCTGAGTCTTTTGATAAGGATACTCTTAGAACCAACTGAGTCTTTTGACAAGGAGACTCTTAGAACCAGTACAACTAAATTTTTTGAAGAGTGATTCTAAAAACTCTTTTACAATATGTGAGAATGAAAATAAGAAAAAGGAAAAGAAGTATTTAAAACAAGAATGAATCTTCTTCCTAGCAAGAAGATTGGAAGCACAAGAAGTAGTGAATTAAATCTTTCTTCTATAGAGAGAAGAAGATTTGTAGCTTTTCCCTCTTATGTGAGAGCTATCAGAATTTGCAGCAGAGTGATTTCAGAAGCAGGAGAAGAAGAATGCTTGAATATTGCTGCAGGGCTATTTCTCAATTCTCTCTTTATCACTTGGGAGCTTTTCCTCTTTTTCAAATGTAAAATGGTGAATCACCTAGTCCTCTTTCTCTGCCGACCTCCTTGGTTATTTATAGCTCTGTTCATTAAAATAACACTATAGGAGAGTAATCAATTAGCAGGCAGAGTATTAGAAAGAAAGAGAAATTTACATAACAGTTATATCCATAGAAGGAAAGTACTCAATCTGATTTCAAATAATGTACATAAAGGATTTAATCAATTTAGCCAAGAATCTAATAGAGGAAAAGAAAGATTCAGAACAGCTATAAGACATAAATTGATTCCATATAAATCAGATCTATAAGATAAGGAAAGAGACCTGGCGATTTTGAATTATGTCATAAAGATCGACGTGCGTCGATTACTATTCGACGCAAGCGTCGAATACATCCTGTCTGGACGTCGAGAGGAGAATAAGGAAGGTGCGTCGACTAGGGTGCGTCGACTTCTCAAGATACGTCGACTAAAAGTCAGAGCTACGTCGACATAGGATACGTCGACTTCTGCTTGGAGCTACTTCGACTCATTCTGATAGAAACGTCAACTTTATCTCGACGTTGCGTCGAATACTATTCGACGCATATTTACTTAGCCTTATTTTTCATTCTTAGAATTCTTCTTTAACTCATTTCTAGGGGTTAAGAGAAATCATTTCCCCAACAGCATATCATCCGCGGATTGCGGAAGGAGTATCTTGCCTTTGTGACTTCAGTTCAGGGTTGGGCAAATCAACCATCTCTGTTGGAGCTGGAAAACTTACTTGCTTCACAGGAAAGTTTGGCAAGACAGATGGCGGAGACTTCTATCTCTTGGGGAGATAGTGATGTGTTGTTCTCTGGGAAGAAGAAGAAGAAGTGGGAGAAGAAGAAGCCATGTCATGATGGACCCTCTACTTCAGGTCAGTAGGATAGGGGTTATGCTTCTTAGTCTGATGGGAAGAAGAAGGGAGAGGGACTAAGGTGCTTCAGGTGTAATAAGACCGGCCACTTCAAGAAGGATTGCCGGGTTAATCTTCAGCCATGACATGCAGCGGAGAAGGAGAAGCCAAAGTCTGATGAAGCTGGATGGGGAGGAGCCTATGCGGCTAATATGACGGCGATGCCCGTTAAGGCCTTGGATGCCATCAACTTCGAAGAGGATTGGATTGTGGATTCAAGGTGTGGGCATCACCTCATCGGGGATGAATCAAAGTTCTCTTCTTTGGCACCTTACTCAGGTAATGATGCAATCATTACGGCTGATAATTTTGTTCATGCAGTAGAACAAGAAGGTGTTGTCTCTTTGAGCAGTCATAAGGGTCCACTCACATTGAGGAGTGTTTATCACGTGCCTGGTATGAAGAAGAATCTCTTCTCTGTGACCAATGCGGTCGATGTCGGTTATCACGTTCTGTTTGGCCCAACAGAAGTTAAGTTTCTTAAAACTCAACCAGAGATAAAGGGATATGTTATTCATGTTGGAAAGCGGGTAAAGGACTTGTTCGTTTTATCGACAAGTACCTATGTTGATAAGATGAAGACCAATGATAGCGCGGCTATCTGGTATGAAAGGTTGGGGCATGTACGCTTGGACAAATTGAAGGCTATGGCGGTAAGGGTCCTTGTCAAGGGCTTGCATAGCTTGTACTCCTATGGAGACGGTCATGTTTGTGCGGGATATCAGTTTGGTAAGTCTCATCGACTTCCATTTGATAAGTCGCAAACAAGATGCAAAGCGCCGTTGGAGTGCATTCACGGTGATTTGATGGGACCGACTGCCACCCCACGCCTTGGAGGCAACAAATATATGTTGGTGTTGATTGACGATTACCCCAGATATGTCTGGGTGTATTTTCTGAAAGAGAAGTCGGAAGCCTTTGCTAAGTTCGTGGAGTTCAAGGAGCTGGTGAATGGTCGGTTAGGCCTGTGGGTGAAAAATTTGAGAACTGACAATGGTGGGGAGTTCACCTCTGGTGAGTTCTCAAGTTTTTGCAGGAAATACGGCGTCCGGAGAGAGCTCACTTGTGCCCATACTCCACAGCAAAATGGCGTTGTGGAGAGGAAGATCTGTCATCTGACGGAAACCTGCAAGTGCTGGCTTCATGCCAAGAGTATCCCAAAGTCCTTTTGGGCGGAGGGAATGTCTTGTGCGGCTTACGTCATCAGCAGGATGCCTCTAAGTCCTATCAACATGAAGACCCCTCACAAACTTATGTTCAAGGAGAAGCCGAGTGTTGCACACCTTCGGGTGTTCGGGTCAACCTGTTATGTGCATATTCCTGATGCTCTTCGGACAAAGCTAGATGCGAAAGCAAGGAAGCCAGTCATTGTTGGATATGATGAGCGGAAGAAGGGATGGAGATGAATGGATCCTGAGACACGGAGATCAATTGTATCTCGGGATGTGGTGTTCGATGAGGTGACTTCCTATAAGGGGAGTTCATGAGTTGAACTACCAGAGAGCAGGGTTGATGAAGAAGGAAAGGCTGCGGGAAATCTTCAAGTGGAGTTGCCTGTTTCACCAGGGGCTCCAGCCGTGTCAAGCTCTGAGATGGAGGATTCAGGTTCTGGAAGCAGGGGAAGCGATGCTCCAAGTTCGTCTAGAAGAGGAGCTAGCACAGAAGAAGCAGCTGAGGAGGTGGTTAGTCAGGAGCAACCTCTTAGGAGGTCGAAGAGGACTATCAAGCCACCGGATCGATACACAGGAGGAAATATGGTGAGCTTTGTCTCATGTTTCTTTGTCGGTCCCTTGGATGAGATGGAGCCGTCGAGCTTTGAGAAGGCCAAAGGCGTGAAGTAGTGGGACATTGCTATACAAGAGGAGATGGATGCTCTCAAGAAGAATGAGACTTGGTCTCTAGTGCCCAGGCCCAAGGGCATTACCCCTGTGACATGCAAATGGGTTTATAAGCTCAAGAAGAAAGATGACGGCACGATCGAGCGATACAAGGCTCGCCTTGTGGCTCGCGGGTTCTCACAGCAGTATGGTGAAGATTATGATGAGACATTCAGTCCAGTGGCAAAGATGACTTTGGTTCAATTTGTTATTGCTTTGGCGGCATCCAGTGGATGGGAGATTTGGTAGCTCGACGTGAAGAATGATTTTCTATACGGAGAGATTGACAAGGATATCTTCATGATCCAACCGCCGGGCTTCATATCGGAGGATTGTCCGGACTACATCTGCAAACTGAAGAAGGCCATGTATGGGTTGAAGCAAGCGCCTCGGGCGTGGTATGGAAAGATCGCGGAGTATCTTCTATTCTGCGGGTTCTTTGCTTTAGACTCTGATTCTAGCTTGTTCGTCAAGAAGGAGGGGGCGCTTTAGGTTATTGTTCTGCTGTATGTGGATGACATGATTGTCACCGGGAAATCGAAAGGAGGCAGTAGCGTGGCTGAGAGCCGAGCTTGCTATTAGATTTGAGATGAAGGATCTGAATGAGCTTCACCATTTCCTTGGACTCGAGGTTCAGAGGCGGGAGAGCGGAGTGCTCGTTTCTCAGGCTGGATATGCGGAGCGGATCGTTCAACGATTCAGCATGGAGGAAGGGAAGAGCAGCTCTATACCTCTGGAACAGCATCATACACTTCGGATGGATGAGAGGAGAGTTCTATCTGATCCGTTGGTGTTCCGAGCTCTGGTTGGGAGCTTGATCTTTTTGACCATCACGAGGCTGGATATTGCTTATGCAGTTGGCAAAGTGAGTCGGTACATGGCGGAGCCACAGAAGCTTCATCTTCTTGCGGCAAAAGGAATTTTGAAGTATGTGAAGTCGACCTCTAATTTGGCTCTCTTATATAGGAGGGGGTCTAGCTTGGAGTTTCCTGGATATATGGATGTTGATTACTGGGGAGACGTGGATGATCGGAGATCAATGTCTAGTTATGTCTTTATGACGGGCCCCACATCTATTTCTTGGTGCAGCAAAAAGCAGGACTCGGTGTCTGTATCTACCACAGAAGCGGAATACAAGGCTTTGGCCTTGGCAGCTCAGGAAGCCGTTTGGCTCAGGAGGTTGGTGGAGGATGTTCATGAGGAGGTTAGAGGTCCCACTATGCTACACGGGGACAATGAGAGTGCTCTCAAGCTGGTTAATAATCCAGTTTGTCATGCGAGGACCAAACATATTGAGATTGAACACCATTTCATTCGTGAAAAGGTGTTGGGAGGATCTCTTATGGTCGAGCATGTTCGGAGTGCAGATAATGTTGCAGACATCTTCACAATGCAGCTGGCGAAGGGACCGTTTACTCGGTTGCGGAGTTTACTCGGGCTAGTTTCCACTTCCCACTTCAAGGGGGAGTGTTGAAATTATTGAACTGGAGTGGAAGGTGGCCGGCGGTCTGAAATTTTGGTGACCGCGGAGACCGCGCGGTCTCTACTCTGGTGTGACCGACCGGTCTGTTATTGTTTGTTGCGGTCTGTTCCCGAGTTATTCTGCTTAGTTGGCCTGTCTTCTTTGTTGGAAGACCGGGCGGTCTGTTCTTGTGTAACCGCTGTGACCGGGTGGCTTATGCAGGGTGGTCTGGCGACTTGTCTGAAGTCGGCCAGATGTTCTTGGCTTGCTCTTGGCGATCTAAGGAAGGAGTGTGCATGTGTTCGCGCGGCTTGTGTGCGGTCTTGTGTTCGCGCGGCTTATGCGCAGTCTGCTTCTAACTCGTGTTCTTGGACAGGTTGTTGTCCAAGTGGTCTGATCGCGCGGTCTGCTTTGTGAGACCGTTCGCGATCTGATGGGTGGTGATTGTATCTCTCCTGTGCGGTCACGACATTCGTCTACCTGCCTATAAATAGGGGTGCATGGCCCATCATTCATAACGAGAACTGTAAGAACTAGAGCCTGGGTTGTTTTGTGCGGTCTCACTTTCAGGTCGGGCGGTCTCGGAAGCGAGTTGACTGTTTATTTTATTCGCAGGTTTGCGATCAGCAGGTTGTGGTCTCCTTCCTTGGTGATTTCCCAGCGTCTTGAATAAACAGTTCGGCAGTGGCTTGTCTGCAAACTGGTTTATGTTGTTCTTGTGCTGTTCGCAGCGAGCTCAACGATCAGGCGACCTTCAGCGGTTAGGCGATCTGAGTTGCAGTCTGGCGACAGCTTCTGTTCTTCATTCAGTTCAATAAGCTCCAGTTCGTGCGGTCTGAGGTGGCGGTCTGGCAGTACAGGTCAAGTCGGGTAATCTGAGTTGCGGTCTTGCCTGTTTTCTGTTTGAGCGGTTCAGGTCAAGCCGGGCGGTTTCTGGAGTCGAGCGATCTGTGCGGTCTCTGCTTGTCAAGCCGCCAGATTTGTTTTTGGTGTGTTTTGTTCTTCTCTACTTCGTGATTCTTATGAATCATGTCTCGCCATGTATACCTCGCACTGTAATCAAGTATTGTGATTCAATAAAGCTTTGTGTTGCTGTGTGGCAAATTGTGGTTGTTTGGCTATAACTCAGTTGATACAACTCCTGCTTACTCCTAAACGATTCAAATCAAAAATTTTAACAGTAACTCCTTTTACACTGAAATGAAAAGAAATGTTTTGCCTCTTGCGCCATTTGTCTTATATCTTCTTTGTACACCTTGCCCTTATCAGCCGGTAGCTCGCGCATTCGTACGTTATTTTTTGCGCTTTCGCGCACGTGCTCGCATATCACGTGTTTGCCCTTAGAGACGATGACCCCTAACTCAGGTCATGACCAAGATACTCTCGCCGCGTTGGAGCGCCGCATGGTTGCAACCCTCTCGCACTCGCTCCAATCACTTCAGGACTTGGGAAATTTCATTGATTTCTGTCGGGAACGTCGCTGCGTCGAGAACTCATGGAGTCCATAGAACTTCTCGCAACCCTTAGATCGGCCAGCATCTCGCCGCGCACTTGTCGGTCGAGTACGCTCTCGATCGATATCGTTCACCGGTGAGAGTCCCTTGCGATGGGCACCACTCGCCAATCTTATGCCTAGACTTGCGTCATGTTAACTTTCCACATTGGATTTTTTCTTTCTTACTTCACCTTCCTCAAGGGCCACCACCGAGAGAGTCTGCGGCCCGACCAGCTAGATGAGGGCCTGGTCAAAAGGTTTGCTCGCGGCCAACTGTCAAAACCTTAGAACCTACCACCAAGTGAGCCTTCGGCCCTGCCAGCTAGGTGAGAGCCTGGTCAGCGGGTCTGCTCGGTGCCAACTGTTGAAACCTTAGAACCTGCCACCGAGTGAGCCTTCGGCCCTGCGAGCTAGGTGAGAGCCTGGTCGGCGGTTCTGCTCGGGGCCAACTGTTGAAACCTTAGAACCTGCCACCGAGTGAGCCTTTGGCCCTGCATGCTAGGTGAGAGCCTGGTCAACGGTTCTGCTTGGGGCCAAATGTTGAAACCTTAGAACCTGCCACCGAGTGAGCCTTCGGCCCTGCCAGCTAGGTGAGAGCCTGGTCAGCGGGTCTGCTCAGGGCCAACTGTTGAAACCTTAGAACCTGCCACCGAGTGAGCCTTCGGTCGTGCCAGCTAGGTGAGAGCCTGGTCAACGGGTCTGCTCGGGGCCAACTGTAGAAACCTTAGAACCTTCCATCGAGTGAGACTTCAGCCCTGCCAGCTAGGTGAGAGCCTGGTCAGCGGATCTGCTCGGGGCCAACTATTCAAATCTAAGAACCTGCCACCGAGTGAGCCTTCGGCCCTGCCAGCTAGGTGAGAGCCTGGTCAGCGGGTTTGCTCGGGGCCAACTGTTGAAACCTTAGAACCTGCCACTGAGTGAGCCTTCAGCCCTGCCAGCTAGGTGAGAGCTTGGTTAGCGGGTATGCTCGGGGCCAGCTGTTGAAACCTTAGAACCTGCCACCGAGTGAGCCTTTGACCCTGCTAGCTAGGTGAGAGCCTGGTAGCGGGTCTGCTCGGGGCCAACCTTCGAAATCTTTAGAACCTGCCACCGTGTGAGCTTTCGGCCCTGCCAGCTAGGTGAGAGCCTGGTCAGTGGGTCTGCTCGGGGCCAACTGTTGAAACCTTAGAACCTGCCACCGAGTGAGCCTTCGGCCCTGCCAGCTAGGTGCGAGCCTGGTTAGCGGGTCTGCTCGGGGCCAACTATTGAAACCTTAGAACATGCCACCGAGTGAGCCTTCGGCCGTGTCAGTTAGGTGAGAGCCTGGTCAGTGGGTCTGCTCGGGGCCAACCTTCGAAATCTTTGGAACCTGCCACCGAGTGATCCTTCGGCCCTGCCAGCTAGGTGAGAGTCTGGTCAGCGGATCTGCTCAGTCCAAACTGTTGAAACCTTAGAACCTGCCACCAAATGAGCCTTCGGCCCTGCCAGCTAGGTGAGAGCCTGGTCAGCGGGTCTGCTCGGGGCCAACTGTTGAAACCTTAAAACCTGCCACCGAATAAGCCTTCGGCCCTGCCAGCTAGGTGAGAGCCTGGTCAGCGGGTGTACTCGGGGCCAACTGTTGAAACCTTAGAACCTGCCACCGAGTGAGCCTTCGACCCTGCCAGCTAGGTGAGAGCCTGGTCAGCGGGTCTGCTTGGGGCCAACTGTTGAAACTTTTCATCCTCACCACGCAAGCCATTTTGTTACACACATATATCGAAAAAGTGAAGTTTAAGGAATAAACATTCATATTACATGGACTTAGGGATAAAAGCGCTTTAAGTCATCACCACTCCAGGTGTGACTGAGGGACTTGCCCTCCACATTTTGGAGGCAATACCCTCCTGATTTCAATGCTTCTTCTACGACATAGGGGCCCTCCCAATTGGGATTGAGCTTTCCTACCACGGCAGACCTCCCGGCCGTGTCAACCTTTTTTAACATGAGGTCCCCCTTCTCGATTTTCTTGACCATGATGTGTTTGTCAAAGTACTTGGACATCCGTCGATTGACTTCCTCTTGGCAAATGGCAGCAAGATCTCAGACCTCCTCGATGAGATCCAGGGACAGCCGCAGCTCCTCCTCATTCCCTGCTCTCCATTCTTCATCACCATCTGAGGCGGCCCTCAACCGCGGCGTCTTGACTTCAAATTCCATGGGGATGATGGCCTCGCAACCGTAAGAGAGCTTGAAGGGGGTCTCGCCAGTGGCGGTGTTGGGGGTAGTCCTTAGAGCCCATAGGACCGATGGGAGTTGCTCCACCCAATTGCCCTTCAAGTTCTCCACCTTCTTTTTGAGTAGGTTTACTATGATCTTGTTCGCTGCCTCCACCTGCCCGTTGCTCCTGGGGTGATGGACTGATGCGAACTTGAGATCTATTCCCAACTGGATGCAGAAGCTGAAGAACTCTTCGCTTGCGAACTAGGGTCCATTATCTATGACTATGGATTGTGGAAGTTTGTGTCGACATATGATCTCACCCCATACGAAGTTGCAGATTACTTCGGAGGTAGCCTTGGCTAGGGCCTTGACCTCTAACCACTTCGAAAAGCAATCGATCATGACTAAGAGAAATATTCTTTGACCACTGGCTTGAGGGAAAGGCCCTACCAGATCCATTCCCCATATGGCGAAGGGCCATGGTGCCGTGATGCTCCTTAGGCTCTGGGCTGGAAAAAGTTGAAGCCGAGCGAACAGCTGGCACTTCTGGCACTTCTTGGCGAACTCTGCCACGTCCTTGCTCAGGGTCAGCCAGAAGTACCCTTGCCTCACCACCCTTGCTTCTAATGTCCTGCTCCCCGAATGACTACCGCATTCGCCAGAATGAATCTCCTACAGGATCCTTGGGACTTCTGCCTCAGAAATGCATCGCGCCAAGAGTCCCGAGAGAGTCTTCTGATACAAGTCCCCTTCATGGAGCACATAGTAGGAGGACTTGTATCGAAAGCGCCTTTGATCCGGAACCTCTTCAGGAAATTTATCTGTTGCCAAGAAGGTCACGAAAGGGTCCTTCCATGAGGGTCGATGTTCTTGTCCATGAGCTCCCCTTCCTCAATCAAAGGGCGGAACAGATCCATCAAGGTTCCTCCATCTCGAGGGCCGGACTTGGCCAGCTGATCTGCCAGGACTCTTTCTTCCTTGGGTATGTGCTTGATAGAGAAAGTCTTGAACGTCCCGATGAGACCTCTCACCTTGGTTAGATATCTCATGAGGGTGGGTCCCTTACCCCGAACTCACCCTTGATTTGTGAGGTTATTACCATTGAATCGGTGAGGACCTCCACATCGTGAACCCCCAGCTCCTGGGCCAGACGTAGGACGGCGATCACTGTTTTGTACTCTGCCTGGTTGTTGGTGACGGGAAAGTGTATCACTTGCATTTGTTCAATTTTCACTCAGTGAGGGCTTTCCAACACCACCCCTCCCTCCAATGAGTTCTTTCCCGAGGCTCCATCAACCAGCATCTTCCAGGGGATGTGACAAGGGGCATGCTCCTCTTCCATTTCGACCATGTAATCCGCCATGAAATCTGCAACAGCTTGAGCCTTCATCGACAGCCGAGGGATGAAAGTGATGTCAAATTCGCTTAATTCCACCGACCACTTTGCGAGCCTCCCCGAATTCTCTACCCCTTCGAAGATTGTGCGAAGGGGATGGTCAGCCAATACTTGGATCGAATGGGCCTGGAAGTACAGCCTGAGCTTCCTGGCTGAGATGACCAGAGCGAATGCCAGCTTCTCCAAAATCGGATATCTGAGCTCTGCCTTCTTCAAAACCCTGCTTACGTAATAGTTGGGCAGCTGCTTCTTGCCCTCTTCCCGGACCAAGATGGAGCTCACGGCTTCAACCCCGACTCCAAGATACAGGGCTAGGCCCTCTCCCACCTTTGGACTTTGGAGCAGGGGAGCCTTGGTGAGTTGGTTCTTCAGAGCCTGGAAGTCCTCCTTGCATTCCACCGTCCATTCAAACTTCTGATTGCCTCGCAACACCTTGAAGAAGGGGGAGCATTTCTCTCCTGCCCGGGAGAGAAACTTGCTCAACCCTGCGAGTTTCCCAGTTAGGCGTTGAACCTCCTTAACATTTCGAGGCGATCCCAACTCCATTATGGCTTTAACTTTGTCCGGGTTAGGTTCCACCCCTGCGGTGTAAGAAGGTGACCCAGAAACTACCCCTTGCTGGCCACAAATACGCACTTTAGGGGGTTAGCCGCATCTTGTACTTGCGCAGAGTGGCGAAGGTCTCCTCGAGGTCCTGGAGGTGAGATCTCATGCTCTTACTTTTCACCATGAGGTCATCTACATAGTGTTGGATCGTATGACGCCCTTAGAGGGGGGGGGGGGGGTGAATAAGGGTGTGTCTAAAAATTAATTTTTACTTAGTAATTTTTTTTAAAGAGATTTTACTTTACTAAAAAATTACTTATAAATACTTTCAAACCAATGCAACTTTAGTATTAAACCAAAACACAAATTTCTAAGATAAAGATTATGCCACCAAATATGTAATTAAAGAAAAAGACATAATTATATTAATCATGAAATTTGAGTACAATAAAAATGATCTTAACAATGCTTAAGATCAAGGCACAATTATGTTAATAAAAAATTCTACAATTTTGGTTTACCAATCCTTCTCCCAAGGATCAGAAGGCTATCGCTTGTCTTTCCCAAGACCAAGCCCAAGCCTATCCTCTAGATCTTCCCAAGATCTAGACGTAGCACACAAGGCCACGATTTCCCCCCAAGCCACGCAAGGACTTGGACGCTCCGCACAAGGAAACGATTTTCCCCTAAGCCGTGCAAGGACTTAGACGCCGCACGCAAGACGATGATTTCTCTACCAATACAAAATGAAAAGTATGTGAATGAAAATACAATATGAAAAGAACAACTCCCTAGAAGATCAGATCTCTGAACGGATTGTTGAAGCCTCGAGATGATCGATGATGTAGAAGCGCGCCCGATCTCGTCTTCAATCTTCAATCCTTCTTTGCACAAATGGGAGTTGAAGAGGTTCTGGAGCTCTCTGGTTCGTATGTACTCAGGAAGGGACTTGGAATTCTCAAAACTCTTGAATGCACGAACACAAGGAGGCAATTTATAGAAAATCGCTGTCGCCTGGGCGACAGTGACTGTCGGAATTTTCCGACAGTGTTAAACTGCCGCTGGAGTGGCGTCGTGCGGGCAGTTGCTGTAACCGTTGAGCTGTCGCCTGGGCGACATCGATGTCGGATTTCCGACAGTGCAAAATTGCCGATCGTGGGTGGTGTCGTGGGCAGTTGTTGTAACCTCCGAGCTGTCGCCTGGGCGACATCGCTGTCGGAATTCCGACAGCTCAAAACTGACTTTCGTCGAGCTGCCGTGGAGGGAAGTAGTTGTAACTTCTCTGCTGTCACCTGGGCGACAGCGGCTGTCGGAATTTTCCGACAGTGCAATTTTCCCACATTCAAATTTAGCTCCAGCAGAAATGTGAACATCTCATACCTGTTACCTGCACACCATTAATAAAAATAGAATCAAATACAAACGAGACTTTGTTATTATCAAACCAGAGGAGTGCGAAACGCATGGTCCAATAATCTCCCCCTTTTGATAATAACAAATCCGTATAAAAAGAAATCATGTCTTATTTAGATTGTTGATTTTAACATTTGGTGTGTGCACAAAAATAACATGATATATTTCTCTTAAAATAAATAATCTCCCTTTAGGTGAAAGCTCCCCCTAAATGAATGCTCCCCCTAAATATATGCTCCCCCTAAATATATGATGTATTGTGTAGGTGGAATATTTAGGTGTAATAGATTTGTGATTTTTCTTTTTATACTTTAAATTCTCCCCCTTTTGGTATTAGTAAAAGTTAATATTAGATAAAAGTGTAGTTCTTAAGGGAAAGGATATAGAATATAGAAATGAAGAGTAAGCGGAAGCATTTTTTTTTTTGGAAATGATTGAAGTCCATGAAATAATATGAATATGCCATAGTATGAATAAACCCATGAAGTGACGGTATAGCCATATGAAGTAATGAAAGAAAATAACTTAAACATGAGTAAGGTCATTTGAAAGTATCATAGAAAGACACAATAGTGTATAGAATTATGGAATATTTTCGGTCCAATTCTCATGAGATGAATGTTTATATAACATAATGATGTGTACATGTGATACTTAGATCAAACATATGAAGTTATTTAATTTACATGATCATTGAAATGTAGAACATAATAAAAGCATTTAAAGTCAACTTTGACTTTGAAGATATAGCACAAGAGGAATAGAAAACCATTTTTCTTTTGCACAAGACACTTTACAATTCTTTCCAAGGTGCTTAACCTCACAATGCTCATTAATACTTATCAGGAGGGTAAGTAGTGCTTGGTGGAGTATCCTTGTCTTTATTATAAATTTGTTTTTTTGATCACAAATGTTGTGATATCTTAATTTTGATATATTGATATTTTTTTTGTAATTGACCAAGGATCTCCGAATTCACTTGAATCGCAAAAGATGGTGTATATTTTGTTGTGCTAACAAATCAAGGTTGAAAGTTGTATTTAAGAAGTGCTATTTTTTTATGTTAAAGCAAATATGATCCATGTATATATTGAATAAAAAGACATACGTATTGATCAAAAGAAGTGAACGTGATAGCTCATTATGATAGATAAACAATTTCTCATACTTAGAGGCATGCGAAAACAATTTCCAATGGTCTAAACAACTAAGTAGGAGTGTCAATATGATGATAGCTTGGAAATGAAATCATATAATCATGTAAGAGTCATTTTTTTTAAAATAAAAAACACATGGTTTGTCATCAAGTCATGAGGTGAAGCATTAATAATGACATATAACTATTGTAAATCATCAAAGGGACCAATAATTGAAGAAATATCAATTCGAGAGCTGTCGGAAATTTCCGACAGTCATTGTCGCCTGGGCGACAGTCAAAAATATAAATAGGGCTTTGGACCGAGTCAAACCCTATTGTGCTTCATTTTTCTGGACTGTAGAGCGAGAGAAGGCTGTCGGAAGTCGGCGACAACTCTAGATCTAAGGTATGGATTTTTTATTTTTATGTTTTTAACTCAAAATTTTTTAGGGATTTGTGATTTTGATAGTAGAGAAGAAGGAAAATGTAGTTTTCATTTTGACTTTTGATGAATGGTGTAGGTTTTTGAATTTTTTTGTTTTTAAAAGTGTAGATCTAGTTTAAAAACAAGTGGATCTTGTTGGATCTTTGTTAAAAATATTATGATTTTGTGATTCTTGTGGTTGAAGGTTTGCTTTTGTTCATAGACTAATTTTAAAAATGGAAGTTTTGTCTTTTGAATGAAAGTTGAAGATGATGAATAGTAAGGACATGGAGAAGATTTTGATTTGAAAAACATATATATATATTTTTTAAACTTGATGTTGAAACAACCTTGATTTTGAGTAGATCTGGAAGTGAATGTAAAAAATTTCGAGAGAAGTTCACTGGAGAGCTGTCGGAAATTTCCGACAGTCACTGTCGCCTGGGCGACAGTGTTCCAGTGCACAGCACATGTTTAATCAAAAATTTTTATGTTATTTGCAGAATGGCTTCCAGTTCCAAAGCTCGAAGGAGTACTTCGGAAGATGCACATAGTTCATATCAAGTTTTTCCTGGGGTGGAGAAAGCTATTGTTGGAGTTGCGAAGTATGTTGAATTTGATTCACCGAAGCACGATCATATCTATGATCGGCTTGCGAATGCATGTATTCTCTCAATAATCACCCCAGAGCCGTTCTCTTCCTTTTTGATTCGCGAGTTCTATAATCATTTGGAAGATCCAAATTGCACTGAGTTGGATGGAGGAGTAAGATCAAGAATTCAGGGTCAACATATGGAAATAACACATGTTGATCTAAGAGAGGAATTTGGATTAGTGATTAGTGAAAATGTGCCGGATATAGTGGAGAGTTATAGAAAAGATAGAGATTGGACCCTTGTAAACATGAGTTTACATGGGAATCAAAAGAAGACTCTGACCACTGAAGTTACGTCACTCAATCCGGATGCTTTCTTAGTTCAAGATATCTTAAGGAATTCAGTCATGTTGAAGAGTGGAGATACAAGAAGTATTACGGCTCAGTTGACCCTCATTACATACTACATTATGGAGGATGAGCTTTTTGATGTGGCGGACTTCATACTCTCCCAGATTAGGTATGCGTATAGATTAAAGCATCCAAGATGGGTGAAGGTTCATACGCTGCCAATGAGGGCGATAATTCAGCGTGTACTCTATAAGAAGTACGGATGGATAGCGCAAAGTTCTTATTTGGATGATTGTTATCCGGAGATATATTATACGGGTTCGATGAAAGTGAAGAAGACGCAGAAAAAGGCTCATCCGGGAATTGAGATTCGAGAGCCGCCATTGCCTAGGGCAGGATCACTACGAGAGTCCATTGATGATTTACGTGATTCATTAGAGGATCACAAGAAGGAAGTGAAGAAGGATCGTAGTCGAATGCAGAAGTTTATGAAGTTTCTCATCAAAGGTCTGAAGTTGAAGCCAACGCCGGAGGAAGAGGCCGAATGGCAAGTTCCGGACGAAGAACCGCCACGCCAATCGGTGAGGCGGACTCACCGTGGTAAAGCCGTGAGACGAGGACCTCCATAAGATTGTCCAGAGAGCAGCGGGGCTGGTTATGAAGATTCAGAGTAGTTTCATCAGGTTGCTTCTGCTGGGAGATGTCAGAAATTTCCGACATCCACTGTCGCCTGGGCGACAGTGAACTTCTTCAGATCTATTGCTGTTTAATGAACTTGATCCTTATATTGTTTTCTACTATTTTTATTTGAACAATATTGATGTAATATTAATGATGTTTGAATTTTTTTTGTTAAGTCTTTTGAAATTCTATTGTTTGATTTTTAAAATTTAGGCTTTTGCTTTTTAAATTGTTTAGGTTTTGTGATAAATTTTTTTTTTAATTTTATAGGCTTTAAATAGTGATATATTCATTGTGAAATGTCTAGAATTCCCAATTCTAGCCTAAGCATAGAAAAACGGGAATCCGGTAACGGCTTAGTGAATATATCCGCTAGTTGATTTTCCGTGCCTATAAAGTTGATTTTTATATTACCCTTCTTAATATGATCCCTTATAAAATGATGTCGGACATCTATATGCTTAGATCTAGAATGTAATACGGGATTGTTAGTTAATTCTATAGCACTTTTATTGTCACACTTTAATTCTACACTACTTTGTTGCATGCC
The DNA here is from genome assembly GCA_033032865.1 of Dactylorhiza incarnata. NCBI lineage: Eukaryota > Viridiplantae > Streptophyta > Magnoliopsida > Asparagales > Orchidaceae > Dactylorhiza > Dactylorhiza incarnata. Next base: position 2,682,630 of record JAWHQI010000269.1, read on the forward strand.
AAAATCTTCTAATGTTTGTGACATCCAAAGAGCTTGGGCACAACAACTACCTAGTGCAATATATTCGGCCTCGGTAGTAGAGAGGGCAACAGAATTCTGTTTCCTACTCGACCATGAAATAAGTGAAGGGCCGATAAAGTGACAAGTGCCACTAGTGCTTTTCCTATCTAAAGAACATCTCGCATAATTGGAATCCGAAAAACCATGAAAAATAAAAGAATCATTATGAGGATACCATAAACCTAATTTTGATGTTCCTATGAGATATCTAAAGATACGTTTCACCGCTTTTAAATGTGACTCTTTAGGATTAGCTTGAAATCTAGCACATAAACAAACGACAAACATAATATCAGGTCTAGATGCGGTTAAATACAATAAAGACCCTATCATACTTCTATAAAGGGTTTGTTCAATTGAAACACCACTTTCATCTTTTCCTAATTTTAGTGAAGTACTCATAGGAGTGTTTGCATGCTTAAGGTTTTCAAATCCAAATCTTTTTAACATATCATGAATATATTTGGTTTGACATATAAAAATTCCATCATATTTTTGTGTAATTTGAAAACCTAGAAAATATGAAAGTTCTCCAACCATACTCATTTCAAATTCATTTTTCATAATTTGAACTACTTCATTACACAACTCTTCATTAGTGGCTCCAAAAATAATATCATCAACATAAATTTGCAAAATAACTAAATCATGATCAATTTGCTTAATGAAGAGTGTAGAATCAGCACTTCCTATTTTATAATCGTGCTTTAACAAATATTGAGTTAATCGATCATACCAAGCACGAGGCACTTGTTTTAATCCATAAAGCGCTTTATCTAATTTATAAACATAATTTGGATATTTCTCATTTATAAAGCCAGGGGGTTGTTCTACATAAACCTCTTCTTTTATATACCCGTTTAAAAATGCGGTTTTGACATCCATTTGATATAATTTAAATCTTTTAAAACAAGCAAATGCAAGAAATATCCTAACCGCTTCTAATCTTGCTACGGGTGCAAAAGTTTCATCAAAATCTACCCCTTCAATTTGTGCATAACCTTTTGCAACTAATCTGGCTTTATTTCTAATAATTCTAGATTCATTATCCATTTTATTTTTAAAAATCCACTTAACACCAACTACAGGACGATTTTTGGGTCGTTCTACAAGATTCCAAACCTTATTACGTTCAAATTGATTAAGTTCTTAATTCATAGCTAAAAACCAAAATTCATCATTTAAAGCGGTGGAAACATCTTTTGGTTCTATTTCAGAGACAAAACAAAGGTTTGAAAATAAAACATGTAGCGATGAACGAGTACTAACCCCTTTTTGCGGATCTCCAATGATAAGCTCCTTTGGATGATCCTTTGAAAATCTCAATTCACTTGGAGGCACATATTCTTCTCTTTCTTCTTCTCTTTCTTCTTCTCTTTCTTCTTCTCTTTCTTCTTCTCTTTCTTCTTCTCTTTCTTCTCCTTTTTCTTCTTCATTTTCTCCAAGTTCTTCATCATCATTCTCCACCGAAGGAAGGGGATCATCTTCTTTTCCTGTTATTTTCTTTTCTACACATGAAGCAAACTCATCAAACCTAACATGAATGGATTCTTCAACTATTTTTGTTCTTTTATTAAAAATCCGATAAGCTTTACTAGTTGAAGAATAGCCAATAAAATACCTTCATCACATTTTTCATCAAATTTTCCTAAGGAATCTTTAGAATTCAAAATAAAACATTTACAACCAAAAACTTTGAAATAAGAAACATTTGGTTGTTTATTAAAAATTAATTCATAAGGAGTTAATTTTAAAATAGGGCGAAGTATTACTCTATTTATTACATAACATGCCGTGCTAACCGCTTCAGCCCAAAATGATTTTGGTAATTTGAATTCAGATAACATTGTACGGGCTAACTCTTGAAGAGTTCTATTTTTCCTCTCCACTACACCATTTTGATGTGGTGTGCGTGGAGCGGAAAATTCATGTTTTATTCCTAACTCCGTACAAAAAGAAATAAACTTTTCATTTTCAAATTCTCCTCCATGATCCGATCGTATGCGTTTAATTTTTAACTCAAATTCATTTTGAATACGCAAACATAATTTTGAAAATTCTGAAAATGCTTCGGATTTGGAGGTTAGAAATAAAGTCCAACAAAAACGAGAATAATCATCAATCAAAACAAATGTGTATTTTCTACCTCCTAAGCTAGAAATTCCAATTGGCCCAAATAAGTCCATATGTATTAATTGAAGTGGCCTAATGGTAGAAATAATGTTTTTACTTTTGAAAGATGATTTTGAAAATTTTCCTTTTTGGCAAGGCACACATAGTGAAGAAGATAAATTTCCATTTAGCAAAGGTAAACCTTTAATTAATTTATCTTTTGAAAGTTTTGAAATTAACTTGGCACTAGCATGTCCAAGTCGCCTATGCCATAAATCTAATTCATCATTTTTTGATAAAAAACATTTTAAGGTAGAATTTGAAAAATCAAGAAATTTAATCATATATACATTATGACATCTAGGTGCGGTAAAAACAATTTCATTTGTTTTGGAATTAATAATTTTGCATAAATTTGTAGAAGATTCAAATAAAACATTTAAACCCTTATCACATAATTGACTAATAGAAATCAAATTATGCTTTAATCCTTCTACAAATAAAACATTTAAAATTGAAAAATTTTCGTTACCCGATGATTTTTTCCTTTTCCATTGTCTCCGAATGTAACAACTCCTCCTTTCTTCATCTCTAGGCTAAGGAACTTTTCTTTATTGCCCGTCATGTGCTTTGAACAACCCGAGTCCAAGTACCACACGTCTTCTTTGTTCTTAGCCTGCCAACATACCTAGAAAGAAGAGGTGAGTAAAGATCTGGTTACCCAAGTGGTTCCACCCATAGTATAGGTAGAAGCCTTAGGCACCCAGATTTGTTTGATTTTACTTTTTCCTTCTTTCCAGCAAGAGTCCGTAGTGTGACCAAATCTATTGCATTTGGCACATGTAATGTATTTAGAGGAGTATAACTTTTCTGGACTTTTACTGGATGAGGATGCAGTATTTAACAATTCATTAATTTTAGAATTTTTAAAAGTGAATTTTTTGGACTTTTCACTGTCGCCGGCGACAGTGGTTGTCGCCGGGCGACAGCTTCCAGATGTGTATCCAAGCCCAAACCTTCCAGATCCATGGCGTTGGTATCCTAAGATCATATCCAGTGATCTTCGGCCCATTCCAAATTTTTTCATGGCTAGTGTTAAGTCATGAATCTGGTTTTTCATTTGTGTATTCTCGGATACTAGATTTACGCATCTACGTTCAAGAGATTTCTTTCCCTCATGGACTTTGGAGATTGAAGATTTCAGATCTCTCTCTAAAATCTATTTCTCGTTAGTAAGAATTTTTATTGTAGAATGAGATTTGGAAAGAGATTCTTCAAGTTCATTAATTCTTCCCAAAAAAGTGATCACACTCTTGGCAAGAGATATCTCTTTTTCCAATAGTCTTAATTTCCCTTAACAATTTTTTGTTTTCTTTAAGTAAAATGTCATTTTCAGATTTAAGAAGATCATTGTCTTTTAAGCTTTTTTCAAAAAATTTGCAAGTCTTTAAAAATTCAGAAAACAATTCATCATAGGTTGGAGGAGTTACCTCAGTGTCGCTTTGGACACTGCATTCGTCATTAGATATGATGCTCTTTCCCATTAAGCATATGTTGGCCTCCTCTTCTTTACTTGAGTCGGAACTGCTTGCATCCTCAGAAGTAGTATCATCCCAGGTTTCCGCCTTCAACACCTTCTTCGACCCTTTGTGCTTCTTTTCTTTAAGTTCTTTCAAGTACTTTGGACACTTGCTTCGAATGTGTCCTAACTTCTTGCAGTGATAGCACTCCGGTGGCGGTCTCTCTTCCTCCTCATTGCCTTCCTTTCCTTTTTTCTTCCTAAAGGTCTCCTTCTTAAAATACTTCTTAAACGAATTCCTTCTCTCCGGATTTTTCATAAATTTTCTAAATTTTTTAACAAATAAACTTTCCTCATCTTCTTCATCCTCCTCAGAATCACTAGTTTCTTCCTTCTTTGATCTTAGAGCCAATCCCTTCTTCCTTGGCTCCATATACTCTTGTTGTTGAATTTTCAATTCAACTTCATGAGTTTTCAAGTTCCCAATGAAGCTCTCCAATTGTAAGGTCTTAAGATCATGTGACTCGGAAATTGCAGTCACTTTAGGATTGAACTTCGGGGGAAGTGATCGTAAGATTTTCCTTACCAAATCTCCATTTGAGAACACCTTTCCTAGCACCTTTGAGTCGTTCACGATTTTTGTAAATCGTGTGTACATCGTATCAATCTCTTCATCTACCTCCATTTAGAACCTTTCAAATTCAGATTCCAGTTGAAATAGCTTTGAATCCTTTACCTGCGAAGTACCTTCATGAGTGATTTCTAATAAATTCCAAATTTCAAATGCAGTATTACAAGCACAATCTCTATTAAATTCAGTGCGATCTAGTGCGCAAAATAAAGCATTTATGGCTTTTGCATTGTTCTTACATTTTAATTTATCGTTGTCATCCCACTTGTCTTTGGGCTTATCCATGGTTACATCTCCTACAACAAATGTTGGAGAAGTGTAACTAGATTCTACCATATTCCAGACTTCTATATCTAGCGCAATTAGAAAACAACGCATACGTGTTTTCCAATAATTATAGTCTGTGCCCGTAAGAAGTGGTGGCCTACTAATTCCTTGCCCCTCAACGAACGCGTGATCGTTGTGCGCCATTACTCCCGGTGGTAAAACCGTTTTGGAGTAACCTCGCTCTGATACCACTTGTTGGATCGTATGACGCCCTTAGAGGGGGGGGGGGGGTGAATAAGGGTGTGTCTAAAAATTAATTTTTACTTAGTAATTTTTTTTAAAGAGATTTTACTTTACTAAAAAATTACTTATAAATACTTTCAAACCAATGCAACTTTAGTATTAAACCAAAACACAAATTTCTAAGATAAAGATTATGCCACCAAATATGTAATTAAAGAAAAAGACATAATTATATTAATCATGAAATTTGAGTACAATAAAAATGATCTTAACAATGCTTAAGATCAAGGCACAATTATGTTAATAAAAAATTCTACAATTTTGGTTTACCAATCCTTCTCCCAAAGATCGGAAGGCTATCGCTTGTCTTTCCCAAGACCAAGCCCAAGCCTATCCTCTAGATCTTCCCAAGATCTAGACGTAGCACACAAGGCCACGATTTCCCACCAAGCCACGCAAGGACTTGGATGCTCCGCACAAGGAAGCGATTTTCCCCTAAGCCGCGCAAGGACTTAGACGCCGCACGCAAGACGACGATTTCTCTACCAATACAAAATGAAAAGTATGTGAATGAAAATACAATATGAAAAGAACAACTCCCTAGAAGATCAGATCTCTGAACGGATTGTTGAAGCCTCGAGATGATCGATGATGTAGAAGCGCGCCCGATCTCGTCTTCAATCTTCAATCCTTCTTTGCACAAATGGGAGTTGAAGAGGTTCTGGAGCTCTCTGGTTCGTATGTACTCAGGAAGGGACTTGGAATTCTCAAAACTCTTGAATGCACGAACACAAGGAGGCAATTTATAGAAAATCGTTGTCGCCTGGGCGACAGTGACTGTCGGAATTTTCCGACAGCGTTAAACTGCCGCTGGAGTGGCGTCGTGCGGGTAGTTGCTGTAACCGTTGAGCTGTCGCCTGGGCGACATCGATGTCGGATTTCCGACAGTGCAAAACTGCCGATCGTGGGTGGTGTCGTGGGCAGTTGTTGTAACCTCCGAGCTGTCACCTGGGCGACATCACTGTCGGAATTCCGACAGCTCAAAACTGACTTTCGTCGAGATGCCGTGGAGGGAAGTAGTTGTAACTTCTCTGCTGTCGCCTGGGCGACAGCGGCTGTCGGAATTTTCCGACAGTGCAATTTTCCCACATTCAAATTTAGCTCCAACAGAAATGTGAACATCTCATACCTGTTACCTGCACACCATTAATAAAAATAGAATCAAATACAAACGGGACTTTGTTATTATCAAACCGGAGGAGTGCGAAATGCATGCTCCAACACATAGACCTCCAAGTTTCTTCCTCTTTGTTTCTGGAAGACCCGGTTCATCATTCTTTGGTATGTTGCACCTGCATTCTTTAGTCCGAATGGCATCATCTTATAGCTATAGCACCCCTGTCTTGTGATGAAGGAGACGTCTTTGACGTCCGGGGGATGCATCCTAATCTGATGATAACCTGAAAAAGCATCTAAGAAAGACATTACAGAAAAGTCGACGGTTGAGTCAACCAGCGCATCGATTCGAGGCAAGGGATAACAATCCTTAGGGCAGGCTTTGTTTAACAAAGCAAAATTGATACACATGAGCCAGCGGCCATCGCCTTTTTTCACCATGATGACGTTGGAGATCCAGCCTGGATACTGGATCTCCGATACAAAACCTGCTTTGAGGAGCTTCTCCACCTCCTCGCGGATCGGCCCCTCCAGCTTGTCGGCGATGGCCCTCCTCTTCTATCGGATGGGGTGGACCCCTGGCTCCAGGTTGAGTCGGTGGTAGGCCACGTCTGCATCAATGCTCGACATGTCTGCCACGCTCCACGCAAAGATGTCCATGCTCCTCTGGATGCATTCCAGCATCCTTACGCTGTCCTCCGGGCCCAGGCCCCCGCTGAACCCGCACCTTCTCCACTCTCCCTTCCTGAGTGGTGACTTCTATCTCGATTGCTTCTTCCACCGCCTCTAGCTAGGCTGGCTATTCGCATCTGCCTCTTGCCTCCCTTCCTTCAGCCCGGGTCTCCCCTTCTACCGTAGCCTCCTCCTACATTGTCTTGCCATGCTCCTCCTGAGCCACTTCCATCTCATCTCCTCGGGTGCTGCTCTCTCCCTCCCCTTCTCCCTCCTTCTTCTCTCCTTCTGGCCCCTCCGGCCCCTTCATCTCTCTATCCACCCTTTCAGCTTCTGCCATCCATGAGATGGTGTTGACGGCAGTCATATAACACTGCCTCGCCACCTTTACATCCCCCCGGGTCTGGACCTGAACTCCTCCGTTGTGGAACATCAAGCACTGATGGAAGGACGAGGGAACGCACTAGAAGGTACTGATGAGAGGGCATCCAAATATGGCGTTGTAGCTGCTCAGAGCGTCCACTATGACTAACTGGCAATTCCTGGGGACCCCCCCCCCCCCCCCCCCCCCCCCCCGCCCCCAACGACACCTGGAGGCCGACTCCTCCCTCGACTTCCTTCCTCTCCCCTGAAAACCCAAACAGGGGTCCATCTGAGGCTTGCACCCTCTTTGCTTCCACCTCCAATGCGTCAAAGGCCTTCTTGAAGATAACTTTCACTGAACTCCCATTTTCGACCAAGATTCGGGATACTGTGAAGTTTTCAATCGCCGACTGGATCACCAAGGAGTCACAGAATGGGTCTTCGAAGTCTGGCATATCCTCTAAGGAGAAGGTAAGTTTTTCTGAGGGGGTGGGGTGTGGGAGGTCGACGCGACGCTGCTCCTGAACATCGCCTGCAAGCTTCTCTTGCTAGTTGCCTCTATCCCCACCCCACCATGGATCACCCCGATCCCTCCCCTGGCTCCCACGTCGGTCCTATCTTCGCATCTATCCTCCCCCTCTCCGGGTAGCACTTCTTCAATCCTCACAGGTCGCTGCTGCAGCTGACCTCCTCCCCTCAACTCCAGAAATTCTGGGCAGGTGGCCGTCGCGTGACCTTCCTCCTGATGGAAGTCACAATAGGGCAACGCCACCCTGCCCCCTCTTCCTCCTCTTCCTCTTTCTCCTCTTCCTCCTCTTCCTCGGCCTACTGCCATCACTTGCACCCGAGGGTGGGAGGGGTTTCTGACCCTGCCTCTATCCTAGATGGTTGGCCCTCCACTCCCCCCTTCGCTGGTGATCTCTTTCCTGACCTCTCGCCGGTTCCTCCTGGGGCCTCCAAGCCAGCCGGTTATTGGGCTCCTGATACCCCCAATCCCACTGCTGCCCCCGAAACCCCTGACCTCTGGGTTCATCCCATCTTCTTCCCTCCTGCTGCCTCACTTCTGGCTCGCTCAACCTTGCCAACCTCTTTGCAAACTCGGGGTTGGCTGCCTCTCCCTCGATCTCTTCCGCCGCCCGCTCCATCAATTCCTCAAATGATAATGGGGGTTTTCTCTTCAGGCTCATTTTAAAGAACCCCTCCCGCAGGCCCACTCTGAAGGCTAGCTGGAGGGTGAACCCTGGGACCTCCTGGACTTGTAAGACCTCTTCTTGGAACTTGTCAATGTAATGGGCCAGTGACTCCCTTGTCCCTTGCCTGATTTTGAAGAGCGCCTCTGCATCCTTCTTCCTCTTCTTTGACGTTGAGAAACGCAACCTGAAGCTCCGGCGTAGGTCCTCGAAAGTTTAGATGGAACCTACGGGGAGCTGGTGGAACCAGTCCCTCGCCTTCTCTTTCAGAGTGGTGGCAAAGAGTCGACACTGGAAGACATTTGTCATCGGAAGAATCGAGACCATGTCCTCGAACCATTGCATGTGCAGGACTGGGTCATCTTTGCCGGTATAGTAGGACATCTCCGGCCCTCTGAACCCCTCTGACACTGGGTCTGAGAGGATCAACTCACAGAAGGGGCTCCCTTCCCCTTCTCGGTGAGTGGTCCTCTCACGCGGAGTCAGCTCGCACACCTTCGCACTCACCGGGCAGCTGAACAGCTGCCGCCCGGGGAGATCTCGCGCGCTTGCTTCTGCCGTAACCTCCTTCCCAAGCCGCTGGCCTGGAGCGTTCTCGCCGATCTGCTAGGGCAGAACCACTGGAACCACGGGCCTCTCGCACTTGCCTCTCCCAGCGAGAGCTACCTGCATGGTCTGCATGACCTCCCACTTGAAGTTCTCAAACATCTCCAGCCACTCCATTGCTGCCGATGGCTGCGGGTGACCTGGGTCGGAACCATCCCTTCCATCTCCCGCCATCAAGCCTAGCTTGAGATTTTCTTGCACTGGCTACGTTCTACGCTCACCGCACCAAAATGTTGAAACCGTCAACCGGTCTCTGAGTTCGGACCCACAGGGGGGTGTAGCCTGTGCTACTTCTCTCTCACTAAACTCTTCTGACTGTGGATGGAAAACCTATAACAGACCCAAAGCTGTAGCGAGGCGGTCCCGCCACACACCCGAAAGATCTTAGAGAGCTTCCCCTCCCAAACCAAAACTCAGCCGGGCACCCGGGAGGGCATTAGCCGCCTACTCCGAAACTAGCCTGGAGGAGAGAGCTCAAAAAGATCCCCTCTCCTCCAAGGTGCCTTTAAGGGTCTATTTATAGATTTTCTAGCCTGGACTGCAAATAGCGCAAATCCGCGTTCTGGTTTTACTAAGCGCACCCCAAATTGGTCTTCTAACAGCCTAACTCCAATGTTCTGAAGGGCTATTGGCAGCCCACAAGGGGTATCTAAGTCATTTTCCTCTAAGCCTTCTGGGCGAGTGGTCCGTGAAGGCACCACTCGCCAGACTCCTTTCTCGTTGTATTCGACTAGGCGAGTGATTCGCGAGGGCATCACTCGCCAGGTACTCGGCATGCTCGGCGGGTGAGGCCTTGCCTCCCCTCACTCGCCCGGCCACTGATACACACATTGTTACCATGCGAGTGCCCCGCGAATGGTGCCTCATTCGCCCGAGAACTCTTGGGCTAATGTCTTACCACCTGGCCCTTGGGGCCCCCTGGGATCCACTCGGCGAATACGGGGTTGTACACTCTAAGTATGAGTAAATGTTTTATGGTTGATAATGATTTTTATTCACTCACTTATTTTGGCAAAGTCTACATGTGCTTTTAATCTAAGAATGCTTGCTTGTGTATTGTAACTGTATAATGAATTAAACTTTGCACACGTATCTTACCTACATCACCTTTATTTGCACTCTTAATATTTAAGAAAAGTGGTTATGCTATCAAAATTACATTGATTTGCAAAATAAGTGTATTCGGAGAACTTTGTACAAAAAATAATCAGGAAATAAATTGACAAAGATAACTCCACAAAGCACTACTTGAACCTCCTGATAAGTCTTAATATGTGTTGTGAGGTTGAGCACCTTGGATAGAATAGTAAAGTGTCGTGTGCAAACCTTCATTTTTACACCACTTATTCTTAAGTACACCGGATCACAAAAATCAATATTGATAAATAAATTATGTGATCCCCCAAGCACTACTTTGCACCCTGATAAGTCTTAATGAGCATTATGTGTGCAAATCACCTTGGTAGTTGTATATTTTTTCTATGTGCATTGAAGTGTGTGGAAGTAAAATTATTTGTGTTTTATTGTACACTTTACTCTACATATGTCTTGTATTTTTGATTAAATCATTTGTTTACTCTATTCAAAATACACTTATGTGCACATCATTATCTTCCATAACACTTCTTCTCATGATTATTGGATCCTAATGCTAAATTATATGCACCTATTTATTTATAAATGCACTAGATAACCTAACATGCTTTCTACAATATTTGGTATGTTTTGAATTTGTGAATTATAATAACATTGTAGTAGTTTCTCTTTGATATCCTTCTTTCATGCCTGGTTACTTTATTACTTAAAGATTTTAAATGAAAAATGATTTACAAAACATCTCCCTTTTTGGAATTTAACTCATATATTTTCTTATGAATAGACATGAATACAAAAAGATGTTTCTTGTATTTCTATATGTCTTCTGTAACATTACCATATAACTTTTACCTTGTGTTTTGTATGCTTATCTCAAGTCTTAAAACTCAGAATTCCTTTTTCTTCAACAAATGGTAGACTTGCTTGGTAAATTTTATATTATTCTCTTTAAGCTAAAAACTCTGATCTATTTCTTTAAAAAAATGTATGCCTACAACTCCTTATCATTTCATTTCCTCTAAAAAAGTTCGATCATGCCTTATCTTTTTATCAAAAAAATCCTATTTTTATGTCTGTTGCTTCCTTGCCCACTTTTGCTAATAACAAAAGGGGGAGAACTAACATGATAAATATTAATCGCTATCAAATGGGAAAACTAACATGATTAATAATTAAGATGATAGCTTACATATTAGGGGAGCATTCACATAGGGCGAGCATATATTTAGGGGGAGCAATTCTAAATAAGAAAATCGATGATTATCCTAAGTCATCACTCACACACACACACAGTAGGTTTCATCATGTTTATATATTAATGCTCTGATTTATCATTAATGGATTTGTTATTATCAAAAGGGGGAGTTTGTTGGAACATCGTCTTCCGCATATCCTAGGTTTGAGAATAACAAATCTTATGCGTATTTGATCTTGTGTGCTTAAGTGTACAGGAAAACAAGTCCACAAGACTCAAGGATAACATAAGAAGGTTATGCCCAAATTTGATGCCAGAATTCCAACATGTCCACTAGCGCCGGCGGTAGCACCTAACGCAGGTACTAGATCTGATTAGAGCAATTTTGGGAGGCAGATATAGAAGGAGATAGCACCAGGCGTTAGTAGCTAACGCAGGCGGTAGCAGCTAGCGCGGGCGGTATCTACTAGCGCAGGCATTAGCGCAAAGTAATAGTGGAAGGCATCCGTCTTGCTTAAAATGAAGGATTCTCACGCGGAGAATAATTCCTAATCCGGGATAGCGCCGACGGTAGCGGTAGCGCAGACGCTAGCTCCAAGGCTATAAAAAGGACCCCTTGGATCCGTCTTCTTCATCCTCTCCCACTCCTAAATTTTAGAGCTTCGTGCCACATCATATAGAGGAAGATTCGGAGAGAGACTCCCACGAATCCATGAAGGCTTAAGTAGATCATTGGAGAAGATTTCAATACGCTTCATCACCATGACGAAAGACTGCATCGACTACAATCATACTATGTGGGTCTTCATCTACTTCTCCAAGAGATCCATATAGGGAGTTTTATATTGTTGTTATTTATTGCACATTTTTTATTGTAATCATTTATTGAATTCGCCTCGTGTTGACGACTAGGTCTGGGTAGGACTTAGGGCTGAAATTCGCCTCGTGTTGGCGACTAGATCTAGGCTAGGTCTAGGGGGTGCTCGAGGCCATATCCGGAGAAGGATTGGCTAGAGCGGCTTGACGCCTTATCTGGGGAAGGATAGGCTAAAGCCACCGGTTCGCGGGGATACGAGTCGGGATAGAAAACAAAAAGGATTTTATTATTCTCTTTTGATTTCTAGCGTCATAGAAATCTAGTTTTGTAATCAATTTTATTAATAGTAATCATGTCTCTCTTTGGGTAATAAAATTGATTTGTTTTTCATTTCTCTAAATTGATAATTATTTTCTCTTTCATTATAAATCAATTTAGATCTTCATTCTAAAATCTATATTTCAATCTCTTAGTTTTTCAAGTATATAGAAATATAGCATAAGTTTTTAAAACCCTTATTCACCCCCCCCCCCCCCTTCTAAGGGCGCCTACCGATCCAACATACCATTGGAGCAAAAACAAACTTTGGGATTTAGGCTCCCTAAAGTCCCTCTTGGAGAGTGAAATTACTCAACTCCAGCTTTTGGAATGCTCGTCTGCCGACATTTTGGAGGCGGATACTTGCTCGCTTATTGGCAAGGTAAAGGTGTTAACCGCCACACTTGGCCGGATTGAAGGTTGGTTGAAGTAGCGCACCAAAACCCGGTGGATCAACAAAGGCGATGCCACCACCGCCTATTTCATACCATGGCGTCCTCGCAGCGGCGGGAGAATCGCATCGACCATCTCCGGGTGGAGGATGGGGCGGTGATTGAAGATCCAACCTACATTGATCAAGAGTTTGCTGAATTCTTCTCCTCCAAGTGGACTTGCCATGATCCGGTGCTGGAGAACTGACCTTCAATTCCTCTATAACAACTTATGACTGAGGATATGACACGGGAGCTCATGCGCGACATCACCAACGAGGATATTTGGGCTGCAATCCGCTCCCTCAGAGCTAGCCAGTCGTCGGGGCGGAACGCTATAACTGCATCCTTCTTGCAAATTTTTTGGTTAATTATCAAATTGGATGTTTGGAGGGACCTTCAGGATTTCTTCACTTCGGGGATTATGCCACCTTGTTGGAAAGAAACACTTGGGCTACGTTCGTTTCGCAGTGACTGGAGGGAAGGAATTGGAATTGTGCATCAGAATTTCAAATTTTTTGTTCGTTTGACATTTTTTAGGAAGGAATTGACATTCACAAAAAACCTATAGATTTTGGAGGAAAGTGTTTGACCAAAACTAATTCTAGTGTTTGTTTGCTTATTTTAAAAGAGGGGATTGGTTTTGGCCCAAAACCCATGGGTTTTCTTTAAAAAATCCTTCTATACCAAAAACTTACCAATTTAGATGGATTTTGGGACAATTTTGACACTGTTCATCATCATTTTGGCCGGAGTTTCGCTTCAACTTAGAATTCTTTTCTCTCAAAATCTTCTTCAAATGAACACAAGAATTTATTTTTTGCCCATTTTCAAAACCTCTGTGCCATAGGTTTTCGGCCAAAACCAATTCTCGTCTCTAAAAACCTACCAAACGAACGAAGCCTTATTTTTTAATTCCAAAAATTCCCAATGATGTCCAACCATCAATGTTCTGCCAAATTAGTCTCTGCCAGACTATATACAAGGTGGCGGCAAAAATTTTGGTGGGAAAGCCAGTTGTGGCTTTCGGCAGGGATGTTCGCTCTCGCCATACATATTTATCCTCTGCTCTGAATTATTATCTTGTGCTCTATACCTGCAGGAGCCCCTTCTCGTTGTGCAGCTTTCCTCTGGTGGTCCTCGTATATTGCATCTCCTATATGAGGATGATGTTCTCCTTTTCTCAAATGTCTCAACTGCGGCGGGGCAGACACTCCACAATACTGTGGCGGACTATTGTGCGTGGACAGGCCAACGTGTCAACACCGCCAAATCGGTGGTTGTTTTAGCAAGGCAATGCCCAGATGGAAGGCGAATCGGTTCAGGCGCCGATTGGGGTTCTCCCGCACTGAGGCACTCACGTATCTTGGTGTGAAACTGTGCATGCGAAAGGTCCGGGGGGCTGATTTCTCAGACCTGTTGCTCTATATTAACTCTATGATCCGCACTTGTGGCAATCGCCACCTCTCTCTTGCGGACCGCTCCACCCTCATCTCTTCGGCGCTCTTGCCCACGACTATGTTTCAACTGGTACATGCCGATGTTCCTCGGTGGGCCCAGGTCTATATCGACAAGATGGCGCGCGATTTCCTTTGGAAAAAGGATGCGGTGCACCGAGGCCTTCACTACGTTGCTTGGGCGACTGTGTGCACTCCAGTTGCTCATGGCGGCCTTTGATTTCATAGTATGATAGTTTATATAGGTGTAGTCAATAATACCTAGAGGGGGGGGGGGGGTGAATAGGTTTTACTTATTTTCTTTGTTTAAACCTAATGTTTCTAGCTGTAGAAAACACAATCACAGAAAGCACACAAGGATGTATAGAGGTTCCTCAAGACCGGGTGTCTTGAGTAGTCCTCTTTCCCCCTTCACCTTTCTAACAGTGAGTTAGACAAGGCCACTAACTCCAATCTCGGCTCCTTGAGCATACACCACAAGTTCCTCAGAACTTCTCAGATCAATAGTGATCCTACCTCAGGCACAACAGCCCTACACTCAGGCTCAATAGCCCTACACTCAGGCTCAACAGCCCTACCCCTCAGGCTCAACAGACCTACACCTCAGGCACAGCAGCCCTACAACTCAGAGTTATATAACTCCTACCACTCAGAAATCCCACAGATTTCCTACCTCAGACCTATCAAGAACTCCTACCACTCAAGTTGTCAACACAGCTTTACACACAGGCTCAACAGCCTTTCACTCAGGCAACAATGCCTTACAAAGATATAATAGAGTTTGAGCTAGATACAAAAGACAAAAGGTTTACTCTTAGGTCTTCTGAATCCTTTCTTCAGATCTGAAAACAATAGCTTCAGATTTGTATCACCTTGATCTTCTCCTTCAGCAAAGCAGAAGATCAACTTGCCCTTCTTGAGTTTGTACAGGAAGAGCTAACTAATCTCCCTTAGAAGATTAACTTCAGCTGCAGAGAACAACTTCAACTGGCTGAAATGTGAATGCTCGATTGCGGCATACAGCAAAGGCTTTCTTAATCGAACAGTGCTTGTTGTTGTGCCCTAGCTTCTTCTTTTATACCCCCAGAAGGCTTCAATGGCTATATCGATCCTCTTGACACAGTATGGGTCAGATTGGAGTTGCTTTTACCTCTCAATTATCATTTGCGCCAAAAGCAGATCCCGTCAGCACATTTGGATCTATCTCAGCGGTTGGGCTGAGACAGCATCCAGTCTCAGCGGTTGGGCTGAGACAGCTTCCAGTCTCAGCGACAATTCCAGTCACCTTCTCAGCGGTTGTTCCAGTCTCCTTCTCAGTGGATCCGCTGAGACGGCTCCTCGTTTCAGTGGTTCTGACCCTTCGTCTCAGCGGTTATGCTGAGACAGATCTTCATCTCCTTGTAGATGATTTCTTCTTATCTAAGGCCATGTTTGGCCCTTCCTTTTGAGTTACCTGTGCCTGTATATCCTACACAAGTATAGCTTTGTTAAATACAATATGTCCTTAGCATTGAGAGTGATGCCTCTTCAAATCAAGGTAATATTGAGGGTAATATTCCCAACAATCTCCCCCTATTTGAAGAAGGCAGAACATCCCCAATGCTAAGGTCCATTAACAATAAAAATCTTATCACAGAAAAAAAGGATCTTATAGAGCAATTATCTGTGAAACATAGGACCTAACACCCTAGACATTTGCACTGTCCCTTTCTTTTCTTTGTCCAGCAACTCCAGCATTGGTACTGGCCCTATCTCCACCTTTCTGTTTTCTTCATCCTTAACCTGCTCTGGATAGAGGGACACCATCTATAGATCCCTTTGGATCAACCTATAGGCTAACATATACACTCTTAGCATTTTCCAACTTCCCCTCAGCCTGAGCAGGGAATTTACTCCCCCCCCCCCAATTGGAGAGCTATTTTCTGTAATAGCTGATCCATTTCAATTTGAACATCCCATTTAAGCTACTGAATACTAGAGATAATGAATATAGAGTACATATATCAATAGTAAGAAACACAATATTGTGATCAGAATAAGAAATATCATTTCATTTTAAATGTTCAGTTCAGACAAGGAAAATTCAACTTATAGTTGTACATTTAATCCAAAAAAAAGGTTTCAAGGCTGGTTCTTCTAAGATGGACTCTGGGATGAACTTTCCCCAGCTGTAGACTTTCTTTTCCTAGCTTCAGCAGCAGCCTTGATCTTCTCCTTTACTTTGAAGTACAGAAATGGCTTTGGAAGATATCTTGGGGGAATCCTTAAAGGAGTTTCCCTTCTTACCATGTTTTCTTTGAGAATCCTTTCCCTTAATGATTCCCTTTCAAGGTGTTTGATCTACTCAGCAGCTGAATAGACATGGTCAATGTCCTTCATTGGATTTCCATGGCTTACCCAGGTATTGACAACAATTGTGTCCAACTCCAGATTGTCATCTTCATGGAGTGGATCCTCTAATCTTTCCATTCTTTTCTGTGCCATGTATTCTTCAGCAGTTTGAATACCCTCTACCCTTCTCCTCTTTGCTGCTCTCTCATCAGCAATCAGATTTGATTGACTTTGGAAGTCAAAGTCTTCATCTCTGCTAGGGTTCAAAATTGGCAGATTCAATGCAATTCTTGTTCCTTGCAGCACTTTTAAGCTTGAGTCCCATTGATTATCAGTGACCTTTCTGACCATGGTAAGGATATTTTCTTGAATAGCACTGGAGGCATTGTTGACCACTTCCACCATTTTCTTGCTGGCTTCTTCTTGATTGGAGAGTATCAGTTTGTGGGAGGACTCCATGTTGTTATACGGCTGTATGTGAGCTCCTTTCAGCTTAGCATGTAGATTGAGTATCTTCTCCTCCCCTTCTTTGCTATGTTCCAATATCTTCTTCTCAATTTCAAAGTGTTGATCCAATATGGATTGAGAGAGAGTCTGAAAGGTGTTGTCCACAACATCCAAAATGCATTCCTTTGCCTTGTCAATGTGGGACTTAACTTGGTTGCTTGATGTGTTGACCACTTGTGCCATTCTGGCAACAGCTTTTTCCCAGACATTCTCATTTTTGTAGAGCTGATTCTTTACATATGTGATGTCCTTTGTGGAATCCCCTTGATGGTCTGCAATATCCTTCAGAACTGTGTGCTGGGCAGCAAAAATATTTTTGGTCATTTCAAACCATCTTGTCATCTGCAGAAGGATATGATCTGATGCAGTTTTGACATCATTAACCTGGGCATTCAGTTCAGTTCTCACTTCAGCCACTCTTGACTCCATTCTTTGCTCACTGGCCTGGATCTCCTGAGTCAATGCAGCTCTTGTTGTATACAATTCATTCCTTATCTGGGCAGAGACATCATGGACCTTTTCAGCAACAATCTCTTTCATAGACAACATCTGACCCTCAATCATTATTTGTATTGAGTCTAACAGATCAGATGTGTCCAGAGCTGCAACAGGCCTTTCCTGGGCTAATTCCTTTTCAGCCATCATTTCAGCTCCACTTTGAGCATTAGCCCTCTCATTATCAGGGATCTGCTCCCCCTCAGATGGGGCATTAGGTGATACCAATTCCTGTTGATGTTCTCCCTCACTAGCATACCCACCTCCTCCTTCATAGCAGGGCTATGCTCCCCCTCACTTGGGGCATCCATAGGAGGAGAATTTTGTCTAAGGTCACCTGAAAAGTGATTGATGAGTTAGATACCTAGAATATACTATTGATAGAAAAGAGAGGCCTAACTGAAATCCTAATTTACCAGGGATAGGTGAATTGGGAGTTTCATCTTCATCTTGAGGAACAGCTGGAGCAGCATTCATCTGAATTGGCTCAGGATTGGGCTCAACTCTTCCTTGGGGCTCCTCATCTCTTCTTGTCCTGGGGACATCTTCATTATCTAAGTTCATTGGGTTGCTGCCAGATCTAAGATCAGACCCATGAATGTCCTCATTTTCAGACCCATCTGACTTTGAGGATGAATCTGATTTCTGTTGGGATGGCTCTTTCTTCTTTTCCTTTGCCACAGATGCCTGGCTCATAGGGAGCACTCTGGAGAATCTATCCAGAGTCTTAATGTCCATTCTTTTGAGATAATGGAGATTTGATCCCTTGGAGTTTGCATAGGTCTCTGAATGACTATTCTGTAGGTACAGAGATAGTATTCTTCCCATATTGGGGGCTTGTAGAGATTCCTTTATTCTTTGAAAGATAACTTCTCCCCATGAGGTTCTCTTGGACAGAATTATCCTAGTCATTAATTCAAACATGAACTAAGAGACAGTGTCATGTGAACCAGGCTTGCATAGGATGGCTTTGCCCACTATATCAGACAACAGCTTCCCCTGTTGATTGAAGAACTTCCTCCTTAGACATCTGGTTTTAGTATCACTGTATCCTGTCCACTTTAGGGCAGTCTGCTTATCCTTTTCAGATATCTCTTCCTCTTCAGATTTACTGCAGGGAGTTAACTTCAGTCCCTTCTCCAACCTTTTAGCTGTAATCTTTATCTTCTCACTTCCTATCTTGGACTTCAGGATGGTTTTGGAAGGAGATAATTTGACATTGTTGAACCATTCTAGAACTTCAGTTCTGAGAATGCAGCATGGTTCAGATAGCATGTGCTCCAGACCTTGAGCGTCCATTAGATGAATCACGTGTCTTATCTCTTCTGAGACATGAGAGAATCCATCTCTGATGATTTCATAGCCCTCCAGAAGATCTTTTGAGCTTTTTGGCGCCATGGAAGCAGAAAAATCGAGGCGCTGGGATGGGAGAGTAGATGAATCGTCTCGGCGGCTGAAGGTTTGGCTTTGTGGTGTGTTTTAGGTTACAGTGTATCTATTTATAGAATTTTAGTTTCGTTTTTATTAACCCTAGGCTTTTAGACTTAATTACCTTATTGTGTTAAGGAGTTTTGGGTTAATTATCAGATTTCATATTGAACATACCCCGTCTCAGCGGTTCAGCCGATACGGAGACCTAGGCCGCTGGGACAGTGAATTGTCAACCGCTGGGACAGTTTGCTCGTCTCAGCGGTTCAACTGGGATTTTTCTCAGCTGATTCAGCTGAATATACTCCTGCAGTTTAGCTGATCATAGAGTTTAGACCTAATGTAGATAATTTGGCTGAAGATGTGTCCTAGTCATGTCACTAAGTTTTAGTGTACAATAATGTAAAGTTTGATAATTCACCATGTATAATCATCAACAGTGACAGCTATTACTCATACATTTAGAACTCTTCTATACCAAGCATGCCAAGATCAATTTTGAAAGCATTGAATTTAGATTCATCCAGTGGCTTTGTAAAGATATCAGCTACTTGTTTGTCAGTGGGGACAAATTCAAGACAGATATCTTTACTTTCTATATGTTCTCTAATAAAATGATATCTAATCTCTATATGCTTAGTCCTGCTATGAGAGACAGGATTTTTAGCAATAGAGATTGCACTGGATGAATCGCAATACAAAGGAGATTCCCTTACCTTGAGGTTGTAATCCTCCAACTGATGCTGTGTCCAAAGGAGTTGTGCACAACAGCTACCTGCAGCAATGTATTCAGACTCAGCTGTGGATATTTCCACACTGGTTTGTTTCTTGATGCTCCAAGATATCAATCTTTTCCCTAGGAATTGACAAGTACCACTTGTACTCTTCCTGTCTTCTTTGCAACCTGCAAAATCTGCATCTGAAAAACATGTTAGTTCAAAGTCATTGTTCTTAGGGTACCACAGGCCAAGATGCAAGCTGCCCTTAAGGTATCTCAAAATCCTCTTCACAGAGGTGTAGTGAGATTCCTTAGGACAGGCTTGATACCTAACACAAACACATGTAGAATACATAATGTCTGGCCTACTAGCAGTCAAGTATAATAGGGATCCAATGATGCATCTGTACATGGACTCATCAAAGGCCTTTCCCTTTTCATCCTTGTCTAATGATACATTGGACCCCATGGGTGTTCTCATGGTGGAGGCTGATTCCATCCCAAATTTCTTGATGAGCTCCTTAGTGTACTTGGTCTGGGAGATGAAAATTCCATCATCAGACTATTTCACTTGGAGCCCAAGGAAATATTTGAGCTCACCCATACTGCTCATTTCAAACTCCCCCTGCATTAGATTGGCAAATCTCTTGCAGAGGTTGTCATCAGTAGACCCAAAGATTATGTCATCAACATAGATTTAGACTAAGAGACACTTGCCCCTTATTTCCCTAAGAAACAATGTGCTATCAATCTTTCCCCTCATGAACTTGTTCTTGAGGAAAAAGTTGGACAAAGTCTCATACCAAGCTCTTGGAGCTTGCTTGAGACCATATAGTGCTTTCCTAAGAAGATAAACATGAGAAGTTAGGGTTGGATGCACAAAACCTGAAGGTTGTTCAACATATACCTCTTCCTTCAAGTCTCCATTGAGAAAGGCTGATTTGACATCCATCTGGTAGACTTTGAACCCCTTGTGGGCAGCATAGGCAAGGAATAGCCTAATTGCTTCCAACCTTGCAACTTGTGCAAAGGTTTGATCAAAGTCTATACCTTCCTCTTGCCTGTATCCTTTGGCTACTAATCTGGCCTTGTTCTTGATGATTGTACCATTCTCATCAAGCTTGTTCCAGTATACCCATTTAGTGCCAATCACATTGTGTCCCTGAGGTCTTGGCACCAGCTTCCATACTTTGCATCTCTTGAATTGTAGGAGCTCTTCTTGCATAGCTTCAATCCAGAAGGTGTCTTGATTGGCCTCTTTAAACTTCTTGGGCTCCATTTGAGAAAGGAAGCTCAAGAATAGTGCTTCATTATGAGCTCTGCTTCTTGTCAATATGCCTTGGGTATGATCCCCAATTATTAGATCTCTTGGATGATCACTCAGGTGCCTTGCAGCAGCAGGAAGAGGGTCCTCTGGTGGCTGTGTTTGTTCCACTGGTTCAGCTATGACTTCATCTTGTACCTCTTCTTCTTCAGGAATTGCAGCAGCTGTCTGTGTGTTGCTGCTACTGGGCTTGTCTTGGACAGTCAGCTCATGCATCCCTTCTTCATTTCCTGTCACAATAGAAGAACTAGACCATTCTTTGTAGAGAAGGCTGGTCTCATCAAATACAACATGCATAGATTCTTCTATAACATGGGTTTTCTTGTTATAAACTCTATAAGCTCTACTATGTGAGCTATACCCAACAAGAACCCCCACATTGCATTTTTCTGCAAACTTTGTTAATTGAGATTTTCCATTATTTAGAATGTAGCATTTGCAACCAAAGATTCTAAAGTAGGAAATTGTAGGTTGTTTGCCTTTCAGAATCTCATAAGGAGTTTTCCCAAGGACCTTATTGATGGAGGCTCTATTGAGAACATAACAGGTTGTATTGACTGCCTCAGCCCAGAAGTATTCTGGGAGTGAGGAGTCACTAAGCAATGTTCTCCCAGCTTCTATCAAGGTCCTATTCCTCCTCTCAGCCACACCATTTTGCTGTGGAGTCCTTGGGGAGGAGAACTCTTGGGTGATACCAAATTCTTGACAAAATTTTGTCATGGCTTCAGATTGAAATTCTATGCCATGGTCAGTTCTTGTCCTGACCACAGTACATAGTAGATCATTCTGAATAGCCTTGACATAATTTATAAAGACATGTAAGGTATCTGACTTCTTCTTAAGGAAGAATACCCATGCATACTTTGAATGATCATCTACAATTACCAAGGTATACAACTTCCCACCTAGGTTCTAAATTGGTAAAGGACCAAATAAGTCCATGTGCAATAGGTATAAACACCTTTCAGTATCCTTGGAGCCAATACTTTTAAAGGTGGCCCTAGTTTGCTTACCCATTTGGCAAGCATGACAGGGACCACTTTTAACACATTTTAGTTTAGGACTATTTCTAACAAGGTCTTTAGAAAATAATCTATATATTGTCTTATAGTTAATGTGGGCAAGTCTCTTGTGCCATTGGACACAAAGTGACTCACTTTCATTAGCTACAAGACACACAGAAGAGATAGAATAATTGCAAATGAAGTCTAAGCAATAAACATTTCCACTCCTAGTGCCTGAGAGAATGGTCTCCAAGTCATTAGACTTTTTGATCAAGCACTTGTCATTGTGGAATTCAATGACATAGCCTAAGTCACATAGTTGGCTTATGCTTACAAGGTTGTGTTGCAACCCTTCAACATAGGCTACCCTTGTGATTGAGACTATGCCATTTGAAATCATACCATATCCTTTGGTGACTCCCTTTTCAGATCCACCAAAGATAACTTTGGGTCCATTCTTCACTGGATGGTAATCCTTTAGAAGATCCTTAGTTCCTGTCATGTGCCTTGAGCACCCACTGTCCAAGTACCATATTTGGTTGAGACTGGTAATTGAACTAACCTGCAACACAAAATTTAATGTACTTTAGGATCCCAACTGACTTTGGGTCCTAGGTTCATGTTAACACCATAGGGGATATTCCTAGAAAGGGTTGGTTTGGCTTGAGGTTCAATCCTTGCCTTTGGCACATTGGGGTTGTGCCAACAATCAATTGCAAAGTGTCCCACTTTGCCACATCACCAACACTCATATATATTATATCTCCTCTTCTGAACAGTCCTAGAAGATGAAGCTTCCTGTTTCTGTCCAGTAGAGGATATAGCTGCTGTTTTCTTTGTTTTATCAGTAAAAGCCTGCCTTTTTACCTTCCTATAATCAGTCAAGGCAGTCAATTTTTGTTTGACATCAACACCCTATAGCTTGGCAGCTAAACATGTGTGGATGGCATCAGAAACTGGGCTTTTTGGCTTGGTTACAGGACAGTCAACAACCATGGACTTTGCTGAACAATGTTTAGAGTTGACAGCCTTGGTTATCTTGAGTGAAGGGGTTGAGGTTCCAAAAACAAAAGGTCCATGATGGGCCATTTGAATTTCCTCATGCAGGGCCTTGAAGGCACTCAAGCCTAACTCCTTTCTATATCCATAGCTATGAGCATTCTTGCTTAAGTTATTGGATCTTCCATTTAATAAGTGACCATGAACACTTTCTTGGTCATACTTGTTTGAGGGCATCAAGACTTTCACAAAGGAGGTCTTAGATTCTTTTGAGTCCTTAACCTTTCCCTTAGTGTTGCTAGTAGCTGCCTCCTTGTTGAAACCAACACCTCTCATGTCATGGGAGTTGAAGGTGTCAATAATAGGCAGCACTGTCTTGGGCTTGGAGAACTTAGCCACCAGCATCCTCTCCTTGAGAAGCTTTTCTTCAAGATCCTTAATGATCTTGTTCTTGTGGCTTATGGTGCCCACATGGATGATTGACATTCCCCTTAGCTTGCCAATCTCCTTGCTCATTAGAGCTAGCTGGGTAGCATGCTCAATGCACTCAGATTTTGATTGCTTTAGGGAAGCAATTTCTTGAGCTTACCTCTTGGCTAGCATTTTGCTCTTTTTCAGAGCTTCCAGGAGTGCACCATACTTATCAATCAATTGATTGACATCCTCCTCAGAATCTGATTCACTGCCAACTTTAGATGGAGGAGATTCAGATTCTGGACCTGTTTCATAATCAGAAGAAGAAGAAATGCAGTGTATCAATACCTGCTCATTTACTGAATTGCTGTGGCTGTCCTCATCTTCAGTTATAGCCATCAGCCCATGGTCATCAAGAGTGACCTCATCCTCCTCTTCATCACTATCTGAATGTGATAGAGGGGCCCTTATTCCTATCCTGTTAGCAGGATAGTCTTCTTCTTCCTGATCAGCAAACAACCCCAAGTAGGCTTCCTCCTCACCATCTGAATCTGAAGATGAAGATTCAGATTCACTCCAGCTCTTGCCTTTCTTAGCTAGGAAGGATTTTTCTCCCTTCCTCTCCTTCTGGTGATGAGGCTTCTTGTCACCTCTTTCCTTTCTCTTGACTGGGCAGTCAGCAATGACATGTCCAGGCTTACTACAGCAATAACAAATTATGTTAGTTGAAACATGTTTACTAGTTTTAGAGTCATACCTGTCCCCTTTGGGATGTTGCCTCTCAGATCTGTAATGATCCTTCTTGGGATGAGAAGAGGAGGAAGGTTTGTTCTTCCATTGTTTCCTCTTGATCATCTTCTTGAACTGCCTTGTGAAGACAGCAAACTCCTCATCAGAAGAGGAGCTGTTTGATTTGCTGCTCTCAGATTTCTCAGATTCATCAGCCTTTCTTGGAGGTGACTGCACTCTAACCTTGTTCCTCTTAGAGCTTTCAGCTTTGAGAGCAACAGATCTCTT
Source organism: Dactylorhiza incarnata (assembly GCA_033032865.1). NCBI lineage: Eukaryota > Viridiplantae > Streptophyta > Magnoliopsida > Asparagales > Orchidaceae > Dactylorhiza > Dactylorhiza incarnata. Next base: position 2,707,019 of record JAWHQI010000269.1, read on the forward strand.
TTGTGTGAGCCCTGGAGGAAGAGTCCTCCTCCTTTCTTGCAGAAAGCTGCATATCATATGAGAGCAGTTTCCCAATCAGTGTATGGGTGGGGGTTTCTCCCAGTTTTGCACCTTCCCTGATTGCACAGATTTTAGTGTCCCATTCTCTAGTTAGAGATCTAAGGAACTTGTCATTAAGTTCATAATCTGTGAACACTCTTCCATAGGTTCTTAGTTCATTTACAATCCTAAAGAACCTTTCGTAGCACATGGTGATATTCTCCTGGCTCAGCTGTCTGAAGGCTTCATACTCCTGATTGAGGAGTGGCTTTCTATCATCTCTTACTTCAGCTGTTCCCTCCATATAGACAACTAATGTGTCCCACATTTCCTTGGCAGTTTGGCAGTGTACCAAGTTCTGAAATGTAGTGTCATCAATGGCATTTACTATTATGTTTTGGGCTCTCTTGTCCATAGTGTACAGTGCTATCTCATCATTGGTCAGTTCAGAAAATACCTTAAGTACTTTTCTAGTAGGGTCAATAGTGGAGACTTTCTCAAAGGTATAAGGACCATTTTTGACAGTAAAAAAGATCCTTGGGTCTGATGCTTCCATGAATAGCCTTACCCTTTGCTTCCATATGCCAAAGTTTTCTTTGGAGCATATAGGCAACTTCATTGACCCCAACTCCTTCTTCATTCCACTGTTGGCCATTTGATTTCAGATTTGACTACTCCTGTATAGGATCTGATCAGACTGTTAAGTCCTTTTGATCAACCTACCTCTGATACCACTTAATAGTTTATATAGGTGTAGTCAATAATACCTAGAGTGGGGGGGGGTGAATAGGTTTTACTTATTTTCTTTGTTTAAACCTAATGTTTCTAGCTGCAGAAAACACAATCACAGAAAGCACACAAGGATGTATAGAGGTTCCTCAAGACTGGGTGTCTTGAGTAGACCTCTTTCCCCCTTCACCTTTCTAACAGTGAGTTAGACAAGGCCACAAACTCCAATCTCGGCTCCTTGAGCTTGCACCACAAGTTCCTCAAAACTTCTCAGATCAATAGTGATCCTACCTCAGGCACAGCAGCCATACACTCAGGCTCAACAACCCTACACTCAGGCTCAACAGCCCTACCCCTCAGGCTCAATAACCCTACACCTCAGGCACAACAGCCCTACAACTCAGAGTTATATAACTCCTACCACTCATAAATCCCACAGATTTCCTACCTCAGACCTATCAAGAACTCCTACCACTCAAGCTGTCAACACAGCTTTACACACAGGCTCAACAACCTTTCACTCAGGCAACAATGCCTTACAAAGATATAATAGAGTTTGAGCTAGATACAAAAGACAAAAGGTTTACTCTTAGGTCTTCTGAATCCTTTCTTCATATCTGAAAATAACAGTTTCAGATTTGTATCACCTTGATCTTCTCCTTCAGTAAAGCAGAAGATCAACTTGCCCTTCTTGAGTTTATACAGGAAGAGCTAACTAACCTCCCTTAGAAGATTAACTTCAGCTGCAGAGAACAACTTCAACTGGCTAAAACGTGAATGCTCGATTGCGGCGTACAGCAAAGGCTTTCTTAATCGAATAGTGCTTGTTGTTGTGCCCTAGCTTCTTCTTTTATACCCCCAGAAGGCTTCAACGGCTATATCGATCCTCCTGACACAGTATGGGTCAGATTGGAGTTGCTTTTCCCTCTCAATTGTCGTTTGCGCCAAAAGCAGATCCCGTCAGCACATTTGGATCTGTCTCAGCGGTTGGGCTGAGACAGCATCCAGTCTCAGCGGTTGGGCTGAGACTGCTTCCAGTCTCAGCGACAATTCCAGTCACCTTCTCAGCGGTTGTTCCAGTCTCCTTCTCAGTGGATCCGCTGAGACGGCTCCTCGTCTCAGCGGTTCTGACCCTTTGTCTCAGCGGTTATGCTGAGACAGATCTTCATCTCCTTGTAGATGATTTCTTCTTATCTAAGGCCATGTTTGGCCCTTCCTTTTGAGTTACCTGTGCCTGTATATCCTACACAAGTATAGCTTTGTTAAATACAATATGTCCTTAGCATTGAGAGTGATGCCTCTTCAAATCAAGGTAATATTGAGGGTAATATTCCCAACATAGTACCTCGGCGTGGCAAGGCTCACTGAGGGCTCGGTTTGCTTGGGAGCTGCTCCAACCGGGTTCATCCTTATTTTATCAAATTTTTAATGTCTGCTTCTCTTCTTCCTATTCTTAGCATTTTTTGAGCATAGTGAAAGATATTATTTGCTATTGATTTTGCTCCAGTTTTTATTGAATCTGAATATCTGATTGAAAATTTCTTTGTATTTTCAGCCATGACTCTTTAAGGAGAGTTCGGATCTTGCAAAGTGGGAGCCATTATGGTCGATTCAATTTCTTGGAGGCACGCTTCAAGGGTAACAATCTCTTTCACCTGGTAACAAAATTTTGAGTTTGTATTCTTGACCCACTTAATGAAGAATGTTCTGGGGATCACCAATGAGTTGTCACAAGCATTGCAAAGGAATGATCAGGATCTTGTAAATGCCATGACTCTTGTCAAAATTTCCAAGTCACGATTACAAGAAATGCGGAATAATGGATGGGAATCTCTATTTAACGAGGTAACTTTCTTTTGTAACAAACATGAAATTGTCGTTCCGAATATGGAAGACAAATTCGTTGCTCGAGGGAGATCAAGACGTAAAACTGAAGAAACTACAAACCTTCATTTCTATCGTGTCGATATATTTTATGCAGTGATAGATCTACAACTTGTTAAGCTGAACAATCAATTTGATGAGGTGAGCACAGACTTGCTTTTATGTATGGCAAGTTTAGATCCAAGCAATGAATTTTTTGCATTTGATAAACACAAACTGATACGATTTGCTGAACATTATCCCATGGACTTCTCTCCAATTGCATTAATGGAGCTTGATAATCAACTTGAATGTTATATTTTAGACGTCCGCTTAAATAATGACTTCTCAGAGGTGGTTGGGCTTGGAGGATTAGCACAAAGACTGTTTGAATTGAAGAAGGATGTTCTTTATCCATTGGTATATTTACTTGTGAAGCTATCACTACTATTATACGTCTCAACAACAACTATAGAAAGAGCTTTTTCTGCAATGAAGATTATCAAGTCATCATTACGTAACTGGATGGGGGATGAATGGATGAATGCTTGTTTAGTGACATATATTGAAAAAGACATATTTTCCACCATTAGCAATGAGGACATTATGAAATGCTTTCAAAACATGAAAGCTCGAAGAGGAGTATTGTAAAGAAGGTTATTTATATCTTTCTACTATTGTATGTGCAACTTTTGTATAATATTTTTCATATTAATGATTAATGTACTTGTTGGATATTTTTCAATTTCTTTTGCAATTTTTAAGTCCGCCCACACTGGAAAAATTTCCTGCGTCCGCCATTGTACGGGACTCGGGTCCTTCGTGGCGAAATTAAGCGTGGTGATTCCCCGATGCTCCGCGTTATTCATTAAGGCATGGCTTCTCTCAATCCCATTCTGCTTTGGTGGGTCGCCAATGGTGCTGCGATTGATGTTCTGCATCATATTAGGATTTTGGATCTCGCCCTCTCTAGATGGCCAACTTATTTTAATTGTGAGGCGACAGAATCTCTGTCTCTTGATGTTCTTTTGACAACCACCGACGAGTGGGACAAGCCCTCGCTTGAGCTTTATTTTGGTCCTGATCTTGTCGCCTTGATCATGCAAGTCCCGGTTGATGTCAACTTGGTTGGGGATACTACGGAGCTTCTCCATCGCTTTAACGGCAAGACGATATGTAGCCTCGCCTTCTCCGCGCAATTTGATGCCTCCAAAAATTTAAGATGGCTTCAAAAATTGAAACTTCGCCCGTGTGAAAAGTTATTTTTGTGGTGACTCACCTTGGACGCGATCCCTACCCGCACCTGGCTCTTGCGGACGGGCCTCAGCACTGATCTGGACTGCCCGTGGGGATGTCATGCGGACGAATCCCACGACTACCTATTCGGCGAGTGCGCCACACTGCATGTCGTCGCCCGTGCGCTTTTGCGCAGGGGGATACGACTTCCTCTCGCCGCCTCTTGGGAGGACCTTCTCGCCCGCCTGTCTCGGGCATCAACACGTGACACTGGCCCATTTAAAAAAATTTTCCATGCCGTCTACCAGTGCTGGCGGGCTCGCAATGCTCAAGTTCATCGTCAAGATCACACCACGGCAACTGTCATGACGACCCACATTTTGACATCGTTCTCTCCTTCTACAGCTTATCCTCTGCAAGGGAACTGTCACACCACTAAGCCCTCGCGGATGTCTTGCTCCTCTTTGTGGTGTCCCCCTCCCCATGGCTGGGTCAAGCTCAATATTGATGGTTCTCTTGCTTCGAATCGACGAGCAGGCCTTGGGATTGTTGCTAGAAATGATGTGACGACGTTCTTTTTGTTGTTGGCCGGGCGACGCAGCACTGGGATACGGGGGTGGCGCGGAGCGGGCGGCTTTGGTGGCTCTTAAATTTTTTCTTTCTGATGATATTCTTGCGGCCCAAGCGATAATTATTGAAAGCGATTTCTCAAACTTGATGGAGTTTTGTTAAGATGGCTTTAAGCAGGGTCGATGAGCAAACTACTCTAATCAGGAGGATCCGGACTTCCTCTTCGAGCTCCCTCACATTCTATTCCTCTTTGCGCCATGGTTGGCCAACCGTAAGGCAGACTTTTGTGCTCGACGCGCTTTTGTTTCTGATTATCATTGGATTGATAGTGTTTGCTACTCCGCGGAATTTATTGAGCTTATTCAGAATGACCGGGAGGGCATGCTCAATAATTAAAATGTATCAGAGTGAGAGAAAATACGTGTCGTGATGCCACGCCGTGCAGGGGACAACTGTAGACGCTCAGGCTAACTCCTAAATCTAATGCTCTATTATGAAAACACATGTTATTATGATAAAACAATATTTAAGTTTAAGTTGAGATCCATGTCCCTCGGTTCAGTGGATCAACTAGTCCACTAGTAAAAAGTATATATAGTCGCAGCGGAGAAATACTTGATTCAATTCTTTTATGGTCCTATATGAGCCCAAAGACCTAACATACAACTAATGTTATGCATGACTCTAGATTCATTATAAGTAATAAAAAGGTTTTAAAATGTTCAAAATATGATGCTTTCAGTTAAAGATATGCGATGAATCTAAGTTAAATGCAGCTTTTTATATTTAAAGTAACTAACATGGATCCTAACATAAAACCTCCCCAGAGAGCAAGAGTAAGAGCTAACAATAGGTAACAGCAGTAAACGCTAGCAAGTAGTCTAACATCCAAGACAAAACAATATGGGAGTCCACAAACAGACACAAACCCATAGGAGCAAATCTAGTCAGGAAGGACAAAACTACCTCACAGAAGGAGGTGAAACAAACGCTGCCACTACCTGCAGCAAAGAAACTTCGAGCTCTACCAGACGAACCTGCTACTGCTCTGAACCTGAGGCATTCAAAAGAGGAACACCTCAGAAACAAGTTGCAAGTGGTGCAAGAGAGTAAAAAGAGCTAAACAAACATCCAAGTAAACGGGAGGTAAACCAACAGCCTGCAACAGATGTCAGTACTAGAGTGCAGAAACAGGGAAGAGAAACCAGCTAAATAGCTAAAATCAAGAGAGTTCACTAACAAAAGCAAAAGAAATGCATAACTATATATATATATATATATTTACCAGATTTCAAATTCATATTCATATTCGTATTCATAAGAGACTGATCAGCTCATCCAAAAGAAGAGCACCGTACCGAGGGCAAAAACCACACCGCGTACGGCCTCCCAATCAAAAGATTAAGAGAACACCGCACCGGGGGCAAAAACCACACCGCGTACGGCCTCCAACACAAAAGCTTAAAAGAACACCGCACCGGGGGCAAAAACCACACCGCGTATGGCCTCCATCACAAAAGCTTAAAAGAACACCGCACCGGGGGCAAAAACCACACCGCGTACGACCTCCATCACATTTAGGTTACGGTTAGGAAGCATCATGCCGGGGGTAAAAACCACACCGCGCACAACCCTCAATATAACATTTTCTTATGACGGTTCTGAACTACGAAGTCGACGAAGAACTTAGGCCAAACTGAATATACGGTCGACGAAACTACACAAACCATCCATGTACAAGTCCAAGGCCCTAACAACGCATACCTCCTGAATAAACGGGGAAAAACTAGCCATCTGACGGTATTCCGTTACCGAGACAATCCAGTTAATTCATCTCGCCTAATGAGGCGACAATCCAAAAGACACCACGATCAAGTTATCACGACAACTAGAAGCACACTATTCAAAGTTCAGCACTCAGACCAACACTCTACTTATAAGCGAGTTGAGGATTCCATCAAGACGACGCCATACAAGACTTGGCGTCGGAACACTACGAAGAGAAGACACAATGAGGCAAAAGCCGAACATACTCAAACATTGAATATTCCTAAAAGGATATGACCAATGCAACCGCTACCGAAGAATAAGCAAACGATCGATAACCGGTACCGTCCTGACCGATAAGCATCCGACAGAGGCTTTAGATTAAACAAAAGGGCAAGGATCATGACCCAACAGTCGATGGAAGAAGTACAAATGGAGCTTTGCAATCAGAAATCTTACGCGTGCAATTACCAGAGCACTAACGGTTCAGGACCCTCATGCAGTCATCACGGAACAAAACATCTTCATACAGGCAGTCGACCCCAAGGAAACTTACTTTGTACATACAGTCGACACGACATTTTTCAATCAGGCAATACAGTCAAATTTTAGGAATAGGTCGATCGGATGACATGAAGCGTCAAGTTATGCAGTTCATATATAGAATGCTAGTAGCAAACATTAAACCATACAAAGGTGATCAAGCGACTTGATAAAAGGACTCGGACAAGTTCATGAAGCACACGTTCATACGGTCGATGAAGGAGAATGCAGTCGGCAAAGGACTATGCAGAGAAGATGCAGTCAACAGGAACTTTAAAACTACCAGGTGCAACGATCCATAAAAACAGGCACTGCTACGACGGTATGATCCGCTAACCCTCGCAGTCCAAAATTTATCGCTCCTAATTTATCGTTAAGATTTCCAAAATTATTCAAAACCCGATAGGATTCACCAAAACCATACCAAGGGTACTCCTAAGTCCACCAGGACTGGACTATAGGCAAACCAGCCCAACACTGGAATCGAGAGCTACCGCTGGCGGTAGCTAGCTAGCGCCGGGCGGTATCGTCTCGACGCATCCTGCCCCTACTCGACGCAGCACATCCTATCGAAGCACCTCTTGTCGACGCAACCTCCACCACTCGACGTGAGCTATCGCCGGGCGGTAGCTAACTAGCGCTGGCGTTAGCTATCGACGCTTCCCTCCCCCCTATTCGACGCATCACCTCCTATCGACGCAACTCCTTGTCGATGCAAGTCGACACAAGTCCGGGTTCTCGACGCAACGGCTACCGCCGACGGTAGCTAGCTAGCGCCGGGCGGTAGCGACTAGACACGAATACTTCCTTTCTCGACGCATTTCCCAACCCACAGCAGAATCAAGTATTTCCAGGAAGGTTAAAACGCAGGAATACTCATATAGTTATGGGTAACCATTTATTTGAAAACAAAAACCATGGATTATCAACTCACAAACTAGGGAAAAACAAGATCGTAATGGAGATTCTAAGAGATTAACAAGGCAATAGGCAATCTATCTCAAAAGTATAAGAGGATCAAACAAGGGAAGCAAGAAAACAGCACTTGCCTCTAATCCTCGAAAAAAAAACGCCCCCTTCACTCTAATCCTCAAGGAACGGCCACAAGAACACCTAGGGAGTATTTCCTGAAACTTTTCAAGTCGAAACGGGGGATTAGGGCACCACCTACACCTCCAAAAATCCACGAAATTTGACAAACTTACCACGAGCGCAAAGCCCTCGGCGAGAGCTTTCTGAATCTACCATCCGTTAGCGATTTCGAGCACCGTAGCTCTCGGATTGATGGTCGGAAGGTTCACGATAAGGATTTCGCCGTCGCCCACATCTTTCGGTCAAAAACAGCGGAGGGAGAAGATGAATAGGGGATTAGGGTTTTAAGAGGGTATTTATATTATTTTATATCTATTATTATATTTCTATTTAGTAATGGATCTTATTAAAGAGACGAGCATGGTCACACCACCTCGGATTTCAACAACATTCGCACCGAAACTAAATGTCGGCGCTCCGAATCCAACGGCCAGGTCGGAATTCCGATCCGACGAACCAAACTCGGGGTAAAAATTCTAGAAGATAAACCCACCATAAATCTTGTAAAAAAATCACCGAGACCTCAATTTAGCTCGGAATGCTGTGAAATTTCACGTACGCGACTAAAATTAATTCCTTTAGTTTTCTAGACCCTGAAATCCTCATTCTGATGAGTTTGAAATTTGTTCGACACGACCTACAACTCAAAATACGCACTAACGGCGACACTCCGCTAATAATCCGACACCGTAACGCTCTTACGTCATAATTACGTTAATTAAAACAATTAAAATAATACTCGAAAATCAGGGGCGTTACAGCCACTCTCCCTAAAAAGAAGTTTCGTCCCGAAACTTAGAACGCAAAATGAAACTAGAGGCCAAGAAAGATAGGTTTAAATTCGCTGGATATGAACGCTACCCGAAGAAGACTAGGAAAACGGATGAGGATAAGATGCTTACTTAGCACTCAATCTTACGTCTCCAGAACACAAACAGACTCTTTGACATAGAAAAGATTAGGCTGAAACATAAATATCGAGCTAGGGGCCAGATAACAAAAACACAACTTTCACGACTGGCTCACGTGAAACACACCGTGAACACCAGGGGAAGAAGCAGGCAAACACAGCCTAACAGCAGACACTCTGATGCACTCACTCTGGCATCAAAGAAACTATCTAGAAAATCATGCCCCCAACTACGAGCTCTAAATTAGCACTTCGCTGATTACAAATTTCTCCTAACGCATCTGAGCCAACAGTAGCTCCTCACGGATAAGCGAAACTGCGACACTCAAATCCACCCAAGCTTCCAAGATCTGCCTCAAAACGCTGACAGGAACAACATTTAGATATAAGCCTCACTAAGCCAACTTGAACTTCCTAACACCAAACCATTTCCTTCAGATCACGATACATTTCTTTTGAAATCAAAATGGTAGGCAACACTAGAACTTTATGCTTCGCCACAAATCCTTGCCCGAATATCCTCAATAGCAGGAATATAATATTTACTTCTAAATTCCTACGTGATCATATCTTTCTCAAGAAGTCCAGAAAATCTTTGCATTAGACTTAACCCCGAATGAAACGCAATTCCACTTTATAAAAGGCTCTCCCGACACTAAGCTGGTCAACAATAATATTGCATCCAACAGTTGCCAATGAAATTCTCTCTGCCAGCTACTACACTAAAACACTAATGGTGAGTGTAGGGTAATTCTTCCTATAAAATTTCAAATTCCATGAACTATTCGCAAGCACAATCCCTGTCTACGTCAGAACAGAACACCCAAACCATGATCAAAATTCACGACAAGGTCTTCTAAATCCAACACATCCAAATCAACCTAAGCGATAAAAACCACTTAGAAGGGAATATAGCACTAAGGGAATCAACTAAACGATCGAAAATCTAACGATAATCGGCCACGAAACTGAATCGGGAAGAACGCTCTGAAGTCATCTTCTGCGATTACGAACGCACATCTCATCTATACCTAGTTACCTAGCTTACTACCTCAACTAGGAAACTAGAATCATCTAACTCAAATAGATCAGAAATGTATAGACATTTGCACTTACTGTTACCTTGCTCTGGGATTTCATAAATGACATTATGCTCTAATACTTGGGATGATGCTCTGTCATCCCTTTTGACTCTTGTGCCTATGATATGAATGCATGTATTCTGTATTCTTTTCTGAAATCATGTGTGTACATATGTCATATGGTATGTCTTTAACTTGGCACGCGTGCTTATGCGATGGTATGAATGTATGCAGTGCTATGCATTCTAGAAAGAGGCCTTAATGCATGTTATGGGCGGCGTACACATGTAATGTTATGCATCCCATACTACATAACATTACATGTAACGAAAAAAAGAAAACGTGCTAATGGGCATCCATGTAATGGTGGTTATGCATCTCATACTACATAACCGTCACATGTTGCCACCTATGGTGGATCCATATACAAACACATATTATGCATCCCATACTACATAATATGCCCCGTATACTTCTTATCATGCTATGAGTGTCGTGTCCATGCTTCAGTCAAGACATATTGATGACATATCAGTGTGTGTATACAATGAAATGGTCTTATGAGGTTCTGCTTAGGATAGCGGTTGTTTGGCACACACGCCAAACCACCCAACTACCTTTTTCACAGAACCTCCCTCTGATACCAACTATCACAACCCGCATTTTCTCAATAATTAAAATATATCAGAGTGAGAGAAAATATGTGTCGTGATGCCACGCCGTGCAGGGGATAACTGCAGACGCTCAGGCAAACTCCTAAATCTAATGCTCTATTATGAAAACACATGTTATTATGATAAAACAATGTTTAAGTTTAAGTTGAGAACTGTGTCCCTCGATTCAGTGGATCAACTAGTCCACTAGTAAAAAGTATATATAGTCACAGCGGAGAAATACTTGATTCAATTCTTTTATGGTCCTATATGAGCCCAAAGACCTAACATACAACTAATGTTATGCATGACTCTAGATTCATTATAAGTAATAAAAAGGTTTTAAAATGTTCAAAATATGATGCTTTCAGTTAAAGATATGCGATGAATCTAAGTTAAATGCAGCTTTTTATATTTAAAGTAACTAACATGGATCCTAACATAAAACCTCCCCAGAGAGCAAGAGTAATAGCTAACAATAGGTAACAACAGTAAACGCTAGCAAGTAGTCTAACATCCAAGACAAAATACTATGGGCGTACACAAACAGACACAAACCCATAGGAGCAAATCTAGTCAGGAAGGACAAAACTACCTCACAGAAGGAGGTGAAACAAACGCTGCCACTACCTACAGCACAGAAACCTCGAGCTCTACCAGACGAACCTGCTACTGCTCTGAACCAGAGGCATTCAAAACAAGAACACCTCAGAAACAAGTTGCAAGTGGTGCAAGAGAGCAAAAAGAGCTAAACAAACCTCCAAGTAAACGGGAGGTAAACCAACAACCTGCAACAGATGTCAGTACTAGAGTGCAGAAACAGGGAAGAGAAATCAGCTAAATAGTTAAAATCAAGAGAGTTCACTAACAGAAACAAAAGAAATGCATAACTATATATATTTATATATTTACCAGATTTCAAATTCATATTCATATTAATATTCATAAGAGACTGATCAGCTCATCCAAAAGAAGAGCACCGTACCGGGGGCAAAAACCACACCGCGTACGGCCTCCCAATCAAAAGCTTAAGAGAACATCGCACCGGGGGCAAAAACCACACCGCGTACGGCCTCCAACAAAAAAGCTAAAAAGAACACCGCACCGGGGGCAAAAACCACACCGCGTACGGCCTCCATCACAAAAGCTTAAAAGAACACCGCACCGGGGGCAAAAACCACACTGCGTACGGCCTCCATCACATTTAGGTTACGGTTAGGAAGCATCATGCCGGGGGTAAAAACCACACCGCGCACAACCCTCAATATAGCATTTTATTATGACGGTTCTGAACTACGAAGTCGACGAAGAACTTAGGCCAAACTGAATATACGGTCGACGAAACTACACAAACCATCCATGTACAAGTCCAAGGCCCTAACAACGCATACCTCCTGAATAAACGGGGAATAACTAGCCATCTGACGGTATTCCGTTACCGAGACAATCCAGTTAATTCATCTCGCCTAACGAGGCGACAATCCAAAAGACACCACGATCAAGTTATCACGACAACTAGAAGCACACTATTCAAAGTTCAGCACTCAGACCAACACTCTACTTATAAGCGAGTTGAGGATTCCAGCAAGACGACGCCATACAAGACTTGGCGTCGGAACACTACGAATAGAAGACACAATGAGGCAAAAGCCGAACATACTCAAACGTTGAATATTCCTAAAAGGATATGACCAATGCAACCGCTACCGAAGAATAAGCAAACGATCGATAACCGGTACCGTCCTGACCGATAAGCATCCGACAGAGGCTTTAGATTAAACAAAAGGGCAAGGATCGGGACCCAACAGTCGATGGAAGAAGTACAAATGGAGCTTTGCAATCAGAAATCTTATGCGTGCAATTACCAGAGCACTAACAGTTCAGGACCCTCATGCAGTCATCACGGAACAAAACATCTTCATACAGGCAGTCGACCCCAAGGAAACTTACTTTGTACATACAGTCGACACGACATTTGTCAATCAGGCAATACAGTCAAATTTTAGGAATAGGTCGATCGGATGACATGAAGCGTCAAGTTATGCAGTTCATATATAGAATGCTAGTAGCAAACATTAAACCATACAAAGGTGATCAACCGACTTGATAAAAGGACTCGGACAAGTTCATGAAGCACACGTTCATACGGTCGATGAAGGAGAATGCAGTCGGCAAAGGACTATGCAGAGAAGATGCAGTCAACAGGAACTTTAAAACTACCAGGTGCAATGATCCACAAAAACAGGCACAGCTACGACGGTATGATCCGCTAACCCTCGCAGTCCAAAATTTATCGCTCCTAATTTATCGTTAAGATTTCCAAAATTATTCAAAACCCGATAGGATTCACCAAAACCATACCAAGGGTACTCCTAAGTCCACCAGGACTGGACTCTAGGCAAACCAGCCCAACACTGGAATCGAGAGCTACCGCTGGCGGTAGCTAGCTAGCACCGGGCGGTATCGTCTCGACGCATCCTGCCACTACTCGACGCAGCACATCCTATCGACGCACCTCTTGTCGACGCAACCTCCACCACTCGACGTGAGCTATCGCCGGGCGGTAGCTAACTAGCGCCGGCGTTAGCTATCGACGTTTCCCTCCCCCCTATTCGACGCATCACCTCCTATCGACGCAACTCCTTGTCGACGCAAGTCGACACAAGTCCGGGTTCTCGACGCAACGGCTACCGCCGGCGGTAGCTAGCTAGCGCCGGGCGGTAGCGACTAGACGCGAATACTTCCTTTCACGACGCATTTCCCAACCCACAGCAGAATCAAGTATTTCCAGGAAGGTTAAAACGCAGGAATACTCATATAGTTAGGGGTAACCATTTATTTGAAAACAAAAACCATGGATTATCAACTCACAAACTAGGGAAAAACAAGATCGTAATGGAGATTCTAAGAGATTAACAAGGCAATAGGCAATCTATCTCAGAAGTATAAGGGGATCAAACAAGGGAAGCAAGAAAACACCACTTGCCTCTAATCCTCGAAAAAAAACGCCCCCTTCGCTCTAATCCTCAAGGAACGACCACAAGAACACCTAGGGAGTATTTCCTGAAACTTTTCAAGTCGAAACGGGGGATTAGGGCACCACCTAAACCTCCAAAAATCCACGAAATTTGACATACTTACCACGAGCGCAAAGCCCTCGGCGAGAGCTTTCTGAATCTACCATCCGTTAGCGATTTCGAGCACCGTAGCTCTCGGATTGATGGTCGGAAGGTTCACGATAAGGATTTCGCCGTCGCCCACATCTTTCGGTCAAAAACAGCGGAGGGAGAAGATGAATAGGGGCTTAGGGTTTTAAGAGGGTATTTATATTATTTTATATCTATTATTATATTTCTATTTAGTAATGGATCTTATTAAAGAGACGAGCGTGGTCACACCACCTTGGATTTCAACAACATTCGCACCGAAACTAAATGTCGGCGCTCCGAATCCAACAACCAAGTCGGAATTCCGATCCGACGAACCAAACTCGGGGTAAAAATTCTAGAAGATAAACCCACCATAAATCTTGTAAAAAAATCACCGAGACCTCAATTTAGCTCGGAATGCTGCGAAATTTCACGTACGCGACTAAAATTAATTCCTTTAGTTTTCTAGACCCTGAAATCCTCATTCTGATGAGTTTGAAATTTGTTCGACACGACCTACAACTCAAAATACGCACTAACGGCGACACTCCGCTAATAATCCGACACCGTAACGCCCTTATGTCATAATTACGTTAATTAAAACAATTAAAATAATACTCGAAAATCAGGGGCGTTACAGTGTCCCCCTCCCCATGGCTGGGTCAAGCTCAATATTGATGGTTCTCTTGCTTCGAATCGACGAGCGGGCCTTGGGATTGTTGCTAGAAATGATGTGACGATGTTCTTTTTGTTGTTGGCCGGGCGACGCAGCACTGGGATACGGGGGTGGCGCGGAGCGGGGCGGCTTTGGTGGCTCTTAAATTTTTTCTTTCTGATGATATTCTTGCGGCCCAAGCGATAATTATTGAAAGCGATTTCTCAAACTTGATGGAGTTTTGTAAAGATGGCTTTAAGCAGGGTCGATGAGCAAACTACTCTAATCAGGAGGATCCGGACTTCCTCTTCGAGCTCCCTCATGTTCTATTCCTCTTTGTGCCATGGTTGGCCAACCGTAAGGCAGACTTTTGTGCTCGACGCGCTTTTGTTTCTGATTATCATTGGATTGATAGTGCTTGCTACTCCGCGGAATTTATTGAGCTTATTCAGAATGACCGGGAGGGCATGACTTCTTTTTTATTTGCGGTTTTGCGATTTTCTTTTTCTTTAATGCGAATGCAATCTTTCAAGGAGAGAGCAGCATGATGTCGAGCTATCGCGTGTTCTGGATGCCGCCGGAAAAGACACGCCGCGGAAAGAAGCTTTCGATTTCCTCCTCGCGTGACCTAAACGCGACAGACTGGAGGCCTTCCTGCGGGTTTGGGGACGCGGAGAAGTCACGCACGGGGCTTTTATGCATGATTCCGAACGAAGGCGGAAAGACAATGGAAAATAATAGCTGTGTTTTGTTCGACCCAAATGCACCAGAGTTAAACACCTATCCAAACAGGGCCTAAGTTCAGAATTAGATTGGTAGACGTGAACTCCCCTTCAAGCATTCACGCTCATTATAAATTCATAATCTCTATTTCTAACATTTTCTAAATCCAAGATCAAGCTAGATGAAAATCCACTGCTAGGTATTCACACATACATTATTATAGCATGGACATGAAAAAATTTCATAACGTAATATAAAAATTCACATCATATTAAAAATGTCGGCAACAACATAATATACGTTTCGTACGAATAAAACAAATAAAGTAGCACATTATTATAAGACATCAAGAGAAATAAAAAGTTTAGTTCTCGCGCACTCTTCCCAGGAGCAATTCCATCAGTCAACTGTGTGGCTGCAACTAAGGTGTGAGCCAAGTATCCATTGATCTGTGCAACGAACTACGTGAAGCCGACCAATCTCATTCTCCAAGCGGGATTCACGGGAGTTTGCACCTGCTTCCTGCGACTTCTACTGAGACCGCACGGGAGGTGCAGCCAGTGAGGGAGGAATTGGAAGAAGCTGCTTCAGCATCATAAGCTCTGAGGATAATAAAGAAATTTTTTCCTTTTGATATTTGTGGTCTTTTTCGAGACAACGAACTCTATCTTAATTCCTTTCCATGTCTCTTTGCATCTCCCTGAGGACCTCCACCATTCCTTCAGACATCACTGGTTCGGTTACCTAGGCCACTTTAGAAGAACTTCGTTTGGAGCGGCGTTTCGCCGCCCCGTTTGGGGCAACGCCGCCCTGTTTGGGGCAAACGCCGCCGGAAGGCGGCAAAACAAATGCCCCTCCGGCGGCGTTTGCTCCGTTTCCACCCGCCCGCAAGGAGAAACGCCGCTAAAAAGCGGCTTTTGGAGTTGCCGCCTCCCCCCTCCAGTTCCAAACCGGCGGATCGAGCCGCCGTCTCCGCCCGCCCCCGCTGCGCCAAACGAAGCCTTAAGACAACACATCAACAAGCACGATTTTCTCATATCTGAAGGATAAAATTCATGAATTGTTGTGAATATACTATCGATATTCGCAACCGCTCCCTTCAGAACGTGTTGATAAATTCCCTCCTCAACAACCGGAGAGCTTGTAGTAGCCCGTGTCTCACTTAAAACAATGACCGTTTTTGGCACTCGGGATCAATGGTAGCAAGCATCGACTTCCGCTCAACTTCTTTTCACAGTTGTTGCTGCCTCAGCTTCTCATTGTTCGAAACCCTCCAAAGGGGGAATAAACATGGATTGACGGTGAGAGTTTGGCGGTGCTCGCTTGTCAATAGGAGCGGTTTGAAGAATCCGCTTCTCCTCCACTACACCAACAGCAACTGAACCTCAATCTTTTTCTCCTGGATCTCCACTTGGATCCGCGAAGGCTCAGCAGTGTCCGCCTTCACTTTCAACATGACATCAGACTTAGGCTATTGCTGATGAAAAGTTGCTGATAGGAAAATTGCTGATTCTGGAAAACGAAGTTTTGTTAAAAAACTGTTTGGGTGAAATGAAGTTTGTAAAACGGAGTTTTGGAAAAGTTGTTTGAAACAAAACGGAGTTTTGAGTGACATTTTTTCCCCACAAAATATAAGATTTTTTTTCCAAAATATAATACCAAACACAAAAAATAATGTTTACTTAAACCAGTTACCCAAGATATCTCGGTCTACGATCTATATTCATACAACTGATCTGCTATACTATTGCATAGCGTGATAATCTCGTCTACACCACCTGCAGTGTCAGAGCATGTATCTTATCGCTCTTGTGTGACCACTCCATCATCTCGACCCCCCTGCTCGAACTCACTGAAATCAAAATCGACAAGCGAAGGGTGCCGACGAATGAAATTATGTAAAGTCATCGTGACCGTCATAATATCTGCCTGTTTGTCAATGCGATAGCTTGGCATGTCCCGCAGTATTACCCACTTCTTCTTCCAAACGCCGAACGATCATTCTATCACACTTCTAAGCGATGAATGCACATGATTGAACATCTCTCGACGTCCTTCTGCTTGATGACCACCACAGGCAAAATCTGGCAGATGATACCTTGTATCTTGATATTGTTTTAAATATCCTTTTTGTAGAGGGTAGTCAGAATCAACCAAATAATATTTTCCCGAAGAATATAAAAAAATGTTTAATAACGAAAAAAATTTAAAGTAATAAATAGATGAACTGAATTTTTATTATTTACCTCGAGGTGGATGAGGGAACTTATAACGAGGATCCGTTATTGTATAATTGAAAATATAACTATCATGCGCAGATCCCTCCCAACCCGCCATAACGAAAGTGAAGCACATGTTGAAATCACAAGACGCCATGACATTTTGCGTTGGTTTGCCATTTCTCCCAATATAGGGTACTTGACTTACAACTGGTATGTACGCGTCAACATGTGTTCCATCTATTGCACCAACGCAATGTTTAAAAAATGCATATAACGTCTGTCATACATAATCTTTTGTGGAGTGCAGCTGAAAGACCTATTTGATGGCTGAATCACTTCCTCGACTAATTGCAACAAAGCTCGAACACCTCGAGCAAAAAATTTGCTAGTTGTCTCCGTTGAGTGCTGAAATCGCTCGCGTGTTTTTCTCATTGATTCATTATGCGATAATATGTACACTGTCAATGTTAGTACTTCTCTGGATGCAGCCTTTCTTGTTCCCTGAAAACCACACTTCTCTTCCAAAGAATGCAATAGATCCATAAATATTTCTTGACTCATCATGAATGAGTCATGAAATCTCACTTGAGTACCACGAAGTAGCTCTCCAACCCATTTATCACATGTTTGCTTTGAAGTCATGGATGGAACTGGATGGTTTAACAGCGAGGTGTGTTCGGAGAAAAAACATATTGCTGCTACCAGATTTTGATGATGGGCGATAACACAATTTCTTCTAATGATCTCGTGCCCTTCGCGCTCTACTCTAGTATTCTCAGATTCATCACTAGACATTTTCTGTTAAAAAATGCAATACCAATAATTATTAATACAGTAGTAAACAATATCATTATCACCACATCTGTAAATTTGAGAAAAACAATTGTCCATAAAGTTCGTGTTGAAACCGAGACTCGACCCAATGAGGAGATCGGAGCCCTTAGAGGTGGCAGCTAGCACTTACTAATCCCTCAGAAGGAAACAGGTCGAAGACTAAGAGCTAAACACAGACCCTTGGCTACAATGCGGAGATCCCACCACACACTCGGAAGATCTTTAGAGCGCTTACCTTCCCAAGACAAAGTTGAAGTTGGGCACCCTTAGAGAGCCTGAGGAGCTAACAAAAGAACCTAGGGAGGAAGAAGCCAAGAATTGGAAATGGAGTCCTCTCCAAAGGTGCCCTTCAAGGTCTATATATAGTTTTTCAAACTGGGTCTGCTAATAGCGCAATCCCGCTTTTTGGTTTTACTAAACGCATCCCAAAATGGTCTGCCAACAGCCAAACACTATTGTTTGAAAAGGCTAACTGCATGCCACAATGAGACCCTACCGAGCCGGCACCCTGGGACCCCACTAAGACGGCACCCTGGGACCCTACCGAGCTGGCACCCTGGGACCCCGCCGAGATGACACCATGGGACCCTGCCGAGCCGGCACCCTGGGACCCCGCTGAGATGACACCCTGGGACCCTGCCAAGATGTCACCCTGGGACCCTGCTGAGATGGCACCCTGGGACCCCGCCGAGACGGCACCTTGGGACCTCGCCGAGATAGTACCCTAGGTCCCCATCCCCCCCGAGAGGACACCCTAGGACCCCGCCGAGATGGCACCTTGGGACCCTTTCGTGACGGTACCCTGGGACCCCGCCGAGCCTGCACCCTGGGACCCTACCGAACTGGTACCCTGGGACCCTGCCGAGTTGGCACCCTGGGACCCCGCCGAGATGGCACCCTGGGACCTCGCCGAGCTGGCACCCTGGGACCCCACCGAGCCGGCACCCTGGGACCCTATCGAGCCGGCACCCTGGGACCTCGCTGAGATGACACCCTGGGACCCCGCTGAGACAACACCCTTAGGTGTCATATGCAATTTTGATCTCAACAAAGATGGGGTTGAACATGTGAGATCTTCTCTACTCGCCCCAGGTGGGCGAGATACTTTAAGTTGTCCTCGATCCTCTTTAACTTCGACGAATTACGGGTTATACATAATCCCCACTTTATTTCGGACTCGGCACGAGGTCAGAAAAAACAATGGGGAACCCGTGGTTCAGAGAGATTGGAGCTAGACCACATTCCACTCCAGGCGAGTGCGTAATGGAGCCGACACTCCCCCGCTTCCCTTACACCTTTAGGGCGAGTGCCTGATGTTGTCGGCACTCGCCTGCTTCCCTTTTAGTCGTTGGGGTATGCCCCTTTTCTTCTCATCCCGCAACCTAGCGCTTGCTTAAAGGCCTCATTCGTCCTTATGCCGATTTCGTATAGCCATGCGTGGGCCGAGACCTTGACCACCCACCCTGCACAATTTGTCTTAAATCGTATGGTAGACCTTACCATTACTCTCGCGAGACTCGCTTCCCACTCGCCGAGTGGTACTATATTGGCGAGTGGGCGAGATCTCGGCCAACGAATAGCTTGTGGTACTTCACTCGCCCCTCCCCCTTTGCTTCCTTCCTGTGAAGTTCACCTATTCCTGAGTGTTGCCCGTCCTTCGCCAGCTAGGTGAGAGTCTGACCGTTGGGTCTGCACCCAACAAACTATATTTTGAAACTTTCCTATCAACGAGCGATCCTACGACCCTGCCAGCTTGGTGGGAGCCTGGTCAGCGGGTCGGCATCGGGGCCAAGTACCTTATGAAACCCTCCTGCCACCGATCGATCCTATGACCATGACAGCTTGGTGGGAGCCTAGCCAACGGGCCTGCTTCGGGGCTAAGTACCTTTTGAAACCTTCCTGCCACTGAGCGATCCTACGACCCTGCCAGCTTTATGGGAGCCTGGTCAGCGGGTCTACTTTGGGGCTAAGTACCTTTTGAAACATTCCTGCCACCGAGCAATCCTACGGCCCTTCCAGCTTGGTGGGATCCTGGTCAACGGGTCTGCTTCGGGGCTAAGTAACTTTTGAAACCTTCCTACCACAGAGCGATCCTACAACCCTGCAAGCTTGGTGGGAGCCTGGTCAGCGGGTCTGCTTCGGGGCTAAGTACCTTTTGAAATGTTCCTTCCACTGAGTGATCCTACGACCCTGCCATCTTAGCGGGAGCCTGGTCAGTGGGTCGACATCGGGGTCAAGTGCCTTTTGAAACCTTCCTTCCACCGAGAAATCCTATGGCCCTGCCAGCTTGGTGGGAGCCTGATCAGCGGGTCGGCATCGGGGTCAAGTACCTTTAAAACTTTCCTGCCACCGAGCGATCCTACGGCGTTGCCTGCTTGGTGGGAGCCTGTTGTAAGACCCCATTTTTTTCCTTTCAAAACCAGGTCTTATGCCCAGAACCGTCGCTTTGCGGTGGCACCAACACACGGGAAGGTCGCCACTACAAAGCGCTGATCCTGCCGGCCATATCGATCACAGAAATAGAAAAGTATAAACGAACAATAGAAGTTCAAGTCCACAAATCACATGTTATATTTATAAATGTTCACATCATTTAACTGAAATAAAAAGGGGTTACATTAATAAAAGGCTCATGCCCTATACATCATATCCTCACTACAAGATCACTCGCGGAAGCTAACTATTAATCACTCACTGATCCTGAAACTTGTGCTCCTGTACTAGATTTGCCCGCCTCCGTCTACACCGGCCTCTGGTGCTGATGCGTCTCCTTGATCCCCTAAAATGATATAGTCCACCGACCGTTAGTCAAAAAGACCAAGCCTTATGTTCCCCACCCCACCCCCAATGACTCCTAGGCACCGTGCGGGAGGATGAAGCGGAGGACAGTAAGGGGTATAAAACAAAGCAGATGATGACGGATCTTGTCTACAGGAAATGTCTACAACTACACATGTGTATATAAATAATTGAAGCAGAAATATAAAGCATGGTAAAGAGCAAGTAAAGAACAATAGGTAAATATAAGTACACAATAGAAATGTAACCATTGATTTATAGGAATGCCCATACAAACTTATAGACCAAGGGGTCGTTTAGCAAGTCCTATCGTATAAAGATTCTCATAACCAATTTATACGATAGGGGTAGAGGTAGAAATGCAATGTTTATGCCATGACATGCAGAGTTATGTAGTTTATGCTATGTTCATACAAGTGTAACTCACACACTTCCACTCTATGCGCACATACCTTTGGTTCCCCCTTTTTGGAGCTAGCAAGACTCCCAGGATACTCCCGTAGTGGAAAATGGAAGTGGTGGGTTGGGCCTCGCCCACCTCTAGGTTGGTATTCACACTACCTAAATGAGACCTATCGTACGCCTCAATGCAAAACCGCGGAGCATCTGCGTACTCTTACTGGCTGGACCACCAGACTTTTACGACTAAGTGCAAATTCCACACTTACCGAGTCAACATATTGACGTCGGTGTGAACGAACGTCCAATACCGAAGACCCACCACCTTTATGCACATGCAAACATATTTACCATCTATCTCCGATCCATAAGCTCCTCGGGCTAACCCGCCCATCACCAGAACCTTCCGAGCCACCGGCTCGTCGGACCAACCCGTCTGCACCAACAACCAATACTGAGTCACAAGCTCACCAGACTAATTAGTTTGCTGCTATAACCACCGAGCCTACCGCTCGTAAGACTAAACTAACTAACCACCTGTAACCACGGGGTGTGGGTGTGCGCATTATTAAGTTAGTCTTGTACATTAACTTATCCCTACAATTTATGGTTAATCTTGGACTTCCCAAGGATTGCCCCGTTATGGGCTCGCTACAGTACTAGGAACTATAATGGGATGACACCCAAAGCTCTCTTTCCAAGGCTCTTAAACTTATTGGTATCTACCCATAAGAATACCCCTCTTAACATTTCACTTGAATTAATCTCCTAAGTGTTTTCTGACTCCCCACGGGAAAGACGATCTTTCGTCAATCCCGGGCACAACTTTACCCTTAACTCACCAAGCACACTCTCATCTCATAATTCCTTTTGGTAACCTCAAATCATCTCAATCAGACTAGGTATACCATCTACCTTCCATTCCCACCTACTGGTCTTCAATCTACCCATGTTTTATAGTTTTACTATACGCAGACCAAATAAGCTATATGAGTGCATAAGAGGAGGTACTCCAAATATTCATCCAACTGACTCAAGATTATTACTGAGATTCAATCATGCTATTCTAAGACTAAATACAGAGGATCATACTTTTCCATATTTAATTTGGCATTATTATAATTTCTCCAACATTGTCCAAGTATGAAATTAAACATGAAGTGTAAGATATTCTTATGATAGGACTCCCATAAAATTAAGATAAATCTATCATGCCAAGATAACAGTAAGTACAGAATGTCACAATTTTACAATCAGGAATTGTCCTCTAATTATAATATTTAGCATCTATCCAAAGTTGGAAGTTAATGAAGGAACCATCAAAAATAGTTATCCAAAAATTATGGAAAAATTACCAGACCTATATAGTGTTTAGTATGGCTTACTGACTGAGTTTCACAATTTATGGGCACCATTTTATCACCTAAATAGATATTCCAAATAAGTCCTAATATGAACATATTGTGAAGTAGCCTACTCATAACAATCTCCAAAACTTATATAAAAATTTACAGAGCTTCCTAGTGCCCTGAAATTTCCTATCACCAAGTTGCAAATTTTTCCAGAGAGTATTGGACCCTCAATTATTTTTCTTAAGACTAAGACAAAATAAGTGTCTTGTGAATGTAGTACTGGTTAAATCATTTAATTAATTACACAAAAACTACCAGAGGTCAATCATATGATTATAAAGGCACTACAAATGTTTCATCACCATCCAAGACCATTTGAATATGTAAATCTCTTAAATAATGAAAAACCCTAAATGGGTTATAACCTAATTTAGGGGGAATAATATTAATGGTTCCTAAAATCCTTCTAAAATTTCCTAGGGTATTATTACACCCTTTGAACTTGTACACCAAATTTCATGACCATTCAATAACATTTGACCCCATGTCCTTCACAAAGCTCAAAGTACAACCCTAAGGGTAAAGCTAGGGTTATAGGGCATATCCAATCCACATCACCCCAAATCACTCATGGAGGTGTTTTAGGTGATCCTAAACCAGTGGGCAAGGTTTCACATCATGTTGATGAGTTTTGACCACAATACCCCAAAGTGAGCACCATGCCCTATTTTGACATAGTTTGACCAAACTTGGGTTAGCAATTTACCCAACCAAATCAGTCCCAATTGGGCTGAAATTTTTACCAGAGTCATATAATAACCCTAGTGAGAACCCACCAAAATTAGGAGTGGATTGGAGGTTTTAGAACCTATAATTAAATAATATATGAATTATTAAATTATTCCAAAAACTTAGAAAAATGTTCTCCTAAATTTCCTATCTTTGTATATGTTAAGGGTGTAGGTACAAATCGCCTATGTTTCAATTTTCAAGTCAATATCATTTCCCAATCAAAAGATATTCAAGAAATGGTGGCTTTCCTACACTAGGGACCAGTCCCACCAAATGGACCTACAGTGAGCTACTCTACTCCTTTTGGGCAGAAACAAATTTTAAATTAAAGTAGACTCCAAGGGCTACAACTTTGGTGTTGACCACTTTTTCTGTAGAGAGGCCTAAGCATTTTTAATAATTAAAACAAAACACTGCATAATATGTGACAGAAAATACAAATCATTTCAATCATTTAAATGATCCTACACGAATCCCGAAGCAGGGATGAATGACATCATGTTATCTTCTTCATCTGGCCAACGGCCAGGATTTTCCACACGTGGAGCTCCTTCATCCCCACTTTCCCAGCCACCTGAGCGCCGCCCCGGCCGGCCAATGCCACCACCACCTTCGTTGAGGTGGTGGCTGACGATTAGCGGTGGTTGGCCGACCAGAGGTGGACGGAATGGGGCTTTTGAGCGGGATCAAAAGCTCCATTTCTGGAGCTCTCAGTGAGCCCGATCCACGACCAATTGGCCTCGAATCGAACCCCCAACGATGAAAGATCACACCACAGAGAGAGAGGAGAAGAACCAGACCTCCAATCGGGCTCGAGGGTGGCTATTTCCCGGATTTGCCATGGCCGCCCCCTTCAAGTTGTGTTCCTTCCGATCTCTTGATTATCCACAAAATGCAATGATCTAAGACTCGATTTCAACTGATATCCCCTTCTGAAGGTGATGGAAGGGTCAATTTGAGGGGGGGGGGGGGGGGGGGGGGGGCTTAATGGAGGAGTGCCATTAATGGCCATTTCGGTTTCACTTGAAAACTCTTGAATCCTCCACCGGATGGCATGAGAAAGCATGGAAAACATCTTAGAATTCAATGGGGAGATGAATGGAGGGTGTGGGGAGATGAATGGGGGGTCAATTTGCCTTGAATGCCATGAATTCACCTTGAATGGCCACTTTCTCTCTCCTCAAATTGGGGGAAACTCCCAATTTCTCTCTCCTAGTCACCCCCTCCAGAAATTGGATGGCATGTCATGTAATTTCAGTGGTGACTAATCATTTGGGCCATTGAAATTGGGCTTAGCCCAAAGGGATTGAGCTTTGGGCTTAATTAACCCAATTTGGGCAATATTGACCAAGTGTTGACTTTGGTCAAATTGGTGAAATTAATTAGGCCCAATGGGTCAATGTTGACCCATTGGCCTCTCTTAGTGACTAATGGAACTTGGGGAAAGTCAATTGGTCCATTTGAACCCTAATTGACCCTAAATAGGGTGGTTTGACTTATTTGGGGCTAGGGTTGACTTTGGTCAAATTGACCATTTGGGTTGGCCCCAATGGGTGGGTAGTGACCCATTGGCCTCCCCTAAGGGATAGGAAGGTCTAGGTAGGGTCCATTTGGCAAAGTGGAGGTCAATTGACCCACAATAGGGCAATTTGACCAAAATAGTGCTAGAGTTGACTTAGGTCAAATTGGTGGCCCCATGATGGGGCTTTTTAGTTCATTGGGTCCTAATATCCCTATAAGGTTAGAGGCAAGGTCAATTTGGCATGGTGGAGGCCAATAGACCCTAATTAGGCTACCTTGACCAATTTAAGGTTAGAGTTGACTTTGGACAATTTGGCCTCTTTGGTTGACCCCAATGAGTCCTAAATGCTTTAAGGGACCCTACAAAGAGTTAGGTGTGCCATGGTGGGGTCAAAGGGTCAAGGTGAGGCCCTAAAGTCCAACCCTAAGCTTGGTAACTGGAAATTTCTATTTGCAGACCAAGGTGCTCTTCTCCTTCAATCCTACGTTCACATGGTCTTTTGTGCTTCCTAGGGTTTTGTCATGACCAAGTTATGACAAAATCACTCTAGGGGACTAGTTGTTTGGGGGTATTACACCTGTTCAGCGGGTCGGCATCGGGGTCAAGTACCTTTTGAAACCTTCCTACCTCCGAGCGATCCTACGGCCCTGCCAGCTTGGTGGGTGCCTGGTCAGCGGGTCTGCTTCGGGGCTAAGTACCTCTTGAAACTTTCCTGCCACCGAGCAATCCTACGTCCCTGCCAGCTTGGTGGGAGCCTAGTCAGCGGGTCGGCATCGGGGTCAAGTACCATTTGAAACCTTTATGCCATCGAACGATCCTACGACCTGGAGGGGGAGGAAACTCCACACCTACCAGGGACCCGAGCTCACCTGGAGGGGGAGGAAACTCCACACCTACCAGGGAGATGAGCTCACCTGGAGGGGGAGGAAACTCCACAACTACCAGGGAGCCGAGCTCACCTTGGGGGGGAGGGAACTAACAATTTCCAGTACTATCCGGGGGCGGAGAACCAATCCACGTCCCAGGTGCATACCCTCACCGAGGGACGGAGGGATTCAGACATCTTTCCAAAGCAACTGGGGCAGAGAACCAGTCCGCGTCCTAGGTGCTTACCTTCACCTGGAGACAGAGGAACTCAACCACCTTATCAAAGCAACTGGGGACAGAGAACCAGTCCGCGTCCTAGGTGCTTACCTTCACCTGGAGACAGCGGAACTCAACCACCCGATCAAAGCAACTGGGGGCAGAGAACCAGTCCGCGTCCTAAGTGCTTAGCTTACCTGGAGGCAGAGGAATTCAACACTATTCCAAACCAATTGGGGGCAGAGTACCCGTCCACGTCCTAGGGCTTAGCTTGCATGGAGGCGGAGGAACCCAGCACCTTCCCAAACCAATTGGGGGCGGAGTACCCGTCCACGTCCTAGGGGCCTAGATTACCTGGAGGCGGAGGAACTCAACACTTTTTTCAAACCAACTGGGGGTGGAATATCCATCCACGTCCTAGGAGCCTAGCTTACCTAGAGGCAGAGGAGCTCATCATCTTTCCATGTCACTTAGTTGAGTAGCGAGTCGACCCGATGAGTCTCCCATCTACTGGCATGACTGAGCACGGAGAATGGTCTCTAGTCGGGGATCTTACCGATTGGAGGCGGAAGTACCCATCTGCATCCTAGGTGCTTACCTTCACCTAGAGGCAGAGGAACTCAATGCCCCCTCAATCTAGCTACGAAGTAGCGAGTCGACCCGATGAGTCTCCCATCTGCCGGCATGACTGAGCCCGGAGAATGGTCTCTAGTCGGGGATCTTACCGATTGGAGGCGGAAGTACCTATCCGCGTCCTAGGTGCTTACCTTCACTTGGAGGCAGAGGAACTCAACGCCCTCCCAATCTAGCTACCAAGCAGCGAGTCGACCCGCTGAGTCTCCCATCTGCTGGCATGACTGAGCCCGTAGAATGGTCTCTAGTCAGGGATCTTACTGATTGGAGGCGGAAGTACCCATCCTCGTCCTAGGTGCTTACCTTCAACTGGAGGCAGAGGAACTCAATGCCCTCCCAATATAGCTACCAAGTAGCGAGTCGACCCGATGAGTCTCCCATCTGCTGACATGACTGAGCCAATAGAATGGTCTCTAGTCGGGGATCTTACCAATTGGAGGTGGAAGTACCCATCCGCGTCCTAGGTGCTTACCTTCACCTGGAGGTAGAGGAACTCAACGCCCTCCCAATCTAGCTACCAAGTAGCGAGTCGACCCGATGAGTCTCCCATCTGCCGGCATGACTGAGCCCGGAGAATGGTCTCTAGTCGGGGATCTTACCGATTGGAGGCGGAAGTACCCATCCGCGTCCTAGGTGCTTACCTTCACCTGGAGGCAGAGAAACTCAACGCCCTCCCAATCTAGCTACCAAGTAGCGAGTCGACCCGATGAGTCTCCCATCTGCCGGCATGACAGAGCCCAGATAATGGTCTCTAGTCGGGGATCTTACCTATAAGTGTTACCTGGAAAACCATTTGCATTCATAATCGAGAAGTTACATGTTTATTACAACGCTCCTCCCTGGGCCTGCTTGACCACATGCACCATGGCCATCTCCTTTATTGCCTCCTACATTCCTTCTCAGCTTGCTCCTTGTCCTTTCGTTTAAAGCTTTCTCCCCTCTACCGGGGCTCTACTTTCTTCCCTGCACGACCTCTCCTCTTTTTTCCTCTTCTTCGACCAATTGACATGGCCTGTAGGGGTTGGGGTTGCAATGGCCATGGGTCCGGTCGCCACCCTGCTGGGTCGAACCATCCCGGCCTTGCGCGGACCCTCTTCCCTTTTCCTTTTCTTCGGCCAATTGACATGGCCTGTAGGGGTTGGGGTTGCAATGGCCATGAGTCCGGTCACCACCCTGCTGGGTCGAACCGTCCCTGCCCTCACTGAAAGTTCTCTCTCTCCTGGGAATGGCCTCTGCCCTGACCTTGAGGGGATCCTACTGGTGGCCTCCAGGTTGGACGGGCGACTGGTGGTTGAGACCCCCAGCCTTGCTCCTGCCCAACAGGAGGTCCCTGATCCTTCTGACTTCTCGCTTCCTCCTTCCTCTTTCCTCCTTGCTCCTCCTTATCTTTCTTCTTCTCCTCCTCAGTACCCTTGTTTAACTTTCCCACAAGCTCCTGGTCGGTGGTCTCGCGCTCGATTTCTCGGGCAGCTTGCTCCATCAGCTTCTTGAAGGTCAGAGGGGGGTCTCTTGTCAGGCTCATCCTGAACGTTCCCTGCTGTAGCCCAAAGATAAAGGCTGACTGCAGGGTGTGCTCGGGCGCCTCGTTGATGGGGAGGATTTATTCCTGGAATCGGTCGATGTAGTTCCCCAACGTCTCCTTCGTCTTCTGTCAAACCAGGAACAGGGCCTCCGCCCCCTTCTTCTTACTCGGGGTGGAGAACCTCAGCAAGAAGCTTCGGCACAGGTTCTCGAAGCTGAAGACGGTACCTGATGGGAGCTGGTGGAACCAGTCTCTCACCTTTACCTTGAAAGTGATGGAGAAGAGCTCACACCTGAAAGAGTCCGTCATCTGCCTGGTCGAGACCATGTCTTCACACCACTGGATGTGCTGATGAGGGTCATCCTTCCCTGCACCGTAAGACATGTCCGGTTTGCTGAACCCGTCTGGAATGGGGGCCGAGGTGATCAGCTCACGAAAGTGACTCCCCCACCCTCCCTGGCAAATCGAGGGCGTTCTCGTTGCCTCCTTACTGGGATGGCCGGACCCCGAAGAGCTGTCGAAGAGCTCTCTCTCTTTGAGAACCAATCCTTCCTCTGTGGCTGGCTCCTTCCCTTGACGATGCACTTACTCCGCCTCCATCGGAGATGGCGATGCGAGCACGGGTGTGGGTGGTGTTGATCACTCGCCATGAGGGGGGAGTGCGACCCGCAAGAGCTCCAAGATCGACTTCCTGAACTCTTCAAAGTCATCTTTCGTCACGCACCTGCCGGTAGGGGGTGAGTACCCCAGCTCATTGTTTCCAGCCATTAGACTTGCACAGAGCTTTTCGAACTAGCTACGTCCACGCTCACCGCACCAGAATGTTGAAATCAGAGAACTGGTCTCAACGTTCGAAAGGGAGATGCAGCTAACCCTTACTTTACCCGAGCGAGACCCTTGACCAGTCACCAAGAACCGAAGAACCTTACCCTTGAAAAAAACCTAAGTCCACGAACGGACCCCTTAAGCTGCAGCGTGGAGGTCCCACCACATACCCGGAAGCTCACAAGGAGCTTCCCCTCCCAAGCCAATGCTGAGCCTGAGCACCTTGGAGGGCACTAATGATCACCTCACCGTCCACCTTCGATGACAAGGGGGAGGGGAGGGGTAGTGCTTGCTCACAACATACACATGAGGGAGGGGGGGGGGGGGGGGGGTACCCACATCCCTTCCCAAGGTGCCCATGGGGGTCTATTTATAGACTTCCCAAAAATTGGGCTGCGGATAGCCAAAAATCTACTATCTGCAGCCCAACAACTAACCCGAACGACCGAAACAGGAGGGGGGGGGGGGGGGGGGGGGGGGGGGGGCGAGTGGAACTTGAGACATCCACTCCCCCCTCGCCGGGGGTCAAATGGATGGATCAGGGTCCACCACCTGTGCTGGGCGAGTGGACCATAGGGCCACTCGTCCAGCTGCCTGGGCGAGTGGACCACAGGTCCACTCGCCTGCTGGCCTGGGGACGAGTGGACCTTGAGTCCACTCGCTCCCCGCCTTGGGCGAGTGGACCCGAGGTCCACTCGCCCGGGGCCTTGGGCGAGTGGACCCAAAGTCCATTCGCCCAAGAGAGCTTGCCCCCCCGGGCTTTCTATTTCTGGTCTTGACGACCCCCGACGGGTCGATCCACTGCGTCACAGTCACCCTCTCTATCTCGACCTCATCCGCGTCGGGTCACACCAACTTGGAAAATATGAGGGTTGTACACTACGACCCTGCCATCTTGGTGGGAGCCTGGTCAGCGGGTCGGCATTGAGGCCAAGTACCTTTTGAAACCTTCCTGCCACCGAGTGATCTTACGACCCTACCAGCTTGGTGGGAGGCTGGTCAACGGGTCTGCTTTGGGGCCAATCACATATCAAGCGTCGCCATCTTATAATTTGACACTATCCATTCATAAAAGAAAAAAAAAAGTTCGAGAGCACATATTTTTACTGTTGAAATTCAAGGATAGAAATATTTCAAGTCCTCACCGCTTAGCTCGAGACATCCCTTCTACCTCTCATTCATCTCCTCCTCCCAGGCATGGACCTCCTCAATCCTCACCGGTTGTTATTGTTGTTGCATCGGATCCCTTGTCCCCCTCATTTCCAAATACTCTGGGCAGGTGGCCGTAGCGTGACCTTCCTCCTAGTGGAAGTGGCAGTAGGGTAACGCCACCCTGCCCCCTCCTCTTCCTCTTCTTTCTACTTTTCTGGCTCTCCTTCCCCTTCCCTGGCCAATCACCATGGCGTGCTAGGGCGGGGCGAGGAGTGGCCTCGGGCCCTGCCTCCACCCTGGGTGGTTGGGTCTTCCTTGACCTCCTTGAAAGTTGCCCCCTCCTTGGGCAAATCCTCTGTAGGGGCCTTGCATACCCCCTCCATGCTGCCTCCACCCCAGCTCCGGAGCCCTCGGCTCATCGCTCCTCCTGGCACCCTGCTGTTTCTCCTCCAGCTCGCTCAGTTTTACCAACCTCTTTGTGAACTCCGGGTTGGACGCCTCCCCTTCAATCTCCTCCGCCGCCCTATCCATTAGCTCTTCAAAGCACAAGGGGGCCTTCCGCTTCAGTTTCATCTTGATGAATACCTCCTGCAGTCGGACTATGAAGGCAAGCTGGAGGGTGAACCTTGGTACCTCCTGGACGAGCAGGACTTCCTCCTGGAATCTGTCCACATAGTGGGCCAGCGACTCCCCTGGCCCTTGCTTGATCTTGAAGAGTGCCTCGGCATCCTTCTTCCTCTTCTTTGACATTGAGAAGCGCAACTGGAAGCTACGACGTAGATCCTCAAACGAAGATCGACCCTACATAGAGCTGGTGAAACTAGTCCCGCGCCTGCTCCTTCATGGTGACGGCAAAAAGTCGGCACTTAAACGCATCCGACATAGGACTGATGGAGACCATGTCCTCAAAGCAGGTGTTGGACTGGGTCATCCTTGTCGGTGTAGTAGCTCCTGTCCGTCTCCCTGAACCCCTCTGGGAGTGGCGCTGAGAGCACCAACTCATAGAATGGGCTTCCTCCACTCGCCGCTCTCGCCTGCTCCACTCGCCCCACAAGCTCGCCAGGGCTCGCACTCGTTTGGCTGGAAAAAAGCTCTCGTCCAGCGAGATCTCTCCCCATCATTTGTCCGTCCTTCTCTTTTTCGGACCTCTGCCCTGGGGCATTCTCGCCTACCCCTAGCGGCGGAATTTCCAGGGCTGAGAGGGTCGATAACACGCTCCGCACTGCAGCGAATGCGAGGTTGATCATCTCGAGCACCTCCCTTCGAAAGTTTGTCATCATCTCGACTGTTGTTGCGGAGCCGGATGGTGGCAAACTGTCGTGGCCGGCAACTTGCTCATCCTCTCCAGCCATGTTACCTCCTGGGGACTTTCTTGTACTAGCCACTCTGCATGCTCACCGCACCATAAATGTTGGAACCGATACTCGGCCCAATGAGAAGATCGGACCCCTTAGAGGGGGAAGCTAACACTTACTGATCCCGCAGAAGGAAACATGTCGAAGACTAAAGATATATATAGACCCTTGGCTACAGCGCGGAGGTCCCACCACACAACCGGAAGATCATTAGAGCACTTCCCCTCCCAAGCCAAAGCTGAAGCTGGGCACCCTTGGAGAGCCTGAGGAGCTAACAAAAGAACCTAGTGAGGAAGAAGCCAAGAATTGAAATTTGAGTCCTATCCAATGGTGCCCTTCAAGGTCTATATATAGTTTTTCAAACTGGGTCTGCTATTAGCGGAATCCCACCTTTTGGTTTTACTAAACGCAGCCCAAAATGGTCCGCCAATAGCCAAACTCTGCTGTTTGAAAAGGCTAACTGTAGGCCACAATGAGACCCTACCAAGACGGCACCCTGGGACCCCACTGAGACGGCGCCCTGGGACCCCACGAAGACGACACCCTGGGACCCTGCCAAGCCGGCACCCTGGGACCCCGCCGAGACGGCAACCTGGGACCTTACCGAGACGGCACCCTGGGACCCCACCGAGATGGCACCCTGGGACCCTGCTGAGCAGGCACCCTAGGACCCCGCCGAGATGACACCCTGGGACCCTGCCGAGACGACAACTTGGGACCCCACCGAGGCAACACCCTGGGACCCTTCCGAGACGGCACCCTGGGACAGCGCCGAGTCGGCAGCCTGGGACACTGCCGAACCGGCAGCCTGGGACCCTGCCGAGCCGGCAGCCTGGGACCCTGCCGAGCCGGCAGCCTGGGACCCCACCGAGATGGCAGCCTGGGACCCCACCGATCCGGCACCCTGGGACCCTGCCGAGCTGGCACCCTGGGACCTCGCCGAGGCGACATCCTAGGACCCCGCCGAGACGACACTCTTAGGTGTCTTAGGCAATTTTGATCTCGACAAAGATGGAAGGAGATCCTTCCACTTCTGAAGAAGAGATGTTCAATCTCTTAGTAAGAAGATTCAAAAGATGGGTCAAATCTGAAGACTCTAGAAGGAAGGATAGAAGGTCAAGCAAACCCAGATTTGGCAAGACTCTAAAGAAGGAGATAATTTGTTTTGCATGCAGAAAGCCCAAGCACATTACCCCTGAATGTCCTGAAGAACAATAGGACATAAGCAGCAGTAAGAAAGAGCACAAGAAGAAGTCCCTTAGAAAGAAGGATAAGAAGAAGGGAAGAGGTTTCATAGCTGAAACCTAGAGTGACAAAGAATCTGAGTCAAGCTCCTCCTCATCTGACAGTGATGGAGAAGGTGCAGCTGAAGAAGCCTATCTGATGGCTTTAAAAGACTCAACTGAAGAGGATCAGCTATCTTTATTTGAAGAATTTGATTTCCTTCAGAAGATTTTAAAACTTGTTTTAAAGTTTTTTGTCAATATTATATTAATCTTCAAAAAGAAACTGAAAAAATTAGGGAAGAACTAGAAGAACTAAAAAAAGAAAATCTATATTCTGTTAATTATGACCTAAGAAATCAAATATATAAGAAATAAATAGAAATAGATAAACTAACTAATGAGAATTCAAACCTAAAAGAAGAACTTACAAAGGCAAAAGCCTTTGAGGACTCACTCAATGGGAGGAGTTAAAAGCTCAAGGATATTACACAGAATCTCTTTATGAGATTCAAGCACCTTGGATTAGGAATAGATCTATCCACCAGCACAGTAATCCTGGCAAACCTGCCTGGGAAAATCATGACTATTCATTAGATCTGTACAACCCTGTATTCGCCGAGTGGACCCCCAGGACCCAGGGACCCTTTAGAACATTGTTTTGTAAGCATGGTCACAAGCGTGGTGATGGGGCCGAGCGGTGGAGGCAAAGGTCTCCCACTCGCCCAGCCCGCAAGGGGGCGGGTGGAGGAGGCCCAGCCCCTCTCTCCCCCGCCCCTTGTAAAGGGGGGGGGGGGGGGGGGGGGGGGGGGGGGGGGCGGGGGCGAGAGGAGGAGGCCCGGCCCCCCTCGCCGCTGCCCCTTGTAAGGGGGGGGGGGGAGAGTAGGAGGCCTATCCCCTCTCTTCCCCGCCCCTTGTAAAGGGGGGCGAAAGGAGGAGGCTCGACCCCCTCCCCCTCGCCCCCGCCCCTTGTAAGGGGGGCGAGAGGAGGAGGCTCGGCCCCCTCGCCCCCTCCCCTTGTAAGGGGGGAGAGAGGAGGAGGCTCAGCACCCCTCTCCCCCGCCCCTTGTAAGGGGGCGAGAGGAGGAGGCTCGACCCCCCTCGCCCCCGCCCCTTGTGAGGGGGGAGAGAGGAGGAGGCTCAGCCCCCCTCGCCCCCGCCCCTTGTAAGGGCGGCGAGAGGAGGAGGCTCGGCCCCCCTCGCCCCCACCCCTTGTAAAGGGGGGCGAGAGGAGGAGGCTCGGCCCCCCTCGCCCCCGCCCCTTGTAAGGGGGGCGAGAGGAGGAGGCTCGGCCCCCCTCGGCCCCGCCCCTTGTAAGGGGGGGCGAGAGGAGGAGGCCCAGCCCCTCTCGCCCCCGCCCCTTGTAAAGGGGGGGGGGAGGGAGAGGAGGAGGCTCGGCCCCCCTCGCCCCCACCCCTTGTAAGGTGGGCGAGAGGAGGAGGCTCGGCCCCCCTCTCCCCTGGACCTTGTAATGGGGGCGAGAGGAGGAGGCTCAGCCCCACTCGCCCCCGCCCCTTGTAATGGGGGGCGAGAGGAGGAGGCCTAGCCCCTCTCGCCCCCTCCCCTTGTAAAGTGGGGCGAGTCCAGGAGGGGCGACCTCCCGGCTCGCCCAGCCCAGTAAGGGGGCGAGCAAGGGAGGAGGCCTGCCTCCCTCGCCCCAGCTCCAGTAAGGAGGTTCGGTCTGCGTTTAGCGTCGTAGAACAACGGGGTTTGGCTATTCACAGGCCGAATACGGGGGTATTTTCGTAATCTCATAGGCCAGATTGTGGCTATTTGCAGACCCGGTTCCAAAAACTATAAATAATTCCAAGGGGGCACCATTTGGAGGCACTTCTCTCTTGGCCTCCTCTCCCCCTATGTTCCTTTGTTGGGTGGAGAGAGCCTCCAAAGGAGCCCAAGCTTAGCATTGGCTTGGGAGGGGAAGCGCTCTAAGATCTTCCGGGTGTGTGGTGGGACCTCCTCGCTAAGCCCTTGGCCTTGTTCCTAGTTCCTTAGCCTCTTAGCCTAGAGTTCTCCCTTGGGAGGAGTAACTGTTGGTCGCCCCTCAACTTGTTGAGGGCCCGAACTCCTCAAGAGACCAATTTATTGGTTTCAACATTTTGGTGCGGTGAGCATGGAGAGTGACAAACACAAGAAAATCTCAAGCTGAGCTCCATGGCTGGAGGTGAAGGAGGATCTGACCCAGACCACTCGCAGCCTTCGATGGCTGGAGTGACGTTGGAGATGTTTAAAAGTGTTAGGCAGGAGGTCCTGCATACCTTGCAGCAAACTTTCGCCACGATAGGTGAAGGCAGGCGAGGAGGTGGTCCGGAGGTCCCGCCCCAGCAGGTGGGCGAGAGCCCTCCCGGCCAGCAATCCAGGAAGGAGGTACCAGTTGGGGGGAGTGGGGAGGCATTCGGCCCCCACTCGCCTGGTCCCATAGGAGGGGGCGAGTGGGGAGGTGCCATGCCCCCACTCGCCCAACCCCAAGGGTCGAGTGGGGAGGTGCCATGCCCCCACTCGCCCAGCCCCAAGTGGGAGAGTGGGGAGGTGTCATGCCTGTTGAAATTTTGAAGTGAAGTGGAGGTGTCCGGGCGGTCTATTTTTGGGTGACCGCCGAGACCGCGCGGTCTGTGTTTGTATTCTGCCGGCCTGGCTCTGCCGGTCTGTTCTGGCGGACTGCTAGTTCTGCCGGTCTGTTCTTGATTGATGCGGTCTGTTCCCGAGTTGGTCTGCTGGTTGGCCTATCTTTTTTGTTGGAAGACCGGGCGGTCTGTTCTTATGTGACCGCCTGTCCGGGCGGTTTGTGCTTGGCGATCTGGCGACTTGTTCTAAGTCGGCCAGATGGTTCTTGTTTGCTCCTGGTGATCTAAGGGAGGAGCGATCTTGTGTCCGCGCGACTTGTGCGCGATCTGCCTGCTGTTCTGCGATCTTGTTCGGATGATCGTCCAAGTGGTCTAATCGCGCGGTCTGTCTTATGAGACCGCTGGCGATCTAACGGGTGGTGACTGTATCCCGGTTTGTGCGGTGACGACATCCGTCTACCCACCTATAAATAGGGGTGCATGGCCCGTCATTCATAACGAGAACTGTAAGAACTGAGCCTGGGTTTATTCGTGCGGTCTCACTTTGAGGGCGGGCGGTCTCAGAAGCGAGTTGACTGTTTGTTGTGTTCGCAGGTTTGCGGCCAGCATGTTGCGGTCTCCTTCTTTGGTGATTTCCAGCGGCTTGAATAAACAGTTCGGCAGCGGTCAGTCTGCGAACTGGTTTATGTTTGTTCTTGTGTTGTTCGCAGCGAGCTCAGCGATCAGGCGACCTTCAGCGGTTAGGCGATCTGAGTTATGGTCTAGCGACAGCTTCAGTTCTTCGTTCCAATAAAGCTCCAGTTCGTGCGGCCTGAGGTGCGGTCTTGCAGTGCTGGCGGTCTGTCCGGTTTCTGTTCACGCGGTCTCAGGTTAAGCCGGGCGACTTCTGGAGTCGAGCGGTCTGTGCGGTCTCAGCTTGTCTAGCCGCCAGATTTGTTTTGGTCTGTTTTGTTCTTCTCGTCTCCGTGATTCTGATGAATCAAGTCTTGCCATGTATACCTCGCACTGTAAATGAAGTTTGTTTTTCAATAAAGTTTCTTGTGTTGCTGTGTGGCATTGTGGTTGTTTGGTTTTAACTCAGTTGATGCAACTCCTGCTTACTCCTAAACGATTCAAATCAAAAATTTTAACATGGTATCAGAGGGAGGTTGTTGGAGTGGATAAGCAGTGATCAACTTGAGTTGCCATCGTCTTTATGAAGAAGAGACCACATAGATTGCCATGGAAGGTGGATACGCAAGAGGGCTTGGTATTGAACTCCTTACATCGACTAACTATAAGAAATGGAGGTCGTGTATGGAGAGCTATTTACTTGGCGAGGATCTATGGGAGATAGTTGGAGGAGAAGACACACAAGAAGTGTTTCTAGCAGGAGATAATATGGAAGAGGTGAGACTTTGGAGGAGGACTAATGCTAAGGCAGAGTTCACACTCAAGAGGGCTATCTCACCGGAGCTGTTTGACCACATCATTGGATGTAAATCTGCTGCTGAGATTTGGATGTCTTTGGACGGGCTGTTTAATAAGAAGAATGTAGCTCGGCTACAGTTTCTTGAAAATGAGTTGGTGAAGGCCTCTCAAGGTGATCTTTCTATTTCTACCTTTTTTCTCAAGATGAAGAACCTCAAAGCAGAGATTTCTGCTTTGGACCCTGATGAGCCCATCTCGGAGGCAAAACTGAAGAGGCATATCATCCGCGGGTTGCGGAAGGAGTATCTTGCCTTTGTGAGTTCAGTTCAAGGTTGGGCAATTCAACCATCTCTGTTGGAGCTGGAGAACTTACTTGCTTCGCAAGAAAGTTTGGCAAGACAGATGGCGGGGACTTCTATTTCTGGGGGAGATAGTGATGTGTTGTTCTCTGGGAAGAAGAAGAAGAAGTGGGAGAAGAAGAAGCCGGGTTATGATGGAACCTCTACTTCAAGTCAGCAGGATAGGGGTTCTGCTCCTAAATCTGATGGGAAGAAGAAGGGAGATGGACCAAGGTGCTTCAGGTGTAATAAGACCGGCCACTTCAAGAAGGATTGCCGAGTTAATCTTCAGTCGGGACATGTAGCGGAGAAGGAGAAGCCAAAGTCAGATGAAGCTGGATGGGGAGGAGCCTTTACGGATAATATGATGGCGATGCCCGTTAAGGCCTTGGCTGCCATCAACTTCGAAGAGGATTGGATTGTTGATTCAGGGTGTGGACATCATCTCACCGGGGATGAATCAAAGTTCTCTTCTTTGGCGCCTTACTCAGGTAATGATGCTATCATTACGGCTGATAATTCTGTTCATGCTGTCGAACAAGAAGGTGTTGTCTCCTTGAGCAGTGATAAGGGTCCACTCACTTTGAGGAGTGTTTATCACATGCCTGGTATGAGGAAGAATCTCTTCTCTGTGACCAATGCGGTCGATGCCGGTTATCACGTTCTGTTTGGCAGAACAGAAGTGAAGTTTCTTAAAACTCAACCGGAGATAAAGGGAGATGTTATCCATGTTGGAAAGAGGGTGAAGGACTTGTTCGTGTTGTCGACAAGTACCTATGTTGATAAGATGAAGACCAACGATAATGCGGCTATCTGGCATGAAAGGTTGGGGCATGTTGGCATGGACAAATTGAAGGTTATGGCGGAAAGGGGCCTTGTCAAGGGCTTGCCTAGCTTGTCCTCTTGAGACGATCATGTTTTTGCTGGATGTCAGTTTGGTAAGTCTCATCGACTTCCATTTGATAAATCGCAAACAAGATGCAAAGCACCGTTGGAGTACATTCACGGTGATTTGATGGGACCGACTGCCACCCCTAGCCTTGGAGGCAACACATATATGTTGGTGTTGATTGACGATTACACCAAATATGTCTGGGTATATTTTCTGAAAGAGAAGTCGGAAGCCTTTGCGAAGTTTGTGGAGTTCAAGGAGCTGGTTGAAGGTTGGTTAGGCCTGCAGGTGAAAAAATTGAGAACTGACAATGGTGTGGAGTTCACCTCTGGTGAGTTCTCAAGTTTTTGCAGGAAACATGGCGTTCGGAGAGAGCTCACTTGTGCCCATACTCCACAGCAAAATGGCATTGTGGAGAGGAAGATCCGTCATCTGACGGAAACCTGAAAATGCTGGCTTCATGCCAAGAGTATCCCAAAGTCCTTTTGGGCGGAGGGAATGTCTTGTGCAACTTACGTCATCAACAGGATGCCTCTAAGTCCTATCAACATGAAGACCCCTTACGCACTGATGTTCAAGGAGAAACCGAGTGTTGCACACCTTCGGGTGTTCGGGTCAACCTGCTATGTGCATATTCCTGATGCTTTTCGAACAAAGCTACATGCGAAAGCAAGGAAGCTAGTCTTTGTTGGGTATGATGAGTGGAAGAAAGGATGGAGATGCATGGATCCTGAGACACGGAGATAAGTGGTATCTCGGGATGTGGTGTTCGATGAATTGACTTCCTACAAGGGGAGTTCAGGAGTTGAACTACCGGAGAGCAGGGTTGATGAAGCAGGGAAGACTGCTGGAAGTCTTCAAGTGGAGTTACCTGTTTCACCAGGAGCTCCAGCTGTGTCAAGCTCTGAGATGGAGGCTTCAGGTTCTGGAAGCAGGGGGAGCGATGCTCTAAGTTTGTCTGGAAGAGGAGCTTGCACAGAAGAAGCAACTGAGGAGGTGGCTAGTCAGGTGCAACCTCTTAGGAGGTCGAAGAGGACTATTAAGCCACCAGATCGATACACATAAGGAAACATGGTGAGCTTTGTCTCATGTTTCTTCGCTGGCCCCTTAGATGAAAGGGAGCCGTCTAGCTTTGAGAAAGCCAAAGGCGTGAAGCAGTGGGATATTGCTATGCAAGAGGAGATGGATGCTCTCAAGAAGAATGAGACTTGGTCTCTAGTGCCCAGGCCCAAGGGCATTACCCCTGTGACATGCAAATGGGTTTATAAACCCAAGAAGAAAGCTGACGGTACGATCGAGCGATACAAGGCTCGCCTTGTAGCTCGCGGGTTCTCACAACAATATGGTGAAGATTATGATGAGACGTTTAGTCCAGTGGCAAAGATGACTTCGGTCCGATTTGTTATTTCTTTGGCGGCATCTTGTGGATGGGAGATTTGGGAGCTCGATGTTAAGAATGCTTTCTTATATGGAGAGACTGATAAAGATATCTTCATGTTCCAGCCGTCGGGTTTCATCTTGGAGGATCTTCCGGACTACGTCTGCAAACTGAAGAAGGCCTTATATGGGTTGAAGCAAGCGCCTCGGGCGTGGTATGGAAAGATCGCAGAGTATCTTCTATTCTGCGGGCTGTTTGCTTCAGACTCTGATTCTAGCTTATTTGTCAAGAAGGAGGGAGCGCTTCAGATTATTGTGCTACTGTATGTGGATGACATGTTTGTCACCGGAAACTCGAAAGAGGCGGTAGCAAGGCTGAGAGTTGAGCTTGCTATCAGGTTCGAGATGAAGGATCTGGGGGAGCTTCACCATTTCCTTGGACCCAAGGTCCAGAGGCGGGAGAGCGGAGTGCTTGTTTCTCAGGAAGGATATGCGGAGCGGATCGTTCAACGATTCGGCATGGAAGAAGGGAAGAGCAGCTCTATACCTCTGGAACAATATCATATACTTCGGAAGGATGAGGGAATAGTTCTATCAGATCCGTTTGTGTTCCGATCTCTTGTTGGGAGCTTGATTTACTTGACCATCACGAGGCCTGATATTGCTTATGCAGTTGGCAAAGTGAGTCGGTACATGGCGGAGCCACGGAAGCCTCATCTTCTGGCGGCAAAAGGGATTCTGAAATATGTGAAGTCGACCTCTGATTTGGGTCTCCTATTTAGGAGAGGGTCAAGCTTGGAGTTGCTTGGATACATGGATGCTGATTACAGGGGAGACGTGGATGATCGAAGATCAACGTCTGGTTATGTATTTATGACGAGCCCCACAGCTATTTCTTGGTGCAGCAAAAAGCAAGACTCAGTGTCCGTATCTACCACAGAAGCGAAATACAAGGCTTCGGCCTTAGCAGCTCAAGAAGCCGTTTGGCTCAGGAGGTTGGTGGAGGACGTTCATGAGGAGGTTCGAGGTCCCACTATGCTATGCGGGGACAATGAGAGTGATCTCAAGCTGGTTAATAATCCAGTCTGTCACGCGAGGACCAAGCATATTGAGATTGAGCACCATTTCATTCATGAAAAGGTGTTGGGAGGATCTCTTATGGTCGAGCATGTTCGGAGTGCGGACAATGTCGCAGACATCTTCACAAAGCCGCTGGCGAAGGGACCATTTACACGGTTGCGGAGTTTACTCGGGCTAGTCTCCACTTCCCACTTCAAGGGGGGGTGTTGAAATTTTGAAGTGAAGTGGAGGTGTCCGGGCGGTCTGTTTTTGGGTGACCGCCGAGACCGCGCGGTCTGTGTTTATATTCTGCCGGCCTGGCTCTGCCGGTCTGTTCTGGAGGACTGCTGGTTCTGTCGGTCTGTTCTTGATTGTTGCGGTCTGTTCTCGAGTTGGTTTGCTGGTTGGTCTGTCTTGTTTGTTGGAAGACCGGGCGGTCTGTTCTTATGTGACCGCCTGTCTGGGCGGTTTGTGCTTGGCGATCTG
This sequence comes from Dactylorhiza incarnata, assembly GCA_033032865.1. Lineage (NCBI taxonomy): Eukaryota > Viridiplantae > Streptophyta > Magnoliopsida > Asparagales > Orchidaceae > Dactylorhiza > Dactylorhiza incarnata. The sequence continues at coordinate 2,747,869 of JAWHQI010000269.1, forward strand.
GCGACTTGTTCTAAGTCGGCCAGATGGTTCTTGTTTGCTCCTGGTGATCTAAGGGAGGAGCGATCTTGTGTCCGCGCGACTTGTGCGCGATCTGCCTGCTGTTCTACGGTCTTGGTCGGATGATCGTTCAAGTGGTCTGATCGCGCGGTCTGTCTTACGAGAACACTGGCGATCTGACGGGTGGTGACTGTATCCCAGTTTGTGTGGTGATGACATCCGTCTACCCGCCTATGAATAGGGGTGCATGACCCGTCATTCATAACGAGAACTGTAAGAACTGAGCCTGGGTTTATTCGTGCGGTCTCACTTTGAGGTCGGGCGGTGTTCGATTCAAAAGTGCGCCTCCGAAGGAAATCGAGGGTTGCGGATTATCAGTTACTATTTGGTTAGAGAATTCGGACCGCTAGCAGCGGTCGAGTCCGGACTTCGCCCGCCGCGGCAAATGCCACTCCTGCGACGGGCTTTCCTTTGATTCAAATGAGGCGGTTACAACGGTTATAAATGCAAGAAAAGAGAAGCCGGCCGGTCAGACAATCCGCAAGACGGGAAACTCGAGTCCGCAGCTCAAACAAGCGAGCTCCTAGGCTCGAGTGTGCGTGTCTTGTGAACAGTGCCGCCCCCTATTTATAGGCTTGGGGGCCTGCCCGAATGGGCAGGGATAGAATAACCACCTGCCCGGGTACAGGAGAAACGGGCAGGCGGTGACGGGATGCATAAAAAAGAAAGGAAGGAAGCCGCGCGGCCTGGCGGCTTGCCCTTCCGACCCGTTTGACCTGAGGCTGAAGATGCCGTGGCTGAGTCAATGATGTAGAACGAGCGGCCTCCGGCTTAAGACCGCGATCTGCCCTCTGGACGTGACTTCGGCCGATCTTTACGATGCAACCCGATCGGTCTCCTCCTTGAGATCGCGGATAGCCTTCTTGTTTTTTTTGACGATATTCAATCTTGGGAGCGGCCCAAAATGTCATTAGATCGCCCGGCCTGGTTTGCCCTGAACTGAGAGCCACTGACCCTGGAACCCAGCGGTCTGACCTAGCAATTTGCCCGGTCCGACAATGATCCAATCCGAGAAGCGGTTTTCCGGGTAAACATAATCCCCGCATATTTTCAAATCCCAAGGGAATTTCGAAAATATTAGCTTTAACCGGGAGACCGCTTCCGACTTGCCCTGAATTCTATAAGAGAGCCCGAGAACTCATTCTACAGAGTTTTTTCTAAAATCACGGGGTATTACTCGTCATTTGCAGTTAGAGCATTTATGACCGGTAATTCTTCAACGATGGACTTCCTAGACACCATGTTAGACCGCGTGGTCCCTGGTGGCGATCAGAAGAAGGAGGAAGGCAAGAGTCGCGAATCAACGGAGAAGTCGAGGAAGGTCAAGGAAAAGCAGAACCGGAAATACCGAAAAAAGAGAGAGAGGTCTGAGAAAACCGCGGCGGACAGTTCCAAGGACGATGTGGACTCAGCAATCCCCAAGACTCCTGCAGAGCCCGCAGCGGAGAGTTCGGGGCCTTCTCCCAGCGACTCGCTGATTCCTCTCAGAGATCTCGGCCAACAGGCCGTCAGCCCGCTGAATAAAGGGGAGGCCGCCCCTTCTAAAAAAGTCGGCTCTGGCAGCCCTTTAAAGAAAGTCGGCGGGTCCGACTCGTTTGGCATGGAAATCACCCCATCCGGGAATCCTCATTTGTTAGTCAAGGATTTGGGGGAGGAGGCGGTCAGCTCTCCGAGGCCGGGCGAACTGAGTATCCCTTTATCCATGGACTATTATCCTAGCCCCTCCAAAGAAGTCAGTCCAGCTTTGGATAAGAAAGAGAAGAAGAGAAAGAAGACCGGGTCAGTGACCGAGCGAATAACCAAGAAGGTTAAGAGGCTGGCCTCCAAGGAAAGGGCGGCTTTTAAGAAACCGGCCGAATCTCGCCTCCAGACCAACCCGCGACTAAAGGAGGAGCTTGGCTTAACGACTACCCCATCTGCTGAGGTAAATGATTCGCCGGCTACCCCTGATATGAAAATGGGCGACCTGATTCCAGACTCGGCGAGTAGTTTATCATTTAATGGAATCTTTCAGGATATGGACGAGTTGGTGAGGTGAGATAAGCTTCTTGACAGCCCGTTGGCTTCAAAGCGAACTGCCCCTTCTTCAGACACCACAGCCCGGCCTGAGGGGACCGCTCAGAAGGAGGCCGAAGATCGAGAAGTTGTTACTCGGGCCGCCCTGGAGGTTGAGGAGCGGGAGGCTGCTACCCTGGACTCTTTGGAGGTTGAGCAGAGAGCGGAGGAACTCGAGGAAGTGCTGTAGACGCGGGAGGAGGTTCCCCCAGTGATGACCGGGAAGGAGATAATGATGGTGAAGAAGGAGGGGGCGAAACGAGCTTTAAACAAGCCGTTGCGGCCTGATCCTTTTGCGCCAGGTAAGCGCCAATGGAGGATGGAGCCGGGACGGTCCAAGCGGCCTGTGCGCCCAGGCACTGATCTTATATGCATGCCCACTTTTATACATTATAGTGTTGCATGCTTTTTACTTTTCATAACCTCGCGGCTTTTTGCAGACAGCGAGGATCAAATTGTGAAGCCTCGCGACCTTATGTCCAGCCTGCCTCCATTGGATCCCCTGGTATCGACCTGTGCGACGACTTCGCAAGAAGGGCCGCAACTGTTCGAGCATCTCGAGGAGGATCTAGCAAATCTGAGGGCTCGTTTGAAGGAGGTGGAAGACCAGGAGGCCGCCACTCGGACCGCTCTGGAGGCCGAGCGAATGGCAAGGAAGAAGGCCGAAGAGGCGCTAAAGGCGCAGATGGAGATCGACAGGAGATCCAGGACCGAGAGGGAGAAGAGCCTGGAGATTCAGCTTGAGGCCGCGCGATCTTCAGCGGAGGCCGCGCGAGCTGCAGTGGAGGCCGAGAAGAAAACCAAGGTGGCGCAAGTCGCTATTCTGACCGCCCAGCTCGAGAAGGAGAAGAGAGCGTCTGCCAAGTCCGAGGATGACTCGAGATATTATCAGGATAAATTCCTGCGGTTAACTAGAGAAGTCGCTTCGGGCCGGCAAAGTATGAATGATGGGATGCAGGTTGCTAGCCGCCAAACTGTTGGGGCGGGCTCAAATCCTCCCCCGGTTCGGGCGGCTGATCCAATGATTGATGAAGCCACCGCAACCCCCCGTATGATCGCCGCTACGCGGATTGAAAGGGATGCCGGGCGGCTTTATAGCATAATCAACCACATCCATTATCATACCAGCCAGATTTACTCCCTTCTGAACACCACCAGCGACCAGGTCGCGCGACTGCATAGAGAGGATGTCTCCCCAGAACACCGCCAGCCGTGAACGGCTTTTTAGAACAATTTTGTATTATGAATGCGGCTTGTTGATTTCGGCCTCTGTTTAGACAATGCTTCTTTTTTACTTTATGTCTATTATTTGAATAACCCGTGCGGGTTCTTGTTTAGCCGCTGTGTTTGTGTTCTGTTTAGATCTTCTGTGTTTTATCCGAACTAATTACAGGTCGCGCGATCTGTGATGTATGCTTGCTCCTGATTTCTTGAATGTCTTTGGTTCTTTTTGTTTTTCTGATAAATCTGACCATGCAGGCTGTTGACCGCGCGGTTAGAATGTATAGCCGCGATATATTTTTACTATTTGCAGATCGTCAAAATCTATAAGTAGGGACTTTTTCGAAGTCATTTTCACGATTTCAAATGGCGCGATCTAAGAACAAGTCGCAGCGGCCTGTTAAGGTTAAGGCCGTACGAGCAGACGCGGCCTTGGCTTTTCACTCGGCGGACCATCCAGAGTGCCATCTCACTCAGAGCGAACTAGACGAATTCGTTGCAAAACACATGGCAGGGAGTAATCTGCTCGCGCGGCTTCCTTTGCGCGATGAGCGGATCAACTCTTTCAATCCGCACCAAATAGCCGTTCCGGTCGACCACTTTGAATATGGCTTCAAATTTCCACTGCCACTTGAAGTCATAGCCATTTTCGACCATTACGGGGTTGTACCCGGCCAGCTTCCACTGAACTCCATCGCTTCCATATATAGTCTTATTTCTTACCTGCGGTTCGAGCGAACCAGATTTTCCCTTGATCTGTTCAGGAAATTTTTCTCGGTGCGGGCTGTCTCCGACGCGGGGACTTCAACTTTCAGGGGGCACCTCTACTTTGGCTGCCACAGACTGAAGATCGTTAACCCGGCGAACAAGGTTTCGGACTGGTCGGAGCGGTTTGTAATGCTCGAAGGCAACTTCGGGCTGTTGCAAACCAACCCGCAAGTTCGGGGGGAAGAGGCTTTCCAAATCCCCCAGGTTGGAAAGATCGAGATGGACACCTTCACGTTTCTTGAGAACGAGCGGTTGGACATCAATCATTACATCCCGCTGTTCTCAGAGCTAGAGGACGTCCTCCCCGAGCATAGTAAGTTCCTCTAGACCGCTTGCATATGACCGTGCGGACTGCTTTATTTAAACTTCTGATTTTACCTTGCAGCTGCCCACATTGTCCCTGCGAACAATCCGGTCACTCCGGCCGGCCCGGTTTTGACCCAGAGAGAAAAAAGGCAGCGGCGAAATAGGTCGCCATCATCAGAGGAAGAGGACCCGACTTCTCCTGATGAATACGAACTTCTTCGTTCCTGCAGAAATCCGCCTGACCTGCAGGGCAACCCGACTATCCTCTGGCATAGGGATGGGAGCCGCATCCGGGTATCCACTGCACTTCCTCCATGGGGAAGTGATAAGATTAACCACCATGCGCTAGCCGCCGGGGCCGCTATGTATGGTCGAAAGACTTTAAAGAAGCTGAAGAAAACTCCGGAAGAAGAGCTTCCCCGGCTAGCGGCGCAAGCCGGCGCATGGGGGTTCGCGGCCAATCACTTCATGGCCTTATCGTACAGGCGGCTGGTTTCTGTCCAGAAATATCTGGAGAAGAAGTACGAGGAGCAGGTCGCGGAGAATGTGCGGCTTCAAGAAGAGAATGCGCGGCTTAAAGAAGTCGTGGCGGTGAGTTTGACAAATGATGACGCGGCTTCTTTTGTTCAGACCGAGCGACCTAATTTATTTTTCCTTTCTTGCAGAAACAATATGAGATGACCAACCCGGCCTTCCAAGATGAGGTGTTGCCTCATGTGTCCCAAGGGATCAACAAAGCTTTGGGTCTTATGGAAGACCGGGGCGGTCTGTGCGAAGGATTCGGGGGTACTACTTTCTCCGACCTCTTCCCTGCTTTGAAGGTCCAACTTGATGAGATCAGCCGAAGGCAGAAAGGAAAAGCCAAGGTGGGCGAGGAGGCTGAAGCCGATGCGGGCAGGGAGATTGTACTTCATCAAGGAGGTGATGGAAGTGGTGGAGCCGCTGAGGAGGTCGACGCGGATGATGATGCCGGCGATGATGATGATGATGATGAGGACAGCTTGTCCTCTGGAACAACTGGCTCCGCTAGTAAGATCGGGCGGTCTATTGGTAGTGATTCATCAGATTCTTCTTCCACGTCAAGTGAAGGTTATTCGCCCGACGTTGATGTTGATGGTGTGGACTCGAGTTCTCCTGTCAAGAAGAAGAAGAAGTCGGCAGACTAATGCCCTTGTCTTGATTTTATTTTTTGTGTAACCGCCGGTCTCTTTTTGTTAGCCGGGCGGATAATATTTTGTTAACACATTTTGAAGAATGAATAGAAATTTTACCTGTTTAATTGTCCTTCTATTGTTACTTACTTGTGGCTGATGTCTTGTCTCTTTTCTTTCTTTTTACCTTTTGCTTTTTATGATCTAGCCGTGCGGTTATCCTGATCTGAGTATAAGTGATAATTTGATGATCTTTGGACGATCTATATTCATCCCGTGCGGTTACTCATTTAGACCTCGGGATGTCCGGTTTTTTGATGGTATGATCCATAATGGATAGACTCGTGCGACTGTAATTCAGACCGGGCGGTTTTTTATCAGTTAGAGATACCTTATCCTTGCTGATATAGATAATGAATAACAACTTTGAGCAGTTTGAATTCAACCCCTGGCGAGTAATCAATTGTATCTAGAGATAACTTTTACTAAGAAACGGCTCAGCCAGATCGGTTAGAAGCATAATCCGGGCGATCACATAAAGAATATCCAGCTTAATTAATTATAGAAGATATATAGTACTCGCCCGATTAGAGTACAACCCGGGCAATATATGCAGCTCAAGAAATATCTAATTTAATAAAATGGAGAGGTAGATAAAACCCGCCCGGTTAGAATGCAACTCGGGCAATCATATAATTAGCTCAAGAAATATCCAACTTATAAAAGATGGATAAACCCGCCTGGTTAGAATCCAACCCGGGCAATATTTTCAGATCCAGAAACATCTAACTCAATAAAAGATAGATAAGTCCACCCGGTTAGAATGCAACTCGGGCAATCATATAATTATATCCAGAAATATCCAAACTTATATTCAATCAGACCGCTCGGTTTGAAAATTCAGACCGTCCGGCCTTAACATCACAACTAGGGTAGACGAACACCTGCACCTGTTTTGATTATATTTTCCTCGAATGGTTTGGACAAGAAACCACAAGAGGTGAATGCCTTCCTGTAGGAAAAAATGGAATAATCTACAGGCTCAGATGACCAAATGGGCAGGTGGGCCTTGGCGGCGAACATTGCTTTCCTCAAGTGGTCAAAAGAGCTGTAGGGAAAAAAGAAAAAATATGTACAGACTCAGATGACCAAGTGGGCAGGTGGGCCTCGGCGGCGAACATTGCTTTCCTCAAGTGGTCATAAGAGCTGTAAGCGACTCATCTGCTCTCTTGCCTAGGGTTACAAGCCGAGTTGATCAATTGGGCAGGTGGGCCTCGACGGCGAACATTGCTTTCCTCAGAGAGATCAACTCAGTTGTGGGCCCAACTAGGCTCCGTTTCGAGAGTTCCTAAGAGTATTCGATGGTCACAGGCTATGATGATCAGTTGGGCAGGTGGGCCTCGGCGGCGAACATTGCTTTCCTCAGAAAGATCATCAAAGCTGTAACTATATCCCTTTCGGGGTACGATAGAGCTGACAATCACCTAGACCTCCCTTGATGCAGGGGTGTGTCAGATATCGACCGGGATCCAATGTTCTGAAGACCACCGCAATGGAATTGGCAAGCTACCACTACATGTGTGCGAAAACTCCCCGCATCACATGGTCTTGGTGGGTTTTACGCTATGACTACAATCCGAGGGGGTTCGAGCAGAATTTGGCGATATCTCAGAAGTTCAGGGAGTGAGATACGTATATACATATATATTAATAATGCAGAGCACCATTTGGACAAGGAGAAGTGTCAGTATAGGGCCTTTCATTTAATATCAAGAAATGTAAAGAATGAAAGAGATATTTTAAGGATAAAATCGTTTAAGATCGTCACCGCTCCAGGTGTGTGATATGTCTTCTCCTTCGCTGGTTTGGAGACGGTAGGCCCCATTCTTTAATACCTCTTTGATAATAAAAGGCCCTGCCCAGCTGGGATTCAGCTTTCCAACATTACCAGATCTGGCCGCAGCATCTACCTTTTTTAACACCAAATCCCCAACTGCAAACTGCTTTACCCTGATATTTTTGTCAAAATATTTTGCCATCCTCCTCTTAACTTCTTCCTGCCTGATTGTTGCCTCGTCCTGAAGCTCTTCGATCAGATCCAAACTATACCTGATGGCCTCATCGTTGTATTCTACCCATGCTTCTCCTCCCTCTTTTGCATACACAACCCTTGGAGTGACCACCTCAAACTCTACAGGAACAACAGCCTCCGAGCCATGAGATAATTTGAATGGTGTCTCCCCTGTAGCTGAAGATGGGGTAGTGCGAAGAGTCCAAAGGATGGAGGGAAGTTGGTCTGCCCAATTTCTTTTTTGATTCAAAACTCTTTTCATCAGGAGCTGCTGAATTCGCCTGTTTGCAGCTTCTACTTGACCATTGGTCCTTGGATGATGTACTGAGGCGAACCGAAGATCTATTCCAACTTGATCGCAAAAGTTTATCATCTCGGGATTATTGAACTGCGGTCGATTATCAGTGACAATTGCCAGCGGGATTTCGTGTCGACAGATATTTCTCCCCAGATGAAATTTTTGATAATTTGGGTAGTAGTTTTTGCCAATGCTTTTGCCTCAATCCACTTACTGAAGTAGTCGATCATTACTATGATAAAGCGGCGCTAGCCGCTAGCCATTGGAAAGGGTCCGACAAGATCCATCCCCCAAACCGCGAAGGGCCAGGGTGCAGTTATTGACCTAAGCGATTGAGCGGGCAGATGTTGAAGAGGAGCAAATTTCTGACATTGTACACAGCGCTTGGCACATGCTTCAGCATCCTTTCTCATAGTTGGCCAGAAATATCCTTGCCGCAGGATCCTTTTCTCTAAGGTTTTTGCCCCTGAATGGCTACCGCATTCCCCAGAATGAACTTCCTGAAGTATGATCGGGATCTCTTCTTCTGAAACACACCGTGCTGAGGGAGAAATCAAAATTTTTCTATACAAAACTCCTGCTATTAAGTAGTAGTAGGCCGCCTTTCTCCTGAATCTACTTTTGTCCTTGATCGATTGATGAAACTCCCCTCTTGACAGAAATAATTCATAAGGGTCCTTCCAGGAAGGATTCCGATCGATCTGCATGAGCTCCTCTTTCTCTGTGGCCGGATGAAAAAGTTCCGAGGTCACCCCTCCTGATGGAAGACCAAACTTCGACAACTCTTCTGCCTCTTCATTTTGTGTCATTGGAATGTGCTCGATGATGAAGGATTTGAATTTCCCGATCTCTTCCTTAGCTAGCAATAAATACTTTCTCAGCATCGGTTCTCTTGTTTCGTAATTCCCTAGAACTTGTGAAGCCATTACAAGAGAATCAGTTTTTACATGAACATGCTCTATCCCAAGCTCTTTTGCGAGTCTTACGCCGGCCAAGAGTGCTTCGTATTCAGCCTGGTTGTTCGTCACTAGAAAGAAGAATTTGATTGCTTGCTCAAGTTTGATGCCGTTTGGACTGATAAGAACTACTCCGGCTCCCACGGAGTTTCTTCCAGAAGCTCCATCTACATAAATGATCCAGACAAAAGGAGATTCCTCTACTCGTTCTGGATTAGACTCCATCGTGTCCACCAAGAAATCTGCCAGTACTTGTGCCTTTATTGCCGTTCTGGGAATGTATAATATTTCAAATTCACTGAGCTCGATCGCCCATTTGGCCAATCTTCCTGAATGATCTGGCTTTTCCAGGATACTTCTTAGTGGATGATCCGAGACCACCTGGATAGGATGAGCCTGAAAGTAGGGGCGGAGCCTTCATGATGACATGACCAAAGCCAAGGCTAATTTTTCCAGAATTGAATATCTAGTTTCTGCATCTTTGAGGATGTGGCTGACGTAATATATCGGAAATTGCTTCTTTTTCTCCTCCCGAACAAGGACAGAGCTTATTGCATCTGGTCCCACTCCCAAGTATAAGAATAATGTTTCCCCTTCGCGAGGGCTTTGGAGAAGAGGGGTTGAGGTTAACTGCTTTTTCAACTGTTCGAAAGCACTATCGCACTCTTCATTCCATTCAAACTTAGATCCTCCCCTGAGAGTTTTGAAAAATGGAGCGCTCTTATCTCCTGACTTGGAAATAAACCGGCTTAGTCCTGCCAACCTCCCCCCAAGTTGCTGCACCTCTTTCTGATTACGGGGAGGGGTCATATCTAGGATGGCCTTTACTTTATCTGGATTTGGCGCGAGGCCATCATGGGTGAGAAGATGTCCAAGAAATTTCCCTTTATTTGCCCCGAACACACATTTCAGTGGATTTAGTTTTAATTTGAACCTCCGTAGAGTAGCGAACGTCTCTACGAGGTCTTTCAGATGGATTAAAAAAGTTTTACTTTTTAGAAGAAGATCATCAACGTATACTTCAAGATTTCTTCCTTTCTGCTTTTTGAAAACCGTGTCCATCATTCTTTGATATGTCGCACCCGCATTTTTGAGCCCGAAAGGCATGACAAGATAACAATAACACCCGTCGTTGGTAATGAAGGACGTATGCGGGATATCGGGTTTATGCATCTTAATCTGGTGGTAACCAGAAAATGCATCTAGAAAGCTCATGAAATTATATCCCACCACGGAATCTACTAAAACATCTATCCGAGGCAAGGGATAACAATCTTTGGGGCATGCTTTATTGAGCTTTGTAAAATCTACACACATGCGCCATTTTCCCCCAGATTTTTTCACCATTACCACATTTGACATCCAAGTGGGGTATTGGATTTCAGAAATGAAATTGGCTTTAAGAAGCTTTGCAACTTCCTCTTTGATGGGTACCGCCAGCTTGGTTGCTACATCCCTCTTCTTTTGTTGGATCGGCTTGAATTCAGGGGAGATGTTGAGGTGATGGCACGCAACATCTGGATCTACTCCAGGCATATCTTCCGCCGACCAGGCGAAGATGTCTAGATTCTCCAACAGGCAGGAGATTAACTGAACCTTCTCTTCTTCTGATAGCTCGGCGTTGATGATCAGCTTCTTCCCTTCTCCTTCAACAATGGGGATCTCTTGGGTCTCCTGGGCAGGTTCTAGATAAGTCCCTTTCTGCTCTGCCCTTTCCTCGGTCTCCTCAGGGAGTTTGGACACCTCATGAATGTCAGTCTGAGCCTTGGGAAGTGGTGCCTTGGGAAGTGGTGCCTTGGTGATCACATTAACTATTTTTACATAACATTCAAGAGCAACCTTTGGATCGCTTCGGATCTGATATTGACGCCCCTCGGCAGCGAACTTTAAGGCCAAATGGAAAGTTGACACTATCGCTTTGTAAGCGTTCTGGATTGGTCTCCCGAAGATTGCACAGTAGCTGCTTGGGGATTCCACCACTACGAAGTTTATCAGCTTCGTTATACCCCCCAGCGACACCAAAAGCTTCACGCACCCCTCCACTTCTTTATTTTCTCCTGAGAAGCCGTAGAGGGGCCCTTCTGTGGAGAGCAAAGACTTTCCAGTCTTAAGGGCTTCAAATATTTGGCGGAAAATGAGATTAACCGAGCTACCAGTATTAATCAGAATTTTATGTACGGTGTAGTTCTCAATGACTGCCTTTATCACTACTGCATCATCGAAAGGATTTGCATTTGGGGGAAGATCTTCTTGGCCGAAAGTGACGACCGACCTTTCTGGAGCAGAAGTGGAGGCGGCTGCTACTTCCTGCTTGGAGACTCTCCCGATGCTGGATTTCCGAGAGGATTCTGGCCCTGCTCCTCCATGGATACAATAGATGTTGCCAAGGGGGCCAACATCATTTACTTCTATACATTCGGTGGCAGGATGTATATCCCCATAGCAATCTGCCTCTTCTACGTCAGCACACTCCCAGGTCACTTCGACCGCTTCCTTCTTCTTCTCGGTTCGTGGTTCAACCGGGGTTTCTTGCCTGATCAACCCTCGGAGCTTCCCTTCTTTCAGGAGTTTTTCTATCAACCATCGGAGGGCCCGGCAATCCTCAGTCTGGTGCCCTTCCTCTTTGTGATACTCACAATAGAAGTTCGGATTTCGATTGCGAACTTCCGATTTCGAAGGTGGAGGTCTCTTGAAGTCAGGCCTTTTTTGGAGAATCTGAACAACCTCGTTCATGCTGACGTTAAGAGGGGTGAATGATTCCTGTGATTCATCATATCGGATGGATGGAATAGTTGGGGATGGTTGTGCGATATATTGCGGCAGATATACCGGCATTACCTGTGGAGCCCCAAGGGGTTGAGCGGGTGTGATGGCCAACGACGGTTTCTGATCTTGAAACCGTTGATGGGCAAAGAATGGTTGCTTAGGCTTAAGATTTCTTCCCCTCTGAGCCCGAGGTTCGAAGTCAGGCCAGGATGAGTGATTGTAACGTGGCTGATGGGTTGATGCGGAATTAAACTGATCATTGTCGCTGAGCAACTTGGCAACATAAACAGGATTAGTCTTTTCCCCTCTGATAAACTTATTAGCAAGACTAATCATCTCTTGATAGGTCTTTGGTTCCCTGATTTGAGCTTCAAATTTCAATGGCCCCTCCCTAAGGCCGTGCATCAGAGCGACCCTGTATAATTCTGGATCGACGTTTTGTACCTCCATTATCTCCCTTTGGAAACGGTCGACGAAACGGGCCCACGTTTCATTTTCTTGCTGCCGAATCTCAAATAAGGCTGCCGGACCATTCTTCCTTTTTTAGAGGTAGAGAATCGAAGCAGGAATTCTCTACGCAATTCCGCAAAACATCTGATGGATCGAGGATGCAATCCGTAAAACCATTCTCGGGCTTGTCCATCAAAGGACGTTACCAGGAGCTTACACTTAGTTGTGTCGGTGATGGTCCTCAGAGCAACAGCCGATTCAAACGCTTGGAGATGAATTGCCGGATCGGACTCCCCATTATATGTTGACAGGCGTGGTTCTCGAAAGTTATTTGGGGTCGGCTCTCCTCAGATCTCGTCCGTGAAGGGAGAACTTTCCTCGGTATCTTCGTACAGAGGGAAAGCAGAGTGACGAGCTACCTCAGCTGCGGTCATTTGCGGACAGGCCGCCTGATAGGAGCGGACAGGGACTCCAGCCGGGTAGGATTGGTAGGCGGCGACCTCAGGCAGGTAGGATTGGTAGGCGGCGACCTCAGGCGGGTAGGATTGGTGAGCAACCTAAGAAGCCGTCCCTTGGAAGTCGAGGACTCAAGCCGGCATACAGCGCGCGGCCTCTTGGTAGAAGTTCTGTCGAGCCGCAGAACCTTCTGGTGGTGGCTGGGAATGAGCGACTTGTGGTAGTGGAAATGGCGGCGGAGGAGGTAGAACAGGAGTTACTGCACGGTTAACCGCGGCCTGCTGGGGGGCTAGCCGCTCGGTTAACAGAGTTAAAGCTTGACTGATCGCGTCCAAACGCTGATCGGTTGCTTTCTGGGCCTGGTCGGCGTCTCTCTTTGTTTACTCCAGAGCCTCCCATAAAGAATCATCGCTGTGGTCGGAGCGGTCTCTTGGAGGGAACTGGCGGTCTGACATTCTGAACCAAAGATTTCACTGACAGTCCGCGATCTGAAGGTCGTGTGTTTCTGTTCGATTCAAAAGTGCGCCTCCGAAGGAAATCGAGGGTTGCGGATTATCAGTTACTATTTGGTTAGAGAATTCGGACCGCTAGCAGCGGTCGAGGCCAGACTTCGCCCGCCGCGGCAAATGCCACTCCTGCGACGGGCTTTCCTTTGATTCAAATGAGGCGGTTACAGCGGTTATAAATGCAAGAAAAGAGAAGCCGGCCGGTCAAACAATCCGCAAGACGGGAAACTCGAGTCCGCAGCTCAAACAAGCGAGCTCCTAGGCTCGAGTGTGCATGTCTTGTGAACAGTGCCGCCCCCTATTTATAGGCTTGGGGGCCTGCCCGAATGGGCAGGGATAGAATAACCACCTTCCCGGGTACAGGAGAAACGGGCAGTCGGTGACGGGATGCATAAAAAAGAAAGGAAGGAAGCTGCGCGGCCTGGCGGCTTACCCTTCCGACCCATTTTACCTAAGGCTGAAGATGCCGTGGCTGAGTCAATGATGTAGAACGAGCGGCCTCCGGCTTAAGACCGCGATCTGCCCTCTGGACGTGACTTCGGCCGATCTTTACGATGCAACCCGATCGGTCTCCTCCTTGAGATCGCGGATAGCCTTCTTGTTTTTTTTGACGATCTTCAATCTTGGGAGCGGCCCGAAATGTCATCAGATCGCCCGGCCTGGTTTGCCCTGAACTGAGAGCCACTGACCCTGGAACCCAGCGGTCTGACCTAGCAATTTGCCCGGTCCGACAATGATCCAATCCGAGAAGCGGTTTTCCGGGTAAACAGGCGGTCTCGGAAGCAAGTTGACTGTTTATTGTGTTCGCAGGTTTGCGGTCAACAGGTTGCGGTCTCCTTCCTTGGTGATTTCCAGCGGCTTGAATAAACAGTTCAGCAGCGGTTAGTCTGCGAACTGGTTTATGTTTGTTCTTGTGCTGTTCGCAGCGAGCTCAGCGATCAGGCGACCTTCAGCGGTTAGGCGATCTGAGTTGCGGTCTGGCGACAGCTTCAGTTCTTCATTCCAATAAAGCTCCATTTCGTGCGGTCTGAGGTGCGGTCTCGCAGTGCTGGAGGTCTGTCCAGTTTCTGTTCGCGCGGTCTCAGGTCAAGCCGGGCGACTTCTGGAGTCGAGCGGTCTGTGCGGTCTCAGCTTGTCTAGCCGCCAGATTTGTTTTGGTGTGTTTTGTTCTTCTCGCCTCCGTGATTCTGATGAATCAAGTCTCGCCATGTATACCTCGCACTGTAAATGAAGTTTGTGTTTCAATAAAGTTTCTTGTGTTGCTGTGTGGCATTATGGTTGTTTGGTTTTAACTCAGTTGATGCAACTCCTGCTTACTCCTAAACGATTCAAATCAAAAATTTTAACAATGCCCCCACTCGCCCAGCCCCAAGGGGGCGAGTGGGGAGGTGCCATGCGCCCACTCGGCTAGCCCCAACGGGGCGAGTGGAGAGGTGCCATTCCCCCATTAGCCCAGCCCCAAAGGGGCGATTAGGGAGGTGTCATACCCCCACTCGCCCAGCCCCAAGGCGGCGAGTGGGGAGGTGGCCAGCCCCCACTCGTCCAACCCTAAAGGGGGGCGAGCATGAGAAGTCCTTTGTGTGAGCTGATCCTCTCGGCCCTAGTTCCAGAGGGGTCCGGAGGGCTGGAGATGTCTCACTACTCCGGCAAGGATGACCCCGTCCTGCACCTGCAGTGGTTTGAGGACATGGTCTCCATCAGGCCCATGTCGGATGCTTTCAAGTGTCGACTCTTCGCGACAACTCTGAAGGAGAAGGCTAGAGATTGGTTCCACCAGCTCCCTGAGGGATCCATCTATGCCTTCGAAGACTTGCATCGAGTTTTCCTGCTACGCTTCTCGACATCAAGGAAGAGGAAGAAAGATGCCGAAGCACTTTTCAAGATCAAGCAAGAGCCAGGGGAGTCACTGGCTCACTATGTTAACCGGTTCAAGGAGGAGATTCTCCTCACCCAAGAGGTGCCAGGCTATACCCTCCAGCTCACTTTCATCGTGGGGCTGCAGGGGGATTCTTCAAGATGGACCTCAAGAGGAGAGCTCCTTTATCTTTTGAGGAGTTGATGGAAAAGGTGGTGGAAGAAGTTGAGAGTGAGGAGGCCAACCCGGAGTTCGCAAGAAGGTTGGCCAAGCTAAGTGAGCTGGAGGCAAGGCAGCAGAGGGGGGGGGGGGAGGGTAGGGGCTCCCAAGAGGAAGTTCGACCAAGAGGAGGACAACTTCCAGGGAGAGGGGCCCGACCTCCCAAGGTTGAGTCAGGGACCGAAGGCACCCTCTCCACCACCCCAGCAAACAATGGCGATCGACCACAGAAGAAGAAGAAATCGCACGGGAGGAAGAGGGGGCGTCTGGGTGGAGTTTCCTTACTGTGACTTCCACGATGAGGAGGGTCACGCAACATCCGCCTGCCACGAGTTCTTGGAAATGAGGGAGGGGAGGGGTCCGAAGTCACAATGTCAGCAACCAGAGGAGGTCGAGGAGGACCATGCCTGGGTGTAGAAGTCCGAGTCCCAGTCTTTGTGCTTAGCTTTTTCTTTAAATCCATGTAGTATGATGGTTTATTTCCATACTTAGTTTTTCTTGCATGTAAACAGATGACTAATGTAATGAAAGTATTTCAAAGTACTTTTCCCCTCGGATGGTTCCGCTGACCGGGCTCTCTCTAGCCGGCAGGGCAGGTTGACCTCCCAGGGAGGCTAAGTGTTTTTCCCCTCAGATGGTTCTGCTGATCGGGCCCGCTCTAGCCGGCAGGGCAGGTTGACCTCCCAGGGAGGCTAAGTGTTTTTCCCCTCGGATGGTTCCGCTGACCGGGCTCCCTCTAGCCGACAGGGCAGGTTGACCTCCTAGTGAGGCTAAGTGTTTTTCCCCTCGAATGGTTCCGCTGACCGGGCTCCCTCTAGCCGGCAGGGCAGGTTGACCTCCTAGGGAGGCTAAGTGTTTTCCCCTTGGATGGTTCCGCTGACCGGGCTCTCTCTAGCCGGCAGGGCAGGTTGACCTCCCAGGGAGGCTAAGTATTTTTCCCCTCGGATGGTTCCGCTGACCGGGCTCCCTCTAGCCGGTAGGGCAGGTTGACCTCCCAGGGAGGCTAAATATTTTTCCCCTCGGATGGTTCCGCTGACCGGGCTCCCTCTAGCCGGCAGGGCAGGTTGACCTCCCAGGGAGGCTAATTGTTTTTCCCCTCGGATGGTTTCGCTGACCGAGCTCCCTCTAGCCGGCAGGGCTGGTTGACATCCCAGGGTGGCTAAGTATTTTTCCCCTCGGATGGTTCCGTTGACCGGGCTCTCTCTAGCCGGCAGGGCAGGTTGACCTCCCAGGTAGGCTAAGTATTTTTGCCATCGGATGGTTCCGCTGACCAGGCTCCCTCTAGCTGGCAGGGCAGGTTGACCTCCCTGGGAGGCTAAGTGTTTTTCCCCTCGGATGGTTCCGCTGACCGGGCTCCCTCTAGCCGGCAGGGCAGGTTGACCTCCCAGGGAGGCTAAGTATTTATCCCCTCGGATGGTTCCGCTGACCAGGCTCTCTCTAGCCGGCAGGGCAGGTTGACCTCCCAGGAAGGCTAAGTATTTTTCCCCTCAGATGGTTCCGCTGACCGGGATCCCTTTAGCCAGCAGGGCAGGTTGACCTCCCAGGGAGGCTAAGTGTTTTTCCCCTTGGATGGTTCCGCTGACCGGGCTCCCTCTAACCGGCAGGGCAGGTTGACCTACCAGGGAGGCTAAGTATTTTTCCCCTCTGATGGTTATGCTAGTCGGGCTCTCACTAGCCGGTAGGGTAGGATGGTCTCTCTAGGAAGCTTGAGCAACTTTTCATCAGGACGATGTGGGTTCTTCTCAATTTCATTCAGCGCCACTCACCGAATATGCAGGGTTGGACTTTTCGTTCCGAGTGTGTACCCCGCTCGAAAAGAGCAGGGATTGTGTACAACCCTGTATTCGCTGAGTGGACCCCCAAGACCCAGGGACCCTTTAGAACATTGTTTTTTAAGCATGGTCACAAGCGTGGAGATGGGGGCGAGCGGTGGAGACGGAGGTCTCCCGCTTGCCCAGCCCGCAAGGGGGGCGAGAGGAGGAGGCCTAGCCCCTCTCGCCCCTGCCCCTTGTAAATGGGGCGAGAGGAGGAGGCTCGGCCCCCTCGCCCCCGCCCCTTGTAAGGGGGAGGGGGGGGGGGGGGGGGGGGGGGGGGGCGAGTGGAGGAGGCCCAACCCCTCTCGCCCCCGCCCCTTGTAAAGGGGGGCGAGAGGAGGAGGATCGGCCCCCCTCTCCCCCGCCACTTGTAAGGGGGCGAGAGGAGGAGGCTCGGCCCCCTCGCCCCCGGCCCTTGTAAGGGGGGCAAGAGGAGGAGGAGGCTCGGCCCCCCTCGCCCCCCCCCCCCCCCCCCCCCCCCCCCCCCCCCCCCCCCCCCCCTTGTAAGGTGGGCGAGAGTAGGAGGCTCGGCCCCCCTCGCCCCCGCCCCTTGTAAGGGGGGCGAGAGGAGGAGGCTCGGCCCCCATCACCCCCGCCCCTTGTAAGGGGGGAGAGAGGAGGAGGCTCAGCCCCCCTCGCCCCCGCCCCTTGAAAAGGTGGGAGATAGGAAGAGGCTTGGCCCCCCTCGCCCCCGCCCCTTGTAAGGGGGGAGAGAGGAGGAGGCTCGACCCCCTTCGCCCCTTGTAAGGGGGGCGAGAGGAGGAGGCCCAGCCCCTCTCGCCCCCGCCCTTTGTAAGGGGGGGGGGGGCGAGAGGAGGATGCTCGGCCCCCTTCGCCCCCGACCCTTGTAAGGGGGGGCGAGAGGAGGAGGCTCGACCCCCTCTCCCCCGCCCCTTGTAAGCGGGGCGAGAGGAGGAGGCTCAGCCCCCCTCGCCCCCGCCCCTTGTAAAGGGGGAGAGAGGAGGAGGCCCAGCCCCTCTCGCCCCCGCCACTTGTAAAGGGGGGCGAGTCCAGGAGGGGCGACCTCCCGGCTCGCCCAGCCCAGTAAGGCGGGGCGAGCAAGGGAGGAGGCCTGCCTCCCTCACCCTGGCTCCAGTAAGGAGGTTCGGTCTGCGTTTAGCGCCGTAGAACAGCGGGATTTGGCTATTCACAGGCCTAATCCGGGGGTATTTTTGTAATCTCGTAGGCCAGATTGTGGCTATTTGCAGACCCCATTCCAAAAACTATAAATAAGCCCAAGGGGGCACCATTTGGAGGCACTTCTCTCTCCCCCTCCTCTCCTCCTATATTCCTTTGTTGGGTGGAGAGAGCCTCCAAAGATGCCCAAGCTTAGCATTGGCTTGGGAGGGGAAGCGCTCTAAGATCTTCCGGGTGTGTGGTGGGACCTCCTCGCTAAGCCCTTGGCCTTGTTCCTAGTTCCTTAGCCTCTTAGCCTACAGTTCTCCCTTGGGAGGAGTAAGTGTTGGTCGCCCCTCAACTTGTTGAGGTCCCGAACTCCTCGAGAGACCAATTTATTGGTTTCAACAAGATCTAGGGAGAATCAATCTAATAATAACTTAGAATCTAGTGAAGAATCTGATAACATCCCTAATAAGATCACTGTATTCAAAAGGGTAATTAATGCTGATTAAAAAGGAATTCCAGGTAAGCACCCCTCAGAAAATTCAATCAAAAATTATCTAATTATTAATAAAAGCAATTATTCGTCGAATAGAACTCGACGCACTTTTAAAGATGCGTCGAATGCAATTCAACAGAGTCCTGCATATGCTTCAACATCAATTCAATGCAGGTATGAAGGTGCATCAAATTACACTTGATGTAACAACTACTGTGCATCGACTTATTATCGATGCCATTATTCAGACACGTCGAATTACAATCGATGCAACTCTGAAAATGTGATGAATTCTTCTCGACGTATGTTCCCAACAAGCAATTATACAACATCTAGACCTCTCTTTCCTACTTCTCATTATAATTCAAGATGATTTTACTGTTCTAAATTTGGGAACAAGGCCAAGCATCGCTGGCATAATAAACCAGCACTTCTATAACCTAAGGGTTATCCTCAAAGACCAACCTATTCTTTCATGACTGCATATGATGCTAGAAGAAAGGGACCCCATCAATTGAGGGTCTATACCGATGTTTAAATTTTTGTGCAGAAAGGAGGTTGTTCTACCACTAACCAGCAGTGGTACTTGGACAGAGGATGCTCGCCGCATATGACTGGAGCCAAAGAGGTGCTGGAAAACTACAACGACAAGGAAGGCCCTAAGGTAATTTTTAGTAACTCCCACTCTGGATAGACCAGAGGATATGGTGTGCTCAGAGTTGGAGAAATCTCCTTTTCTAAGGTAGCTTATGTTGAAGGACTTCAACATAACCTAATTAGTATTAGTCAATTATGTGATGGTGAATACGAAGTTTTATTCACTAAGTCCTTATGTCATATAGTTAGCTCTGCAACTAATTAAATAGTATTAACAAGACTTAGAAAAGGTAAGGTATATGTAATAGACTTTGACTACACTAAGACTGAAGTTTGTATGTTTAATTCAGACTTAGAAAATAATGAGTTATGGCATAGGAGACATAGTCAGCTAAATTTTAAAATAATTGCTAAGCTATCCAAGCATAACTTAGTAAGAGGCTTACCAATTGGTATGTTTAAGAAAGACCATCCCTATAGAGCATCTCAACTAGGAAAACAAACCAAATCATCATTCAAACTAATTAGTAAGAATGATTCCCCTAGAACCCTTAACCTCTTGCACATGGATTTATTTGGTCCTATATCCAATCAAATCTTAGTAGGCAAGTCTTGTATATTAGTCATTGTAGGTGACTTTTTTAGATTCAGCTGGGTGTTCTTTCTAAGAGCTAAGTTAGAAACCTTCAAGGTCCTCTCAAAATTCATTAGACAGATTGAATCTGAATTCAATACTCAGGTTGTTGTGATTAGAAGTGATCATGGTATTGAGTTTGAAAACCAATTATTCTATGAGGATGGAGCGATAAGACAAATCTTTTCAGCTCCTAGAACCCCCCAACAAAATGGGGTGGCTGAACGGAAAAGTAGAACTCAAATTGTATCAGTAAGGACATTATTAGCTGAATCCAATTTGCCAAAGTCCTTCTAGGCTGAGGCAGTGAATACAACTAACTATGTTCTGAATAAAAGTCTCATCTACAAAACTAAGTTTAAGACTCCTTATGAGTTATTGAAAGGAAAGGCACCTATAGTTACAAACTTTTGAATTTTTGGGTGTACTTGCTTCATTCTGAACAATGGAACGAGCCAACTTGCCAAATTTGATAGGAAGGCAAATGATGGGATATTCTTGGGATACTCCTCATCAAGCAAAGCTTATAAGTGTTATATTAAGAGCTCTCTCAAAATTGAGGAGTCAATGTAAGTAGTGTTTGATGAGACTAACAAGTTTTTCAAGGGGAAGGAAAATGTTGGGAAAAACTCCTTTTGATTTAACATAACAAATTAACTATATGTGATTTTACTCTCTAGGGTAATTACCCATATGGTATAATAAGGGTAATTTAGTCATAGAAGTCTTAGGAAGCCAACTGAGTCAAAGTAATGAGAAAGGGAAGCTGAAATCATGAAGAAAACAATCCAGAGTAATTATGCGTCGACTAGAAGTCGACACAACATTGACTAAGAGTTGACGCATCAGTTGAAATCGACGTAGCATCGAAAAGATCTCGACGCAGAAGACAAAGCCTGTCAAAGATATAGCAGAAGTCGATGCAACTTTGAAATTAACTCGACGCAAAAGACAGAGCTTGTCAAAGCTATATTAGAAGTCGATGCAACTTCAAAATGAACTCGACATAGAAGGAAGAGCCTATCGAAGCCATCTTAGAAGTTGACACAACTTCAAATTCAAGTAGACGTAGAAGATGAAGTTCAAATTCAAGTCTTCAACTCGACACAACGTCGACATTTGAGTTTAGCCAGAGCTAAGAAGGAATTCGAAGCTACTTCTATTAGAACTCAGAGGTGTGTCGATATGACGAAAGATGAAGTCGACGCAGCATCGAGTACAGTCAGAAATAGAAGGTTTTCTACTGTCTTTTCTAATACCATTTCAGAAGGTCTACAAAGTTGAAGACTATTCTCCAACAACTCATTTATTGCTAAGAATGGAATGGAGTATTCCAGAGATGCAGCAAAAACATGCTTGGAAATTTATTCAAATCAGATGGATGGGTCAGGAACAAAAATAGAAGAAAACATCCATTGTCCAATGGACATTCCTTCTGAGGACAGTCCAAAAGAAGAAAGAAATTCAAACTCAAATGATAGAGAATAAGTATGTTGAGAGGAGAAGAAAAGATGTAAAATTGATTCATTATTCTGTCTGTCGACTAACGACTTCTTCTTCTTTTTCCCCCAACCCTAAGACAGAACAGAAGAACAACTTCTGTACACAAAGAAAGATAATATCAACACTATTATCTCTACTTCTACATCACATAACAGCAAGTCAACAAAAGTGCTGAGAGAATCATGATCAAGCTTATAAACCTTGCAATCATCACTATCTTAAGCAAGGGTTCATCATATTCAGATCCTGAGATAAAAAGAAGCAACAACATTCAAAGAGAACGCTTCTGAAGAATTCTCACAGAAGAATTCTATTCTCTTCTTTCTTCTCCTCATACTGTTTTCATTCTCTAACTGTAAAAGAGTTTTAAGAATCCCTCTTTCAAAGGACTTAGTGGTTCTAAGAGTCTCCTTATCAAAAGACTCAGTGGTTCTAAGAGTCTCCTTATCAAAACACTCAGTGGTTCTAAGAGTCTTCTTAACAAAATACTTAGTGGTTTTGAGAGTTTCCTTATCAAAAGACTCAGGCACAGTTAGTGCAATCCTACAAGGGAGGTAGAAGAGTGGACTACCCACATTTTAGGGACCCACTATAAAAATTTTGTGTCTTCTAGATTGATTTCCTGTGCTTTCCAGTTTACTGCTTTTCTGGTTTGTATTTTCTATACTTTCTTTATTCTGTATTGGTATTGTTGATTGCATAATACTTAGTAGTTTTGTTATGTGTGCAAAACTAGGGTATACAAGTTTTTAAACTCTATTCACCCCCCTCTAGAGAATACTCAGAGGCACACTGTGCACTTTTAATTGGTATCAGAGGGAGGTTGATCATTAAAAGGTACACCTTGATCAAAAGATCTCCTCACTCTTATTTCTTTATTTAAAATTATCTAAAACTATTTTAAGAAAAATGAGTTATAAGGACTATGCATCAATAAGACAACCAGTGTGTAACATAAATAAGTTTACACTCTGGAAGGATAGAATAAAGTGTTAGTTATTGGGTGTCGACTTATCACCTGGGGGGGGGGGGGGGGTGAATAGGTATTTCAAATTATTTTTGTCCCCTTTAGTTGTTCTTGTTTTTTGGTTAATAGATCTATAGATTAGTAAAACACAGCACAGAAAACACACAAGAACGTATAGAGGTTCCTCAAGACAGGGTGTCTTGAGTAGTCCTCTTTCCCTCTGCGCCTACCTAGCAGTGTGATAGGTTCGGCAAACTCCGCCAATGTCACCGGCCCGCAAGCCTTACACCTCGGACCCACAAGTTCCTGCACCCTAGGCCAGCAAGCCCCTTCACTGCACCCGAGCCCGCAAGCTCGACACGTTCGGACACGCAAGTCCCTGCAGCCTAGGCCCTCAAGCCCCTTCACTGCACCCGAGCTCGCATGCTCGGCACTCAAACCCTCAAGCCCTACACATCGTAAACCCGCAAGTCTTGCCTACAGCTAGGCCCGCAGGCCCCTTCACTGCACCCAAGCCCGCAAGCTCGACACTCAGGCGCTCAAGCCCTACACAACACAGACCCGCAAGTCCTGTGCCTTGAACCCTTAAGTTCCAGTGGCGTAGGCCCGCAAGCCCATTCACTGCCCCCGAGCCCGCAAGCTCGACAAGTATGGACCTGCAAGTCCCTCTGCCCTAGCCCTCAAGCCTCGCAGATCCCAAGCCCTCAAGCTCGACACACAGATATGAAAACAGATCTTACAAGTTCTTGGCACACAAGCCTTACAAGAAATTACAGTAAAGAAAACTGTTTCTTCTGCCTGATGGAGATTGGCTTCTTGACTTGAGGAAGATGCTTCTGATTTTCAATCTGAATGGTGCAAATCTTCTTCAAGCATTCTAGCTTTTTCGGATGTTGACTGGCTACCTTTCTTGAGAGAAACTTATCAGTCGATGTGGCTTGACTGCAACTTGAATAACAGAGAATGATCGTTTCGTTCTTTTCTTCCTCCTTCTTCACCGCCGCTTGTACTTTGTATTGCTAGGCGGGATTCTTTTTCGTTTGTTTCTCTCTCTTTTTCTAGGGCATCACTATTCCCTTATATAGGACGGATGAGCCGCTTAACGGTCACATATGATGTCCTTTACTTTCAGACACCCATCCCTCAAGAGCATGCGCTGATTGGACAATCAGGTGGTATTAAATGCTGACAGCGTGTCCGACTACTTTTGAAATTGACTCGACGATATTTCCATTATTATGACGACATGGATAATATCTCGACGACAGGACTTTGTCGATGCCTTGAACTAGTCTCTTCTTCAATTCTTCATCAGATAGCGATATCTTCGACGATACTGGACATCTCTTCTGTACTCGAGCTTATGACGACACGAAGTCATCTAACTGATGCCGGCGAGAACTCCTTATCTGCACGATATCACTGAGATCACCTTATCATGTCGACAACACTTCTTGACTTAGCCTTTTAAACTAAGGCTTCTTCTTGATGATGTCGATGACATAAACGATATTATGTCGACAGACTATACTTTAGCAACTGCTTGTCTTCAGTTGACCTCCTTCAGTCTTCTTGATGTCATGCCTTCTTTACGACGATGCCCATCGCGATCAGTCAGACTTAGCCTTTCCGATGACAAGACTTCTTCTCGACGCTATCTGTTCTTCTTTGGACTTATCGACGATACAATTTCTTGTCAACGATATCTTCGACACTGATCTTCCCTTTGCCTTTTCATTGACATTCATTCTGACTTAGCCTTATCGATGTCAAGGCTTCTTGATGACCACATCTTTAAGTCTTCTTCTTCATCTTCAACTTTCTGATATCGTCGTGTAGATGTCACAATGATATCACCATTCTGCCTTGCTCTGCATGTTGTTGACGATAGGCCTGCTGTTGTCGATGATACACATGATCCTTTTCGACGACACAGACACAATCATTCTTCTTTGCTTTGCCCATCATCTCAATGATGTGCCTGTACTTATCGACGATATGTCCAGCCTTTTTCGACGATATTATACTTAGGCAGGTTATTGAAGTACTGGACATATTGTCTCATATCTGCAAGCATGAACTAGATGTGACATTAAATACAACTTGCACTTATCATTGAGTTAAGCACTTCTTCAAATCAGGAACACTGCTGGGCACTGTTCCCAACAATCTCCCCCTATTTGAAGAAGTCATAACCCACTCAATGATAAAGTACATTTTAGCAAATAAACATATAATGATCATATTGCAGTTATAATTGAGTGAACACAGAATTTGACAAGTGTTACTTCATTTATAAATAGTGCCAAATGTTTTCAAAAGTTTTTGACATTTCTACATTCAGCCCCTAAAGATTTAGTCATCTATATCTCTGGTGCCCTTATAGCAGCTTCACCCTTTGCTTTCTTGGCACTGGCTTCCTGCTCCTTTTCCGCTTGTCTGGTGAAGTATTCAAATGGCTTGGGATGATACTTTAGAGGCTCAGGAGTGTCTGCAGGGATTATGCCTGCTTGCTTGTCCCTTCTGTATACTCTCCTTGCTTCTTCTTGCTCTTCATACTTAGCCCATTCTTGAGGACTATACACTTTGTACCTCTCACCTTTATTTACCTTCACCAGCTCCCATGCCTTTAATACGATGGCTCTGGACATGGGACTCCATCTTTCATAGTCAACCTTTTTCTTCATTTCCTCCTTGTATTTTCTCTTCCTCATTTTTACTTCATCCTCCTCCTTTACTTCCTTCTCTTTACCCTTATTAGTGGTAGTATCAGGAATGTCTGCATGTTGCTCTACAGCTAGGTACTCTCCTGCAGGCTCATCAAAATGGAGAGGAGGGAGATTCATTGCTTCCCTGATTGTATTTGTTGTCCAGATGGCATGCTCACTACTGGCCTTTATCATTGATCTCTCCCCCTTTATGACATCATCAGATATCCCACTCTGGAGATTCTCCTCAGAAACCAATATCTTGTTTTTAAGCATGTGGATTCTTGCTTCCAAGTGATTCTTGGTCTCAAGCAGATGACTGTCTAGATCTTTATTGTGGTGATCTAGAATTTCTTAGAGATCAGTTTTGTGTTCAGCCATCCTCTTGGTGGATACAATGTAGGCCTTTTCTATGTTGCTGACAATCAGAGTCTGATTGACTCCTAAATTAGATAGACCCTTGTGAGTAAGGGTTGTCTCTTTGGGAGTATACTCTTGTAGATACTTCACATCATTTCTCAAGCTCTCTGTTTCAACATATAGTTCATTTTTCAGTTCATTGCCGCAGAGGTAACATAACTTTCAATTTTTAATCTTTGCTCTTCCAGGAGCATCCTTATCTGAGACAACAGTGAGAACTCCACTGATCAATTCTCTGGAGGTGAACTAGCTTCTTCTAGTTCCTCTTCTTCATTCCCTTCCAGTATTGGAGATAGAGGTTTTCTAATGGGTGATTGGTTTGGCCCTTCTACCTTTTCAGGACTCAGTAGATCTCTAATAATCTCATTAGAAGAGTCCACTAGCTTCTCGTCTTGGGGATCTCTACTTGGGTCCTCTTGGTCTACTGGTCCATGATGGACAACATCCTCAACCCCAATGATCTTATCGATCACTTCTTCCACTTGAGCAGGGAGATCACCATTCTTCTCCCCCTCAGTCTCAACATTTTCTTGCTCATTTCCTGCTGTTACTATTTTCCCGGATTCCAGACTTAGGGCAGAGGTCTGGAGGGAAACATTCCTTTTCTCTACAGGCATTTCGGATTCAGACGAGTCTGAGCTATTGCCTGATTCACTTTCTTTAGATGAGCTTTCTCCCTTGCTCTTCACGTCCTCTGTAGTCTTCAACCTCTTGGGAGATTTAGTCAAAACATTCTCCCACCTGTCAAGGATCTTGATGTCCATCCTTTTCATGTGATGAATTTTTACACCATACTTTTTGTTAAAGCTTTCAGGGTAGGATAACAGAAGATATAGTGATAGAATTCTTCCCAGATTTGGAGCTTGAAAGCTTTCTTGTATCCTCTTGAAAATTAGCTGACCCCAGTTGGTCTTTTTACTTAGGATTATCCTTGCCATTATCTCGAAAATGGGCTTGGATATCCTATCATGCGACCTACCTTGCAGAGGAGGGATTTACCTACTATATCTGCCACAAGTTTTCCTTGTTGATTAAAGCTCTTCCTTTCTAGGGACCCATGGATCTTGCTGGATTGTCCTCACCATTCCAGAGCTCTGTTGAGGTCTTCCTGGGTGACCTTGTCATCTTCCTCCCCTTGGCAAAGGTCGGCAGCTGAAGTGCCCTGGCCAGCCTCTTAGGATTCACTTTAACTTTTATCCCATTGATTGTGCTTTTCACAGATGTTCCTTTTGAGCCACCCTTGGCATTCGAGTAGAACTCCAACACTTCTCTTTTGAGTATCACCATTGGTTTAGAGAGGGCAAATTCCAGACTGACGGTGTCCAGTAACCTGATGGTGTTTTGAATCTCTTCTGGTCCTTCCAAAAACCCATTCCTCACCACTTCACTTCCTTCACAGAGGAATCCTTCCTTCTTCGGCGCCATTTCTTGCTTGATCGGAGAGGATTCTAGTTTAGTCAACTCGTTCACTCTTCGAAGGCGTAGAGAGCACGACGTCTTTTTAGGGCTAACGTAGAGAGTGCTTTAATCTTAAGACATTTGACCTTATTTATAGTTTCCGAGTTGGAAGGCGAAGTGTCATTTGCTAAATATCGTGTTAACCCCATTTAAGCTATTATGATTGATTAAGCTCAGGTCTAATTAAGAGACCGCTGATGATGAGATATCGTCGGGACGCAAATTCAATGTCGAGGACTCATTACGACGATTCTAATCATCATTTCGACGATATAGTTTTGTGTTCAAAATGATATTGTTCTTTTTCACTCTTTTGTATGATCAGTGCAATGCTTTTAGCAGTGCCATACGTATGTGTTCTTTGAGTGATAGTTTTTGCTTACTCAAGTAAAAATTACCTTTAACACAAAGATAAGGATGAGGTTATGTATTGAACATCAACATAATTACCTTCACCTTAGCTTTTATATCTTCTTGAGCTCGTAGCTCCCCCTTGATGGGATATCCACTTATCTTTACTTTTAGCTCCCCCTTGACCAGTGCATCTTGGCATGTGGTGAGGTTTTCCTTAGTCCAGAGTTGAGCCTGGAGAACTTATTGTCCATTAACCTTGTTTGCTTTTTATTGGCTAAATGGACTTCCCTGCAAAATAGATTTATCCCTTAGGAACCCAAGATGACTTGGGTCCTAGGTTCTTATTAGTATAATAAGGAATTTTCTACTCACCTCAGCCCTTCCAGGAGGTCTCTCCTTTGCACTAGGCACACTAGGGTTGTGCCAACAGTCAATGGCAAAGTGTCCCACTTTGCCACATCACCAACATTCATGGAAGTTGTACGTTCTTTTCTGAACAATTTTTGAGGTGGGTGGAGAATCACAATGCTTATGTTCAGTAGAGAAGGCAGCAACATTCTTCCAATCTCTCTCAGCTAAGGGCTGACTAGCTGCTCTAGTATAATTATTTCTTATTGACTTTATCTGTTTGTCAGCAACAGATGTTAGCTTGGTAGCTGACATGGTGTTGATGTCCTCAGATATGATCAAGTGAGAGTTGATTATACTGGTGCTACCATCCTACTTCTTATCTAATGGAGATTGAGAAGGTGATGCTCCTTTATCCTTGAAGGTGGGGGCTGAGGCACCAAACTCAAATGGTCCATGATGGGCCATTTGGATTGCCTCATGGGGAGCCTTCAATGCACTCATCTCCATGCCCTTTCTGCTCCCATAGTTAGGAGCATCTCCCCAGCTATTAGACCCTCCATTCATCAAGTGACCATAAACACTGTCCTGGTCATACTTGTTAGAGGGAAGCACTGCCTTCTAAAAGGTGGTATGAGGCTCTGCTTTAGTTTTGCCCCTTTTTCCATTCCCAACATCTACTGCCCCTTCATTGAAACCCAGTCCCCTCCTATTTCCATATGAAGAGAAGGTGTCAATGATGGGTATTATTATTTCGGGCTTAGAGAATTGAGCCACTAAGCTTCTTTCTTTAAGAAGATCATTCTTAAGCTTCCTAATGAGTTCTTCCCTTTGGTTTCTTTCACCATGGAGCTTGCCAATGATTTTCTTGAGCTCACAGGAATTGGTGCCCCCATTGTTGGACATACCCATTTCCTTATTCATCTCAGCCCTAATGGGTCTGAGTGATTCTAGCTCCCTAGCTTGCTTCTTAACAAGCTTCTTGCTCTTTCTCAGAGCTCCAAAGAGATCACCAAACTGCTCTATTAGATCAGCATGGTTCTTATTGTTGCATGATGAGCAGTCTTCTGCATCATCTTCAGAAGATGAGCAATCATCTGATGCACTCTTGGTTTTCTTAAATGAAGCAGGTAGTAAAGGCGTGTGAGTGATGCATACCTAATCATAATGTGATTCATCATGATTTTCTTCATCTGATAGAGCCATCAACCCGTAGACTTCCTCATCCTCAGAGTCACAGTCTGTGAGAGTCAAGGGTGCTCTTATTCTTCTTCTTACTACAGAGCATTCTTCATCTTCAGATTCATCGTCTGAAATAGTCAAGGGTGCTCTGATTCCTATACTTCTTTCTTCTTTATTGTGAGAAGAGTTCCAGCTGCTTTCACTTAAGGATCTTAACTTCCTGATGTCAGATCCTTTGACTTTCTCCATAGAGTTAGGATATGATGATCAGTTGATTTGATACACCCAAGAGCAGATCGATTCAAGCTGTTAAGCTTTTCTTTGAACAACCTCGCTTTGATACCACTTGTTAGTTATTGGGTGTCGACTTATCAACTAGAGGGGGGGGGGGGGGGGGGGGGGGGGCGGGGTGAATAGGTATTTCAAATTATTTTTGTCCCCTTTAGGTGTTCTTGTTTTCTGGTTAATAGATCTATAGATTAGTAAAGCACAGCACAGAAAACACACAAGAACTTATAGAGGTTCCCCAAGACAGGGTGTCTTGAGTAGTCCTCTTTCCCTCTGCGCCTACCTAGCAGTGTGATAGGCTTGGCAAACTCTGCCATTGTCTCCGGCCCGCAAGCCTTACACCTCAGTCCCGCAAGTCCCTGCAGTCTAGGTCCGCAAGCCCCTTCACTGCACCCGAGCCTGCAAGCTCGACACGTTTGGACCCGCAAGTCCTTGCAGCCTAGGCCCTCAAGCCCCTTCACTGCACCCGAGCCCGCAAGCTCGACACTCAGGCCCTAAAGCCCTACACAACACAGACCCGTAAGTCTTGCCTACATCCTAGGGCCGTAAGCCCCTTCACTGCACCCGAGCCCGCAAGCTTGACACTCAGACCCTCAAGCCCTACACAACACAGACCGGCAAGTCCTGTGCCTTGAATCCTCAAGTTCCAGCAGCCTAGGCCCGCAAGCCCCTTCACTGCCCCCAAGTCCGCAAGCTCGATAAGTATGGACCCGCAAGTCCCTCTGCCCTAGCCCTCAAGCCTCACAGATCTCAAGGCCTCAAGCTCGACACACAGATCTGAAAACAGATCTTATAAGTTCTTGTCCCGCAAGCCTTACAAGAAATTACAGTAAAGAAAACTGTTTCTTCTGCCTGATGGAGATTGGCTTCTTGACTTGAAGAAGATGCTTCTGATTTTCAATCTGAATGGTGCAAATATTCTTCAAGCTTTCTAGCTTTGCCGGATGTTGAATGGCTACCTTTCTTGAGAGAAACTTATCAGTCGCTGTGGCTTGACTGCAACTTGAAGAACAGAGAATGATCGTTTCGTTCTTTTCTTCCTTCTTCTTCACCGCCGCTTGTACTTTTGTATTTCTAGGCAGGATTCTTTTTCGTTCGTTTCTCTCTCTTTTTCTAGGGCATCACTGTTCCCTTTAATAGGCCGAATGAGCTGCTTAACGGTCTCATATGATGTCCTTTACTGTCAGACGCCCATCCCTCAAGAGCATGCGCCGATTGGACAATCAGGCGGCGGTATTAAATGCTGATAGCGTGTTCGACTACTTTTGAAATTGTCTCGACGATATTTCCATTGTAATGACGACATGGATAATATCTCGACGATAGGACATTGTCGATGCCTTGAACTAGTCTCTTCTTTAATTCTTCATCAGATAGCGATATCTTCGACGATACTGGACATCTCTTCTGTACTCGAGCTTATGACGACACGAAGTCATCTAACTAATGTCGGCGAGAATTCCTTGTTTGAACGATATCGCTGAGATCACCTTATCATGTCGACGACACTTCTTGACTTAGCCTTTTCAACTAAGGCTTCTTCTTGATGAGGTCGACGACATAAACGATATCATGTCGACAGACTATACCTTAGCAATTGCTTGTCTTCAGCTGACCTCCTTCAGTCTTCTCGATGTCACGCCTTCTTTACGATTATGTCAATTTCCATCAGTCACACTTAGCCTTTCCGATGACAAGGCTTCTTCTCGATGCTATATGTTCTTCTTTGGCCTTATCGACGATACAGTTTCAACGACATTCTTTCTGACTTAGCCTTATCGATGTCAAGGCTTCTTGATGACCACATCTTTGAGTCTTCTTCTTCATCTTCGACTTTCTGATATCGTCGTGTAGATGTCACAACGATATCACCATTCTGCCTTGCTCTGCATGTTGACGATAGGCCTGCTATTGTCGACGATACGCATGATCCTTTTCGACGACACAGACACAATCATTCTTCTTTGCTTTGCCCATCATCTCAATGATGTGCCTGTACTTTTCGACGATATGTCCAGTCTTTTTCGACGATATTATACTTAGGCAGGTTATTGAAGTACTGGACATATTGTCTCATCTATGCAAGCATGAACTAGATGTGACATTAAATACAACTTGCACTTATCATTGAGTTAAGCACTTCTTCAAATCAGGAACACTGTTGGGCACTATTCCCAACATAAAGCTTTATATGAACTCTAATGATGAAGACATCTTTAATGTCATTATTCCAGGTCCCCTTGTTCCATTCAGGAAAGATGCAAGTGGAACCGTTACACAGGAACTGGTCCCTAGGGCTGAATGGACAGATATGGAAAAGAATGTAAAAGCCTGTGATGCTAAGGATATGAATATACTAGTATCCACTATGTCAGATGACATATTTCTGGATGTGGTTTAATGCCAGTATGCAAAAGAAAATACAATGATCAGTTTAGTTGAAGAAAGTTCTTATGAAAGGAAGGAAAAGAAGAATGGAAGAGGTTCCATAGCTGAAACCTGGAGTGACTTAGAATCTGAGTCATGTTCCTCATCTAAAAGTGAGCAAGAAGGTGCTACTGAAGAAGCCTACCTGATGGATTTGGAGGCCTCCTCAGATAATGAAGAAGATCAGGTATCATATTTTGATAATTTTGATTACTCTTCCAATGAATTTAAAACTTGTTTTAAAGAGTTCCGCCAAGATCAATTAGAGGCAAAAAATCAAATAAAAATACTTAGGAAAGAGTTAAAAGTACTGAAAAGTAAAAGGATATATGAAAATCATCACAATGATAATCAACTCAGGTTTGAGGTAGGGGAGTTAAGAAAAGAAATAGATGAAATAAATGCTGCAAATCTAACACTAAAGGAAGAGCCTACAAAGGCAAAAGACTTTGAAGACTCACGCAATGGGAGGATTCAAAAGCTAAGAGATATCACAGAGAACCTCTCTAAGAGATTCAAATATCTTGGATTAGGAGCAAATTTATCAATCAGTAATGGATCTTCCAGCAAACCTTCCTGGAAAAATCCAGTAGTATTTGTTAGATCTAGTGAGAATCAGGTAAATAAAAATAGTGAAATTTGTGAGGAATTACATGATTATCCTGATAAAATAACTATGTTTAATAGGGTGAATAATACTAATCATATAGGAATTTTAGGTAAGGACCCCTCAGAAATTTAATAAAAAATTATAAAATCCTTAATAAAAGAAATTATACGTCGAATAGAACTCGACGCACTTTTAAAGATGCGTCGAATGAAACTCGGTGGAGTTCTGCATATGCTTCGACATCATCTCTAAGCAAGTATGAGGGTGCGTCAAATTCAATTCGACGCAACCAATATTCTGCATCGAACCTTTATCAATGTAACTATGCAGACACGTCGATGCACACTCGATGCAACTCTAAAGATGCATCGATTTCTTATCGACACAGGTTTTCTGAAAGAAATCTTCAATCATCTAGACCTCTCTCTTTTATGTCTAATTACCATTCTAGATGCTCCAGTTGTTTCAAATTTTGGCACAAATCTAAAAATTGCTGGCATAATAAACCAGCACTTCTTCACCTTAAGGGGTATACTGAAAGACCAACCTATTCTTTCATAACTCCATATGATGATAGAAGAAAGAGACCCCACCAAGTGAGGGTATATGCTAATGTTTGATTTACATGTGCAGGATGAATAACATAGGACAACCCAACTAAAGGAAAGGTAATGTAGATATAATGGACTTTAATTTTAGTTAAAGGAGTTACATGTGCAGGAGATACCTTTGATCTTCTTTCTGGAGAAGAAGAAGCTGAGCTATCTGACAGAGAATTAAAAGAGATATTGTTGAGAAAATACTAGTGTGCAAAGTCTCTGGACATGATGCCATGTCTAGAGCCCTCTATTTCATCAAACTAGGCAGTACAAATGGTCACTAACACAATCTCAATATGGATGAGAATACTTCTCAAAAGTCAAACAACCTTTGAAACCATGCAAACACAGTTTGGTGAGGTCACTGTCTTTATGTAGTCCTTATAGTCAAGAATGTCCTCCTCCTCTGTGACTAGGTCATTCTTAACCTCCCATGCTGATGAGGTTAAGAAGGGGGAGAAATAGAAGGAGGATCAGGTTGATAAACAAAGGGGAGATTGAGATTGAACATGATGAACAAGGTGCACATATTTAGGGGGAGGAAGATGCTAATCAAACTCTTAATCAAGTCACTGAACATGAAGATGATGAAGAGGAGTCACCTATAAAATTGCAAGAAGAGTTATCTGTGTTAGATATTCAGAAAGAGAGAAGCAAGCCATTTCATTCCAAAGTTTCACAAGAATCTTTACAAAAATAGGAAGTTATCTCTCAGGGTAGTATCACAGTATGTTGATACAAAAACAAAGAAACAAAGGCTGAATGCTGATGCTGAATTGGTAAAGGGCAAAGTCTAAAATTCAACCTTGAAGACAAAAGTTTTCACTTGCCTGCTCATGGTTTCTTCTTTCTCCTTACAATTTTTCTTTCTTTTCTTCCAATATTCTGTAAAATCACTATAAACAATATGTAAAATTTGTTAAGATAAATAGGGGGAGATTGTTGGGAAAACTACTTTTGATTTAACTTAATAAATTAACATAGGTGATTTTACTTTCTAAGGTAATTACCCATGTTGTATAGTAAGGGTAATTTAGTCAAAGAAGTTTTAGGAAGTCAGCTGAGTCAAAGTAATGAGAAAGGCAAGCTGAAGTCATGAAGAAAACTATCCAGAGTAATTATGCATCGAATAGAAGTTGAACGCAACGTCGACTAAGAGTCAACACATCAGTTGAAGTCGACGCAACGTCAAAATGATCTCGATGCAAAAGACAGAGCCTGTCAAAGCTATATCAGAAGTCGACACAACTTCAAAATAAACTCAACGCAGAAGACAGAGCTTGTCAAAGCTATATCAGAAGTCGACGCAATTTCGAAATGAACTCGACGCAGAAGGAAGACCCTGTCAATGCCATCTTAGAAGTTGACGCAACTTTGAATTCAAGTAGACGAAGAAGATGAAGTTCAAATTCAAGTCTTCAACTCGACGGATACGTAGATAAGAACTCGATGCAACGTCGACATCTGAGTTCTGCCAGAGCTAAGAGGGAATTCAAATCCACTTCTATAAGAACTTAGAGGTGCATCGATATGACAAAAGATGAAGTCGACACAGCATCGAGTACAGTCAGAAATAAAAGGTTTTCTACTGTCTTTTCTAATACCTTTTCAGAAGGTCTACAAAGCTAAAGAATGTTCTCCAACGACTCGTTTATTGACAAGAATGGAATGGATTATTCCAGAGATGCAGCAAAAACATTCCTAGAAGTTTTTTCAAATCATATGGATGGGTCGGGAACTAAAATAGAAGAAAACATCAATTGTCCAATGGACATAAGGACAGCCCAGAAGAAGAAAGAAATTTAAACTCAAATAATAGAGAATAAGTTTGCTGAGAGGAGAAGAAAAGATGTAAAACTGATTCATTATTCCATCTGTCGACTAAGGGCTTCTTCTTCTTCTTCTTCCTCCAACCCTAAGACAGAACAAAAGAACAACTTCTCTACACAGAGAAAGATAATATCACCATTGCCGTCTCTACTTCTACATCGCATAGCAGCAAGTCAACAAAAGTGCAGAGAGAATCAGGATAAAGCTTATAACCCTTGCAATCATCACTATCTTAAGCAAGGGTGAATCATATTTAGATCCTGAGATAAACAGAAGCAACAACATTCAAGGAGAAAGCTTCTGAAGAATTCTTACAGAAGAATTCTATTCTCTTCTTTCTTCTCCTTCTACTATTTTCATTCTCTAACTATAAAAGAGTCTTAAGATTCCCTCTTTCAAAGGATTCAGTTGTTCTAAGAGTCTCCTTATCAAAAGACTTAGTGGTTCTAAGAGTCTTCTTATCAGAAGACTTAGTAGTTCTAAGAGTCTCCTTATCAAAAGACTCAGTGGTTTTGAGAGTCTTTTTATCAAAAGACCTAGGCACAGTTTGTGTAATCATACCAGGGAGGTAGAAGAGCGAACTACCCACATTTTGGGGAACCACTATAAAAATTCTGTGTCTTCCGGATTTATTTTCTGTGTTGTCCAGTTTACTGCTTTTCTAGTTTGTATTTTTGTACTTTCTTTATTCTGTATTGGTATTGTTGATTGCATAATGCATAGTAGTTTTATTGTGCGTGCATAACTATGGTATAAAAGTTTTAAAACTCTATTCACACGCCTCTAGAGAGTACTCAGATGCAAACTGTGCACTTTCAAAAAATTCCACCAATGTCATCTCGCAGGAAGAAGACCAACTGGCTGATCAAGTTGAAAGGATCAACATCACAGATTACTTATCAGTTTGCCAGGACAAAGGAAAACATCCTACTGATAATGAATAAGATGAAGACTCTGCATCAGATGATAAAAACACTCAGGCACCTGCCCTGCCAGACACAGAGATTATTCTAGAGAGTGAAAATGGTGCTCCCACAATCAATGAGGAAGGGGAAATCCATGAGGATGTCAATCCACTGAACAATTTAACAAGAAATAGGATGATCCTAAAGGATCACCCTCCAACTCAAGTTATAGGAGATATAATAGTGGGAGTGAAGACAAGAAACCATATCACAAATGAAACTATGCTGCAGTGCTTCCTCTCACTGTATGAGCCAAAGAAAATTGAAGAAGTTGATAGTGATCCACACTGGATAGCTGTCATGCAAGAGGAACTTGCATAGTTTGAAAGAAATAAAGTCTGGTCTTTAGTTGAAAGACCAAGAAATTACCTAATCATAGGAACAAAGTGGGTATATAAAAATAAGATGGATTCAAATGGAGTCATGGTCAGGAACAAAGCCAGCCTTTTTGCTCAAGGATACAGGCAAGAGGAGGGTATTGACTATAATCAGACATTTTCTCCAGTGGCTAGACTGGAAGCAATCAAAATATTCCCTGCCTATGATGCACATATTAAGATCAACGTATATCAAATGGATGCGAAGAGTGCTTTCCTCAATTGAATTCCTTAGGAAGAAGTATATGTCGAGCAAGCCCCGGGTTTTGTCAATCCATCTCATCCCTCTTTTGTTTATTGACTAGATAAAGCACTGTATGATCTCAAGCAAGCTCCAAGAGCTTGGTATGAGACTTTATCCATCATCCTCCTAGAATACTCTTTAGTTAGAGGTAAGGTGGATAAAACACTTTGCACTAGTGCACATAAAAATCAGCTACTTCTAGTACAGATCTATATAAATGATATAATATTTGGCTCAACAGACCAAAGACTTTGCAAAAGACTTGCTGACCTAATGCAGTCTAAGTTTGAAATGAGTAGCATGGAGGAACTGTCCAACCTTCTTGGCCTCCAAGTAAAGCAAAATACAGATGACATTTTCATATCTCAATCCAAGTATACCAAAGAGTTTATCAAGAGGTTTGGGATGGAAAATGCAAGTCATGAAAACCCCCATGGCTACCAATACTGTATTGGATAGAGATGAAAAGGGTAAGTCATATGATCAAAAGACTTACAGAGCGTCCATTGGCTCACACCTCTATCTAACAGCTAGTAGACCAGATATCTTGTTTTCTACAAGCATATGTGCTAGATTTCAAATTGACCACAAAGAATCCCACATGAGTTATGTAAAAAGAATACTCAGATATTTAATGAGGACACCTGAACTTGGCTTGTGGTATCCCACATAATCTGGATTTAATTTAGTAGGCTATTTAGATGCAGATTATGCTGGATGTAGGCTTGATAGAAAGAGCACATCAGGAGCTTGTCAATTTCTGGGTGCTAGACTGGTCTTCTAGTTTAGCAAAAAGCAAACCTCAATCTCCACTTCTATAACTGAAGTTGAGTATATAGTTGCAGGAAGCTGCTGCTCACAAATAATTTGGATGCAGAATTAGTTGTTAGATTACAACTTTAGTCTTGATAACTCCACAATATTCTGTGATAGTTCTAGTGCTATTTATATAGCTTCCAATCCTGTTCTGCGCAGTAGAACTAAGCACATAGAGATAAGGCACCACTTTCTCAAGGATAATGTAGAGAAGGGTAAGATCAACCTTCAATACATTTCCACTGATAATGAAAGGCCTGGCATATTCACTAAGCCACTTGATGAAAGTAAGCACAATTTCTTCATCAATGCACCGACAATGCTTGATGGATCACTTTTGGACACATTTATTATGTAATAAGAACTATTTTCTGTAGAAAGATATTGCTGGGAAAATATTAAATTTTTTGAGAAAAACATCATTGTTTATTCAGAGCTGCGTCGAATACAAATTGATGCATCGTTGATTTCTACTCGACGCCAGCTTCTAGAGCTGTTTGGGATAGTTAATTCAAATGGCACTCGACGCAGCATCAAATTCATATTGACGCTTACGTCGACATTGAAGTTGCTGCTTTCATTTGAAGTCACGTCGACTTCTACTCGACACCACGTCGACTTCTCACAACGCGCACAAACTTGATTTCTAGAAGCTACTTTGACATGTTTTGGCGCGCTGAATCCACTCCTTTTCAACGTTGCATCGAATACAACCCTAAGTTACGACGATTCGTCTTATCAAAGCAACATTGTCATTATACTTTATTGTACATTCAAATTCTCTCCCTTTCGCTCTCCTTCTTTTCTGCCTCTCTACATCTTTCTTTTTCTTTCCTTGCAGGTATACGTTGATACTCAATGGATCCAACTAAAGATGAAAGAGATGTTCTATATACAGTCTATTTGGCCCTAGAGACATTGTTGTCTCAGTTATCTTCCTTATATCTCAACTTCTCAGCCGATTGCTATCACAAATTGTTTATTCAACATCAAAGGCTTTGAAAACTCACTGCCCACACAAATGCAATAGAAGAGGAGTTAAAATTATCAGGGGTACCTGCTGAGGTATTTATATCCTTCTTCAAAGATATAAAGCAGGTGGAGAAGTGCGACAGCAAGCCCCCTCCAGATTCAGTATACACTGCAAATCTTCCCTCTCCTTATGTTTCTAAAGGAGAACCAGCCAACACCTCCAAGTTCTTTCTGACACCTGCACCATCCTCTACTCCAAGAAAATTGCCTGCAATCCATGGGGAGTCATCACAACATGGGGAGCATGATCTATTTTTAAATGATGATGATAATTGGAGAAGCTTGAAGGAGTTCTCAGAATGGGCTGATTCACCCATTCCTAAGACAACAGACATCAGGTCTGATTCTCAAGATTCAACAATAGCACCACCTACAGTGTATCCTGCTCCTGCTTCTAATTCTTCCCTCTCTTCTCCCGATTCCACACTAGCCCAGCTCTCTCCTGTACCTACGCCAACAATCCTAGCACCTACACCAACAATCCCAGCAGCAGCCCCCAGAGGAAGACATACATTCAGAGGAAGGGGATATGGGAGAGATAATAGAGGAAGGGGATGTGAAAGAGATAACAAAGGAAGGGGATATGGTAGAAACAGACCCATCTGGGAAAGGTACACAAAGGAACAAAGAAAACAATTCAAGAAGGATTGGTCATACAACAAGACCTATGAGAAAACTGAAATACCTGAAAATCAAATGAAATTATACACTGATCCAATTCTTGAGAACATCTTTGAAATGGTTAAAGAAAGAGAACAATATGAGAATGAGGCTGCTCAAAGATAAATTGAAGAGAAGTGAAAGCAATTTATTGAAAGACTGAAAAAGGGCAAAGATGTTGTGAAAGAAGAACAATTAAAAGAGACAATTTAAATTCCTAGCACTCTGTTTAATTCTTCCAAATATGCTGCCAAGAATCCTCAATCTAAAGTTCTGACAAACAAAGGATAACTTAACAAAAGGTGTCTTGGATGTAATCAAGATATGGAAGATCAGCCATACAAGAAGAAGAAGATTGTGTTCAAGACAACTCCAACCTCTGGTAATCTACAATCAACATTCATAATGCCATACCCTGATTCAGAAGAGCTTGATCTGGTTGAACTAAATGAGTTGACTACAAAAATCATTAACCTTGGATTCATGATTCAATATGTCTACCCTGATGCAGAATCTGACCCGGAAAAGCTATTCAAAGGAATTGACAAAATCCAGCAGAATCCTGAGAAGGCCAAACCAGCAAATTTCAAGTATGTTGAAAGGAAGTTCAGAAAGGTTTATGAAGCCCTATCAATGTTTCTCAAAAAGAGAAAGTAGAACACCTTTTGGGTAACTAAATTATGATGAATCTTTATTTATATTAATTAGAAGTTTTAGTTTGGTGTCATTCTTGTTTATTGCATATTGGCTTGTAGTCAATTTTATTTCTCAGTATGATTGAATCACTTAAAATATTTGTAAAAAATTTTAAGATAAAAAGGGGGAGATTGTTGGGAAAAACACCCTTTGATTTATCTTACAAATTAT
Organism: Dactylorhiza incarnata; assembly: GCA_033032865.1. Lineage (NCBI taxonomy): Eukaryota > Viridiplantae > Streptophyta > Magnoliopsida > Asparagales > Orchidaceae > Dactylorhiza > Dactylorhiza incarnata. The sequence continues at coordinate 2,787,322 of JAWHQI010000269.1, forward strand.
ATACAAGTAATTTTATTATCTATGATTCATTACCCATGTTGTATAGAGAGGGTAATTTGGTCATTAGATGTCTTAGGATATCACACTCTAATTAGGGTGTCAAAGACCAGTCCAAAAAGAGTCCAAAATTCAGTTGAGTTGAATCAACGTCGAATAGAAGTCGACCCAGCTTCGACTACAAGTCGAAGTAACTTTGAATAGAAGTAAGAATAACTCAAATTAAAGTCGATGAATAAGTTGAAGTTGATTCAATGTCAAGATGTACTTGACATAGAAGACAGAGTCAGACGAAGCAGAATTTGAAGTTGACGCAACTTGGACTTATATTCGACGCAGAAGGAAGAATTCTAAGTTTAGGATCTCATCTCGATAGATATGTCGATAAGTATTCGATGCAACATCGACTGCAGAGTCCATTTATAAACTATAGAGGACTTCAAAGTAGTTTCCATTAGAACTCAGAGGTGCGTCGATAAGAAGACAATTGTACTCGACGCTACGTCGAATACAGACATAATAAGAATATCTTCTTTATTCTTTTCTAAAGATGATTCAGAGGTTATGCATGGAATTCATATGATCTATAACAGGTCAATTATATCCAAGAATGGAAAGGAAGTCTCCAGAGACTCAATAAAGCTATTCCTGAAAGATATTTAAACAGAGATTGACGGGCAGTCGGGCAGTCAACAAAAATAAAAAGAGAATATTATTATCCATTGGAAATTCATATTAGGGATATCAGAAGAGGAAATGAATTCAAATTCTATTCGACAGAACATTAAAGGTATTCAGGAAGATTGACAAGATTGTTAATTCCATTATTCTCTAATCTTCTTCTTCCTGGAGCTCTCTCTCAGACAGAACAACTCTCTGTACAAGATTCACTAAAAGGCTTCTTCATTTTCATCTTCTTCTCCTACAACAAGAAGCCTACTGAAGTATAGAGATTCAGTGGATCGAAGCTTGAATAGTCCTTCCATCTCTCTCTCTCTCTCAGCAAGGACTCATCTACTAAAATAAGTATCCATAAAAAAAGTAAGTGCCGTGAATCCTTAGTGATTGCTGAAGGAGGATTCAACCAAAAGAAAATTCTTCATTTCTTCTTCTTTCTTGTACTCTTTCTTTTCCTTATTGTAATCTAAGTAAAGAAACCTAAGAATCCCTCTCCAAAGGATTCAATTGGTTCAATATCTCCTTACCAAAAGATCTAGTGTGTTTCTAAGAGTCTCCTTACAAAAAGACTCAGTTGTTATAAGAGTCTCCTTGATAAAAGACTCCGTGGTTGGTTCTAAGAGTCTCCTTACCAAAAACTCAGTGGTTCTAAGAGTCTCCTTATCAAAAGAATTAGGCACCGGATAGTGTATTCCTACCAAGATGGTAGAAGAGTGGATGCACCCATATTTTGGGGAACCACTATAGCTCTTGTCCCATTTGGCTGTGATTTTCTATGTTGTCCCTTTATTTAATTTCTGCAATCTGTGTTTGTTTTATTCTATGTTAGAAAGCTGAATGCATAGTTATTAGAAGTCTTTTTTTTGTGCATATTTATTATATAATGGATGAATAAAGTTGGGATGGTGTAACATTTTATGACCAAAAATACCCTTCCCCGATATATAAGCTCTATAAAAATGAATGGGCTATTGGGTCATTTTATTTTGCCACCATATTTCTCATATAACCAGAACTTGAATTAAATAAAAAAACCCTGAATGTTGCATTTCAGTGTTGCTAGCCGAAAGCAAGGTCAAACCCTTTGCGACGAAAGCCTACTGCCCGCCGAAAGCAGGGTGGCTGCTCCACACAATAGATCGCCGACGAAACTATTTCCCCATGGTCGACTGTCGCCCGCTGCATTGACCCCGGCCACGACAGCTCTACAAAAAGACCTATACACCCACCTTGGCATAGCCTCACCTGCTCCGGTGCAACTCCTCCACAGAGTCCGCTCCATTGCTCCTCCTCGGTGGCTCCTTCGCGAAAACTCCTCTGCGGAAACTCCTCTGCGACAACTCGTCCACAACAACTCCCCCTCAGCAGATTTTGTAGAAGGCTGTGAAATTCTTTTTCCTCCTCCTCACTGATTTTGATCTCTCAAAGCCATTATTTCAGGAGTTGTGAAATGAGCATGAAGCCAACATTTCAGGAGCATGACACCTATTTCTTTCTCTGCTTGAGCGGTCTTCTCTCCACCACAGCAACTCCTCCTCGCTTGATTGTGAGGTACACTTTCCTTCTGTTATTTCCTTCTTTCTCCTTTGGATGAAAGGTGATAAAAATACATTTATGGACTATTTTCTTTGCCAGCAGAAGATACATCCATACACTCTTCCCATGGAAGAATAACTATTTTTTTCATTGCAACTTAGGTATACCAGGAAATGCCTCTAATAACAATTACTTTTGAGTTAACGTTTCTATTTTTTTAGATGTTTCGCTCAGTCTATCAAAACAATGTTTTTACTGCTCCTTACATCTAGGACGGATATCATTCTTCAAAGATTGTATGCATGGGTGGATCTTAGTCACTTCACCAGTCTGCAAGAGATATTTTTAATGTATAGTTTCTATCCAGGAACACAATTGATAGATGCGTGATCTTCCTCCCTATTTTGACGTGCAGTTGTAGTGGCTGGCAATCAGGTAAGTGCACTCTCTAATTCATCTCAAGTTGTCTCTGCGTACATTATGGTTGTTTGAACCTTCTGTTTTTATTGCTCCTTACATCTAATTCCATTTCCAGCATTTTCTCCACTTTACAGTTTGCGATGTACATTTTATTGTATTTTCTCAACTTTCGTGAATCCAAAAAATGTATATGCTTCTTCTCAGATTGATGTAGGTCTAGAGTATTATTTAAACCTACTGTATAATTTTATTAAAAGCTTGGTGTTCCTTATTTTGCAGAAGTAGAAAATATATTTGATGCCCCCTTGGAAAAGTTCCTCGAGGTTCTCTCTCTCCCTCTCTATCATGAAATATTTTGCGATAATAAAAAAAAATAATGGAGAAATGTGGCATGTGTGATCTCTATGATGTCGCACATGAAATTACATCAATTTTCAAAGAATTTGAATTCTCCATAATCTTGGCTGAAATTCTCCACATTCTCCAAAACACAAATGAAGTCGATCTTTATGCAATGCGGATTTTTTTCGTACAGATTTTTTTTAATGTTAAGAGAAGGAAACTAATAATCAAGTTCCTTTCATGCAATTAATGAATGATAATCAACAAAAACTAAAGAAAAAAGTGTCAAACATGCATTTTTTGCCTTTAACAGGTTCTGTATATTGGATCTAGGAGGTTTGTAATTTTCATTCTTTATCAAATCAAGTGTAAGCCAAATTACTTGCCAAGATTGGGCTGTATATCAAGTGTAAGCCAATTTTCATTCTGTTGAAATCGAGACTTGCGAACAAGACTTAGTATCTGTGGAGTTCGGGGCCCTCAACTAGCCGAGGGGCGACCAATCCTTACTCCTCCCAAGGGAGAGCTCTAGGTTGAAGGTGTTGGAACTAGGAACTGGACCAAGGGCTTAGTGGGGAGGTCCCGCCACATACCCGGAAGTTCCCTAGGAACTTCCCCTCCCAAGCCACTACTAAGCTTGGGCACCACTGGAGGCTCTCCTCACCCCTAGAGAGACTTGGGGAGGGAGAGAGAGAGGGAGAGAGCTAGCCTAGAATGAGATCCCTTCAAATGGTGCCCCCTTGGTCCTATTTATAGGATTTCTGAAGTTGGGCTGCAAATGGCCGAAAACTCTTCTGTTAGATTACCAAAATACCCTTGAACTGAGCTGCAGATAGCCAAATCCCGCTGCTCTTGGACTGCGAATAACCAAAATTGGACTGTGAATAGCCAAATCCCGCTGCTCTTGGGCACTAAACGCAGACCGCCTACCCGGCTTGGAGCTGGGCGAGCCGGTGGCCTCCCGGCCTCCCCGGCTCGCCCCCACAAGGCTCTGGGCGAGTCGGAGGCCTTCCGGCCTCCCCGGCTCGCCCCTACTATGCTCTGGCGAGCTGGAGGCCTCCCGGCCTCCTCGGCTCGCCCCCACTAGGTTCTTGGCAAGCCGGAGGCCTCCCGGCCTCCCCGGCTTACCCCCACAAGGCTCTGGGCGAGCTGGAGGCCTTCCGCCCCCCCCGGCTCGACCCCACTAGGCTCTGGGCGAGCCGGAGGCCTCCCGGCCTCCCCGGCTTGCCCCCACTAGGCTCTGGGCGAGCGGGAGGCCTCCCGAACTCCCCGGCTCGCCCCCACTAGGCTCTGGGCGAGCCGGAGGCCTCCCGTCCTCCCCGGCTCACCCCCACAAGGTTCTGGGCGAGCCGGAGGCCTCCCGGCCTCCCCGGCTCGCCCCCACAAGGCTTTGGGTGAGCCAGAGGCCTCCCGGCCTCCCTGGCTCGCCCCTACTAGGCTCTTGGCGAGCGGAAGGCCTCCCGACCTCCCCGGCTCGCCCCTACAAGGTTCTGGGCGAGCCGGAGGCCTCTCGGCCTCCCCGGCTCGCCCCCACATTGGGGTGCATTTTGACATCCCTCCTGGAGAGGTCTCGCTGGGGTGCATTTAGACACCCCTCCTGGTGAGGTCTCGCTGGGGTGCATTTAGACACCCCTCATGGTGAGGTCTCGCTGGGGTGCATTTAGACACCCCTCCTGGTGAGGTCTCGCTGGGGTGCATTTAGACACCCCTCCTGGTGAGGTCTCGCTGGGGAGCATTTAGACACCCCTCATGGCTGCCGGACTAGGGAGCAGGTGCGAGTGGAGCTCGTCCCCCGCTGTTGGACGAGCCGGAGGCCTCCCCGGCCTCCCCGGCTCGCCCCCACTAGGCTCTGGGCGAGCCAGAGGCCTCTCGAACTCCCCAGCTCGCCCCCACAAGGCTCTGGGCAAGCCGGAGGCCTCCCGGCCTCCCCGGCTCGCCCCCACAAGGCTCTGGGCGAGTCGGAGGCCTCCCGGCCTCTTCGGCTCGCCCCCACTAGGCTCTGGGCGAGCCGGAGGCCTCTCGGCCTCCCCGGCTCGCCCCCACTAGGCTCTGGGCGAGTCGGAGGCCTTCCGACCTCCCCGGCTCGGCCCCACTAGGCTCTGGGCGAGCCGGAGGCCTCCCGACCTCCCCGGCTCGCCCCCACAAAGCTCTGGGCGAGCCGAAGGCCTCCCGGCCTCCCCGGCTCGCCCCCAAAAGGGAATAGTCCTGGGATGCGCCCCTCAGAATCGACTCCCTCCCAATGCTCATCCCCCTCCTCCCGGGGTCGCGCCCTTTGGAAACATTGGGCCTAAAAATATCTTAGGCCTCGGGGGCCCACTCGGAGAATATAGGGTTGTACACAATCCCCGCTCTTTTCGAGCGTGGCTCACGCTCGGAAAGAAATGTCCAACCCTGCATATTCGACGAGTGTCGCTGGGACCCGGTTATCGGTGCTATCTCAGAAAAAACACAGCGCCTCCTCGAGAGGTCCTCCAACCCTGCCGGCTAGCGAGAGCCTGGCCAGCGAAGCCACCTCGGGGGAAAAACTCTTAACCTCCCCGAGAGGCCTTCCTACCCTACCAGCTAGTGAGAGCCCGGCTAGCGAAGCCACCTCGGGGGAAAAACTCTTAACCTCCCCGAGAGGCCTTCCTACCCTGCCGGCTAGCGAGAGCCCAGCTAGCGGATCCACCTCGGGGAAAAAACTCTTAGCCTCCCCGAGGGCCTTCCTACCCTGCCGGCTAGCGAGAGCCCGGTTAGCGGAGCCACCTCGGGGGAAAAAACTCTTAATCTCCCCGAGAGGCCTTCCTACCCTGCCGCCTAGCGAGAGCCCGACTAGCGAAGCCACCTCGGGGGAAAAACTCTTAACCTCCCCGAGATGCCTTCCTACCCTGCCGGCTAGCGAAAGCCCGGCTAGCGGAGCCACCTCGGGGAAAAAACTCTTAGCCTCCCCGAGAGGCCTTCCTACCCTGCCGGCTAGCGAGAGCCCGGTTAGCGGAGCCACCTCGGGGGAAAAAACTCTTAACCTCCCCGAGAGGCCTTCCTACCCTGCCGGCTAGCGAGAGCCCGGCTGGCGGAGCCACCTCGGGGGAAAAACTCTTAGCCTCCCCGAGAGGCCTTCCACCCCTGCCGGCTAGCGAGAGCCCGGTTAGCGGAGCCACCTCGGGGGAAAAACTCTTAACCTATCGAGAGGCCTTCCTACCCTGCCAGCTAGCGAGAGCCCGGCTAGCGGAGCCACCTCAGGGGAAAAACTCTTAACCTCCCCGAGAGGCCTTCCTACCCTGCTGGCTAGCGGAGCCACCTCAGGGGAAAAAATTCTTAGCCTCCCCGAGAGGCCTTCCTACCCTGCCGGCTAGCGAGAGCCCGGCTAGCGGAGCCACCTCGGGGGAAAAAACTCAGCCTCCCCGAGAGGCCTTCCTACCCTGCCGACTAGCGAGAGCCCGGCTAGCGGAGCCACCTTGGGGGAAAAACTCTTAGCCTCCCCGAGAGGCATTCCTACCCTGCCGGCTAGCGAGAGCCCGGCTAGCGGAGCCACCTCGGCGGTAAAACTCTTAACCAACATGATTCTCCTGCCTCGCCGAGTGAATCTCCTGTCCTGCCAGCTAGATGGGAGCCTGGTCAGCGGTCTCTGCTCGGGGCCTTAACCAATATGAACCTCCTGCCTCGCCGAGTGAATCTCCTGTCCTGCCAGCTAGATGGGAGCCTGGTCAGCGGTCTCCGCTCGGGGCCTTAACCAATATGAACCTCCTACCTCACCGAGTGAATCTCCTGTCCTGCCAGCTACATGGGAGCCTGGTCAGTGGTCTCTGCTCGGGGGACTAAACCAATATGAATCACTTGTCTCACCGAGTGAATCTCCTGTCCTGCCAGCTAGATGGGAGCCTGGTCAGCAGTCTCTGCTCGGGGCCTTAACTAATATGAATCACCTGCCTCACCGAGTGAATCTCTTGTCCTGCCAGCTAGATGGGAGCCTGGTCAGCGGTCTCTGCTCGGGGCCTTAACCAATATGAACCTCCTGCCTCGCCGAGTGAATCTCCTGTCCTGCCAGCTAGATGGGAGCCTGGTCAGCGGTCTCTGCTCGGGGCCTTAACCAATATGAATCACCTGCCTCACCGAGTGAATCTCCTGTCCTGCCAGCTAGATGGGAGCCTGGTCAGCGGTCTCTGCTCGGGGTCTTAATCGCTTACCCTCCCTGAGAGGTCAACCTCTCCTGCCGGCTAGCGAGAGCCCGGCTAGCAGAGCCATCCGAGGGGAAAAATATTTACCCTCCCTGGGAGGTCAACCTGCCCTGCCGGCTAGTGAGAGCCCGGCTAGCGGAACCATCCGAGGGGAAAAATATTTACCCTCCCCGGGAGGTCAACCTTCCCTGCCTGCTAGAGAGAGCCCGGCTAGCGGAACCATCCGAGGGGAAAAATATTTACCCTCCCTGGGAGGTCAACCTGCCCTGCCGGCTAGTGAGAGCCCAGCTAGCGGAACCATCCGAGGGAAAAACATTTACACTCCCTGGGAGGTCAACCTGCCCTGCCGGCTAGTGAGAGCCCGGCTAGCGGAACCATCCGAGGGAAAAATATTTACCCTCCCTGGGAGGTCAACCTGCCCTGCCGGCTAGTGAGAGCCCGGCTAGCGGAACCATCCGAGGGGAAAAATATATACCCTCCCTGGGAGGTCAACCTGCCCTGTCGGCTAGAGAGAGCCCGGCTAGAGGAACCATCCGAGGGGGAAAATATTTAACCTCCCTAGGAGGTCAACCTGCCCTGCCGGCTAGTGAGAGCCCGGCTAGCGGAACCATCCGAGGGAAAAAATATTCACCCTCCCTAGGAGGTCAACCTGCCCTGCCGGCTAGTGAGAGCCCGGCTAGCGGAACCATCCGAGGGGAAAAATATTTACCCTCCCTGAGAGGTCAACCTGCCCTGACGGCTAGAGAGAGCCCGGCTAGCGGAACCATCCGAGGGGAAAAATATTTACCCTCCCTAGGAGGTCAACCTGCCCTGCCGGCTAGTGAGAGCCCGGCTAGCGGAACCATCCGAGGGAAAAATATTTACCCTCTCTGGGAGGTCAACCTGCCCTGCCGGCTAGTGAGAGCCCGGCTAGCGGAACCATCCGAGGGGAAAAATATTTACCCTCCCTGGGAGGTCAACCTGCCCTGCCGGCTAGAGAGAGCCCGGCTAGCGGAAGCATCCGGGGGGAAAAATATTTACCCTCCCTGGGAGGTCAGCCTGCCCTGCCGGCTAGTGAGAGCCCGGCTAGCGGAACCATCCGAGGGAAAAACATTTACCCTCCCTGGGAGGTCAACCTGCCCTGCCGGCTAGTGAGAGCCCGACTAGCAGAACCATCCGAGGGGAAAAATATTTACCCTCCCTGGGAGGTCAACCTGCCCTGCCGGCTAGAGAGAGCCCGGCTAGCGGAACCATCCGAGGGGAAAAATATTTACCCTCCCTGGGAGGTCAACCTGCCCTGCCGGCTAGTGAGAGCCCGGCTAGCGGAACCATCCGAGGGAAAAATATATACCCTCCCTGGGAGGTCAACCTAACCTGCCGGCTAGAGAGAGCCCGACTAGCGGAACCATCCGAGGGGAAAAATATTTACCCTCCCTGGGAGGTCAACCTGCTCTGCCGGCTAGTGAGAGCCCGGCTAGTGGAACCATCCGAGGGAAAAAATATTTACCCTCCCTAGGAGGTCAACCTGCCCTGCCGGCTAGTGAGAGCCCGGCTAGCAGAACCATTCGAGGGAAAAAATATTCACCCTCTCTGGGAGGTCAACCTGCCCTGCCGGCTAGTGAGAGCCCGGCTAGCGGAACCATCCGAGGGGAAAAATATTTACCCTCCCTGGGAGGTCAACCTGACCTGCCGGCTAGTGAGAGCCCGGCTAGCGGAACCATCCGAGGGGAAAAATATTTACCCTCCCTAGGAGGTCAACCTGCCCTGCCGGCTAGTGAGAGCCCGGCTAGCGGAACCATCCGAGGGGAAAAATATTTACCCTCCCTGGGAGGTCAACCTACCCTGCCGGCTAGTGAGAGCCCGGCTAGTGAGAGCCCGGCTAGTGGAACCATCCGAGGGGAAAAATATTTACCCTCCCTGGGAGGTCAACCTGCTCTGCCGGCTAGAGAGAGCCCGGCTAGCGGAACCATCCGAGGGGAAAAATATTTACCCTCCCTGGGAGGTCAACCTGCCCTACCGGCTAGTGAGAGTCCGGCTAGCGGAACCATCCGAGGGTAAAAATATCTTGAAAAACAAAACTTTTATTACATTAGTCAGCTGGTTACATGCAAGAAAACCATGTACGGAAACGCTTCATCCTACTACATGGACTCAAAGAAACAAAACTAAGCACGGTGACCGGGACTCGGGCTTCTACTCCCAGGCACGGTCCTCCTCGACCTCCTCTGGTTGTTGACGCTGCGGCTTCTGGCCCCTTGCCTCCTTCATCTCCAAGAACTCGGGGTAGGTGGATGTCGCATGACCCTCCTCCTGATGGAAGTCACAGTAAGGCAACTCTGCTCAGATGCCCCTTCTTCCTCCCGAGCGGTTCTTTCTTCTTCCTTGGCCGATCGCCCTAGCTTGCCGGGGCGGTGGGGGAGGTGTCCTCTCCCCCTGCATCCACCTCGGGCGATTGGATCTTTTCCTTTTGAAGCCTCCCCCTCCTTGCTCTCGCGGAGTCAAAATGATAACCCCTGTGCTCGCCGGGTTATTGGGTAGCCGCCACCCCGGGTGGCCTCGTCCACCAACGTTTTGACTCCTTTTGGGGTGGGGCGAGTGGGGGCCGAATGCCTCCATGCTCGTCCCCCTTTGGGGCTGGGCTAGAAGAGCCGGGGCGAGCTGGGAGGGCACCCCCATCTGGAGCTCGCCCCCCTTGAAGGGGCGGGGCGAGCTGGGAGGGCGCCCACCTCCTGAGCTCGCCCCCTTGAAGGGGTGGGGCGAGTTGGGTGGGCGCCCCCCTCCTGAGCTCGCCCCCTTGAGGATGGGCGAGTGGGGGTATGGCACCCCCCACTCCCCCTCACCGGTACTTCCTTCCTGGACTGTTGGCCGAGAGTTCCCTCGTCCACCTGCTCGGGTGGGACCTCCGGACCATCTCCTCTTCTGCCTCCGACTATCATGGCGAAGACAACCTCAAAGGTCTGCAGGACCTCTCGCTTGAAGTTTTCGAACATCTCTAACGTCACCCCAGCCACCGGGGGCTGCGAGTGACCTAGGTCGGAGCTTCCTCCACCTCCGTCCATGGAGCTCAGCTCGAGGCTTTCTTGAATTGGTCACACTCCACGCTCACCGCACCATGTGTTGAAACCGAGACTTGCGAACAAGACTTAGTGTCTGTGGAGTTCGGGGCCCTCAGCTAGCCGAGGGGCGACCAATCCTTACTCCTCCCAAGGGAGAGCTCTAGGTTGAAGGTGTTGGAACTAGGAACTGTACCAAGGGCTTAGTGAGGAGGTCCCTCCACATACCCGGAAGTTCCCTAGGAACTTCCCCTCCCAAGCCACTACTAAGCTTGGGCACCACTAGAGGCTCTCCTCACCCCCTAGAGAGACTTGGGGAGGGAGAGAGAGATGGAGAGAGCTAGCCTAGAATGAGATCCCTTCAAATGGTGCCCCCTTGGTCCTATTTATAGGATTTCTGAAGTTGGGCTGCAAATGGCCGAAAACTGGTCTGTCAGATTACCAAAATACCCTTGAACTGGGCTGCAGATAGCCAAATCCCACTGCTCTTAGACTGCGAATAACCAAAACTGGACTGCGAATAGCCAAATCCCGCTGCTCTTGGGCGCTAAACGCAGACCGCCTACCCGGCTTGGAGCTGGGCGAGCCGGAGGCCTCCCGGCCTCCCCGGCTCGCCCCAACGAGGCTCTGGGCGAGCCGGAGGCCTCCCAGCCTCCCCGGCTCGCCCCCACAAGGCTCTGGCCGAGTCGGAGGCCTTCCGGCCTCCCCGGCTCGCCCCTACTAGGCTCTGGGCGAGCTGGAGGCCTCCCGGCCTCCCCGGCTCGCCCCCACTAGGCTCTGGGCGAGCCGGAGGCCTCCCGGCCTCCCGGCCTCCCCGGCTGGCCCCCACAAGGCTCTGGGCGAGCTGGATGCCTTCCGGCCCCACCGGCTTGCCCCTACTAGGCTCTGGGCGAGCCGGAGGCCTCCCGGCCTCCCCGGCTCGCCCCCACTAGGCTCTGGGCGAGCCGGAGGCCTCCCGGCCTCCCCGGCTCGCCCCCACTAGGCTCTGGGAGAGTCGGAGGCCTCCCGACCTCCCCGGCTCGGCCCCACTAGGCTCTGGGCGAGCCAGAGGCCTCTCGACCTCCCCGACTCGCCCCCACAAAGCTCTGGGCGAGCCGGAATCCTCCCGGCCTCCCCGGCTCGCCCCCACAAGGTTTTGGGAGAGCCGTAGGCCTCCCGGCCTCCCCGGCTCGCCCCCACAAGGCTCTGGGTGAGCCGGAGGCCTCCCGGCCTCCCCGGCTCGCCCCTACTAGGCTCTGGGAGAGCGGAAGGCCTCCCGACCTCCCCGGCTCGCCCCTACAAGGTTTTGGGCGAGCCGGAGGCCTCCCGGCCTCCCCGCTCGCCCCCACGTTGGGGTGCATTTTGACATCCCTCCTGGTGAGGTCTCGCTGGGGTGCATTTAGACACCCCTCCTGGTGAGTTCTCGCTGGGGTGCATTTTGACACCCCTCATGGTGAGGTCTCGCTGGGGTGCATTTAGACACCCCTCCTAGTGAGGTCTCGCTGGGGTGCATTTAGACACCCCTCCTGGTGAGGTATCGCTGGGTTGCATTTAGACACCCCTCATGGCTACCGGACTAGGGAGCAGGGGCGAGTGGAGCTCGTCCCCCGCTGCTGGGGCGAGCCGGAGGCCTCCCCGGCCTCCCCGGCCTCCCCGGCTCGCCCCCACTAGGCTATGGGCGAGCCGGAGGCCTCCCGACCTCCCCGGCTCGCCCCCACAAGGCTCTGGGCGAGCCGGAGGCCTCTCGGCCTCCCCGGCTCGCCCCCACAAGGCTCTGGGCGAGTCGGAGGCCTCCCGGCTCGCCCCCACTAGGCTCTGGGCGAGCCGGAGGCCTCCCGCCCTCCTCGGATCGCCCCGACTAGGCTCTGGGCGAGCCGGAGGCCTCCCGACCTCCCCGGCTTGCCCCCACTAGGCTCTGGGCGAGCCGGAGGCCTCCCTACCTCCCCGGCTCGCCCCCACAAAGCTCTGGGCGAGCCGGAGGCCTCCCGGCCTCCCCAGCTCGCACCACAAGGGAACAGTCCTGGGATGCGCCCCTCAGAATCGACTCCCTCCCAATGCTCATCCCCCTCCTCCCGGAGTCGCGCCCTTTGGAAACATTGGGCCTAAAAATATCTTGGGCCTCGGGGGCCCACTCGGCGAATATAGGGTTGTACACATTCTTTATCAAAAACAAAGACGTCGCCGACGACCAATATCGCCGCACACGATAAATGTGACCACCCACAATGAATGTCGCCCCCACAACGATTGTCACCGCCCATGATTGTTGCCTCCCACGTTGATTATCCCCATCCCACGATGATTATCGTTGCCCATGACGAATGTCGCCGCCCTTGACCAATGTAGCCGCCAATGACAAAGGTCGTCGCCCATGACCAATGTCACCGCCCACGACATCCCCTCCTTCGGGACGAATGTCGCCGTCCACGATGAATGTCGCCATCCCCACCAATGTCACCTCCCCTGAATAATGTCGCCGCCCCTCGACCAATGTCGCCTCCCACGATGAATGCCGCCGCACCCGACGAATGTCTCCACCCACAAAAAATGTCGCCGCCCATGACATTTGTCGCCGCCCCCGAATGTCGCCACCCATGACAAATGTCTCCGACCAAGATATTTGTCGCTTCCAATGACAAATTTCACCGCCCACGATAAATGTCCCCACCCATGACATTTGTCGTCTCCCACGACAAATGTCACCGCCCATGACAAATGTTGCCACCCATGATAAATGTAGTTTGCCACGCACGAGGTCCCCCGTGCAAAAATGTCACCGCCCACAACAAATCTCGCTGCAACCGTAGAATATTGCCGCCGGCCAAGACCAATGCCCCCCCCCCCCCCACACGATAAATGTTGTCGCCCACGATTAATGTCTCCCCCATGACCAATGACGCCCCCCACGATCTATGTTTCCCCCACCACCAATGTCCCCCAACGACCAATGTCCCTGCCCACGACAAATGTCACCCTCATAACTAAAGTTCCCTCCCATGAACAACATTGCCCCGACAACAATTTTTTGTCGCCCGCGATTAATGTCACCGATCGACCAATATCACAGTCGACGACCAAAGTCACCGCCCCGACCAATGTCGCCTCCCTACCAATGTCATCCCCCACGAATAATGTCGCCCCGATGACCAATGTCGCCTCCCATGACCAATGTCGCCGCCCACGACCAATGTCGTCGACCACGACTAATGTCACTAATGTCGCCACCCCGACAAATATCGCCACCCACGAGCAATATCGCTTCCCCGAACAACATCGTCGCCCCGACAAATGTCGCCGCCTCGACCAATGTCGCTGCCCCGACCAATGTCGCCTCCCATGACCAATGTCATCACCCCGACCAATGTACCCCCCCCCCCCCCCCCCCCCCCCCCCCCCGCGTACGGGGTCCCCGCCCACGACTACTCGTAATTAACAGATAAAGTTTTAAAACTCTATTCACCCCCTCTAGAGAATACTTAGAGGACTCACTGTGCAATTTCATGGGATATGCTGCCCACCTGACGTGGCAGTATCCTTAGCCATTTCTGCCCTGGAGTCACACACACACAGAGGTGGTGGAAGTCAGTCAGGCATAACACTTATGCGAGGTATGAATATGTTGACATTTCATGGAAGTAGTTCAAGGAGTCACTGCTAGATCATTTTGTACCTCAGACGGCAATAGATGAGTTTGAGGAACGATTCCTGCAACTAAAGAAGGTGAACCGGTCAGTCTTGGAGTACCAATGGGAGTTTTCCTATCTTGCCCATTTTACTGACTCTTAACATCTGGATGAGGCTGGTTATGCCAAGAGATTTTAAAGGGGCCTCTATGATGACCTCAGGCAGGTCCTTTTGTTCATAGCAGATTCCGGCTCAGCTCAAATTATAGAGATGACAAAAAAGTTGGAGGCAAACCACCTCATGGTTCATAGCAAAGTGAAGAGGCCAGCGGATGATATGATGATCGGGGGAGGGAACACGGGTTGTGGACACACCATGAAGCAGGCCAGATTTATCAGATATCAGAATGGCAGAGGACGACCTTGTCCTAATTTTAGATAAGAGCAGAGGCCCACTGCTATACTTGCACCTCAACCACTACAGATCCAGGAGCCACCAAGGCAGGAAGGCGGGGCACACCCTCCACCGATGTGCTTCTAGTGTCACCAACTAGGTCACATGTGGGCTTATTGCCCTCAGAGATGGAGAAATCCTCCACCACCACCTGCTTCACCACCTGCAAAACAATTCAGAGGCTGTGGTCGAGGATGTGGTCGAGGCCGAGGATTTTATGGTAGAGATCATTGACTAGCCAGGGATCAGGTCTATGCACTAGATCTTGCTCAACCACAAAACCCCGAGGAGGTCATCACAGGTGCTCTAGTAAATTTCAATTACAATTTCAATTTAAATTCATAAACTATAGATTTGAAATAGAGTTTCTAAATGTAGAAAATTTAGTTACCCACATTATATAACAACTCTTCAGGCATAGTATTTATCTGCGGCAAACCCTCCCACACCCTATTTGACTTGGGGGCATCACACTCGTTCAACTCTGAGAGCTTTGTGTAGGACCTGGACGGAATTCAACATTTCCCAGGAATCACCAAGAGATTACGCCTTCCCAATGGATCCGAGATGGTATCCTCCGCCAATTGTAACATGCAGGTAGTCATTGGAGGAAGACCCTTTGAGACCCCGACCACGATACGAAGATTGTCGGATTTTAACTTGATCTCGGGCATGACATGGCTCCACGGGCATTATGCTCAGATTGACTACCCGATAAGGAGGATCGTGCAGAGAAGCAGAGACATGGAGGTGGTCTTCGAAGGTATTACACCTATCCCTCATACTTTACTCTCATCCATTTAGGCCGCCAAGGCCCATTTGTAGGGAGATGAGGTGTACTTGATTTGCTTTGAGATGGTGGAGGAGGAGGCCTCCCTAACTGACATCCTGGTGGCCCGAGATTTCCCCGACGTATTTTTGGAGAAGTTATCAGGACTACCCCCGCACATGGATACTAACTTCCAGATCCAGTTGGTACTGGGAGCGAGAACAGTATTCAGAGCACCCTACAGGATGGCCGCAAAAGAGCTGTCGGAGTTCCATACCCAATTATAGGATTTGATTGACTCAGTGTTCTTTTGGCTGAGCTCATCAACATGGGGAGCTCTGGTGCTATTTGCAAAGAAGGAGGACGGGACTCTTCAGTTGTGCATCGATTACAGAGAGCTCAACTGACTAATAGTGTGGAACACTTATCCTTTACCCCGGATTGATGAGTTGTTCGATCAGTTAGAAGGAGCGCACTGGTTTTTGAAACTAGATTTTAGATCGGGATATTATCCGTTGCGGATTCAGGAGGAGAGCATATCGAAGATGGCCTTCACGTCTAGATATGTCTTATACGAGTTCACGGTGATGCCATTCTGACTCACGAATGCCCCTTCTACATTCCTTAGTTTGATGAACCGCCTATTCGAGGCCTACTTGGATGTCTTTGTTATTGTATTCATCGACAATATCTTGATTTATTCAAGGACTGGGAAGGAGCATGGCCACCATTTAGCACTAGCATTAGGGAAGCTGAGGGAGCATCAACTTTATGTTAAGTACTCCAAGTGCCAATTATGGATGAATGAGGCTACATTCCTAGACCACATCATCAGCGGAGCAGGATTATTAGTGGACCCGACAAAGATTGAAGTGGTGCGGGATTGGCCACAGCTGAAGACAACTTCTGACATACAGAGTTTCTTAGGAATTGTCGGCTACCACTGGAATTTCGTGAAAGGATTCTCCAGGATTGACCTCCCGCTTACATCTCCGAAAAAGAAGGACGTACCATTTTTGTTGACACCATGGTGCGAAGCAACATTCCAGAAGTTGAAAATCTGACTCACTACTGCCCCGATCCTTGCCCTTCCATCTGGGAAGGAAAGATTTCAGGTCTACACAGATGCATTGTACCAAAGAATGGGTGTCGTGCTGATGTAGCACGGCCATGTTATTGCTTTTGCTTCCCTCCAACTGAAGAAGCACGGGGAGAATTACGCGGTGCATTACCTCGAGTTGGGAGCGGTGATTTTTGCATTGAAAATCTAGAGAAATTACTTGTACCGGGTCCATTGCAATATTTTCTCTGATCATAAGAACCTAAAATATGTGGACACCCAGAAGGATTTGAATCTCTGACAAAGACGATGGATGGAGTTCCTCTACGACTATCAGTACACTATGCACTATCACCCCAGAAAGGCGAACTCCGTGGCAGACGCACTTAGCCGAAGAGCAGGCAGATCCGATCCAGAGCCCCGACTGATGGCCATGGAACTAGTGCAAATGCTAAAGGACATACAGATCACTCTTGTCTCCAAGGCCGACCCTAAGTCTTATGCAGAATATTTGAATTCGATGCATGGTTTGTGATATCCAGGACCGCATCAAGTTTGGGCAGAGGTAGGACGCAGCATTGGAGTCAGTGTTTTGGGCCTTGAAGATAGGCCTTAAGGAGATTTTTCTTTGCATGATGATCTCATTCACGTCTGAGGACAAATATATATACCCACGGAGATAGGATCCTGGAGGACATCATGGCAGAAGCACATAATAGCAAATATTTTGTGCACCAGGGATCTCCAAGATGAGAGCGGACATGAGGAGAACGATGTACTGGCCTGCCATGATGAAGGAGATTGCACACTTTATGATACACTGTGATTCCTGCCAGCGGATGAAAGCCGAGTGCAAGAAGCCAGCAGGACTATTACATCCACTACCAATACCAGAGTGGAAGTTCGAGGACATCTCTATGGACTTCGTACATGGTTTTCCTCGCTCCCGCTCCGGGCATGACTCTGTGTGGGTGATCATGGACATGCTGACGAAGGTTGCTAGGTTTATTCCCGTTAGGAAGGATGCTTCAGTCGGTACCTTAGTGAGTTATTTGTGGAGCAGTTTGTATGATACCATGGATTTCCCAGATCGATTGTGTCAGATCGGGACGACCGGTTTACATCTAGGGAATCGAGAGCGGTCTAGGCTTATATGGGATCTCGGTTTACCTTTAGCACTGCTTTCACCCTCAAACAGACAGCCAGACAGAGCGTACCATCATGACAAAGGAGGATTTATTATTCCTCTGCATCCTAGACTATGGGGATCCATGAGAGAGATTGTTGTCGCTTACCGAGTACTCTTATAAGCATGGCTCCCTATGAAGCATTATATGGATGGATGTGAATAACTCCGCTATTATGGGTCCATGATGAGGATCCAAATGCCCTGGGATCAGAATTTGGAGAGGATACATATGCTCAGGTACGAAAGATATGTGAGTGGATGCTAGAGGCCCAGAGAAGACATGCCAAGTATTATGATGCATAATATCGTAAGGTAGGCTTCTAGGTGGGAGACTGAGTTTTCCTGAAGATACGTCTGGTGCATGGTGTCACGCGGGTGCAGAGACAAAAGAAGCTCAGTCCTAGATATATGGGGCCATATAGGATCCTAGAGAGGATTTTCCCTATGGCTTATCGACTAGAGCTGTCACCGGAGTTGGCAAACTCACATGACATCTTTCACGTCTCTTCACTCAGGAGGGCTCTACTTAGGTTAGAGCAACAAATTACTTATACATCAGGCCCAGTAGCATCCTATCTTTCAGTCCACTTAGAGCCGATACAGATCGATGACACCGACGTTTAAGTTCTGCGGCGGAAGAAGGTCCTATTGGTCAAGGTCCTGTGGTTGAATCATGGGTAGGAGGAGCATATATGGGAGCCCTTGGACCTTATGTAGCAACATTACCAGGGACTTGATGCACGAATCTTACACACCGCTATAGGCAGTAGCAAGACAGCAGCATGACACAGCAGTGTACCGATCGTTCAAGTAATATAAAATGGGAGTACATCCCCAAGTATCGATCTCAAAGGAACACGGTAAGGTGGGGTTATCTATTGAGGAATGACTTGAGATCGAAGTCCTTTAGGTCGGAAGGATTGTGGGAAGCTTGGATTGATTTATGGAAAATAAAATAAAACAACTAACTCAACTACTCCTATGTAGGACGCTATGCACTACTTCGCTTGGCGGGATGGAAACTACGCAGGCTGCTATGCACTGCTTTGCAATGGAGGATGGATGAGTAGGCAAGCGGAGGAGGTGGTTCGCACTGGCAGAATGATGGTCGCAAGCACCTCGTCAATAAGCATGCCACTAGCAATTGCTAGTGCTGCACACGAACGTAAAGGCGGTATGGAGGATAGAATGGGGGCGCTCCTCACTTGCATAAACCACACATGATAATTTCACAAAGACATGAATTACTAAATAATATAACTAGGTTTAACAAACATCATTCAAACACATCAATGATCTAAGGAATCAATACTACAATATGAAGGGGGTGAGATTACAACCAAGGCACGAAGTCTTGCCGGGATTCACGGTCAGAATCAAGGGTTGTCATGCCTTGTCCGAGCTCGGTCCACGACTGACGTCTGGGGTACGGAGAAGAGTTGTCACTTCCTTCTAGTTGATCCATCTTCTTCGTAAATCGCCTTTAGCCGTGATCTCGCCGGAGAACTCCAAGGATGCATCAAGTTGTATCTTGAAATGCAGGGTGGATGCTTCTGAATAATGGAGGAGGCCGAGAGGATACTCCGGCTCAAGATTTTAGCCAAGAATGTGTCCAGAGCACCTCCAAATGGTGGGCGGTGATGGAACGGTGGAAAATGGCAGAGCAGACCTCGAATAGGCGAAGATGATCAATTCGATCCCCCCTAGGTCGAATGAACCTGCGCACTTAAATAGAGGCGTTAATTTAAGAAACACACGATCAAAACGCACGACCGTGCGTTTTGGGCCGTGCGATTTACAGAGATAAATAGCGCCTAGAGCTACAGGAAGGTCGTGCGTTATTATTCACACACGAGTAGTGCGCTCGTGCGCCACCAAAAATGCACGGGGTAGGACAGGCCGCCATTTTTACCAGCTATATGAACGTCATGCGATTTCCTTCACGGACGATTGGATTCAATCGTGCTTTAAGGAAAATGCACGATGAACATCATCACAACCAGCTTTGAGTAAATCACACGATCAATTCGATCGTGCATCAACAATAATCGCACGGTCATGCGATTTACCCAGACTGCAATGCTCAGCTCATGGGCTCAATCCACCTGCACACAATCAAAACCAAAGCTCCAACTACACCGAAAACAAGACTAATATTCAATATAACAACAAGACAGGCATGGGGAGCCCCCAAAGGCATACCCCCAACATAGAATGCTCAATTGCACACCCCGAGAGGCGAAAAGAGTGCACTACGTGTAAAATGATAACTAAAGTTGATATGAGTGTTTTAACGCTAAAAGGGCAGTGCACGAGTGAGAAAACACGCCCAGATGAGTCCAAAAAACCTGATATAATTGGGACTCATCACACCACCAGACTTAACCGTTTGCTCATCCGGAGCAAACCATTCTATGCAAATGGGAAAAACAGCTAGCTAACACAGAAATTGTGTTACGGAATACCATGCGAAGTCGCACGCTCATGTGCACAAAAATATAGTAAAATAGATTTCTAATTATACAAGATAGTTTATAAATTTCTACTATAGTAAATGTCTATTACTACTACTCAAAATGTGAATCACGGTGAATCGTTCGGTCATGCAAAGGAAGAAAATAGACTGATTACTAAGATGCGCATTGCCAAGGATCGGGGTTCGGAACAGCCTCCACAAAAATTCATCAGTGTCGGTGACCATAAGCTTCGCACTCTCTCCACGACACTAGATCGGTTCACTGCGCGAGTCAGTAGAACTTTAGGTAAGAAACAGGGCTTGGGCTACGATATGATATAAAATGATAAACGAGGGGTCTAGCACCTAACCCAAATGAGCACACCAATAAAGCTACCCATGCACCACAAACAAGCGAGTGCATCACAAACCCAGACTTGGAATTTGCAACATGGGTGTATGCACCGCCTACTCCCAACACAAATTTTTTTAGAATTTTTCAATCTAACTTTTTCGTACAAATATTTTCTTTTTCTTTCTTTTTCATTCCTTTTTTTATTTCTTTCTTTCTTTTCTTTTCCAACAAATTTCCAATAAACAAAACCAACAATTTCCATTATGAAAATCACCACAACAACACCCCAATAAAGAAAATAAAATAAGACGAAAGCTCATATTTGGGTAGGATTGGCTTTTAGGCATTGGTGAGATGAAGGTGGAGCTGAATCAATAGGAAGGGGTAGGCACAAAGGGGCTAGCGAGGATAGGATTAACGGTAGGGTACAAAAGTTCAACCGGGCCAATATGATGGCCTACATCACGCTCGAGCATTAGAATCATCCTATGCCAATGATTTAAGAGTCGCTTGGGGCAAGTTCTTAGCCACCGAGAAAGGCAATCCTTCCTCCCGACTCTAGCAATATGAATCTAGCAATCATCTACACTCATCCCTATGTTACCGTTTGATTCACAACAAATTCACCAATTTGAGTAGAGTAAACAACATTTACACTAATAAAAAAAATAAAACTAAAAGTATTAAGAAAAATCTACTCTACGCGGATTTCTATGCAAACCATGAGCACTCGACTAGGAGCATTACATGAGTCGACATTTTACTCTGTTTCACAATCCTCAACTAGCACGGTAATTTCCAAAATTAAACAAGGAATTGATTATAACTCGGGGCATGCCTACAATTAAGCACGCGCTCAAGTGGGTGTATAGTGTGCGGTGAATATGACCCAAGAGAAATATAAAATAAGATTCTAATTTGTTGTGCTTTGAGTGAGTGAATTGGGTAAAAAGTACAGAAGCTCTCCCCCAGACTTAATCTAAACATTCCCCGCATGAAATAACAACGAGGATTAATGTATAAGTATAGGGAGGAGAAGTTACCCAATGCTCAAAATTGAGCATACAGAAGATTAGCGTTAATACTGCGATGGAAATTCAAGTCCACCACCAAAATATCACCACCCTACAAAAAGGACGCACCAAGTAAAAGAAAAAATAATATATTAAGGCATTTGCGGATTAGAAAAATAAAAACAACCAAAACTGGGTTGTCTCCCAGTAGCGCTTTTGTTTACCGTCCTTAAGCTGGACTTAATACCTGTATTAAGAAGTTTTATAAGATTATCTAATCATAAAAGCAGAAAATAATAAGTCCTAATTATTATTACATGATCAGCAAAATAATCAACTATAAGTTGATTTAAAGTAGTAACTAAAAATAAAAGAAGTGGGTTCGAACACCCAACAACAACTGACGAGAAGAACGGAGGCTTTCCATCTCCAATTTTCATCTTTCTTCATCCTCTTCCTCTCCTCCAATCGGCGGTGATGGATGAAGTAGCATTTACCACGCTGCACCCAGTCTTTCAAGGAAAACGCAGACAATGATGATGAGGTGGAATAGGCGATTGAATTCATCATTGCCATTTGCTTTTTCTTCCACGACTGCCACTCAGAATCACCCAAAAATGGGTCCATAAATTCATGCACCTGCAGGGGGATATATGAAATATCAGAAATTGAAGCAGGAGAGGGTTGCAGGAAGGATGAATTTATCAATATCAGCATTATTAGAAGGCGGATTAGGAAATAAAATGGACGAAGAACTAAAAGAATCAAACACAGGAGGAGTGGCCCTGGTGTCACTCCCATCAGGTTCCACAAAAGACTCATTGTCGACCGCATTAAGAGCAATGCAGGAAGAATATGAGCAGCTAGGAACTTCGGTGATGAGTTGGACCTTCTTCTCCGGTGATGAGATAGAAACCTCCTCACTATGGAAAATATCCTCCTCAGTGCAACTCGGCACAACTTCGGTCTTCGTAGCCTCATCCTGTACATCTAGAAATTTGGCAATAAGAGCTGAAGATACATGCATACTGATACAAGAAAAATATCTGAGTAGAAATAGGACTCAAGATAGAGTCCAATAGGAGTGAAAAATTATCATCATACATAATCCACAGGAAATGATGGCGTAGTAGAGGAAGAAAACTTCAAAATGTCATTGTAATGATCAACAATGATGCTAGTGGACACATCCACCGTGCTCCCATGAGGTAATGGGGACATGGCATATATGTCCTCAACGATGGAAGGGGTAGTGTGATTGGGGAATGGTTGAATGGTGACAAGAGGAGGCTCATCATCACCCTCCAGTTGCATTCTCCATATCTCACAGTCCTTCAATGCATGATCAAAACTCTGACAGCACAAGCAGTGCTTCCCGGTAGGTTTTGACCATGGAAAGGCCAAACAACCCGGTGTAGTCGATGCTCGCGAAGGGGACACATAATTATAATACATAGGTTCATTGTATGAAGATCTAGATTCTCCATACGATGAACTATACAGATTATAATTATGGCTTCCTAAATAGCAATCATCGCTAAAAGGATTAAACGATTTACACCATCTACATTATTGATAGGCATACATAGTGGTGCAAAGAATGATTCACCAATGATATAAGCGGGAGAAGAACTTAGTATGCATGCAGGAAGATTTAAAATAGAGGAATCCTGATTTTCAAAATACTTAAAATAGAAACAAGCAGAATTTACAAGCACAAAATTGAAATAAATGCGAAATACAAATGGAAAGGAACCTTATCTCCCGTCGCTCTCTCTTAAGCAACTCACGCGACTGAAGTTCCCCGACAACGACGCCAAAAACTTGATGCGCGAATCTTACACACCGCTATAGGCTGTAGCAAGACTACGACACGACACGGCAGTGTACCGATCGTTCAAGTAATATAAAATGGGAGTACATCCCCAAGTATCGATCTAAAAGGAACACAGTAAGGTGGGGTTATCTATCGAGGAAGGACTTGAGATCGAAGTCCTTTAGGTCGGAAGGATTGCGGGAAGCTTGGATTGATTTGTGGAAAATAAAATAAAACAACTAACTCAACTACTCCTATGCAGGCCGTTACGCACTACTTCGCTTGGGGGGATGGAAACTACGCAGGCTGCTATACACTGCTTTGTAAGGGCAGATGGACCTGTAGGCAAGCAGATGAGATGGTTCGCACTGGCTAAATGAGGGTTGCAAACACCTCGTCAATAAGCATGCCAATAGCAATTGCTAGTGTTGCACACGAACATAAAGGCGGTATGGAGGATGGAATGGGGGCGCTCCTCACTTGCATAAACCACACATAATAATTTCACAAAGACATGAATTACTAAATAACATAACTAGGTTTAACAAACATCATTCAAACACATCAATGATCTAAGGAAACAATACTACAATATGAAGGGGGTGAGATTACAACCACGGCACAAAGTCTTGTCGGGATTCACGGTCGGAATCAAGAGTTTTCATGCCTTGTCCGAGCTCAGTCCACGACTGACGTCCGGGGTACGGAGAGGAGTTATCACTTCCTTCTAGTTGACCCGTCTTCTTCATAAAGTGCCTTTAGCCATGATCTCGCCGGAGAACTCCAAGGATGCAGCAAGTTGTATCTTGAAATGGAGCGTGGATGCTTCTGAACGATGGAGGAGGCCGAGAGGATACTCCGGCTCAAGATTTGAGCCAAGAATGTGTCTGAAGCACCTCCAAATGGTGGGTGGTGATGTAATGGCAGAAAATGGCATAGAAGACCTCGAACAGGCGAAGACGATCAATTTGATCTCCCTAGGTCAAATGAACCTGTGCACTTAAATAAAGGAATTAATTTAAGAAGCGCACAATCAAAATGCATGACCGTGCATTTTGGGCCATGCGATTTACAGAGATAAACAGTGCCTGGAGCTACAAGAAGGTCGTGTATTTTTGTTCACGCACAAGCAGTGCGGTCACACGTGACCAAAAATGCATGGGGTAGGACAGGACACTGTTTTTACCAGCTACAGGAAGGTCGTGCAATTTCCTTCACGCACGATTGGATTCAATCATGCGTTAAGGAAAACGCACGATGAACAGCATCACAAGCAGCTCTGAGTAAATCACACGATCAATTCGATCGTGCATCAACAATAATCGCACAGTCGTGCAATTTACCCAGACTGCAATGCTCAGCTCATGGGCACAATCCACCTGCACACAATCAATACCAAAGCTCCAACCACACAGGAAAGAAGACTAATATTTCCTATAACAACAAGACAGACATGGGGAGCCCCCAAAGGCATACCCCCAGCGCAGAATGCACAATTGCATACCCCGGTAGGCAAAAAGAGTACACTACGTGTAAAATGATAACTAAAGTAGATATGAGCGTTTTAACGCTAAAAGGGCAGTGCACGAGTAAGAAAATAGGCCCAGATGAGTCCGAAAAACCCTATATAATTGGGACTCATCAGGACTCTAAGCATCAGGTATACCCTTACCCGTCTGAAGTTTTACTTTCATTTACCATAAGTGAGAAACCCGTAGATCCAATCTTAAATTCGAGGACGGAATTATTTTCTTTATGTATTGGGATTTATAACATCCATAGACATACTAGACCCCTAAGATGACTTTTTCATGACTAGAGTCATTTCATAGGCTTAAGTCAACCTAAGTGGCCTTAGAAACAAAGTGGTTATGTGAAATGCCACTTAGGGTGCTAATAGCAATTTTAAGCACTAACCTAGGGATAAGCCAAAAGGGCCCCAAAATGACAAGTTGACCCCACCATTACTCACCTAAACCCTTAGGGAGTCCCTTTGGGCACTTAAGACCCAATTGGGTCAACCCAATTGGTCAAGTTGAGCAAAGTCAACCCTGGCCCTAAATGGGTCAAACCTCTCTAATTAAGGGCAATTATCTTTCAAATGGCCAATATGACCCCACCATAACAATAATAAACCCTTAGGGAGTCCTTTGGGTCACTTAAGACCAGTGGTGTCAGCCCAATTGGTCAAATTGACCAAAGTCAACCAAACCCTAATTTTGTTAAATCTCCTTAATTTAGAGTCACATAGCTATCTAATGACCCAATTGACCTCGCCTAAATCTTCCTAATCCCTTAGGGAGCTTAAGGGGTCACCAATAATCCATTGGGTTAGGTAAAACCTTTGTTTTAGGTCAAAACTAACATTGGGCTCACATAGCTCAAATTGGGCCAAATAGGTCAAGTGGACCCAAATTGACATAACCTAGCTAGCCATAATTCACCCTAATTAGTGCCCATGAGCCTCATTATTCCAATGTGGGTCAGACACATTGCATTGGTTGACCTAGGGTCAACCCTAACTCCATAAGCTCAATTTGACCACTTTAGGTCAAGTGAGCCCAAAGCCCAATTTCAATTGGGTTTAACCAAGGATTAAGCTCACATGGATTAAATCAGAGGAATTAAAGGTGGGAATGATCTAGGATTGAGATTGAACCCAAGGAAAAATCTAAGAAAGGAGGTGGTCGGCCACCCCATTTAGAATCCAAGGAGGGAATCAAGGATTGAGTGCCAATTCGCACTCAATTCCCACTCCCAAATGTCTCTCTAAGCATAAGTAATAAATCCCAACCTTCCTCGAGTCGGCCAGCTACCAGATGGTGGAGGAGGTTGTTCCTATAGGTGGGCCAAGAGATGTCATAATGGCACTCTGGGTTTACACGCTCCCCACTCTAATCTGAGCACATCATCACCTTCAGAACTCCCCAAAAAGCAGAATCCTCAACTTTGGAGAAGTAGCAACCCCTGGAGAGCATAATCAGTTTGTGTGCTCAACCTCACCTCTAGCAATGGCACCCAAGAGAATTACTACGCAATCGATCGTGAATCAGGCAGGCTTCCCTTCCTCCTCCCTCTATACTAGATCTATGATGTTTATATGCTCGATTCGAGCTCAATTGTGCTCGAATCAAGGAAGCAATCGGTTCAGATTTGAGCCAATTTTCCACTCCCTACATTACCTATTCCGTCCATCATCGGTCAGCTAACCACCACCCAAAAACAACCACCACATTGATGCAGGTGGTGGTGGTAGCCGGTCGGGAGAGGGCTCAGGTGGCCAGGAAATAGCCATCGAAAATTGATCGGGATGGGATTATCCCATCCCTTGGTAGGAGGTTGAAGATGACTCCCTGGCCGTTTGATCTGGGCTTATGGTTATATGCAGGATGATATTTCAAGCTAGATTTAAGGCCACATAGAAGCTGTTTTAGGAAAAGTGGCCAGAGACACAAGTTGTAGCTCTAGGCGTCTAGTTTCTATAGGAATTTAAATCACCCTATTTGGAACAATGTAGCTCCCCCAACACACAATTTAGTGTGGGGTGTACATAAGTAGCTCAAGTCACTCTTTTGAGTGCCACCACAAAACCACTCACTCAAATAAGCTGAAATTTCAACCATGCATGTGTTATGAGCCAGTGCACCCCCTGACCAAAAATGGTAATTTTGGGGAATAAATTTTCTATGGTTTTGTATAACATTTCATCAATCATGCATGTATTAATTAGGTGAGCAAATGACCTCAAATCCATCCAAATTTTTGGTGGGTGATTGGTTAGGTCAAAATCTGACACTGATCTAAATTACAGACAATTTGGGTTAGTGCATGTTGGGGAAATTCACATGCATGTTAGCTTATGAAAGGGCTGATGTGCATTTAGCCCTTTCTACATGATTTTGTGATTCCCCTTGAATCCCTTGAAAACTGTGCATGCATGTGAAATGGTGATGTAAATCACCTTTGAGAGTTTGGATGGATTTGGAAATGATTTTCCATGTATATTACATTTAAATTAATTAGTCTCACTCACATATTAATGAAATATTTAAGACCAAAATGATTAGAAAGTTACCAAACTCTGGCACATGGACACTTGAGCCAATTTACATTTCAGGATTTTTTTTTTTAAATTCTTAGAATTAAATTATTTCCCTTAATGTCATTAGCTTAATTTGCCATTATGGGTTACAAATAAAATAAGTGTGATAAAATACTTGTGAAAAATATGAAAAATTGTTAGTATACCTTTTAGATCATAAGGGACCTCTGGTACATTTATTTCAATTTTTGGTTAATGGTAACCAGTGGTTCCTTCATTTTGTCGAATATTCATGATTTTGAATAATTAATTATTACTAGTGGAAATAAATGTTAGAAAAATATGAACATCTGTTAGAATATATAAAGGGTCATTTACATCCACTAGAGAATTTTTGGGCATTTATTTGATAACTGAAATATTTTATATTAAAGAAAATGTATTATGGCTACATTTAGTAAAATTTGGTTATATGACTATTTCTTTCTGAAAAATTAGTAAATTAAGTAGGAGGAAATGTTAGATCATTATTAAGCCCTTGGAATTTTCTTGTAATTTTTTGTTAGTTAAACTTGGTGATCTTTTAATAATGAGCTTATCGCTATA
The DNA here is from genome assembly GCA_033032865.1 of Dactylorhiza incarnata. Taxonomy (NCBI): domain Eukaryota; kingdom Viridiplantae; phylum Streptophyta; class Magnoliopsida; order Asparagales; family Orchidaceae; genus Dactylorhiza; species Dactylorhiza incarnata. The sequence goes on from JAWHQI010000269.1 coordinate 2,814,842, forward strand.
TTTAGTAAAATTTGGTTATGTGATTTTCCTTGTCTGGAATATTATGAAATTTTGTAGTTGTTCATTTTGGATAATTATTTAGCCGTAAGAATTTTATTGTAATTTTTAGTTGGTTAAAACTTTGTGATCTCTTAATAATTATCTTATGTCTATATTTAAAAAAAATTGGTTATGTGAATATCCCTTTCTGGAAAATTATGAAATTTTGTAGGAGTTCATTGTGGATCATTTTAAGCCCTGGGAATTTTCTTATAATTTTTAGTTGGTTAAAATTTGGTGATTATTTAATAATGAGCATATGGATATATTTAGTAACATTTGGTTCTGTGATTATCCCTGTATGGAATATTATGAAAATTTGTAGGAGCTCATTTTGGATCATTATTAAGCCTTTGGAATTTTCTTGCAATTTTTAGTTTTTTAAAACTTGGTTATCTTTTAATAATGAGCTTATGGCTATATTTAGTAAAATTTGGTTATGTGAATATCGCAATCTAGAAATTATGAAATTTTGTAAGAGTTCATTTTGGATCATTTATAAGCCTTAGAATTTTTTTTGTAATTTTTAGGTGATTAAAACATAGCGATCCTTTGTAAATATTGTTTAGGCCCAAGTTTTGTATTAATTATTATTGGCAAAAGATAAATTAAAAAAATTACCAAATTCTGGAAATATTGATATTTGACCTAGGTGAACCTCTGGAAAAATTTGTAGCATATACAATAATCAGGAAATAGTACCTCTTGTTGAATTTGGAAGTCAATAAATAATTATGAAAGGATAACTAATTAGGTCCTTTAATAGAAAATGAACAAGATTGATTATGAAGACATTATTTGACATGTAGAACTTTAAGAATAAATTTGAAGTCCCTTGGACATGATATTCATATACACTTCATGAGGACCTTAGATTACACGTATTATCAAAGTTGGTCTGCGGATAGCAAAACTGTATTTAGTGATTAGGACCTTTTTTGATCATCATACACAGACCCAACAACCTTGGAACTATCATGTACAACATAGGATGATGGGTATGTCAATTCATCTTGGATAAGTTCTCAAATTAGGATTGGAGTGCGGTTAGTAAAATGCTTATGCATAGAAAGAGGGATGAGATGTCATGAGCCACCAACAATAATGTGGTATGTTAAGCTTTTGAGATTAGACCTTGATAATGGCAAGTGGTAGGTGTTCATAGGGCCAGGATATTTACTACGTGACCAAAAGGTCTCATTCCCTAATAACCCCACACTTAGCCTATTTAAGGTCTGGTCCCTATGACTCGCGCAAGAGTATGCAGAAGCTCATGAGTACCTATTGGGAATATTGCCCCTCAATGTTCCCTATATTTGAAGATGCATCACATACATTGCTAAGTGCATATTGTATTTGATAAGCCACTTTATTTCATGATAAATACATGTTTAAGTCATTCTAAACCTTGGAATAGTACTTTGCATTTCACAGTCAAGAACCGCTGAGATATCAGTTTGGTCTCAGTTGAACCACTGAGACTCAGCTGAATAGCCGCTAAGAAGGAGTTTGTCTCAGCTATGCAGCATATGGAGTAAACCGCTGCGAAAGACTACCCGTCTCAACGGATCTGCTGAGATGCAGATTATTTCAGCCATTGAGACTGAAGCATCCGCTGAGACAAATTCAAATGTGAACGTTAATCTGGAGGGATATATTTCTGATGCAAGGGACAAGAATGCAAGATAAGCTTTTCTATTATGGTCCATGCTATGACAAGGCACTCCTTAGAGCCGTTGAAGATTGCTCGTGGTATAAAAGAGATTGCTAGGGCAAATGGAACAGTACTGAAAATCGGGAAGACATTGTATAAGTTATACTAAACTTCATCTCTTTCCTCAAGTGAATTTATCTCTCTCAAGCTGCAAGCAGATCAATCCAAGAGAGGTAGATAGTTCTTGCTGATTCTTTTCAGAAGAACATGTTGATATTCTTCCCTCTACAAATGAAGAAGACCAGGTGGTGCAAGGAAAAAGGCTATTGTTATCCAGTCCTGCTCCATGCAAAATCTGATGTGTTATATAACATAAATATCGACCTGAAGGTTTAATTTATTTAAACTTACGTTGTAAAACTACAATCAATTATCTCTATAAGAACATTCTTGTTCTGAGTTTGTAGGGCTTGGTGCCTGAGTTGTAGGGTTGTACTCCCAGCCTGAGTTGTAGGGATCTTTGATAGGCCTGAGGTTGGTGACTAGGAGTGTCACTGAGTTGTAGGAGTAGAGTTACTCTAAAATGTAGGGCTGCTGGCCTGAGGTAGGGTTTTGGTGGAAACCTGAGAGGTCCTGGGGGATCTATGTTATAAGCTATTTGAGGTGAGTTATTGGAGGAGATTGTCGTGTCTAACACACTGATATAAAGGTGTAGAGGGAAAGTGGATGTACTCAGACCATGGGGAACCACTATAAATATCATGTGTTTTGCTCTACTTTGTATGACAACTAGAATAGCAAAATATAAATATAAAAATCAAAGAAACCTATTCACACCCCCCTAGGTGAGTTAGACTACTACTAAATAAACTATCAAGTGGTATCAGAGGGAGGTTGGTCAAAAAGGCCTTAACAGTCTGCCCAGATCCTATAAAGAGTAGTCTACTGCTGTATCCAATGACTGGCCCTGAAATTCATAAGGAGATGAGCTCCATGAAGCTTCCCATACGCAGAAAGGAATCCTTTGGCATATGGAAGCAGAGGGTTGGGCTATTTATGGAATCCTCAGACCCTAATGTTGGAACTGAGATTCGGCCCAACGAGGAGTTCAGACCCCTAAGAGGGGGTAGCTTGCACTTACTGATCTCGCAGAGGAACCTGACCGAAGACTTAGAACTAAACATCGAGCCTTGGCTGCAGCGTGGAGGTCCCACCACATATCCGAAAGATCTTAGAGCGATTCCCCTCCTAAGACAAAGCTGAAGTTGGGCACCTTGGAGAGCTTGAGGAGCTACCCAATGATGTCCTAAGGAGGAAGAAGCCAAATATCAGGATCCTCTCCAAAGGTTCCATTCATGGTCTATATATAGTTTTCTCCACTGGTTTGCTAATAGCGTAACTCCGCCTTTTGGTTTTACTAAATGCACCCCAAACGGGTCTGCTAACAGCCAAACTCTGCTGTTCTAAAAGGCTATCGACAGCCCACCATGGGTATCTAGGTAAATTCACCTCTAAACCCCATGGGGCGAGTGGCCTGTTTAGGCGCCACTCGCTAGCCTTCCCGCGAGATGGACTCTCGAGTTCTCACTATATGAGTGGCCCGTGATGGTACAACTCGCTAGCCCCCATGGCCTCCAGGACGAATGGGGTTCCGCCTGGTGGCTCATACATCCAGAAGCCTGGGGGGGCGAGTGCTTGATGAAGAATACGCTCGCCCCACTTTCTACCAACTGGAGTCACTTACGCGAGGCGGCGAGCCCTCACTTTCCTCGTCATTGCTAAATGCAACCCAAAGTAGTGAGCTTACACTCGCCTCTCCCTCGCCCTATGCTCCTCGCAAGGAGGCTATTCTGGCTCACCTTTCCCTCCCGACCCGCTCCTCGCAAGGCGGTGAGCCCCTTCTTGCTTCGTATGTGCTTGATTCTCTGTTTTACCCTTCGGCAAATACGGGGTTGTACACAATCCCCACTCGTTGAAAGATTAACATAACCTCGTAAAGAAATAACCAACCCCTGGTGTTCGCCGGTGGCTGCTGACCTGGTAGGAATCATTTGGTGGGCCCCATCCACAGCACTATAAAAACTACCAATCATGTGTGATGGGTAACCCTTTGACCCTTCAGCTTCTTTCACCATCCGCTACTATAGCTGCTAAGATGCCTATTTTGAAAGTAGCCGAAGTTCGCCTGGATGCGTCGTGGGGTGGGCGTACGTGTTGGGAATATTGCCCTTAATGTTCCTTAGATTTGAAGAGGCATCACACTCAATGTTAAGTATATATTGTATTTAATAAACCTTCTTTTACATCATGTTTATGCAGGGTTATATAATTCCAATCATTGGAATAGTTCTCTGGTATTACTGTAGAAATTGCTGAGACGACAGCATGGTCTCATCTGAACCGCTGAGACACAACCAGAGCCACTAAGAAGGAGTATGCCTCAGCTGAGCTGCATTTAGACAGAAACCGCTGAGAAGACTAACTGTCTCAGCAGATCCACTGAGACGAAGATAGCTTAGATGCTGAGAATAAAGCCTGTCTCAGCCCAACCATTGAGACAAACTTATATTTGAATAAAGGTCTGGCGGGATCTACCTTTGGCGCAAGTGGGTGGAAAGCAAAGATAACAGTTTCTATTTCTATCCATGCTGTGACAAGGCACTCTTCAGAGCCGTTGCAGGTTGGAGGAAATATAAAAGAAGAAGTTAGGGCATAATAGATGGTGTGGAAAATATTCTAAAAGAAAGCTACTGTGTTATTGACGGCTTCCACAGTTATCTCAGCCTACTTCTTGAAGCTACAAGCAATCAATTGAGATAAGATAGTTCTTCCTGATTCAATCCAGAAGAACAAGTAGATCTTTCTTCATCTACAAGCAATCAACTGAGATAGAAGCAAGGATTGAAGCAACTGCCATTCAGCCCTGCTTCAAGACAGCGCCTATTGTGCATCAACAATAGAAGACCAGCTCTGAAGGATATATCTTTACAGTCCTCTGTTGTAAGCAAACATTATAAACTCTGTTAGGAAAACCCCTTATGATTTATCTAACTAATTACTTATTGTGATTTCATTTGTTAGGTTATATTACCCACATTGTATAGAAAGGGTAAAATAGTCATTAGATATCCTATGATGTCATACTCACCTTAGAATGTCAAGACCAGGTCAAGATAAGCACAAATTTAGTTAAGTTAAAATATGCGTCGAATAGAAGTCGACGCAACTTTGACTAGATGTCGATGCAACTCTTACTGAAAGTCGAAGCAATTCAATCTGCATGTCAAAGTATCAAGTCAAGTCGACGCAACGTCGAAAGGAACTCAACGCAGAAGGAAGAACATGTCGAAGCCATCTTAGAAGTCAACGCAACTTCGACTTCAACTCGACGTAGAAGATAAATTTCAAGTCCAAGTCTTCAACTCGACGGATACGTCGATAAGGACTCGACGCAACGTCGACATCTGAGTTCAGCCAGAGCTAAGAAGGAATTTGAAGTTACTTCGATAAGAGCTTAGAGGTGTTTCGATATGACAAATGATGAAGTCGACCCAGCGTCGAATACATACAGAAATAAAAGTTTCTCCACTGTCCCTTCTAATACCTTTTCAGAAGGTCTACAAAGTGGAAGACTGTTCCCCAACAGCTTGTTTATTGCCAAGAATGGAATGGAGTATTCCAGTAATGCAACACAGATATTCTTGGAAGTTTATTTAAAACAGATGGACGGGTCGGGAAGAAAAATAGAAGGCAGCAACAATTGTCTAATGGACATTCGTTCTAAGGACAGCCCAGAAGAAGAAAGAAATTCAAATGCAAATGATAGAGAATAAGAATGCTGAGAGGGGAAGAAAAAGATAACCAACTGATTGTTATTCTGTCTTTCAAAACAAGGCTTCTCCATCTTCCTCCTTCAACCCTAAGACAGAAAAGAAGAACATCTCTCTCTGCACAGCAAAATAACAACACAGCTGCTTCATCTTCGTCATCACATTGCAGTAAGACAACAAAAGGGCAGAGAATCAGGATCAATCCCAAAACCCTTGCAATCATCACAATCATAAGCAAGGGTTCATGACATTCAGATCCTGTGATAAACAGAAGCTACAACATTCAAGAAACAGCTTCTGAAGAATTCTGAAAGCAGAATTCTATTGTCCTCTTTCTTTCTCCTTCTTCATTCACGTACTGTAAAAGAGTTTTAAGAATCTCTCTTTCAAAGGATTCAGTGGTTCTAAGAGTCTACTTATTAAAAGACTCAGTGGTTCTAAGAGTCTCCTTATCAAAAGACTTAGTGGTTCTGAGAGTCTCCTTATCAAAATACTCATTGGTTCTGAGAGTCTCCTTGTCAAATGACGCAGAAATAGTTAGTGCAATCCTACCAGGGAGGTAGAAGAGTGGATTACCAACATTTTGGGGAACCACTATAAAAATCCCGTGTCTTTTGGATTGAATTTATGTGTTGTCCATCTTTATTGTTTTCTGTTTTATATTTACTGCATTTACTTTATTCTGTATTGGTATTGTTTAGTGCATAAGACTTCGTAGTTTTTATTGTGTGTGCACATTTAGTATAAGAGATTTTAAATCTCTATTCACCCCCCTCTAGAGAATACTTAGAAGAAAACTGTGCACTTTCAATTGGTATCAGTGCTAGGTTGATCATTAAAAGGTTAACACCATGATCAAAAGATCTCCTCACTCACATTTCTTTATTTTAAATTAACTAAAATTATTTTATAAAGAGAAATGAGTTCTAAGGACTATGCATCAACAAGACCACCAGTGTGTAACTTAAGTAAGTTTACACTCTGGAAGGCCAGATAAAGTTTTATATGAACTCTATCGATGAAGTCATCTTTGATGTTATCATTTTAGGTCCCCCAGCTCCAGTCATACATGATGCCAGTGGATCTTTAACATAGGATGCTGTCCCAAGGAATGAGTGGACAGATGCTGAGAAGAAGCAAAAGGCATATGATGCCAAGGCAATGAATATTCCGGTCTCCACAATGTCAGATGACATTTTCCAGAAAGTTGTTGGCTGCCAATCAACAAAAGAGATCTGGGAATCTATTTCAGAATTGTAGAAGGGAGTTCTGATGAAAGAAAGGACAGGAAGTCCCTTCTTATATCTCAGTATTAGAACATTCAAAAGAATGCTGAGGAGAATGTAGTTGAGATGTATGACAGATTCAGCTCTATAATAAATGAGTTGAATGGTCTGGAAAAGGAAATCTCTCTAACTGAAATAAATGATAAGATCCTCATGTGCTTCCCATGCTCATGGAACTCAAGGATCTGGGCTATCAGAGAGTCCAAATTCCATAGAGAGATTTCTACTAATGCTTTGCTAGGAAAGCTCAAATCCTATAAGATGCTATTGAAGAGCAGGACTAAAATAGAGGCTAAGGAAACAATCTCTACTCCCATCCAAAGGAGTCTTGCCTTGAAGGTTGCTGAAGAAGAATCCTCCACTCCTGAAGATGAGATGTTCATTCTCTTAGTAAGGAGATTCAGAAAGTGCATCAAGACAGAAGACTCAAAAATAAAAGAGAGTAGCTCAAAACCCAGATTTGATAAGACTCCAAAGAAGGAAGTGATTTGCTTCTCATGCAATAAGTCAGAGCACATAGCCCCTGAGTGTCCATAAGAACAAAGGGACAGGAGCAGCACCAAAGAGGAGCAGAAAAGAAGTCTTTCAGGAAGAAAGTCAAGAATAAAGGTAGAGGTTTCATTGCTGAAGCCTAGAGTGACTCTGAAACAGAGTTAACCTGGTGCTTCATCAGAAAGTAATGAAGAAGCTGCCTTCATGATGGTAGTAGGTATCTCCTCAGATGATGAAGAAGAATAAGTATCGCTGTTTGACAATTTTGATTTTAATTCTGATGATTTTAAAACTTGCTTCAAAGAATTTTGCAATGATCATCTAGAGGTACAAAAAGAAATAGAGAGAATTAGGGTAGAACTAGAGAACCTTAACAAAGATGATGTATATTTGAGAAATCAGGATTTAATTGGTGAGATTAGTAATAAGGAATCAGAATTAATTGGAATAAGAAATGAAAATCTAACACTAAAAGAAGAGCTAACAAAGGAAAAGGCCTTTGAGGACTCTCTCAATGGGAGGAGTCAAAAGCTCAAAGATATTACACAAAATCTCTCCATGAGATTTAAGTACATAGGTCTAGGAGCAGACCCATGCACTACAACAAAAGTCCATAGTAGACCAGCCTGGAAAAATCAGTTAGGTTTGTTAGACCTAGTGACCATCAGACAAGTAAGAGGCGTGTAGTATTTAAGGATCAGGATATTAATAATCCTAATAAAATAACTATATTTATTAAAGTAAATCCAAATAATGAAAAGAAATCTCTAGCCAAGAGTAATTCAGAGAAATTAACCAACAACAATCAAAAGGTTAAAGTCAAAAGTAGAATAATTAGTCATTTTGTAGATCTAATACATTTGGATATATTTTATACACATTTCAAGTACCAGAATAATAAACCTAGATTTGATAAACTCATTCTCTGCCATCCAAAAGGATATCATGAAAGACCCTTCTATTCTTTCATAGAACCTTATATTGGTAGAAGCAAAGGGACCAGGGTAACCTGGGTACCCTCTAATGTTTGAGCTACTTGTGCATGATGAGGTAGGATCCTTCCAATAAGATAATGGAGAGGGAAGGAAGAACTAAGGCCTTAATAAAGAACTAAATCCAACAAAGGGAGTGATTTCTTCTCTGAATCCCCTTATTATTTTCTTTGGTTCATAGAAATAATAGTATAAATAATATTTTCAATAAAATCATTGCTGGGAAAAACAGCAAGAAATTTCTAAGAAAATAAATTTGTTTATTCAGCATTGCGTCGAATAGAATCCGACATACCGTCAAATTCTACTCGACGTCTGCTTTAAGAGCAATCTGCAACAAACAATTCGAATAGCATTCGACGTGACGTCAACTTCATATCAATGCATCCATTGATTTAATACATATTCGTAAAATTCAAAGCTGCGTCGAGTTCTAACTGACGCAACATTGACATAACAAGCGCGTGCAGTTTCACTTCTAGAAGTTGCTTTGACACATTTTGGCGTGCTGACTATTAATCTTTGTCGATGGTGCTTCGAATACAACCCTAAGTTGCAACGAATCATCTTCTTTCATGGAACATTGGCGTCGAATTCATTATGCTTTCAAATTCTCTCTTTCTTGCCCTCATGCTCCCCTTCTCTCTAGCTATCTCTCTCATATTCCTATTTTCTTTCTCTCTCTCTCTCTTCTCTTTGCAGGTACATCACTACAGGATTAATGGCTCCTCCTATGATCAACTTTGGTTTCGATGTTATATAGACTCCTTCAACGCTGCTTCAGATTACTCCAATGTCATTCTCGGCATTATTTCATAATGCTGGATTGACAATGCTGATTTCTACAAGGTGCAAGATCCTTGATGTTGAACTGATAGAGTTTAAATACAATCTTCACATAGGAGAGGATGGATTCCTTAATGGGAAAATAGATGGGACTGACATAAATATTATAGAGGAAATGCTATCTCACACCTTGGCTCTACCGACATGTGATGAGTCTGATGAACTGACAAGGGAAGAGACATGTAAGGCATTACAGATCATGCAGTTCAGGAAGGAAAAGCCAATAAATCTGAAGAAGAATGATGTGGCAGAGGAGTATAGATATCTAGCTGATATAGTGGGGAAGGTGCTGCTATGCAAGATATTTGCTCATGGTGTCATTCCCAAGCAGCAGCTCCAGATAATGGGAACCATGGTTCTAAATAAGAAAATCAACTGGGAGAATTGTCTTTTAAAGTTAATTGGTCATAAATACTCTCATAAAGAAAATGCTTATATGAGATTCATGAGCCAGGTACTATTCCACCATTATCCAATGGTGTGCAAGTCTAAAGGAGTATCTATTCCTCCAGGAAAGAGAATGAACATTGGAATCTTCTCCAAGTGTAGCAGGCAGATCCTAAAGCCTTGGCAAGTTGCTTCTTCACCTGCTCCTTATCCAACTCCACTGGATATAGAGAAAAATCTACCAGATCCTCCAAGGGATAACAATCGAGCACAGGACACTCTAGCAGCCCACCACAATAATACTCCAGATGATGATCCAACTTAGTTCACCTAGTCCGTTCCATCCATTCAACACCCAGAACCTGCACCTCAGATTCCTCTCCAACCACAACAACAACAATCCACCATAACTACAGACAACAAGTCTACTCCTTTACCACAATATCACATCACTCCAGAAGATAATCAATCCCACTCCCTATCCACCAAGATCTTCCAAACTTTAATGAGAACTTCACAACAATCCCTATAGTAATCCTATCTATACCTACTCTTACCGCACCACCTGTCTCTACCACACATCCTACTTCTTGCTTTGACCTTGAGCAAGTGATTTCAAAAGCAGTAGGATTAGCTACTAGCACATTTGCTGATCTACTAGCCACTCAAGCCAGGAAGTTTAATAGGAAGTACTCCCACATGGAGACTGAACTACAAAGATCACAAGAGTCCCTCATGGCACTGAAATCAACTATATCCTCCTCCATGGTAACTAAAGAGTTCTTAACCTCCCTTGTAAGTAAGGTTCAGAAGGGGGAGAAGATCCAGGAGGAGGAAAGGCTTAATCAAGGAATTATGAGTGACCAGGAGACGGACAAGAGTGCACAAGAAGAGATTGCCCCAAGTGTCCCAGCTGCTGAGGTTCATGACCCAAACAAACTCACTGTTTTTCAAACAGGAATAGTCCAAATGGAGCATCTTGTAAATCCTCCAGAAAAGCTTGCATCAATTCAGGGGTGCCAGCTGCAGAAATCCCTGAAGTAACCCAGGGGGATCTTCCATCAACTCAAGGGGAGCTCCTAGAAGATGATCGGCTATTGGATAAGGTTGTAATGATTTCTAAGGAGAGTGCTCTGACTGTTGAATAAGATGCACAATCTCAGGGGAGCCTCCCATAGAAAATGAAACTCATCAAGATGTTGGAATTATCGCTGAAGAAGAAGAAGAAGAAGATGAGGAACTGAAGTTTGCACCAAGAAATTTAATACCACAAGTCTTCTCAAGGAAGAGGAAAACTCCTGACAAAGAATAGTGAAGTCCAGGTATTCTGTAATTATGAACACTTTACATTATATCATCTGGAGGACACAACTGTTAAGAACAATATGACTACTTGACAATGTATAATATGGCCTGTGATTCCATTCAATAATGTCTTTATTGTCTATGCATATATTGTTTGTATTTGAGTGTATGTCAATGCATGTTTGAAATCACATACTTTATTTTGTAAAATTTGTTATTATAAATAGGGGGAGATTGTTGGGAAAAACCTCTGTGATTTATATAACAAATTACATAAAGTGATTTTATCTATTAGGTTATATTACCCACATTGTATAGAAAGGGTAAAATGGTCATTAGATGTATTAGGATGTCACACTCACCTTAGAGTGTCAAGACCAGGTCAAGACAAGCATAAATTCAGTTAAGTTAAAACTTGCGTCGAATAGAAGTCGACGCAACTTTGACTAGATATCGACATAACTCTGACTGAAAGTCAAAGCAATTCAATCTGCCTGTCGAAGTATCAAGTCAAGTCGACGCAACATCGAAAGGAACTCGATATAGAAGGAAGAGCATATCGAAGCCATCTTATAAGTTGACGCAACTTTGACTTCAACTCGACGCAGAAGATAAAGTTCAAGTCCAAGCCTTCAACTCGGTGGATACGTCAATAAGGACTCAACGCAATGTTGACATCTGAGTTCCTCCAGAACTAAAAAGTAATTTGAAGCTACTTCGATAAGAACTCAGAGTTGTGTCGATATGATGAATGATGAAGTCGGCACTGCATCGAATACATACAGAAATATAAGTTTCTCTGCTGTCCCTTCTAATACCTTTCTAGAAGGTCTACAAAGCTAAAGACTGTTCCCCAATGGATCGTTTATTGCCAAGAATGAAATGGAGTATTTCAGTAATACAGCAAAAGACATTCTTGGAAGTTTATTAAAAACAAATGGATGGGTCGGGAATAAAAATAGAAGGCAACATCAATTATCTTATGGACATTCCTTCTAAGGACAACCCAGAAGAAGAAAGAAGTTCAAATGCAAATGATAGAGAATAAGAATGCTGAGAGGGGAAGAAAAAGATAACCAACTGATTATTATTCTATCTGTCAAAATAGGGCTTCTCCTTCTTCCTCCTTCAACCCTAAGATAGAAAAGTAGAACATCTCTCTCTACACAGCAAAATAACAACACAGCTACTTCATCTTCTTCATCACATAACAGCAAGACAATAAAAGGGTAGAGAATCAGGATCAAGCACATAACCATTGCAATCATCACAATTATAAGCAAGGGTTCATCATATTCAGATCCTGTGATAAAAAGTAGCTACAACATTCAAGAAACAGCTTCTGAAGAATTCTAAAAGCAGAATTCTATTCTCCTCATTCTTTCTCCTTCTTTATTCACCTACTGTAAAAGAGTTTTAAGAATCCCTCTTTCAAAAGATTCAGTGGTTCTAAGAGTCTCCTTATAAAAGACTCAGTGGTTCTAAGAGTCTCCTTATCAAATGACTCGGTGGTTCTGAGAGTCTCCTTATCAAAAGACTCAGTGGTTCTAAGAGTCTCCTTGTCAAAACACTCAGGCACAGTTAGTGCAATCCTACCAGGGAGGTAGAAGAGTGGACTACCCACATTTTGGGGAACCACTATAAAAATCATGTGTCTTCTGGATTGAATTTCTGTGTTGTCCATCTTTATTGTTTTTTGTTCTATATTTACTGTATTTACTTTATTCTGTATTGGTATTGTTGAGTGCATAAGTCTTAGTATTTTTTATTGTGTGTGCACATTTCGTATAAAAGATTTTAAATCTCTATTTACCCCCACCCCCTCTAGAGAATACTCAAAGGCAAACTGTACACTTTCAAACTCTGTAAGAACATTATTGTTCTGAGTGTGTAAGGCTTAGTGCCTGAGTTTGTAGGGCTGTTGAGCCTGAGTTTGTAGGGTTGTTGAGCCTGAGTGTGTAGGGCTGTTGAGCCTGAGCTTGTAGAGCTGTACTCCCAGCTTGAGGTGCTACCGTGCATAATTGTTGTGGATACAGCACCAGCTAGAGGACTACAACCTCAAGGTAAGTAATTCTCCACTGTTTTGTGACTCATCCAGTGCTATCTCAATTGCTAAGAATCCTTTCTCTCATAGCAGGACTATGCATATAGAGATAAGGTATCATTTTATTAGAGAACATATAGAGTGTAAAGATATCTGCCTTGAACATGTCCCCACTGACAATCAAGTTGCAGATATATTTACAAAGATATTGGATGAGGCTAATTTTAATGGTTTCAAAATTGAGCTAGGAATGTTGAACTTAGAATCAGTTTCAACATTTCATTTTGTCTATCATGTTTATTATTTTATTCCTTATGATTTGATAAAAGATAGTCATGCTTTAAAACACTTAGTGACATGATTAGGCGGTAAGACAATCTAATTTAAAAGGGTTCACTGCTAGGCAGTGAGTTCAGCTGAGACAGTCTCAGCTGAACCACTGAGACAGCTAAGTCGTCTTAGCGGTTAAGTTTTCCTTGTCCCAACGGTCAATCTTTCCATCTCAGCAGATCCCCTGAGACGGGATTGCTTAATTAAGACATCAATTAATTAAGTCTAATCAACATCACACTTTAAGAATAAATTGTAATACACCTATAAATAATGCTATGTTGATTAAATCACACTTTTCACACTCTAGACCCTATCTAGCAGTCGAGATGACCCATCCTTTCCCGTCGACTCAGTGACTCATTTTCTTCAAGAATGGCGCCAAAGAGTTCAAAGGATCTTCTGGAAGGGTATGAGATAATAAGGAATGGATTTCAACATGCTCAGCCAGAGATTGGAGAAGTGATTCAACTTCTGGAAGGACAAGGGTTAGAATGTCTACTGTCTGAGCCATCAGTGATTCTCAGAACTGAAGTTCTAGAACTGTACAATCAAGTAAGGCTTTCATCTTCCAAGTCCTCTATAAAGTCCAACATTGGAAATTTGAAGATTAAGATATCTCCAAGGAAGATGGAGAAAGCATTTCAACTGCCATCCTACAGTAATGATGAGGAAGATAGTGTGTCTGAAAAAGACAAAGAGAAATCCCTCAAATAGAGTGAGTATAGTGATGCCAAGACTGGCTCACTAAAGAGGAAATATTTCAATCAAAGAGGGAAACTACTATCAGATATAGTATGCAAAACATTACTTTGCAAACCAGAGTCCCATGATACTATTTCAAAGTTTACATTTGAGCTGATGACAAGTGTGGTCTTAAAGAAAAAGACCTCATGGGCTGCTGTGATCTTCCAAAGGATCAAAGAATGTCTGCAGGCTCCAAACCTAGGCATAATTCTTTCTCTTTTCCTTCTGAACTCATATCCTGAAGAATTTGATAGCTCTAATGGATCCAACCTTCACTACCTGAAAACAATGGACATAAGAACTCTGGATAGGTTCTCAAGGGTGTCCCCAATGAGGTAGCCCTCTGAGGTTAAGGAGAAGAAAAGGAAGTTAGTCAAAGGACTAAAGAAAGCTAGAATATTAAGTTCTGATTCAAATTCAGAAGCTGCTGAAAATGTCCCTGCTGAGGATGATCATGGATCTGATAGCAGTCAAGACCAAGATGTTAATGAAGAGCCTGATAAAGCTGAGGATGCTGCTGCGATGAAGAGAAGTCTGATGGAAAAGAAGGAGATCATACTCAAAGTGATGCTCCTAAGCCTCAAGATGCTGATAACAATGCACACACTGTGCCTGCGGAGTCTGCAAGACATGAAGAGGAGAAATCAGATTCTCTTTGTGATTTGCAAAATAAGATTGACATAATTATTCTTAATCTTAAAAGAAGGATAAGTCTAATCCCTGATAACTCCCCAAAATTCTTGGATTCAACTGATCCAGAAAGTATGAATGCCCTATCTGAGGGGGAGGAGCAAGAGAATTTCTCAGGTTCTAAAGATGTCAACATTGACAATGATGAAGAGATTGATGATGATAAAATTGCTGCTGATAAGAATGATCACACTGAGGGGGAGCATATCCCTGCTCTGGCTGAGGGGGAGCAGGAAGAGCATGCAAAGGAGCCATCCACTCTAAATGAGTGTGATAATCAATCCCTCAAAGAGACCAATGTACCCCATGTTGCAGCTGAACAATACAATTCAACAATTGCTGAAGTACAACCCTTCACCTTTACTGTCTCAAATGAACTTTTCCTAAGTTCCATCAGTACACTTTTTGATGGTCATATGACCTCAATAAAGGAATATATTGATAAATCTATTTCTTTTGTCAAGAGTGGAGTAATGTCTGAAATTCAGGTAATAAAGGAAGAAACTTCTTACCTTAATAGACAGATGACCAAGTGGTTTGATCTAGCTGAAAAGTCAGTTGTAGCTCAGAATACAATATTGAGATCAATGGACAAAAGTCTGCAACTCTCAGAGCAAGATATGACATATGTCAAGAATTATGTGAGCAAGATTAATGAGGAAATAGAGAAGGCCTCCAACCACATTGAAAACTATGTGTGGTCAACAACAACAACAAGGATTGGAGAGGCAAAAAAGATGAAGGATGAACTAAAATCAGACCAAGAGAATGACTTCCAATCCCTATCTAGGTTTCTGCTACCTCCCAAAGTGTAGAACAAAATGTATTTGAAGAAGCCAAAAAGGGGGAGGAGACCAATGCTGAGACAAATTCTGAGTTTTCCCTCAAGGTTCTGCAAGGAACAAGGATAGCACTGAACCTGCCTCTGCTGGATAATCTAAGAAAAGAAGATTTTGACTTTGAGGCTCAAGCCAAGGTTGCTTAAGATGATCAACTTGTATCAAGGAGGAAAATAGATGGTGTCTTGCTAGCTGAAGAATTCATGGCAAAGAATAGAAGTGAGCAGGCCAAGGACCCTGATTATAAGCATTGGAGTGATGACTCAAAGAGTATCATTCTAAATGCAGGGCTGAACCATGTCCAGATCTGTAAAGATATTGACAGAATATATCCTGCAGAGGAATGGATCAAGCACCTTGAGCGGAATTCCTAGAGGGAAAGGGTATTCAAAGAAAATCTTGTAAGGAAGAACAACCCAAAGAGGATGCCTTCAAGATATTTTCCCAAGCCATATCTGTATTTCAAAAGGCAAGAGAATAAGAGAAAGACAGCTGAGATGAAAGTTGTTGCTCCAAAACATAAGGCTAATGATGGAGGTGCATAATGCTCAAGTGCAGCAAAGAAAAGAAAATCATGAATGTTGGGAAAAACCCTTGATTTAACTTAACAAATTATTTAAAAGTGATTTTATTCACTAGGATTTAATTTACCCATTGAATAGTGAGGGTAATTTGGTCTCTAGATATCTTAGGATGTCACACTCAACCAAGAGTGTCAACACTAGACCAAGGGAAGCAAAAATGGTAGGAGTTAATAATTTCGTCGAATGGAATTCGACGCAACATCGAGTTCATGTCGACGCTACTCCAACTAGAAGTCCAAGTGGTTCAACTTTACTATCGAAGTAACACTAGTCGACGTTACATCGAATAGATATTGGCGCAGAGACCAGAGACTTATCGAAGGAACATGAGAAGTCAAAGCCATCTAAAGTCGACGCGGAAGAAGAAGGAAACATTAAAGAAGGAGAAAAAGGCTTCTACTTCAAACTCAACGCAGAAGGGAATACATGTCAAAGCCATCTAAAGTCGACGCAACGTAGACTTCATCTCAACGCAGTTAATGAAAGTCAGAGTGGATGCTATTCAACTCGATGGGTGCATCGACAAAAATCGACGCAACGTCGACTAGCTGAGTTCAGTCAGAGCACAGAAGAAATCAAAGCAGCTCTTAGATGAACTCGAAGCTGCGTCGATAAGTGAGGAAGTTAATTCGATGCTACGTCGAATACAGACTGTGAAAGTTCAATCTTTACAGCTATCTTTCTGATGTTTCTATCATGGCCCACATCTTTCAGACCGTTCTTCAACGACCTAATAATTGCCTGAAGAAGAAGGAAACATTAAAGAAGGAGAAAAAGGCTTTCTTGGAAGTATACACATTCTGGTTGGACGGGTCAAGAAGTAATTAAGGAAGGAAAGAGAATGTCTATCAAATATACCTTTTCAGGTCTTAACTAACAAGGAAACAAATTCAAAATAGAGACAGGGTATGTAAGGATAAAGAAGGAAGAGAAGAAGAGATCATTAATCACTATCCGTCGTCTCTTCCCAAATTAGGGTTTCCTGTCTTCTTCTTCCTCACTCTCAGAAACTCTAATACAGAGCTGTGAAACAGAATAAAAGAAACTGGTGTTCTTCATCTGATAGACCAGAAGAACCAACTGCTGCTTCTCATCACCATCATATAACAGCAAGATCTGAGTTAGAACAAGTCAAGAAGAATCTGACAATAAAAGTCTCTGCAGTTCATCTTCATCAAAAGCAGAGACTAATCAAGAGCAGATTCTGTGGGACTTCAAATTGGCTGTTCTTCAATCAGCCATCATAAGAATTCTGAGAACAGAATTCCTTCAACCTTTTTCTTTCTTCTTTCTCATTCTGTAAAAGAGTTTTATTAATCCCTATTCAAAGGATTCAGTGGTTCAAGATCTCCTTATCAAAAGATCTGGTGGTTCATGATCTCCTTATCAAAAGATCATTGGTTCTAAGAGTCTCTTGATCAAAGACTCATGCACAGGTGGTGCATTCCTACTAGATGGTAGAAGAGAGGACTACCCACATTTTGGGGAACCTCTATAAAATTCTGTGTCCGTGCTGTCCCATTCTTTTATTCTGCACTTATTTTCTGCTTTATTTATTCTGCCTAGATTGTTAAGCATAACTCTTTAGAATAAATTATTGAATACAGTTAGGATAGAAAATATTTAAATCTCTATTCACCCCCTCCCCCCTCTAGAGGATTCTCAGAGGCACACTGTGCACTTTCAATTGGTATCAGAGGGAGGTTGATCATTAAAAGGCTAACACCTTGATCAAAAAGACCTCCCACTCTCTTTTCTTTTCCTATAAACATATTTTATAAATAAAATGAGTTCTAAGGATTATGCTTCAACAAGACCTCCAGTGTGTAACTTAAATAAGTTCACACTCTAGAAGGCTAGAATAAAACTTTACATGAATTCCATTGATGAAGATATCTACGATATTCTTCTCACAGGTCCTCCTGCTCTAGTCAGACAAAAGGAAGGAGAAACCTCAACAACTGAGACTGTTCCAAGAAAGGAATGGACAGAAGCTGAGAAGAAGGTCAATGCATGTGATGCCAAGGCCATGAATATTCTGGTATCAACAATGTCTGATGACATTTTTCAGAAAGTTGCTGAATGCCAATCAGCAAAAGAGATTTGGGATTCCCGCACCACAATGGTTGAGGGAAGTGCTGATGAAAGAAAGGACAAAAAGTCCATTCTCATATCCCAGTATGAGAATTTCCAAAAGAAGGCTGAAAAATCTATTACCAATATGTATGACAGATTCAGTCTTATCATAATGAGCTTAGAGGCTTAGACAAGGAAATATCCTTGACTGAAATTAATGATAAGATTCTCATGCGCTTCCCTAGCTCATGGGATTCAAGGATCTGGGCAATCAGAGAATCCAGATGCCACGGAGAAATCTCAACATAAGCTTTGCTAGGAAAGCTTAAGTCCTATGAGATGCTCCTGAAAAATAGGGTTGAGGCTGAAGAAAGGGAGACCTCTCCAGCTCCTGTTCAACAGTCCCTTTCTCTCAAAGCTGCTAAAGGAGAGTCATCCACTCCTGAGGATGAAATATTCAGTGTACTGGAAAAGAGATTCAAGAAGTGGGTAAAGACTAAGGACTCAAGGAGAAGAGAAAGGGACTCAAGGCCCAGGTATGATAAGTCTCCAAAGTAGGAGGTCACCTGCTTCTCCTGCAACAAACCAGGGCACTTTGTGTAATGCCCCTGTTTTTCGTTAATTATTTATGTGGTCGCTGTGGCATAATTTTTGCATAAGGGCGTTACGTCAGCTCGCCAGGTTTAGTTTTGAGCCTTAGCATAATTAAAGTATGTAATTTAGATCGAGCGTGCGAGATTTCAGGTCATTTCGAGTTATAGAGAGGATTTTGTGTAGTTATTGAGATCTTTGCTTCGGGAAGCTTTATCCCGAGTTTGGCTCGTCGGAATTGAATTCTGACTTCGACGTTGGATTCATAGCACCATTTTTTAGTTGGGGTGCAAATTTTGTAGAAATCCGAGGTGATCTAGTCACCCTCGCAGTTTAAGTGAAAGGGAGTATTATTTAATTAATTAAATATTAAATTAGGTTTTTATTATAAAATCTAAAATTCTCTCCCTATCCTTCTTCTTCCTTCATCGATCCAAACTAGTTGCCGAGCGAGAGAGCGGGATAGCAAGAGCGAGAGAGCGAGAGCGAAGCGTCGTGGAGCTTCCGGCCAACGATTCCTAGGGCTGTTGTAGTCGGAATCGCGTTTGGGGAGTAGATTTGGAAAGCTCTCGGCGAGATCTTCGTTCTAGTGGTGAGCTTTTCCCGTTTCATGGAATTTTTGGAGTTAAGGTAGTGACCTAACTCCTCCTTTTTGATCCAAAAAGCTTCATGTTTTCGTGCTCGAGTATTTCCTTAGCTTTTGGAGCGGAGAAATTTGAGTTTTCGCAAGGTTAAGGCAAGTGGCTATCCTCTCCTTCTCGTTGTTTTCTTAAAGCACTGTTTTCTATGGTTATGTGTTCTTGCTTTGTCTTGGCTTATGATTTATGGTCATGTCATTTTGATCTCGAACCCCCCCCCCTCGATCCTCCCCGAAGTATCGGAGTCTTCCCCCGGAAAAATCTGTAGTAGCCCGAAACTTACCCTTGTTGCATGCTTGTGTCTCGAGAGCTTCATGTACAACCTTTCCTAACTTGAGAAACTACTGATTTCTGCCTAATATCTCGAGAAATCAAGTCCTGCATTTGGATTTCTCGAGAATCTGCTGCTTCATGCATTAAATTCTCGAGAAACTCATACTCCCTGCTCAAAATTTCTCGAGAAAACCTTGATCCCTGCATTTAGATTCTCGAGAAATCATAGTAACTACCTTGGGTTTTTCTCGAGAAATCATAGTCCCTGCTAGAGATTTCTCGAGAAATGAATGACCCTATCCTTGGATTTCTCGAGAAGCTCCTGTCACCTACCTTAAATCCTCGAGAAGTCATGTTCTCTGTCTTTTCTTTTCTCTCGAGAACTATATTGACTCTGCCCTTGGTTTTCCCTAGAACTTTATGACATCACTCCTTGATTTCTCGAGAACTAGGTTCTTATCCTTTAGATTCTCTAGAAATGCCCTCTACTTCTTAGTACTTGAGTTATGCCTCCGATTACTTCTCCTCTTTGAAATCTCATACCCGTTGTGGTTAAATAACTTATGGGTTCTCCTATGAATAGTGTTGGGAAATGTTTACTTTGTTGTGACCCAATCTCTTAGGTCATCCTAGTGATTATTCTTTTTCGGGCAACGCCCCGTGTTTCAATTGAAATTTATTTAATAAGAACCATTGTCTTTAGCCTTGCACGGTAGTCGTGTTTGGGGGACAGTGGGGCTTTGTTAAGCCTTGCACGGTGGCCATTTTAGGGGTGGTCAGCAGGCTCGTCCTCAGGCCCCGTGGGTCGTGTTTGGGTGGTAGGCGATAGAGAAACCGCCACCCATTTCTGGGCTTTGGGTGGCGGAGTATAGTAACCGTCCCCGTTTAATTTGAGTTGATCAGTCTCTTTAAATAGAATTTACAAGATAAATGAACCATGCTTGTTCCTCATTTTAATATTTGGTGCACTCGGTGCATTGCTTAGTTCTTTGCTTTGGAGTTCTCCTTTTTTTCTGTGAGTTTGGCCTGGGTTGGTACCCCTTATGCCTTATTTATTTACTTCTTGTTTCTCTACCACTTGTAAATCCCTTGCTGAGGCATTCTTTGTTTTATTGAATGCCTCAGGTTTTGAGCCATAGCGGCTAGTGGTGTAGCCCAGAGTCTTCGGGAGTTTCAATTGCTGTTTTACCCCGCTACTGCGAGGTAGTTGTTGTTAGTGTTGTTCTTGTGTTCAGACATGCTAGATTGGAGCCAATGGGTTAGTGTCAGATTGTTGATGCCCATTGTGCCCTTTTGATACCTTATAGCTTACTTGTCAGTTAAATGACACTACTTTTAGATCTCGTGTATCTTGCTCTCTGGGAATGATTTATGTCTAGGTGCATTATAGTTATATAATGGCTTTTCTTTCATCCTCATTGCATTCCTTTTTACTGAAATCCTTATCATTAAAATCTCCTAAAGGTATTTTCTATACATATACTACGCCTAGATATGTGCATATCATTTACTTTATGTCCTGTCATCACGTGCATTTAGGACCTTAAGTGAACTAAATCAAGTATTTTCCGCTGCAATTACATATATTTTCTCGGTGGACTAGTTGATCCACGAACTAAGAGACACAGTTCTTACTTCAAACCCCAATAAATGATTTCAAATAATGAATTATCATGTAATCATGTTTGATTTAAATAAGTAATAGGTTCCCGCCTGAGTGTCTGCAGTTGTCTCCTGCATGATGTGGCATCATGACACATATTTTCTCTTACTTTAATATTCCTAAATTCGGAGAAAATGCGGGTTATGACAGTTGGTATCAGAGCGAGGTTGTTCGACAAGTCGGTCGAGCAACAAATTCTGATATAGTATAGTTGTTTTGGTTTCATTGCATACACACACCAATGTGTCATTAGTACGTCTTGGCCGAAGCATGAACACTACACTCATAGTATGATAAGAAGTATACAGGGCATATTATGTAGTATGGGATGCATAATATGTGTCTGTATATAGATCCACCATAGGTGGCAACATGTGACGGTTATGTAGTATGGGATGCATAACCATCATCACATGGATGCCCATTAGCACATTTTCTTTTTGTTACATGCGATATTATGTAGTATGGGATGCATAATATTTCATGTGTACGCCGCTCATAACATGCATTAAGGCCTTTAGTAGAATGCATAGCACAACCTACCTTACATAGCATTGCATAAGCACGCGTACAGAGCTAATGATTTAAATGATGACATATGTACACACATGATTTCAAAAAAAAAACACAAGAAAATTCATGCAATCATGACCTTTGCACATGAGTCAAGAGGGATGATGTAGTATCATTCCCGAATTTAGCATAACATCATAAAAAAATGTTCCAGTGAAAGATGGTGGTACTGGCAAGTATCTGTACATGTATGTTCTGAACCAAGCAGTGTAGTTCTAGTGTAAGGTTAAGTTTTAATTATAGGTTTATGCATATTAGCAGAGATGGCGCCTAGGCGAATCCCGACTAGATCAACTCCTCAGTCCGAGGGTGAGACGTCCAGAGCGTAGAGCGAAGCCTTGATTGAGAGTCTGCGCCAGAGCAATGAGGCTCTGACTAGGCAGATGGTTGCGATGCAATCGCAATTTGAGGCATTGTTGTCTGCCGGTGCTAGGCAGCAATCCGTAGTGCAGGCCCCCGGAGTAGGACAGACAGTACCTACTCCTCCTGCTCCCTTGGACCCCCAGTAGCGATTCCTCTAGAAATGAATTTCATATCGCACTTTCAAAGGTTGGGTCCTCCATCGTATGACGGTCGAGCCAACTTCGTGGCCTTAGATGATTGGCTTATAGCCATTGAGGAGATGTTCTTATATTCAGGAATCACCATGGATCAGAAGGTGATGGTTGCCGCATAGCAGCTTAAGGGTCTCGCAAAGAGTTGGTGGTTGAGGGAGAAGGAAGGCCTTTCCGAAGGATGTTCGTGGGAAACCTTCAAAGGAATGTTGTTAAGAAAGTTTCTGCCGTCGGTAGAGCAAGACCGATTGATGAATGATTTCCTGCATCTGAAGCAGAGGCAGCTCTCGGTGAGTGAGTATAAAATGTAATTTTGCAAGTTGAGCAGGTTTGCTCAGACCTTGGTAGCCTTGGAAGAAGGAAGAGTAAAGAGATTTCTGGGTGGTCTCCGTATTGACATCCAGCAGCTGGCCAGTGCGTACAGGTCGGAGAAGTACGCCGAGGTAGTAGAGGCAGCGCTGAAGGTTGAGGCAATTGATAATGCCAAGAATCGAGGATCAATAATGAAGAAGGGAAAGAGAAAGGTCGGAGAAGAAGGTAATTCTGGTGCACCTGGCTCAGTCTTGAAGAAAGGAGGTGGTGAGGTCTGCAGTTTCTGTGGCCGCTCTAGCCATCCGTTTGAAAAGTGTTTCAAGAGGAAAGGAGTTCAAAAGCAGCAGCAAGTGCTGGAAATTTAGGGTGCTCCGAAGGGAGAGGTGCTCTGCCCATTGTGCAAGCAGAAGGGGCATGATGCGGCCCAGTGTTGGACCAAGGAGAAAGTCTACTTCCAGTGCGGACAGAAAAGGCACATGAAGTTTCAATGCACGCGAGTTCAACCCCCATTGCATCCAGTTCCGCTTCGAGCCTTGCCGCCGCCGTAGCATCAGGATAAAGGAAGAGGAAAGCTGAACGTGTTAACTTAGGAGCAAGCGCAGTCTTCGACCCAAGTGATCGCATGTTAGACATTAAGCCAGCTGTTAAGTCTTGATTCCTTTTAGTTTCGCTTTATTAGACTAGTTTCTTTTTCGCGCTTATAAGGAGATTTAAGGTAAAGAATCATTGGGCGCGTGTTTTTTTTGATTCGGCTGCTACCCATTCGTTCGTTGCAAGGACTTTCGTTGAGCGTCACCGTTTGACCCCTGAGCTGGGCAACGATTCATTCCTCGTTAAGTTCCCTTCTGGTGATTTGGGATCCTCGAACCAGTGCATCCGAAGTTGCCCTGTTCTCTTAGGAGATTTCTTGGCTGTTGCTGATCTCAAGGTGTTGGACCTAGAAGACTTCGACGTGATTTTGGGTATGGACTGGTTGTCCAGTTATGATGCTGTCATCCGATGCAAGGAAAAGCGTCTGGACTTTGTGATGGACAACGGTCATCCCATGAGCATTTTTGGATCTCCATGCCAGAGCTCCCCGATAATATCTGCGGCATGTGTTCAGAAACTGTTAAATTCTGGTTTCTTGGCTTACCTTGTTTCGGTGTTAGAAACTATTGGTGGTTCGCCGTGTATCGAGGGTGTTCCGTGTTGGGTTTTCTAAGTACCATTCACAATGATATGAACACATCAAATGTGCGCAGCGGAAAAACTAGAACAACCCAAAGAGTAAGGATCTTGCAGATCTCATGAATCAAAAGATTAGGAAAGAAAAATGCAATATACCTTCGCGGGATTGAGTCAATACTCAACCAACGTGCTCCAAGAAGGAATCTGGTAGACTAAATCTGAGTTCCAAGAACCGAAATGTATCGGCTCCTCTACAGCGATCCACACGAACGATGGAGAACCCCAAAGCCTTGTCGAACAAGGAAAGGGTCAGAGTAGGAAGCTCTCAGCGTCCCCACGGACTGCTTGGTCCGAGACAGGGGAGGTGGCGACCGTCGGCGGCGGATCTCAGCGGACGGGAAGAACGAGAACCCTTTCTTGCAGAACTTTTCCGAACGGCTGTTCTCCTCTTCAATCGCAAAAGGTTTGGTCTATCCCGTGTCTCTCGAAGACCTAATCGCGTTCCTTTTATACACAAGGAATAAAACAGGCTATCCGCAGACCAGAGGAAAAACAGAACATTTCTGTATAGATTTACACATTCGCCGAATTCGACAATTCGACTAAACAATATAACCAAATTCGACTATATACAATAACTGATAGTTTATATAGGTGTAGTCAATAATACCTAGAGGGGGGGGGGGGTGAATAGGTTCTACTTATTTTCTTTGTTTAAACCCAATGTTTCTAGCTGCAGAAAACACAAGCACAGAAAACACACAAGGATGTATAGAGGTTCCTCAAGACAGGGTGTCTTGAGTAGTCCTCTTTCCCCTTCACCTTTCTAACAATGAGTTAGACAAGGCCACAAACACCAATCTCGGCTCCTTGAGCTTACACCACAAGTTCCTCAGAACTTCTCAGATCAAG
Organism: Dactylorhiza incarnata; assembly: GCA_033032865.1. Taxonomy (NCBI): domain Eukaryota; kingdom Viridiplantae; phylum Streptophyta; class Magnoliopsida; order Asparagales; family Orchidaceae; genus Dactylorhiza; species Dactylorhiza incarnata. The sequence continues at coordinate 2,839,669 of JAWHQI010000269.1, forward strand.
AGTGATCCTACCTAAGGCACATTAGCCCTACACTCAGGCTCAGCAGCCCTACACCTCAAGCTCAACAGCCCTACACCTCAGGCTCAACAGCCCTACACCTCAGGCTCAACAGCCCTACAGCTCAGAGTTATGAACTCCTACCACTCAGAAATCCCACAGATTTCCTACCTCAGACCTATCAAGAAGTCGTACCTCTCAAGCTGTCAACACAGCTTTACACACAGGCTCAACAGCCTTTTACTCAGGCAACAATGCCTTACAAAGATGTAATAGAGTTTGAGTTAGATACAAAAGACAAAAGGATTTACTCTTAGGTCTTCTGGATCCTTTCTTCAGATCTGAAAACAATAGCTTCAGATTTGTATTCCCTTGATCTTCTCCTTCAGCAAAGCAGAAGATCAACTTGCCTTTCTTGAGTTTATACAGGAAGAGCTAACTAATCTCCCTTAGAAGATTAACTTTAGCTGCAGAGAATGACTTCAACTGGCTGAATCGTGAATGCTCGATTGCGGCGTGTAGCAAAAGCTTCTCAATAGAACAGTACTCCTTGATGTGCCCTAACATCTTCTTTTATACCCCCAGAAGGCTTCAACGGCTATATCAATCCTCCTGACACAGTATGGGGCTGATTGGACTTGCTTTTCCCTCTCAAATGTCATTTGTGCCAAAAGCAGATCCCGTCAGCACATTTGGATCTGTCTCAGTGGTTGGGCTGAGACAGCATCCAGTCTCAGCGGTTGGGCTGAGACAGCTTCCAGTCTCAGCGGCAGCTCCAGTCCCCTTCTCAGCGGTTGCTCCAGTGGATCCGCTGAGACGGCTCCTCGTCTCAGCGGTTCTGACCTATCGTCTCAGCGGTTATGTTGAGACAGATCTTCATCTCCTTGTAGATGATGTCTTCTTAGCTAAGGCCATGTTTGGCCCTTCCTTTTGAGTCACCTGTGCCTTTATATCTTACACAAGTATAACTTTGTTAAATACAATATGTCCTTAGCATTGAGAGTGATGCCTCTTCAAATCAAGGTAATATTGAGGCCAATATTCCCAACAATCTCACCCTATTTGAAGAAGGCAGAACATCCCCAATGCTAAGGTCCATTAACAATAAAAATCTTATCACAGAAAAAGAAATGATCTGTGAAGCATAGGACCTAACACCCTAAGCATAAGCATTTGCACTGGCCCTTTCTCCCCCTTTCTCCAGCATTGGTACTGGACCTATCTCCCCCTTTTTGGCTTTTTCAATCTTAACTTACTATCTACCCCTTAACTTGCTATGTATAGAGAGATAACATCTATAGATCCTTTTGGATCAACCTGTAGGCTAACCTATATAGTCTGAGCATTTGCCAACTTCCCTTCAACCTGAGCAGGGAATTTACTCCTCCTCAATTGAAGAATTATTTTCTGTGATAGCTAATCCATTTCAATCTGAACATTCCATTTAAGCTACTGAATACTAGAGATAATAGATACAGAGTACATATATCAATAGTAACAACCACAATATTATGATCAGAATATGAAATTTCATTTCACTTTAAATGTTCAGTACAGATATATAAAAGAAAATTCAACTTATAGTTGTACATTCAATCCAAAACAAAATGTCCAGGCTGGTTTTTTTAAGATTGACCCTTGGAAGAGCTTTCTCCATCTGTAGATTTTCTTTTCTTAGCTTCAGCAGCAGCCTTGATCTTCTCTTTTACTTTGAAGTACAGAAATGGCTTGGGAAGATATCTTGGGGGAATCCTTAAAGGAGTTTCCCTTCTTACCAAATTTTCTTTGAGAATCCTTTCCCTTAAAGATTCCCTTTCAAGGTGTTTGATCCACTCAGCAGCTGAATAGACATGGTCAATGTCTTTCATTGGATTTCCATGGCTCACCCAGGTATTGACAACAATTGTGTCCAACTCCAGATTGTCATCTTCATGGAGTGGATCCTCTAATCTTTCCATTCTCTTCTGGGTCATGTATTCTTCAGCAGTTTGAATACCCTCTACCCTTCTCCTCTTTGCTGCTCTTTCATCAGCAATCAGATTTGATTGACTTTGGAAGTCAAAGTCTTCATTTTTGCTAGGGTTCAAAATTGGCAGATTCAAGGCAATTCTTATTCCTTGCAGCACTTTTAAGCTTGAGTCCCATTGATTATCAGTGACCTTTCTGACCATGGTAAGGATATTTTCTTAAATAACACTGGAGGCATTGTTGACCACTTCAACCATTTGCTTGCTGGCTTCTTCTTGATTGGAGAGTATCTGTTTGTGAGAGGACTCCATGTTGCGATACAGCTGTATGTGAGCTCCTTTCAGCTTAGCATGTAGATTGAGTATCTTATTCTCACCTTCTTTGCTATGTTCCACTATCTTTTCTCGATTCCAGAATGTTGATCCAATATGGATTGAGAGAGAGTTTGTAAGGAGCTGTCCACATCATCCAAAATATATTCCTTTGCCTTGTCAATGTGGGACTTGACTTGGCAGCTTGATGTGTTGACCACTTGTGCCATCCTTGTAACTGCATTCTCCCAGACATTTTGGTTTTTATAAAGATAATTCTTTACATATGTGATGTCCTTTGTGGAATCCCCTTGATGGTCTGCAATATTCTTCAGAACTGTGTGCTGGGCAGCAATCGTATTTTTGGCCATTTCAAACCATCTTGTCATCTACAGAAGGATATGATATGATGCAGTTTTGACATCATTAACCTGGGCATTCAGTTCAGTTCTTACTTCAGCCACTCTTGACTTCATTCTTTGCTCACTGGCCTGAATCTCCTGAGTCAATGCAGCTCTTGTAGAGTGCAGTTCAGTCCTTATCTGGGTAGATACATCCTTGATCTTCTCAGCAACAATCTCTTTCATAGACAACATCTGACCCTCAATCATTGTTTGTATTGAGTTTATCAGGTCAGATGTGTCCAGAGCTGCAACTGTGCTTTCCTGGGGTAGTTCCTTTTCAACCATCTCTTCAGCTCCACTCTGAGCACTAGCCCTCTCATTATTAGGGATTTGCTCCCCCTCAGATGGGGCATTGGGTGATACCAATTCCTGTTGATGTTCTCCCCCACTAGCATACCCACCTCCTCCTTCATAGGCAGGGCTATGTTCCTTCTCACTTGGGGCATCCTTAGGAGGAGAATTTTGTCTAAGGTCACCTGAAAAATGATTGATGAATTAGACACCTAGACTGTGCTATTGATAGAGAAAAGAGACCTAACTGAAATCCTAATTTACCATGGATAGGTGAGTTGGGAAATTCATCTTCAGCATGATGAACAGCTGGATCAGCATTCATCTGGGTTGGTTCAGGATTGGGCACAACACTTCCTTGGGGATCCTCATTTGTTCTGGGGACCTCTTCATTATCAATGTTCATTGGGTTGCTGGCAGATCTATGATCAGACCCATGACTATCTTCATTGTCAGACCCAGCTGACTTTGAGGATGAATTTGATTTCTACTGGGATACTTCTTTCTTCTTTTCCTTTGCCACAGATGGTTGGCTCATAGGGAGCACTCTAGAGAATCTATCCAGAGTCTTAATGTCCATTCTTTTGAGGTAATTGAGATTTGACCCCTTGGAGTTTGCAAAGGTCTCTGAATAACTATTCTGTAGGTACAGAGATAGTATTCTTCCCATATTGGGGGCTTGTAAAGATTTCTTTATCCTTTGAAAGATGACTTCTCCCCATGAGGTTCTCTTGGACAGAATTATCCTTGTCATTAATTCAAACATGAACTGTGAGACAGTGTCATGTGAACCAGGCTTGCATAGGATAGCTTTGCCCACAATATCAGACAACAGCTTCCCCTGTTGATTGAAGAACTTCCTTCTTAGACAACTGGTCTTAGTTTCACTATATCCTGTCCACTTTAGGGCAGTCTGCTTGTCCTTTTCAGATATCCCTTCCTCTTCAGTTTTACTGCAGGGAGTTAATTTTAGCCCCTTCTCCAACCTTTTAGCAGTAATCTTTATCTTCTCACTTCCTATCTTGGACATCAGGATGGTTTTGGATGGAGACAGTTTCACATGGTTGAACCATTCCAGAAGTTCAGCTTTGAGAATGCAGCATGGTTCAGACAACATGTGCTACAGACCCTGAGCTTCCATTAGATGAATCACTTGTCGTATTTCTTCAGAGGCATGAGAGAATCCATTTCATACTATTTCATAGCCCTCCAGGAGATCTTTCGAGCTTTTTGGCGCCATGGAAGCAGAGAATCGATGTGCTGAGATTGGAGAGAAGATGAATCGTCTCGACGGCTAAGGGTTTGGCTTTGTGGTTTGTTTTCGGTTACAGTGTGTATATTTATAGATTTTTAGTTTCGATTTTATTAACCATAGGTTGGTTAATTAACAGATGTCATATTGAACATACCCCGTCTCAGCGGTTCAGCTGAGACGGAGACCTAGGCCGCTGGGATAGTAAAGTGTCAACCGCTGAGACAGTTTGCTCGTCTCAGCGGTTCAGCTGGGACAGTGAACTGTCAACCGCTGGGACAGTTTCCTCATCTCAGCGGTTCAGCTGGGATTTTTCTCAGCTGATTCAGCTGAACATACTCCTGCATTTTAATTGATCATAGGGTTTAGACCTAATGTAGATATTCTGGCTTAAGATGGGTCCTAGTCATGTCACTAAGTTGCAGTGTTTAGTTTGATAATTCACCCTTCATAATCAACAATAGTGACAGGTATTACTCATACATTTAGGTCTATTCTATACTAAGCATGCCAAGATCAATTTTGAAAGCATTGAATTTAGATTCATCCAGTGGCTTTGTAAAGATATCAGTTACTTGTTTGTTAGTGGGGACAAATTCAAGATAGATGTCTTTACACTCTACATGTTCTCTAATAAAATGATATCTAATCTCTAGGTGCTTAGTCCTGCTATGAGAGATAGGATTTTTAGCAATAGATATAGCACTGGATGAATCACAATACAAAGGAGATTCCCTTACCTTGAGGTTGTAATCCTCCAACTGATGCTGTGTCCAAAGGAGTTGTGCACAACAGCTACCTGCAGCAATGTACTCAGACTCAGCTGTGGATATTGCCACACTAGTTTGTTTTTTGCTGCTCCAAGATATCAATCTTCTCCCTAGGAATTGACAAGTACCACTTGTACTCTTCCTGTCTTCCTTGCAACCTGCAAAATCTGCATCTGAAAAGCCTGTTAGTTCAAAGTCATTGTTCTTAGGGTACCAAAGGCCAAGATGCAAGCTGCCCTTAAGGTATCTCAATATCCTCTTCACAGAGGTGTAGTGAGATTCCTTAGGACAGGCTTGATACCTAGCACAAACACATGTAGAATACATAATGTCTGGCCTACTAGCATTCAAGTACAATAGGGATCCAATGATACATCTGTACATGGACTCATCAAAGGCCTTTCCCCTTTCATCCTTGTCTAATGATACATTAGACCCCATGGGTGTTCTCATGGTGGAGGCTGATTCCATCCCAAATTTCTTGATGAGCTCCTTAGTGTACTTGGTCTGGGAGATGAATATTCCATCATCAGACTGTTTCACTTGGAGCCTAAGAAAATATTTGAGCTCACCCATACTGCTCATTTCAAACTCCCCCTGCATTAGATTGGCAAATCTCTTGCAGAGGTTGTCATCAGTAGACCCAAAGATTATGTCATCAACATAGATTTGGACTAAGAGACACTTGCCCCTTGTTTCCCTAAGAAACATTGTGCTATCAATCTTTCCCCTCATGAACTTGTCTTCAGGAGAAAGTTGGACAAAGTCTCATACCAAGCTCTTGAAGCTTGCTTGAGACCATATAGCGCTTTCCTAAGAAGATAAACATGAGAAGTTAGGGTTGGATGCACAAAACCTGAGGGTTGTTCAACATATACCTCTTCCTTCAAGTCCATTTAGAAATGCTGATTTGACATCCATCTGGTAGACTTTGAACCCCTTGTGGGCAGCATAGGCCAGGAATAGCCTAATTACTTCCAACCTTGCAACTGGTGCAAAGGTTTGATCAAAGTCTATACCTTCCCCTTGCATGTATCCTTTGGCTACCAATCTGGCCTTGTTCTTGATGATTGTACCATTCTCATCAAGCTTGTTCCTATATACCCATTTAGTCCCAATCACATTGTGTCCCTGAGGTCTTGGCACCAGCTTCCATACTTTGCATCTCTTGAATTGTAGGAGCTCTTCTTGCATTACTTCAATCCAGAATGTGTCTTGATTGGCCTCTTCAAACTTCTTGGGCTCCATTTGAGAGAGGAAGCTCAAGAATAGTGCTTCATTATTAGCTCTGCTTCTAGTCAATATGCCTTGGGTATGATCCCCAATTATTAGCTCTCTTGGATGATCTCTCAGGTGCCTTGCAGCAGCAGGAAGAGGGTCCCCTGGTGGTTGTGTTTGTTCCATTGGTTCAGCTATGACTTCATCTTGTACCTCTTCTTCTTCAGGAATTGCAGCAGCTGTCTGTGTGTTGCTGCTGCTGGGCTTGTCTTGGACAATCAGCTCATGCATCCTTTCTTCATTTCCTGTCACAATAGAAGAACTAGACCATTCTTTGTAGAGAAGGCTGGTCTCATCAAATACAACATGCATAGATTCTTCTATAACATGGGTTTTCTTGTTATAAACTCTATAAGCTCTACTATGTGAGCTATACCTAACAAGAACTCCCACATTGCATTTTTCTGCAAACTTTGTTAGCTGAGATTTTCCATTATTTAAAATGTAGCATTTGCAACCAAAGATCCTAAAATAGGAAATTGTAGGTTGTTTGCCTTTCAGAATCTCATAAGGGGTTTTCCCAAGGACCTTATTGATGGAGGCTCTATTGAGAACATAACAGGCTGTATTGACTGCCTCATCCCAGAAGTATTCTGGGAGTGAGGAGTCACTAAGCAATGTTCTCCCAGCTTCTATCAAGGTCCTATTCCTCCTCTCAGCCACACCATTTTGCTGTGGAGTCCTTGGGGAGGAGAACTCTTGGGTGATACCAAATTCTTGACAAAATTTTGTCATGGCTTCAGATTGAAATTCTGTACCCTGGTCAGTTCTAGTCCTGACCACATTACATAGTAGGTCATTCTGAATGGCCTTGACATAATTTATAAAGACATGTAAGGTATCTGACTTCTTCTTAAGGAAGAATACCCATGTATACTTTGAATGATCATCTACAATTACCAAAGTATACAACTTCCCACCTAAGCTCTGAATTGGCAAAGGACCAAACAAGTCCATGTGCAATAGGTATAAACACCTTTCAGTATCCTTGGAGCCAATACTTTTAAAGGTGGCCCTAGTTTGCTTACCCATTTGGCAAGCATGACAGGGACCACTTTTAACACATTTTAGTTTAGGACTATTTCTAACAAGGTCTTTAGAAAATAATCTATACATTGTCTTATAGTTAATGTGGGCAAGTCTCTTGTGCCATTGGACACAAAGTGACTCACTTTCATTAGCTACAAGACACACAGAGGAGATAGAATAATTGCAAATGAAGTCTAAGCAATAAACATTTCAACTCCTAGTGCCTGAGAGAATGGTCTCCAAGTCATTAGACTTTTTGATCAAGCACTTGTCATTGTGGAATTCAATGACATAGCCTAAGTCACATAGTTGGCTTATGCTTACAAGGTTGTGTTGCAACCCTTCAACATATGCTACCCTTGTGATTGAGACTATGCCATTGGAAATCATACCATATCCTTTGGTGACCCCCTTTTCAGATCCACCAAAGATAACTTTGGGTCCATTCTTCATTGGATGGTAATCCTTTAGAAGATCCTTAGTTCCTGTCATGTGCCTTGAGCACCCACTGTCCAAGTACCATATTTGGTTGAGACTGGTAGTTGAACTAACCTGCAACACAAAATTTAGTGTACCTTAGGGCCCCAACTGACTTTGGGTCCTAGGTTCATGTTAACACCATAGGGAATATTCCTAGAGAGGGCTGGTTTGGCTTGAGGTTCAGTCCTTGCCTTTGGCACCTTGGAGTTGTGCCAACAATCAATTGCAAAGTGTCCCACCTTGCCACAACACCAACAATCATGAATATTGTATCTCCTTTTCTGAATAGTTTTTTGAGTTGGTACAACATTTTTACATGTTCAACAGAAGGGATATCAGCATTCTTCCTATTTCTTTCAGCAATAATCTGACTGAAGGATAATATGTGGATATTCTTGCTGCTCTTTGTTCTGATGGCCTCAGTTTGCATTGACTTGGCAGTCATACAAGATCTGATGGAATCAGACACTGGGCAGCAGGTCTTGTCAACAAATTTGACAGTAGTGTTGCTTTTTGCTGAAGCAGATTTGGAAGAGCTTGCTTCCATGTTCTTGACTGAAGGTGCTGAGACACCAAACAAAAATGGTCCAGGTTGGACCATTTGTATTTCCTCATGTGGAGCTTTCATTGCACTCAATCCCATGCCCTTTCTATTTCCATAGTTGTGAGCATGCTTGCTCAAGTTATAGGAACTTCCATTTAGTAAGTGACCATGAATACTTTCTTGGTCATACTTGTTTCAGGGCATCAAGACCTTCACAATGGTGGTCTTAGATTCTTTTGAGTCCTTGACCTTTCCCTTAGTGTTGCTAGCAGCTTCCTCTTTGTTGAAACTAACACCTCTCATGTCATGGGAGTTGAAGGTGTCAATAATAGGCAGCACTGTCTTGGTCTTGGAGAACTTAGCCACCAACATCCTCTCCTTGAGAAGCTTTTCTTCAAGATCCTTAATGATCTTGTTCTTATGGCTTATGGTGCCCACATGGATGATTGACATTCCCCTTAGCTTGCCAATCTCCTTGCTCATTAGAGCTAGCTGGGTAGCATGCTCAATGCACTCAGATTTTGATTGCTTTAGGGAAGCAATTTCTTGGGCTTGCCTCTTGGCTAGCTTTTTGCTCTTTTTCAGAGCTTCCAGGAGTGCACCATATTCATCAGTCAATTGATTGCCATCCTCCTCAGAATATGATTCACCTCCAACTTTAGATGGAGGAGATTCAGATTCTGGACCTGTTTCATTATCAGAAGAAGAAGAAATGCAGTGTATCAATACCTGCTCATGTTCTGAATTGCTATGGCTGTCCTCATTTTCATTTATAGCCATCAGCCCATGGTCATCAAGAGTGACCTCATCCTTCTCTTCATCACTATCTGAATGTGATAGAGCGGCCCTGATTCCTATCCTGGTAGCGGGATAGTCTTCTTCCTCCTGATCAGCAAACAACCCCAAGTAGGCTTCCTCCTCACCATCTGAATCTGAAGATAAAGATTCAGACTCACTCTAGCTCTTGCTTTTCTTAGCTAGGAAGGATTTTTCTCCCTTCCTTTCCTTCTGGTGATGAGGCTTCTTGTCACCTCTTTCTTTTCTCTTGACTGGACAGTCAGCAATGACATGTCCAGGCTTACTACAACAATAGCAAATTATGTTAGTTGAAATATGTTTACTAGTTTTAGAGTCATACCTGTCCCCTTTGGGATGTTGCCTCTTAGATCTGTAATGATCCTTCTTGGGATGAGAAGAGGAGGAAGGTTTGTTCTTCCATTGTTTCCTCTTGATCATCTTCTTGAACTGCCTTGTGAAGGCAGCAAACTCCTCATCAGAAGAGGAGCTGTCAGATTTGCTGCTCTCAGATTTCTCAGATTTAGTAGCCTTCCTTGGAGGTGACTGCAGTCTAGCCTTGTTCTTCTTAGAGCTTTCAGCTTTGAGGGCAACAGATCTCTCCCTTGTGTGAGCCCTGGAGGAAGAGTCCTCCTCCTTTCTTGCAGAAAGCTGCATCTCATATGAGAGCAGTTTCCCAAACAGTGTATGGGTGGGGGTTTCTCCAAGTCTTTGCCCTTCCCTGATTGCACAGATTTTAGTGTCCCATTCTCTAGTTAGAGATCTAAGGAACTTATCATTGAGTTCATAATCTGTGAACACCCTTCCATAGGTTTTTAGTTCATTTACAATCCTAAAGAACCTTTCATAGCACATGGAGATATTCTCCTGGCCCAGCTGTCTGAAGGCTTCATACTCCTGATTGAGGAGTGACTTTCTATCATCCCTTACTTCAGCTGTTCCCTCCATATAGACAACCAATGTGTCCCACATTTCCTTGGCAGTTTGGCAGTGTACCAAGTTCTGAAATGTAGTGTCATCAATGGCATTTACTATTATGTTTTGGGCTCTCTTGTCCATAGTGTACAGTTCTATCTCATCATTGGTCAGTTCAGAAAATACCTTAAGTACTTTTCTAGTAGGGTCAATAGTGGAGACTTTCTCAAAGGTATAAGGACCATTTTTGACAGTCAAAAAGATCCTTGGGTCTGATGCTTCCATGAATAGCCTTACCCTTTGCTTCCATATCCCAAAGTTTTCTTTGGAGCATATGGGCAACTTCATTGACCCCAACTCCTTCTTCATTGCACTGTTGGCCATTAGATTTCAGATTTGACTACTCTTGTATAGGATCTGATCAGACTGTTAAGTCTTTTTGATCAACCTCGCTTTGATACCACTTGATAGTTTATATAGGTGTAGTCAATAATACCTAGGGGGAGGGGGTGAATAGGTTCTACTTATTTTCTTTGTTTAAACCTTATGTTTCTAGCTGCAGAAAACACGAGCACAGAAAACACACAAGGCTGTATAGAGGTTCCTCAAGACAGGGTGTCTTGAGTAGTCCTCTTTCCCCCTTCACCTTTCTAACAATGAGTTAGACAAGGCCACAAACTCCAATCTCGGCTCCTTGAGCTTACACCACAAGTTCCTCAGAACTTCTCGGATCAAGAGTGATCCTACCTCAGGCACAGCAGCCCTACACTCAGGCTCAGCATCCCTACACCTCAGGCTCAACAACCCTACACCTCAGGCTCAACAGCCCTACACCTCAGGCTCAACTGCCCTACAGCTCAGAGTTATGAACTCCTACCACTCAGAAATCCCATAGATTTCCTACCTCAGACCTATCAAGAAGTCCTACCACTCAAGCTGTCAACACAGCTTTACACACAGGCTCTACAGCCTTTTACTCAGGCAACAATGCCTTACAAAGATGTAATAGAGTTTGAGTTAGATACAAAAGACAAAAGGATTTACTCTTAGGTCTTCTGGATCCTTTCTTCAGATCTGAAAGCAATAGCTTCAGATTTGTATCCCCTTGATCTTCTCCTTCAGCAAAGCAGAAGATCAACTTGCCCTTCTTGAGTTTGTACAGGAAGAGCTAACTAATCTCCCTTAGAAGATTAACTTCAGCTGCAGAGAATGACTTCAACTGGCTGAATCGTGAATGCTCGATTGCGGCGTGTAGCAAAAGCTTCTCAATAGAACAGTACTCCTTGATGTGCCCTAACATCTTCTTTTATACCCCCAGAAGGCTTCAACGGCTATATCAATCCTCCTGACACAGTATGTGGCTGATTGGACTTGCTTTTCCCTCTCAAATGTCATTTGTGCCAAAAGCAGATCCCGTCAGCACATTTGGATCTGTCTCAGCGGTTGGGCTGAGATGTCATCCAGTCTCAGTGGTTGGGCTGAGACAGCTTCCAGTCTCAGCGGCAGCTCCAGTCCCCTTCTCAGCGGTTGCTCCAGTGGATCCATTGAGACGGCTCCTCGTCTCAGCGGTTCTGACCTATCGTCTCAGCGGTTATGCTGAGACAGATCTTCATCTCCTTGTAGATGATGTCTTCTTATCTAAGACCATGTTTGGCCCTTCCTTTTGAGTCACCTGTGCCTGTATATCTTACACAAGTATAGCTTTGTTAAATACAATATGTCCTTAGCATTGAGAATGATGCCTCTTCAAATCAAGGTAATATTGAGGGCAATATTCCCAAAATAACCGAATTCGTCTATATACTATAGCCGATTCGACTATATATAAATTCGGTTATATGATTTCGTCGAAACCATTTTGTCGAATTAACATATTTCGGTTAAAACCTTTAGTCGAATTTGTTACAGTTGGGCTAAACACTTTAGTCGAATCAATATCGCCGAATTGCTTTAGTCGAATCAACATAATTCGGTTAAACCCTTTAGCCGAATTTGACACAGTTCGGTTAAACCCTTTAGCCGAATTTGTCTAGCATAAATCCATTCGTTTAAACCCTTTAAACGATTTCCCGTTGAGACATTCTCAAGTTAATGCCAAGCAGTCATAGGATTGGTCCTCCACTCATATCTAATATGAGTAAGGCCAACACAATCCTTTCTCCAACTTCTCCAAATGCTTTTATGTGCGACCCTATAGGCTCATATTGCATTGGCAGTAAGACTAACTGTTGATTGCTTTGAGATCATCTCAGAAACTCCAACTGTCTCCCACTTGATCACAAAGTATCAAAAAAAGTCTCACAAACAATTAGCGGCATCTAGCAATACATCATTGCTACCCAAGCAATAAGAGTTCATAGCTCAATAAGCCTGTGAAAGTGGAGGTTTAGTTCTTATTTATCTTATTAAAAGATCTTGCTTAAATTTTTAGTTTCAAAGTGAGTGATATATATATGAGTTTGCTGATTTCTATATGAGTAATAAAATCAAGTAGTTAGAGTGCATATAAATATACACAGCATAGGAAAATAAAAACATAAAACAAACAAGCAATCCACAGATGACACAAGATGTATAGTAGTTCCCCTCAACTGGGTACATCCACTCTTCTACCCACTTGTAGGAATCCACTAGGAGGTTGTTGATAAGGTGCCCTCACACCAAGGGGTTTTTGATAAGGTGTCCACACACCAAGTGAGCTATTGATAAGGTGCTCTAACCAAGATGTAGGTTTTTGCTAAGGTGCCCTTGTTGGATCGGTAGGCGCCCTTAGAGGGGGGGGGGGGGGGGGGGGGGGGGGGTGAATAAGGGTTTTAAAAACTTTTGATATATTTTGAATATTTTAGAAAAAGTTTTGATTATTAAACTAAACAAGATCAAGACATATCAAGTGAAGTAAAAGTAAAGACATGATTTTTTTAACTTTAGAAGCATGATTACAAAACTTGATCCCTTATCGAAGCTAGAAATTAAAGCTAATAGAAATAGACTCCTTTTTGTTTTCTATCCTGACTCGCTTCCCCACGAACCGATGGCCCTAGCCTATCCTCCCCGAATTCGGCCTCAAGCCGCTCTAGCCAACCCTTCCCCGGATGTGGCCTCAAGCACCACCTAGACCTAGCCTAGATCTAGTCACCAACATGAGGCGAGTTTCCCCCTAATTCCTACCCAGACCTAGTCGCCAACACGAGGCGATTTCACTAACCGTTTACAAGAAGAATATGAAATGAAAATAAATAAAAACTCCCTTCTGAAGTCGGAGGTGAAGATCCGCTGTAGAGTAAGCGTTGCAGAAGAGGACTTAGTTTGGATCCGGCGTGATGAGATTCTCCTTCAGAAGTTTGCAGAACTTTGGTAGGACATCAACTTTCGGCCAAGATAGCCTCTTGAATTTTAGCACTCTATCTCTCTCTGATATCTCTCTAATGTGTGTCCCAAAACAAGAGGAGAGGAGTCCTTTTTATAGCCTTAGCGCTAGCGCCTGCGCTAGCGCTACCGCTGGCGCTATCCCATATTAGGACATGTTTTGCGCGGCAGAATCTTCAATCAGAGGAAACAATTCCTCCTTGTTAACTGTGTGCGTCGCTACCACCTGTGCTATCGGCTACCGCCAGGCGCTATCTCCTTCCATATGTGCTCCCAGAATTGCGCTATCATCGCTAGCGCTAGACGGTAAGTGCCACCGCCGGCGCTAGTGGGAGACTTGGAATTTCTGGCTCAAAATTAGGGGCAACCATCCTTGAGTCATGTGGACTTTGATTTCCTGCACACTTAAACACACAAGATCAAATACACATAGGATTTGTTATTCTCAAACATAGGAGATGCGGAAGACCATGTTCCAACAAACTCCCCCTTTTGATAATAACAAATCCATTAATGATAAATCAGAGCATTAATAAATAAGCATGATGAAACTATATTTGTGTGTGTGTGAGAGTGATGACTTAGGATAATTATTGATTTTAGCATTTAGAATTGCTCCCCCTAAATACATGCTCCCCATAAGTGAATGCTCTCCTAATATGTAAGCTATCATCTTAATTAAGCATTATCGTTTGATAGTAAATTAATATTTATCATGTTAGTTCTCCCCCTTTTGTTATTAGCAAAAGCGGGTAAGGAGACATTACTAAAAAGTCGTTAATAGGATAAAGTCATGATCGAGCTTGTAGAGAATGAAATGAGAAGGAGTTTTAGAATTATTTTCATCATAATATTGTCATAAATCAGAGTTTGTAGCATAAACAAATATAAGGTAAATGTAAAGTTGCGGAAGACTTATAAAAAACACAAGCAAACATCTTTTGTAAGATATGATGATTAAAAAATATAGGAGTTTAATTTTATAAAGAAGATGTTTTGTAAACATTTTAAAATCAGTAATAAATTAACCAAGCATGAAATAATGATATCAGAAAGATAGTACTACAATGTTATGTTAATTCATAGTTTCAAAACATACTAAACATTGTAGAGAGCATGCTAAGTTATCTAGTGCATTTCATAAGTAAAGAATAATGTAGAATTAGCATTAGGATCCAATACTCATGAGAAGAAGTGTTATGGAAGATAATGATGTGCACATAAGTGTATTTTTTTTTGTAGAGTAAACACATGTTTTAATCAAAAATACAAGTACTATGGAAAGTAAGAGCACAAATAAAACACAAATAATTTTACTTCCACAAACTTCAATGCACAAAAAAAATGTACAACTACCAAGGTGCTTTGCACACACAATGCTCATTAAGACTTATCAGGGTGCAAAGTAGTGCTTGGGGGATCACATAGCTTTATTCTTCAAGATTGATTTTTATTGTGATCCGGAGTACTTAAGAATAAGTGGTTTTTATTTTGAAGGAAAGTTATGGTTTGCACAAGATACTTTATTATTCTTTCTAAGGTGCTCAACCTCACAACGCTTATTAAGACTTATCAGGAGGTTAAAGTAGTGCTTGGTGGAGTTATCTTTGTCACTTTATTTTATGATTTTTGTTTTGTACAAAGTTCTCTGAATACACTTGTTTTGCAAACCAATATAATTTATGAGAAAGGTAACCACTTTTCTTAATTTTTAAGAGTGCAAATAAAGGAGTGTAGGTAAGATACTTGTGCAATTTTAATTCATAGTACTAATACCAAACATACACAAGCACTCATAGATTAAGCACAAATGTAGACAATGCCAAAATATGTGAGTGAATAATGATCATTATCAAACATAAAACATTTACTTATACTTAGAGGCATGCTAAACTAAGTTCTACACAACTTTCAATATAATTGATGCACATGGTAATAGATATATCAAGCATGATGAAAACAATGTTCAAAGAGTTTGAAAAAATAAAGAGCAACATTATAGAAGTTCTAAAGAATAGATTAAATCATGCTTGATTTTCATAGGAAACTCCATACAGTTTTTTTTATAGTTTGTGTTTTATATTTTTGTATTTGATTTTATTTTTCAAAAAGACATAACCTTTAGACAAAAAGCAAAGACAAATTTTTTGTAATTTGTTTTTCTTTTGTAATTTTGTATTTGATTTTGGCATAAGACTAAAGAGACGTACAAAACATAATAATTTTTTTTTGTAATTTTAGCTTTTATATTTTTGTATTTTATTTTTGCATAATAAAAAAAACATATTTTTTTGAAGTTTCTCTTTTGTATTTTTGTATTTGATTTTTCAAAAATTAAATAGAATAAGAAGTGCAAAAATAAATAGTACATATAGATTAATATATTTTTAGGAATTTTTCAAAATTTTAAAAATACAGAAAAACACATAAATGCGCTAGCGCGGGAAACAGTACACGATTTTTCATGATTTTGAAATTTTTGATTGTTGATCTTGATTAAGTGTCCTAATAGTAGTTTCATGCTGAAATCTCAGATTTTTAGGAGATGTTTTCGATGGTTAAAACTGGCAAGAATTGTGGTTTGTGAATGTGTTTTAACTCGAAAGATCTAGGACACCTAACTCAAGTCGTAATAATCGAAATCTTGCATTAGGAAGAGGTTTAGTAAATATGTCAGCGAGTTGAGAGCCCGTCCCAATGAAGCTTACTTTTACATGCTCTTTCTTAATGTGATCCCTAATGAAATGACGACGAACATCGATGTGTTTGGATCTAGAGTGGTGTACGGGGTTATATGTGAGGTCTATTGCACTTTTGTTGTCACAGTTAAGATCAATGTTTTTAAGGTGAAATCCAAAATCCTCTAGTGTTTGACTCGTCCATAAAGCTTGTGCACAACAGCTACCAAGTGCGATATATTCGGCCTCCGTGGTGGAGAGTGCAACCGAAGATTGTTTCCTACTAGACCAAGCTACTAAAGAGCGTCCTAGAAAGTGACAAGTACCGCTAGTGCTTTTTCGATCTAGTGAACACCCGGCGTAGTCCGAATCGGAATAGCCGTGGAGAGTGAATGAATCATAGTGTGGATACCATAATCCTAATTTAGATGACCCTAATAGATAACGAAAAATACGTTTTACCGCTTTTAAATGAGATTCTTTTGGATTGGCTTGAAAGCGAGCACATAAACATACGACAAACATTATAACTGGGCTAGATGCACTTAAGTAAAGAAGAGATCCTATCATTCCTCTATATAACGTTTGATCAATTGAAATTCCGGATTTATCTTTTCCTAGTTTTAAAGAAGCACTCATAGGAGTAGAAGCTTGTTTAAGATTTTCAAATCCAAATCGCTTAAGCATATCGTGAACATATTTTGTTTGGCAAATAAAGATACCATCAGTTCGTTGTGAGATTTGAAAACCAAGAAAATATGATAGTTCTCCTACAAGACTTATTTCAAATTCATTTTTCATTACACAACTCTTCATTAGTGGCTCCAAAAATGATATCATCAACATATATTTGTAGAACAATTAGATCGTTATTATTATGCTTAATGAAGAGTGTGTTGTCGGCACTTCCCATAACATACCTGTGTTTTAACAAAAATGATGTAAGTCGATCATACCATGCACGGGGCGCTTGTTTTAATCCATAAAGCGCTTTTTCTATTTTGTAAACATGATTAGGGAATTTTTCATTTATGAAACCGGGGGGTTGTTCTACATAAACTTCTTCTTTTATAAACCCGTTTAAAAAGGCACTTTTAACATCCATTTGAAATTATTTTATTCGTTTAAAACTCACAAATGCCAAAAATATTCGTATAGATTCTAAGCGAGCTACGGGTGCAAAAGTTTCTTCAAAATCTACCCCCTCAATTTGAGAATAACCTTGAGCAACTAAGCGTGCTTTATTTCTTATAATCCTAGATTCACCATCTAATTTATTTTTAAAGATCCATTTTACGCCGATAATTGGATGATTAGATGGTCTTTCTACTAGATTCCAAACTTTATTTCTTTCAAATTGTCCTAACTCTTCATTCATAGCCAAAAACCAAAATTTGTCATTTAAAGCGATGGAAACATTTTTAGGTTCGATTTCGGAAACAAAACAAATATTTGAAAATGTTTCATGAAGAGAGGATCGAGTTCTTACCCCAGTAGAAGGTTCCCCAGTGACTAGCTCTTTTGGATGATTTTTTGAGAAGTTCAACACACTTGGAGTACATATTCAACTTCATTGGACTTCTCCTCCTCTTCTTTGGACGGTTCCTCTTCGTCGTGCTCCAAAGATGGCAAAAGTTCATCATTTGTACCTGTAGAAGGCTTCTCTGCACATGGAATAAACTCATCAAATTTAACATTAATAGACTCTTCAACCTTACTCGATCTTTTATTAAATATTCTATAGGCTTTACTGGTTGAAGAATAACCAAGAAATATTCCTTCATCACATTTCTCATCAAATTTTCCTAAAGAGTCTTTTGTATTAAGAATAAAACATTTACATCCAAATACTTTAAAATATGATACGTTAGGTTTTTTTTTGAAAATATAGTTCATATGGTGTGAGATTTAGAGATGGGCGAAGCAAAACTCTATTCATTACATAGCATGATGTGCTTACGGCTTCGGCCCAAAAAGACTTAGGTAATTTATATTCAAATAACATGGTGCGTGCTAGTTCTTGGATTGTCCTATTTTTCTGTTCTACAACACCGTTTTGTTGAGGTGTGCGTGGAGCGGAGAACTCATGCTTAATACCTAGCATTTCACAAAAAGATTTAAAGTTCTCATTTTCAAATTCACCTCCATGATCTGAGCGAATGCATTTTATTTTTAAATCTAGTTCATTTTGAATGCGCGTACATAGTTTTGAGAATTCGCAAAATGCATCAGATTTGGAAGAGAGAAATAATGTCCAGCAATATCTAGAGAAATCATCTATTAGAACGAAGGTGTATATTTTACCACCAAGACTTGCGGTGTTAACGGGACCAAAGAGGTCCATATGAATTAGTTGTAATGGTTTTGAAGTAGAAATTTTGTTTTTGCTTTTAAAGGATGATTTTGTAAATTTTCCTTTTTGGCATGGTGAACATAGTGAAGATAAATTTCCATTCAACTCAGGCAATCCTCTAATCAATTCCCTTTTTGCTAGTTTTAAAATGAGCTTTGTACTACCGTGACCTAAACGTCTATGCCATAGTTCTAATTCATCATTTTTGGTTATAAAACATTTTATAGATGATTTGGAAAGATCGTGAAACGAAACTATGTAAACATTGTGAATTCTAGGTGCAGTTAGTAACACATCTTTTGTTTTAGGATTAACTATTTTGCAAAGATTAGTGGATGATTCAAATAATATGTCTAATTCTTTATCACATAGTTGACTTATAGATATTAAGTTATGTTTCAACCCTTTAACATAAAGAACATTTGAGATAAGAAAAGATTCGTTACCCACTGTACCAATTCCCATGATCCTTCCTTTACCGTTATCACCAAATGTTATGATCCCTCCTTTCTTCTTTTCTAGGCTAAGGAATTTTGCTTTGTTGCCCGTCATGTGCTTGGAGCAGCCTGAGTCCAAGTACCATACGTCCTCCGTTTCCTTAGCCTTCCCGCAAATCTAGAGAGAAGATGAGAGTAAAGATCCAGATACCCAAGAGGTACCACCCATAGAGTAAGTGGATTTCTTAGGTACCCAGATTTGTTTTAAAGAACGTTGTTCTATATTCCTGCAAGAGCTAGACGTGTGTCCAAACTTAAGATAATTAGCACACGAAATAAAGGGAGTTGAGACCCTTTTTTGAGTTTCTACGTTGCTCTTGTTGGATGATGTTTGAATATTAGAAAAACCAACTTAAGCTACCGCCGACGTTAGTGGCTAGCGCTGGGCGGTAGGGTTCACTTTTATATCCAACCCCAAATTTTGCAGACCCATGACATTGGTTTCCCAAAATCATATCCAGGGAATTTTGTCCAATCCTGAATTTTTTAATGGCTATATTGAGGTCATGATTTTGTTTTTTAAGAAAAGTATTTTCTTGTACAATCATAACACATTTATTTTCAAATCCATTTTTGTTATTTTGAATTTGTAAAAGAGAGGTTTTTAGTTTTCTCTCTAAGTCCCCCTTTTCTTTTGCAATAGTTTTGTTTTGTGAGAGGGCTTTAGAAAGAGAAACTTCAAGTTCTTTTGCCAAAGATAAAGAGTGATCACACTCTTGACATGAAACCTTTCTCTTTTCAAGGGAAATCAATTTTTTTGTGAGCTTATGATTTTCTTTGATAATAGCTTCATTTTCACAATTTAATATAATGTTATCTTTTATACTTTGATCATAAGATTTGCAAGTTAAAACAAATTCATCATAGAGTTCTTCGAAAGTAGGAGGAATTACCTCAGTGTCGCTAAGAACACTAGTGTCGTCATCGTTGCTCTTTGCCATTAAGCATAAGTTTGCTTCATCCTCGCTACTTGACTCAGACTCGTTTGACTCTTCAGAGGAAGAATCATCCCAAGTTGTGGCTTTCAGTACCTTCTTCTTCTCTTTTGCTTTGTGTTGTTCTTTTTGCTCCTTTTGATATTTCGGGCACTGGCTCCGAATGTGCCCGGTCTTTCTGCAGTGGTAGCACTCTGGTGGTGGTCTTTCTTCTTCATCTTCGCTTCCTTTTTCTTTCCTTGATGAAGAGGAAGATCCCTTTCGTCGAGTATCCTTTTGGAAGTATTTCCGAAATGTGTTCCTTCTTTCCGGATTCCTGATGAACTTCCTGAAGTTCTTCACCAGGAGACCTTCTTCATCTTCATCATCTTTGATGCTCTTCTTCTTTGACTTTAGTGCTAGCGCCTTTTTCTTTGGCTCTTTGTTGTATTCATCATGTTGAATCTGGAGTTCTACCTCATGGGTTTTGAGATTCCCAATATGGTTCTCGATCTGGAGCGTTCTTAAGTTGTGCGACTCCGAGATGGCTGTCACCTTTGGATTGAACATTGGAGGTAAGGAACGAAGAATTTTCCTCACCAAGGCCCCGTCTGAGTAGGTCTTTCCAAGTGCCTTTGAAGCGTTGACGATCTTGGTGAAGCGGGTGTACATCGAGTTAATGTCCTCTTCGGTATCCTTCCTGAAGTTTTCATATTCAGATTCCAGTTGGAATAGCTTTGCATCTTTCACCTGCGATGTACCTTCATGAGTAACTTCCAATTGATTCCAAATATCATAAGCAGTTGTGCATGCAGAAATTCTATTAAACTCAGTCCTATTTAAAGCGCAATATAAAGCGTTCATTGCTTTAGCATTATTTTTACACCTTAGTTTATCGTTATCATCCCATTTATCCTTAGGTTTTGCTAATGTCGCGTCTCCCACTACAGTTGTATGAGGAGAGTACCGAACTTCTACCATGTTCCATACTTCTACATCCATGGTCATAAGAAAACACATCATTCGATTTTTCCAGTAGTTAAAATCTGACCCAGTAAAGAGAGGTGGTCGACTAACCCCTTGACCCTCCGAAAAAGCGAGATCATGAGACGCCATTATTCCCGGTTGTTAAGCCGATTGGAATAAAACCGCTCTGATACCACTTGTTGGATCGGTAGGTGCCCTTAGAGGGGGGGGGGGGGGGGTGAATAAGGGTTTTAAAAACTTTTGATATATTTTGAATATTTTAGAAAAAGCTTTGATTATTAAACTAAACAAGATCAAGACATATCAAGTGAAGTAAAAGTAAAGACATGATTTTATTAACTTGAGAAGCATGATTACAAAACTTGATCCCTTATCGAAGCTAGAAATCAAAGCTAATAGAAATAGACTCCTTTTTGTTTTCTATCCCAACTCGCTTCCCCACGAACCGGTGGCCCTAGCCTATCCTCCCGGGATTCGGCCTCAAGCCGCTCTAGCCAACCCTTCCCCGGATGTGGCCTCAAGCACCCCCTAGACCTAGACTAGATTTAGTGGCCAACACGAGGCGAGTTTCCCCCTAAGTCCTACCCAGACCTAGTCGCCAACACGAGGCGATTTCACTAACCGTTTACAAGAAGAATATGAAATGAAAATAAATAAAAAATCCCTTATGAAGTCGGAGGCAAAGATCCGCTGTAGAGTAAGCGTTGCAGAAGCGGACTTCGTTTGGATCCGGCGTGATGAGATTCTCCTTCAGAAGTTTGCAGAACTTTGGTAGGACATCAACTTTCGGCCAAGATAGCCTCTGGAATTTTAGCACTCTATATCTCTCTGATATCCCTCTAATGTGTGTCCCAAAACGAGAGGACAGGAGTGATTTTTATAGCCTTAGCGCTAACGCCTGCGCTAGCGCTACCGCTGGCGCTATCCCATATTAGGACATGTTTTGCGCGGCAGAATCTTCAATCCGAGGAAACAATTCCTCCTTGCCAACTGTGTGCGTCGCTACCGCCAGGCGCTATCTCCTTCCATATGTGCTCCCAGAATTGCGCTATCATCGCTAGCGCCAGGCGGTAAGTGCTACCTCCGGCGCTAGTGGGAGACTTGGAATTTCTGGCTCAAAATTAGGGCAACCATCCTTGAGTCATGTGGACTTTGATTTCCTGCACACTTAAACACACAAGGTCAAATACACATAGGATTTGTTATTCTCAAACCTAGGAGATGCGGAAGACCATGTTCCAACAGCCCTGTCACCGGGATTAACTTTTGAAGGGAGTTATAACCCTGTACAGGATGAGGTAAGGAAGTAAAATGAAAAATAGAAATTGTAATGTTCTTCTCTATATAAGAAGACTCTTGAAGATCCAGATGTGGTTTTGAATGGATCTGATGTTGAAGAGCTCCCCCTGTCTGATATGGATTGATGACAGTTCTGGAGGTCTCTCCTTTCAAACACTTCTTTCTTCTGGTGCAGTGATAATCCTGAGCAAGTAGTTGTGATTTGTGTCTCAGGATGTTTGTTATCTGCAGGAAGATGTTAGCAACCAAAAATGTGCTATTGTTGTGTCTCGTATATATTTTTCTTTCTCATTTTCTGTCTCTTTATAATCTGAGAGCCTTTACTTTTAATTTGAATTCTTATCTCGGGAAGAAGGAAAGAGCTAAGGTCTCTATCAATGCTTTGACTCCTCGAGAAGATGACCTGCAGTTTCTTTTCAATAAAGCTATTCTGCAACGGCTAAAATATTAATTGATCTACAACGGCTATGAGGAATAGTCAAAACAAAAGAAAGATAGTGATATAAGATATTAAAATGATTCAGAGAGAAATTCGTCGATCTCAGCTTGACATTTGCCGGCCTGAGCTCGCCGTCTGATGTACTGAACGATTGTCTCTATCTTGGAATTCGTAGACCGCTTAGATGGCTGGATTGAGTTTGTCGAGCATCGTTCAGAGAATGCCTGGCCGCTGAGATTATTCTGACTGAATTCGTCGAGCGCTGTTCTGATAGAGATTTGTCGAGCGCTATCTGTCTTAAATTTGTCGAGCGGCGGCTAGCTTGAATTTGTCGAGCGCCATTCGACATTCGTCGAACGCAGAGAGCTTATATTATTTTCTTATGTATATTCTCTGATTTGATCGCATCATATTTAATTTATGTTTCCTTAGTTTTCTTACTTAATAAAATTTGATCTGAGTTATTAGATGACTTATTGTCAAAAGGGATGGATCCTAACTCAAATCAAAAGCTAAGGTTCCAACAATATCCCCCTATTTGAGTTAGGATCCTAAATCAAATTAAAACTAGTGGCCTGGTGGTCTCCCCCTATTTGGTTTAGGATGCCGACAGTTTTAATTTTTATTTTCTCCTTTTCTCTCTCACTTGGTTTATTTGATTTTCTCATTTTTCTCTCTCACTTGGCTTTAATAATTTTTCATCCTTTTAAAATTATTTGAGCAACTCTACTTTCCTAGATTTTGATTAAAATTTTCAATTGCAGCAACCTTTAATGGATTTTAAGGAATGAAAAGAAACTATGTCTGATACCTTCCTTCTTAAGAATCCCCTAATCAGAAGAGACTCACACTCAGTGCACTGATTATTTCTAATCAATGCAGCTACAGTAGAATGCTCAACATAATTTGGAGAAGGTCTGTAAGAACATTGAAGTTATCTGACATTCAAATGAATTTTATGTTTAATTAGGAATGGAGTTTAATGGTAAAAAAACTTTTTGATACCATTTGAAGGTTCTTTAGGAAATACATTTTTTAAGAACTTTAGACTTTGATTCTTAATATTTATTGAAAGTTTTCTTTTATAGTCATTAAAGTATATGTTTGATACTTGACAATTATTAAGCAATTTATCCTTAATTGATTTATTTTGTGCTTTTGATTTTTCTTCAGTTTTATTATTTTCAGAGGTTAGATAATTTATGTTTGTTAACATCCTTTTAATTTCTTTGTCTATTGTTATTGAATTTGTGAGTGTTATTTTAAAAACAGTTTTAGAGGTAGAGTTATGATTTGATTTTACCTCATTTACCTTTCCTATCTCTGCTTCTGCATCCGGATTTTGGTATGATCCATTTATGGCCATCATGCAGAAAGCTCTAGCTCTGTGCTCTTTTTCTTTTTCTTCTTCACTCAGATTTATTGATGGTTCTGCATCATAAATACATTTAGTTAAAGTAATGGAAGAAGAGGGTTCATTTACCATCTTAGAGAGGGCGTTCCAGATTCCTCTTGCAGAAGTGCAGTCTTCAACTCTTTGAAGAATGTCTTTTGACACTGATTGAGTTAAGATCTGCATAGCTTTTGCATCTGCATCTGTTGAGTAGTCTGAAGATGGGGAAGGTTCTGTAAATGGGGAAGGTCCTTTATGTTTATTAGTCTGCCCATCATCAGCACCAACTTTGAATTTATCTGGCTTCATTTTGCAAACACGGGCAGTGACATCAGTTTCTCTGTTGCCACGATTTATTTTGGTAGTTTTCTTTGAAGAAGATATATCAGCGCCAACATAGACAGGCCCTTTCATTGCTCTCGAAGGGGACTTGAGACCCGTGGAACTAGGTAATGCATGTGTAACTGCCTTTGATGATATGAGAGAAGGTCCTATCAAAATAGATTTGTAAATTTCTTCATCTATGACATTCAAATATAGCTTAATTCTAACTTGCCATAAAGAAAAATTATCCAAATTAAGTATGGGTGGATCTGAAAACAGAAAGGTTACTTGTGCCATTTTAGAAAACTATTTTTAACACAAATTTAAGAACTAGGCGATCTTTGTGATTCAGGTGTTAGCCTGTAAAGAATCAACACCCCTCTGATACCAATTGAAAGTGGAGGTTTAGTTCTTATTTATCTTATTAAAAGATCTTGCTTAAATTTTTAATTTCAAAGTGAGTGATATATATTTATATATAAATGAGTTTGCTGATTTCTGTATGAGTAATAAAATCAAATAGTTATAGTGCATATAAATAAACACAGCACAAGAAAATAAAAACATAAAACAAACAAGCAATCCACAGATGACACAAGATGTATAGTAGTTCCCCTCAACTGGGTACATCTACTCTTCTACCCACTGGTAGGAATCCACTAGGAGGTTGTTGATAAGGTGCCCTCACACCAAGGGGTTTTTGATAAGGTGTCCACACACCAAGTGAGTTGTTGATAAGTTGCTCTAACCAAGATGCAGGTTTTTGCTAAGGTGCCCTGTCACCGGGATTAACTTTTGAAGGGAGTTATAACCCTGTACAGGATGAGGTAAGGAAGTAAAATGAAAAACAGAAATTGTAATGTTCTTCTCTATATAAGAAGACTCTTGAAGATCCAGATGTGGTGTTGAATGGATCTGATGTTGAAGAGCTCCCCCTATCTGATATGGATTGATGACAGTTCTGGAGGTCTCTCCTTTCAAACACTTCTTTCTTCTGGTGCTGTGATAATCATGAGCAAGTAGTCGTGATTTGTGTCTCAGGATGTTTATAATCTGCAGGAAGATGTTAGCAACCAAAAATGTGCTATTGTTGTGTCTCGTATATATTTTTCTTTCTCTGTTTATGTCTCTTTATAATCTGAGAGCCTTTACTTTTAATTTGAACTCTTCTCTCAGGAAGAAGGAAAGAGCTAAGGTCTCTATCAATACTTTGACTCCTCGAGAAGATGACCTGCCATTTCTTTTCATTAAAGCTATTATGCAACGACTAAAATATTAATTGATCTGCAACGGCTATGAGGAATAGTCAAAACAAAAGAAAGATAGTGATATAAGATATTAAAATGATTCAGAGAGAAATTCGTCGATCTCAGCTTGACATTTGTCGGCCTGAGCTCGTCGTCTGATGTACTGAACGATTGTCTCTATCTTGGAATTCGTAGACCGCTGAGATGGCTGGATTGAGTTTGTCGAGCGCCGTTCAGAGAATGCCTGGCCGCTGAGATTATTCTGACTGAATTCGTCGAGCGCTGTTCTGATAGAGATTTGTCGAGCGCTATCTATCTTGAATTTGTCGAGCGCCGGCTAGCTTGAATTTGTCGAGCGCCATTCGACATTCGTCGAACGCAGAGAGCTTATATTATTTTCTTATGTATATTCTCCGATTCGATCGCATCATATTTAATTTATGTTTCCTTAGTTTTCTTACTTAATGAAATTTGATCTGAGTTATTAGATGACTTATTGTCAAAAGGGATGGATCGTAACTCAAATCAGAAGCTAAGGTTCCAACAGCCTGTCTTAACCAATGTATCAGCATTGTCTTGTTCCTTTGTCCCTTACATCCGGATAGAACTAGAGGCATGGACCGTTTCACCCTCATAATTGTTCAATCCTAGTTTCCTGATCTAGAATAGACCTTAAGATAGTGGTAAGCTCAATATCATATATTGGCTCAACCCAGCATGGCCATGCATTTCTCGGTCTCATTCCATCAAGGGGGCCCATGGATGTAACTCCTATCATAAAGGAGGACAAATCCCATATCTGTCCACACACAAACACCTAAATGAATCGTAACATACCCAATAATCACCCTTATCATCAACCTTTCTCAAGGAAGACTTTAGATGGCATCAAAGTATGCTCTTCCTCACTTGATAAATGTTGTGACCTCAGGTCAAAGAACTACAAACACCATTGTCAGATGAGACCTACTTGTGACACGTTCATATAATAATCCACAAAGTAGTCTCATGGTGGGTCTGTCCAGTACAACTTGTTCACTAACAAGCACCCATGTGATGACTTGATATCACAATATCATGACCTGTGAGATCCGGTCATCAGTCAATGCACATGCTAGTCTTAACGTATCATCATTGCCCTTCAACTTCTATGATGATACTCCGACTAGGGACCATTTAAGAATGAAGCTTCTGGTTATACATAGGCCCTCACATTCAAGTCACGTACTTGAATTCCTATGGAAGCAAACAGACTAAGGGCGTTTATTATGTTAATTAATTTATCAAATAAATACTATTGACATAATATTAGGAACATGCCATAAATGTAAAATGAAAAACACAGTATACATTATAATTCATCACATGAATAAACAACCAACAAACATACAATCCACAAGGCTCCCACTAAAGACGATCATTCAGGTGTCTTATACCCATTGATCTAGCATGACCATCATGTTTCTTTTGCGCAAGAGGCTTTGTCAGTGGATCCGCTATGTTATCTTCAGTCAGTACTCTGCAAATGCTCACATCTCCTCGATCGACAATCTCTCGAATAAGATGGAACCACCGAAGTATGTGTTTGGAGCGCTGATGAGATCTAGGTTCCTTAGCTTGGGCAATTACACCATTGTTGTCACAGTAGAGAACTACGGGACCAATAATGCTAGGAACTACATCTAGCTCGCCGATGAATTTCCTAATCCACATAGCCTCCTTTGCCGCATTTGTGGCAGCAATATACTCGGCTTCTGTCTTAGAATCGGCAACTGTCTCCTGCTTAGAATTCTTCCAGCTTACAGCTCCTCCATTAAGGCAAAATATAAAACTTGATTGGGACTTTGAATCGTCCCTATTAGTTTGGAAGCTAGCATCCGTGTAACCATTTACAATGAGCTCTTCCTCTCCACCATACACCAAGAACATATCCTTAGTCCTTCTCAAGTACTTTATGATATTCTTGACAGCTATCCAGTGACCATCACCAGGATCAGACTGATACCTGCTCGTCATGATCAAAGCATAAGAGATATCGGGTCGAGTGCATAACATTGTGTACCTGATTGATCCAATTGTCTAAGCATATGGAATCATCTTCATGCGGTCCTTATCTTCCAAAGATTTAGGACACTGGTCCTTAGAGAGACTCACACCATGTGACATGAGAAAGAATCCTTTCTTGGACTCAAGCATGTTGAACCGTTTCAACACCTTGTCAATGTATGTACTCTGGGTCAAACCCAACAACTTCTTCGATCTATCTCTATAAATCTTAATACCAAGTATGTACGTCGCTTCACCCAAGTCTTTCATATAAAACCAGTTCCCTAGGTTGTTCTTAACAAATTGCAGGGTCGGAATGTCATTCTCGATCAGCAGTATGTCATCTACATACAATATCAGGAAGACAACAATGCTCCCACTAATCTTCTTGTAAACACAAGGCTCATCTTCGTTCTTGATGAAACCAAACTCTTTGATCTTTTCATCAAAATGCAGATTCCAACTTCGAGAAGCTTGTTTCAATCCATAAATGGATTGATTCAACTTGCATATTTTAGTGGCTTCACTTGGAGATACAAAACCCTCAGGTTGTGTCATATACACTTCCTCAAGGAGGTTTCCATTAAGAAAAGCCATTTTGACGTCCATTTGCCAGATCTCGTAGTCATAATACGCAGCAATAACAAGTAGAATTCTGATGGACTTGACCATAGATACAGGGGAAAAGGTTTCATCATAGTCAACACCATGAATTTGCCTGAAACCTTTAGCCACCAGCCGGCCTTTGAATGTCTGTACATTCCCATCCATATCGGTCTTCTTCTTGAAGACCCACTTGCACCCTATGGGTCGTACCCCTTCAGGTGGTTCCACCAAGGTCCAAACTTGGTTTGTGTACATGGAGTCCATTTCAGATTTCATGGCCTCAAGCCACTTCTCGGAGTCTGGTCCATTTATAGCCTCTTGGTAGGTTGCAGGCTCATCATCATGATCCATAAGCAACACATTACCTATTTGAGTCATGAGAAGTCCATATCTCTCAGGCTCAAATCTTGGTCTACCAGATCTACATAGGACTTGTGTTTCTTGAGCAGGCTCTCCAGCTACAACTTCTTGTAGTACTTGCTCAGGTTCCAATTCCGGTTCGTTCATTGTTTGTGGCTCTTGAACTTCTTTAAGTTCTACCTTTGCAGTCTTTCTGGATAAGAACTCTTTCTCCAAAAATACACCAGTCCTTGCGACAAACACTTTGCCCTCAGACGGCAAGTAGAAGTAGTATACTTTGGTTTCCCTAGGATACCCCACTAGATAACATTTATCCGATTTGGGTTCCAACTTGTCAGGCATTTGACGTCGCACGTATGCCTCACAACCCTAAATCTTGATGAACGACATACTAGGATGCTTCCCAGTCCATATCTCATATGGTGTCTTTAGAACCATTTTCGTTGGAAATCGATTTAGTGTGAAAGCAACAGTCTCTAAAGCAAAACCCCAAAAGGAAATGGGCAAATCTGCATGACTCATCATCGATTGCACCATGTATAACAAGGTACGATTCCTCCTCTCAGAAACACCATTATGTTGAGGTGTTCCGGGCGGAGTGAGCTGTGATACAATACCACACTCTTTCAGATGATCACGAAACTCATGACTCAGAAATTCGCCACCTCGATCAGATCGGAGTGCTTTTATCCTTTTTCCCAGTTGGTTTTCTACTTCATTCTTAAACACTTTGAACTTTTCAAAGGTCTCGGATTTGTTCTTCATAAGAAACACGTATCCATATCTACTGAAATCATCAGTAAATGTAACGAAGTAGTAGAACCCACCTCTAGCCATAGAACTCATGGGTCCGCATACATCACTATATATTATACCCAAGAGATCATTAGCCCTCTCATTACAACTATTGAAAGGAGCTTTCGTCATCTTGCCCAATAAACATGACTCGCGTCTTGATGAGTCCTGATCATATACACTTTTATGGACTCATCTGGGCCATTTATTTAGTCATTTCACCGCACTTTAGCCATGTTATCGTTTATATTTGATATTCCATGCTAGGTGCACCTCTAGGCCCATTTTTGGTGTGATTTCATGCTTATCTTCATTAGTAGTTTTCATGTACTGTTAAGTTCCATTTTCAGTGGCGAGACCGGTGTCGTATGCTGGAATTGGAGTCGTGCAGGTGTTCCCGGTGCAATTCTGCACAGGAACACTGCGCACGATCACTGGCTCTATTGCGCACGACCACCGGTCGTGCGCCACTGATCGTGCGCACCTAACCCTTTTTATGAGTTCTGTTTGGTGTAGTGCGCACGACCATCAACGCCATCGCGCACGACCACCGGTCGTGCGCCACTGCTCGTGCGCACTTATCATTAAAATTCTGAGTTCTGTCTGCTGTATTGCGCACGACCATCAACTCCAGTGCGCATGACCACCGGTCGTGCGCCACTGGTCGTGCGAACATGTTATTTCATAATTTCTGTCTTTGCAGGTTCCGTCCAGGCAGAGCGCACGATCACCGAATGCTAGTGCGCACGACCACTGGTCGTGCGCCAATGACCGTGCGCACTGTTTATTCCAGCGCCTATAAAATCCGCTACTCGCGATTTAGGTCGGGAGCCCCGCCCGACTCCGCCGTTTTCTGCTCCCGTCCGCCTGGTTTCGCCCCTCCATCGCCGCCCACCTTAGGGAGGATCTCCGGGCAAGCTTTCAACGCCAAATCTTCGCCGGAGTTTCCTCTCGGCCTCCTCCTTCATCCACGAGCTCCAAAGGTAGACCTAGCCGCCATTACCTTCAAGCAAGAGGAAGTGTTGCAACCTCTACCGGATCGTGACACGAAGAAGACGGGTCCATTGGAGAGTAGTGACAGCTCTCTCTACCCCGGACGTAGTTGTGGACCGAGCTTGGACGCGGATTGACAACCCGGCGATTCCAACCGTGAATCTTCAACGAGCCTTCGGATTCGGTCGATTTCTTGCCTTGTTCTCCTTTTATTGATGTATTTGCAACTAGATCTAACATTATGATGAAGTGTATTTTGATTAAATAGCATTTTTACTTGATTATGTCTATATGATTGAGTATTTTTGTTTATATTATTGAGGTGCGCCTTGTGGTGTGGTTTGTTGGTTGCGTTGTGCCGCCCTAACAATTGT
Source organism: Dactylorhiza incarnata (assembly GCA_033032865.1). NCBI lineage: Eukaryota > Viridiplantae > Streptophyta > Magnoliopsida > Asparagales > Orchidaceae > Dactylorhiza > Dactylorhiza incarnata. The sequence continues at coordinate 2,870,374 of JAWHQI010000269.1, forward strand.
TAGTGGTGTGCTTGTTGAAGAGGTGCTTGCGACCCTCATTCCGCTAGCCTACTCGCCCATCCGCCTACCGAAACGTGGCATCGCGGCCCGTATTCCATCCCGCCTAACGAAGCAGCGCGCTCAAGGCCTGCATAGTTCGATTCCATTAGCCTTCTCGTCCATCCGCCCTTACGAAGTAGCGCGTTCAAGGCCTACGTAGTCTTCCATTCCGCCAAGCGAAGCATTGCATAGCGGCATTGCATAGGAGTAGTTGTAGTGTTTTCTTTTATTTTCCAAAAGCCAACCCAACTCTCCCGCAATCCATTCGACCTAAAGGACTTCGATCTCAAGTCCTTCCTCGACATTTAACTCCACCTTACTGTGTTCCTCAAGAGACCGACACTCGGGGATTTATTCCCAATTTTTATTACTTGAACGATCGGTACACTGCCGTTTCGTGTCGCAGTCGAGCTACCGCCTATAGCGGTGTGTGAGATTTGCGCCATCAAGTTTTTGGCGCCGTTGCCGGGGAGCACAGTCGTGTGAGTTTTCTGGAGAGGGAGAATTTGAGAGAAAAGCCCTTCCATTTGTAAATTGCATCTTTTATTTTATTTCTGTTCTTTTTATTCCATTTTCTTGTTTTATAGTAGGTTGCTTTAGTAAATTTTTGTTAGGTGTAGTATCTCGCACAATAGTGTTCTTCTTTTTGAATCGTTTTATTTTTACACTATGTGGGCACATCTTAATTTCCGTTGCCGTTGGTGTGGAGCTACCTCCCACTCTAGTGATGAATGCCCTACGGAGAATAGTAGGCATAATTCTTATAGCCAAGCATATGGAGCACCGACTTCGTCTGGTACTCCATATGGTGCGCGTAAGTCTTATGGCTACTCTGCTGAGCCTTTACCGTCATACTTCTTTTCGGCTCCAGCCCCCGCTGTGCCAAAGAAGCCCGCTAGGCAGTGCCAGTTTTGTCGGAGCACAGATCATGCCCTGAAGGATTGTGTTGCTTTTCGTCGCCAATTGGATGAGGATGACGAGCCGGATATCCGGATCGTCCCGAATCCTAACTCTGGCGGCACACCTTCAGCATCCGGTTTTGTGTCCTTGCCACCTTCACATCTTGAAGGGTATGGCATGGACACGGCCACTGGATGTGTGGCTGATCTGGGCACCGACATTGCTGAGCCTATTCTCCCGGTGCATCCACCATCTCTAGTGGATTCGATTCTTTGTGAGGAATCGGTGCTCGACTTTTATCCGAGCACTATTCCTCTCCCTGTTGTGCATACTACACTCGTCTCTGACGACATTGTTGATGATGTGTCGCAGGAGGAGGCGGTTGATCTTAGTATTGTGCCTATTCCTATGGAGGAGGACAACCTTCTAGGTGAAGAGGAGTTTTCCTCAGCACCGGTGGAGGAAGTCCAAATCTCTAGCTTGGCCACTGTTGATCCCGCCGAATCTTGTAGCATTGATGACAATGCTAACATTATTTTACTTCCCCAACCTGATGGGAGTGAGACCGGGATCACTCCCCCGACTGTTGTTTATTTATGTTCTTCGTCTTCTTTATTTCTTGATCCCCTTTCTTCATCCGAGCCTGTGCAGGTTGAGTTTTCACAGGTATCCCAGGAGGACTTGGAGCTTTTTGCTCAAGTCAATGGTGAGAGCATCCTCTCATGCGAGGAGGTTTATTCTCCCTCCGTAGAGGAAGCTCCACTCATTGCCTTCGCCTCCTGCTGCCTCCCTGTTGACGACTCCTTGCTGGGCAAGGATAGTTTTGGTAAGATGAGTGAGGACCAGGCCTCCTCCTCTTCTTACTTTATTTTCCCTCTACCTGTGATGGGCAGGTTTTATCTATATTCGGGTAGAGGCGTGACTGTTCTTTCTCCGTATCGGTACCCGCTACCGATGCGCATATTAGAACAGTTACCTGTGCACTTTTCTTTTCATAGGCCTATAAGCTAGAACTGTACAAAATCTGAATAAGTCGTGCTGGGATGACAATAACCCCAGTAGTTATCGTACTTTTCATGCATCGTATTTTATTTAATCATGTTTAGTTAGCTGTAGTTTATTTTAGTTTGTCTTTTTCTGTTTCTTTTGTTTTGCGGAGCTGACCCTTGCAGGTACTTCTTCTGGATGGCGGATGCTGCAGCTTAGTCTGGGTTTAAACGCCAATCTTCTGGTGTGCTCATTTCTGAGCACTGGGTACTCTCTTTCCCTAGCCTCTCCTGATGTTCATGTCATATATTCTGTGGATTGTTTAGTTTAAGTCTGGGGGAGAGTAGTTTTGTTTACCCGCTCACGTACACTATTGCACTGCATACTAGAAGATTTCTTTTAAAATGTTTTGTTTATTTTCATTGCACACCACAGCACCCACTTGAGCGCGTACTCGTCTGTATGCGTGCTCTGTAGTGAATTTAATTCTTCTGCTTATTTGGGAAAATCTAGGTGATGGCTTAGGATTATGTAGCAGAGTAAAATGTTGACTCTAGTAGTGCTCCTAGTCGAGTGCTCGGTTGCATAAAAATTTGTGTAGATTAGACTTCTCTTTATATTATGGTTTTATATTTTTCTTATTAGTGTAAATGTTGTTTACTCTACTCAAATGGTGAATTCGGTGGAATCAAACGGTAGCATAGGGATGTGTGTAAACGATCGCTAGATTCGTATTGCTTGAGTCGGGAGAAAGGAGAATCTTTCTCGGTGGCTAGAACTTGCCCCAAGCGATTCTTGAAGCATGGGTATACGGTTAGTCAATTGTGTGAATGTGATATAGGCCATCATTTTGACCCGGTTGAGCCTTTGTGCCCATCCCTACCGCTATATCCTCGCTAGCCCAGTTGTGCCTACCCGTTCTTTGATTCAGCCCCACTTTTATTTCACCAAAGCCCAAAAGCCAATCCTAGTCGCACACCCAAATCTGAGCTTTAGCTGTTTATTATTTTCATGAGTTGGGTTGTTGATGTTGTGATACTTTTGTGAAAATGTGGATGTGCATCTTTGATAAATTTGCCGAAAATGTTTTGAAAAGAAAAGAAAAGAAAATGAGGAAAAGAAGAGAAGTGAAAAGAAAAGAAAAAGATGAGCTTTAATGAAAAATCTGTGTAAAAAAAATATATGTTTGGGAGTAGGCGGTGCACACACCCATGTTGTTGAGTCCAAGTCTGGGGGTGTGATGTACCCGCGAGTTTGTGTGGTGAGCGAGAATAATTTCTGCATGAGCTTATTTGGGTTTAGTGCTTGAGCCGTCGTTTTTATCTTTGTTTATCCTCACCTAAACCCAAGCCCCATTTTAAAACCTAAAGTCCTATTGATTCACGCATTTGAGTCAAACCAGTGCCGTGGAGAGAATGTGACCGGGCAAACTTATGGTCACCGACACTGATGGATTTCAGTGGAGTTTTTCCCGCATCCCGATCTTGAGCAATGCTCGTCTCAGCGTTTAGTTTACTTTCTCTGTATGCATGACCGAACGATTCACCATAGTTCACCATTTTGAGTAGCTGTAATATGCTTTTACTCTTTTAGAAATATATAGGCTGTTTATATAATCAGAAATCTTTTCTACTATTTTTCTTATGCACATGAGCATGCGACTTCGCATGGTACTCTGTATTGTAGTTTTAAGCCATCTACTTTTCTTTCCCTGTTCGCTTAGAATTTGTTTGCTCGGGACGCGCAAACAGGTAAGTCTGGGGGTGTGATGAGTCCTGATCATATACACTTTTATGGACTCATCTGGGCCATTTATTTAGTCATTTCACCGCACTTTAGCCATGTTATCGTTTATATTTGATATTCCATGCTAGGTGCACCTCTAGGCCCATTTTTGGTGTGATTTCATGCTTATCTTCATTAGTAGTTTTCATGTACTGTTAAGTTCCATTTTCAGTGGCGAGACCGGTGTCGTATGCTGGAATTGGAGTCGTGCAGGTGTTCCCGGTGCAATTCTGCACAGGAACACTGCGCACGATCACTGGCTCTATTGCGCACGACCACCGGTCGTGCGCCACTGATCGTGCGCACCTAACCCTTTTTATGAGTTCTGTTTGGTGTAGTGCGCACGACCATCAACGCCATCGCGCACGACCACCGGTCGTGCGCCACTGCTCGTGCGCACTTATCATTAAAATTCTGAGTTCTGTCTGCTGTATTGCGCACGACCATCAACTCCAGTGCGCACGACCACCGGTCGTGCGCCACTGGTCGTGCGAACATGTTATTTCATAATTTCTGTCTTTGCAGGTTCCGTCCAGGCAGAGCGCACGATCACCGAATGCTAGTGCGCACGACCACTGGTCGTGCACCAATGACCGTGCGCACTGTTTATTCCAGCGCCTATAAAATCCGCTACTCGCGATTTAGGTCGGGAGCCCCGCCCGACTCCGCCGTTTTCTGCTCCCGTCCGCCTGGTTTCGCCCCTCCATCGCCGCCCACCTTAGGGAGGATCTCCGGGCAAGCTTTCAACGCCAAATCTTCGCCGGAGTTTCCTCTCGGCCTCCTCCTTCATCCACGAGCTCCAAAGGTAGACCTAGCCGCCATTACCTTCAAGCAAGAGGAAGTGTTGCAACCTCTACCGGATCGTGACACGAAGAAGACGGGTCCATTGGAGAGTAGTGACAGCTCTCTCTACCCCGGACGTAGTTGTGGACCGAGCTTGGACGCGGATTGACAACCCGGCGATTCCAACCGTGAATCTTCAACGAGCCTTCGGATTCGGTCGATTTCTTGCCTTGTTCTCCTTTTATTGATGTATTTGCAACTAGATCTAACATTATGATGAAGTGTATTTTGATTAAATAGCATTTTTACTTGATTATGTCTATATGATTGAGTATTTTTGTTTATATTATTGAGGTGCGCCTTGTGGTGTGGTTTGTTGGTTGCGTTGTGCCGCCCTAACAATTGTTAGTGGTGTGCTTGTTGAAGAGGTGCTTGCGACCCTCATTCCGCTAGCCTACTCGCCCATCCGCCTACCGAAACGTGGCATCACGGCCCGTATTCCATCCCGCCTAACGAAGCAGCGCGCTCAAGGCCTGCATAGTTCGATTCCATTAGCCTTCTCGTCCATCCGCCCTTACGAAGTAGCGCGTTCAAGGCCTACGTAGTCTTCCATTCCGCCAAGCGAAGCATTGCATAGCGGCATTGCATAGGAGTAGTTGTAGTGTTTTCTTTTATTTTCCAAAAGCCAACCCAACTCTCCCGCAATCCATTCGACCTAAAGGACTTCGATCTCAAGTCCTTCCTCGACATTTAACTCCACCTTACTGTGTTCCTCAAGAGACCGACACTCGGGGATTTATTCCCAATTTTTATTACTTGAACGATCGGTACACTGCCGTTTCGTGTCGCAGTCGAGCTACCGCCTATAGCGGTGTGTGAGATTTGCGCCATCACGTCTCTCAAATGATTCATAATCAAATGAGTCCAGTAGTCCATCTTCATGGAGCTTGGATATGCGTTTCTTATTTATATGGCCTAAACGACAATGCCAAAGGTACGTAGGATCCGAATCATGTGTTTTTAGTCTTTTAGTATTTTCTACATTATAGATCGGATGGTCTAAGTTCAAAACATATAAACCATTAAACAATTGGGCTACACCATAATAAACATCATTCATAAAAATCGAATGACAATTGTTCTTAATTATAAACGAAAAGCCTTTCATGTCAAGACATGATATGGATATAATGTTTCTAGTTATGGCTGGAACAAAATAACAGTTATCTAATTCTATTACAATCCCAGTGGCAAAGAAATACAATAGCCATCAACGACGATGGCAACAACTCTAGCTCCATTCCTGACGCGCATGTCTACCTCCCCTTTACCCAACATTCTTCTCCTTCTCAGTTCCTGCACATTTGTACAAATGTGAGAACCGCATCCGGTATCCAATACCCAAGATGAAGGAGCAGAAAGGTTTATCTCTATAACATAAATACCTGAAGTGGAAGTCACACTTCCCTTCTTCTTTTGCAGATCCTCAATATAGAGGGGACAGTTCCGCCTCCAATGCCCAGCCTTACCACAGTGGTGGCACTTTCCTTCCTTCGCCAGACCTTTCTTTTTCAGTGCAGAAGATTTGGGATCAAGATGAGACTTAGATCCTATCTTCGTCTTCTTGAATCCCTTAGTCTTTCCCTTGCTTTTATGCACCATCAGTATGGGGCTAGCAGGATTGACCTTCTTCATATTATTTTCAGCAGTTCGCAACATGCCTAGGAGCTCGGGCAGTGTCTTGTCTATTTCATTCATGTTATAGTTCAAGATGAACTGCTCATAACTGTCCGGCAATGATTGCAGGATCAGATCCGTGGCCAACTCTTGGCCCATGGGAAAACCCAGTCTTTCAAGGTTCTCTATATACCCAATCATTTTGAGTACGTGAGTCCCTACTGAGTCTCGAGCTCCCATTTGCACTGAAATAATGCCTTAGATATGGCAAACATCTCTTGCCGGGCTTGCCCCTCGAACATTTTCTTGAGGTGCCCGATTATCTCATAACCACACATGCTCTCGTGTTGCTTCTGAAGCACAGAGGACATGGTTGCAAGCATGAGGCATTCCACATCCAAGGTATCATCTTAATACTTCTTGTAAGCATCTTTATCTGCTCGCGGAGCATTTCCAGTCGGCTCTGTGGGGGATTCACCTTCCAAGACATAGAGCTTGTGCTCTTGCCTGAGAACAATTCTCAGGTTTCTGTACCAGTCAAGGAAGTTCATCCTGTTGAGCTTGTCCTTCTCAAGAATAGCTCTCAGGGACAGGGTGGAGTGAGATCCACTTGCCATGGAAAATCTATAATGAATTCGCAAAACTTTTAGTACTGTATTTCGTAATACATTTTATATTAATAAGGACTTTTATTAAGAGCTCCCACTATTTTTAATCAAATCGACAACCCTTAATTTCGATTCAGAGAGTTTATGCGAGCTACTCTCTTAGTGGACAAGATCCGTATTTCACCAACACAACGAGTCCGCTTTGGCGTTCCTCTCATAATGCGGTTATTTAGGTAGACAACATTTGTCAATTGCATCACTATGAAACTCTTGTATGGTTGGTGAATAACTCTTTATTCGCATCCATCATATGGAGCATGCCAACCCTATGCCTCTAGGCACTCAACCTTTGAGGTCACCTAGTTAAGTTAGACCTGATGTCGACAGTGGGATATCACAATTATCCGCTCGCACCCTTACCAAGATTGATTAATGCACCTTGCTTTGGCAAGCCCACACTTCATCGATCGAGGCAGGAAGAGTGTCATCCATCGGAAGGCATCTGTATACTTAATATTGGATAAGAGATTTTATTTTTCAAATGATGAACATTTCATCGTGATTAACATTTAATCACCGTGCACATACACAAAACAAATGCATCCCCTATGTGCACAAAAAGGATTATCAACAGATTGATAAAAGAGGGTTAAATCTGAATACTTAGAACACTTCTAAATCTCCAGATTTACATGCATTGAACACAAGCAAAGCAACTCCACTTATGCAGTAGACAAGCTCGTCTCTCAATGTCAGATTCAAAATCCATGACATTTGGTTTCACAAACCATATCGAGGGACGGCTACTACAAAGGAGAAACAATCTCTGAAACAATGAAATCACAACGCAATCACATGCATTCCTGGCGGGGTTCCAAGGGGCCGCGCTCCTGGCGGTGGCATCAAATGTGATGTTCCAAGAAGAAATCTATACATTTAGAATGCTTCCAAATTTCTAGATTTGTACGCACTTGATCGCAACCTAGCTCTGATACCACTATTGGGTTTTCTAAGTACCATTCACAATGATATGAACACATCAATTATGCGCAGCGGAAAAACTAGAACAACCCAAAGAGTAAGGATCTTGCAGATCTCATGAATCAAAAGATTTGGAAAGCAAAATGCAATATACCTTCGCGGGATTGAGTCAATACTCAACCAAGGTGCTCCAAGAAGGAATCTGGTAGACTAAATCTGAGTTCCAAGAACCGAAATGTATCGGCTCCTCTACAGCGATCCACACAAAAGATGGAGAACCCCAAAGCCTTGTCGAACAAGGAAAGGGTCAGAGTAGGAAGCTCTCAGCGTCCCCACGGACTGCTAGGTTCGAGACAGGGGAGGCGGCGACCATCGGCGGCGGATCTCAGCGGACGGGAAGAACGAGAACCCTTTCTTGCGGAACTTTTCCGGACGGCTGTTCTCCTCTTCAATCGCAAAAGGTTCGGTCTATCCCGTGTCTCTCGAAGACCTAATCCCGTTCCTTTTATACGCAAGGTATAAAACAGGCTATCCGCAGACCAAAGGGAAAACATAACATTTTTGTATAGATTTACACATTCACCGAATTCGACAATTCGACTAAACAATATAACCGAATTCGACTATATACAATAACCGAATTCGTCTATATAATATAGCCGATTCGACTATATAAAATTTCGGTTTTATGATTTCGTCGAAACCATTCCGTCGAATTAACATATTTCGGCTAAACCCTTTAGTCGAATTTGTTACAGTTCGGCTAAACACTTTAGCCGAATCAATATCGCTGAATTCCTTTAGTCGAATCAACATAATTCGGTTAAACCCTTTAGCAATATTTGACACAGTTCGGTTAAACCCTTTAGCCGAATTTGTCTAGCATAAATCCATTCGTTTAAACCCTTTAAACGATTTCCCGTTGAGACATTCTCAAGTTAATGCCAAGCAGTCACAGGATTGGTCCTCCACTCATATCTAATATGAGTAAGGCCAACACAATCCTTTCTCCAACTTCTCCAAATGCTTTTATGTGCGACCCTATAGGCTCATATTGCGTTGGCAGTAAGACTAACTGTTGATTGCTTTGAGATCATCTCAGAAACTCCAACATTCCGGTGGTGCGAGAGTTTCCTAATGTCTTTCCTGTCTGTCTTCCTGGACTTCCGCCTGATAGAGATGTGGAGTTCATTATTGATCTTGAACCTGGTACTCGTCCTATCGCTAAGGCACCGTACCACATGGCCCCGCGTGATCTAGAAGAGTTGCGAACTCAGTTAGATGGGCTATTGCAAAATGGATTCATTAGACCAAGTTGTTCGCCCTAGGGTGCTCCAGTGTTGTTTGTGAAAAAGAAGGATGGTTCTATGAGGTTGTGCATAGATTATAGGGAGTTAAACAAAGTGACCATCAAGAACAGGTATCCGTTGCTGAGGATAGATGATCTGTTTGACCAGTTGCGTGGTAGTTCGGTGTTTTTGAAGATTGACCTTCGATCAGGCTACCATCAGTTGAGGATCCGTGAGTCGGATGTTCCCCTGACTGCCTTTCATTCCCGTTATGGTCATTTTGAGTTTCTAGTTATGTCTTTTGGTTTGACGAATGCACCCTCTGTGTTTATGGACTTGATGAACTGAGTGTTCAGAGATTTTCGGGATCATTTTGTAGTGGTATTCATCGATGATGTGTTGGTATATTCCAGAAGTGCTGAGGAGCATGCTACGCATTTGCTCTTAGTATTGTCTACTCTTAGAGAGCACAAGTTGTATGCGAAGCTGAGTAAGTGCGAGTTCTGGCTTCCTCAGGTGTCCTTTCTGGGTCATGTAGTGAACAAGGACGAAATTACTTTAGACCCAACTAAGATTTCTGCTGTGTTGGATTGGAAGACACCTTCAACGCCTAAGGAGATAAGGAGTTTCTTAGGGTTGGCTGGGTACTACATGAGATTTGTTCAAGGATTCTCAGTGCTGTCGGCACCTTTAACTAAGCTTACCCAGAAGAATACCGCTTTTGTTTGTAGCGATAAGTGCGAAGATGCCTTTCAGGAATTAAAGAGGCATTTGTGCAGTGCTCCTATGTTGGCCTTGCCGATCGAAGGAATAGAGTATGTTGTTTATGTGGACGCATCTCACATTGGTCTAGGGTGTGTTTTGATGCAAGAAGGAAAAGTGATTGCTTATAGGTCTAGACAATTGAAAGTTCATGAAAAAAATTACCCTACACATGACTTAGAATTTGCTGCAGTGATTTATGCTTTAAAGCTTTGGAGACATCTGTTATATGGAGTGTCATGCAAGATTTTCACGGATCACAAGAGTCTGAAGTATGTCTTTACCCAAAAAGAGCTAAATTTGCGCCAGCGTAGGTGGTTGGAGTATGTGACGGATTATGAAGTTGATATCATGTATCATCCAGGTAAGGCTAATGTAGTGGTCGATGCCCTGAGTAGAAAGACCGCGCAAATCTTCAATCTTTCCGTGCAGTCCTTAGTAGAGGAGTTTATGTTGATGGATATCTCAGTCGGCAGTTGTACCGCGCCTTCGAGCTTAGAGGCTGAAGAGCCTTCGTTGATTACCCTTACAAGACTGCATCAGAAGGAAGATCCTGACTTGCAGCATCTTCGAAGTAGGACTGAAAAAGGAGAATTACCAGATTTTTTTATCGATGATAAAGATACTTTGAAGTACCGAGGTAGGCATTGTATCCCCGCGTTGGAAGATATTTGGGCAAAGATCTGTAGTGAAGCACATGACTCTAGTATTTCCTATCATCCTGGTTCCACAAAGATGTATAAGGACCTGAAGCAGATTATTTGGTGGCCAGGTATGAAAAGCGATATTGCAAAGTATGTTTTAGAATGTTTAACTTGTCAGCGCGTGAAGGCGGATCATAAGAGGCCTGGAGGTAAGTTGAACCCGTTGGATGTTCCAAGCTGGAAGTGGGAGAGTGTTTCGATGGATTTCATTAACAGTTTGCCAAGATCTCCCGGTGGACATGATTCGGTGTGGGTCATAGTTAACAGTTTGCCGAGATCTCCCGGAGGACACAAAGTGTGCTCACTTTGTGCCTTTTAAGATCGGGTATTCGATGGAGAAAATTGCAGAACTTTACTTGGACAAAGTTATCAGATTGCATGGTGTGCCAGTAAGCATTGTGTTGGACTGAGACTCAAGGTATATGTCTCATTTCTGGCAGAGTTAGCAGGAAGCGTTGGGCACTGACCTTAGATAATCTAACACTTACCATCCCCAGACCAATGGTCTGACAGAAAGAGTAAATCAAATTTTGGAAGATATAATAAGGTGCTATATTCTAGATCATGGAGGAGCGTGGGACAAGCGTTTTGGATTAATGGAGTTTGCTTATAATAACTGTTATCAGGAAAGCCTGCAAATGGCCCCTTTTGAGGCTCTGTATGGGAGGCGTTGACGAACTCTGTTGTTTTGGGACGAGATTGGTGAGAGTCCGTTGTTAGGCCCAGAAGCTCTAGAAGAGATGAGCGTTGTCATGACTCATATCCGCGAGAAGCTTCGCATTGCTCAGGAGCGGTATGAGAAGTATGTTAATCGGAGAAGGGTGGATCTAGAGTTTGTTGTCGGAGACTTAGTGTTCTTGAAAGTTTCTTCGATGCTGGGCGTTAAGAGATTTAGAAGGAACCACAAGTGGGATCCCCGGTATGTGGGACCATTCCAGATTGTTGAGCGCATCGGAGAGTCAGCTTATAGATTGTATTTGCCTGCTTCCTTCCCTAATGTTCATGATGTGTTTCATGTGGCCAGCTGAGGAAGTGTTTGCATAGTGGTCGGCTTGTTCTTGATTCGGTGCCCGTATTACAACCCAATCTTTCGTATGTTGAAGAGCTTGTCCGAATCTTGGAGACTCAGGAGCGTGTGTTGCGGAGGAAGACGATCCAGATGGTTAAGGTTCTTTGGAAGAATCAGGGTGTCGAAAAAGCAACATGGGAGCTGGAGTCTGCCATGAGAGAGTCTCATCCTAGCCTCTTCTATTAGATTCCGGGTAAATCTTCTGTCAGGTAACCTTTGGATTTGATTCTGTATCTTTCTTGATCTTTGGATTTCAAGTTTCGGAACGAAACTTCTTTTTAGGGGGAGTGACTGTAATGCCCCTAGTTTTCGTTAATTATTTACATGGCCGCTGTGGAATAATTTTGGAGTAAGGTCATTACGTCAGCTCGCCAGGTTTAGTTTTGAGGCTTAGCTTAGTTAAAGTATGTAATTTAGATCGAGCGTGCGAGATTTCACGTCATTTCGAGTTATAGAGAGGATTTTGTGTAGTTATTGAGATCTTAGCTTCAGGAAGCTTTATCCTGAGTTTGGCTCGTCGGAATTGAATTTTGACTTTGCCGTTGGATTCGTAGCGCAGTTTTTCAGTTGGGGTGCGAATTTCGTAGAAATCTGAGGTGATCTAGTCACCCTCGCAGTTTAAGTGAAAGGGAGTATTATTTAATTAATTAAATATTAAATTAGTTTTTTATTAAAAAACTTAAGATTCTCTCCCTATCCTTCTTCCTGCATCGATCCAAACCAGCCGCAGAGCGAGAGAGCGAGAGAGCGAGAGGGAAGCGTCGTGGAGCTTCCGGCCGACGATTCCTAGGGCTGTTGTAGTCAGAATCGTGTTTGGAGAGTAGATTTGGAAAGCTCTCGGCGAGATCTTCGTTCTAGTGGTGAGCTTTTCCCGTTTCGTGGAATTTTTGGAGTTAAGGTAGTGACCTAACTTCTCATTTTTGATCCGAAAAGCTTCAGGTTTTCGTGCTCGAGTATTTCCTTGGCTTTTGGAGCGGAGAAATTCGAGTTTTCGCAAGGTTAAGGCAAGTGGCTATCCCCTCCGTCTCGTTGTTTTCTTAAAGCACTGTTTTCTGTGGTTATGTGTTCTTGCTGTGTCTTGGCTTGTGATTTATGGTCGTGTCGTTTTGATCTCGAACCCCCCCCCCCCCCCCCCCCTCGATCCTCCCCGAAGTATTAGAGTCTTCCCCCGAAAAAATCTGTAGTAGCCCGAAACTTACCCATGTTGCATGCTTGTGTCTCGAGAACTTCATGTACAGCCTTTCCTATCTCGAGAAACTACTGATTTCTGCCTAATATCTCGAGAAATCAAGTCCTACATTTGGATTTCTCAAGAATCTGCTGCTTCCTGCATTTAAATTCTCGAGAAACTCATACTCCCTGCTCTTAATTTCTCGAGAAAACCTTGATCCATGCATTTAGATTCTCGAGAAATCATAGTCCCTACCATGGGTTTTTCTCGAGAAATCATAGTCCCTGCTTGGTATTTCTCGAGAAATGAATGACCCTGTCCTTGGATTTCTCGAGAAGCTCATGTCACCTACCTTTAATTCTCGAGAAGTCATGTTCTCTGTCTTTTCTTTTCTCTCGAGAACTATATTGACTCTGCCCTTGGTTTTCCCTAGAACTTTATGACCTTACTCCTTGATTTCTCGAGAACTAGGTTCTTATCCTTTAGATTCTCAAGAAATTCCCTGTACTTCTTAGTACTTGAGTTATGCCTTTGATTACTTATCCTCTTTGAAATCTCATACCCGTTGTGGTTAAACAACTTATGGGTTCTCCTATGAATAGTGTTGGGAAATGTTTACTTTGTTGTGATCCTATCTCTTAGGGCATCCTGGTGATTATTCTTTTCGGGCAACGCCCCGTGTTTTAATTGAAATTTATTTAATAAGAACCATTCTCTTTATCCTTGCACGGTAGTCGTGTTTGGGGGACAGTGGGCATTTGTTAAGCCTTGCACGGTGGCCATTTTAGGGGTGGTCAGCAGGCTCGTCCTGAGGCCCCGTGGGCCGTGTTTGGGTGGTAGGGGATAGAGAAACCCCCACCCATTTCTGGGCTTTGGGTGGCGGAGTATTGTAACCACCCCCGTTTAATTTGAGCTGATCAGTCTCTTTAAATAGAATTTACAAGATAAATGAACCATGCTTGTTCCTCTTTTTGATATTTGGTGCACTCGGTGCATTGCTTAGTTCTTTGCTTTGGAGTTCTCCTTTTTTTTCTGTAAGTTTGGCCTGGGTTGGTACCCCTTATGCCTTATTTACTTTACTTATTGTTTCTCTGCCACTTGTAAATCCCTTGCTGAGGCATTCTTTGTTTTATTGAATGCCTCAGATTTTGAGCCATAGCGGCTAGTGGTGTAGCCCGGAGTCTTCGGGAGTTTCAGTTGTTGTTTTACCCCACTGCTGTGAGGTAGTTGTTATTACTGTTGTTCTTGTGTTCAGACATGCTATATTGGAGCCAATGGATTAGTGTCAGGTTGTTGACGCCCATTGTGCCCTTTTGATACTTTATAGCTTACTTGTCAATTAAATGCCACTACTTTTAGATCTCGTGTATCTTGCTCTCTGGGAATGATTTATGTATAGGTGCATTATAGTTATAAAATGGCTTTTCTTTCATCCTCATTGCATTCCTTTTTACTGAAATCCTTATCTTTAAAGTCGCCTAAAGGTATTTTCTATACTTATACTACGCCTAGATATGTGCATATCACTTACTTTATGTTCTGTCATCATGTGCATTTAGGACCTTAAGTGAACTAAATCAAGTATTTTCCGCTGTAATTACATATATTTTCTCGGTGAACTAGTTGATCCACGAACTGAGAGACACAGTTCTTACTTCAAACCCCAATAAATGATTTCAAATGTCGAATTATCATGTAATCATGTTTGATTTAAATAAGTAATAGGTTCCCGCCTGAGCGTCTGCAGTTGTCTCCTGCATGACATGGCATCATGATGCGTATTTTCTCTTACTCTGATATTCCTAAATTCGGAGAAAATGCGAGTTGTGACACTTTGCTTCTGAGTGCCTAGAAGAGCAAAGGAACAGGAGAAGTAGCAACAAAGAGGAGAATAAGAAGAAGTCCTACAAAGGTAAGGACAATAAGAAAGCCAAGGGCTTTATTGCTGAAACATGGAGTGATTCTGAGGCAGAATCAAGCTCATCATCATCTGAGAGTGATGAAGAAGAAGAAGCAGTAGCTGCTTGCATGATGGCACTGGGAATGGCATCAGATTATGAAGATGATCAGGTATCATCTGTCTTTGATGAATTTGACTTTACTTCAGATGATTTTAAATCATGTTTTAAAGATTTATGCATAGATCATCTTAGAGTAGAAAAAGAATTGAACATTGCTAGGTCTGAATTAGAAAATCTTAAGAAAGATGAAACATACTTAATAAATCAGAATCTAACCAATGAACTTAATGATAAAGATTAAGAATTGATTAAGCTTAGAGAGGAAAACACAAAACTAAAAGAAGAGCTAGCAAAGGCAAACGACTTTAAGGACTCGCACAATGGGAGGAGTCAAAAGCTTAAAGACATCACTGAAAAACCTCTCCATGAGGTTTAATCATCTAGGACTAGGGATAGAACCCTCCACTAGCACAGAACCATCTAGGAAGCCAACGTGGAAAAATCTAGTGGCTTTTGTTAGACCCAATGATCATCTACCCAGTGAGAAGAATCCTCCATCTAAGAGTAAGGATCACAACCATTTAGATAGAGTGGGTAAAACTAATAAGGTGAAACCCTTAGGTAAGAACAACATAGGAAAACAAAATAGCAAAGAACAACAGGGTAAAGTAAAACCTAGGATAATAAAATACTTTGCTGACTTGTTATATGTTGATACATTCTATAGTCATTTCAAACATCAAAATAATAGGTTGGGGAAATCCATTCCTTATCATCCCAATGGGTATCATGAAAGACCTTTCTATTCTTTCATTGAACCCTATAATGGTAAAAGAAAAGGACCCAAGGTAACCTGGGTTCCCTCTAATGTTTAAATTACATGTGCAGGGGTAGGAAGGATCCCACTCAGGAGAGGTGAGTGGGAAAGAAAATGTAGGACAAAGATAGGCAACAAACTTCATCCAAGGGAGTAAATTCTATCATGATCTATTTCTATAGCTTATAAAACTAATAGTATAATCAATTTTAAGTAAATGAAATTGTTGGGAAAAATAGCAAGAATCTTCTAAAAGGAAATTGATATATTTATTGAGAGATGCATCGAATAGAAGTCAATGTACCAATGACTTCTACTCGACGCTATCGTCGAGAAGCACGCAGAGCAGACAATTCAAATAGAATTCGACGCAGCATCAAGATCTTATCGACGCATACGTAGGCTTAACTATTGTTGATTTAGTTCAAAGTCACGTCGATTGGAACTCGACGAAACGTCGACAGGACTACGTTGATTTAGGATTTCTACATACTCTCGAAGCCACGCCGAGTACTAGTCGACGCAACGTCGATATATCAACGCGCGCAGAATTGTATCTAGAAGCAATCTCAACACAGATTTGCGTGCCAAATAATAAGTAATATCGATTGTGCGTTGACATAAACCCTAAGTAGCGGCGATTCATCTACTTTTAAGTCATTACTGCGTCGAAATGGTTACGCTTTCGACTTTTCTTCCTCTTGCTCTCTTGCTCTCCTCCTCTACAACTCTCTTGCGCTCGTGTCCCTTGTGCTCCCTGTCTATTGTTGTCTTCTTACTTGCAGGTACATTTACTCAGATGGCTCCACCAAAGGTGAACTGAGGGTTCGATGTTGACATTGACTCCTTCAGTGCTGCTGTAGAAAGCTTCAAGGCCATTCTTGGTCTGTTCCAAGATGCTGGATTGACTAAGCTGATCTCCACCAAGTGCAAAATCCTGGATACTGAACTAACTGAGTTCAAGGATAGTATTCAGATAGGGGAGGATAGTTCTATCAAGGGGAAGATATATGACACAGAGGTGTTGATCACAGAGGAACTGCTGAACCAAACATATGATCTTCAGACAGGGGATGAGTCAGATGAACTCACAGGGGATGAGCTTAAGAGGTCCTTGGAACTGATGCAATTTAAAAAGGATAAGCCTATCAATATGAAAAAGATAGACCTTGGTGAAGAGCATAGGTTGTTGGCAGACATAGTGGGGAAGGTTTTATTATGCAAGATATCAGCTCATGATGCCATCCCCAGGGAGCAATTGCAAATAATGGGAGCTCTTGTTTTGAAAAAGAAGATTAATTGGGGGAGATGACTCCTAAAGATGATTGGGCATAAGTATGCCCATAAAGAAAATGCATACATGAGGATAATGAGCCAGGTGCTCTTCAAGCACTTCCCAAGCGTCTGCAAGTCAAAGGGAGTGCCCATTCCTCCTGGTTAAAGAATAAACATAGGGATATTTTCAAAATGGACCAGGCAGATCTTGAAGCCTGGTCAAGCTACATCCTCTCCTCCTCCATCTCCTCCTCACCTAGAATCAAATAGGGAGATTCCAGATCCCCCAAGGGATGATCCTTCCCAAATGGACACTTTTCTAGAGTCCCATCATGAAGGCACACAACATCAACAACAACAACAATCCCAATCCACTTCAATCCCTGATCCATCTCCTCAGCATCCACCCTCATACCAGACCTTGAATTTATTCCACTTCCACCACCATCATCATCAACATACTTCTCCCCTAATGTCTACTATCCTCTATCTACCATTCCGGAAGACTTCCCTTCATCACCTCCAACTCCAACTCATCCTCCAATTGACATTGAGCAAATCATCTCTAAGGATGTAGCCCTTGCCTCCTCCACCTTTGCTGATATGGCTGCCAACCAGGCAAGGAGGTTTGACAGGAAATATTCACAGGTAGAAGCTGAGATGATGGATACAAAGAGATCCCTTCAGGGGTTGAAGGAGTTTGTCTCTTCCTCAATGGTAACTAAAGATTTCTTAACCTCACAGGCCAGTCAGGTCAAGAAGAGGGAGAATATTATAGAGGAAGAGGTTCATGTCCCTGAGTTGGGTGGACAGGATCAGGGTAATACTGATAAATAGCCTGCACCTGACAAGGTAACTACCTTTCAGGGGGCACAAAACCAGGGGGAGATAGTAGATCAAGGGGAGCTCCTGGGTATTCAAAAGCAGCAGGAGATGATAGATGAAATAGAAAAGATTGCATAGAAAGCTGAAAAGAAAGCTCAGCAAACTGCACAGAATCAGGGGGAGCCAACTTCAGAAATTCAGAGGAATTTGGATGAGGAAATGGAAGCTGTGAGTATAGCAGCTGTTCAAGAAGCTCCCTAAGAAGCTGACAAGAATGCTGATGATCAGGGGGAGCTGTCAAAAGAGAAAGAGGATGCTGGAGCAGCAGATGATGATGAGCATTTGAACCAACAAAGAAAAATTCCAAAAGTGTTCTCAAGGAAGAGAAGGAATCCTAAGAAGGACTCTTAATTAAGAGGTATTATGTGATTAATTATTATGAAGACAAGTATATATACTGGGAAGAATAGTGTGATACAATTCTTATTGCCTGACAACTGAATAGAAATATTCATAATTTTCAGTCTGCATTATTTTGTATGAAATGTATTGTTGGTTATAAAAAAAATTGTATAAAATCACTTAGAACAAAATGTAAAATTTGTTAAGATAAATAGGGGGAGATTATTGGGAAAACCTTTGATTTAACTTAACAAATTAATTGAAAGTGATTTTTTTCACTAGGATTTAATTTACCTATTGTATAGTGAGGGTAATTTGGTCTCTATATGTCTTAGGATGTCACACTCAACCAAGAGTGTCAACACTAGACCAAGGGAAGCAAAAATGGCAGGAGTTAATAATTGCGTCGAATGGAATTCGACTCAACATCGAGTTCATGTCGACGCTACTCCAACTAGAAGTCAAAGTGGTTCAACTCTACTGTCGAAGTAACACTAGTCTACGTTACGTCGAATAGATATCGACGCAGAGACCAGAGACTTGTCGAAGGAACTTGAGAAGTCGACGCAACTTCTACTTCAAACTCGACGCAGAAGGGAATACATGTCAAAGCCATCTAAAGTTGACGCAACGTCGACTTCATCTCGACGAAGTTAATGAAAGTCAGAGTGGATGCTATTCAACTCGATGGGTGTGCCGACAAGAAATCAACGCACCGTCGACTAGCTGTGTTCAGTCAGAGCACAGAAGAAATCAAAGCAGCTCTTAGATGAACTCGAAGCTGCGTCGATAAGTGAGGAAGTTAATTCGATGCTACGTCGAATACAGTCTGTGTAAGTTCAATTTTTACAGCTGTCTTTCTGATGCTTCTATCATGGCCCACATCTTTCAGACCGTTCTCCAACGACCTAATAATTGCCTGAAGAAGAAGGAAATATTAAAGAATGAGAAAAAGGCTTTCTTGGAAGTATACACCTTCTGGTTGGATGGGACGAGAAGTAATTAAGGAAGGAAAGAGAATGTCTATCAAATATACATTTTCAGGTCTTACCTAACAAGAAAACAAATTCAAAATAGAGACAGGGTATATAAGGATAAAGAAGGAAGAGAAGAAGAGAGCATTAATCACTATCAGTCGTCTCTTCTTAAATTAGGGTTTCCTGTCATCTTCTTCCTCACTCTCAGGAACTCTAATACAGAGCTGTGAAACAGAATAGAAGAAACTGGTGTTCTTCATCTGATAGACCAGAAGATCCAACTGCTGCTTCTCATCACCATCATATAGCAGCAGGATCTGAGTTAGAACAAGTCAAGAAGAATCTGACAATAAAAGTCTCTGCAGTTCATTTTCATCAAAAGCAGAGACTAATCAAGAGCAGATTTTGTGGGACTTCAAATTGGTTGTTCTTCAATCAGCCATCATAAGAATTTTCTGAGAACAGAATTCCTTCAACCTTTTTCTTTCTTCTTTCTCATTCTATAAAAGAGTTTTATTAATCCCTCTTCAAAGGATTCAGTGGTTCAAGATCTCCTTATCAAAAGATCTGGTGGTTCATGATCTCCTTATCAAAAGATCATTGGTTCTAAGAGTCTCCTGATCAAAAGACTCGGGCATAGGTGGTGCATTCCTACCAGGTGGTTGAAGAGAGGACTACCCACATTTTGTGGAACCTCTACAAAATTCTTTGTGTCTGTGCTGTGATTTTTTGTGTTGTCCTATTCTTTTATTCTGCACTTATTTTCTGCTTTATTTATTCTGCCTGGATTGTTAAGCATAACTCTTTAGAATAAATTATTGAATACAGTTAGGATAAAAAAATATTTAAATCTCTATTCACCCCCTCCCTTTAGAGGATTCTCAGAGGCACACTGTACACTTTCAATGAACTAATGTATTTAGAATTTCATTTGAATCAAATGTGATCTGAAAAATGTAATGACATTTTATCACTAATGAAATTGATTCTTATGATTGAAATAATATCTTTTGTTAATAGGCCAATATTAGTCAAGCTTAATATTGTTCTATATTAATGCTTAATATATACGGTAGTGCCTATATAAAGTTAACAATGTTATTGTTATATTGGCATGACTGTTATTCATAATTTGTCATGATATGGTTATTTGTGATTATGTATCTTAGCATTGGTGTATGTTCTGCCTTCTTCAAATAGGGTGAGATTGTTGGGAATATTGCCCTCAATGTTCCCTATATTTGAAGAGACATCACACCCAATGCTAAATACATATTGTATTTGATAAACCCTCTTTTACATCATGTCTTTGCAGGGTTAGGTAATTCCAATCATTGGAATAGTTTTCTAGTTTTACTGTCAAAACTGCTGAGATGACAGCATGGTCTCAGCTAAACCGCCGAGACGCAGCCAGAGCCGCTGAGAAGGATTCTGCCTCATCTGAGCTTCATTTAGACAGAAACCGTCGAGAAGACTAACCGTCTTAGCGGATCCGCTGAGAAGAAGACAGCTTAGCAGCTGCGACTGAAGCCTGTCTCAGCCCAACCGTTGAGACAGACTCATATTTGAATAAAGGCCTGGCAGGATCTATTTTTGGTGCAAGTGGGTGGAAAGCAAAGATAACATTTTTTATTTCTGTCCATGCTGTGACAAGACACTCTTCAGAGCCGTTGCAGGTTGAAGGAAGTATAAAAAAAGATGTTAGTGCATAATAGAAGGTGTGGAAAATATTCTAAAAGAAAGCTACTGTGTTATTGACAGCTTCTACAGGTATCTCAACCTACTTCCTGAAGCTACAAGCAATCAACTGAATATTAGATAGTTCTTCCTAATTCAATCCAGAAGAACAAGTAGACATTTCTTCATCTAGTGAAGAAGAAGATCAGATAGAAGCAAGGACTGGAGCTACTTCCATTTAGCCCTGCTTCAAGACAGCACCTGATGTGCATCAATAATAGAAGACCAGCTCTAAAGGATATAGCTTTACAGTCCTCTGTTGTAAGCAAACATTATAAACTCTGTAAGAACATTATTGTTCTATGTACGTAAGGATTAGTGCCTGAGTTTGTAGGGCTGTTGAGCCTGAGTTTGTAGGGATGTTGAGCCTGAGTGTGTAGGATTGTTGAGCCTGAGCATGTCGAGCTGTAATCACAGCTTGAGGTGTAGGATCTCTGTAGAGATCTGAGGTAGGGCTTCTTAATAGGCCTGAGGTAGGAAATTAGGAGGATATCTGAGTTCTAGGAGTTGGAGCACTCTGAGTGGTAGGGTTGTTGATCCTGAGGTAGGGATATTGAGCCTAGGGTAAGGTTTGGAGCAAACCTGAGAGATCCTGAGGGATCTGAGTTTTAAGCTCTAGGAGCTGAATTTTTGGAGGAGGTTGCCTTGTCTAACACACAATTAGAAAGGTGTAGAGGGAAAATGGACTACCCATAGACACACTATCTTGGGGAACCATAATATACAGTTTTGTGTTTTATATGTTGTGCATTTACTTTATATAATCTCTAATAATAGCTAGCTTTAACTAAGAAAATTCAAAGAAACCTATTCAACCCCCCCTAGGTGAATTAGACTACTACCTAATAAACTATCAGGACAGTCATTCACCATCAAATTCATGCCTTGGCTCGCCCGGTAGGCCCTCGCGGCTTCCCCCAAGATAAAGAAAGCGAAGATGGTTCGACGTCACTCTAGGGAAGACGGGGTCCTCGCACCCGGATCCGTAACCCGACACGAGGCTCGCCCAGCAGGTATTCGAGTTGATAGGTCTTGAACTCCCATGAAAATATTATAACATCATTCTCTTACTCATAGGACGTGCTTCGCGAGGGAGTCACCGCAGGCAAGGTTCTGATAGGCACTCGCCCTACAACCCTTAGGAGGGCTGGTTCGGCAGCCATGGACATCGTCGACCTGCTTGATTCCTTGCCACGACCTGGTGAGTTGCCTGCCTTCATACCTGCCAACTGGATCCTCTTGGCCAATGATTTTCCAACACTGTCGCCTCTTGCAGAGACCCTCCTCACGACACCTGGGAAGTGCACCACTCTAACAGGCTCGCCAGTTTCACCCGGAGAGTCCATCCCCTCCCCGGGATTTGGTCTCCTTGGTCAATAGTGCCTAGACAGCTCTATACCTGCATTCATCTAGATCGCCAACAACATGTCGCATCCCTGGCCTGGAGAAGTTTGTTGTTGGGAAAAACCCTTGTAATTTATCTAACAAATTACTTAAAGTGATTTCATCTATTAAGTTACTTTACTCACATTGTATAGAAAGGGTAAAATCAGTTAAGTTAAGACTTGCATCGAATAGAAGTCGACGCAACTTTGACTGGATATCGACGTAACTCTGACTGGAAGTCAGAGCAACTTGTTTAGGTTGTCGAAGTATAAAGTCAAGTCGACACAATGTCGAAAGTGACTCGACACAAAAGGAAGAGCTTCTCGAAGCCATCTCAGAAGTTGATACAACTTCGACTACAATTCGACGCAGAAATAAAAAGCTCAAGTCCAAGGTTTAAACTTGACGGACACGTCGATAAGGAATCAATGTAACATCGACATCTGAGTTCAGCCAAAGCTAAGAAGAAATTCGAAGCTACGTCGATAAGAACTCAGAGGTGCATCGCCATGAAGATTGATGAAGTCAACAAAACGTCGAATACAGTAAAAAATGGAATCTTTTCCATCTGCCATTTTGGGACCTTTTCAGAAGGACCACTAGGCTAGAGACAGTTCTCCAATGGCTCATTTGTTGCCAAGAATAGAATAAAGCTTTCCAGGAGACAACAAATCATTTTTGGAAGGTATTCAAAATGAATGGACGGGTCGAGAACAAAAGAAGAAAGGAAATTAGGTGGCTTAGAGGAATTAATTTTCAGGACAAGCCAAAAGAAGAAAGGTTTTTTGAAATCACAATGATACACAATAAGTATGCAAAAAGAGGAAAGGAACAATAACATTGATCACATTATTTTCTCTGTCGACCAGGGTCTTCATCTTCTTCCCTCTAAAACCCTAAAAGACAGAGGTTTTACAGAACATCTGCACAGGAACATACACTGCTGCTTCTTCTTCATCATCATACAACAACAGAACTACAATAAGTACTGAGAGAAAAGGATCAAGCAAAATAACCCTAGCAAATCATCACTATCATAAGCAAGGGTTTATCATTTCAGATCCAGTGAGAGAAACAACCCTTGCTTCTGAAGAATTCTGAGAACAAAATTCTCCGATGGAACATGGTTTTCCGCATTCCTTTGATTTGAGAATAACAAATCCTACTTGTATTTGATCTTGTTGCCATTGTGTTTTTAGCATGCAGGTTTGGATAGATATGACATCAGGTTGCTGAAATAATGGTCTGACACTAACCACAAGCTGAAGGATTGAAAGCTGCTTAACGCGAGGCGTTAAGCTTAACGCTGGGTGTTAGCACTAATTGAAAAGCTGCGTTCGATGAACTTGAGGTCGACGAAATTAAAGCTGTGTTCGACGAACTGAAAGCTGCGTTCGACGAACTGAAAGCTGCGTTCGACGAACTGGCGATCGACGAAATGAAACCACTGAGAACGAAAGCTGCGGTCGACGAAATGATAGCGTCGTCTGATGAACTGGAAGCTGCGTTCGACGAACTTGCGATCGATGAAATGAAACAGCTGAGAATGGAAGCTGGGTTCGACGAAATAGGAACTGCATTCGACGGCCTTACGTTCAACGAAATTGTGTTCGACGAAAGAAGAAGCCCGTTCAATGAAATGTGTTCGATGAAATTTTCTTTTCGGCAAATTGGGGTGCCAGCTGATTAAAGATGAAACTCAACGCCATGCGTTAGATCTTAACGTCGGGCGCTATCCGTTCGACGAAAATGGAATTTGACGAAGATGTTGTTCGACAAAATGGTGTGCCAGCTGATTAAAGAAAGAAAGTCAATGCCAGGCGTTAGTCTTAATGCTAGGCGCTATCCGGTTGATGAATTTGGCAAGGAGAAAGCAGCCGTGATTATAGGAGGAACATTTGGAATGATTTGCCCAACGCCCCACGTTAGCCTTAACGCCAACGTTGATATTGCCTAAAATAAAACATTCCTAAAGTGCAGAATCTCTTTCCTCTTCTGAAGATCCGAGCCATAAATATATTGTTATACATGATCAACGCCCGACGTTAGGACTTAACGTCGACGTTAGCTCAAATTATATAAATTGGAGGATTTTTTCTCCTCCGCAAACTGATTTCCAAGAGCCCTATTCCAACACTTCAGAAACTTTGTGAGGGCCGTATTTCCAAAGAAACCCATATCCCACTCATATTTCAAAAGGAGGAATCAAAGGAGCCTTGGATCAACACGCTAACTCAACGCAAAGAACGCACGCTTGGACTTCAACGATCTTCAGTGATTCTTCGGCATCTCCTTTAGATTACCTCATAGGGAGTTTTATATTTGTATTTTGTATTTTTCCTTTATTTCATCTTTGTAATCGGTTCGTGAATTTGCCTCGTGTTGGCGACTAGGTCTAGGTAGGACTTAGGGAGTAATTCGCCTCATGTTGGCAACTAGGTCTAGGGAGTAGATCTAGGGGGTGCTCGAGGCCTTTCTGGTGATAGATTGGCTAGAGCGGCTTGAGGCCGTATCTGGGGAGAGATCGGCTACAGCCAACCGGTTCGTGGGGTTACGAGTCGGTATAGAAAACGAAAAAAGTCTTTCATTATTCGCTTTGATTTCTAGCGTCATTGAAATCAAATTTTGTAATCAAGTTTATTAATGATAATCATGCTTTTTCATGTTGAATAAAATTGATTTCATTATTCCAATCTCTTTACTCTTGATTTAATATACTTCAACATAAAATATCAAAAGTTTTCTATTAATTATCAAAGTTTTTAAAACCCTTATTCACCCCCCCCCCCCCCTCTAAGGGCGCCTCAAGATCCAACAAGTGGTATCAGAGGGAGGTTATTCCAAATCGGCTTAACAACCAGGAATAATGACGTCTCTTGATCATGATCTCGCTTCTACTAGTGGGGAAAATTTTATAATAACTGAAAAGGTATTAGCACCACCTTTATTTATGGGCAACAATTATAAAGGCTGGAAAACATTAATGAAAAATTTTCTTAAGGCCTTTGATGAAAAAGTTTGGAATATTACTATTGAAAAGCCACCTAGCGTACTAACTAGAAACGAAATTATTTTAAATGCTAAATCTATGAATAGTATATTTTGTGCGTTAGACCAAAATATTTTCAAACTTATTTATACGTTACCTACCGCATATGAGATTTGGAATTTTCTTGAAAGAACTTATGATTCTCCTTCTACAGGTAAAAAACATTCACAAGAACCGAAGAATATGCAAGCCTGCACAAATGTTCAAGAAAGAGACTCAAAGGATGGATCCATAAAATGCTCATCAAGCGGAAAGGATGATGGAAACTCTTGTTTGGAAGAGGAAGATGAAGAAGTCAAAGGAATAATATGTTCAAATCTTGCCTCATCCACCAGCGATGTAAGGAAATCAAAATCTCCAATTTTTTGTACTTCTATTTCTACATTACAATTGCTACAAATTACTAAACGTAAGATTAAGAAACTAAAAATGGCTAATGCAAAACTACGTTTAGAAAATAAAACTTTAAAAGCAAATGTGAATGTAGAATCCAAAAATGAAATGTCTCTATCTCCATCATGCTCTTCATTTGAAAACTCTATATCTTGTTTTGATTGTAATAATGTTAAACAAAAATTCAAGGAACTTGAAAAAGAGTTTACTTTCATAAAAGGACAAAATGAAAAATTATGTTTAGAAAATTCTTCCTTGAAAAATGATTGTGCTAAGTGTAAAGACTATAAAATTGAAATTAAAGAGATGGATGAAACTTCTGATGACCTTAGAAATGAATATAACAATCATATTGACTCTATCGTATCCACTCTCAAAAATAGCATAATGGCATTTAATAAAGCTAGACATGAACTCAAAGCTAAAAATTATGAATTGGAAACAAAAGTTAACTTGCTTAAGGAAATTATAAAGAAAAATTCTCAACACATAAATCAACAATTTCAAGCAAATTCCAAAAGCAAGTTAAATGTGAGTTTTCATAATATGTCTAATCCTAACAAAAGAAATGAAAAATATCAAATGCTTGAAAATGAAATTCCAAATCATTATCATTTACAAAATCATTCTTCTCCTAACTTAAAAAGTGTCGTGCACAAATTTCCAGTGAAAAATATTTTCAATCGTCATTACCACTATAACCTTCAAAATAAAGAAAATCATAATGGAAATTTGATGCATAAAAATAATATTAAACCAAGTTTTGAAAAGTGGCTCAAAGTTAAAGATGAAACACAAAATCAAATCAAAAGGGCCCATTCAATCATATCTCCCCAAAAGCAAACACGTTGTATTTGGGTACCCAAAGGAACCGTCACACCCGGTCCTCTTTGGATACCTAAATCTCTCATTCATTAGTATCCAATCATTTGCATGAAGTAGAAATAAACTAAAAATGAAATATCATTATTCTACTTCATGATATGCCTAATTTTTTGTTTGTTTATTTTCCTTTTTGTTGAACCATCATGATATGATCACTTTATATAACTTGTGATATGACTCTCATATATTAAACCATAATTTATAAATAAATCAATTTGAATAAAGATGAATAAAAAGTCATATCATCTCTCAAGTGATGTACTTATCCTTTTTATTTTTATCCTTCTAAATCCATTTCCTAAAAGTCTTATAAAATTTGAAAAACTAAATTTGTCATATGATATTATTAAGACTAAATGAAATAAGTGTCAAAATGGATTCAAAAGGTATTTTAGGGGTATTAGGCTAAATTTATAAAAGGCGCAAGTTTTGCATAGGTATTTAATATATTTGCGTCATTTTTGATTACCCCTAGTATGTTAAATCATAATCATGTCAAACCGAAATTGAAAAATTCATGAATATTATTTCAATTATTTATGATCATTTCACTCATGCATATGTTGTGCAAAACTCAAGAATTAAGGTCTAATAAATATGGAGCTTTAATGAATGTGAAACCCATGTACTAAAATTTTAACTTCTGCAACTTTTTACGATTTCTTCTCGTCTCTTCACTTCATTGGACAGGCCTTACATTGCACAAACATAATTAAGAAAAATCGGAAGCAAAATTGAAGAAATCTAGGCTATATGATTAAAATAAGCACTCTTTGTGAGCTAACACAGGCACTAGGACCTAACACCGGCGCTAGGACCTAACGCCGGCGCTAGCTCAAGTCTCAGATTTTGTCATTTTAAAATTCTGAAAAATCAATACAAATATATGTATTTGTTTAATATTCAAAAACCAAAGAGAAAATTTACAAAACTCTTCAAAATAAAAATATTTTCTCATATTCACTATTCACCTTACAACGTTTCTATTTAATAATTTGAAAAGGTTGAATATGAATTTTATTTAATAATACCTCATGTACATTATCATGAATAATTAATTACGAGTACTTAATCACTATGAATTAATATTAATGATCATATATAATAATCATGCAAAATCATATGATCTTTTAAGTCAAACATCAAATATAACTACAAAAGATTTTATTCCTTCCAAACATATAGTTTGTGATCATGATTATTATATGTATCTATTATGTTTTGCATGTATCACACTTATTTTTAGATCATAGAATCAACTCTATATCTATATGAATAAATAAATTAGAATCATCACTTTATTCTATGTCTAAAATTTGAATCACTATTATTAAATACATGCGACATTATATCAATTAACCTTATGGGATAACACAACATTCAAACTCATCATATCTAGCATTATCAACTAATAAAGATTATCATTCATGCTAGTTATCAAATAATGCCATAATGAATCAATCTTAAAGAAGAATAATTGAAAGTTAAAACTCATAATAACTATGTTGCTCTAATATCAAATATAATAAGAAATTAATCACGCATAAAAGCCATAGTTTACAAAGTGATTCCATAAAACAAAATGCTTAGAATGTCCATGATCGTTTACCCACATTATGTGTCTCACAATAGCGGGGGCGTAGGGTTGTAGACATTACATAACTTAATCTCTAAGTCATGTCTTGTCCTTAACCGGGAAGGGTTCTAGTGGGGCCTTGTGAGGCACTGGGGGGAAAGAGTGCTAGGGTGAGTTTTGTCTAGTGTTTGCATATGGGACTAACACCCCAACCTACGGCATGTGTGCAGCTCCTCATGCCTATCCGTCACTTAGTACGGGGCTAGTGTGTAGGCATACAGTTTGGGTATTATAATCTAGGACATTCCTATTTCATATATTTTGCATGCACTCTTTATGATTATATTATTCATGCATTCTTGCTTTTGATCGAACATGCTCATGCATTCTTGTTTTGATCGAACATGCTTATTTTGTGTTTTGGATATTTTATCATTTTTGAGCTCTAATGATCTTTTAAAACACAGATATATGAAAACCACATAAAATATAAAAAACCATTTTTGAACAAATAAAAACATGCTTGAATAGCCTTCTAACCATTTTCAACGTCTCTGAAATTTCTACCCTAAGAAGGTCTATATATATACTATCTATGCCAAAAGGAAAATTTTCAAAAATTCTCAAAAATCGAGTACTGTTTTGGCGTTAACTACTTAACGCACGGCGTTAGCTATTTTGGCCAAATTGAATTTCTGATTTCTCCAAAATATTTCTAATATTTTTCTAATGATCTTTCCTCTGTTTATTTTCTCACACTTGAAAGTATTGTATTATTAATATGGTTGTTTTATTCCAAAATACAAAAAAAATCAAATAATTCAAAATGATCAAAAATATGTTTTTGTTATTTGTTTTGCTTTAACTCCTTACAAAATTATGGTTTGACTATACAACTTCACAAGAGCAAACATCTTAGTTATTTTTGTTTCAAAAAGGTCAAAATTGTTTTTGGCATACTCTTAAAGATAACCTTCAATGTCTAATTTTAATTTCAAATTTCCTAAACATTGTTTTTATCTTCATGCCTTGACCTTAATCTGATTATGTGCAATGAAATAGTCTATAGACAATTGTGTATGATTTCCTATCATGCCTCTAAGTATGAGTAATGCTTTATGTTAATCAATGAATTATACACTCACTATTTTGGTAATCTACATGTGTTCATAATCTTAGTCTTGCATGATTGTGTAGTGTAATAGTTTTAACATATTAAGTTACATATCTAAATTACCTACACCGTCTTTCAAAAATAAATTTCATGCACGATATGGAAGTGTTATTTCAATAATATTAATATTTGCAACAACAAGTGAATTTGGAGACCTTCGGCCCAAAATAAAAATCTAAAATAAAAAGCCAAAGATAACTCCACCAAGCACTACTCACCCTCCTGATAAGTCTTAATGAGCATTGTGAGGTTGAGCACCTTGGAAAGAATTGTAAAGTGTCTTATGCACATATATTTCGTTTTATCACTTCTATTTGTACACCGGATCACTAAAAATCTTACTTTAAAAAATTGCTTCTGTGATCCCCCAAGCAATACTCCGCTCCCTGATAAGTCTTAATGAGCATTGTGTGGGCGAAGCACCTTGGTAGTTGTACGTATTTTATGTGCTTTGAAATTTTATTCTTGATGTGATGTGTGAAAGTAATTATATGATTACAATCTTAATATTGTTGTTACTATTTCATTACATATGTTATGTGTTTTGATTATTTCACTTGTATACTTTTATCAAAACACCTTATGCACACATCATTGTTTTTCATAAAGCTTCCACTCATGAGAATTGGATCCTAATGCAAACATTACATAATTCTCTAAGAACTCAAGTAAAAGAACTAGATTGCAATGCATGATTTCTACTATGTTTTCTTTACTTGAAATACGAATTGGTTACACTGTCGTTATTATCCTTTTTAATATGTTAATTCATGCTTGCCTATTTGTTATGAAAATTTTCAAAGTTAAAATGCTCAAATGTGAAAAGTCTAGACATATTGTTGGAATGATCAAACTATAACAAAAATACTACTCTTATTTATTTTGTTTTTGTTTTTCCGCATTTCTCTTTTGATCATGTACTTCGTGTTCTCATGCTTATTTCTAAGGATTTGTCTTTCACTTGTTCTTGTTCAAACAAACTTGCATCTATCTTAACAAGTAGAATCACTCTTAAAAAAAGGGCAAGTGATTATTTTCATTAATATTCTTTCACGCTTATCATATATTTTTCCGCTGTGCTTTTCTCTCCCTTAGCTCGATCATGACTTACTTTATGTTTACACAAAACTCTTAATCCTCTCTTAGTTATGTCCCAACATTTTTCTTATTTATTTTAGTTTTGTTTCACTCCACCCACTTTTGCTAATAACAAAGGGGGAGATAAATTGATATAAATCGTAATGATTAATGGAGTAGGATTCACTAGATTAAGGGGGAGCATGTATCTAGTATATGGGAGTATACACTAAGGGGGAGCGTTTGTGTAGGGGGAGCATTTTTAACCGATCTAAATTCCTAAAATTCTTATCGTTACTTATAATTATTGAGTGTCATATATCTTTATAAAAACACAAATTCTTTATATATGAATCTGATTTATCTCTATTGGATTTGTAATTATCAAAAGGGGGAGATTGTTGGAACATGGTTTTCCGCATTCCTTTGATTTGAGAATAACAAATCCTACTTGTATTTGATCTTGTTGCCATTGTGTTTTTAGCATGCAGGTTTGGACAGATATGACACCAGGTTGCTGAAACAATGGTCTGGCACTAACCACAAGCTAAAGGATTGAAAGCTGCTTAACGCCAGTCTTTAAGCTTAACGCTGGATGTTAGCACTAATTGAAAAGCTGCGTTCGACGAACTTGTGGTCGATGAAATTAAAGTTGCGTTCGACGAACTGAAAGCTGCGTTCGACGAACTGAAAGCTGCGTTCGACGAACTGGCGATCGACGAAATGAAACCGCTGAGAATGAAAGTTGCGGTCGACGAAATGATAGCTGCGTTCGACTAACTGGAAGCTGCATTCGACGAACTTGCAATTGACGAAATGAAACAGCTGAGAACGGAAGCTGGGTTCGACGAAATAGGAACTGCGTTCGACGATCTTAATTTCGACGAAATTGTGTTCGACGAAAGAAGAAGCCCGTTCGACGAAATGTGTTCGACAAAATTTTCTGTTCGGCGAATTGGGGTGCCAGCTGATTAAGGATGAAACTCAACGCCAGTCGTTAGATCTTAACACCGGGCGCTATTCGTTCGACGAAAATGGCCTTCGACAAAAATGGCGTTCGACTAAGATGTTATTCGACGAAATGGCGTGCCAGTTGATTAAAGAAAGAAATTCAATGCCAGGCGTTAGTCTTAATGCTAGGCTCTATCCGGTCGACAAATTTGGCAAGGAGAAAGCAGTCGTGATTACAGGAAGAACATTTGGAATGATTTGCCCAATGCCCCGCGTTAGCCTTAACGCCAGCGTTGATATTGCCTAAAATAAAACATTCTTAAAGTGCAGAATCTCTTTCCTCTTCTGAAGATCCGAGTAATCAATATATTGTTATACATGGTCAACGCCCGGTGTTAGGACTTATCGCTGACGTTAGCTCAAATTCTATAAATTGGAGGATTTTGTCTCCTCCGCAAACTGATTTCTAAGAGCCCTATTCCAGCACTTCAGAAACTTTGTGAGGGTCGTATTTCCAGAGAAACACATCTCCCACTCATATTTCAAAAGGAGGAATCAAAGGAGGCTTGGATCAACATGCTAACTCAACGCGAAGAACGCACACTTGGACTTCAACGATCTTCAACGATTCTTCGGCGTCTCCTTCAGATTACCTCATAGGAAGTTTTATATTTGTATTTTGTATTTTTCCTTTATTTCATCTTTGTAATCGGTTCGTGAATTCACCTCGTGTTCTCGACTAGGTCGAGATAGGACTTAGGGAGTAATTCGCCTCGTGTTGGCAACTAGGTCTAGGGAGTAGATCTAGGGGGTGCTCGAGGCCTTTCTGGTGATAGATTGGCTAGAGCGACTTGAGGCCATTTCTGGATAGAGATCAGCTAAAGCCAACCGGCTCGTGGGGATACGAGTCGGTATAGAAAATGAAAAGAGTCTTTCATTATTCGCTTTGATTTCTAGTGTCATTGAAATCAAATTTTGTAATCATGTTTATTAATGATAATCATGCCTTTTCATGTTGAATAAAATTGATTTCATTATTCCAATCTCTTTACTCTTGATTTAACATACTTCAACATAAAATATCAAAAGTTTTCTATTAATTATCAAAGTTTTTAAAACCCTTATTCACCCCCCTCTAAGGGCGCCTAAAGATCCAACATTCTCTCCTTCTACCTTTCACTTTCTTCTTACCATTTCCTTCACCTATACAGAGTTTTAAGAATCCCTCTTCCAAAGGATTCAGTGGTTCAAGATCTCCTTATCAAAAGATTTTAGTGGTTCAAGAACTCCTTATCAAAAGATCTGAGTGGTTAAAGATCTCCTTATCAAAAGATCTGTGGTTTTAGAGTCTCCTTATCAAAAGACTCTGGCACAGGTTGTGCAATCCTACCAGGGAGGTAAAAGAGAGGACTACCCACATTTTGGGGAACCTCAATAAAAATCCTTGTGTCTTTGCTATGATTTTCTGTTCTGTCCCATTTATCTTTTGTGTTCATTTTCAGCAAACATTTTCTTCTTATTTATTCTGTCTTTGATTTTGCTATGTGCATAGTACCTTAGTACTTTATTGTATGCACAGTTAGGGTAAAATATTTAAATCTCTATTCCCCCCTCTAGAGAATTCTCAAAGGCACACTGTGCACTTTTAATTGGTATTAGAGGTAGGTTGATCATTAGAAGGTTAACACCTTGATCAAAAGATCTCTTACTCTCATTTATTTATTTTAAAATTAATTAAAACCTTCTAAATAAAATGAGTTCTAAGGACTATGCATCAACAAGACCTCCGGTGTGTAATCTGAACAAGTTTACACTCTAGAAGGCCAGAATAAATTTCTATATGAACTCTATTGATGAAGAAATTTTTAATGTCATCCTTACAGGTCCCCCAGTCCCAATAAGGAAAGATGCTAGTGGAAAAGTTACACAAACTACAGTCCCAGAGCAGAATGGACTGATGCTGAGAAGAAGTTCAAGGCATGTGATGCCAAGGCCATGAATATACTGGGCGCAACTATGTCAGATGACATAGTTCAAAATGTTGCTGATTGCAACTCTGCCAAAGAAATATGGGAATCTCTCTCCAGATTAGTTGAAGGCACCTCTGATGAAAGAAAAGACAAGAAGTCCTTTCTCATATCCCAATATGAGAACTTCAAGAAAAGGCTAATGAAATCATATCAGAAATGTATGACAAATTTAGCTTCATCATAAATGAGCTGAGAGGGCTTGACAAAGAAATTTCTCTGACATAAATTAATGACAAGCTCCTCATGTGCTTCCCAAGCACAAGGGACTCTAAAATCTGGTCCATTAGAGATTCTAGGTGCCTCAGAGAGATATCAACTGATGCTCTGCTATGGAAGCTCAAGTCCTATGAGCTTTTACTGAAAAGCAGGGTTGAGTTAGAAGCTCATGAGAGAATATCAACTCCTAAAGAAAGGACTCTTGCATTAAAGACTGCTGAAGCAGAGTCCTCCACCACTGAAGAAGAGATGTTCAATCTCTTGGCGAAAATATTTAAGAAATGGGTCAGGACAGAGGACTCCAGAATGAAAGAGAGGAGTTCAAGCAAGCCAAGGTATGACAAAACTTCTAAACAAGAGATTATCTGCTTCTCTTGAAGGAAACCAGGACACTTTGCCACTGAATGTCATGAGGAAGAAAAGAATAAGAGCAAAAAGCAGAGGAAGGAGCATAAGAAGAAATCCTTCAGGAGGAAGGATAAGAAATGAGGGAAATGTTTCATTGCTGAAACCTGGAGTGATTCAGACTCTGAATATATATCCTCCTCATCTGATGATTGTTAAGAGTATGGACCTAAAGAATCCTGCTTAATGGCTCTGGAAGACTCCACTGCTGAGAATGAGGTAACAATCTTTGTTGATTTTGAGTTTTCCTCAAGAGATTTTAAAGATTATTTTAAAGAATTCTGTCAAGAATATATTAAAAGACAAAAGAAACTTACAATAATCAGAACAGAACTAGAAAACCTTAGGAAAGATAACCTATACTCAGTCAACTCTGAGCTGAGAGATCAATTGTTTAAGAATGAAAAAGAAATACTTATATTAGATAATGAAAATTCAGACTTAAAGAAAGAACACACAAAGGCAAAAGCCTTTGAGGACTCCCTCAATGGAAGGAGTCAAAAGCTTAAGGATATCTCATAAAATCACTCCAAGAGATTTAATCATCTTGATCTAAAATCACTACCATCCACTAGCACATCAATCCATAGCAAACTTGCTTGGGAAAATCATGTAGCATTATTTAGTTCTAGACCTAATAACATTTTAGAACTATGTGAAGATCATATTTAATAGGGAACACATTACCAATCAACCAGGGATTTTAGGCAAACACACCTTAGAAAGGACAAATAAAAATAATAAAAATCTTAATAAAAAGACTCATACGTCGAGTAGAACTCGACGCAATGTTAGAGATGCGTCGAATGCAACTCGACAGAGTTTAGCTTATGTGTCGACATCAATTCGAAGAAAGTATGATGGTGCGCCGAATTATATTCGACGCAACCAATACTATGCGTCGAACTATTATCGACGAAACTAGGAAGACACGTCAAATTACATTCGATGCAACTATAAAGATGCGTCGATTTCATCTCGACGCATGTTTCCTGCAAAAATTTAACAAACATCTAAACCACTATCTACCCTTATCCCTAGATGTTTCTATTGTTCTAAACTTAGGCATATATCCAAACACTTCTGGCATAATAATGCAGCACTTCTTCACCTTAAGGGGTATACTGAAAGACCCTATCACTCTTTCATAACTCCATATGATGATAGAAGAACGAGACCCCAGCAGGTGAGGGTCTATACTAATATTTGATTTCATGTGCAGAAGGGAGACTGTTCAACCACAAACCAGCAGTAGTATTTGGACAGCGGATGCTCCATGCATATCAATGGAGCAAAGAACCGTTGGAGAACTTCAAGGCCAAGGAAGGGCCTAAGGTATTTTTTGGGAATTCACACTCTGGTCAAACCAAAGGATATGGTTTGCTCAGGATTGGGGAAGTCTCTTTTTCTAAGGTAGCTTATGTTGAAGGACTTCAACATAATCTAATCAGTATTAGCCAGTTGTGTGATGGTGAATACAAAGTTGTATTCACCATGTCTTTGTGTCATATAGTTAGTTCTAGAATTGACCAAATAGTATTGACTGGTCTTAGGAAATTTAAGGTCTATATTGTAGACTTTGAGTATACAAAGTTAGAGATCTGCTTATTTAACTCCCAGTTATAAAAGAGTGAGTTGTGACATAGGGTACTTAGTCACCTTAACTTTAAGACCATTGCCAAACTCTCCAAGCTTAACCT
This sequence comes from Dactylorhiza incarnata, assembly GCA_033032865.1. Classification (NCBI taxonomy): domain Eukaryota; kingdom Viridiplantae; phylum Streptophyta; class Magnoliopsida; order Asparagales; family Orchidaceae; genus Dactylorhiza; species Dactylorhiza incarnata. The sequence goes on from JAWHQI010000269.1 coordinate 2,905,965, forward strand.
AGTAAGGGGCTTACCAACATGTAAGTTCAATAAAGACCATCCATGTAGAGCCTGCCAACTAGGAAAGCAGATCAGTGCATCATTCAAACCAATTGGTAAAAATGATTCCCCCAAAATCCTATTCCTGTTGCACATGGACCTATTTGGTCCTATCTCCACTCAGAGCCTAGTAGGGAAGTCATATACTTTAGTCATTGTTGATGATTTTTCTAGGTTCACCTGGGTGTTCTTTCTAAAAGCTAAGTCTGACACCTTCAAGATCCTCTCAAGATTCATCTGACAGATTCAATCTGAATTCAATGCTCAGGTTGTTGTGATAAGAAGTGATCATGGTACTGAGTTTGATAATCAGTTAATGTGTAGATTCTGTGATGATGAAGGGATAAGACAGCTTTTCAGCTCCTAGAACCCCCCCCCCCCCCCCCCCCAACAAAATGGGGTGGTTGAAAGAAAAATAGAACCCTTATTGAAATAGGAAGGACATTATTGGCTGAATCCAACTTGTCAAAGTCCTTTTGGGTTGAGGCAGTGAATACTGCCAATTATGTTTTGAATATAAGTCTCATCCACAAGACTAAGTTGAAGACTCCCTATGAGTTATTGATGGGAAAGGCACCTATAGTCACTTACTTTAGGATTTTTGGTTGTACTTGCTTTATCCTCAACAATGGGAAAAGTCATCTTGCCAAATTTGACAAGAAGGCTGATGATGGGACATTCTTGGGATATTCCTCATCAAGCAAGGCCTATAGGTGCTATAATAAAAGCTCTCTCAAAATTGTGGAGTCTATGCATGTAGATATTGATGAAGCTAACATGTTTTATAAGGGGTAGGAAACTTCCACCAGCATTGTTCTGCAGGAAGAAGATCAGCTAGCAGATCAAGTTGAAAGGCTAAGCATCATGGACCATCCATCAGTTTGTCAAGACAAAGAAAAATAGAATATTGACACTGACTCAGATGAAGAGGAAATTACAACACCTGAGTTGCTAGCCACTGAGAACATACCAGTGAATGAGGATGTTGCTCCCACTGTCACTGACCAAGTGGTTCTTCAGTAAGAAGAGAATCTCCTAGATAACTCAACAATATCCAGGATGACCCTAAAAGATCATCCTTCAACACAAGTTATAGGAGATTCGATAGTTGGTGTCAAGACAAGGAAACAACTCACAAGTAAAACAATGCTACAATATTTCCTCACTCAGTATGAACCCAAGAAGTTTGAAGAAGCAGACAGTGATCCTCGCTGGATATCTGCTATGCAAGAAGAGCTAACACAATTTGAGAGGAACAAGATCTGGACATTGGTTGAAAGACCAAAGAATTACCTGGTCATTTGCACCAAATGGGTATTCAAAAACAAATTGGATTCAACAGGAGCCATAATTAGGTATAAGGCCAGACTTGTGGCCCAAGGATACAGGCAAGAGGAGGGGATTGGCTTCAACCAAACATTTGCTCTAGTAGCAAGGCTGGAGGCCATCAAACTGTTCCTGGCATATGCAGCTCACATGAAGATCAAAGTCTATCAGATGGATGTGAAGAGTGCATTCCTAAATGGAACTCTTCAAGAAGAATTGTATGTGGAGCAGCCCCCAGGTTTTTCCAATCCAACTTTTCCCTCTTTTGTGTATAGGTTAGATAAAGCACTGTATGGCCTTAAGCAAGCTCCAAGAGCTTGGTATGAGACCCTATCGACTTTCCTTCTAGAACACTCCTTTGAAAGAGGGAAAGTGGATAAAACACTCTTCACCAGAGCACATAAGAATCAGTCATTGCTAGTAAAAATATATGTAGATGACATTATATTTGGGTCAACAGATCAATCTCTCTGCAAAAGGTTTGCTTACGTAATGCAGGTAAGATTTGAAATGTGTAGCATGGGGGAACTATCCTATTTCCTTGGTCTTCAAGTAAGAAAGAATGCATATGGCATTTTCATATCTCAATCCAAGTATACCAGAGAACTCATCAAGAGGTTTGGGATGAAAAATGCCTATGTTATGAAAACCCCTATGGCTACTAATGCTGTTTTGGATAGAGATGAAAAGGGTAAGTCCTTTGATCAGAAGACTTACAGAGTAGCCATTGGCTCTCTTCTCTACCTGACAGCTAGCAGACTTGATATAATGTTTGCTACCTGTACATGTGCTAGGTTTCAGGTTGACCCAAAGGAATCCCATACGAGTTCTGTAAAAAGAATACGCATATATCTAAAGGGTACATTTGAACTTGGTTTATGGTATCAGCTAAATCTGGATTTGAATTATTTGGTTATTCACGTGCAAACTATGCTGGATGCATGCTGGATAGAAAAAGCACCTAAGGAACATGTTAGTTCCTAGGTGCTAGACTGATCTCATAGTTTAGCAAGAAGCAAACCACAGTCTCCACTTCTACAGCTGTAGCTGAGTATATAGCTGCAGGGAGCTGCTGCTCACAAATACTATGAATGCACAATCAGTTATTAGATTACAACTTTACTCTTGTCAATTCCACAATATTCTGTGACAGTTCTAGTGCTATTTCTATAGCTTCCAATCCTGTTCTCCATAGCAGAACTAAGAACAGAGAGATATGGCACCACTTTCTCAGGGATAATGTTGAGAAAGGTAAGATTAACCTTCAATACATCTCCACTGATATTCAAAGGGCTGATATTTTCACCAAGCCACTTGATGAAAGTAAGCACAAGTTCTTCATCAATGCACTTGGAATGCTTGATGGAGCTATCTAGGTCACTCCCACTATATTATGTATTCAAACCTATATTCCATAGAAAGGTATTGTTGGGAAAACAGCAAAACAAATTCACAAAAATTGTTAAATCAGAGTTGTGTCGAGTAAGAATCGATGCACCATCGACTTCTATTCGACGTTAGCTTCGAGAGAAGATTGGGATAGTTCTGTTGAATAGCACTCGACATAGTGTCAAATATACAATGATGCTCATGTCGACATCATGGTCGCTGAACTATATTCGGAGCCACGTCGAATTCTTATCAACGTTATGTCGACTTTTCAAAGAGCGCGCAGAAGCGACATCGACATATTTTGGTGCACTGGATTCTTTTCTTTTTGACGTCACTTCGAATATAACCCCATGTTGGGATGATTCCTCTACTCATAGCAACTTAGGCATTCGACTCTATTGTGATTTTTCAACTTCTCTCCCTTTCACTCTCCTCCATTTTCTCCTCTACTTGTCTCTTTCTGTTTCCTTGCAGGTTCCCGCAGGATTTCAATGGCATCTCCTTCGCATCAAAGAGATATTATTAAAGCAGATGATCTTGCTCTCGAAACATTATTATCTCAGTTTAGTGCCCTTTATCATAGCTTCTCAAGGGATTGTTATCGCAAGCTGTGCGCCCAACATAGAAAATTATGAGACCTCATGTCTGCAATCAAGGCTTTAATGAAGAGATGAGAATGTCAGTTGTGCCTGCCGAAGTCTTTATATCTTTGATCAATAATATAAAGCAGAGGGAGAGATGTATCAGTAGGGAACCACTTCAAGACTCAGTATACACTACATCTCTCCATCTATCTTTTGAATCTGAAGGAGAGCCAACCATTACCTATAAGCTCTGTATACTTCTTGACCAGCCAGTAAGACAGGGGGAGTTATCTCCTCCAAGGACTCAGACATCAACACAGGGGGAGTCATCAATTCAGGGGGAGATTGCTCTAGAGATTCCTCTATTCTTAGATAATCAGGCCTATCTGAAGAGTCTGCAAGAGTTCAATGAGGGCACTGAGCCATCCATTCCTGATGTACAAAAATTTAGGGTCTCTTCTGAAGAATCTACAACAGCACCTTCTCCAGTCAAGGTGGCTGATCAGGTCCTTGAAAATGCTCCACCCTCTTCACCTCCAGCTTTACCTCCTATTGATCCTACCCCAAGACCCACTACAACTCTTATGGCACCAATCTTCAAAGGAAGACCTCCATACAGAGGAAGAGGGAGAGGGAATAGAGGAAAGCTACCAATCTGGGAAAAGTTTACAAAAGAACAGAGGAAACAAATCAAGAAAGGCAAATCCTACAATTCGACCAATGAGAGGATTGAAATTCCAGAGAATAGAATGACAACGTACACTAATCCAACACTTGATGAAGCCCTAGATAAAATCAGGGAAAGGGATACAATTGAGTATGAGGCCTCTCAAAGAGATATAGAAGAAAAGAGGAGGTTGTTCATTGAAAGACTAAAGAAGGGCAAGGATTCTGTTGAAAAAGAACAATTGAAGGAGGCAATCCAAATTCCAAGCACACTCTTTGACCTTACAAAGTATATATGCTGCCAAAAATCTTCAAGCCAAAATTCTGGAGAATAATGGGCAACTTCACAGAAGGGGTCTTGGATGTGATCTAGATAAAGCAGAACAGACATATCAAAAGAAAAAGGAAGATTGTATTCAAGACAGCTCAAACTTCTGATAACCCTCAATCAATGCTCATTGTACTAGACCCTGATGTAGAAGAGCTGGACTTAGAAGAAATAAATTTGCTATCTGCTAAAATCTATGATTTGGGGCTAAAGCTGAATTAGTTCTATCCTGATGCTGAAACCGATCTGGAAAAGCTCTTCAAAGGACATGATAAAATATAGAAGAACCTAAAGAAGGCCACTCCTGCAAATTTCAAATATGTAGAAAGAAAATTCAGAAAGGTCTTTGAGGCCTTATCTACCTTTCTCAAAAATAGAAAATAGATTCTCTTTTGGGGTAACTATCTCTGACAAATATTCACTTATATCAATCAGATATTGCTTAGTCTACTATATATTTTGTCTCTATTGTCCATGTATAATTGTTTGTATTATGAGTTTTTGTTAAAACATGCATGAAATCACTTACTTTATCTTGTAAAATTTGTTATGATAAATAGGGAGAGATTGTTGGGAAAACCCTTGTAATTTATCTAACAAATTACTTAAAGTGATTTCATCTATTATGTTAGTTTACCCACATTGTATAGAAAGGGTATATTGGTCATTAGCTGCCTTAGGATGTCACACTCAACATAGAGTGTCAGGACCAAGTCAAGACATGCTTAAAATCCATTAAGTTAAGACTGCGTCGAATAGAAGTCGATGCAACTTTGACTGGATATTGATGTAACTCTGACTGGAAGTCGGAGCAACTTGTTCAATCTGTCGAAGTATAAAGTCAATTCGTCGCAATGTAGAAAGTGACTCGACGCAGAAGGAAGAGCTTGTCGAAGCCATCTCAGAATTCGACGCAACTTCGACTACAATTCGACGCAGAAATAAAAAGCTCAAGTCCAAGGCTTTAACTCGACGGACACATCGATAAGGAATCAACGTGACGACGACATCTGATTTCAGCCAAAGCTAAGAAGAAATTCGAAGCTACGTCGATAAGAACTCAGAGGTGCATCGACATGAAGACTGATGAAGTCGACGCAGCGATGAATACAGTCAGAAAAAGGAGGCTTTTCCAGTTGTCCTTTTGGGACCTTTTCAGAAGGACCACCAAGCTAAAGACAGTTCTCCAATGACTCATTTGTTGCGAATAATAGAATGAAGCTTTCCAGGATACTGCAAATCATTTTTGGAAGGTATTCAAAATGAATGGACGGGTCGAGAATAAAAGAAGAATGGAAATTAGATGGCTGAGAGGAATTCCTTTTCCGAACAAGCCAAAAGAAGAAAGGTTTTTTGAAATCACTATCATATACAATAAGTATGCAAAAAGAGGAGAAGAATAATAACATTGATCACATTATTCTCTCTGTCGACCAGGGTCTTCATCTTCTTCCTTCGAAAACCCTAAAAGACAGAGGTTTACTGAACAACTCTCTCTGCACAGGAACATAAACTATTGCTTCTTCTTCATCATCATACAACATCAGAACTACAACAAGTGCTGAGAGAAAAGGATCAAGAAAACAAGCCTTGCAAATTATCAGTATCATAAGCAAGGTTTTATCATTTCAGATCCAGTGAAAGAAAGACGGAAGCAGCATCAAAAGCTTCTGAAGAATTTTGAGAACAGAATTCTCTCCTTCTCCCTCTTACTTTCTTCTTACCATTTCCTTCACCTATACAGAGTTTTAAGAATCCCTCTTCCAAAGGATTCACTGGTTCAAGATCTCCTTATCAAAAGATCTGAGTGGTTCAAGATCTCCTTATCAAAAGATCTGAGTGGTTCAAGATCTCCTTATCAAAGGATTTGTGGTTTTTAGAGTCTCCTTATCAAAAGACTTAGGCACAGGTTGTGCAATCCTACCAGGGAGGTAGAAGAGAGGACTACCACATTTTGGAGAACCACTATAAAAATCCTAGCCTTTGCTGTGATTTTCTGTGCTGTCCCATTTATCTTTTCTGTGTTCATTTCAGCAAACATTTTATTCTTATTTATTCTGCCTTTTGTATTGTTGTGTGCATAGTAACTTAGTATTTTTATTGTATGCACAGTTAGAGTAAAAATATTTAAATCTATATTCACCCCCCCCCCCCTTTAGAGAATTCTCAGAGGCACACTGTGCACTTTCATCTGTCATGTTGACCAGTACCGAGGCCTTCCACGGTCAGCTGAGCTCCACCCGCCAACGACCTGGTAAAGCAACCATGCCCTCGCCAGGTCGGTTAACGCCAACAATTATTTGTACCCTGCCTTCGCCATTGATTTCTTTTGTTATAAGTGTCCACGAGAGCCTCCCTACCGATCCTGAAATTAGGGAAGAGGAGATGTACCCCCTCCCTCGCTGGACAAGATTGCTGACTTCCTTGGCTATCCCCGAGACCCTGAGGTGCTGAAGAGCTAGGCCATCGAGGTGCTCCGGAAGTATGGCCACATGTTGTGGGATCTGTACAACCAGATGTGGGAGGATAGGATGGCCTCCGAGGAGCGGCTTGCTGTCCTCGAGGATGACTATGCGCGGCTCCTAGCGGAGCTGCGGATGGATGCTCACGGCGAGGTCACCTCACCAGGGGTGCAACTCTTGTGAGTGGAAGACCAGGTGAGCCTTCTGCAACGCGAGCTCCATTCCATCCGTGCATATTATTATCATCGGGTGCCGCCGAGCTCGGGGGTGCGAGGTCGAAGTCGATGCAGGTGGATTCAGTACTGATCCCTCTCGCGCTCGCACCCACTCGACGAACCCTATAGTGTAATCTTTATTTATTTTGGACAATCTATAAATTTGTTACTATGATTAGCTTGGTATTTCTCGCCCGCCATTGTGCTTTCCTTTGCTTGCATGTGCTGTGATGTTATTGTTTGTGTTGCGTTCACTAGTTTTTTGCTTTTATTTCTTTGTTCTTGCACACGACTTATAGTGTGCTCACCTCGCCTACTGCGAGATGGACTTGCTTGCTAGCGTGTTCGCGCATTCTTATTATTACGAGCGAGTGAGGAAGAGGGGATGGCTCGAGGATGAATGCTTATCGTAGTGAGACTCTGCTAACCGCACACCTCATCGCTTCGACTTCTTCCCTCCTTTTTTAGTTTTCTATAAATAGGTGTTGGAACAACCCTATTACTAATTTGGGATAGGATCACTATCTGGTATTAGGACTCAAGTTTACCCCATTGTATAGTCTAAGGGTCAAGGTCTAAGTGTATCTGAGTTAGCTAGAACTTAGGAAAAATTCCAAGTTTCTGTGTTCGACGAACTTCATTCTGCGTTCGACGAAATCCTTTCTTCGTTCGACGAATGTCGTATTTTTGTTCGACGAACTTGCTCTCCAGCTCGACGAATTCAGTCCTCCAGCCAGTTCAACAAATTCTTTCTTTCAGTTCGACGAACTCCAGATAGAGATCGACGAACTCAGCTCTGTGTTCGACAAATAAGTAACTAAATGTTCAGTTCGATGAACTCAGCTTTCAGTTCGACGAACTCAGCTCCCAGCTCAACGAATCCAGTTTTCTGCTCGACGAATTTCTTCTCCAGCTTGACAATTTCTGATGGATCAGTTATCTATTTTCTCTGAACTCAGTTCGACTATTCAGCAACAGATCTATTCAATTACTTGGACTTATTCATTATCAGATAAGTCAAGATTTGATATTTCCTTTTATTATTCCTTTCTATTCTCTTCTTTTGAGAAAGTAGCCGTTGATATATATTGGAAAAGGATACTTTCATGAAAAAGGAAAATGAATTAAAGTTTATTGCTGAATTAGATTGCAGTTCCAAGAATGATCATTTCAGATTATTTTATTCCTTAATTAGAAGATTTGAATTTCAAATCAGTCAGATATATCTAAGGACAAAGAGATATAGAAGAAATCAAGGAGATATATCAGGATATAGAAAAAGAAAAGAGAGATACCAGTGGATTCAATAGAGAACAGAGAAGATATAGAAGATACTTGAAAAATACTCAGAGATATAGAAATCTTCATCTTCTACAGCAGCATTTTCACTCTCTGAGAACATCAACAATCTTCTCTATGTTTTCAGCTGCTAGTTCTTAATCTTCGAAGAGTAACAATAATCTAAGAAACATTTTCTCTCAGATTCATCTGCTATCAAGGAAGATCATCTTCATCCAAGAGAAAGCTCCATCCATTATCTGTCAAACAAATTCTATCAGACAGGGGGAGCTTTACATCACAACAATCCATTAGTCTTCTCTCAGATTTTGTTGACAGAGAAGAACTTCATAAACACCTTTTTGTTTACCTTTTTATCCCATCTTGTACAGGGTTCTAACTCCCTTCAAAAGTTAAACCTTTGGTGGCAGGGCACCTGATCAAAAACCTGTATTTTGGTTTGAGCACCTGATCAAAAGCTTAGTGGTGTTTGGGCACCTGATCAAAAATCCCAATGGTGATAGGGCACCTGATCAAAAACCTAGTGAATTCCTACCAAGGGTGGTAAAAGAGTAGATGTACCCAGTTTGATTGGGGAACTACTATAGATCCTTGTGTCTTCTGTGATTGTGTGTTTCTTTCTGTACTGTACTGTGCTGTGATTTTTGTTTAGCTTTTATACTCACTCTGCTACACACATATATATATATATATCACTATTTTAATTCCGCTATAAAATAAGTTAAAAACTTTTAATACTCTATTCACCCCCCCCCCCCTCTAGAGTTAAGCTAAGATCTAATACCTCACATTCAATTGGTATCAGAGGTTGGTTGATTGATTACACAAGTTAACACATGAATCAAAAGATCAATTAGATCTTAACCTTTTTCTAGAGTTTTATTTTTATAAAAACTCATGGCACAAAACAAAGATTACTCAAGCACAAGACCTCCTATGTGCAATCTTAATAAGTTTGCATTATGGAAGGCAAGGATGAAGTTATATATGAATTCTATTGATGAGGATATTTTAAACTCTATTTTGACCGGACCCTCTACTCCATCAGCATCAACAAGTACTGAAGCAGCAACCAACAATAATGATGTTCCACCTCCTGAGTGGACAGATGCTCAAAAGAAACAAAGAAATGCAGATGCCAAAGCAATGAAAATATTGGCACAAACAATGTCTGATGATATTTTCTAGAAGGTTGTGGACTGCACCTCAGCAAGGGATATCTGGAACTCCCTCAACAACATGGTTGAAGGTTCTACAGATGAGAGAAAAGACAGAAGATCTCATCTTATCTCTCAATATAAAAACTCCAAGAAGGGAGAAACTGAGACAGTTACAGACATGTACAATAAACTCAGTCTCATAATCAATGAACTGAAATCTTTGGACAAAGTGATCTCAATCACTAAAGTTAATGATAGGTGTAGGGATACGGTGCAACCAACTACACCAAAAGACCGGCATGTTGGTCAATGCGCCTACCTCTCCTTTATAGAGTCGGCTATACTCGGGCAGATCCACGGGGCAGTCAGTTGGATCCACGGGGCAGTCAGTTGGATCCACGGGGCAGTCAGTTGGACCCACGGGGGATACACCCTTCCGCTTCGAATAGCACCGCAGCGCCGGGGGCAATTCTGGCACCCCAACAATCCCCCCTAGAAACGACCCCGGGGTTTCGAAGCTGCGACACCCTCTGATACCACTTGTAGGGATATGGCGTAACCAACTGCACCAAAAGAATGGCCTATTGGTCAAGGCGCCTACCGCTCCTTTATAGAGTCGGCTATCCTCGGGCGGAACTACGGGGCAGTCAGTTAGACCCATGGGGGACACACCCTTCCGCTTCGAATGCCACCGCAGCACCGGGGGTAATTCTGGCACCCCAACAATAAGTTCCTAATGTGCTTCCCCAGCACATGAGACTCATGGATCTGGCCAATCAAGGAAGCCAGAAGCCTAAATGAGATCTCTACTGAGACCGTGTTAGGCAAATTAAAATCCTATGAGCAGCTCATCAAGTCTAGAGAAGTTGAACAATCTATCTCCTCTCCAGCCACCAAAAAGGAGAGAAGTATTGTTTTCTAAGCAATAGAAGAGGAAGATAAAGCTCCAGGAGAAATGGAGCTTATGAGCCTACTAGCTAAAAGATTTTACAAAATGGCTAGAAAGGACCTCAGAAAGAAGGATTTCATATCCAGAGAAAAACTAAGGTATGACAAAACAAACTCTAAGGAAATTATTTGTTTTGGCTGCAGGAAACCTGGACACATTCTACCTGAGTGTCCAGAAAATCAAAAGAAGGACAAGAGGAAAGATAAAGAAGAAATGAGGCACTCCAGCAAGCCATCCTCCCACAAACACAAACACAAGGGAAGAGGCTTTGTAGCTAAAATATGGAGTGATACTGAGTCAGAGTCTTCATCCAGCTCTTCTGAAGATGAAGATGATACAAATGAAAAGGATCAATGCTTGATGGCTATTTATGACTCATGCAATGATTCAGAACATGCATCATCATCAAGCTCTAGTGATGATGAAGATGATGCAGATGAAAGAAATTTCTGCATGATGGCTATCAATGCCTCATGAAATAATTCAGATGAATCAGAATCTGATAATGACAGTGATCAGGTAATCTCTACCTTTGACTTTAATTCAAATGATTTTAAAAATGAAATTAAAGCTCTATGTTTGGATTTAATTAAATCTGAGAAGGAAATAATTCCCTCAGAAATAAGTTGGTTGAAATGAATCAACTGACTGAAGATAATGTCAATCTTAAGAAAGAATTGGCTCCCTCCAAAGAACACATTGTTCTCATTGAGAACAAAGTATCTAAGGCTAAAAAGTTTGAAGAATCCCTCAATGGGAGAAGCATAAAACTGATGGACATCACAAGAACTATGAATGCCAGACTAAATGGCAAACTAGGCTTGGGTGCATCATCAAGTCAGCCATATCTCCTTAAGAAAAACATTTTATCTACACCAGTAAAGTTCATCTCTGCCAAGAGCCAAGAGGCAATAGTTGTAGGTAAGAATATCTCAAGTAAGGATGTTAAGAATAAAGGAATTCAAAAGAATTCATCGAATGGTGCTCGATGAAATCACACAAATTCGTCAAATGGAGATCGACGAACGCTGAACACAGACTTTCAGTACAATTATTATTCGAACGGTGCTCGACGAAATCACTTCAATTCGTCGAACGGCGATCGACGAACTCAACCAAGTTCGTCGAACAGAAAATGTACTAAATTTCAAAAGAATTCTTATTCTCAACATACTAAGAATCCCTTTACTGAGTGGATCATTCCTCCAAGGAAATATCATCCACAAGGCTATAAGGATCATCCTGAGATGTCTTACATTTCAGATTTCTGTGGTAAGTCAAAAGGACCCAAGGTAGTCTGGGTCAAGAACAACTAGTTTATTTTCTGTTGTGCAGGCACACGGCTATCCAAGCATAAAGAACAGTGGTACTTGGATAGTGGGTGCTCCAAGCACATGTAGGAAACAAGGCCATCCTAAGAAACTACAAGGCAAAGCGTGGACCCAAAGTGATTTTTGGAGACTCCAACTCAGTTACCTTCAAAGAGGTAGCTTATGTCAAGGGTCTCAAGCATAACCTCATCAGCATAAGCCAGTTATGTGATGAAGGTTATCAGGTAACTTTTAATCATTCCTTATGTCTTATTACCAATAATAAAAATATTAATGTGTTATCTGGTATTAGACATGGAAATAATTATTTAGTCAATTTTGCTCTTCCAATTCAGACATTTGTTTATTTAATTCAATAAGTAAAACAAATGAATTATGGCATAAAAGGCTTGGACATATTAACCTTAGAACTATCTCTAAGCTCTCCAAGGACAGTCTAGTAAGAGGACTGTCTTCTGGTTCATACAAGAAGGAAGGACTCTGTAGGGCTTGTCAACTAGGAAAGCAAACCAAGTGTAGTTTTAAATCTTTATCCAAAAGTGATTCTCCTAGGATTCTCTACTTACTGCATTTGGATCTCTTTGGACCCACTGCAATACAGATCTTAGGAGGGAAGCATTACACTTTAGTTATTGTAGATGATTTCTCTAGATTCACTTGGGTGTTATTTCTTAGGAACAAGTCTGACACCTTCAGTGTTCTGACAGACTTTCTCAGGTCCATCAAGATTGAGTACTCTACTGGGGTTGCATTGATCAGAAGTGATCATTACACTGAGTTTGAATCTCTTTGATGAGAGAATTTTGTGGAAAAGAAGGGATCAGGCAATGTTTCTCTGCTCCTAGAACTCCTCAACAAAATGGGGTAGCTGAAAGGAAAAATAGAACATTAATTGAATCAACAGCTACATTGCTTACTGATGCTCACTTGCCACTCTCTTTTTGGGAAGAGGCAGTGAACACTACAAATTATGTGTTGAACAGAAGTTTGATACTCAAACTTAAGGGTAAAACACCATATGAATTACTTAAGAATAAAAGCATAAGGTTAACTATTTTAAGATTTTTGGCTGTAAATGCTATGTGCATAACAATGATAAGAAATATCTAAGGAAATTTGAAGCAAAAGATGTTGAAGGCATATTCCTTGGATACTCTCTTTCTAGTAAAGCATATAGAGTTTACAACAAATCAACTCTTAAGATAGATGATCAGTCCATGCATGTATCTTTTGATGAAACTAACATGTTAAATGAGGAGAGGAACACCACCTCTACCAAAGATACTTTGCAGGTACCAGCTCTATGTGAAGAGCTCAATGGATTAAATCTACAGAATGAAGAATCTCTACTTCCATCATCTCAAACTATTGAAGACAGTGAAGAAGAAGATATTCTAGAAGATCTTGCTGATAATTCAAATCAAGTGACAGCTTACCAAATCCCTCAAGAGGAAACCATTGCTGAACCCACTCCAACTGTTGATCACATCACAGTTAGAGATCATCCAATATCTCAATTCATTGGAGACATCTCAGCAGGTGTTCAAACAAGGCATCAACTCAACCAAAATCAGATTCACACTTGTTTCCTATCACAGATTAAACCTCAATCCATAAAAGATGCAGAACAAGATCCAAACTGGATTCTTGCAATGCAAGAGGAACCCAATCAATTTGAAAGGAACAAAGTTTGGGATTTGGTTCCAAGACCAAATGGCCATCAGTCATTGGCACCAAATGGGTCTATAGGAACAAGCTAGATGATCAAGGCTTCATAATCAAACCTTTGCTCCTGTTACTAGACTTGAAGCTATCAGGATATTTCTTGCCTTTGCTTCTTTCAAAAAGTTCAAAGTATATCAGATGGATGTGAAGAGTGCATTCTTGAATGGAGATATCAAAGAAGAAGTTTATGTGGAACAACCACCAGGTTTTATCTCTCCAACTCACTCTTCCTATGTCTTTAAGCTTAATAAAGCTCTCTATGGTCTCAAGCAAGCTCCCAAAGCATGGTATGAGACCCTAGCTAATTTTCTTTTAGAGAACAAGTTCTGTAGAGGCATTGTTGATAAAACCCTATTTTTCAGGATACATAAAAATCAAACATTACTAGTTCAAATCTATGTAGATGATATTATTTTTGGCTCAACTGATTCAAAGTTATGCAAAAGGTTTTCTGACCTAATGCAATCTAAATTTGAAATGAGTAATATGGGTGAGTTATCTTACTTCCTTGGCCTTCAAGTGAAGCAAACTCCCAATGGCATATTCATATCACAATCCAAGTATGCTAAGGAATTAGTGAAAAGATTTGGTATGTCTGATGCTTCTACCATAAAAATACTCAAGCCCTCCAATGTTGTTGTAGATAATGATGAATCAGGGAAACCTGTTGATCAAAAAGTATATAAAGCAATTGTTGGCTCATAACTTTACTTAACAGCTAGTAGACCAGACATAATGTTTGCTACATGCATTTGTGCTAGGTTCCAAGTTAACCCCAAAGAATCTCACCTTATTTTACTAAAAAGAATTTTGAGATACATAAAGGGTTGTCCAAATCTAGGACTCTGGTATCCAACTGCATCAGAATTTGAATTAACTGGATTCTCAGATTTTGATTATGCTGGATGCAGAGTAGACAGGAAAAGCACATCAGGAACTTGCCAGTTCCTTGGTGATAAGCTAGTGTCTTGGTTTTGTAAGAAACAGACATTTGTGTCTACATCAACAACTGAAGCAGAATATATTGCTGCTGGCAGTTGCTGCCCACAGATTCTGTGGATACAAAATCAACTTCTAGACTATGGTATCAACTTAAATAAGTTAATTATATTTTGTGACAATACTAGTGCAATATCTATAGCACAAAATCCAGTACTCCATAGTAGGACTAAACACATAGAAATTAGGCACCACTTTATCAGAGATAATGTGGATAAAAATAAAATTTGCCTACAATTTATTCCTACTGACTTACAAAGGGTGATATTTTCACCAAACCTTTGGATGAAAAGAAGCATATCTTCTTTATGAATCATCTAGGAATGATAGATGGAGATTCAATCAATTAAAAATTATATCTTCTATTTATCCCCTAATTTCGTCGAACGGAGATCGACAAAATTAAGTCGTTCGTCGAACGGAGATCGATGAGACATATTAGATCCATAGATCGATGAAGTCTGGTCGCTCATCAAGCTGAGATTGATGAAAATTTATTTTTCGTCGAACGCAGTTTGGTGAAGCTTAAGACTCTTCGACTTTTGATTTTATTATGTTTAGCCAAACCTCGTTCCACGAAATTTTTGCGCCTTCTTCGATCTCTTTCCTTATAATCAAATTTTTATTCTTTTTCGTCTTTGCTCCTACAGAACTTGCTTTTGCTCTACCCTCCAGTTCTCTTGCACTTGATCTCTTTTTCTCTTGCAGGTAGCAATGGCAATCTCTCAGGCAGTAATTTCTTCCATGAAGTTTGACGCAGGTTTCGACATTGACATGGAGTCGTTCGCGCATTCAGACCAGGTTTTCCAGGATATTCTTCGACTTTTCGAAGAACAACAGTTAAGGAAGTTCATGACCACCAGAATAAAATTCCCAGTGGCAGAGATAAAGGAATGGGTGCACACCATACATTCAGAGAATGCAACTTCAATTTCAGGAACAATTTTAGGAAACCAGGTTCCTCTTACCCCAGATATTTTAACAGAAGTTTTTGGTTTGTTGAATGGTGATGATGAGTTAGATATCACATCTGATGAGTTTAATGCTGAACTGAACAAAATGGGTCACTCCAGTGGAAACCCTAATCACCTTCTGAAGAAAAATTTATCCATTGAATACAAGTTCTTAGCAGATATAGTTGGAAAAGTTTTGCTAGGCAAAACTTCTGCTCATGATTATATTACCAGGCACCAATTTCTGTTAATGGTTGCCTTGGTGGAAAAGAAACAAATCAATTGGGGATTGATTCTCTTTGAATCAATCAAGAAGAAAATAACCAAAATGAATGTTTGTTATGGCAGAGTTTTAGGGATTATTCTTCAAGAAAAATGCCCAGACCTGTTGGTGTCTCCAAAGGTATTTATAAATGCAAGCAAGAGGCTGACCTCAGCTCTCTTTGGCAAGTGGGAAAGGGTGATTCCCAAGAGGAATCCAAGGGAAGAAGCCTCCAGGAAAGCTTCTGAAAGCACCAGGACTGACCAAGTCACTCCCCTCACCCTACAAGAAGTTCCTCCCCTTGATTCTTCAACTCCTCTCCCCTCTCAACCTCTTCAGCACACCTCTTCTGAAGAAGTTCCTCCCTTAAATCCTCCCATAGACACTAATTCTTCCTTGCTTTCTTCTCCTCCTCTTCAGACAAACCTGTATGCAAATCTTCCCTCATCATCCTTCATCCCAGATGATGATTCTCCCCCCCCCCTTCATTTCACCTCCATCTTTTGACCTATTGTCTCCTCCACATTCTCCACCTCACTCTCCTATTCATGTGGATAATATTCCACCCATATCAGATGCTACTAACATCTTCATACCCTCTTCTATTCCATCTTCTTCTATCCCAGCACCATCATCCTCTCAGCGTACACCCGATTTTGTGTATGTTGATTTCTCCTCAATCGCTGACCAGATATTTAATCATATCTCTCCTAAGCTAACTGCTCTCCTTGATGAGAAGCTATGTCCTGTTCTGCAAGCCATATATGACTTTCCTCTAAACTTGCATCCTTCCCTACCTCCTCTACACCTGTCCCTTCTTCTAGGGGCCTAGGTTCAGGTATCCCTGAAACTAGGCAGGGGTAGATGCTTGATGAAGAAGCTCCAGATATTGTAGGATCAGATATGGTCATTAAGTTTAAAGCAACTCAAGGTTCAGATTTAGTTATTGCTGAAGAAGATACAATTACAGACTCAGTTCCAGTTATAGCTCTAGTAAATAATATTTCTATTCATGCCTCAATAGATATTATTTATTTGTTATCAAAGTTCAATTTAGTTTTCAGCAGTTTGCCTAAGCCTCAAGTTCATTCAAAAGCTATAGTTCCATGTACAACTCCAGTAGATACAGTTGTACTAAAGAAAATTATCAAAACTTTAAATGTTCCAGCTCCAGTTCAGATTCCAGTTCAAGTTGCAGTAACAAAAGAAGTTGGCTTGGTGAAATCACCTCCAACATTTGTTTTTGTTGAATCCCCCTTTCTCCTCCAACATTTGTGTTTGATGATTCTCCTATTCTAGAGGATATTGATTTTTATGATATTGCTCCTCAAGAACAACAAGATGTTATTAAGGTCATTCAAGATATTGATGATTTGTACAATGCTCCTGTACAGTCTGATAATGATAGTGATGATAGTGATGATTCAGATGCCAAATCTTCAAAGAAAAGAAAGTCAAGAAGCAAAGCAAAGGTTGTTGCTGTTCCTAAACCTCCCTCTTCAATAAATGATACTCCATATTATATTTTGCATAAAATAACCCTCACAAAGGATTCACCAGCATGGATGAGATTTTCTAGAAATGAGAATAACAGAAGAAAGAAAATGAAGAAGACATGCTTCTACTCAAATAAGCCAGTAAAGTTTAATCACACTCCTCCTCCTCCTCCTCCAGCAGCAGGATCAGCAGGGATGTCCTCTTCTTTCTCTCAGAAATCTGTCTCTCAGCCTTCAAGAAGATCTGAAGGAAGTCATAGAAGCTCAAGTGGATCCCATAGTTCTAAATCAGCCAGAGCCCCTCCTTCTAAATCTACCAGAGCTCCTCCTCTGTATATAAGCATCATGTTTCTGATGGCTCCTCTCATGAGAAAAGAAATTCTAATGAACAATCTTCATATCAGGCTAGTGATATTGATGAAAGGCCTCCATCTCCAATAAATCTAGATCCGGATAAGATAGCTCACATGGATAGATTCAAAGAGTCAATTGCTACAACTCAGATCAACAAAGCCAAAGCAGAAGGCAAGGATTTCTCTCAGTTCACTACAATGTCTGATTTCAGATGACAAGAATTTGAAAAATACAGCTCAAGGCACCTCTTTAATGCTGAAGATTACCTAAGGTTGCACCCAGCAGTAGTGGTTCCTCATGCATCATCTCAAACACTGCTGGGAGCTAATGATCTTTATATGAGCAAAAGAGAATCAGAAAATCCTAATAGAGAATCATCTTCAAGCTCTCTTCTAAGTGATAGAGTAAAACTTCTATTCATTTGGTTTTGCTTATTTCTGACTACTGTGTAAATATTCCTAAACTCAGAGTTCTATATATTTTATCTGTTGAAGTGAAATTTAATTTCTATCAGATATATATGCTCTGTGTTTGCTTTTTTTTGTTTTAATTTTGTCAAATAGTATCCTAACCCAAATAGGGGGAGATTGTTGGAACAACCCAATTGCTGATTTCGGCTAGGATCACTATCTGGTATTAGGACTCAAGTTGACCCCATTGTATAGTCTAATGGTCAAGGTCTAAGTGTGTTTGAGTTAGCTAGAACTTAGGAAATATTCCAAGTTTCTGTGTTCGACGAACTTCATTCTGCGTTCGACGAAATCCTTTCTGCGTTCGACGAACGTCGTATTTTTGTTCGACAAACTTGCTCTCCAGCTCGACGAATTCAGTCCTCCAGCCAGTTCAACAGATTCTTTCTTTCAGTTCGACAAACTCTAGATTGAGCTCGACGAACTCAGCTCTGTGTTCGACGAATAAGTAACAAAATGTTCAGTTCGACGAACTCAGTTTTTAGTTCGACAAACTCAGCTCTCAGCTCGACGAACTCAGTTTTTTGCTCGACGAATTTCTTCTCCATCTTGACAATTTCTGATGGATCAGTTATCTATTTTCTCTGAACTCAGTTCGACTATTCAGCAACGGATCTATTCAATTACTTGGACTTATTCATTATCAGATAAGTCAAGATGTGATCTTTCCTTTTATTATTCCTTTCTATTCTCTTCTTTCGAGAAAGTAGTCATTGACATATATTGGAAAAGGATACTTTCATGGAAAAGCAAAATGAATTAAAGTTTAGTGCTGAATCAGATTGCAGTTCCAAGAATGATCATTTCAGATTATTTTATTCCTTAATTAGAAGATTTGAATTTCAAATCAGTCAGATATATCTAAGGACAAAGAGATATAGAAGAAATCAAGGAGATATATCTGGATATAAAAAAAAGAGATACCAATGGATTCAATAGAGAACAGAGAAGATATAGAAGATACTTGAAAAATGCTCAGAGATACAGAAATCTTCATCTTCTACAACAGCATTTTCACTCTCTGAGAACATCAACAATCTTCTCTCAGTTTTCAGTTGCTAGTTCTTAATCTTCAAAGAGCAACAATAATCTGAGAAACATTTTCTCTTAGATTCATCTGCTATCAAGGAAGATCCTCTTCATCCATGAGAAAGCTGCATCCATTATCTGTCAAACAAATTCTATCAGACAGGGGGAGCTTTACATCACAACAATCCACTAGTCTTCTCTCAGATTTTGTTGACAGAGAAGAACTTCATAAACACCTTTTTTGTTTACCTTTTTATCCCATCTTGTACAGGGTTCTAACTCCCATCAAAAGTTAAACCTTTGGTGGCAGGGCACCTGATCAAAAACCTGTGTTTTGATTTGAGCACCTGATGAAAAGCTCAGTTGTGTTTGGGCACCTGATCAAATATCCCATTGGAGATAGGGCACCTGATCAAAAACCTAGTGGATTCGTACCAAGGGTGGTAAAAGAGTAGATGTACCCAGTTTGATTGGGGAACTACTATAGATCCTTGTGTCTTCTGTGATTGTGTTTTTGTTTCTGTACTGTGCTGTGATTTTTGTTTAGCTTTTATACTCACTCTGCTACACATATATATATATATATCACTATTTTAATTCCGCTATAAAATAAGTTAAAAACTTTTAATACTCTATTCACCCCCCCCCCCCCCCCCCCCCCTCTAGAGTTAAGCTAAGATCTAATACCTCACTTTCAATAGGTCTTGTTGTCATGCTCAACTACCACACTAATCGTCCTAGCCCTTTGCTTTCTTCATTCTCGAGACCTTGCTCCTTCCTTCTAGCGCTCACTTCTTCAGCTCTCCAAAGACCTTTAAATGGGTGGTGATGGTGGTGATGTCGAAGGCCGGGCCAAGTGGCCTGGACCATTTCTGACCACTCTTTCTTCAACTTCTCGCTCACCGAAAGCAAGTACCACTCTGTGGTCGCCAACTATATCTCGCATGGGTTCTTTGCTCGCCAGCCCGCGAAGACCAAGGCCATCAATGACACCTCACCGGACGAGCAGGTTTGACTCCGTGGTCGACTCAATACTCCCCGTGCTGCCCAGAGCAGGTTTGACTCGTGTTTGCCCCATACTTTGCGATCTGCTTTTCTCTCGCTAGTTGACCTCTGTCCATTGTATCACTTGTAGGGGAGCGAGACATTCAACTCCACCCCTCTTACACGAGGATCGTGAAAATCCTCCATGGTCTCACGCTTGCCACCTCCACTGCCGCCCCATTTCGGGTCACTCCCAGCACTTCCGCATCTTCTGGCATGAAGCGGCCAACACTCTCGGGTCGTGGGGCGCCTTCCTTTCCCCCGCTACCCAAAAAGAAGAAGAAAGCCTCGCCCCTGGACAAGGGGAAATGGGTCCTCATGGACTTGCCATAAGAAGATTCTTTGGCGGGACTGCCTACGGATAAGGGGACCAGCGAGGTTGCGGAAGAGGTCGCCGGTACATCGGGTGCGCCCAAGCCGGCAGACCACCAAAATTTCCGCCTCGACATGAGGCACCTGGACGAGGACGGCGAGCCTCTGCTAGATTGGGATCTGGAGGCCAACAGGGCCTCCATATCAACTCTCCTCCCCTCCTGGGTGGAGTAGGATACTCTCAGAGGCTAGACCTTTTTCCTCTCCTTCGGTCTTTAAGGCCGTGAGGATAACGCAAACATCGATGAGCTGACATCCCGAGCGCTCACTCACGAGAGCTCGTGAGCCCAGCTCCGTGCCATGAAGCTCGCCCACATGACGGGCCGGCGATGCCTCCAGGTGGAGAGTAATTATAAGGAGCTCAAGCGCGAGCTGAAGGCCTTTTCGGAGGAGATCATGAGCCTCAATGAGAAGCAGGAGATCTCTGATGGGCTCCTCGCCAGCCTCCAAGGCAGAATGGTGAGTTGTTGATGAATTTTTCCCCTTATGCTCGTTGTTTTCTTCGACTGACTCTCCTTTTCCTTCGCAGGATGCCGAGACCAACACCCAGCTTCTTGCCCGCACCTCCGACCTGGAGAAGGAGATCCTTGGGCTGAAGGCTCAGAACAATGAGCTAACCCAGGCCGTCCTTCCTCTGCCTCCTTACCTCGGCAATACTTAGACCTTCTCAGAGCGTGAGCATGATGAGATGATGCAGAAGAATGCGATCATGGAGGCGAAGCACATCTTCCGCACCCTGAAGGATGCGAGCCTTCTGTCTTGCGAGGCGGCACAGTTGACCATCGAGGAGGTGGTCCCGGAGCTATTCTTGCCGCTATCGGAGGCTAGAGACAGCGAGAGCGAGCGGTCTGAGGGCCACCCTTAAATTCTAATGTATTTTTATTTCTAATTTTTTGGCTCGCGAGATCACCGCGACATCTGTAATAGAACTCTTTTTGAAATGAAATGAAATTTTGTTTAACTCTCTTTTTCTTCTCACTCTTATTTTTGCCTCGCCGCTACGTACTCGCATGGCCTTCACGCGACACTCGCGCGCCTTTTACTCATAAGACTCGCGCGCCTTTTACCCATACGACTCGCGCGCCTTTTACTCATAGGGCTCGCGCGCCTTTATACTCGTGGGACTCATGTGCCTTTTACTCACAAGACTCATGCGCCTTTTATTCATAGGACTCGCACACCTTTTACCCATAGGACTCGCGCGGCTTTTACTCATAAGACTCGCGCACCTTTATACTTCTGGGACTCGCGCGCCTTTTACTCATAAGACTCGTGCGCCTTTTACCCATAGGACTCACACGCCTTTTACTCATAGGACTCATGCGCCTTTATATTTGTTGGACTCGTGCGCCTTTTACTCATAGAACTCACGTGCCTTTTACTCATATGCCTCGCGTGCCTTTTACCCATATGACTCGTGCGCTTTTTACTCATAAGACTCATGTGCCTTTATACTCATGGGACTCGCTCGCCTTTTACTCATATGACTCGCGCGCCTTTTACTCATAGGACTTGCGCGCCTTTATGACAGTGATTTCCTTGTACGTCTGATGCATATCGCTTCTGCTCCATACCCGGCTCGCTTGCCCTCAGCTACTGTGATCGAGGTTTCCCTCACGCTATCTCATGCGTGCCACTTATCTCAACTGATTCATTTTGTTCTTCCCTACCACCTGTACATGCGACCCCCTGACTCGCTCACATAGGTGTACTGCCATTTTCCTTCACTTTGGTACTTGCGAGCGAGGCCCTCCCCCGTGGGAGGCCTTGTACTGCTGGTTTGTTCTGCCAACCTATCGCCAGGCGAGCCCTATTTTACTTTTCCCTCAGAGCTGCTTGTCGCCCCTGCCGACTAGTGGGAGCCCGGCTGTGGTATTTCTGGATCATTTCACCACATTACCTTGCCAGCCTCTCCAGAGATCAACCTGACCCACCATTTAGTGAGAGCCCGACAGTGGAATCGATCTGGGGCACTCCAGCACCACATTACCTTACCAACCTCTCCAGAGATCAACCTGACCCACAGTCTAGTGAGAGCCCAACAGCAAAATTGTTCTGGGGCACCCCTGATGGCGACGACGGTCCTCAACATGAAGATGTTGGTAACAGCGCTTACGAATGATGGCGCCTCTCCAACCAAAGACCTACATCATGATGAATGCCATTGCCGTTAAGACCTCCGTCCGCGGCGCAAGATTAATAATTAATAATTATAATTAATTTATTATAATTATTAATTATATTTTTATCAAGCTTTGTCTTTTATTTAGGACTTTGTTTATGTCCATGTTTTATTTAAATTTTGTGCTGCGTATAGCCATGTTCATGTTTTATTTTAATTTTGGACTACGTTTAGCCATGTTTGTTGGCTAGCCTATAAAAGGCTATTTTGTATTAGAATTATTATTATTGAACGAAAAAAAAAGACAAACCCTAAGTTATTTCCCTCTCTCCTAGTCGCCCCCCCCCCCCCCTCTATTCCCTCTTGGAAGGATTCGGGCACCTCCATCCTCTCTCTACAGTTGTTGCACCCCCCACCCCCTCTCTCCCTCTCTATTCGCCACAATACAGCCACCGCCCCCCTTGCCACCTCCTCCCAAAGTCGTAGGCCATCCTATTCCCCTCCAAGGGATTCGGCCACCTCCCTCCTCTCTCTTCCTCTCCCTATTCAGCAACAACACTCCACCACCTTTCCTCTCTCTTCCTCAAGTGGTCGGCCAAGGTGCAAAGGGTGGACTCCCGTGGAACCGATCTCGGCGTGAAGCGACGAAGGCGGATGAGTTTCTCCAAATGAAGTAACTCTGGTGGATCCGTTGAAGAACGATTTTGGCGAGTGCATGCTTGAGGATATTCCCATCTCAAGCAGGGTAACGAAATTTCTACTCATGAGATTTCGCTCTTGTTAATTTCTTATGGTGGTAATTTTGGCGTGATCTTCGAATCACTTGAATAATCGTGGTTTCTTCGATCAATTTTTGTGTTCATCTTAATTTCTTTAATTTTTGAATAGGATTGAGAAACCTCGACTTTTGTTGGGAGAGATCTACCTTTTTCTGAATCGTAAATTTTGGTGGATCTCTTTTGGTACAACTCTAGCTCGTTCGGGCCGGGTGGGTCCTTCTAGCCTAGGAGAATTGTTGGGCCTTAGCCATTAATTCAACCGCTAGCTTCGTGGCTACCTGTCGTAATCGTGGGATTGATAAATATTGCGTTGCGTGTATGTTGCGATTAATTTTTGTGCGAACGTATAAATTGGAACGTTGAGAAGGAACGCGTGTTTGTTCGTAACGATCGTGTCGAAAAGCGTAGCCTGCATCAATTTGGTATCAGAGCGAGGTTCGTGTCAATTTCTTAATTGACGCATTCCTAAATTTCTCTTAGAACGCCGACACTCACAATCTTCACCCGATTTCGTGTTCAAAATTTCAAAAATTTAATTGCTGGTCTGCGATTAGCGGCCTAAAATTTTTATTTTTCAGCGAAAAATAAAAAAAAAAATTTTTTTGCAAATCTGCGTACTATTTTCTACAAGAAAATAAAAAAAAATATTATACTTACCATAGTTATTAGGCGGGAACAAAATACTATTTTATAAAATTTTCTGGTCAGAATCGTTGTCGTTCTAAAATTGTATGCATACGAGACTAGGCACGGAGAATCCTACGTCCTCTTCCCAGATGACGGATGAGCGGGACACGGGTCACGGTCCAACAACTATTAATGAACTACGTAAGGAGTTTACCGATCAGTTGACGGACATTCGGGAGATGCTTCACGAAATGAGGTTAGCCCAACTGGCACCTCAAAATCATGTAGCCCGCCAACGTGTAGAAGAGAATGTTAACAATAATAAAATTCATGATCCTGCCCCTACAAATCCTGTAGTCCGCCAACGTGACAGAGGGAATATTATCATAATAATAATCCCGAACATGCCCCGCGAACACCGTACGAATTTGATATCACTAGGGCCATACGAATCAAACTACCATCATATGATGGGTTGGGTGATCCCCAAGTTTTCTTGGATTGGGTTATGGAGATAGAGTGCTACTTTCAGTGGCAGAATCTGACTGACTTGGACAAGGTGCGTGTAGCGCGTATGAAATTGTTGGGTAGGGCTAAAACGTTCTGGTTTAATGAGGAACAGCATCTGGGTGCAGTGGATGGTGTGCCCCCATCGGTTAGGCAGGCATGAAAGTCATGTTGACTGATCAATACGTTCCTACATACCATCAAACACAAATGTTTGATGAGTTAGCTTCCCTTAGGCAAGGGAATCAATCGGTCGCGGAGTACATGGGCCTCCTGAAAGACATGATGGTTAGGTGCGATGTTAGGGAGATGCCTGAGGTCACCCTTTCACGGTTTCGTAAGGGACTTAATCCCGATATTCAAGGTAAACTCCTTCCTTATGGACACACAAATTTATGCACCACCTATAATGCCGCATTGGATATTGAGAAGCACCTTGCTCATAAATCCAAGAGTCGTTCATTTCCGAAGGGAAAGCCCCTCTTAGGACCTCCTCCCCCATTATTCCTGAAGGATAAGGGTAAGTTCTGGTCTGCTGACTGAAACTCTGTTGTCATCACAGCTAGGAATATACGAAACCCGACTGGTGAGAGAGTGTCGGTGGGTAGGATTAACAAAACAAATGCTACGTGTTTTACTTGTGGGATTCAAGGACATTATGCTAGTGAATGTCCCACTAAGCCCAAGCCCCTAGCCCTGTTAGATACCTCGACTGAATCCGCCGAGCTCATGTATAAGGCCGGTGAAGAATCTGATTTGGAAGGAGTGCCGAGCGACTTGGATGATGACGTCAATATGATGGTGATGAGATGTATTTTGGCCACTCCGCGTGCTTCGGATGATTGGAATAGGACGAATATATTTTCATTAAATTTTAAGAGTGGAGAGAAGTGGTGCAAATTGATTGTCAATAGCGGTAGTTGTATGAATGTAGTTTCGGAGAATGCAGTGACCCGGATGATGTTAGCCACTGAACCGCACCCTCACCCCTATGTGGTTGCTTGGGTTAATAAGACATCCCTTCCGGTCGTGAGGCGTTGTTTGGTACCCCTTACCATCAAGGCTTATTTTGAAAAGGTTTGTTGTAATGTCATCCATATGGATGCCTGTCACGTGTTATTAGGACGCCCATGGCTTTATGACCATGATGTTACTCATTTCGGGCGAGCCAACACTTATGAGTTCAAGTTTAATAGCAGGACCATTATCTTGAAACCCACTCCAGCCAAGGATCCTTCGGTCGCCTCCAAAGACACAAATGTTTCTGTAGAGAAGAAAACCTTAAGCTTGATAGGTAAGAAGGAGTTTGCGCGCCATAATTTTTTGATGGTGTCCTATATGTGTTAGTTTGCTTACAAGCCAAGGAGGACGTGTCTACATTTGAGAGCTTGCCGCTAGCGCTGAGGAACATTTTAGAGGAATTTAAGGATGTGTATCCGGATGAGTTACCGTCTACGTTACCCCCTTACGAGACATCCAGCATGCGATAGATTTCATTCTGGGTTCCTCGTTACCCAACCTACCACACTATCAGTTAAACCTCTCTGCGCACTTGGAGTTACAAATGCAAATTTCAGATTTATTACATGTAACACCCTGCCAGTACGAATAGTATAACAGTAGGTCCGGCCGGGACCCCACGCCATACAAGCCACACTAGCTAGGAGTTAAAAGGTGATAACCAGAAAAGTAACAACTAAATGAGAGTACAAAACGTAAGCGGAAGCATTAATTAAAACATTCAAAAAGAACTGTCCACTATCATAGGAATGTAACCAGAATAAGAGTTACGGCCTTAAGGCCTTACATTCATCCAATGCACAAAACTCCATAAGCATACATCGGCACGCAGGCCGGCCATACATGAAAAGCTAAAAAAAAGAGGCTGGCCTTCAAGGGCCAACTCAGCAAAAGGGGTCACCGCCCGCTATTTCTCGCTAGGCTCACCTGCACCTGCATAAGACATTCCACCAAGCGGTGGCAAACGAGGCAACGGTCAGCACAGCTGACCAAATTATAACGACCCCACCCCTTTCCCGGGGTGGCGGAGATTCTACCCTGCAAGTAAGCCATACTAGCACAAGTAATAATCTAAAGAAAGTGCAACTACACAAGGTGAGGTTTCAAGCACAATCAATCTTCTAGGTTGAGCATCAAAAGAAAGGAACCTAGGTATGCACATGATGTTGGTTGGGTTCACCCGAAGGTTTCCCACAACCGCCTAAGCAATCGCATGAGGCTAAACATAACATCAAATTCACAACACTCCACCCTAAGGGTCACAACCTTAGGTGGGAAACAAGAGCTTTTGGTCGGTCTAGGTATGACACCTTCCACGACCTCTCCCATGATCACACGGCTTTCATGAGGAAGGGACCTCTCGCCGATCTGCATGGAAACGGGTTCGGTTCAGCTTTGCCCGTGCTCTAATCGTCGCGATCTATCGCACGACGCGGGTACGGCTTCACCTCGTCCCGTAAGGGTTTAGCACTTTCAAGTGCTACACTAAATATACGCTACGCACCTAACCCATTCACAAGGATCTAGGCTTCGCGAATTCTCAACAAGGGAGGTACATACGCTCCGCATCAATTTCGTGGTGAAGGTTTGCCTTCATCTAAACCTCAAAGCATGGGGCTTTCGTTAGGATCTTCACAAGACGCCTACTCTTAACTCCCGCAATACTATAGGTGAGTTCACGGAGTCATTCTCCGGCACGCATTCTAGGCCTAACCTAAATGCAACGTCGCAAATCAAGCATCACCGATTCGGGCTCACGGCCACGAATAGGCTTCACACACAATGCCTAAATCCGCACAACTACCGGATTTTCTACATGCAATATGCCGGGGACGGACACAATCTACCCGGAGTCCCGAAGGACTTGAGGAAATCCTACACTTCACCCATTTGGTGAAAGGGACTCCTCACGCAAGCATAGAGAAATGAAGGAGAGGACAAAAGACAAGTCCAAACAATGGGAGAAGAAATCGTTACCCTAGACGTGTTCTTCTTCGCCATGGATCCGAGATTCTACGCGGAGGGAAAGAACCGCACCGGGCTGCACTCTCCGGATCTGGAAACGGCTCGCGAAACGGAGCTCCGGAGCTCCGTCAATGGCGAAATCTCCTCTTCTTCTTCCTTGCACCCTTCTCCTTCCTCTAGCCTAGGAGAGAGAAACACTATGAAATAATGAGGGTTTAATCCCTCTCCAAAGCCCTAAGACCCCCCAGCAATAAATCCCAGCCGTTGGATCGAATTCCAATAAATTTGATCGGTCGGATCCTCTTCTCCGCTCAAAATCGCGGAACAGAATAAACAGGGCGCACGATCACAGGCGCACGGTCAGTGGTCGTGCGCGACGAGGGCAATGGTCGTGCGCACTATCCGGGACAGAACTCTGAATTCTTGCGAATAAGCGCACGATCGCTGGCGCACGATCACTAGTCGTGCGCGAAGAGGGAAATGGTCGTGCGCACTGTCCGAGACAGAACTCAATTCTCTTCGGAATTAACGCACGATCGCTGGCGCACGATCACTGATCGTGCGCGATGAGGCCACTGATCGTGCGCTAAGAGCAGACAGGGAAAATTCTAGCCTGCTTCACGAAACTACCAGTTTTGGGGTGTTACAACTCCACCCTCCTTAAGAGAATTTCGTCCCGAAATCCAGGAAACAGTAATAGCATAAATTACAGTTATACTTTACCTGAGGGAAAAAGCTCGGGATACTCCGCAAGCATCGTTTGCTCTCTCTCCCAAGAGAGCTCCTCTCGGCCGCAGTTATCCCACCGAACTTTTACCATCCGAATGGACTTGTTCCGCAGCTGCTTTACTTCGGTATCTTCGATGCGTAAAGGCTTGACTTTCGTCGACAACCCACTATCAACCGGAACTTTGCCGACCGCAACGATATGAGTAGGCTCTTGCACTGCCTTCCTCAACACTGAAATGTGGAACACGTCGTGCAGACCGCTCAGCTCAGCAGGAGATCACACAATCTTAGCAGGAGATCACGCGATCTCAGCAGGAGACCACCCGAGATCGCCAGGAGGTCATCCGGGTTCAGCAAGAGTCCGCCAAGCAGGTCGAAGCCATGAGTCAAGTTCTAGCAGTGATCTCCCAGAGGATCCTTTCTCAGCCAGGTCAGATTGCCACACCTGATCGCTTGGCTAGCGATAACCCTTGTGACTGCGCGACCCCTTATCCTGCAGCTCCTCTGCAATCTCAGCAAAAGGAGTTCGCAACCTATCGTGGTTCTTGTAGAGCAGCAGCTCAGGGGCCTCCAGCCCAGACCTTAAATTTCCAAGAGGATTATGTCTATCATCCGACCCCTCCTGCTCCTTTTCCTGTTCCCTTTTCTGCTCCTTCTGATGTAGTTGAGATGGAGGAGCCCTCTCCCTTTTCTGACAAAGTTCATTGGGAGCCCATTCCCAATGGCTTCAGAGAGCCTCGACTCCCCATATTCTCTGGGGAGAGTGACTCAGTTTCACATCTTCAGGCTTTCGAGTCCGCCTTAGCTCTTAGGACCATCTCAGATGCTGTGAGGTGTAAACCGTTGATCACCTCTTTTGATGGATCTGCTAAGGAATAGTTCTACAAGCTGCCTTCCCAATCCATCCCGAGTTTTGCCGTCCTGAGGCATGAACTTCTCCCGAGGTTTGCAACTGCCAAGAAAAGGAAGAGTGGTCCTGCGGCACTCTTCAAGATTAAGTAGGGAGATAACGAGACTCTGGCTCGTTTTATCGACCGGTTTCAAACAGAAATTCTGGGAATCATGGATGTAGATCCCGCTCTCTACATGGCGGCCCTAATTAATGTCTTGCAGGAAGGTCCACTCAAGTTTGAGGTTACCACTAGAGAGCCCAACTCTTATCAAGAGTTTATCAGTATCGCCAACCGTCACATAGAAGGGGAAATCAACAACCCCGCCCATGTCTCTAATCTGACTAGCAAGGCCATTCAGAAAGGTTTTGCAGGATTTTATCCAGCTCCATCATCGTCAAAGTCGCACCATGAGTTTCTCCCTCCCGCTCCAAAAAGAGGAAGAAACTTCCGTAATAATCGCTTCAATTAGGGAAATCAGCAGTTCCAGCCTAAAGGGCCTCTGCTGCCAACCCCTGCTGCTCCAGTTCCTCAAATCACTCCAGTCCATCCAATCCAATATATTCAGCCACCCCTTCTGACTACTCAGCCATTCTATAATGACTCCCAAGTGTCCTTTACAGACCTTGGTGTTTCTATGAGTGAAGTCGTTCAGATTCTCCAGAAACAACCCTTCTTCAAGAAGCCCGCTCCGCTCAATTCAGATCCAAAATCCTGGAATCTGGCTCTTTACTGTGAATATCATAGGGAAAGAGGCCATCTAACCGAGGATTGTAGAGATCTTCTCTTGCTAGTAGAGAAGCTTCTGAAAGAAGGAAAGCTCCGAGATCTCCTTTAGAAAAGTGACCCCTCTAAGGCTTCGACCTCCAAGAGCAAGGAGGTAGTGGAAGTACACTGGGAATGTGAAGAGGTAGATGATGTTGGCCACCTCAGCAACATCGATTTTCCTACTGAGGTGTGGACACAGATGATGAAGGTGCTCTAGGCAACATTTTTTGCATCCACGGAGGGGCAGCACCAGAATCCTCTAGGAGGGCTAGTCTTAAAAGGGTCTATCGATCAGAAGTTGCTGCCACTTCCTCAGCCCCGGTCTGGGGAACGGTCACCTTCGGGGAAGAGGACCTTCCCCCGACCTCCAATCCCTTTGACGACGCGGTCGTCATCAAAGCAGCTATTGAGAATTATACTGTAGAGAAGATTCTAATTGATACGGGGAGTTCGGTGAACGTGCTATTCAAACCTGCCTTCGAAGTTTTGAAGACAGGGAAGGCTCTTCTCTCCACAGAGGGACCTCTCTATGGTTTCTCGGGAGAAAAGAAGGAGGTGGAAGAAGTCGTCACCCTCTCGGTGATTTTAGGTGGCATCGTGAGGCTTGTAAAGTTTATAGTCATTGAAGCTCCTAGTAGCTACAACGCAATTTTTGTTAGGCCCATGCTAAATGAGTATCAAACGGTAGTGTCAACCTACCACCAAGCGGTGAAATTTGCGTTGAATGGAAAGCAGCACTGGATCAGGAGTGATCCGAAGAAAGCCAGGGAATGCTATGTAAAAACGGTCAACGTGATCGTATCTTTGTTTCCCCAGGTGGCTGAGATGTCTTCAGCACCTCAAATTCCCGACCAGGTCGAAGTTGCAGAAGAAGCTGAAGAAGTTGAAAGAGATGGAGTTCGCTTGGAACCTGCACAAGCAACTCAAGGTGTGCCCATCAGCGAGGAAGATGAGAGCAAGAAGCTCTCCATCAACGCTGAACTGCCTGAAGCTGACAAGAGCCGGCTCATCTCTTGCCTCTTGAAGAATCTGGATGTCTTTGCCTGGTCAGCAGATGACATGCTAGGAGTTGATCCTGATATCGCCTGCCACCATCTCAACATCGATACCAACTCCACTCCTATCAAGCAAAAGAAGAGGTCCGTAGCAATGACCCTTGCTCAGCCAATTCGAGAGGAGGTGGAGAAGCTGCTGAAGGCCAAGTTTATTCAAGAAATTCAGTACCCGAAATGGGTGTCTAATGTTGTAATGGTTAAAAAGCCTGGGGAAAATGGAGAATGTGTGTAGATTTCACGAAACTTAATAAAGCTTGCCTGAAAGATTGCTACCCCTTGCCTCGGATAGATTCTGTAGTGGATTCCGTGGTTGGGTATTTTTGCATGATCTTTTTAGATGCATTCTCAGGATATCACCAAATAAGAATGCACAAGACTGATATCCCGCACACTTCGTTTATCACAAATGACGGCTGCTTTTGTTACCTCGTGATGCCCTTCGGACTAAAAAATGTTGGAACAACTTATCAAAAAATGATGGATACGGTTTTTAAAAGCCAAAAAGGAAGAAATTTTGAGGACTATGTCGATGACCTCCTAATAAAAAGCAAATCATTCTCTCTCACCTTAGCGATCTAACAGAAACATTTGCAACTCTTCGAGCTTTTAATATGAGGTTGAATCAATTGAAATGTATTTTTGGAGCAAGTAAAGGAAAATTTCTTGGTCATCTCCTCACTTCGGAGGGGTTAGAACCTAATCCGGATAAGGTGAAGGCCATCTTGGAAATGTCACCTCCTAAGTCTCCTAAAGAAGTTCAGCAATTAGGAGGGAGAATGGAAAGTTTAAGTCATTTTATTTCTCGGTCCGGAGATAAAAGCGCTCCTTTCTTTAAAACCCTCCGGGGAGGGGCTAAGTTTGAATGGACGAATGAGTGTGATGATGCCTTCAATCAGCTCAAAAGGCAGTTGACATCAACTCCTCTGCTTCAAAGCCCAAGGGAGGGAGAAGACCGCTTTCTGTATTTGGGAGTTGGCTCCGATGCCATAAGCTCAGTCTTGGTCTGAGAAGAGAAAAGGAAACAGTTTCCAGTATATTATGTGAGTAATATTTTGAAAGATGCAGAGACTCGTTATCCAATCCTAAAAAAGTTGGCCTTAATGCTTGTGACTTCAGCAAGGAGGTTAAGGCCCTATTTCTAAGCTCATTCAATTCACGTGGTTTCAGATCTTCCATTAAAGAATGTTTTAGAAAAGCCAGAACATTCAGGGAGATTAGCTAAATGGGCAATATAAGTTAGTGAATTCGATATCTCATTTATTCCAAGGGTAACGATCAAAGAACAAGTTCTACCAGACTTCAAGATTGATGCAAGTGAGGCTATATCGAAAAAGGAGGTTGGAACACCTCTTGCTTGGACAATCTTTGTTGATGGAGCTTCAGGAAGGAATTCATCTGGAGCAGGAGTTGTTTTGATCAATCCAAATGGAGTCAGATTAGATCAAGCTTTGAAGTTCTATTTCCCAATGACAAATAATCAAGCAGAGTATGAGGCCTTGTTGGCCGGTCTCAGATTTGCAAGGGAATTGGGAATTGAGGATGTTCAAATCGAAACAGATTCCCTAGTGATGGCATCTCAGGTAAACGGAACTTTTGAGACCAGGGATCATATTCTGAAGCAATATCTAGCTTTGGTAAAAGTTGAGATTGGCAAGTTCAAACGTTTTACTATCCAACATATTCCAAGAGAGAAGAATGCGGAAGCAGATGAATTGGCAAAGTTTGGTCTCCTCTCGGGAGGAACCACCTCAGAATTGTTTCATCCAGTAATTGAGGAAGGAGAAGTTATGCAGATGGATCAACTCCCATCTTGGATGGATCCATTCATTCTCTATCTCTCAACCGGGAAACTCCATTCAATGGTAAAAGATAGAAAAAGGTTTAGACTGAAAGCAGCTCATTATTATCTTGTTGCAGGAATACTTTACAGGAAGACCTTCCTATCACCTTTATCTCGGTGTGTCTCAGAAGAAGAAATCCCAGTTATTCTTCAAGAGGTTCAATCAGGAGAGTGCGACAACCACTCTGGAGCTAGAACCTTGGAGAAGAGAATTCTAAGGCAGGGATATTTTTGGTCTCAAATGAGGAAGGATGCAGAGAAATTCTCAAAGAAATGTGTTCAATGCCAAAAATTTGCTCCTCTTCAGAATCAACCGGCTCAGCAACTTAAATCAATAGCAACCCATGGACGTTTGCAGTTTGTGGAATGGATTTAATTGAACCTTTTCCTTTGGCTAGTGGGCAGCACCGGTACATTATCGTAATGATTGACTATTTTAGCAAATGGATCGAGGCAAAAGCGTTGGCCAAAATTACTACTCAAGTTGTGAGGAATTTTATCTGGGAGAGATAGTATGCAGACATGGAATTCCAATGGCAATTTATCACGGATAATGGTTCTCAATTCAACAATTCTCAACTTATAAATTTCGGTGATTAGATTGGCACCGAATTGCGTTTTGCTTCTGTGCATCATCCTAGAAGTAACGGCCAAGTAGAAGCTGCTAATAAACTCATAATCAACCTGTTGAAGAAGAAAGTAGAAAAATCTCAGGGGCAATTGGGCGGAATAGTTACCTTCTGTATTATGGGCTTTGAGGACGACTCTTACTTTAGCTACCGGAGAAACTCCTTTTATATTATCTCATGGTTCAGAAGCTCTTATTCCTGTCGAATTTGAGGTAAAAAGTCCGAGGGTGTTATTATCTCAACAAAATCAGGACAACTGGATGGAAGAGAACGATGAAGAGTTAAAGTATAGTCTTGATCATATCGAAGAATTAAGAGACACGCCAACAATCAGGCAGGAAGAACTGAAGAGAAGGATGGCAAAACTCTTTGATAAAAATGTTAGAATTAAGGAGTTCACTGTTGGTGATCTAGTCTTGAAGAAGGTAGACATAGCAGCAAGATCCGGCTCAGTTGGAAAGCTCAATCCGAATTGGACAGGGCCATTCATGGTAAAAGAAGTGCTTAAGAATGGTTCTTATCGTCTCCAGACTTATGAAGGAGAGGAGTTGCCTCACACTTGGAGTGGAGATGGCCTCAAGCGCTTTTTCTCTTAAATGCTTGTATCAAATTTTTCTTTCCTTTTCTTGCTCTTCTCCTCTTGAACATTATGATGATATGTTTGTAATCTTTTTTGGTATATATGATAAAGGAAAGGTACCAAAAATGAATTGTTATCAAATGCTGGAATTCTGCCAAGGGAGATATCAACGGATTCTACTTCGTCCTCCTCGACTTGAAGCTTGAGGTGTAAATCTGCCAGGACCATAAGTAGCGGGGAGAATTCATATCTGTGTAGCAGTAGCTCGCCAAGCTCGTGCGAGGGATGTTTAGAATGCCGGATCCTTGCTGACATCTGACACACCTCAAAACCAAGGAAGGTTGAGTTGAATGTTCAGCTCTGTCATGCATTGTAAGTGGACATTGTTACAGTCTTAATGATCTTCCAGGGAAAGCAATGTCGGTACAGCCTCCGCGGCATAACCACACCTGCCCTATAGATCATCTTTGTTCTGTAACTCTTGAATACTCATTGGATTGTGGATAGCCAAGGGTCGGTCGAAAACATCTATGACCGTCGCCTAAATCTTGAGGGGGCGGTCTGAATTTTGGGAGACCGCCAGTTTTTGTCTTTTTCTGAGGTTTCAGCGATCTGAATTGTTTGAGACCGTCGACTAGATCTCCTCCAGGGCTTGGATGTTAGAGATTGCTGGTAGGGTTCTCCAGTTCATTTCGAAAGTGGTTTTCAGCGATCTGAATTATTAGAGACCGCCGACTGGATCACCTCCAGAACTTGGATGTTAGAGATTGCTAGTAGGGTTCTCCAGTTCATTTCGAAAGTGATTTTCAGCGATCTAAATTGCTTGAGACCGCTGGCTGGATCTCCTCCAGGACTTAGATGTTAGAGATTGCTGGTAGGGTTCTCCAAGAAAAGTTTTCTGAACAGAGCTCAAGGCACTTGGAATCATCTTGAAATCTCTCCTATTCTTATATTGAACGGTCTGGATAAATTGAGACCGCAAGCTAAATGATTACTTCTATTTCTCCAAAGTCTAAAGAAATGATCATAGGTTTTCTATATTTGTTAATTAGCAGTCTGAGAAAATCAAGATCGTGCGATGTCTTACTAATGGTGCTCTGAGTTCTAAATGGTCTGGTATAATGAAGACTGTCAGTTCATGACCTCTATAGAAAGAATGGCCTGAAATATATGGAATTATGGATTATTTATCACACTTTCATTATTCAAGCAAGTTTTTATAAAGCGGTCTCTATATTGAAAGATCGCATCTTGTGCTTGTGCTCAAAATTGTTCAGTAGGTAATATCTGTTGAGATCGCGGATACAATAAGCGGCCTTATAGGATTTTGTAGTAAACTTGAAGATCATCAGTTGTGGGAAATTCTTTATTTAGCTCTTAATCAGAGCCGACCTCATCCCCTGATAATGCGGTCTGAGAAATATAAGATCTCCCTTACTGAATTATGAATCTATTATTTCAAGGTCGGCAAAAAACCTAAGGCATTGAGATCGAATGCCAATTCTATATCGTTATAACAAGATCGAAAGCAATATATTCAATACGCAAAAGAAAAAGTACCAAGATAAATATTCATTCACAGGAAAGGAAGGTATGACAAATTTCTGTTTATATATCCATTTGAGTGTTCAAATACATCAGACCGTCCGGTCTCAAAAGAGTAAAATTACAAAGATTGAATCTATTCATTCTTCGATCTTTTGGGAGACCGCTCATCCGAGGAGGAGGAATCGGTCTCTTCGGACGATTCTTCTAAGCTCCCTCCTAGAATTCTGGATCCAGATCTAGAGCCCGCTCTAGAGCTCATATCATGGCCAGCCACATATTGACTCCCACTTACTCTGTCTTCATCAATAATCTTAACATCTCCTTCTTCCTCATCAGCGGTCTCATCTGCGGTCGCCGATTGTTCATTAATTTTCCTCGCAGCTTCAGGGAAGAGATCGACAAATGTAATATCTTTGAATTCTTCAGTAAAACCGCCGCGGTCACGAATCTTAGAAATCACCTGGTCAGCGGTCTCTTTTACATGTTGCATTAGAGCCTTCTGGAACTCAGGATTTTCTGGATCGTAGGCTATTTCCCTTGCTTGCTTCAGAAAGAAATTAATTAGACCGCGCGATCACAATGAAGAGTTCGATACATCAGGAAAAATTATCTTACCCGTCGTTCCTCATGCAGAATTTTAATTTCTTTTAAAGCGCCTCTGAGAGACCGCCCCATATGGTGATTTAAGACCGTGCTTCTAATAGTTTCTTGTGCGCAAATGTCTGGGAGCATTTCAGTCTCAATGTTATATGCCTTTGCTATATTCTTTTTTCCATAAAGAGCGGCAGTGATCGCAGAGGCATGGAGAGTTAACTTTCCACTCCATAGGGGGAGATCGGTGGAGACCCTCACAGTCTTTTCCTTAGCACCCCATTTGAGAGGGAGTTGGCCTTGTATATCTTTCTGCTTTTTCATAAAGCCATGCATGTGAAATGGCTCGTTGGCGGTCTCAGGTAGACCGCTGACCCCAGCGGTCTTGCACTCTCCTTCTCTCTTCAGCCTCCTCTTCCTCTGAGTCAGCACCTCTTTCACTGGCGACACGGGGTCTCTCGCTAGGACCACGAAGGTCGCTGAAAAAAGGAAAGTTAGTAAAAATAAGAAATTATGAAGAGATCGTAGGAGACTGCTAAAAATACTCACTCTCCTCTGGAGCAATTTCCTCGATTTCGGGCCAGATCACTAAGTAGTAAATAAGGTTTAGCCGCTTTCCCGCCAGAAAAGTCAAGATCTTCAGCTCCTCCTTCGAGATCGTTTTATCTTTCCTGAAGATGCTCTTAGGTCGCAGAGAAGGTCGGCTTTGGAGACCGCCAAGATCGCCCACAAAGACAAGGAACCTCTCTGTCCAGAAGGGAACCTTGTTGGGAAGATTCAAAATCGTTATTCCTTCTGTAGAAAAATACAACAGTCCTTTGAATTCTTCTTTTTTCTGACCTTCTTTTAAGACCTTTGCAGTGAAGGTCGCATGGAAGAGCGCCATGAAGAATTTTATCTTTTCTGATCTCAAATAATTGATGAAGACAGTAATGAGACCGATTGAGTTCGGCGGTAGCTGGGCGAACACCAACCCATAATATTCAATCGCTTCAAGAATTTCCCAAGGAAGAGGGATCTTCAATCCATGATCGAAGTGATCGATAGGGATAATAAATTTATTCTACTCCTTCATCTTCAATTGGCGGTCTGACAACGATTTGACTCTGGATCATATGTTTCTCCAAGAAATTCACATACTCATCTTTTGAAAGGCGGCATGGCTTGTGATCGGCTCTCAAGAAAACATTAGCTGAAGCTCATGCGGACACCATTGTTGGAGATCGCTGAGATAGGTACTTTGGGCGCATACAGAAAATATGAAATAAGAAATTCTAAAAGTCAGCTATTTATAAGAAAGTAAAGGATATTTTCGTAATGATTACTTCTCTCGAAACTGCACAACAAAAATGCACAGACCGCCAAAGCAGCATGATAATTAAGGTGGCACAAATATTTTTCGATCTCAGTAATTAGAGATCACATCACCTCATACCATAGTATAAATAAATAGCACATAATAATAAAAATCATCACAGCAGAATAGAGATTGAAAACAACAGAAATTATACATATTACACAATCAGGATTGTCCAGAAATTATATTACAAGACCGCATAAAATAAATAATTAAAGTTTATTTCTTATGAGGTCACTTCCTTCCTACATAGGCCGCAATGTCCTGCATTTCATTAATAGCGGTCAGGACAGACGCCAGATTCTGATTAGCTGACTTCGCAGCCCGATGAATCTTAGACATCTCCCTATCCACCTGATCCACGGGAATCACCACGATCTTTGAGGACGGTCTCTCTTCTAGATAATCGCCAGACATCCCCGACCTCATCGACATTTTTGTAGAGCCACCCCTCAACATGGCGACCTCAGTAGACAAAGCGACGGCTTTCCCTTTGTAATATTCAGCATCCTTCTCCGCTTTTCGCAGCGCCCGAGTAAGCTCGTCGATCTTCAGACCGCATTCATCACGAATTCGCTTTTCCGTGGTGCGCAGTTGTTCTTCGAGATCGCGGAATTTATCATTGTAAATCCGCTCCCTAATCAGCATAGAGCAAACATCCTCAAACATTGGAGTAAGGATTTTAGCAAACTGGGGAGAGACCGCGATCTCTTACCGTGGAAGTTCTCCTTCTTCGATCTCGATAACATTATCATCTACGGTCAAAAAAATTCAATGATTAGCTCAGCTATTATAGGCTCAAAAAGAAAAGAGTTTGCGCGGAAAGAGTACTTAGAAAGAAATTAAGTCCGCAGTCACGTAAAGCATTTTCAATATCCTTTGTGACCGCGGGTTCTGCGGTCAATAAGAGGCGGTCTGACCCCCTTAAACGTTCAAGGTCCATTCTTTCCAATTCCCTCTTCTGCGATCTTTCTCCCTCTTTTCTCCTCCTTTTTAACTCCTCGTTGCTAACAAGGATGTCGTCGGTCTGAATGATGACGACCTCACATTTTCTTTTCGGAGATGCAGGTCGAACAATAGGCAAAGGAATGAATTCTAGCGGTCTGGTAACCATTTTTGCCTTACCAGTTCGCAG
The DNA here is from genome assembly GCA_033032865.1 of Dactylorhiza incarnata. Taxonomy (NCBI): domain Eukaryota; kingdom Viridiplantae; phylum Streptophyta; class Magnoliopsida; order Asparagales; family Orchidaceae; genus Dactylorhiza; species Dactylorhiza incarnata. Next base: position 2,944,562 of record JAWHQI010000269.1, read on the forward strand.
AGCAGAGACCGCTGCTGCACGGTACGCTGCAGCCCAGTCTAGTTGCTCTTCCTGAGCAGCAGAAAATTTTGGTAGATCGCTAGAGAGCGCAACTTTCTCTTTGGCGATCTGCCGGCTCTTCTCCTCTGCTTTTATCACAGAGATCTTTTTCTTCTTTTCTGCGGCCAGTGAGACCGCCTTTTTCTTCTCTTCCTCTGTAGCGAGTAGAGTTTCTCTCCTCTCTTCCACCTCTTTTTGCTCTGTAGCGATCAGAGCCATCTTCTCTTCCCTTTCTTTCCTCTCCTCTTCCTTTTTCTCCTTCTCTTCTTTCTCCCTTTTCTCTTTCTCTTCTTTTTCCTTCCTCTTCTCTTCTCTTTCCCTTTTCTCTTTTTCTTCCTTTTCCTTCTTCTCTTTCTCCTCTTTCTCTTTTCTTTCTTTCTCCTCTTTTTCTCTTTTCTCCTTTTCTTCCTTCTCCTTCTTTTTCGTTTCTTCTTTCAGCCTGATCGGTGCATCGACGATCTCATTCTCCCTGTCAGCAATCTCTTTTTCAGCAGCTGCCGCCTTGAGATTTTTGGCCTCGAAGGGATCAAACACCTGCAATGTCGAAAAGGAAGAATCATTAGAAGAAGCTTCATCAAGATAAGCAATCAATTCTGAGTCCGCTTCTCTTGAAAAAGCTGAGATCGCAGAAGGAAAAAAGAGATCGACCGCACGACTTACCTTTGTAGGAGCATCCATGGGATCCTTAAGACCGCCGCCCTCAGGGAGTGTGACCGCCTTCGGAGCGATCACATCCTTAATTCCTTCGTTTTTTGTCCTCTTAACACTTTGAGAAGAGGGATTTGAATCCTTTCTCTTTTTTACCTTCGCAGTATCCAGAGAATCGGCGATCCTTTGCCTAATCTTCTCAGCTTCAATTTTCTTCTCCTGCATTCCAGCCAGGATGGATTCAGTTGAAGCGATCTCGCCATGCAGAGCAGCGGTCTGACCAAGCGCTTCCAGAGTTTTCTGATAGTTAAAAGAAATAGAAAAGTCAGGAAGATTCAGTACAAGCCCTGAAGAACTATTTGATAAGGCAGCAATAGTAGAGATCGGCGAGACCGCTTTTGTAACACCCTGCCAGTACAAAAAGTATAACAGCAGGTCCGGCCGGGACCCCACGCCATACAAACCACACTAGCTAGGAGTTAAAAGGTGATAACCAGAAAAGTAACAACTAACGAGAGTACAAAACGTAAGCGGAAGCATTAAATAAACCATTCAAATAGACATGTCCACTATCATAGGAATGAATCCAGAAATAAGAGTTACGGCCTTAGGGCCTTACATCAAATCAATGTACAAAACTCTAAAAAAGCATACATCGGCACGCAGGCCGGCAATACATGAGAAAACAGGAAAAAGGCTGGCCTTCGAGGGCCAACTCAGCAAAAGGACAGCAAGAGGACCAACGCCCGCTATTTCCCGCTAGGCTCACCTGCACCTGCATAAGAACATTCCACCAAGCGGTGGTAAACAAGGCAACGGTCAGCACAGCTGACCAAATTATAACGACCCCACCCCTTTCCCTGGGTGGCGGAGATTCTACCCTGCAAGTAAGCCATACTAGCACAAGTACTAATCTAAAGAGAGTGCAACTACACAAGGTGAGGTTTCAAGCACAATCAATCTTCTAGGTTGAGCATCAAAAAGAAGGGAACCTAGGTATGCACGTGATGTTGGTTGGGTTCACCTGAAGGTTTCCCACAACCGCCTAAGCAAATCGCATGAGGCTAAACATAACATCAAATTCACAACACTCCACCCTAAGGGTCACAACCTTAGGTGGGAAACAAGAGCTTTTGGTCGGTCTAGGTATGACACCTTCCCCGACCTCTCCCATGATCACACGGCTTTCATGAGGAAGGGACCTCTCGCCGATCTGCATGGAAACGGGTTCGGTTCAGCTTTGCCCGTGCTCTAATCGTCGCGATCTATCGCACGACGCGGGTACGGCTTCACCTCGGCCCGTAAGGGTTTAGCACTTTCAAGTGCTACACAAAATATACGCTACGCACCTAACCCCTTCACAAGGATCTAGGCTTCGCGAATTCTCAACAAGGGAGGTACATACGCTCCGCATCAATAACGTGGTGAAGGTTTGCCTTCATCCAAAACTCAAAGCATGGGGCTTTCGTAGGGATCTTCACAAGACGCCTACACTTAACTCCCGCAATACTATAGGTGAGTTCACGGAGTCATTCTCCGGCACGCATTCTAGGTCTAACCTAAATGCAACGTCGCAAATCAAGCATCACCGATTCGGGCTCACGGCCACGAATAGGCTTCACACAAAATGCCTAAATCCGCACGACTACCGGATTTTCTACATGCAATATGCCGGGGACGGACACAATCTACCCGGAGTCCCGAAGGACTTGAGGAAATCCTACACTTCACCCATTTGGTGAAAGAGATACCTCATGCAAGCAAAGAAAGGGGAATAAATGGACAAATACAAGTCCAAAGTTCGGGAGGAAGAATCGTTACCCTAGGCGTGTTCCTCTTCGCCATGGATCCGAGATTCTATGCGGAGGGAAAGAACCGCACCGGGCTGCACTCTCCGGATCTGGAAACGGCTCGCGAAACGGAGCTCCGGAGCTCCGTCAATGGCGAAATCTCCTCTTCTTCTTCCTTGCCCCCTTCTTCTTCCTCTAGCCTAGGAGAGAGAAACACTATGAAATAATGAGGGTTTAATCCCTCTCCAAAGCCCTAAGACCCCCCAGCATCAAATCCCAGCCGTTGGATCGAATTCCAAGAAATTTGATCGGTCGGATCCTCTTCTCCGCTCAAAATCGCGGAACAGAATAAACAAGGCGCACGATCACAGGCGCACGGTCAGTGGTCGTGCGCGACGAGGGCAATGGTCGTGCGCACTATCCGGGACAGAACTCTGAATTCTTGCGAATAAGCGCACGATCGCTGGCGCACGATCACTGGTCGTGCGCGAAGAGGGAAATGGTCGTGCGCACTGTCCGAGACAGAACTCGATTCTCTTCTGAATTAACGCACGATCGCTGGCACACGATCACTGGTCGTGCGCGATGAGGCCACTGATCGTGCGCTAAGAGCAGACAGGGAAAAATTCTAGCCTGCTTCACGTGCCGCACTACCACTCCGCCTACTTCGCGGAACTACCAGACTTGGGGTGTTACAACGCCACCCTCCTTAAAAGAATTTCGTCCCGAAATCCAGGAAACAGTAATAGCATAAATTACAGTTATACTTTACCTGAGGGAAATAGCTCGGGATACTCCGCAAGCATCGTTTGCTCTCTCTCCCAAGAGAGCTCCTCTCGGCCGCAGTTATCCCACCGGACTTTTACCATCCGAATGGACTTGTTCCGCAGCTGCTTTACTTCGGTATCTTCGATGCGTAAATGCTTGACTTTCGTCGACAACCCACTATCGACCGGAACTTTGCCGACCGCAACGATATGAGTAGGCTCTTGCACTGCCTTCCTCAACACTGAAATATGGAACACGTCGTGCAGACCGCTCAGCTCTGCAGATAGTGCAAGCCGATAAGCCGCATCACCAACACGCTCCACGATCTCGAACGGTCCTAAGTACCTCGGACTGAGCTTTTTCAAGCGTCGAATCCTTGATACCCCTTTGAACGGTTTGATCTTCAAGTAAACCCGGTCACCGACGACAAACTCTAAGTTCCTATGCTTGGCGTTGAAATACTTTGCTTGCCTATCCTGGGCAACCAATAGCCTTTCGCGTATAGCCCGGATCGTCGAAGTTGCTTCTTCAACATCCTTTCGCTTCAATAGCTTAGTATCGCCCGTTTCCGCCCAAGACAACGGCGTACGGCACTTCTTACCATAGAGGGCCTCGAAAGGAGCCATCTTTATGCTGGCTTGGTAGCTATTATTGTAGGCGAACTCGATCATAAAGAGGTGATCCTCCCACCTCTTTCCAAAGTCTAGAGCGCACATTCGGAGCATATCCTCCATAGTCCTGTTGGTTCTCTCGGTCTGTCCATCCGTTTGCGGGTGGAAGGCCGTGCTGAACTTCAATTTTGTGCCCAACAGTTCATGGATAAGCCTCCAATCTTTCGATGTGAAACGCCCGTCACGATCGCTGACGATGCTACGAGGGACACCGTGCAGTCTCACGATACTATCCACATAGAGCTTTGCTAGCTTCTCTACGGAATCATCCTTCCGGTTCGGAATGAAGTGTGATACCTTTGTCAAACGGTCCACGATCACCCATATGGCGTCGTTTCCATGTTGCGATCTCGGCAATCCGTGCACGAAATCCATCGAAATATCATCAAACTTCCACTCCGGAATCGGCAAGGACTTCAGAAACCCACCGGGACGTTGACATTCCGCTTTCACCAATGCGCAAGTATGACACTTGGCCACGTAAAGGGCAATGTCTTTCTTCATGCCCGGCCACCAGAACAATTTCTTCATATCCATAAACATTTTAGTGCTCCCCGGGTGGATCGAGTACTTGGTATGATGAGCCTCGTACATCAACTCCGCCCGTAGAGTACCATTGTTTGGGATGCATAACCTTTCCTGCTTCCACATAAGGTCATCTTCGAAGGAGAAATCAGCGTTTAACCCTTCAACGGTTTCCGCTTTGTATCGTTTCAAGCTCTCGTCCAACTCCAATGCTTGTCGAACTCGGTCGGCAAGGTCGTAGCGAACTTCCGTCCAGTTCAAGCATGCTGAGGTAGACGTTCTCCTATCAATGCATATGATCTCCATTTCTTCTAGCTCACGGATTAGACGCTCATCGTGCATCAAAATCCAATTTGCTTGTGCGGGAGCCCGACGACTCAACGCGTCTGCAACTACGTTTCCTTTACCGGGAGTATATTTGATATCGAAGGTGTAGTCCCCAAGGAACTCCATCCACCTCCTTTGGCGCATGTTCAACTCCCTTTGATCTAGTAAGTACTTGAGGCTCTTATGGTCGGTAAAGATATCGATCTTCACGCCATATAGATAGTGTCTCCAAAGTTTGAGGGCAAAAACCACGGCCGCTAGCTCCAAATCATGGACCGGGTAATTCCTCTCGTGAACCTTCAGTTGCCGGGAGCCGTAGGCAATTACCTTCCCGAACTGCACTAGGACACAACCCAATCCACTTCCTGAGGCGTCGCTATATATTTCGTAGCCTTCCGTACCTTGTGGCGAGCATAGAATCGGCGCCGTGGTCAGACGGCTCTTTAGCTCTTCAAAAGCTCGTGCGCACTCGGGCGACCAAACGAACTTATGATCCTTCCTAGTCAGTTTTGTGAGAGGAAGTGCGATCCTCGAGAAGTTTTCCACAAAGCGCCTATAATAGCCGGCAAGTCCTAAGAAACTTCGGACTTCCGCTACGTTTTTCAACAAAGGCCACGCTTGGATCGCTTCTATCTTCGACGGATCAACTGCAATTCCTTCGCCACTAACAACATGACCAAGGAATGCCACTGACGGTAGCCAAAACTCGCACTTGGAGAACTTGGCATATAGCTGACTCCTCCTCAAGGTGCTCAGGACTGCGTGCAGATGCCCTACATGCTCCTCTTCCGACTGAGAGTATACCAAAATGTCGTCGATGAAGATGATCACAAATTGATCTAAATACTCTCGGAATGTCCTATTCATCAAGTCCATGAATACCGACGGTGCGTTGGATAGACCGAACGGCATTACCGTGAACTCATAGTGCCCAAAGCGGGTACTGAACGCTGTCTTTGGAATGTCACATTCCCTTATTCGCAGTTGATAGTAGCCGGACCTTAGGTCTAGCTTGGAGTAAACCGTCGACCCCATCAGTTGGTCGAACAGATCATCGATTCTAGGAATCGGATATCGGTTTTTCTCGGTCAACTTGTTTAGCTCTCTATAATCAATACATAGACGCAAGCTCCCATCCTTCTTTTTCACAAAGAGGACCGGTGCACTCCAAGGCGAAGAACTTGGACGTACGTAGCCTTGCTCTAGCAGCTCTTGCAATTGGACCTTCAACTCTGCCAATTCCTTTGGCGCTATTCGGTATGGTGAGCGGGCCACAGGTTTGGCACCTGGCACCAACTCGATACAGAAATCAATCTCCCGATGAGGCGGAGCCCCAGGGAGTTCGTTAGGAAACACGTCGGCGTATTCCGCTACAACTGGGACATCACACAACCTGGGCTTTGGCTCCGAAGCCTCCAACAAGGTGAAGAACAACTCGGCGCCTTTTCTCACCGCCTTAACCACTTGGAGAGCAGACATCAGCGTCTTGCTCGCTCCTCGCATACCGGCGAATGTGGTTTCATCGTCGGTGTTCATTCCCAGAGTGATCTCCTTTGTCTTGCAATCTATGCATGCTCGCTGCTCCGAGAGCCAGTCCATGCCGAAGATCACATCGAATTCAGCTAACGGTAGTAACGACGCTTCCAAGTCGAAATCTTGACTTCCGATCCGCACCTTCACACGGCTCTTCCTATCCGCACTCATTCGAGATCCATTGGGTAGCACTACTTCCAATCTATCCTCTACAAAGGTAGACGGCACTCCGATTCGCACCACGAAGTCCTCGGACAGAAAAGAGTGCGATGCACCCGTATCGAATAGAGCTCTCGCCGGATAGTTGAAAATTAGGACGAAACCTAATTGTACACAAATAACACATATAGTCGTAAAACAGTAAGAATCATATACATAGCTGTAAAAGCTAACTTCTAATTCGTACCTGTGACTACATCGGTTTGTCGTATAGCTTCTTGTTGGCCAAGCGAATAGACTCTCGGCTGAGTCGGAATGTGTTGGGAGGCCGAAGACTCTGCCGCTTTGCCCTTTTCCGCAGCCCGAGCATAATCCACCGCTCGATTTGCCGCCTTTGGGGGACCACTTCGACACACCGCAGCTTTGTGTCCCACCTTCCCGCAGGTGAAACACGTAATAGGAGTCCTCGCGGTCGTGGCTCCCGAAACATTCGAAGAAGCTGGTTCCGCCTGCTTGAACTTCCGCTTGTTCCTTCTGAAGTCCGGCTTGGACTGAGAGGCCGGCGCATGAAACTCGGGTTTCTTTACAACACTCTTTGCTTGTACCCTCTTCATGTCCAACTCCAAAGATCTGGCGGTTTGCACCATCACTTGGAAGCCAAACGTCATAGGGCCTGCAAGGAGCAGCCTCAACTCGTCCCGAAGCCCTTCATAGAATTTATTCGTCTTCGTCTCCTCATCCTCCACCAATGCCCCCGCATAGCGACTCAGTCTGGTAAACTCATGTAAGTAATCGTCAACGGAGCGATCACCTTGAGTTAACCTCAGGAACTGGTTTTGTAACGCAATGCGTTGGGCAGAGGGGATAAACCGCTGGAGGAACGACTTTGAAAACTCAGCCATTGTTATTTCAGTAATGTCTCTATCGCCGAACTTGTGCAGTTCCTGCTCTTCCCACCACAGCACAGCCTCTCCGTCAAGAAGGAAAGTGGCTAAGGTGACCATCATGGCTTCGTCCGTCGCCGTCGCCCTCAGAGTTCTTCTAACTCTTGACAACCAGTCTTCTGCCACCGTTGGGGACTCAGATCCCGAGAAGGTAGGAGGATTAAAGCTCAAGAAGTGCTTTAATTGTTGGTCACGCGCTCGCCCCGCAACTACTTGCGCAACTTGACGTTCCACCCTCGGTGCTAACGCCGGTTCCACTGCAGCTACTGGCACAGGGGCATCAACCCTCGGTGCTACCGCAGGTTCCACTGCAGGTTCAATTACCGGGGCCGCATCGGTAGTAGGCGTAGCAGGCTGTGCAAGCCTTTGCGGTTGAGCATTGATCATCGCGAAGACTGCTTCTGCGACCATTCTGATCACCTCAGCCGAAGGAGTGGTCGCTGGCACCTCAGCCGACCCACTACTTTCAGCAGTGTTACGGGGTTGAGACCGCCCCGCAGCACTTCTAGTCACCTATAATCATGCAAGGCACAATTTAGTGACCCTAAACATATCAAACATCAATCATGGAACGCTCAGGTTCCGCTAACAAGTATGTTTTTTTTTCCATTCCTAAGTGGACATTCTTATTAGTTTTTGACATTTTAGGTGAATGCACAGCCCGTGCGCACCACCCCTTAAAAGGAATTCGGCCCGAATTCGCTAAACTACGGATCGACGCCTTAAGTCCGATACCAAATTGTAACACCCTGCCAGTACGAATAGTATAACAGTAGGTCCGGCCGGGACCCCACGCCATACAAGCCACACTAGCTAGGAGTTAAAAGGTGATAACCAGAAAAGTAATAACTAAACGAGAGTACAAAACGTAAGCGGAAGCATTAATTAAAACATTCAAAAAGAACTGTCCACTATCATAGGAATGTAACCAGAATAAGAGTTACGGCCTTAAGGCCTTACATTCATCCAATGCACAAAACTCCATAAGCATACATCGGCACGCAGGCCGGCCATACATGAAAAGCTAAAAAAAAGAGGCTGGCCTTCAAGGGCCAACTCAGCAAAAGGGGTCACCGCCCGCTATTTCTCGCTAGGCTCACCTGCACCTGCATAAGACATTCCACCAAGCGGTGGCAAACGAGGCAACGGTCAGCACAGCTGACCAAATTATAACGACCCCACCCCTTTCCCGGGGTGGCGGAGATTCTACCCTGCAAGTAAGCCATACTAGCACAAGTAATAATCTAAAGAAAGTGCAACTACACAAGGTGAGGTTTCAAGCACAATCAATCTTCTAGGTTGAGCATCAAAAGAAAGGAACCTAGGTATGCACATGATGTTGGTTGGGTTCACCCGAAGGTTTCCCACAACCGCCTAAGCAATCGCATGAGGCTAAACATAACATCAAATTCACAACACTCCACCCTAAGGGTCACAACCTTAGGTGGGAAACAAGAGCTTTTGGTCGGTCTAGGTATGACACCTTCCACGACCTCTCCCATGATCACACGGCTTTCATGAGGAAGGGACCTCTCGCCGATCTGCATGGAAACGGGTTCGGTTCAGCTTTGCCCGTGCTCTAATCGTCGCGATCTATCGCACGACGCGGGTACGTCTTCACCTCGGCCCGTAAGGGTTTAGCACTTTCAAGTGCTACACTAAATATACGCTACGCACCTAACCCATTCACAAGGATCTAGGCTTCGCGAATTCTCAACAAGGGAGGTACATACGCTCCGCATCAATTTCGTGGTGAAGGTTTGCCTTCATCTAAACCTCAAAGCATGGGGCTTTCGTTAGGATCTTCACAAGACGCCTACTCTTAACTCCCGCAATACTATAGGTGAGTTCACGGAGTCATTCTCCGGCACGCATTCTAGGCCTAACCTAAATGCAACGTCGCAAATCAAGCATCACCGATTCGGGCTCACGGCCACGAATAGGCTTCACACACAATGCCTAAATCCGCACAACTACCGGATTTTCTACATGCAATATGCCGGGGACGGACACAATCTACCCGGAGTCCCGAAGGACTTGAGGAAATCCTACACTTCACCCATTTGGTGAAAGGGACTCCTCACGCAAGCATAGAGAAATGAAGGAGAGGACAAAAGACAAGTCCAAACAATGGGAGAAGAAATCGTTACCCTAGACGTGTTCTTCTTCGCCATGGATCCGAGATTCTACGCGGAGGGAAAGAACCGCACCGGGCTGCACTCTCCGGATCTGGAAACGGCTCGCGAAACGGAGCTCCGGAGCTCCGTCAATGGCGAAATCTCCTCTTCTTCTTCCTTGCCCCCTTCTCCTTCCTCTAGCCTAGGAGAGAGAAACACTATGAAATAATGAGGGTTTAATCCCTCTCCAAAGCCCTAAGACCCCCCAGCAATAAATCCCAGCCGTTGGATCGAATTCCAATAAATTTGATCGGTCGGATCCTCTTCTCCGCTCAAAATCGCGGAACAGAATAAACAGGGCGCACGATCACAGGCGCACGGTCAGTGGTCATGCGCGACGAGGGCAATGGTCGTGCGCACTATCCGGGACAGAACTCTGAATTCTTGCGAATAAGCGCACGATCGCTGGCGCACGATCACTGGTCGTGCGCGAAGAGGGAAATGGTCGTGCGCACTGTCCGAGACAGAACTCGATTCTTTTCGGAATTAACTCACGATCGCTGGCGCACGATCACTGATCGTGCGCGATGAGGCCACTGATCGTGCGCTAAGAGCAGACAGGGAAAATTCTAGCCTGCTTCACAGAACTACCAGTTTTGGGGTGTTACATTACAAAAGGTGTTCATCCGTCATAGTAAGAGTTTGTATGCCGTTCCGACATTGCTAGCTCCTAAGAAAGAATGCGCTTGGAGGATGTATATGGATAGTCGGGCCATAAATAAAATTATGATTAAATATTGATTTCCCATCCCTCGCTTGGATGACTTGTTGGATATGCTAGCCGGAGCCACGATCTTTTCTAAATTGGATCTTAGGAGTGGCTACCACCAGATTAGAATTAGGGAGGGTGATGAGTGGAAGACAGCCTTTAAGTCTAAGGAAGGGATTTACGAATGGTTAGTGATGCCCTTTGGGCTTTCCAATGCCCCAAGTACTTTTTCTAGGATGATGAAACATGTCTTCCAACCCTATATGGGAAAATTTATCATGGTTTATTTTGATGACATTCTCATTTTTAGTACGTGTACTACCAATCATGAGGCATACTTGAGGACTATCCTAGCGATGTTGCGAGTGGAAAAATTATTTGTCAATATAAAAAAAATGTACTTTCTATGTGACGTCCGTAGCATTTCATGGCTATATTGTGAGTTCGGAGGGCATACATGTGGATCCCAAGAAGGTCCAAGCCATCAAGGATTGGCCGGAACCCACCAACATTCGAGATGTTAGGAGTTTCCACGGGTTAGCTTCATTCTATCGTTGATTTATTCGTGACTTTAGTAGTATCATGGCACCGATCACGGAGTGCATGAAAAAAGGTGATTTCACTTGGACGAAATTTGCCACTAAAGCATTCCAAACAATTAAGGCTCGGATATTGGAAGCTCCCCTTTTGCAGTTGCCGGATTTTTGTAGGGTTTTTGAATTGTCATGTGATGCGTCTGGGATTGGTATTGGCGGTGTTTTGAGTCAGGAGGGACATCCTGTTGGGTATTTTAGTGAGAAGCTTGTGGGTTCAAAACTGAACTATTCTAATTACAACCGCAAGTTTTATGCCGTTATCCGTTGTCTACAACATTGGTGGCATTATCTACTCCCTAAGGAGTTCGTTATCCAATCCGATCACGAGGCATTGAGATTTGTCAACTCTCAACGTAAGGTCATCCCCCGACATGCTAAATGGGTCTCCTATCTTCAGTAGTACACCTTTGTCATAAAACATCTTAAGGGAAATCTAAATCGTGTAGCGGACGCCCTTAGTCGTGTTTCTTTATTATTATCCACGCTAGAAGTGAAGGTCATTGGGTTTGAACGCATTAAGGATGAATATGTCCATTGCCCGGATTTCGAGAATATCTATCTATCCGCTCAAGGCGACGCACCCACTACCAATTCTGCATATTATATCCGTGATGGTTACTTATTTAAGCATGCCAATCTATGAATCCCTCGCTGGTCCTTTCGCCATTTCATCATTTGGGAATTGCATAGCGGCAGATTAGGTGGTCATTTTGGGCGTGACAAGACCATCTTGTTAGTGGAGGATAAGTTTTATTGGCCGGGCCATAAGTCCACGGTGCATAAAATTATGAGGAGTTGTCGCATGTGCCAGTTAGCTAAGGGTAACAAGACGAACGTGGGACATTATACTCCGCTCCCAATTTCATCTATCCCATGGGAAGATGTTAGTATGGATTTTATGTTGGGCCTCCCTCTCACCATTAGGCGTCACGATTCCATCTTGGTAGTGGTGGACCGGTTTTTAAAAATTGCCTATTTTATTGCATGTAACAATACGAATAATGTGTCACATGTCCCAAATTATATTTTAAAGAGGTTGTTTGGCATCGGGGTGTCCCTAAGACTATAGTGCTGATAAGGATGTAAGGTTTACTAGTTATTTTTGGAACACCCTGTGGAAACTTATGGGCACCAAACTGTTATTTTCTTCGGCATACCATCCGTAGACGGATGGGCAAACGGAAGTGGTCAATCAAAGTTTGGGTAGTTTACTCCGTTGTATTGTAGGTGACCACAAGGGTACGTGGGACCTCATCCTCCCCCATGCTCAGTTACCATAAAATATTTCCAAATATGGGTCCACTGGGTTATCTCCGAATGAAATAGTGCACAGATATAAGGCACTGGTGCCACTTGAATTGATTCCGTTACCTCCATCATATAAGTCAAGTCAATTTGCACAAGACTTTGCCTCTCATATTCATAATTTACATAAGCGTATTAAGGACGCGTTAATTACACAAACACATCTTATCAATCTCATGCAAACATACATAAAAGAGCGTCTCACTTGAAGGTTGGAGATTTGGTTATGGTGCGTCTCATTCCTGAACGGTTGCCTTCGGGAACCACAAAAAAGTTAGCAAATCGGTGAGCGGGTCCTTTTTGAATCTTAAAGCGATTAGGGGAAAACGCTTATCTTTTGGAGTTACCCACTGATTGGGGGATCTCCCCTATTTTCAATGTTTCGGATTTAACGCCATATATTTCTCCACCACTTGAATTAACCGACTATCCGTTTGATTCCACTAAATTTTCTAATGGGTTGGGGGTGAGCTTTTGCATGGATCTCTCTCTTCATCGGTTCCCCCTGGGGGTACGTCGAATGTTAATGACGAAACTTTTTCTCCTTATTTGCCTAATGATTTTCCAAGGTTCCCTCAAACCACTTATGTTCCTGACAGGATCCTCAAATATGAAGTGCTCTCCGCTCCTAGGGGTGACGGTCGCCGCTTCTTGATTCATTGGCGTGATCGTCCGGCCTCCGATGACTCATGGATTCCAGAATCAGAGGTGGCTCTTTTGGATGATGCTCTTCTCCGCTGCTACATTCACGACAACTCATCGGTGATGTGTACTTTTGAGCGGGGGAGGATTGATGGCGATGACGACTCTCAATATGAAGATGTTAGTAACGACGCGCTTATGAATGATGGCGCCTCTCCAACCAAAGACCTACGTCATGATGAATGTCATCACCGTTACAACCTCCGTCTGCGGCGCAAGATTAATAATTAATAATTATAATTAAATTATTATAATTATTAATTAAATGTTTATCAAGCTTTGTCTTTTATTAAGGACTTTGTTTATGTCCATGTTTTATTTTAATTTTAGACTGCGTATAGCTATGTTCATGTTTTATTTTAATTTTGGACTGCGTTTAGCCATGTTTGTTGGCTAGCCTATAAAAGGCTATCTTGTTTTAGAATTATTATTATTGAATGAAATAAAAAAAATGACAAACCCAAAGTTGGTTCCTTCTCTCCTAGCCGCCCCCTCTATTCCCTCTTGGAAGGATTCTGCCACCTCCCTCCTCTCTCTACAGCCGTTATCCCCCCTTCTCTACCTCTCTATTCAGCCACAACACAGACACCGCCCCCCTTGACAGCCCCTCCCAAAGTCGCCGACCATCTGATCCCCCTTCAAGGGATTCGGCCACCTCCCTCCTCTCTCTTCCTCTCCCTATTCGGTAACAACACTCCACCACCTTTCCTCTCTCTTACTCAAGTGGCCGGCCAAGGTGCAAAGGGTGGACTCCCGTGGAACAAATCTCGGCGTGAAGCGATGAAGGCGGACGAGTTTCTCTCCAAACGACGTAACTCTGGTGTATCCGTTGAAGAACAATTTGGGCGAGTGCATGCTTGAGGATAATCCCATCTCAAGCGGGGTAACAAAATTTCTACTCGTGAGATTTCTCTCTTGTTAATTTCTTGTGGTGGTAATTTTGGCGTGATCTTCGAATCACTTGAATAATCGTGGTTTCTTCGATCAATTTTTGCGTTCATCTTAATTTCCTTAATTTTTGAAGAGGATTGGCGAGCCTCGACTTTTTGTTGGGAGAGATCTACCTTTTTCAGAATCATATATTTTGGTGGATCTCTTTTGGTACAACTCTAGCACGTTCGGGCCGGGTGGGTCCTTTTAGCCTGGGAGAATTTTTGTCCTATAGCCATTAATTCAACCGCTAGCGGTGTGGCTACCCGTCGTAAACGTGGGATTGATAAATATTGCGTTATGTGTATGCTGCGATTAATTTTTGTGCGAACGTATAAATTGGAACGTTGAGAGGGAACACGTGTTTGTTCGTAATGATCGTGTCGGAGAGTAAAGCCTGCATAAACTCCAACACCACATTACCTTGCTAGCCTCTCCAGAGATTAACCTGACCCATCGTCTAGTGAGATCCGGGCAGCGGAATCGATCTGGGGAACTCGAGCACCACAATACCTTGCCAGCCTCTCTGGAGATCAACCTGACACACCATCTAGTGAGAGACCAACAGTGGAATCGATCTGGGGCACTCAATCCAGCACCACATTACCTTGTCATCCTCTCCAGAGATCAACCTAAACCACCGTCTAGTGAGAGCCCGGTAGAAAAATCGATCTGGGGCACTCCAGCTCCACATTACCTTGCCAGCCTCTCCAACGATCAACCTGACCCACAGTCTAGTGAGAGCCCAGCAGCGGAATCGATTTGTGGCACTCTAACGCCACATTACCTTGCCAGCCTCTCTAGAGATCAACCTAACCCACCGTCTAGTGAGAGCCCGGCAGCTGAATCGATCTGGGCACTCCAGCACCACATTACCTTGCTAGCCTCTCTAGAGATCAACCTGACCCACTGTCTACTTAGAGCCCAACAGCGGAATCGATCTGGAGCACTCCAGCACCACATTACCTTGCCAGCCTCTCTAGAGATCAACCTGACCCACTGTCTATTGAGATCCCAACAGCGAAATCGATCTGGGGCACTCCAGCACTACATTACCTTTCCAGCCTCTCCAGAGATCAACCTGACCCACCGTCTAGTGAGAGACTGACAGCGGAATTGATCTGGGGGACTCCAACACCACATTACCTTGTGAGCCTCTCATGAGATCAACCTAACCCACCGTCTAGTGAGATCCCGGCAGCCGAATCAATCTATGGCACTCCAGCACCATATTACCTTGCAAGCCTCTGTAGAGATCAACCTGACCCACCGTATAGTGAGAGCTCGACAGCGAAATCGATCTGGGGCCCTCCAACACCACATTACCTTGCCAGCCTATCTAGAGATTAACCAGACCCACAGTCTAGTGAGAGCCCGGCAGTGGAATTGATCTGGGGCACTCCAGCACATGTGCATTGTATGAACCTATAATTGAAAAAAGACAACAAAATCAATTCATATAAACTTATTGATGAATCCCATTTATATAATGATTTTCGGACTCATCTAGGCTTGTTTTCTTGCATTTGCACTACACTTTCAGTCCTGAATTGCTTATATTCTACTCGTACACGCGTTCACTTTAAGTGCAATGTTTTGGCCCATTGTGGTGTGCAATTGCACACTTTGTTGTTGGGGGCAAGCACAATGTGCTCCCCATGTCTTTTTCTTGTGATTAGATTGAGTTAGAAGGGTATGCCCAGCTCTTCGATGGCTGTGATATTTGCTGTGCATGTAGGCATATCGTCCATATTGCCCAGAATTCATGTCTACATGAATCACAGGGTCATGCATTTTCTTCACGCACGGTCAGCTGCGACCGTGCGCAATGATCGTCTGGCCAATATGGTGTTCTGTCCATGATCATGTGATTTGTTCACGCACTGGCAGTTTGTCCGTGCGTGAAGAAAACACACGATCTCCTGTTGATATCCTATTCTTCAACCCGTCTGGATTTGCCCGTGCTTATTTACGCACGGTCGACTTCGACCGTGCGTGAGTAAAATGCATAGGTGCGCGTGCTTTATCTTACAAGGCTTCTACTCTTTTAATATCACACTGTCCATGCACGGTCGTGCGTTCGACCTTACGTGACCAATTTCTGACTAATTTTCTATAAAAGCTGCAGACTTCACCCTAGACTGGATCAATCATCTTTTTTGCGCCCAACAGCTCTGGTCCACACCATTTTCACCACTCCATCGCCGCCCACCTTAAGGAGGTACTCTGGGCATATTCTTCAAGCCAATCTCGAGTCGGAGTATCCTCTCGGCCTCCTCTGTCGTTTGTATGCACTGAAGATCCATTTTGAGGGATTTCATGCTGTATAAGTGAAGTTCTCCGGCGAGGTCAGAATCGAAGATTATTGACGGAGAAGATGGGTACATTAGAAGAAGGTGACAGCTCTTCCGGACCCCGAACGATAGTTGGAGCTCGAGCTTCGGACAAGGCTTGACAACCCTAGATTCCGGCCGTGAACCTCCGATGAGTCTCCACCCCTTTGGTTGTAATCTCACCCCCTTCATTTTGCAGTATTATTTCATTTGATTATTTGTGTGTATGAACGATTATTGCTAAACCTTATTGTTGCATTTATGTTAATTTCATGTCTATGTGAAATTACTTTTTGGTTTATGCAAGTGAGGAGCGCCCCCATTCCACCATCCATTCCGCCTGACTACTCGCTCATTCCGTGTGCCTAATCTTCCATCCTCCAAGCTAAGCGGTGCTAACGGCCCGTGTAATCCACCTCGACTCCGCCGGTGCAAACCATTCCATCCACAAGCCTACTCTTCCATCTGCACAGCAAAGCGGTTCTAACGGCCCGTGTAATCCATCCGCCTAGCCAAGAGGTGCTAACGACCCTCAAACCTTTCCGCAGTTACACTCACCTCATCCGCTTTCCTTCTCGTCCATCCGCCTTACGATGTAGTGCATAGAGGCCTGCATAGTTTCCATCTACCCAGCGAAGCAATGCATAGCGGCCTGCATAGGAGTAGTTTAGTTTCTTTTCTTTTTCTTTCCATAATCCAATCCAAGCCTTCCGCAATCCATCCGACCTAAACGACTCCAATCTCAAGTCCTTCCTCGATAGATAACTCCACCTTACTTTGTTCCTTTGAGATTTGATACTCGGGGATTCGCTCATCATTTTATATTACTCGAACGATTGGTACACTGCCGTTTCGTTCCACAGTCTTACTACCACCTATAGCGGTGTGCTAGATTCGTGCATCAAGTTTTTGGCTTCGTTGTCGGGGAACACAGTCGTGTGAGTTTCTGGAGAGGGAGTCTAAAGATAGAAGCCCTTTTCCATTTGTTTATACCATTTTCTTCTTTGTTTTAGTTCTTAGAATTTGTCATTTTAAATTTCTTTATTCCTTATCTATTTTGTGATTTATCTAAAGCAGACATTCATTTTTTTTATTTCTTATGTGTGGTTAATTCTTGTAAAGAAATTTTATTGGTTGGTGAACTCTCCCCCACTACACCATGCTTGCTGCTTTTAATATACGTTATAGATGGTGTGGAGATTATAATCATTTTAGTGATAAATGCCACGCTGGAGATAGTGGACATAATTCTCGAGGCCTAGTGTATGGAGCACCATCCTCTTACAGTACTTCATACACCGTACCCAAGTCTTATTGTCACTCTTCTTCAACCCATTTACAATTTTTATATTCCTCTCCGGCCCCGTCTCGACCGAGGAGTAATTGAAAATGGTGTTTGTGTTGTCGTAGCACCGAACACGCATTGAAAGATTGCACAGAATTTTAGCGCCAGATGGAGGAGGGTGATGAACCTGATGTTCTTATCGTTCCATCCAC
This sequence comes from Dactylorhiza incarnata, assembly GCA_033032865.1. NCBI lineage: Eukaryota > Viridiplantae > Streptophyta > Magnoliopsida > Asparagales > Orchidaceae > Dactylorhiza > Dactylorhiza incarnata. The sequence goes on from JAWHQI010000269.1 coordinate 2,962,215, forward strand.
CTCTCATTTGGATGCTCATTCTGATTCTGATGATATATTCACAGTACCACCTTTCTATGGGAAATTGCTGCGGATATCCCAATCAGACTTTCTGCTGATCGGTGTGACGACATGGTGGAGACTTCTCTCCCGGCACATTCATCACTCATTTTGGATTCACCCCCAGAGGAACCTGTGCACATTTTCTCTGATGATGTTATTACCTATGTTCCTCCGCTTTCTTTGCAAGAACTCTCTACACCCATTTTTGGTGAGTTGGTTGATGATGTTAGGCAGGAAGTTCATTTGAATCCTGATCGAGGATGCGCCAAAGTGGGACGAGGATGTTATTGTCTCAGATGGGGAGTGTGATTCCTTGGAACACAATGACACACCAAGGTGGGATGAGGAGGAAACCCTTGTTGGATCGGTAGGCACCCTTAGAGGGGGGGGGGGTGAATAAGGGTTTTAAAAACTTATATTATATTTTGAAATACTTGCTTATGATAAGAAATCTAAATAGTGATTTTGTTTTAAAGATCTAAATTGTTTTATAATAAAGGAGAGGATTATAAACAATTTAGAGAAATGAAGAACAAATCAATTTTATTACACAAAGAGAGACATGATTATCATTAATAATATTGATTACAAAATTTTGATTTCAATGACGCTAGAAATCAAAGCGAAATATGAAAGACTCTTTTTGTTATCTATACCGAATCGTATCCCCACGAACCGGTTGGCTTTAGTCGTTCCTTCCCCGGATACGGCCTCAAGCCACTCTAGCCAACCCTTCCCCGGATATGGCCTCGAGCACCCCCTAGACCTACACCCGAGACCTAGTCGCCAACACGAGGCGAATTTTTGCCCTAAGTCCTACCCAAACCTAGTCGCCAACACGAGGCGAATTTACTAAACGATTACAGAAAAGATGTGGAATAAAAAGACAATAATATAAAAACTCCTTCTATGTGGATCTCTTGGAGAAGTAGACGAAGACGCAGAGTATGGTCGTAGTCGATGCGGTCTTTCGTCACGATGATGACGCGTGTTAAAATCTCCTCCACGGATCTCCTTAAGCCTTTATGGATTTGTGGGAGTATCTCTCTGAACCTTCCTCTCTATGTTGTGGCACGAAGCTCTGTAATTTAGGATCCCAAGAGGATCATCAAAACGGAGCCAAGGGGTCCTTTTTATAGCTTTAGCGCTAGTGCTACCGCCGGCGCTATCCCATTTTAGGACATATTCTGCGTGGCAGAATCTTCAATCTGAGGAAACAATTCTCCCTTGCCTTTTGTGCTCCGCTCTACTGCCTGCGCTATCAGATACCGCCAGGCGCTATCTCCTTCTATATGTGCTCCCAGAATTGCTATTAAGCATTCATTTCGTCGAACAAATTTTCGTCGACCGGAGTTCGTTGAGCGGGCTTCATCATTCGTCGATCGGAAATTCGTCGAACGGAGAATCGTTGAATGCAGATTCAATTTTGTCGAACACAGCTTCCATTCTCAGCGGCTTGATTTCGTCGATCGCAGCAGCAAGTTCATCGAACGGGCTTCCTCATTCGTCGAACGGAAATTCTTCGAACGTAAGATCGTCGAACGCAAGATCTATTTCATTGAGCGCAGCATATAGTTCGTCGAGCGAATTTTTGTTGAACGCAAGCTAGGGCCAGGCGCTAGGTGCTACCGCCGGCGCTAGTAGGAGTTTTGGATTTGATGGCTCAACTTTGGGGGCAACCTTCTTATGTAATCCTTGAGTCATGTGGACTTTGCTATCCTGCACACTTAAACACACAAGATCAAATACACATAGGTTTTGTTATTCTCAAACCTAGGAGATGCGGAAGACCATGTTCCAACAAACACCCCTTTTGATAATAACAAAACCATTAATGATAAATTAGAGCATTAATATATATATAAGCATGACGAACTACTTGTGTGTGTGTGAGAGTGATGACTTAGGATAATTATCGATTTTAGCATTTAGAATTGCTCCCCCTAAATATATGCTCCCCCTAAGTGAATGCTCCCCTAATATGTAAGCTATCTTCCTGATTATATTTATCATGTTAGTTCTCCCCCTTTTGTTATTAGCAAAAGTGGGTAAGGAAGCAAAACACAAAATTTTTTGATAATAAGATAAAGGCATGATCGAGCTTTTAGAGAGAATGAAATGATAAGGAGTTTAAGAATAATTTTTATAGAGATAGATCAGAGTTTTTAGCTTAAAGATGAACAATGTTAGTTTTCTCCTTTATATAAGAGTTTTAAGCATAAAAAATGTAATGATTTCCAAGTAACTAAACTACCCAGACAATATGTTTACACCCTAGCCCCATACTAAGTGACGGATTGGCATGAGGAGCTGCATACATGCGGTAGGTTGGGGTGTTAGTCCCATATGCAAACACTAGACAAAACTCACCCTAGCACTCTTTCCCCCAGTGCCTCGCAAGGCCGCACTGGAACCCTCCCTGGTTAAGGACAAGACATGACTAGAGATAAGGTTATCTAATGTCTACAACCCTACGCCCCCGCTATGGTGAGATATGAAGTCATGGATAATAATTATTGGAAACATTTAAGCGTTTTAAATCTAATGACATAGCCTATGGATTTATATTTTTATTTTGAATTTATGAAAACACTCACATAGCTATTTTGAAATCCATTAATAAATCAGAGTTTTAGCATTGCAATATTTTCATAGAAAAAAATCAGAGTTTTATAAAAAAATTCATGTTAAAAGCAACCAATATTGAGTTTACCAAGCAAGTCTACCACTTGTTGCAAGAAAGGAATTTGAAGATTCAAGTGATGATGCACACAAAATAAAAGACTTTAAATAAGCATGAAAGCGCAAGGTAAAACAATTATATGGTTATAATGAGGAAGACAATGATGTGCACATAAGTGTATTTTGAATAGAGTAAATAAATGTTTTAATCAAAAATACAAGAAATATGTAAAGTAAAGAGAACAATAAAACACAAATAATTTTACTTCCACACACTTCAATGCACAAAAAAATGTACAACTACCAAGGTGCTTTGCACACACAATGCTCATTAAGACTTATCAGGGTGCAAAGTACTGCTTGGGGGATCACATATTTTATTTTAATGTTGAGACTAGTGATCCAGTGTACTTAAGAGTAAGTGGTTTTTATTTTGAAAGAAAGATATGGTTTGAACAAGATACTTTACTATTCTTTCCAAGGTGCTCAACCTCACAACACTTATTAAGACTTATCAGGAGGTTCAAGTAGTGCTTGGTGGAGTTATCTTTGTCACTTTATTTTATGATTTTTGTTTTGTACAAAGTTCTCCGAATACACTTGTTTTGCAAACCAATATAATTTATGAAAACATAACCACTTTTCTTAACTTTTAAAAGTGCAAATAAGGTAGTGTAGGTAAGATACTTGTGCAATTTTAATTCATTGTACTAATACAAAACATACACAAGCATTCTTAGATTAAACACATATGTAGACAATGCCAAAATAAGTGAGTGAATAAATATCATTATCAAACATAAAACATTTACTCATACTTAGAGGCTTGCTAAGCTTGGTTCTACACAACCTTTTTATTATAATTGGTGCACATATTAATAGATATATTAAAGCATGATGAAAACAATGTTCAAAGTAGTTTGAAAAGATAAATTGCAACATTATAGAAGTTCTAAATGATGGGTTAAATCATGCTTCATTTTCAATGAAGTCTATACAGTATTTTTGATATTTTTGAAGAATAATTTTGATTTAAAGTTTGAACTCATAAGATTGATCTTGGACTTCCCGAGGACTACCTTGTGAGAGGTTCGCCCGATACTAGGTGATATGATGGGATGATAGCCCAAATCACCCTTTCGCAAGATACATGTAAATCGAAAAGTTAAGTTCAAAATAATAATTTTTGATACTTGTTTTTATTTTATTTTTTTATTTGATTTTTGCATATAGGAATAGAATTCAAACAAATATCCAAAGACAAAACAAATTTTTTTTTTGTAATTTGGCTTTTGTAATTTTGTATTTTAATTTTTCAAAAACAAGTACAGGCAGAATTGCAAAAATGAGTAGTACATATAAAATAATATATTTTTATTGATTTTTCAGAATTTTAAAATTTCAAAAAATCGGATACTTGTGCTAGCATCGGCGTTAGGTCTTAGCGCCTGCGTTAGCTCACAGAGAGTGCTTATTTTGATCATATAGCTGAGATTTTCTTCAATTTTGCATCCAATTTTTCTTAATTATGTTTGTGCAATGTAAGGCTTGTCTAATGAAGTGATGAGACGAGAAGAAATCCCAAAAAGTTGCGGAAGTTAAAATTTTAGTACATGGTTTCATATTCATTAAAGCTCCATACTCGTTAGATCATAATTCTTGAGTTTTGCACAACATATGCATGAGTGAAATGATCATAAATAAGTGAAATAATATTCATGCAATTTTTCAATTCCGATTTAAACATACTAGGGGTAATTGAAAATGATGCAAATATATTAGCTACCTAAGCAAAACTTGCGCATTTTATAAATTTAGCCTAATACCCCTAAAATACACCTTTTAAATCTATTTTGACACTTATTTCATTTAGTCTTAATAATATCATATAACAAATTTAGTTTTTCATATTTTATAAGACTTTTAGGAAATGGATTTAGAAGGATAGAAATAAAAAGGATAAGTCGATCACTTGAAAAATGACATGACTTTTTATTCAATTTTATTTAATTTGATTTATTTATGAATTTTGGTTTAATATGAGAAAGTCATATCACAAGTCATATAAAGTGATCATATCATGATGGTTCAACAAAAATAAAAACAAAAAGCAAAAAGGAAATTAAGCGCATCATGAAGTAGAGAATTGATATTACATTTTTAATTGATTTCTACTTCATGCAAATGATTGGATACTAATGAATGAGATATTTAGGTATCCAAAGAGGACCGAGTGTGACGGTTCCTTTAGGTACCCAAATACATCGTGTTTTCTTTTGAGGAGATGGAAGTGAATGAGCCCTTTTGAGTGGAGTTTGTGTTTAATCTTTAACTTTGGGTCTCCATTCAAATCTTGGTTTAACATTATTTTTAGTTTTCAAATTTCCATAATCATTTACTTGAACATTTGGATCAAAATGACTTTTGAATTTATTATTTAAAGGAAATTTGTTTGCGTTTAATTTTAAGTTGGGAGAAGATTGTATATGATGATGATGATAGTGTTTTGGAATTTCATTTACAATCTTTTGATGTTTTTTATTTCCATAGTTTAGCTTATTCACGTTTTGAGAAATCATATTCAACTTGCTTTTGGATTTTGCTTTATATTGAGAATGTATGTTTTGAGAATTTTTCTTTATGATTTCCTTAAGCAAGTTGATTTTAGCTTCTAATTCATTATTCTTAATTTTAAGATTATGTCTAGCTTTATTATAAGCGATTGTGCTATTTTTAAGAGTGGAAACAATTGAATCTATATGATCTTGATAGTTATTTCTATATTCATCAAATGTTTCATCCATCTCTTTAATTTCAATTTTATAGTCTTTGCACTTAGCACAATCATTTATCGAAGATGAATTTTCTAAACATAATTTTTCATTTTGTTCTTTTAAAAAATAAAATCCTTTTCAAGTTTCTTGTGCTTTTCTTTTAATTCATTATGTTCTACACAAGTTGTAGTGTTTTTAACTAAAGGAGCCATGTGTAGAACTAGATAAATTAGAATTTTGTTTTTCATTAATTTTTGCCTTTAAATATTTATTTTCTAAGCGCAAATGTTTATTAGCATTTTTTTAATTTCTTAATTTTGCGCATTGTAGTTTGAAGCATTTGTAATGTAGAAATAGAGGTACAGAAAATGGGATTTGATTTCCTTACATTGCTTTCGGGAGAGGCACGATTTGCGCATATCGTTTCCTTGACATCTTTTTGGCACTCCTCTTCCGAACACAATACTTCTTCTTCTCTTCCATTTGATGTGTGCTCCATTGATCCGTCATGAGAGGAGCATTCTGGAAAACTTGAGCAAGCTTGCATATTCTCCGGTTTTCGTGATTATTCCATACCTGTAGAAGGAGAATCATACATTTCTTCAAGAAATTTCCATACTTTGTATGCACTAGAGAAACAATATATTAATTTTGAAATTTTGTGAGATAAAGCACATAAAATGCTATTTAAAGCTTTTGCATTTAGGTGACATTCCTTTTTATTTGTTTCATCTGCTGGTCTTACTATTGCTATATTCCATGCTTCGATATCAAAATTATTAATAAACTTTTCCATTAAAAATTTCCACCCTTTATAATTTCTTCCTTCAAATAAAGGTGGTTTAAGAGATTTTTCTTCTTCATAAAAATTTACCCCACTAATAGAAGCGAGATCATGAGACACCATTATTCCTGGTTGTTAAGACGATTGGAATAACCTCGCTCTGATACCACTTGTTGGATCGGTAGGCGCCCTTAGAGGGGGGTGAATAAGGGTTTTAAAAACTTAAATTATATTTTGAAATACTTGCTTATGATAAGAAATCAAAATAGTGATTTTGTTTTACAGATCTAAATTGTTTTATAATAAAGGAGAGGATAATAAACAATTTAGAGAAATGAAGAACAAATCAATTTTATTACACAAGGAGAGACATGATTATCATTAATAAAATTGATTACAAAATTTGGATTTCAATGACGCTAGAAATCAAAGCGAAATATGAAAGACTCTTTTTGTTTTCTATACCGACTCGTATCCCCACGAACAGGTTGGCTTTAGTCGTTCCTTCCCCGGATACGGCCTCAAGCCACTCTAGCCAACCCTTCCCCGGATATGGCCTCGAGCACCCCCTAGACCTACACCTGAGACCTAGTCGCCAACACGAGGTGAATTTCTGCCCTAAGTCCTTGTTACAACCCGCATTTTCCCACGAATTTAATAAATATTATCAAAGAAAGGGGAAAATACGCGCTATGATGCCACGTCAAGTAGGGGACAACTACCGATGCTCAAGCAAACACTCCTTACGATTATTTTATAAAGACATAAATATGCTTGGATTAAAGAGAGAGTTTTACATTTTAGCTTAGGACCATGTCCCTCGGTCCGGTGGATCATTTAGTCCACCAGTGGAAAACTATACATATGCAGCGGAAAATAGATTCATTTTAGCCTACATGAGCATGAAGGTCAATATCCAAGAAATGATATGCATATATCAATATTTTGTATAGTAAGAAAAGATTTTCTACGATCTTCAAAGTATGTGGCATTTATTTAAATGTCATGATATGCAAGAATGATATTTTTATACTAATAAAGTAACTAATGCATCCTAGCATAAAGCTTCCCAGAGAGCAAGTTGGTAAACAACCCGAAAGTAACAGCAAAACTACTAGCAAGTAAACTAAGCATAAAATCCAAACGGGCGCCAACAACTGACACGAACCCGCAGGAAAGAAGGAAAACTTCCCAAAGAATGCAACAACTAAAGAACTGCCCCTTACCTAGAAGAGAGGGAGGGCCTCGACAGAAAAACTGAATGACACCGCTCTAACTCCTGCGGCAGCTAAAGACCTGAACCTGAGACATTCATAAGAAAAGAATGCCTCAGCCCAAAGGGTGCAAGAACACCAAGATTTAGAAGCAATCAGAAATAACAGATTGCAGAAAGGAGAACTAAGCAGATAAACATCAATAATCTTACAACAACTCGAGCCAGCTCAAACGAGTGCACTCGGTAAGAGGAAAAGCCTGCACCATACGGTATTAGCCAAAACAATCAAAGCCCACCACGTGTCCGCCATTGAGGCTCAGAGGTGATGGTCATACATATAATATAATAATACACATATATAAGCATATATGTTCATAAGAACTTGAGACTGATCAGCTCAAATTAAAACAGGTGGCGGTCCTTTATCCTCTGCCAACCCAAAAAGCCAAAACTGGGTGGTGGTACTCTATCCACTGCCACCCAAAAATCCAAAACCGGGTGGTGGTCCTTTATCCACTGCCACCTAAAAAGCCAAAACCAGGTGGTGGTCCTTTATCCACTGCCACCCAAAACTACCCACCGAGCAAGGCTTAAGTAAAAGGTTCTAAATAATCAAATTAAGTTTCAATTAAGACACGGGACGTAACCCAAGATATCAGCACCATAACACCCTAAGAATAGGTCATAAAGAAGTAAACACTACTCAACGATTCATTTGAAAACACTTGGTGAGTCCAAACTTGACTCCCAACGAACTTCTCATAACAATACGACGAATAAGGCACGAAACAATACCATAACCGGTCACCAATCAAATACTGGACAACTCAAAGAATAAAGCATAGCTTCATCTAAAAAGTCTCAACGAAAAGACTAAAATGCTTGATAACATCCCTTAAGATACCCGGGATCACCCGGCGAAAGAACATATAATATATGAGGAAACAATTCAGAATAAGAGAAGAAATCGACGAGAAGGACTTATATCAAAGTCGAAGAGAAAGACTTATATCAAAGTCGACGAGAAAGACTTATATCAAAGTCGACGAGAAAGACTTATATCAAAGTCGACGAGAAAGACTCATATCAAAGTCGACAGGAAACTTCATAAAAGAAGAAGAAGAAGAAGAAGTAATTGCACGTTCTTAGGGCGAGCAAACTTTTCTAAACCTAGGGAAGTCTTATCAGACTACCTGGTAGCATAACTAAACAGGTATAGAAGCTATCCTGAATCCAAGGGGATCACAGCAGGAATTAAGAACCCAGAACACCAATCAAGACCCAAAAGGGAAATACACAGCCACTAACCTATAATCAACAGGTTAGGCAGACAAGGAAGAAGAAAGGACTGAAATGGAGGACTTCCAAACAAGTCTATGGTATAACAGGAATCAACAGGCACAAAGATGGAACTTGATTTCCGAGATTACACAGAAAACGACCTTTCCGAGTGAATCTATCAGAACACAAGGAAGGCCACAGACAGAACTTCACTTGCAGGAAAGGGGGAGAAACAAACAACAGATATATATATATACACGTATATATAGAGAGAAGATTTAGAGTTCTGAAGAAACATACAAGCCCAGGGAATTTAGGATCTGGTCCCTCAAACCGTTGAGAATTAGCAAACAAGATTTCATGAAAATTAGCCACCAAAACATCCATACTTAGCCAACAAAAGAAATAGTGCAGGATTGGAAATTAGCCGAGCAAGACCACTTATGCTTAACAAAAAAGATAAGACCAAGGTTGGCCAAAAACATATAGCCCAAGGAGAATCCCAGTATAAAACGAATAGCTGCTAGGGCCAACCTTCCCCAAAAGAACGAAATCCCTAGCCTATAACCCAGAAAATTTAACTTAGCATATACCCGGGTAAATACCTAGCCTTTGAATCAGAACACAATTCACGAACTGGGTAATTGACCTATGTGTAAATCAAGAAAATTTTCCTAGCGTATAGATGCAGCATTTCATAAATCAAGAGTTTAAACTAGGAGGAAACAAGGGAAATAAAATAAATCAATAGCTATCATGCTAAAATCAATGAGTATACCAACTGCCGACTAGAACCAAGGGGAAACAAAGTAGGACAATAGCGGCCATGCTAAATCAAGGAGGAGACAGCCACAAAGAAATTATAAAGAACCTTGCCCACAACCAAGAGGAACACCACAACATAATCCTAATAGGTAGGACCATGAATAAAGCAGCCCCAAGATGATAGGTTTCATAAAGCAGCCCCCAAACCGAGTTCTATAAGGCCGCCCCCATAATAAAATTTATTAAAGCAGCCCCCGAATGAAGTGCTATACAACAGCCCCCCATAAAGGTTTAAAACTCCCATCTGATTAAGCATAACAACCCTAATTATAGAATATATGACCAGCAGCCCCCATTTACAATACATGAGAAGCATCTCCCTAAGTAGGGTACTATAAAAAGGCAGCCCCCAACAATTAGAGCATAAAAGGCAGCCCAAAATAAATTTATATAAGCAGCCCCTAATTGAAAAAAAAACATCTCAACCGGATTATATAGATAGCAGCCCAAACAAAATTGAAAGGATTCATGTCCAGCATAACTAACAGCATACTAACAGGAACCAACATAGCAGCAGCATAACTAACAACATACTAACAGGAACCAACATAGCAGCAGCCCCCACCATTCAAAGTATATGAACAGCAGTAGCCCCCTATTGAGGAATAAGAACAGCAGTAGCCCCTAATTAAGGGATAAGAACAGCAGCAGCCCCCTAATTAAGGAATAAGAACAACAACAGCCCCTAATTAAGGGATAAGAACAGCAGCCCCCCTAATTAAGGAATAAGAACAGCAGCAGTCCCTAATTAAGGAATAAAAACAAACCAGGATTTTCTATTTTTTTTTTCTAACAAGAACTAGAAGGTCGAACCCCAAAGTGATCCCCAGATCTTGCCAACAAAATAAAATTTCTGCGCTTAAAGATCCAGAAAGAAGAATTACCAAGAAGTAAGAGATCCAGCCAAGAGAGAAGGAGAGATGGAGGAAAGGTTTTCTTTCCTTGATTCGGGAGCGACACCACACGGCGAAGCGAAAACCACGACGGAAGGACCTCACCACCGCCGCCGACTCCGACGGCCTGCCTCCGATGAAACCCTACTCCGAAGCAGTGCGAGAAGAATACACGGGAAGAAGGGGAGATTGGGAACAGCTCTGCCGAATGCTAAAAATACATATATATATGTATATGCAGATATATGTGTATATATATATTTATATATATATATATATTTACATATATATATGTATATATATATACCTACATTTCTTTATAAAATAAAAAATAAAAATTGCCTATACGCACTCACGTAATAACCTGGCATCAAACTCACTGGACGACGACGCACACAAAATGGTAACGCCCTCTCACAATTACACTACGCAACGATAATTTCATATTTAAGACATTATCATTTCGAAACCCCGCTTAGAAGACTATAAGAAAACCTGGGGCGTTACAATCACCCCTCCTAACAAAAAGTTTCGCCCCGAAACTTTGCAACAACAATACCAAACATTTTACCACTATCATCCCTCACAAACCCACTTAGATTAATTATAAGAGAAAACCAGGGGCGTTACAGTCACCCCACCAAGAAGGAAGTTTCGCCCCGAAACTTAGACCAAAACTTAGAACACAATGAATAAAAGTACAAAGGGAGAGGTAAGCTCACACTCGCTAGATAGAAACGCTAACCGAAAAGGGCTAGGAAAACAGATGCGGGTAAGATTACCCAAAAGGAAAAGGACATTACCAAGAACTCAAAATGTCCAAGCCGAGAACAGAAAGCAGATCGCGGAACATATGACCCGCGGATCCCCAACTAAAGAAAGCCTAAACGAAGATCAGCCTTTGAAAACACCAAACTACCACGCAACTTATCAAGCAAAACATCAATCGACACCCAATCTCACCGAACTAACTTTCTTCTTTACGAACAAGATGAGAGCACTCCAGGGTAAGGAACTAAGCCAGGAAAAAAAGCCACACTGCAACCACTCATCTAACTGAGTGCGCAACTCTCGCAACACATGCGGGGCCAAAGGGTACGGTGCCTTAGCAATAGGACGGGTACCCAGCTCAAGGTCAGAAACAAACTCCTCAACTCTCACAGGCAAAAAAACCAGGGGGATTAACTGGGAAGACATCAGGGAACTCCCGCACCACAGGAAAACCTTGATACACGGCAACCTTATAACGGGTTCTAGCATAGAAACAAGGTAAGTATACCCACCGGGAACTAAAAGGTTACGATCACACGCCGCGGAAAGAATCAGAGGAAAAACCTAGCGCAAAAAGCCAACGCACTCAAGGAATGACCGATGTCCGGCTAAAGGACCAAACGCTTTACCTTGCGCGCACCCGCACTACGCTCTGGAGTCACCGACTGCAACTACGAGCAAACACCTCACTAGACCTAGCTTAAGACACAACAGCTAGGAACTAGAATTTTCTAACTCGATAGAGATCAGAATATTCTAGGAACTAGAATATTCATGAAATGATGTTATGCTTATCTTAGGATGATATAACATCATCCTATCAACTTATGTGCATATAATATAAATGCATGAATGCCAAATTTTATTTCAAATCAAGTGTGTACGAGCGTCATCATGTATGTCTTTAACTTGGCACGTGTGCTAATGTTATGTTATGATGTGCATGCAGTGCTATGCAATCTAAAAAAGGCCTTAATGCATGTTATGAGCGGCGTACACATGCGATCTTATGCATTACATACTACATATTATCGCATGTAACGAAACAAATAAGCTAATGGACACGCATGCGACGTACGTTATGCATCCCATACTACATAACAGTCGTATGTTGTCACCTATGAGGATCCATATACAAACACATATTATGCATCCCATACTACATAATATGCCCCGTATACTTCATATCTTTCTATGAGTGTAGTGTTCATGCTTCAGCCAAGACATACTGATGACCCTTTGGTGTGTGTATGCAATGAATAACGATTCTCACTAGGTGGTTAACCGGGCCAACCAGACAATCCCAGCAACCCGGCTAACCTCCCTCTGATACCAACTGTCATAACCCGCATTTTCCCACGAATTTAATAAATATTATCAGAGCAAGGGGAAAATACGCGCTATGATGCCGCGTCAAGCAGGGGATAACTACCGACGCTCAGACAAACACTCCTTACGATTATTTTATAAAGACATAAATATGCTTGGATTATAGAGAGAGTGTTACATTTTAGCTTAGGACCGTGTCCCTCGGTCTGGTGGATCATTTAGTCCACCAGTGGAAAATTATACATACGCAGCGGAAAATAGATTCATTTTAGCCTATATGAGCATGAAGGTCAATATCCCAGAAATGATATGCATATATCTATGTTTAGTATAGTAAGAAAAGATTTTCTACGATCTTCAAAGTATGTGGCATTTATTTAAAGGTCATGATATGCAAGAATGACATTTTTATACTAATAAAGTAACTAATGCATCCTAGCATAAAGCTTCCCAGAGAGCAAGTAGGTAAACAACCCGGAAGTAACAGCAAATCTACTAGCAAGTAAACTAAGCATAAAATCCAAACGTGTGCCAACAACTGACACCGAACCTGCGGGAAAGAAGGAAAACATCCCAAAGAATGCAACAACTAAAGAACTGCCCCTTACCTAGAAGAGAGGGAGGGCCTCGACAGAAAAACAGAATGACACCGCTCTAACTCCTGCGGCAGCTAAAGACCTGAACCTGAGACATTCATAAGAAAAGAATGCCTCAGCCCAAAGGGTGCAAGAAAACCAAGATTTAGCAACAATCAGAAATAACAGATTGCAGAAAGGAGAACTAAGAAGATAAACATCAATAATCTTACAACAACTCGAGCCAGCTCAAATGAGTGCACTCGGTAAGAGGAAAAGCCTGCACCAGACAGTATTAGCCAAAACAATCAAAGCCCACCACGTGTCCGCCATTGCGGCTCAGAGGTGATGGTCATACATATAATATCATAGTACACATATATAAGCATATATGTTCATATGAACTTGAGACTGATCAGCTCAAATTAAAATAGGTGGCGGTCCTTTATCCTCTGCCAACCCAAAAAGCCAAAACTGGGTGGTGGTACTCTATCCACTGCCACCCAAAAAGCCAAAACCGGGTGGTGGTCCTTTATCCACTGCCACCCAAAAAGCCAAAACCGGGTGGTGGTCCTTTATCCACTGCCACCCAAAACTACCCACCGTGCAAGGCTTAAGACAAAGGTTCTAAATAATCAAATTAAGTTTCAATTAAGACACGGGACGTAACCCAAGATATCAGCACCATAACACCCTAAGAATAGGGTCACAAAGAAGTAAACACTACTCAACTATTCATTTGAAAACACTTAGTGAGTCCAAACTTGACTCCCAACGAACTTCTCATAATAATACGACGAATAAGGCCATAACCGGTCACCAATCAAATACCGGACAACTCAAAGAATAAAGCATAGCTTCATCTAAAAAGTCTCAACGAAAAGACTAAAATGCTTGATAACATCCCTTAAGATACCCGGGATCACCCGACGAAAGAACATATAATATATGAGGAAACAATTCAGAATAAGAGAAGAACTCGACGAGAAAGACTTATATCAAAGTCGAAGAGAAAGACTTATATCAAAGTCGACGAGAAAGACTTATATCAAAGTCGACGAGAAAGACTTATATCAAAGTCAACGAGAAAGACTCAAATCAAAGTCGTCAGGAAACTTTATAAAAGAAGAAGAAGAAGTAATTGCACGATCTTAGGGCGAGCAAACTTTTCTAAACCTAGGGAAGTCTTATCAGACTACCTGGTAGCATAACTAAACAGGTATAGAAGCTATCCAGATTCCAAGGGGATCACAGCAGGAATCAAGAACCCAGAACACCAATCAAGACCCAAAAAGGGAATCACACAGCCACTAACCTATAATCAACAAGTTAGGCAGACAAGGAAGAAGAAAGGACTGAAATGGAGGACTTCCAAACAAGTCTATGGTATAACAGGAATCAACAAGCACAAAGACGGAACTTGATTTCCGAGAATACACAGAAAACGACCTTTCCGAGAGAATCTATCAGAATACAAGGAAGGCCACAGACAGAACTTCACTTGCAGGAAAGGGGGAGAAACAAACAACAGATATATACATATATAGACACGTGTATATAGAGAGAGAAGATTTAGAGTTCTGAAGAAACATACAAGGCCAGGGAATTTAGGATCTGGTCCCTCAAACCGTTGAGAATTAGCAAACAAGATTTCATGAAAATTAGCCACCAAAACATCCATACTTAGCCAACAAAAGAAAAAGTGCAGGTTTGGAAATTAGCCGATCAAGACCACTTATGCTTAACAAAAAAGATAAGACCACGGTTGGCCAAAAACATATAGCCCAAGGAGAATCCCAGTGTAAAACGAATACCTGCTAGGGCCAACCTTCCCCAAAAGAATGAAATCCCAAGCCTATAACCCAGAAAATTTAACTTAGCATATACCCGAGTAAATACTTAGCCTTTGAATCAGAAGACAATTCACGAACTGGGTAATTGACTTATGTGTAAATCAAGAAAAATTTCCTAGCGTATAGATGCAGCTTTTCATAAATCGAGAGTTTAAACTAGGAGGAAACAAGGGAAATAAAATAAATCAATAGCTATCATGCTAAAATAAATGAGTATACCAACTGGCGACTAGAACCAAGGGGAAACAAAGTAGGACAATAGCTTCCATGCTAAATCAAGGAGGAGACAGCCATAAAGAAATTATAAAGAACCTTGCCCACAACCAAGAGGAACACCACAACATAATCCTAATATGTAGGACCATGAATAAAGCAGCCACAAGATGACAGGTTTCATAAAGCAGCCCCCAAACCGAGTTCTATAAGGCCGCCCCCATAATAAAATTTATTAAAGCAGCCCCCGAATGAAGTGCTATACAACAACCCCCCATAAAGGTTTAAAACTCCCATCTGATTCAGCATAACATCCCCAATTAGAGAATATATAACCAGCAGCCCCCATTTACAATACATGAGAAGCATATCCCTAAACATGGCACTATAAAAAGGCAGCCCCCAACAATTAGAGCATAAAAGGCAGCCCAAAATAAATTTATATAAGCAGCCCCTAATTGAAAAAAAACTTCTCAACTGGATTATATAGATAGCAGCCCAAACAAAATTGAAAGGATTCATGTCCAGCATAACTAACAGCATACTAACAGGAACCAACATAGCAGCAGCATAACTAACAACATACTAACAGGAAACAACATAGCAGCAGCCACCACCATTCAAAGTATATGAACAGCAGCAGCCCCCTATTGAGGAATAAGAATAGCAATAGCCCCTAATTAAGGGATAAGAACAGCAGCAACCCCCTAATTAAGGAATAAGAACAGCAGCAACCCCTAATTAAGGGATAAGAACAGCAGCAACCCCCTAACTAAGGAATAAGAACAGTAGCAGCCCCTAATTAAGGAATAAAAACAAACCAGGATTTTCTATTTTTTTTTCTAACAAGAACTAGAAGGTCGAACCCCAAAGTGATCCCTAGATCTTGCCAATAAAATAAAATTTCTGTGCTTAAAGATCCAGAAAGAAGAATTACCAACAAGTAAGAGATCCAGCCAAGAGAGAAGGAGAGATGGAGGAAAGGTTTTCTTGCCTTGATTCGGGAGCGACACCACACGGCGAAGCAAAAACCACGACGGAAGGACCTCACCACCGCCGCCGACTCCGACGAGAACACACCACAACCCCGCTCTGGCGACGAAATCAAGCTCCGGCACCCCTAAACCTCCTCCGACGGCCTGCCTCCGACGAAACCCTACTCCGAAGCAGCGCGAGAAGAATACACGGGAAGAAGGGGAGATTGGGAACAGCTCTGCTGAATGCTAAATATACATATATATATATGTATATGCAGATATATGTGTGTATATATATATATATTTACATATATATATATTTACATATATATATGTATATATATATACCTACATTTCTTTATAAAATAAAAAATAAAAATTGCCTATACGCACTCGCGTAATAACCTAGCATCAAACTCACCGGACGACGATGCACACAAAACGGTAACGCCCTCTCACAATTACACTACGCAATGATAATTTCATATTTAAGATATTATCACTTCGAACCCCCGCTTAGAAGACTATATGGAAACCTGGGGCGTTACAATCACCCCTCCTAACAAAAAGTTTCGCCCCAAAACTTTGCAACAACAATACCAAACATTTTACCACTATCATCCCTCACAAACCCGCTTAGATTAATTATAAGAGAATACCTGGGGCGTTACAGTTCTACCCAGACCTAGTCGCCAACACGAGGCGAATTTACTAAACAATTACAGAAAAGATGTGGAATAAAAAGACAACAATATAAAAACTCCCTCTATGTGGATCTCTTGGAGAAGTAGACGAAGACGCAGAGTATGATCGTAGTCGATGCGGTCTTTCATCACGATGCTGATGCTTGTTGAAATCTTCTCCACGGATCTCCTTAAGCCTTTATGGATTTGTGGGAGTATCTCTCTGAACCTTCCTCTCTATGTTGTGGCACGAAGCTCTGGAATTTAGGATCTCAAGAGAATCATCAAAACGGAGCCAAGGGGTCCTTTTTATAGCTTTAGCGCTAGCTCCTGCGCTAGTGCTATCGCCGGTGCTATCCCATTTTAGGACATATTCTGCACGACAAAATCTTCAATCTGAGGAAACAATTCTCCCTTGCCTTCTGTGCTCCGCTCTACCGCCTGCGCTATCGGATACCGCCAGGCGCTATCTCCTTCTATATGTGCTCCCGGAATTGCGCTTAAGCATTCATTTCGTCGAACGAATTTTCGTCGACCGGAGTTCGTTGAACGGAGAATCGTCGAACGGAGAATCGTCGAACGCAAAATCGTCGAACGCAGATTCAATTTCGTCGAACCCAGCTTCCGTTCTCAGCAGCTTGATTTCGTCGATCGCAGCAGCAAGTTCGTCAAACGGGCTTCCTCATTCGTCGAACGGAAATTCATCGAACACAAGATCGTCGAACGCAAGATCTATTTCGTCGAGCGCAACATACAGTTCGTCGAGCGAATTTTCGTATTTCAGTTAGTTGTATTTCATTTTAGTGTGTATATCTTCTTTTGTTTTGGCGGAGCTCACCCCTGCAAGTACTTTTTTCTGGATGGAGGATGCTGCAGCTTTTTCTTGGTTTACACGCCAATCTTCTAGTATATTCATTTTTGAGCATGGGTAACTTTTCTTCCCCTAGTCTTTTATTTAATTTTCATGGTTACATCATTTGTGTCGATTGCTTAGATTAAGTCTGGGGGAGAGCCGCTATGTGTTACCCACTGCACATGCACATATCATTTGCATACTAGAAGTATATTAACTTCATTTATTTAGTATTATTCATCTTCACCGCACAACACAACACCCACTTAAGCACGCACTTAGCCGTAGGCGCGTTACGAGTTCAACTCATTTTTTTGTGTGATTGGGAAAATCTCTGTGCTGGCTTAGGATTGTGAGATGGAGTAAAATGTTGACTCCCGTAGTGCGCTTAGTCGATTGGTTGCGTCTCACGTAAAAATTCATGTTGAATTAATTTTTCATTATGCTTATAATTTTATATTTTTTTCTATTTGCGTAAATATTGTTTATTCTACTCAAAATTTGTGAATCCTGTGTGAATCCGATGGTAGCATAGGCATGTGTACGTAGACGGTTGCTAGGCTCTTATTGCTCGAGTAGGGAGGAAGGATTATCTTTCTCGGTGGATAAGAACTTGCCCCAAGCGACTCTTGAAGCATAGGTACAAGTTAGTTCAATGCGTGAGCATGATGTAGGCCATCATTTTGGCCAGGTTGAGCTTTTGTACCGTTCCTAACGTCTGATCCTCGCTAGCCCCTTTGTTCCCACCCCGTCCTTTGATTCAACTCCACTGCTTTCTCACCAAAGCCAAAAAACTGACCTAATCGTATACCCAAAGCTGAGCTTTAGCTGTTTTCATAGTTTTCTTTTGGGGGTGTTGATGTGGTGATGATGATTATGGAAATGTGGATGTGCTACAATGAATAAATGTGCTGAAAATAGTTGGAAAAAAAAGAATGAAATGAGAAAATGATAAATGAATGAAAAGAAAAAGAAAAAATTGTCAAAAAGAAGAGTTATAATTTAAATATTTTTGGGTAAGTTTGTATTGGGAGTAGGTGGTGCACACACCTATGTGTTCAAGTTCAAGTCTGGGGGTGTGGTGCGCCCGCGCATTTTTTGTTGCTGAATGGATAGCTTTTTGTGCTAGCTCATTTGGGTTTAGGTGCTTTAAGCCATCATGTTTATCTTTGTATACCCTACCTTTACCCAAGCCTCATTTCTAACCTAAAGTCCTACTGATTTGCACGTTGAACCAAACTAGTGTCGTGGAGAGAGTGCAAACGGGTAAGCTTATGGTCACCGACATTGATGGATTTTTTTGGAGGTTGACCGGAGCCATCGAAGTGCATGACCAATTCTGACTAATTTTCTATAAAAGCTGCAGACTTCGCCCTAGACCGGATCAATCATCTTTTTCACGCCCAACAGCTCTGCTCCGCACCATTTTCGGCGATCCATCAATGCCCACCTTAAGGAGGTGCTTCAAGCATATTCTTTATGCCAATCTCGAGCCGGAGTATCCACTCGTCCTCCTCCATCGTTTGTATGCACTGAAGCTCCATTTTGAGGGATTTCTTGCAGTATAAGTGAAGTTCTCCGGCGAGGTCAGAATCGAAGATTATTGACGGAGAAGACGTTTACATTAGAAGAAGGTGACAACTCTTCCGGACCCTGGGCGATAGTTAGAGCCCGAGCTCGGGCAAGGCTTGACAATCCTAGATTCCGGCTGTGAACCTCCGATGAGTCTACTACCCTTTGGTTGTAATCTCACCCCCTTCATTTTGTAGTATTGTTTCCCTTGATTATTTGTGTGTATGAATGATGATTGCTAAACCTTATTATTGCATTTAAGTTTATTTCATGTTTATGTGAAATTACTTTGTGGTTTATGCAAGTGAGGAGAGCCCCCATTCCACCATCCATTCTGCCTGACTACTCACCCATTCTGTGTGCCTACTCTTCCATACGCCAAGCTAAGCAGTGCTAATGGCCCGTGTAATCCACTTCGGCTCTGCTGGTACGAACCATTCCATCCACAGGCCTACTCTTCCATCTGCGCAGCGAAGCAATGCTAACGGCCCGTGTAATCCTTCCGCCTAGCCAAGAGGTGCTAACAACCCTCAATCCCTTCCGCAGTTACACTCACCTCATCTGCTTGCCTTCTCGTCCATCCACCTTGCAAAGCAGTGCATAGTGGCCAGCATAGTTTCTATCCACCCGGCAAAGTAGTGCATAGCGGTCTGCATAGGAGTAGTTTAGTTTCTTTTCTTTTGTTTTCTATAATCCAATCCAAGCCTTCCGCAATCCATCCGACCTAAAGGACTTCAATCTCAAGTCCTTCCTCGATAGATAACTCCACCATACTTTGTTCCTTTGAGATTCGATACTCTAGGATTCACTCCTTATTTTATATTACTTGAACAATCAGTACACTGCCGTTTCATATCGCAGTCCTGCTACCGCCTATAGCGGTGTGCTAGATTCACACATCACTGATCATAAGAGTTCAAGGGTAGAAACGTTTTAAGTCATCCCCGCTCGAAGTGCGGCTGAGGAGTACCCCTTCCACATCCCGGAGGTGATATCTTCCCGACTTGAATACTTCATTTACAATATAAAGAACTTCCTAATTGGGATTGAGTTTTCCGACCGCAGCTTGCCTCCTGGCTGCATCAACCTTTTTTAGGAAAATGTCCCCCTTCTCAAACTATTTACCAAGATGTGCTTATCCATGTACCATGTCATCCGCCGCTTGACCTCCTCTTGTCTGACGGTAGCCATCTACCGGAGGTCTTCGACCAGGTCCAGAGATAGTTTCTGCTCTTTTTTATTCTCCATTCTCCACTGCTCATCTCATTCGCCTGCTGCGACTACCCTGGACGATTTTACTTTGAACTCGATTGGGAGCACGTCCTCAGATCCATGGGAGAGCTTGAAAGGGGTCTCCCATGTGGCTGTGTTTGGCATGGTTCTCAAGGCCTATAGGATAAAGGGGAACTGGTCCACTCAGCTACCTCTCAGGTTCTCGACCTTCTTCTTTAAAAAGTTCAAAATTATTTTATTTGCCGCCTCCACCTGCCCATTGCTCCTAGGTTTGTGGACTGACACAAAGTGAAGATATAAGCCCAGCTGACCGCAGAAACCGACAAACTCATCGCTGGAAAACTGTGGCCCATTATCTGTGATGATGGCTAATGGGAGCCCATGTCGACAGATTATTCCCCCCCCCCCCCCCCCCCCACAAACAAAGTTTGTTACAACTTGTGAAGTTACCTTAGCCAGTGCCTTCACCTCCAGCCACTTGGAGAAGTAGTCGATCATCACCAGCAGGAACTTCCTTTGGCCACTAGCTTGGGGGAAAGGGCCAACCAAGTCCAGCCCCCATATCGCGAATGGCCATGACACTGATGGTCAGAAGCCTCTGGGCTGGTAGTAGCTGGAGGGGGCATACAACTGGCACTTGGAACACATCTTCACAAACTCTGTCGCATCCTTGCTGAGTGTAGGCCAGAAGTACCTTGACTCAACACCCTTCCTTCCAAGGTGTAACAGCCCAGGCCCGACAAGTCCTGGACTGTTAAGCGCCGGCCCAACAAGTCCGAGCGCCCGGGCTGCAGCCCGCTTAGCACACCCCAACCCTTCTCTGAGCCTGTTTCTCAGCTACAGCGGGGTGTTGGTAGCGGGGATCGAACACCCACCTACCCTTGATGAGCCTCTTCAAACAGGACTCATCACCAACTGAGCTGCAGCTCAGTTAGTGATGAGTCCTGTTTGAAGAGGCTCATCAAGGGTAGGTCGGGTGTTCGATCCCCGCTACCAACACCCCGCTGTAGCTGAGAAACAGGCTCAGAGAAGGGTTGGGGTGTGCTAAGCGGGCTGCAGCCCGGGCGCTCGGACTTGTTGGGCCGGCGCTTAACAGTCCAGGACTTGTCGGGCCTGGGCTGTTACAAAAAAGCCCGGCGCTTAACAGTCCAGGACTTGTGGGCCTGGGCTGTTACAAAAAAGTGCACTTTTTTGTAACAGCCCAGGCCCGACAAGTCCTGGACTGTTAAGCACCGGCCCAACAAGTCCGAGCGCCCGGGCTGCAGCCCGCTTAGCACACCCCAACCCTTCTCTGAGCCTGTTTCTCAGCTACAGCGGGGTGTTGGTAGAGGGGATCGAACACCCGACCTACCCTTGATGAGCCTCTTCAAACATGACTCATCACCGACTGAGCTGCAGCTCAGTTGGTGATGAGTCCTGTTTGAAGAGGCTCATCAAGGGTAGGTCGGGTGTTCGATCCCCGCTACCAACACCCCGCTGTAGCTGAGAAACAGGCTCAGAGAAGGGTTGGGTTGTGCTAAGCGGGCTGCAGCCCGGGCGCTCGGACTTGTCGGGTCGGCGCTTAACAGTCCAGGACTTGTGGGCCTGGGCTGTTACACAAGGTCCTGCTCCTAGAATGGCTGCCACACTCCCCTGAGTGGATCTCCTCCAGGACTCTTGGGGATGCCTCTTCCGACACACAATGAGCTAAGATCCCCTAGAGTTTCTTTCTGTACAATCCTCTTACAGGCAAAGAATAGTATACCGATTTGTATCGAAATCGCCGCTTATCTATATCCCCTCCTGGGAACTGCCCCGATGACAGGAAGGTGATAAGGGGGTCCCTCCACGATGCTCGCTGATCCACCTCCATCAACTTCCTTTCATCAATGGATTGTTGGAAGAGTTCTGACACTATTCCCCCTGCCCGGGGACCAAACTTGGCTAGGAGGTCCGCCGAGGAGCTCTCCTCCCTCGACACGTGCCGAATTGAGAAAGTGCGAAACTATCCAATGAGACCCTTGACCTTCTCCAGGTATTGCTGGAGAGTCGGCTCCTTTGCTTTAAACTCCCCCTTGACTTGGCAGTCCACCACCATGGAGTCCATCGAGAACTCTACATCCTGCACCCCAGCTCCCTGGCCAGGCGGAGCCCTGCGAACACAACCTCATACTCGGCCTGGTTATTACTGAGTGGGAAATGTATGTTAATTGCCTGCTTGATCTTTGTTCCCTGAGGACTCACCAGGATCACTCCTCATCCTAAAGGAATGCTTCCTCGATGCCCCATCGACCAACATTTTCCATGCGATCGAGTGGGGTAGCTCAGGTCCTTACACCTCGGTTACATAGTCAGCCAAGAAATCTGCCACTGCTTGTGGCTTTATTGATAGCCTGGGAACAAATGAGATGTCAAACTCTCTTAGCTCCACCAACCATTTGGCTAACCTTCCTGAGTGCTATATCCCCTCCAAGATGTTGCAAAGGGGATGGTCGGTCACCACCTTGATAGAATGTCCTTACAATTAAGGTCAGAGCTTCCGGGCCGACACCGCCAGGGCGAAGGTCAGCTTCTCTTGGATGGGATACCTGAGTTCTTCCTTTCTCATCACCCTTTGTTGGATCTTGAGGCACCCTTAGAGGGGGGGGGGGGGGGGGGGGGGCATTGAATAAGGGTTTTAGAAAACTTTAATCTTTTATAGAAATCTTTAGATATTTTATTAGAAGTAAGTTAAATAAAAAGTAAAGAGATAGAAATTAAAAATGAAATCAATTTTATTAGACAAGAAAATACATGATTATCATTTATAAAATTGATTACAAAATCTGATTTCCATGATGCTAGAAATCGAAGGCGAAATATGAAGTACTCTTTTTGTTTTATATACCGACTCTTCTCACTAAGAATCAGTTGGTTTTAGCTGATCTCTCCCTAGATACGGCCTCAAACTGCTCTAGCCCTTCTATCCCCAAAAAAGCCTCAAGCACCCCCTATATCTACTCCCTAGACCTAGTCGCCAACACGAGGCAAATTCCTCCCTAAGTCCTACCCAGACCTAGTCGCCAATACGAGGCAAATTTATGAACCGATTACAAAGATAAATATAAAATACAAAAGACAAATATAAAAACTCCCTATGAGGTAATCTGAAGGAGAGGACGAAGAATCGCTGAAGATCGTTGAAGTCCAAGCGTGCGTTCTTCGCGTTGAGTTACCGTATTGATTCAAGCCTCCTTTGATTCCTCCTTTAGACATTGAGTGGGAGATATGGTCTAGAAATACAGCCCTCACAGAGTTTCTGAAGTGCTGGAATAGGGCTCTCTAAAATCAGTAGTTGGAGAAGATAAAATCCACCTATTTACAAGACTGGATGATAACGCCGGTTTTAAGGCTAACGCCTGACATTGACCCAGTATAGAAATGTTTTGATGGCTCGGATCTTCAAAAACTGGAAGGAGATTCTGCATCTTTGGAAACATTCATTTTATGCAACCTTAACGCTGGCATTGAGTCTAACGCCTAGCGTTGAGTCAAATCATTCCCAAAATGCTCCTGCAATCACGAAAGCTTCCCTCCATACCATTTTCATCTTGGTGGGAATTAAATTCAATGCCGGCGTTAAGAGTTAACGTTAGGCGTTAGCTCTCTTCCATTCTTTTCAGCTTGTGAGCAAATCCAGATCAACAACAACAACCTAGTGTCATCTTTGTTCAAACCTGCATGCTGAAAACACAATGACAAATAAGATCAAATACAAGTAGGATTTGTTATTCTCAAATCAAAGGAATGCGGAAAACCATGTTCCAACAATCTCCCCCTTTTGATAATAACAAATCCAATGGAGATAAATCTGATTCATATATACGAGAGATGTGTTTTTAGAAGGATATATGACACTAAGCAATATTGAGACAATAATAAGAATTATAGATTGTTAAATAATGCTCACCCTACATAAGTGCTCCCCCTACTCCTTAAGTCATTACGATTTATCATGTTATTCTCCCCCTTTTGTTATTAGCAAAAGTGGGTGGAGTGAAACAAAACTAGAGTAAAGAAGACAAAAGTTGGGACATAACTAAGAGAGGATTATGAGTTTTGTTTAGATATAAGGTAAGTCACGATCGAGCTAAGGGAGAGAGTAGCACAACGGAAAAAAGATATGTTAAGGGTGAAAGAACAACAATCCATTTTTTTTGTTTTACCAAATGAATTCTACCACTTGCTTTTTAAAGTGAAATTTTTTAAAAAACTTGTTGGAAGAAATGCAATATAGTTTGACAAGAACAAGTGAAGAAAAACATTAGAAGTAAGCTTGATAAACCATGGTAAAAGAAATACATGATCAAAATAGAAATGCGGAAAACAAAAACAAAACAATAAAGAGTAGTATTTTTGTTATAGTTTGACTATTCCAACAATACGTCCAGGCTCTTCACATTTGAGCATTAACTTTGGAAATTTTCAAAACAAATAGGCAAGCATGATTGAACACATTCAAAAAGATAAGGACTACAATGTAACTAATTCGTATTTCAAGTAAAGAAAATATTGTAGAAATCATGCATTGCAATCTAGTGCTTTTACTTAAGTTATTAGATAAATATGTAATGTTGTATTAGGATCCAATTCTCATGAGTAGAAGTTTTATGAAAAATAATGATGTGTGCAAAAAGGTATTTTCATAAAAGTATATAAGTGAAATAATCAAAACACATGACATATGTAATGAAATAGTAACAACAATATTAAGTATGTAATCTTATAATTTCCTTCACACATCAACTCTAGAATAAAATTTCAAAGCACATAAAAGGGTACAACTACCAAGGTGCTTCGCCCACACTATGCTCATTAAGACTTATCGGGGAGCGAAGTATTGCTTGGGGGATCACATACGCATTTTTTATAAATTTTTTATTTTTAGTGATCCGGTGTACAAATAGAAGTGATAAAAAGATAATGTGTTTGCACAAGACACTTTACAATTCTTTCCAAGGTGCTCAACCTCACAATGCTCATTAAGACTTATCAAGAGGGTGAGTAGTGTTTGGTGGAGTTATTTTGGCATATAATTTCATTATTATTTTTAGTTTGGGCCAAAGGTCTCTGAATTCACTTGTTATTGCAAACATGAACAATATTGAAATAACAATGCTATGTGTGCAAGAAATTTATTGTTTGAAAGATGGTGTAGGTAATTTAGACATACAACTTAATATGTTAAAACTATTACACTACATAATCATGCAAGACTGAGATTATGAGCACATGTACATTACCAATATAGTGAGTGAATGCATCATTGAATAGCATACGTTATTACTCATACTTAGTGGCATGCTAGGCAATCATACACAATTTTCTATAGACTATTTTATTGCACATAATCAGATTAAGGTCAAGGCATGAATATAAATCAATGTTTAGGAAATTTGAAATTAAAATTAGACATTGAAGACAATCTTTAAGTGTATGCCTAATCAATTATGACCATTTGAAACAAAATAACTATGATGTTTGCTCTTGTGAAGTCATATAGTCAAACCATAATTTTGTAAATATTTAAGAAAAACAAATGACTAAAACATATTTTTGATCATTTTGATTTATTTAATTTTTTTTGTATTCTGGAATGAAATTAACAAATGAAGAACAGAATAATTTGAAATTAGAAAAAATAAACTAAGAAAATTTATTAGAAAAATACCAAAAATATTATATAAACAATAGAATTTCAATAAGACAAATAGAGATAGCGCCTGGCGTTAACTACTCAACGCCCAATCAGAACACTATTTTTTGATATTTTTGGAAAAAATTCTTTGGAATAGGTAGTATGTATATAGACCTTCTTAATATAGAAATTTCAGAAAATTTGGAGATGATTAGAAGGCTATTTAAGCATGTTTTATTTGTTAAAAGAAATGGCTTTTATATTTTATTTAGTTTTCAAATATTTGTGTTTTACAATATTATTAAAGCTCAAAAATGATAAAATATGCAAAACACAAGAGAAGTATGTTCAATCAACCCAAGAATGCATGAATAATATAATCCTAGAGAGTACATGCAAAATATGATATAGGCATGTCCTAGATTATAATACCCTAACTATATGCCTACACACTAGCCTCGTACTAAGTGATGGATGGGCATGAGGAGCTGCACATATGCCGTAGGTTGAGGTGTTAATCCCATATGCACACACTAGAGAATGCTCAACCAAGCACTCTTTCCCCTCAGTTCCTCGCAAGGCCCCACTGGAACCCTTCCCGGTTAAGGACAAGACATGACTTAGAGGTTAGGTCTTCTAATGCATACAATCCTACGCCCTCACTATTGTGTGACACATAATGTGGGTGAATGATCATGGGCATCCTAAGCATTTTATCCTATGGAATAAATTTATAAACTATGGCTTTTTTGAGAGATTGATTTCAATTTATAGTTCATTTTAAAACCACATAGTTATTATGATAATTCATTATGGCAATATGAGATAACTAGCATGAATAATATTTATTAGATGATAATACTAGAATGATGCATTTGCGAGCAATGTTTCGCCATAAGATTAATAGAGTTAATGTTGCATGTATTCAAAAATAGTATTTCAATTTTTAGACCTAGAATAAAGTGATGATTCTATTTGATTTCCTCTTATTAGTATAAAGATGATTCTAGGGTTTACATATAGGTGAGATACATGCACACACAAAACATATTTCATTCACATTATCATGATCACAAACCATATGTTGGAAGCAAAGGATCTTTTGATTTTGCATGATCATTAATTTTTATCTCATAGAAATTTAGGTACTCATAATTAATTATTCATAATTATGTAGGTGAAGTATGTAAAACAATTCATATTCATCCTTTTTCAAAATATTTTAGAGTAAGATTGTGAGGTGAATAATGAATATAGTGAGAAACTATTTTTTGGTTATTTTGAAAAGTTTTTGTAAATTTTCTCTTTGAATTTTCGAATATTCACCAAGACATATATATAATTTTCTTGACTTTCAAATTTCATTGTTATATTTTTCTTTAACATAACATCCCATGGTATAACTAGCATAATCATTAATTTCTACTTATTGTAAGTGATAATGCTTGATGAAAAGTTACGATAATAAGGTGAAAGGTTATGTAAAGATTACAAGCATATAATTTGTTGGAGGAGGACACAGGAGCCTGTAACATAAAATCCGTAGACACAAAAATTGCAGAAAAAGAAAAAAACTGAGATAACTTCTAAACATAGTTGAATTTTGGCAATTTTGAGGGTCGAAATGAACTTAAACGAGTGAAGTTGGTTTGCCATTGCATAGAGCTTCTCAACCTCATTCTGAAAAGCTATTGTGGGCGAAATTCTGAAAAGCGGATCAAAAGTTATGATCGTTTGAAGTTTTGGTCGAAATCTCGCATATTTTATTTATTTATTTATTTTTATTTTTAGAAAAAGTTACCATAAGCCTATATTAATTTTTCTGAAAGTGCAAGATAATGATAGTTTTCTTTTTCGGTTATCGCAAGAGTACGCATGGGTCTATAATCAATTTGATCTTTGCTAGACTTTGGTTGGACTTAGCAATTTAGAGTGGATCTTGGACTTCCCGAGGTCTACCCTGTGAAGGGTTCGCACTGGTACTATGAGATATGATGGGGTGACATCCCAAATCTCCCTTTCTTAAGATATTTAATTGTTATTGGTTGCTATCTATAATTAATATTTAAAAATTTATAGACTCAACATTTTCGGAAAGAGAACAATTGAAGTTCATGATTTTATTAATTTAGATAAATATCTCATAACCAAATTAGAATTTGATTTGTATGGATAATATATGATATTTATAGGCAATGTATGTAAGAAGGATAGATAGGTCACCAAAATAAAATATGACTGTGAATTTTGATCAATTTGGTTTTATAAACTTATTAAGCTTTTAAGAGATAAAATCATATTTCCAATAATATATAAGGTGACCATGACATGATAGTTTAAAAATAAGAAAACAGAAAAATAAAAATAAAAAGACATTGAAGCATATCATGAAGTAGAAATTTGTATATTTCATTTTAAAAGGATTCTACTTCATGCATATGATGATACCTAATAAATAAGAGATTTAGGTATCCACAGGGGACCAAGTGTGGTGGTTCCTTTGGGTACCCAAATATAACGTGTTGGCTTTTGGGGAGACAAGGATGAATGGACCCTTTCATTTGACATTAGTGTGTCATTCTTCGGTATGGGTCTCCATTCATACCTTGGACAAACATTATTTTTAGTTTTCAAATTTCCATAGTCATTTACTTGAATATTTGGATTAAAATAATTTTTGAATTTATAATTTGAATGAAATTTGTTTGCATTTAATTTTATGTTGGGGGAGCAATTATGTTGTAAATGATAATGATGATAGAGTTTTGGAATTTCATTTACAAGCTTTTGTTGCTTTTTATTTCCTATGTTTTGCTTGGATAAATTTTGAAAATTCATATTTAACTTGCCTTTGGATTTTCCTTGATATTTTGAATTTATGTGTTGAGAATTTTTCTTTATAATTTCCTAAAGAAAGTTAACTTTATTTTCTAATTCATAATTTTTAACTTTGAGATAATGTTTAGCTTTATTATATGCAAGTGTGCTATTTTTAGGAGTGGAAACAATTGAGTCAATATGAGCTTGGTAGTTATTTCTAAATTCCTCAAATGTTTCATCCATCTCTTTAATTTCAATTTTATAACGTTTACACATAACACAATCATTTGTAATAGATGACTTTTCTAAAGATAATTTTTCATTGAGTTCCTTAAGATGCTCTTTTTCATATACCTTGAGTTTTTCTTTAAGAATATTGCAATCAAAACACGGTCTTATATTTTCAATTGAAGAGACATGGGTAAAACTAGATAAATCAGAATTTGATTCTACTTTAACTTTTGCTTTTTAACCTTTATTTTCCAAGCGCAATTTGGAATTTGCATTTTTCAATTTCTTAATTTTGTGCATTGTAATTTGTAGCAATTGTAATGTAGAAATATAATTGCAAACAACAAGGGAATTTGATTTCCTTACTTTGCTTTTGGATGAGGAAAGGTTTGAACATAAAGTACCTTTGACATCTTCATGTTCCTCTTCCAATAATGTGTTGTCATTATTGTTAAAATTTTGAAAGACCGTTTAGGAGTAAGCAGGAGTTGTATCAACAAGAGTTATAGCCAAACAACCACAATGCCAAAACAGCAACACAAGAAATCTTTATTGAAACAGAACTCCTTTACAATGCGAGGTATACATGGCGAGACATGATTCATCAGAATCACGGAGACGAGAAGAACAAAACACACAAAAAAAGGCAAAGCTGGCGGCTAGACAAGCTCAGACCGCACAAGCCGCACTACTCCAGAACTCGCCCGACTTGCCCTGAGATCGAACGAACAGAAACTGGACAGATTGCCAGCACTGCAAGACCGCACCTCAGACCGCACGAACTGGAGCTTATTGGAACAAAGAACTGAAGCTGTCGCCAGACCGCAACTCAGACCGCCTAACCGCTGAAGGTCGCCTGATCACTGAGCTCGCAACGAACAGCATAAGAACACAATAACCCAGTTCGCTGACAGACCGCAGACAAACTGTTTATTTAAGCCACCGGAAATCACCAAGGAAGGAGACCGCACCTTGCTGACCGCAAACCTGCGAACACAACAAAGGTTAACTCGCATCCAAGTCGTGCGAACTCAAACTTGAGACCGCAAGAAACAATCCGGGCTCTGGTTCTTACAGTTCTCGTTAGGAATGACGGGCCATGCACCCCTATTTATAGGCGGGTGGACGGATGTCGTCACCGCACAAACCGAGATATAGTCACCACCCATCAGATTGCGAACGGTCTCAAAAGATAGACCGCGCGAACAGACCTCTTAGACGATCACCCGACCAAGACGCAGATCAGCAGACAAGATCGCGCACAGGCCACGCGAACACGATACTGCGCACAAGCCGTGCGGTCTTAACAATGCTCCTTCCTTAGAACACCAGGAGCAAGCAAGGACCATCTAGACGACTTCAACCAAGTCGCCAGATCACAAATATAGACCGCCCGGGTAGACGGTCATATAAGAACAACCCGCCCAGTCTTCCAATAAAGGGACCAGGCAAACCAGCAGATCTACTCGGGAACAACCCGCAACAGGTCGCCAACGACCAAAACCCAAGAAGCAAGCTGGCGGATCTCACCAGATCGCCAGAACCAAACCGCCAGAGCACCAGCGCAGACCGCGCGGTCTCTGCGGTCTCCAGCCTTCAGACGGGCCGGACTCCCTTCCACTTCACTTCAATAATTTCAACACTCCCCCTTGAAGTGGGAAGTGGAAACTAGCCCGAGCAACTCCCTTAACCGTGTAAACGGTCCCTTCGCCAGCGGCTTTATGAAGATGTCTGCGACATTGTTCGCACTCCGAACATGCTCGACCATAAGAGATCCTCCCAACACATTTTCACGAATGAAATGGTGCTCAATCTCTATATGTTTGGTCCTCGCGTGACAGACTAGATTGTTAACCAGCTTAAGAGCACTCTCATTGTCCCCGCGTAGCAAGGTGGGACCTCAAACCTCCTGATGAACATCCTCCACCAGCCTCCTGAGCCAAATGGCTTCTTGAGCTGCCAAGGCCGACGCCTTGTACTCCGCTTCCGTGGTAGATACAGACACCGAGTCTTGCTTCTTGCTGCACTAAGAGATAGCTGTGGGGCCCGTCATAAAGACATAACCAGACGTTGATCTCTGATCATCCACGTCTCCCCCATAATCAGCATCCATGAAACCATGCAACTCCAAGCTTGACCCTCTCCTATATAGGAGACCCAAATCAGAGGTCGACTTCACATACTTTAAGATGCCTTTTGCCGCCAGGAGATGAGGTTTCCGTGGTTCCGCCATGTACTGACTCACTTTGCCAACTGCATAAGCAATATCAGGCCTCGTGATGGTCAAATAGATCAAGCTCCCAACCAGAGCTCGGAAAACCAACGATTCAGATAGAACTATTCCCTCATCCTTCTGAAGCTTATGATGTTGCTCCAGAGGTATAGAGCTGCTCTTCCCTTCCTCCATGTCGAATCGCTGAACAATCTGCTCCGCATAGCCAGCCTGAGAAATGAGCACTCCGCTCTCCCTCCTCTGCACCTCGAGTCCAAGGAAATGGTGAAGCTCCCCCAGATCCTTCATCTCGAATCTGATAGCAAGCTCAGCCCTGAGTCTTGCAACAGCTTCCTTCGAGTTTCCGGTGATAATCATGTCATCCACATACAGCAGCACAATCACCCGAAGCACCCCCTCCTTCTTGATGAACAAGCTAGAATCAGAGTCTTAAGCAACGAATCCGCAGAATAAGAGATACTCTGCAATCTTCCCGTACCATGCCCGAGGCGCTTGCTTCAACCCATACAAGGCCTTCTTCAATTTACAAACGTAGTCCGGATACTCCTTCGAGATGAAGCCTTGCGGTTGGATCATGAAGATATCCTTGTCAATCTCGCCGTATAAGAAGGCATTCTTCACGTCGAGTTGCCAAATATCCCAACCACACGAAGCCGCCAAGGCAATAACAAATCGAACCGAAGTCATCTTTGCCACTGGACTAAACGTCTCATCATAATCTTCTCCGTACTACTGTGAAAACCCGCGAGCTACAAGGCGAGCCTTGTACCGCTCGATGCTGCCGTCAGCTTTCTTCTTCAGCTTGAAAACCCACTTGCAAGTGACAGGAGTGGTGCCCTTGGGCTTGGGCACAAGAGACCAGGTCTCATTCTTCTCGAAAGCTGCCATCTCTTCTTGCATAGCAATGTCCCACTCCTTCACGCCTCTGGCCTTTTCAAAGCTCGACGGCTCCCTTTCATCCAAGGGACCAGCAAAGAAACATGAAACAAAGTTCACCATGTTTCCTCCTGTGTATCGATCTGGTGTTTGAATAGTCCTCTTCGACCTCCTAAGAGGTTGCTCCTGACTAACCACCTCCTCAGCTGCTTCTTCTGTGCAAGCTCCTCTTCCAGATGAACTTGGAGCATCGCTCCCCCTGCTTCCAGAACCTGAAGCCTCCATCTCAGAGCTTGACATAACTGGAGCTCCTGGTGAAACAGGCAACTCCACTTGAAGACTTCCCGCAGCTTTTCCTCCTTCATCAACCCTGCTCTCTGGTAGCTCAACTCCTGAACTCCCCTTGTAAGAAGTCACTTCATCGAACACCACATCCCGAGAAACAATTGACCTCCGTGTCTTAGGATCCATGCATCTCCATCCCTTCTTCCGCTCATCATACCCAACAAAGACTAGCTTCCTTGCTTTCGCATCTAGCTTTGTCCGAAGAGCATCAGGAATATGCACATAGTAGATTGACCCGAAAACCCGAAGGTGTGCAACACTCGGCTTCTCCTTGAACATCAATTCGTGAGGGGTCTTCATGTTGATAGGACTCAGGCAATCTGTTGATGACATAAGTTGCACAAGACATTCCCTCCGCCCAGAAGGACTTTGGGATACTCTTGGCATGAAGCCAGCATTTGCAAGTTTCCGTCAGATGACGGATCTTCCTCTTGGCAACGCCATTCTGCTGTGGAGTATGGGCACAAGTGAGCTCTCTCCGAACTCCGTGTTTCCTGCAAAAACTTGAGAACTCACCAGAGGTGAACTCCCCACCATTGTCAGTTCTCAATTTCTTCACCCGCAGGCCTAAACGACCTTCCACCAGCTCCTTGAACTCCACAAACTTTGCAAAGGCTTCTGACTTCTCTTTAAAGAAATACACCCAGACATATCTGGTGTAATCGTCAATCAACACCAACATATATCTACTGCCTCCAAGGCTTGGGGTGGCAGTCGGTCCCATCAAATCACCGTGGATGCACTCCAACGGCACTTTGCACCTTGTTTGCGATTTGTCAAACGGAAGTCGATGAGACTTACCAAACTGACATCCTTCGCAGACATGACCGTCTCCATAGGAGGACAAGCTAGGCAAGCCATTGACAAGGCCCCTTACCGCCATAGCCTTCAATTTGTCCATGCCTACATGCCCCAACCTTTCATGCCAGATGGTCGCGCCATCATTGGTCCTCATTTTATCAACATAGGTACTTGTCGATAAAACGAATAAGTCCTTCACCCGCTTGCCGACATGAATAACATCTCCCTTTATCTCCGGTTGAGTTTTGAGAAACTTCACTTCTGTTGGGCCAAACAGAACGTGATAACCGGCATCGACCGCATTGGTCACAGAGAAGAGATTTTTTCTTCATACCAGGCACGTGATAAACACTCCTCAACGTGAGTGGACCCTTATCACCGCTCAGAGAGACGACTCCTTCGTGCTCTACTGGATGAATAGAATTATCAGCCGTAATGATAGCATTGTTACCTGAGTAAGGCGCCAATGAAGAGAACTTTGATCCATCCCCGGTGAGATGATACCCACACACTGAATCAACAATCCAGTCCTCATCATAGTTGATGGAAGCCAAGGCCTTAACGGGCATCGCCGTTATATTAGATGCAAAGGCTCCTCCCCATCCAACTTCACCAGACTTTGGCATCTCCTTCTCCACTGCATGTCCCGGCTGAAGATTCACCCGGCAATCTTTCTTGAAGTGCCCGGTCTTGTTGCATCTAAAGCACCTCGGTCCCTCTCCTTTCTTCTTCCCATCAGACTTAAGAGCATAACCCCTATCTTGCTGACCTGAATTGGAGGGTCCATCATGACCCGGCTTCTTCTTCTCCCATTTCTTCTTCTTCTTCCCAGAGAACATCACATCACTTTCTCCCCCGGAGATTGAAACCCCCGCCATCTGTCTTGCTAAACTTTCTTGCGAAGCAAGAAGGTTCTCCAGCTCCAACAACGACGGTTGATTTGCCCAACCCTGAACTGAAGTCACAAAAGCAAGATACTCCTTCCGCAACCCGCGGATGATATGCCTCTTCAGTTTTGCCTCAGAGATAGGCTCATCAGGGTCCAATGCAGAAATCTCTACCGTGAGGTTCTTCATCTTGAGGAAGAAGGTAGAAACAGAAAGATCACCTTGAGAGGCCTTCGCCAACTCATTTTCAAGATACTCTAGCCTGGCTACATTCTTCTTATTGAACAATCCATCCAAGGATGTCCAAATCTCAGCAGCAGATTTACATCCGATGATGTGATCAAACAGCTCCGGTGAGATAGCCCTCTTGAGAGTGAACTCTGCCTTAGCATTCGTCCTCCTCCAAAGTCTCACCTCTGCCATATTATCTCCTGCTGGAAACACCTCTTGTGTGTCTTCTCCGCCAACTACCTCCCAAAGATCCTCGCCAAGCAAGTAACTCTCCATACACGACTTCCACTTTTTAAAGTTAGTCGATGTGAGGAGTTCAATACCAAGACCTCTTGCGTATCCACCTTCCATGGCAATCTAGGTGGTCTCTTCTTCACAAAGACGATGGCAACTCTAGTAGATCACTGCTTATCCACTCCAGAAACCTAGCTCTGATACCATGTTAAAATTTTGAAAGACCGTTTAGGAGTAAGCAGGAGTTGTATCAACAAGAGTTATAGCCAAACAACCACAATGCCAAAATAGCAACACAAGAAATCTTTATTGAAACAGAACTGCTTTACAATGCGAGGTATACATGGCGAGACATGATTCATCAGAATCACGGAGACGAGAAGAACAAAACACACCAAAAAAGGCAAAGCTGGCGGCTAGACAAGCTCAGACCGCACAAGCCGCACTACTCCAGAACTCGCCCGACTTGCCCTGAGATCGCACGAACAGAAACCAGACAGATTGCCAGCACTGCAAGACCACACCTCAGACCGCACGAACTGGAGCTTATTGGAACAAAGAACTGAAGCTGTCGCCAGACCGCAACTCAGACCGCCTAACCGCTGAAGGTCGCCTGATCACTGAGCTCGCTACGAACAGCATAAGAACACAATAACCCAGTTCGCAGACAGACCGCAGACGAACTGTTTATTTAAGCCACCGGAAATCACCAAGGAAGGAGACCGCACCCTGCTGACTGCAAACCTGCGAACACAACAAAGGTTAACTCGCATCCAAGTCGCGCGAACTCAAACTTGAGACCGCAAGAAACAATCCGGGCTCTGGTTCTTACAGTTCTCGTTAGGAATGACGGGCCATGCACCCCTATTTATAGGCGGGTGGACGGATGTCGTCATTGCACAAACCGGGATATAGTCACCACCCATCAGATCGCGAACGGTCTCAAAAGACAGACCGCGCGGACAGACCTCTTGGACGATCACCCGACCAAGACGCAGATCAGCAGACAAGATCGCGCACAGGCCCGCGCGAACACGAGACCGCGCACAAGCCGTGCGGTCTCAACAATGCTCCTTCCTTAGAACACCAGGAGCAAGCAAGGACCATCTAGATGACTTCAACCAAGTTGCCAGATCACAAATATAGACCGCCCGGGTAGACGGTCATATAGGAACAACCCGCCCAGTCTTCCAATAAAGGGACCAGGCAAACCAGCAGATCTACTCGGGAACAACCCGCAACAGGTCTCCAACGACCAAAACCCAAGAAGCAAGCTGGCAGATCTCACCAGATCGCCAGAACCAAACCGCCAGAGCACCAGCGCAGACCGCGCAGTCTCTGCGGTCTCCAGCCTTCTGACCGGCCGGACTCCCTTCCACTTCACTTCAATAATTTCAACAATTATCCCTTCCGCTTTATGTGCATTTCATGGATCCTTCATGTGCGAAGCTTTCTTGAATACTTGTACATGCTTGCATATTCTCCAGTTCTTGTGATTGTCACATACCTATAAAAGGAGAATCATAAGTTCTTTCAAGAAAATTCTAAATTTCATATGCGATAGGTAAATTATAAATAAGTTTAAAAATATTTTGATCTAACACACAAAATAGACTATTTATAGATTTTGCATTTAAAACAATTTCGTTTTTAGTTAGTACGCTAGGTGGCTTTTCAATAGTAATATTCCAAACTTCTTCATCTAAAGCTTTAATAAAATTTTCATTAATATTTTCCACCCTTTATAATTTTTGCCCATAAATAAAGGTGGTGATAATAATTTTTCATTTATATTAAAATTTTCCTCACTAGTAGAAGCAAGATCATGATCAAGAGACGTCATTATTCTCGGTTGTTAAGCCGATTTGGAATAACTTCGCTCTGATACCACTTGTTGGATCTTGAGGCGCCCTTTGAGGGGGGGGGGGGTGAATAAGGGTCTTAAAAAACTTTAATCTTGTATAGAAATATTTAGATATTTTATTAGAAGTAAGTTAAATCAAAAGTAAAGAGATAAAAATTAGAAATGAAATCAATTTTATTAAACAATAAAAGACATGATTATCATTTATAAAATTGATTACAAAATATGATTTCTATGACGCTGGAAATCGAAGGCAAAATATGAAATACTCTTTTCATTTTATATACTGACTCTTCTCACTAAGAACCAGTTGGCTTTAGCCGATCTCTCCCCAGATACAACCTTAAGCCGCTCTAGCCCTTCTATCCCCAGAAAGGCCTTGAGCACCCCCTAGATCTACTCCCTAGACCTAGTCGCCAGCATGAGGCAAATTCCTCCCTAAGTCCTACCTAGACCAAGTCTCCAACACGAGGCAAATTTACGAATCGATTACGAAGATAAATATAAAATACAAAAGACAAATATAAAAACTCCCTATGGGGTAATCTGAAGGAGACGACGAACAATCATTGAAGATCATTGAGGTCCAAGCGTGCGTTCTTCGCGTTGAGTTAGTGTGTTGATCCAAGCCTCCTTTGATTCCTCCTTTAGAAATTGAGTGGGATATGCGGTCTGGAAATACGACCCTCACAGGGTTTCGAAGTGCTGGAATAGGGCTCTCTAAAATTAGTAGTTGGAGAAGATGAAATCCACCTATTTATAGGACTGGACGCTAATGCCGGCATTAAGGCTAACGCCTGGCATTGACCCAGTATAAAAATGTTTTGACGGCTCAGATCTTCAAAATAGGAAGGAGGTTCTGCATCTTTGGAAACATTCATTTTAGGCAACCTTAACGCTGGTGTTGAGTCTAACGCCTGGCGTTGAGTCTAATGCCTGGCGTTGAGTCTAATGTCTGGCGTTTTGTCAAATCATTCCCAAAATTGTCCTGCAAACGTGGCAGTTTCCCTCCATGCCATTTTCATCTTGGTGGGAACAAAAGTCAACATCGGTGTTA
This sequence comes from Dactylorhiza incarnata, assembly GCA_033032865.1. Lineage (NCBI taxonomy): Eukaryota > Viridiplantae > Streptophyta > Magnoliopsida > Asparagales > Orchidaceae > Dactylorhiza > Dactylorhiza incarnata. The sequence goes on from JAWHQI010000269.1 coordinate 3,000,006, forward strand.
AGAGTTAACGCCGGGCGTTAGCTCTATTCCATTCTTTTCAGCTTGTGAGCAAATCCAGACCAACAACAGCAACCTAGTGTCATCTTTGTTCAAACCTGCATGCTAAAAACATTATGTCAAACAAGATCAAATACAAGTAGGATTTGTTATTCTCAAATCAAAGGGATGTGGAAAACCTTATTCCAACACCCTACTGACAAAGTAGATTGGGAGTTGCTTCTTCCCCTCCTTCCGGACCAAAACCGAACTCACCTCCTTGGCCCCCACCCCCAGGTATAGGAATAAGTCCTCACCTTGCCTTATCCCTGGAGCAGCGGGGCCTGGGATAATTATTCCTTTAGTGCTCCGAATGTCCCCTCGCACTCAGGGGTCCATTCAAATTTCTGGTTCCCTCACAGTACCTTGAAGAAGGATGAGCATTTCTCCCCTGCCCTGGAGAGATACCTGCTTAGCCCGGACAACTTCCCAGTGAGGCGCTGGACTTCCTTTGCGTTCAATGGTGACCCTAGCTCAATTATTGCTCTCACCTTATCTAGGTTAGAATCTACACCAGCAAGGGTGAGCAGATGGCCCAAGTGTTGGACATGTGTGTCACATCCCTTTGTTTGAGAATGCGCTGAATATAAAAATCTGGAAGAATGCGCTACTGCCAGCGCTAGCGCTACCGCCAGGCGCTAGCTCAGGTTCCGTTCGACGAACTTCGAGCTGCGTTCGATGAAACTTTCGTTCGACGAAAATTTCGTTCGACGAAAATTTCGTTCGACAAAAAGTTCCGTTCGACGAACTTCGAGCTGCGAAATTTTCGTTCGACAAAAATTTTCGTTCGACGAACTTCGAGCTCCGCTCGACAAAAATTTCGTTTGACGAATTTCGTTCGACGAAAGTTTGTTCTGCCACGCCGCCGACAGTTTCGCGAACGCTACCGCCAGCGTTAGCGCTACCGCCTGGTGCTATCTCAAGTTCGTGCAGAGCGCCACGCCGCCGACGGTTTTCGCAACCGCTCCACATGAACGATACCGCAGGCGCTAGGAGCTACCGCAGGCGCTATCTTCAAGTTCTATAAAATGATGGGCTCTCTCTCGTTTTGAGCTAGTGCTTCCAGGGAGATTACTTGTGCCATATTTCCAGAGCTGCTACTCTGCTGAAAGTTCATCTCCCACTCAAATTCAACGAGGATTTCTAGAGAAGGAAGCCACCACGCTGCATCCGAAGAACGATCGCTTCAACCTCACTTATGCTACAATGATCCTTCATCCTCATCTTCAGAGATCTCATATAGGGAGTTTTATTATTGTTATATTTTATTTTCATTCTATATTTTTGTAACCATTTAGAGAATTCGCCTTGTGTTGGCGACTTGGTCTGGGTAGGATTTAGGGGGAAATTCGCCTTGTGTTTGCGACTAGTTCTAGGTGATTAGATCTAGGGGGCTCGAGGCCATATCCGGGGGAGGATTAGGTAGAGCGGCTTGAGTCCTTATCCGGGGAAGGATAGGCTAAAGCCAACCGGTTTGTGGGGATACAAGTCGGTATAGAAAAGGAAAAAAATTGTATTACTTTTACGCTTCCGATTTCAAGCGATATTGAAATCAATTTATGTAAACACATTTTCTATATAATATAATTATGTCTCTTTTTGTGTTTACTTGATTTCTATCATTTGGCATAATTTATAAAATTGCAAAGTACAATTGTTTGCTCCTTTAAAGTTAAATTATTATTTCATTCCAAATTACTCAAAACAATTTAATAAAAGTTTAAAAAGATTTTTTATTCCTTTATTCACCCCCCCCCCCCCCCCCTCTAAGGGCGCCGTAAGATCGAACAAGTGGTATCAGAGGGCAGGTTATTCCAAATGGTTTACAAACCAAGAATAATGGCGTCTTATGATCTCGCTTTTTCCGAGGGTCAGGGAATTAGTAGACCTCCACTATTTACTGGGTCAGATTATAATTATTGGAAAAATAGGATGCGTTGTTTTCTAATGACCCTAGACATTGAGGTATGGAACATGGTAGAAGAAGAATACACTCCTCCTATATTTGTAGTTGGAGAGGTTATGTTAGAAAAACCCAAAGATAAATGGGATGATCGGGATAAACTCAAATGTAAAAATAACGCAAAAGCCATGAATGCTCTATTTTGTGCGTTAGATAGAAATGAATTTAATAGAATTTCTGCATGTACTACTGCATATGAAATTTGGAATCATTTGGAAGTTACTCATGAAGGTACATCGCAGGTTAAAGATTCCAAGCTTTTCCAACTGGATTTGGAATATGAAAAATTCTGAATGGATGAAAGCGAAGATGTTGATGGTATGTACACGCGCTTCACCAAGATCTTCAATGCCTCAAAAGCTCTTGGAAAGACCTTCTCAAATGGCGACTTGGTCCGTAAGATCCTTCGTTCTCTTCCTCCAAAATTCAACCCGAAGGTGACGGCTATTTTGGAGTCGCGCAACTTAAGAACGCTCCAAGTTGAGAGACTCATTAGGAATCTCAAAACCCATGAGGTAGAACTCAAAATTCAATTTGATGAATACAACAAGGAGCCAAAGAAGAAGGCGTTGGCACTAAAATCAAAGAAAGAGTGACAAGAGGATGAGGATGAAGAAATCCTTTTGGTGAAGAACTTCGGAAAATTCATGCGCAATTCGGAAAGGAGAAACACCTTTTGAAAATATTTCCAAAAGGGTGAAAGATGGAAAGGGTCATCTTCAAAGAAGGAAAAAGAGAGCGACAATGAAGAAGAGAGACCTCCACCGGAATGCTATCATTGTAGGAAGACGGGGCACATAAGGAGCCAATGCCCAAAATTCTTAAAGGAGAAAAAGGAGAAATGGCACAAAGGGAAAGAAAAGAGGAAGGTGCTAAAGGAAAAGACATGGGATGACTCCTCTTCCTCCTCCTCCGAAGAATCAAGCGAGTCTACATCAAGAGAAGATGAGGAAGCAAACATCTGCCTCATGGGACATGGAAATGACGGCGATGACACCAGTGTTCCTAGTGACACTGAGGTAAATCCTCCCACTAATTATGATGAACTCTTTAATGAATTCCTTGAAACTTGCAAAGCTTTTGATAAATATATGAAAGATAGTATTTTATTAAATCGTGAAAATGAATCTCTTATTAACGAAAATCAAAAGCTTTCCAAAAAGGTAATTGTTTTAGAAAAGAGAAAGGTTTCTTGCCAAGAATGTGATCACTCCACTAAATTGGCAAAAGATATTGAAGAGACACTTTCTAAAGCCCTCTCTCATGCCAAAACTCTTACAAAAGAGAAGGGGGAATTAGAAAGGAAATTAGAAGCCTCTCTTTTGCAAATAAAAAATAATAAAAAAGGTTTTGAAAATAGGTGTGTCATGCTTGTGAAAGAAAATTCTTTACTTAAAGCACAAGTTCATGATCTCACCATGGCCATTAAAAAATTTGGAATAGGCCAAAAATCACTGGAAATGATTTTAGGGAACCAGTGCCATGGTTCTGGAAAATTTGGGCTCGGATGTCGAGGTGAGGGCTATCGCCAGGCGCTAGCCACTAACGCTGGCGCTAGCACCTCATACCAGAAACCTGATTTTTCCTCTTCAAAATGTTTTTCTTCTGTAAATCCAATTTCTTCCAGCAAGAAAATTTTCCAGAAAAGGGTCTCAACCCCCTTTATTTCGTGTGCAAACTGTTATAGGTTATGTCACACATCTAGTTCTTCCAGGAAAATAAAACAAAATGCTTTAAAACAAATCTGGGCACCTAAGGCTTCCACTTATTCTATGGGTGGTACCACTTGGGTATCCGGATCTTTACTCTCATGTTCTTTCTAGATGTGCAGGCAGGCTAAGGACAATGAATACGTATGGTACTTGGATTCAGGATGCTCCAAGCACATGACGGGCAATAAAGCAAAGTTCCTTAGCCTAGAAAAGAAGAAGGGAGGGATCGTGACGTTTGGTGACAACGGAAAAGGAAGGATCATGGGAATTGGTACAGTTGGTAACAAATCCTTTACTATATCTAATGTTCTTTATGTGAAACGATTAAAACACAATTTAATTTCTATTAGCCAATTATGTGATAAAGGATTAGATGTGTTATTTGAATCTTCCACTAATCTATGCAAAATATCTAATCCTATTACAAACAATATTTTACTAACTGCACCAAGAATACACAATGTTTATATAGTTTCATTTCATGATCTTTCAAAATCATCTTTAAAATGTTTTATTACCAAAAATGATGAACTTGAACTTTGGCATAGAAGGCTAGGACATGCTAGCACAAAGCTTATTGTAAAACTTGCCAAAAGAGATTTAATTAGAGGATTGCCTAGATTAAATGGAAATTTACCTTCACTTTGTTCACCATGTCAAAAAGGTAAAATTACTAGATCCTCTTTCAAAAGTAAAAAGGTTATTTCTACTACAAGACCTTTGCAATTAATTCATATGGATCTTTTTGGTCCCGTTAGCACCGCAAGTCTTGGTGGTAGATTATATACATATGTTGAATAGATGATTTTTCTAGATATTGTTGGACAATATTTCTCTCATCCAAATCCGAAGCGTTTTGTGAATTTTCAAAATTATGTACTCGCATTCAAAATGAAAGTGATTTAAAAATTAAATGCATTCGCTCGGATCATGGAGGAGAATTTGAAAATGAAAAATTTACAACTTATTGTGATATATTAGGCATAAAACATGAGTTCTCCGCACCACGCACACCACAACAAAATGGTGTTATAGAAAGAAAGAATAGGACACTTCAAGAGCTAGCACGCACTATGTTATGTGAATATAAATTACCTAGGTCCTTTTGGGCCGAAGTCGTAAACACATCATGTTATGTTATAAATAGAATCATGCTTCGCCCATCTTTAAATGTCACACCATATGAACTTTATTTTCAAAAGAAGCCTAATGTATCTTACTTCAAAGTTTTTGGTTATAAATGCTTTATTTTAAATACAAAAGATAGCTTGGCAAAGTTTGATGAAAAATGTGATGAAGGAACATTTCTTGGATACTCTTCAACTAGTAAAGCTTATAGAGTTTTTAATAAAAGAACTAGAAAAGTTGAAGAATCAATTAATGTGAAATTTGATGAGCTTGTTCCTTGTATAGAAAAACTTTCCGCAGGCAACGAGGATGATCTCTTACAACCTTTGGAGCATGGTGATGAGGAACCTTTCAAAGAAGAAGAAAAGGAGGCCAAGGAAGATGAATATGTACCTCCAAGTGCCTTGAAATTCACAAAGGATCATCCATGGGAATTAATAATTGGTGAACCATCCATCGGGGTAAGAACTCGCTCTTCTCTTCATGAATCATATTCAAATATCTGCTTTGTTTCCGAAATTGAACCAAAAACCGTTTCTACCACTTTGAATGATGAATTTTGGTTTTTGGCTATGAATGAAGAGTTAGAACAATTTGAGCGACATAATGTTTGGAAATTAGTAGAAAGACCATCTAATCACCCGGTTGTAGGTGTAAAATGGATTTTTTAAAAATAAATTAGATGGTGAGTCTAGAATCACTAGGAATAAGGCACGCTTAGTAGCACAAGGATATTCACAAATTGAGGGGATAGATTTTGATGAATCTTTTGCACCCGTTGCAAGATTAGAGTCTATAAGAATTTTTTTAGCATTTGCAGGCTTTAAAATAAAACTATTTCAAATGGATGTGAAAAGTGCTTTTCTAAACGGGTTTGTAAAAGAAGAAGTTTATGTTGAACAACCCCCCAGTTTTATTAGTGAAAAATTTCCAAATCATGTTTATAAACAAGAGAAAGCGCTTTATGGTTTAAAACATGCCCCGTGCATGGTATGAAAGACTTACATCATTTTTATTAAAGCACAGTTATATTATGGGAAGTGCGGATAATACTCTCTTCATTAAGCACAACAATGATGATATAATTATTTTACAAATATATGTTGATGATATTATTTTTGGATCTACTAATGAAGAGATGTGTAAAGAAGTTATTTTAGTGATGAAAAATGAATTTGAAATGAGTCTTGTAGGAGAACTTTCTTATTTCCTTGGTTTTCAAATATCACAAAAAATTGATGGTATCTTTGTATGTCAAGCTAAATATGTCCATGATATGCTTAAACGTTTTGGATTTGAAAACCTTAAACATGCTTCTACACCAATGAGTGCATCACTAAAATTACGAAAAGATGAATCAGGAATTTCTATAGATCAAACTTTATATAGAGGTATGATAGGATCTCTACTTTATCTAAGTTCAACTAGACCCGATATTATGTTTGTCGTATGCTTATGTGCTCGATATCAAGCCAATCCAAAAGAATCTCATTTAAAAGTGGTAAAACGGATTTTTAGATATCTCATTGGGTCATCTAGATTAGGACAATGGTACCCACACAATAATTCATTTACACTTCACGGCTACTCCAATTCGGACTATGCCGGTTGTTCACTTGATAGAAAAAGCACTAGTGGTACTTGTCATTTTCTAGGACCTTCATTAGTTGCATGGTCTAGTAGGAAACAAAATTCGGTTGCACTCTCCACCACAGAGGCCGAATACATTGCATTAGGGAGTTGTTGTGCACAAGCACTATGGATGAGCCAAACTTTAGAGGACTTTGGTTTTCATCTAAAACTTATTGAATTAAAATGTGACAACAAAAGTGCCATTGATCTTACAAATAATCCGGTACACCACTCTAGATCCAAACATATAGATGTGCGTCATCATTTCATAAGGGATCACATTAAAAAGGAAAATGTAAGGATTAGTTTCATTGGCACGGAGTCTCAATTTGCTGATATATTTACTAAACCTCTTCCCGATGCAAGGTTTCAAATGTTAAGGTTGGAATTAGGAGTCTTAGACATCTTAGGATGAATAACATGTAAAACACTAATGTTTTATGCAATTTGAGCAATCAAGACATCTCTGAATATTACACAATTTCTGCATAAGACTACTCTTAAGACCCCTAATCAATATCAAAAATCAAAAAATTAAAATTCTTAAAAAATCGTGTACTATTTGCCGCGCTATCACTAGCGCCGGCGCTAGCGTGGGTTTGTGATTTTCTGTTTTTTTTTTAATTTCTAAAAATCAACAAAAATATGTTAGTTTATATGTACAAATTTATTTTTGCGTTTCTGTCTATTTTATTTTTGTTTTATTTGCATTATGAAAAATCAACTACAAAAATTCAAAATTCAAAAATACAAAAATATGTTTGTGTGATTTTTTCTGTTTTATTTCTTTAAAAAATGATAAAACTACAAAAAAACTGTATGATCTTTATTGTCAATAATAAGCATGTATGAATTCTATTATTTAGAACTATTTACAATGTTAAATTTTATTCCTTGAAATTACTATGAACATTGTTTTGTTTATCATGCTTTGATATATCTATTTAAAGTGCATCAATTGTATTGAAAAATGTGTAGAACCAAGCTTAGCATGCCTCTAAGTATGAGTAAATGTTGTATGATTGATAATGATACATTTCACTCTCTTATTTTGGTAATCAACATGTGTGTTTAAATCTAAAATGCTTGCTTGTGTATTGTATTTGTACAATGAATTAAAACTTGCATAAGTTTATTGCCTACACTACATTTAAATTGCACTTATAAAATTTAGAAAAGTGGTTAAGTTAAAAATTTGGGGTTTGCAAAACAAGTGTATTCGGAGAATGTTGTCTCACAAATGTGAACAAAAAAATTATATATGTAGACAAATATAACTCCACCAAGCACTACTTGAACCTCCTGATAAGTCTTCATAAGCATTGTGAGGTTGAGCACCTTGGAAGGAATAGTAAAGTGTCTTGTGCAAACCTTAGTTATTATACCACTTTGTTAAAAATTATGTGCATTAAAAGTGTGTGAAAGTAAATTACTTGTGTTATATTGTGCACTCTACTTTACATATGTCTTGTATTTTGTTGATTTAAATCAATTGTTAACATTACCCAAAATACACTTTTGTGCACATCATTATCTTTCATAACGCTTCTTCTCATGAGTACTGGATTCTATTGCTTTATCTATACTACTCTTTATATAAGAAATGCACTAGATAACCTAACATGATCTCTACAATGTTTTGGTATTTCTTGAACTTAAAATTAAGTAATATTGTAGAATAATATTTCTTTGATATGTTCATTTCATGCTTGGTATCTTTATGAAAAACTTTGAGATTTCAAAAAGGTTAAAACTTCTTTCAATTTTAAACTAAAACTCATATTTTTACTTATGCTTTTCATGCTTACAAAAGATGTTTCTTATAATCTTCCGCTTGCTTACAACTCTTATCTTTTTATTTGAAATCTCTTATATACTATGTTTAAAATCTTTATCATTATCTATATTACAAAAGCTCGATCATGCTTTATCATTTATAAGAAATGCTTCCTTACTACCCTCACCCCACCTTCTTTTGATAATACCAAAAGGGGGAGATTAATTGAAGAAATCTATATAGGAGTAATATAGAAGATTAAGGGGAGAATAATTCATGTAATCTATCAATTAGGGGGAGTAAAACATAAATTGCATTTATGTAGGGGGGGCATTAAGATAGGGGGAGTATGCACATTATCATGCTTATCATATACTATAGTTGCACTATCATCTTGCTTATCTTATACTATAAACACTATTGTTTGATTTCTTGCTAAGTGGATTTGTTATTATCAAAAAGGGGAGATTGTTGGACATGTGTGTCACATCCCTTTGTTTGAGAATAACAAATCCCAAATTGTATTTGATCTTGCTTGTCGTGTGTTTATAGTGTGCAGGAACTATAGGTGTAATACTCTACAGGTAGAAAGCACCTGAATTCAAAAATCTGGAAGAATGCGCTACCGCCAGCGCTAGCGCTACCGCCAGGCGCTATCTCAGGTTCCGTTCGACGAACTTCGAGCTGCGTTCGACGAAATTTTCGTTCGACGAAAATTTCGTTCGACAAAAAGTTCTGTTCGACGAACTTCGAGTTGCATTCAACGATATTTTCGTTCGACAAAAATTTCGTTCGACAAAAATTTCGTTCGACAAAAATTTCGTTCGACAAAAATTTCCGTTCGACGAACTTCGAGCTCCGTTCGATGAAAATTTCGTTCGACGAAAGTTTGTTCTGCCATGCCACTGATGATTTTGCGAACACTACTGCCAGTGCTAGCGCAACCGCCTGGCGCTATCTCAAGTTCATGCAGAGCGCCACGCCGCCGATGGTTTTCGCAACCGCTCCACACGAACGCTACCGCAGGCGCTAGGAGCTACCGCATGCGCTATCTTCAAGTTCTATAAAATGATGGGCTCTCTCTCGTTTTGAGCTAGTGCTTCCAGGGAGATTACATGTGCCATATTTCCAGAGCTGCTACTCTCCCGAAAGTTCATCTCCCACTCAAATTCAAAGAGGATTTCTGGAGAAGGAAGCCACCACGCTGCATCCGAAGAACGATCGCTTCAACCTCGCTTATGCTACAGCGATCCTTCATCCTCATCTTCAGAGATCTCCTATAGGGAGTTTCATTATTGTTATATTTTATTTTCATTCTATATTTTTGTAACCGTTTAGAGAATTCGCCTTGTGTTGGCGACTAGGTCTGGGTAGGACTTAGGGGGAAATTCGCTTTGTGTTGGCGACTAGTTCTAGGTGATTAGATCTAGGGGGCTCAAGGCCATATCTAGGGAAGGATTGGCTAGAGCGGCTTGAGGCCTTATCTGGGGAAGGATAGGCTAAAGCCAACCAGTTTGTGGGGATACAAGTCGGTATATAAAAGGAAAAAATTCTATTACTTTTACGCCTCCGATTTCAAGCGATATTGAAATCAATTTACACATTTTCTATATAATATAATTATGTCTCTTTTTGTGTTTACTTGATTTCTATCATTTGGCATAATTTATAAAATTACAAAGTACAATTGTTTGCTCCTTTAAAGTTAAATTATTATTTCATTCCAAATTACTCAAAACAATTTAATAAAAGTTTAAAAAGATTTTTATTCCCTTATTCACCCCCCCCCTCTAAGGGCGCTGTAAGATCCAACACCAAGAACTTCCCCTGCTGTCCCCAAAAACATATTTCTGGGTGTTGAGCCTCATCTTGAATTTTCTCAAGGTGCCGATGGTTTCTTCAAGGTCCTAGAGGTGGGACTCGAGGTCGCGGCTCATGATCATGAGGTCATCCACGTAAACTTCCAGGTTTCTCCCCTTCTGCTCGCAGAAGACCCTGTTCATCATCCGTTGGTAGGTTGCTCTTGCATTCTTTAGCCCGAAGGGAATCATCTTCTAGCAATAGCACCCATCGCCAGTGATGAATGAGACATCCTTAATGTCGGGGGGAAAGGGTGCATGCGAATCTGATGATAACCTAAAAAGCATCTAGAAAACTTAGTAGAGAAAAACCAACGACTGAGTCAACCAGCGTGTTGATTCGAGGCAAGGGGTAGCAATCCTTAGGTCATGATTTATTTAAAAAAGAGAAATCGACATGCATCCTCCACCTGACATCTCTCTTCTTTACATTTACTACGTTGGAGACCCAGCCTAGAAACTGGATCTCTGATACAAATCCTGCTTTCAGGAGCTTCTTCGCCTCCTCCCGAATGGGCTCCACTAGCTTGTCAGAGATGGACCTCTTCTTCTACTGGATGGGGCGAGTGCTAGGGTCAAGGTTGAGGTAGTGATAAGCCACAGCCACATCGGTCCCCGACATTTTCGCTGCGCTCTAAGCAAAGATGTCCATCTTCTCTTGGACGCATGCTAGGATCCTCCTACGGTCCTCAGGGCTGAGCTCCCCACTGATCGTTACTTTCTCTATTGCTCCTTCCCGAGAGATGACCTCCACCTTCATGATCTCCTCAATGGCTTCCAACCTAGATTTCTCCCCCAGTCATCTATCTTCTCTCGACAAGCGAGTGCTTCGGTTCCCTCTTCCTCCATCCTCTCCTCCCAAACTTCCAGAAGCTCCTCCGCCCCCTCCTCATGAGCCTGATCCTCTTATTCTCTTCCCTCTCCCATCTCCTCTGCCTTGGGTTCTTTGACTCCCCCTCCGTCACATCCTGCCTCTCCATATCCTCTGCCTCTGCTTGCCAGGTGATGGTGTTGACCGCGGTAACATCGCATTGCATTGGTACCTTTGGGTCTCCTCTCACTCAAATTTGGACTCCTCCCACGCTGAACTTGAGTCACTGGTGGAATGAGGAGGGGACACACCAGAACACACTGATGAGGGGCCACCCGAAGATGGTGTTTTAGCTGCTCGGGGCATCAACGATGACGAACCAAAAGTATCGGGACTGTCCCCGGAAGATGGCATGGAGTCCTACTCCTCCTTCCACCTCCTTACTTTGCCCTGAGAATCCAAATAGTGGGCCATCCAAGTATAGAACCCTCACTGACTCCACCTTCATCTCGTCGAATGCCTTCTTGAAGATGACATTGACTGAGCTCCCGTTGTCGATGAGGATCCAAGAGACAGTGATGTTTTTTGATGGCCACCTGGATCATATGCGCATCGCAGAATGGGTCTTCATGGTTTACAAGTCCTTCCGAGAGAAGCTGATCTTCTCCTCTGGAGGTGGGGTATGAGACATCGAAGCTAAGCTCCGATGATACATGGTGTGGAGGCTTGCCTTTTGGGTCGCCTCGATCCCCACTCCTCCGTGGATCACAATGATCCCTCCTCAGCTCCCCACGTCAGTCCTATCCACACACATATCCTCCTCCGCTGCCGCCCCGGACATCTCCTCTATCCTTACCAGTGGCTGCTGCTCCTTAGGGCCTCTCACCCTCCGGATCTCTGAGAAATCTGGGTAGGTTGTCGTTGCGTGACCTTCCTCTTGGTGGAAGTCACAATATGGCAATGCCATCCCCCCTCCCTCGTCCTCCACTGCACGGTTTCTCCTCCTTACTACTTCTCCTCCTCCTCCAACTCCTACTCTCCTTCACCTTCCTCGGCTGATCACCATGGCCTGCTGAGGCGGGGGAAGGAGTGGCCTTGGGCCTTGCCTCCACGTTCGGTGTTTGGGTCTTTCCTGACCACCCAGGAAGTTGCCCCCTCCTTGAGTGAAACCACTTCTAGGGCCCTGCATTCCCCCTCCCTGCTTCCTCCACCCCAACTCCGGGGACCTCAACTCTTCTCTTCTCCAAACTTCCTGCTTCCTGACCTCCAGCTAGCTCAGCTTCACCAGCTTTTGCGAACACTAGGTTGTCTGCTTCCCCTTCGATTTCCACTGCTGCCCTCTCCATTAGCTCTTCAAAGGATAGGTGGTTTCCACTTCAGGTTCATATTGAAGAACCCCTCCCGCAGCTCCACCTTGAAGGAAAGCTAGAGGGTAAATCTGGGCACCTCCTGGATGAGCAGGACCTCCTCCTGGAATCATTCCACGTAGTGGGCAGTGTTTCCCCTAGTTCCTTCTTGATCTTGAAAAGTACCTCGACATCCTTCTTCCTCTTCTTCAAGGTCAAGATGCGTAGCTGAAATATACGACGCAGGTCCTCGAACTCATAGATCGACCTTACTGGGAGCTGGTGAAACCAGTCGCGCGCCTTCTCCTTCAATGTAATGGCAAAAAGTCAGCATTTGAAAGCATCAGGCATATGCTGAATGGAGACTGTACCTAAAACCATTGCAGGTGCTGGACGGGGTCATACTTACCGGTGTAGTAGACCATATCCAGCTCTTTGAAACCTTCTTGAACGGGCGGTGAAAGTACTAGCTCGCAAAATGGGCTTCCCCGCTCGCCGTTCTTACCTACCCCACTCGCCCCACGAGTTCACCCAACGGGCTCGCACTTGTCGGGCTGTGGAATAACTCTCGCCCTGCTAGATCCATTCCCGATGCCTTGCCGACCTACTCCTTGCCGGGCCTCTGCCCCAGGGCATTCTCTCCTACCCCCAGTAGCGGGATGACCTAGGCCGCTGGAGTTGCAAACTCGCCTCGCGCCGCAGCAAATGCGAGGTTAATCGTCTCGATCACATCCCATTTGCCAGCAAACCATATGGTAGCGAACCACCAAACCCGGCAACTCGCTCATCCTATCCAACCATGTTGCCACCTTAGGAATTTCTTCTACTAGCTGCGGTCCATCCTCACCGCACCAAAAATGTTGGAACTGAGATTCGACCCAATGAGGAGTTCGGACCCCTAAGAGGGGGCAGCTAGCACTTACTGATCCCACAGAGTAACCTGGCCAAAGAATTAGAACTAAACACCGACCCTTGGCTGTAGGGTGGAGGTCCCACCACACTCCCGAAAGATCTTAGAGTGCTTCCCCTCCAAAGCCAAAGTTGAAGTCGGGCACATTGGTGAGCCTGAGGAGCTAACCAAAGATATCTGATGAGTAGTTTATTAACTCATCTTTTAGTTTAATTTAATTATAATTCTTATATAAATCTATTTAAATTATATGTATTTTCCTACATTAATTGCTTCCTTTTATTTCTATTAGCTAACTTAAATTTATTTTATGATTTCAGGTTTTTCTGGACACATTGGACCAAAACTTCAAGTACACGCCCAAGGTTACGGGTGTGACCGAGGGGCGTGTCACCCCCGATGTGTTCCAGACCTATTTTTTTGCCAACCAAGAGCATTCTGTGAAGATTCGCCAAGTACATTCCCCAGGTCACGGGCGCGACCAAGGGCGTGACCTAGTGCCACGGCCGTGACCTACCACAAGCATTCAGATCAGCCTGCCATGTCAATTAAAATTACTTGACCTCGATCACGGGCGTGACTGAGGGCGTGAGATCCAGTCACGGGCGTGACTCACCCCGAATTCCTTCCCGCCGAAGCTTCCCGCCATCAGTGAATTTTAGAGATTACATGCCCCAAGTCACGGGCGTTACCTAGGGTCGTGAAACGCATGTAACGCCTGCATTGAAGCCAGACGGCGTCTTCCCCGCACCCAACAGATCGCGCCCCTTGCACGCCCCAGGGTCACGGGCGTGACCCAAGGGCGTGTAACCCAAAATTTTCAGCTATAAAAAGGCAGCTCCTTCAGATGATCAAGGACGTTGTATTGGAGTCCAAGCCTCCATTTCTGGCATTATTTCCGTGTTTTTTAAGTATTCTAGCTCTACTTTTTCTTGCACTTGTTATTTCCCTTTCAATAGTTGTAATTCCTTTTCTTGAATTAATAAAATTTGTTGTTGTTTTGTTCATCCATTCTCTTAAGTTTGTCCACTCATCTTTTCAATAGTTATAATCTTCAAGTTGATTTACCTTTCTTGTTGCAACCAAATCAAAGTACTTTTTGATATAATAATAGAGATCTTCTTGAGTAAGAGTAATCAACACGCCCAGATTTTTACACGATCTTGGTTTTTATAAGCCTATACTACATTCGACATGGTACACTTGCCATTGTCGTTTGCAATCATAGTTTTGCTCATCGTGTTTTTGGCACCGTTGCCGGGGATCTGAGTTGATATTTCGAAAGAGAATATCTATTGGTTTTATCATTTTTTTCTCTTTTTTATTATTTTTCATTTCTAAAAGGTGCAACTAAATTCCTGGAAAAGACGCTTTGGGCTTGAATTTTCATCACAGCCTCTAGTACCTTGTGAGCCCTTCACCGGGTTGACCTTGGGAAGTCCAGGACTAATCTTAAATCACCTAATTAAAAATAAATATTTATATAATAAATTTTTATAAAAAAAATATAATAAATATATTTATCTAAAATTTTACTTTTTTTCACCTTTTTTTCTCTTTTCTTTTCTTTTTGGTTTATGACCCGACATAACTCTCCAGCTAATTTTGAATTTGGTTTTGATCCAGAAATCGAGCGCACATTGCGGCGACGTCTCCGATTTAGCGATCTACCTATAATTCGTGAAGAGTCGGTCGGAGAAACTAACGAGGAAATAATGGGTGATCCTAACCATAATGAGGCCCCGCTACGGACCATGTCCTATTATGCGAGACCAAATTGGGAGGGTACACAATCTAGTATTATTCGCCCGACAGTGGCGAATAATAATTTTGAAATTAAAACGAGCATCATTTAGATGGTACAACAAACTGTCATTTTCGATGGCTTACCGGATGAAGATCCTAATTTACATTCACTTAATTTTTTGGAAATTTGCGACACATTTAAAATAAATGGCGTCACCGATGATGCCATCCGTTTCTGCTTATTTCCTTTTTCTTTGCGGACTAAGGCCAAGCAATGGTTGGGCTCTCTTCCTAGAGTTTCCATCACTATGTGGGCCGAGATGACGGAGAAATTCTTAACGAAATATTTTTCCTCCGACAAAGTCTGCTAAATTACGTACGGACATTCTCTCGTTCATGCAAATAGAATCGGAGTTTCTCTACGACACATGGGAGCGCTTCAAGGAACTTTTGCGGAGCTGTCCTCACCATGCCCTTCCCGTATGGCAACAAGTTCAGACTTTCTACATTAGTTTGAATCTCCAAATGAGGCAGATGATTGATGCAGTCACGGGGGGGGGGGGGGGGGGGGGGGGGGGGGGGGGGGGGGCTTAATAACAAAACCCCCGAAGCTGCTCAAGATATTTTTGAGGAGATGGCCATGTATGCCTATCAGTGGAATGTGCCACGGTTGCGCCCTAATAAGCCGACCAGACTTTTTGAAGTTGAGGCCACCCCTAACTTAGAACATCAAGTAGAAATGCTCACAAGGCAAGTGGCAGAGATGTCTGCCTCCTCCGCCACAAATTGGGCTAATAATAATAATTTTAATACTTTGAATAATAATTTCATTCAAGAGCAAGTAGATTATATGAGGAACTCCTATCGCCCTCCTTATAACCCAAATAATATTCTTTTGTTTAACAATTGTTATAATCTGGGTTTAAGGAATCACCCAAACTTTTCATGGAGCAACCCCAATAACGCTCAAAGACCACCACAAGTAAATCCTCCCGGATTCGCTACTCCACCACCACCATAAAATCCCTCTCCGCTTGAAGAGAACTTCACTAAGTACATCGCCTCCAATGAGTCCAATATCCGGAATCTCATCCGATCCGTCAAAAATTGGGAAAATCAAATTGGACAGCTCGCCAAAATGTTCTCCGAACGCCAGCAAGGAGCACTTCCAGGCAACACTGAGCCCAATCCGTGGGAGAGCGCCAACGCAATCACACTCCGCAGCAGAAAAGAGGTAACTTCTTCAAAATTGGTCGAGCCTGAGGTAAACATTTCATCTTCTCCCCCGCATGTTCTTTCTTCACCTACTTTACTGTCTTCTACTTTAGCTCCGCGCATTATTAAAAATCCTTCTATTCCTTATCCTTCGAAATTTAAAGATGAGCGCAATGAGGAGAAATATAAAAAATTTATTGAAATTTTGAAACAAATCCAAATAAATGTACCATTCTGCGAACCAAATGCTCAAATGCCCAAGTACGCTAAATATCTAAAGGAGTTACTTTCAAATAAAAAGAAACTTGAAATTTTTTCGCATATTTCTTTAAACGCAGAGTGTTCGCCGGCTTTATTAAATAAATTACCACAAAAATTAAACGACCCGGGATGGTTCTCCATCCTGTGTATGTTTGGTAATTTATTAATCAAGCACTCCTTGGCCAATCTAGGAGCTAGCATAAATTTAATGCCTTTTGCGTTATTTAAAAAACTTGGTTTGGGAAACCCAAGCCCAACTAACATAAGCATCCAACTAGCGGATCGGGCAGTTAAATACCCAATAGGGGTCATTGAAGATGTGCTAGTGAATATTGATAAGTTTATCCTCCTGGTAGACTTTGTCATCCTCGATATTGAAGAGGACGCTGAAGTACCCCTAATACTTGGTCGACCTTTCCTAGCCACCGCTCGAGCTATAATAGATGTAAGTAACGGAAAACTTCTCCTGCGAGTTGGAGAGGAAGAAGTTATTTTCAATGTTAATCAATCAATAAGAAATGCACTTACTAATGACGATTGTTGTTTTATTTTAGAATCAAATTTTGAAGAAGAATTATCAACTTTTGCGGAAATAATTTCCCCTCTTTATGAAAATCCGTAGTTACAAACTTTATTATGTCTTGAAGAAACGACCCGGCAGGCAAATTTTGAACAAATAAATTTAAATATTTTTAAAATCAAAACATCTTATGAAGAGTCTAGAATTAAAACAACTACGAGATCATCTAAAATATGTATTTTTAGATGAAAATTTAAAATTACCCGTGATTATTTCTTCTACGCTTAATGATTCGGAAATTTCCGAATTAATTAAAATTTTAAATAACCACCGCCATGCAATTGCATGGCAAATTTCAGATATGAAGGGTATAAATCCCTCATTCTGCACGCATAAAATAAATCTAGAAAATAATTCTCGCGGCACTATTCAGCCTCAACGACACCTTAACCCCTATATGAAGGACGTCATTAAGGCCAAAATTATAAAATTATTGGATGCAGGGATTATTTACCCAATTTCTGATAGCACTTGGGTTAGCCCGGTGCAAGTCGTACCTAAGAAGGGCAGAATGACAGTAGTTGAAAATGAAAATAATGAGTTGATTCCAACCCGTACTCTTATGGGTTGGCGGGTCTGCATCGATTATAGAAAATTAAATGATGATACCTGCAAGGATCACTTACCGTTACCCTTCATTGACCAAATCTTAAAATGTCTATCCGGTCACTCGCACTACTGTTTCCTTGATGGTGTTTCGGGATATTTTCAAATCCCAATCACACCCGAAGACCAAGAGAAAACCACCTTCACTTGCCCCTTCGGCACCTTCGCCTATCGGAGGATGTCGTTTTGTCTTTGTAACGTGCCAGCTACATATCAAAGGTGTATGCTGTCAATTTTTAATGAATTAGTTGAGGACGTCATGGAAGTTTTCATGGATGATTTTTTAGTCTATGGCGATTCCATTCAAAATTGTCTAAAAAATCTTGATCGTGTTCTTCAACGCTGCGAAGACACGAATCTGGCACTCAACTGGGAGAAGTGTCACTTTATGGTCCGTGAGGGATTAGTCCTCGGACATAAGGTTTCTAGTAAAGGGATCAAGGTTGATAGGGCCATGATCGAAGTCATGGAAAAATTCCCTCCGTCTACTAATATTAAATCTATTAGGAGTTTTTTAGGACATGCGGGTTTCTATAGACGGTTCATTAAAGATTTTTCGAAAATTACAAAATCGTTAACGCATCTTTTAGAAAAAGTAACCACGTTTATCTTTGATGAAGAATGTCCTAAGGTGTTCATTAAAATTAAAAATGAACTTATCAAATCACCTATTTTAATTTCGCCAGATTGGTGTCCTCCGTTCGAAATCATGTGCGATGCAAGCGATTTTGCCGTAGGTGCGGTCTTGGGCCAAAGGGTGAATAAATACTTTCACCCAATTTATTACGCAAGCAAAACGCTTACATCCGCCCAAGATAATTATACAACGACGGAAAAAGAACTTCTAGCGATTGTTTTCGCCTTTGATAAATTTCATTCGTGCAAAACACTATACAAAATTATTGTATTTACAGATCACTCCGCCCACCGGTACTTGCTAGATAAAGGGGACGCCAAGCCCCGACTATTTATATGGATCCTACTCTTGCAAGAATTCGATTTGGAGATCCGAGACAAGAAAGGAGCGGAGAACTTGGCGGCCAACCACCTCTCAAGATTGGAGAACCCGGCAGCAGGAGCACTAGTGGAGGCCGAGATAGATGATAAATTCCGTGAAGAGTGCCTCATCGCCATCACTAAGGTAATAACTTCTTCCACCCCTTGGTACGCGGATCTTGCCAACTATTTAGTGGCACGGATCCTTCCAAAAGATTTTTCAAGTCAACAAAAAAATAAATTCTTTTCGGACTTGAAAAATTATTTTTGGGAGGATCCCTTTTTATTTCGTGCCTACGCGGACCAAGTGGTAAGAAGGTGTATTTCGGATGAGGAAGGTGAACAAATTCTGCGGCACTGCCATAAAGGTCCAATCGGTGGACACTACCAAGCAAACCGGACCACAAGAAAGGTGCTAGAGGCGGGCTTCTACTGACCCACCTTATTCAAAGATGCTCACACCTTTGTGAGTAAATGCGATAATTGTCAATGGTCAGGTAATATTTCTAACCGAGATGAAATGCCCCAAAATATATTTCTAGAATGCAAAATTTTTTATTTATGGGGAATAGATTTCGTTGGCCCGCTACCTTCTTCCCATAATAATAAATATATTCTTGTTGCAGTCGATTACGTGTCAAGATGGGCGGAAGCACAAGACCTTCCCACCAATGATGTGAGAGTAGTCGTAAACTTTATAAAAAAATTATTTTCACGATTTGGCACACCCCGAGCATTAATTAGTGATAAGGGCCCACACTTTTGTAACAACCAGCTTGCTAAAATTTTAGCAAAGTATGGAGTTACACACAAACTTTCTACCGCCTATCACCCACAAGCGAATGGACAAGTGGAGGTAGTAAATCGTGAATTAAAAAGAATTTTAGAAAAAACTGTGTCCGTTAATAGGAAGGATTGGTCATTAAAATTAGACGACGCACTATGGGCTTATCGGACAGCATACAAAACTGCTATCAGATGTACACCATACCGATTAGTGTATGGAAAAGCGTGTCATTTACTGGTGGAATTACAACATCGCGCATTTTGGGCGCTTAAATTTTTAAATTTAGATTTGAACTTAGCCTCCGATCAACGAAAGTTTCAACTTAATGAATTAGACGAATGGCGCGCAAACGCCTATGAAAATAATAAATTTTATAAGGAGCGCACTAAGTTTTACCATGATAAGAGAATAAAATTTCCAAAATCTTTTTCACCGGGAGACTTAGTCCTTCTATATAATTCTAGACTAAAACTTTTTCCGGGCAAATTAAAATCCCGATGGTTCTTCCCCTTTGTTGTAAAAGAGGTTTGGCCATATGGGACCGTGCTAATAGAACACCCGGATCAAGGCCCTTTGAAAGTTAACGGGCATCGGTTAAAATTATATCATTCCGGCGACCCAGTGCCCGACAAAATTGAAACGATTAACCTCACCAACTTTTAAGAAGAACGCCACTTAGTCAAGCTACACGACGGTAAACAAAGTGCTTTTGGGAGGCACCCCAACGTTATCCATTTTTTTAACTTATTTTTGCAGGTTTTTGTCTGGCAACCTCGTCTGCTAACCAGGGAAACCCTCTTCACCCTTTAATCACTTCATTTATTTTCTTATTTGTGTATTTAATTTCAATAAACTAAGTTTTTCAAAAAAAAAGGAGGTAATTCTTGTTTTTATCTTCATACTTGGTTTTAAACGTTGAGGGCAATGTTTAATTTTAAGTATGGGGGTGTAGCTTAGCGTTCTTTGTATTTTTTTTTTTGGAAGAAAAAAAAATATATATAATATTTTATAATAAAAATCTTATTTCTTGGAAAGGACGCTTTGGGCTTGAATTCCCATCACAGCCTCTAGTACCTTGCGAGCCCTTCAACGGGTTGCCCTTGGGATGTCCAAGAAGAAAAAAAATAGGCTGAATTTTTATACTTACTCATATGCAAAATCCTTAGAAGATTTTCTTTTGTATAGTGCCGTAGGGAATTTTTATACTTCATTAGATTTTGAATTTTGGAATAAAATTGTTGACTCATGCAGTGTTCCTAGTTAAGCGCACGCATTAGTAGAATTCTATGTCAAATTAACTATTCAGCATAGAATTAGATTTATGTTTTTCTAACTGCGAGAAAACAATCTTTGTTTCTCTTACCTTGAATCCGGTAGAATCTGAGAATAATTCAAGTGAGTATGTAGAAGCTTACTAGAGAAATATTACACAATTTGAACGGAAGGGTATTCTTTCTCGACGGCTAGAACTTGCCTCTAGCGATTCTCGAAGCATTTGCATAGGTTTGTCATAGTTTTTAGAAGTGATTTAGGCCATCATTCGATCATTTGTGCCTGTTTGCCCACCTTTACAAAAATTCCATTATTTAAACACTTTGGGTCATTCCTTATTTCCTTTGCTACCTCCACCTGTCATTTTCCCCAAGGCCAAAACATCCACCCCATGATCACACTAAATATTTGAGATTTATTTTTTTTTGCAATGAGTTCTTTTGTGAAAATGAGGAAATTGCAACTTCTTGTTTGGAGCTATAATGAAAAAAATGTGAAAAATTGTTTTGTTGGCCAATTGTGAAAAATAAAGAAAATTATTCATGGCCTTATGTTTGAAAAATAAGAGAGAGTTTGTATGTTTTGCTTCATGACAACTCTTATGCGAGGTTTAAATTTTGATAATTTGGAAAACTCTCACCTTGGTTTAGTGTGATCCTTAGCCATCATGTTCTATCTCTTTGATTTCCAATTCCAAATCATATATCTAAGCCAAGTTTCACTCCTAATGAAATCCCTTTTGATCTTTAAGCTAGGACATTATTAAGTGTAGTGGAGAGAGTGCGACCGGGCAAGACTATGGCCATCGTCATTGATGGATTTCTTTGGAGACTATCCCGAAACTTGATTTTGGGTAATATTGATCTTAGAAAACACGCTACCCGCTCCCTGAATAGCATTCGAGAATTTACCAAACTTTCAACTTAAAAGTAAAAGCAATATGTTAAATCACATTTTTTGAAAATTATAAGCTAATCATTATGCTGAATAGGTCTTTCAACTAGGATCTCTACACGTAGGCGTAAAACTTCGCTTTTTTATTCCTTGATTTCAAATTTCTTTTTCTAGTATTTAAATTTCTCTACTCCTATGAAAAGTTATTTGCTCGACAGAGAACAATGAGAGGTGATCCACTCCATACATTTGAAATAGAGGATTTGGAACCAAGAAAAGGAGCCTCCACAATTAAATCAGACAGGGGGAGCTCTCTTCACCATCTTCATCAAGATCCAACTCAACATCCAATCAGGATTTTCAAGTGTCTTCTCAGCAAAAAGAGAAGAACAAAATATCTTTTCCCTTTCTCCTTCCCATCTTGTAAAGGGTTAAAACTCCCTTCAAAAGTTTACTCCCAGTGACAGGGCACCTTAGCAAAAACCTGCAGCTTGGTTTATAAGCACCTTATCAAAATCTTATAGGTGAATTGGGCACCTGATCAAAAATCCCATTGGTGTGTGGACACCTTATCAAAATCACCTTGGTGAGAGGGCACCTTATCAACAACCTCCTAGTGGATTCCTACAAGTGGGTAGAAGAGTAGATGTACCCAGGTTTTGGGGAACTACTATATATCTTGTGTCATCTGGTTATGTGCTTGTTTATTTATGTTTTACTTTCTCAATCAGCACTCATATATATTTATATATATCACTTAATTTGAAACAAAGTTAAATAAGACTTTTAATAATAAGAATGAGAACTAAAACTCAACTTTCACTAGTTAAACCTAGCATGATCTCTACAATGTTTTGGTATTTCTTGAACTTAGAATTATGCAACATTGTAGTATAATCTCTCTATGATATGTTAATTTCATGCTTGGTATCTTTATGAAAAACATTGAGATTTCAAAAAGGTTAAAACATCTTTCAATTTTGAACTAAAACTCATATTTCTACTTATGTTTTTCATGCTTACAAAAAGATGTTTATTATAATCTTCCGCTTGCTTACAACTCTTATCTTTATATTTGAAATCTCTTATATATGCTATGCTTAAACTCTTTATCTTTATTTATATTTCGAAAAGCTCGATCATGCTAAGAAATGCCTCCTTATTACCCTCACCCCATCTGCTTTTGATAATACCAAAAGGGGGAGATTAATTGAAGAAATCTATATAGGAGAAATATGGATAAATAAGGGGAGACTAATTCATGAAATCTAAATCTATTATTTGATTTTGTCAAATAGTATCCTAACCCAAATAGGGGGAGATTGTTGGAACAACACTATTACTGATTTGGGATAGGATCACTATCTGTGACTAGGACTCAAGTTGACCCCATTGTATAGTCTAAGGGTCAAGGTCTAAAGTTGTCTGAGTTAGATAGAACATAGAAAAATTCCAGTTTCTATGTTCAACGAACTTCATTCTGCGTTCGACATATTCCTTCCTGGGTTCAATGAATGTCGTGTTTCAGTTCGAAGAACTTGCTCTTCAGCTCGATGAAGTCAGTCTTCTAGCCAGTTCATCAGTTTTATTTCTCTCAGTTCGACGAATTCCAGATTTAGATAGACGAACTCAGCTTTGTGTTTGACGAATGAGTAACAAAATGTTCAGTTCGACGAACTTAGCTTTAAGTTCGACGAACTCAGCATTTTGCTCGACAAATTTTCTCTTCAGCTTGACAAATTCTGATGGATCAGTTATCTATTTTTTCTGAACTCAGATCGACTATTCAACAACAGATCTATTCAATTCCTTTTGGACTTATTCATTATCAGATAAGTCAAGATTTGATCTTTCCTTTTAATATTCCTTTCTATTCTCTTCTTTCGAAAATGTAGTCGTTGACATATTGGAATAGGATACTTTCATGGAAAAGGAAAAGGAATTAAAGTATTATTGCTAAATCAGATTGCAGTCCCAAGAAAGATTTAATTCAGATTATTTTATTCCTTAACTAGAAGATTTGAAGTTAAAAAATGAATCATATATCTCTAAGGAAAAGGATGAAGAAGTGTACGACTAGAGAAGAAACACTTGTGAAATACAATAAGTCAAAAAAATTTACAGAGATCTTCATCCTCAACAACATCATTTTTTATTCTCTGAGAACAACAAAATCTTCTCTCAGTTTCAACTGTTGGTTCTTAATCTTCAAGAGCAACAGTAATCTGAGAAATATTGTCTCTCAGATTCATCTGCTATTAAGGAAGATCCTTTACATCCAAGAGAAAGCTCCATCCATTATCTGTCAAGAAATTCTATCAGACAGGGGGAGCTTTACAACAATAATCCAATAGACTTCTCTCAGATCTTCTTGACAGAGAAGAATTTCATAAACACTTTTTGTTTACCCTTTTTACCCCATCTTGTACATGGTTCAATGCCCTCTTCCTGTCTGTAGCCCTTTGTTACCAACCTTGCTTTATTCTTTGTAATAACCCCATTCTCATCCAATTTGTTTATGTAGACCCACTTGGTTCCAATAATGTTGTGTCCTTGGGGTCTGGGAACTAACTTCCATACCTTGCATCTTTTAAATTGATTTAGTTCCTCCTGCATTGCAGCAATCCAGAATGGGTCATGATTTGCTTTCTCAAATTTCTTGGGTTCAATTTGAGAAAGAAAACTTAAGTATAATGCTTCATTTAGAGCCCTGCTCCTTGCCACCACTCCTTGATTGACATCCCCTATAATTTTCTCTTGAGGGTGATGTCTAATTTGTCTATGTGTAGCAGGTAGTCTTCTTGCGATCTTTTCTATTGCAGGTTCTTCAGGTTGTGTAAGACTCCCCCCGGAACACGAGACACGGCCGAGGGAAGTCTTATGCTCAGGACAGCCGCCTTGCAGAAGCGCCAGCACACGAGCTAGCCTCCCCCACAAGACGCCTATCCTGCCAGCCAAACCAACTGAACAGCGCCAACCCATGAACAATGCAAAAACAAGAAGCCATATAAACATATTCACATAAGTAAGTGTCCAAATAAGTACAAAAGACAAGAAGCTCTAAGAGCTCCTACAAAAGTATCAGAGTATCAAGCTAAATTCCCCAAGGGCTACATCTCAAACTACGCTCACATCGGTCACCGACGGTAGTGAGGGTATCGTGGTCTTCGGCCCTGTCGTCCTGACCTGACTATCCTCCTCCAGCACCGTGCTCTGCTGCCCCAGGGTGCGCTCCTAAAAAGAGGGGTGCAACAACCGTTAGTCATAAAGACTAAGTGGCTTCACTTCCTCTCCCCAGCGACTCCAAGGCACCGGGCAGAAGGGAAGAAAGGGAAGCTGCAATATAATCAGTACTAGCAAAAATAGGTGACAAAGGTATATGTGATCATGGCAATTATAACAAATGTATAATAAAGCACACCAAAAGAGAGCAGTTATAACAACAGTGAATAAGCAGTCGAGCATATAATAGCAAAACGAGAGCAGTTCGACAACAGTGTATAAGAAGCACAATTAACAAGTAGTATGGCAATGACAGAGTATAAGCAAGTAATGAAATAGTACAGGAGTAAGCAGTTCATATCATACCTTAACTTATATGAATGCCCATACAAACTTATAAGTTAAGGTTTCCAATTTGGGACCCATCATATAAAAGAGCCCATACTAATTTATATGATGGACCCGATGCGGTGCAATGCTATGATTATGAAGGATGAATGCAATGCAATGATTATGATATGATGAACTCACCCATGCATTTCGCTATGTCGACTTAGACCTGTAGTTCCCGCTTTTCGAGGGTAGCTAACCACTTAGGCACCTCGCGTCGTGGCCAGACGGAGACTGTGGACCGGGCTCCTCCACAACTAGGTGGGTATGAACACTACCAGACCTAGGCCTATGTACACCTCAACGCTAAGAACACACAGTGAAGACCCCGCGTACTGCTCGCTTCAAGCTGAGCCTTCAAGGACACAGAAGGGGACCTGGGTAGGTGAGCACCAAGAGTCCAACCCAACCGGTCTAGAGTCTAACTGCCGGCTTCTCTCGGTGTCACGACTAGCAAGCCCGTAGACCCGCCACAAGTAATCCCCCTACCATAAGTTGTCCTCCAACCAGTATCCATACACCACCATGAGTAAACCATGCAACCCATGTGCTTCCCATGCACATCCCTTGTTATCACAATTCTCGTGCAATGGTGTGCGTATATTGTGGCAAACATTCTATACGACTCTGTAGGACTACTCGTTGTTTCATCATTTAACAATCATAATAAGTAATAACCTTAGACCAAAGTCCAAACCCAATCAGATCTCGTCTAAAAATTACTTTTAAATCTGCTCTTCCTTCAGCCAAGAAGAAATCAACACGAATAGTCAAGCAAACTTGATTTTACTGTTCATCGTCTTCTTCAACCGATGACTTAGGTTTTAGCCGAAACCTCTCTTCTCCAATACTCCCTCAACAGATCACCAATCTTCACGAGATCAAGCTCTAAATCTTCGTATTGAAGAGAGGAGTTGATTGAAGATAATATCGTGGCGAACGGCGCCCTAGAACGAAAGTTCTAGCGGGGTCTCTTCCTACAAAACTTCATGAAACTCACTGGATCAAACACTTTTGAGTTCAATGTCTCTCCAAATATTCAGATCTAAAGATCTAGCACCAAGAGAGAGGGGAGGAAGTCACTTGATTTCCGGTCGACGTTCGCGGTCGCCTCTTCTGTGGCATGGCGGTAGTTTGCCAAAACTGATTAAAGGGTCCTGATCCACATAAATATTCAACCTGTAATCAGTCAACATCACCCAAACTAAAAAGAAAAGGGAATAACAGACAGCTGATCAAGGTAAAATCCCATAATTAAATCTCCTAACAGTAATCCAAATAAAAAGGGGAATAAAATTTAGACAACAGAACTGATCCTCCCAAGCTCATGAAAATGAGAACCATTTCTACAGTAGGAGTTGGCCAACAAAGCTAACTTTATGAAGAGCAAAAACCCCAAGACAACCTAAAAGCTCACCGATCAGAAATCGAAAACTAACCACACAGACATCGACCAACTCGACACACCAGCATGGAAGAGAGGACTTACAGTGAGAGTAGATTCAGATAATCGCCAGTCCGACGAAACACCAACCAAACTGTACTAACACCAACCCTGGATCCAGCAATAACCTAAAGATCCCTTGCCAGATCTTGCAAAATGAAGAAGAGAGAAGGAAGAGGAAGAAGAAGAAGGTGAAGATCAAGATGCCCCCTCGGGAGAAATGTTCAGCCCTACTTCTAATGCCATGCGTGGGAACCACAAGGTTCGGTGTCAGCCCCCTATTGGACAAGGTATCCACTTCTCAGCCAAAAAAAATAAGCACTCAATTTTTTATCGGGCGACGAAAAGAAGACGCGCAGAATTTAATAAATACAGACCGACGTTCGACGAATTTAAGCAAATTCATCAAATGACGAACAGCTACAGGTTCGTCGAATGACCAAATTCGTCGAACGACGAACAGGTAAGGATTCGTCGAACGACGAACAACTACAGATTCGTCGGGCGCTGAATGGCTACTGATTCGTCGAACGACGAACGACTGCCCTTCGACGTTCGTCGAACGGAAATAACTTACTGGGGCTCATTTTCTACCTGCTTTATTTCTCCCATTGACACCTAAACGACTTGACCAGTATTGATAAGAAAAAGCTGAATTTAACAAATAACCAGGATTCTAAACTAGCCAACTAAATCCAAGTTTATGAATCCAGATTTTTTTTGCAAAAACTCTCCAGGTTATTAGCCAAACAATACATATATATTCATCCAGGTCACTAATGAAATGCACAGAATAATCATACATATATATATATTTATATTTTATCTATCCAGATCACTAATGAAGTAGGATAAGCCGGGAATTTCTAGCATATGAACCAGGGGAAATTTCAGCATATAATCCAGAAATCTCTAGCACAAGAATCAGGGACATTTTAGCATATAATCTAGGTAAGACCTCTTCAACTGATTCTAATCCTTTTACAACATCTTCTTCCATTTATATTGTCATTGGATGGTCTCTATATCTTCCTGAGGTTTCAGCCTTATCCTCAATGGATAGCTTTTCCATTCTTTCTATTGAACCTGCATCCACTAAAGAACTAGACTAGCCTTTATGAATAAGGCTAGTCTCATCAAATACAACATGTACAGATTCTTCAACTGCTTGGGTATTAATGTTGTACACCCTATATGCTTTTCTATAGGAGCTGTAGCCAAAAAAATACCTTCACTATTTTTCTCAGCAAACTTAGTTAGTTTGGATTTTCCATTATTGAGTACATAACATTTGCTCCCAAAGATTTTAAGTAGGATAATGTAGGTTTTCTGTCTTTCATCGGTTCATTGGGAGTTTTCTTATGATCTTTGAAGATAGATGCTCTATTTATGACATGACAAGCTGTGTTGACAACCTCTACCCAAAAGTATTCTGGTTGAGAGGA
The DNA here is from genome assembly GCA_033032865.1 of Dactylorhiza incarnata. Lineage (NCBI taxonomy): Eukaryota > Viridiplantae > Streptophyta > Magnoliopsida > Asparagales > Orchidaceae > Dactylorhiza > Dactylorhiza incarnata. The sequence continues at coordinate 3,028,038 of JAWHQI010000269.1, forward strand.
GTCACTTAGCATTGTCCTGCTACGCTCTATTAAGGTTCTATTTTTCCTCTCTGCAACTCCATTTTATTGAGGAGTTCTAGGTGAGGAAAATTCTTGGGAGATACCCAGCTCTTGGCAGAATTCTGTCATGGCTCTAGATTGAAATTATTTACCATGGTCACTTCTGAATTTGACCACAGTGCAGCTAATCTCATTCTGGATTTTCCTGACAAAGTTCTTCAAGATGTCTAAGGTATCTGACTTCTTTTTATGGAAGAATACTCAAGTGAACCTGGAATAATCATCAACTACAACAAGAGTGTAAGCCTTCCCTCCTAAGCTATGAACTGACATAGGACCAAACAGATCCATGTGCAATAGAAATAGGAAACTAGAAGAGTCTTTAATGGAAATGCTCTTGAAGCTGGTCCTAGTTTGCTTTGCCAAGTTGGCATGCATGATAGGGACCTTCTTTAATGCACTTAAGATTGGGTCCATTTCTGACTAGGACTAGAGAGAAAAGCTTGCCTATGGTCTTGTAATTAATGTGAGAAAGTCTCTTATGACATTGAACACATAGAGCCTCTTTCTCATTAGCTACAAGACAAAGAGGCATGTAAGAATTTGACTGAAGGAAATTTAAGCAATATATATTTCCACTCCTAGTACTAGTTAAGGTAGACTCAGAGTCCAAGGATTTCTTAACTAGGCATTTATCCTTGTAGAAAACAATGACATAGCCTAGATCGCATAGTTGACTTATGATTATGACATTGTGATTCAATCCCTCCACATCAGCTACCTTTGTGATGGTAACTAACCCATTTGAGATGTTGCCATAGCCTTTGGTCACCCCCTTTTCTGAACCTCCAAATATCACTATTGGTTCATTCTCCACAGGGGTGAAGTTTCTTAGATAGCTCCTTATTCCAGTCATATGCCTAGAGCAGCCACTATACAAATACCAAATGGGAGATTTGTTGACATTTGGACACATCTGCAAGAAAATTTACTTTCCCTTAGGCACCCAATTCGATTTGGGCCCTTGGTTTCTGTTAGGGAGATACACTGGGACACTACACCATTGGGTGGTCTGTACTCTCTTTGCTTTAGGTACTGTTCGGTTGAACCAATAGTCCAGAGCAAAGTGACCCACCTTCCCACTTCACCAGTACTCAAACCTGTTGTTTCTTCTCTTCTGCCCCACCATCTGAGTGGGATGATAGTGATGGTGTGCAGGAGTGGGGACAACTTGCCTAATAGGTTTTAGGTGAACATCACAGGTGTGAGTGTGAAGTGGAGCTGGTCTCACCACCTTGTGGTTCACCTTCTAGGGAATATAGGCTTTGTAGGAACAACCTTTCTTTTGCTTTTGAGAGCTATTTCTTCAGGTCCATGGACAAAGGGACCTATATTCTTCATCTGAATCTCCTCATGGGGGGTGCCTTGAGAGCATTTAGCCCAAATCCCACTCTTCTATTGGTAATAGAGGGCTTACTACAACTTGTTGCGCAGGAATTGGTCAAATGACCATATGAGGAATCCTGGTCAAAGGAATTTGAAGCCAGCAGCACATTCTTGAAAGAGGGTTGCACATCAGAGGCTTTACCCTTGACCGTTTCTTTATTGAATCCTATATCAGCTCTGAATAGTGCAGAGAAGCTGTCAATAATAGGAAGTATAGTCTTAGGTTTTGAAAATCTGGCAACAATTTTCTTTTCAGCCAGCAGCATTTCCTCAAGGCCCTTGATGACCTTGTTCTTCTGACCCAGTTCAGCATTCTTGAGCTTTGTGGCCACCTTGAGTCTGTCCATTTCCATGCTCACGGCAGCTAGCTTCTCAGTTGTCACCTGGAGCTTAGAGTGGGTAGATCTCAAGGATCTCAACTCCTTTGCTTGAACTTTGAGGAGTTTCTTGCTTTTCTTGAAATCTTTCCACAAGGTTTTATATTGCTGAATTAGCTCAGATTCAATCTCATAATGAGATCATGAGGATGTGTTGTTGGCAGTAAACTCACCCCCATCATCATGTAGAGAATCGGCCACTGATTCAGAATCAAAGGCAGATAGAGGAGCTCTGATTTGTACCTTTCCAGGAGAGTTATTCTCATCCTGGTTTTCTTTATTGATGGTCATAAGGCCAATGAGGGCTTCCTCCTCAGTTTCTGAGGATCTAGAGTCAGAATCACTCAAGGTTCTGGTCTTCTTTGCCAGAAACCCTTTTTCAGATTTCTTCTTGTCCCTTGACCTTCTTTTGTCTTCATGATTCCCTGATTCCCTCATCTTGGAAGGGCAATCAGCAATCATGTGTCCTACTTTATTACAGGAATAAGAAACAGTAATAGTTAAATCAAATTTACTAGTTTTTGATTTGTACTTATCCTCCCTTGAGGAGTTAGATCTGTTATTGTGACCAGATCTTCTAGACCTTGAAGAAGAGGGTCTGTAGCTGACTCTTCTTCTTTTTGAGATCAGTTTTCTGAACTGCTTTGAGAGGAAAGCCATCTCTCTGTCAGTATTGTCAGATTCTGAAGTGCTGGCATCTGAACCTTTGTTGCTCTCAGATTTGTCTTGGTATGTAGGAGTCTTGTCCTTGGATCTCTTCATGCTCTCAGCCTTGAGAGCCACAGATCTTTCTCTGGTGTTCTACCTTAAGATTTCTTTTTCAGCCTTTCTGGTGTTGAGCTGAAGCTCGTGGGAGAGCAGCTTTCCATATTGGTTCTTGGGCTCCATGTTGCCCAGTTAACCCATTTCTCTAATAGCACAAATCTTGATATCCCATTCCCTAGTGAGGGATCTGAGGAACTTATCATTTATATCTGAGTTTGTGAACTCACTTCAATAGTTCTTCAGCCCATTAACTATTTTGAAAAATCTCTCATAGTAGTTAGAGATATTTTCAGCCTTGTCTTGCTTGAAGGCCTTGTACTCCTGATTTAGAAGGGATTTCTTGTCATCCCTTACTTCCTCAGTCCCCTCCATATAGACAACCAGGGAGTCCCACATCCTTTTGCCGTTTTACATTGAATGAGATTTTGAAGGGTTGAGTCATCAATGACACTTACAATAACATTATGTGCCCTCTTATCCAGGCTTACCAGGGCAAGCTCATCCTTGGTTATGTTGTTAACTTCTTTGCCACCCTTTGAGTTAGATCTATGGTGGATGCAGTCATGGGGACGAAGGGACCCTCTTGAACAACCACGTATATCCTGGGATCAGCTGCTTCTATAAAAAGTCTTACTCTTTCCTTCCAGATATGGAAGTTCTCTTTAGTGCAGGTTGAAAGCTTCATGGATCTCATCTCTCAGTGCTGATCAGCCATAGTGAGTAGTTCCAAGATCTAGATCTGACTGTTAAGTCACTCTTTGATCAACCTATCTCTGAAACCACTTATTAGTTATGGAACTAACACCTAGAAGGGGGGATTAGGTGATATGTCTGTTTTAGAATTTTATGTACAAGAGCTTAAGCTATTTTATCACAGTGCACCAAGCAATCACAAAAACACTGTAACGCCCGAAAAAGCGTAGTTCAGCGAGGTAGACGGAGTGGTAGTGTTGCGCTTGGAGTAGACTGAAATTTCACTGTCCATAGCAGTGCGCACAACCATTTCTCCTCTTCGCGCACGACCACTGGTCGTGAACCAGTGATCGTGCGCTCTTGTCAAGGCAAAGAGAGCCATCGGGATGCTCACTGTCTAAAGCAGTGCGCACGACCATTTCTCCTCTTCGCGCACGACCGCTGGTCGTGCGCCAGTGATCGTGCGCCCTGTTTATTCTGTTCCGTAAAAACGAGCGGAGTTGACGATCCGGCCGATCAAAAGTTTTGGAATTCGATCCAACGGCTGTGAGCTGTTGCTGGGGGGTCTTAGGGCTTTGGAGAGGGGTTAATCCCTAAATTTCCAAAGCCTTTCTCTCTCCTAAGCTTGAGAAAGAAGAAAGGGCAAGGAGGAAGAAGAAGGAGATTCCGCCATTGACGGAGCTCCGGAGCTCCGATTCGCAAGACGTTTCCAGATCTGGAAAGTGCTGCCCGGTGCTGTTCTTTCCCTCTGATTGGAATCTTGGATCTATGGCGGGGAAGAGAGATCCAAGGGTAACGATTCTTTCCCCCGGTCTTAGGACGTGTTCTTTGTCCTCTCTTTCTTTTTCTATGCTTGCATGAGGACTCCCTTTCACCAAATGGGTGAAGTGTAGGATTTCCTCTAGTTCTTCGGAACTCCGGGTCGATTGTGTCCGTCCCCGGCATATTGCATCTAGAAATCCGGTAGTCGTGCGGATTTAGGCATTGTGTGTGAAGCCTATTCGTGTCCGTGAGCCCGAATCGGTGATGGTTGATTTGCGACGTTGCATTTAGGTTAGGCCTAGAATGCGTGCCGGAGAATGACTCTGTGAGATCATCTATAGTATTGAGGGACTTGAGATTAGGCATCGTGTGAAGATCCTAACGAAAGCCCCTTGCTTGGAGAGTGGTGGAATGCAAACCTTCACCACGAAATTGAAGTGAGTCATTATATACCTTCTTCGTTGGTTGTTCTAGTGAAGCCTGGGGCCACTTGGTTGGTTTAGGTGCGTAACTTATCGTGATTGGGAACGCCCGTCGGTGTTTCCTTGCAATCGGGCCGAGGTAAAGCTACACCCGCATCGTTGTTGTTAACTCGATGATTTGAGCAACGGGAACAAGCTTGTACCGAACCCGCACCATGCTTATCGGAGAGAGGGGGAAACCTCGGGACGCCGTGTGATCATGGGATAGACCTGTTTGGGAGGGTTCCTCCAATATGTAAATGCTCAAGCATTCACTAAGCTCTTTAGCTTAGCTGGTTACGTGTGGTCGTGAGAACCCACGGTTGGTTTTGGATTGATGTTATGATTAGCCTCATGCGTTGCTTAGGCGGTTCTGGGGAACCTTCGGGTGAACCCAACCAACATCATGTGCATTCACAGGATCAACTCTATTTGTTGCTACACCTAGAAGATTGATTGTGCTTGAAACCTCACCTTGTGTAGTTTGCACCTTCCTTAGTACTACTTGCTGCTTGTACAATTTGTTTGCAGGGAAGAAGCTCCGCCACCCCGGGAAAGGGGTGGGGTCGTTATAATTTGGTCAGCTGTGCTGACCGTTACTTTGTTTGCCACCTCTTGGTGGAATCTTCTTATGCAGGTGCAGGTGAGCCTAGCGGGAAATAGCGGGCGGTGGCCCTTTTTGCTGCGTTGGCCCTCGAAGGCCAGCCTCTTTTCTGCTTTTTATGTATTGCCAGCCTGCGTGTCGAAGTATGTTTAGGAATTTTGTACATTTTGGAATGTAAGGCCTTAAGGCCGTAACTCTACACTTTATTGTTTCATTCCTGTGATAGTGGACTATTCTGAAAGAAATGTTAAATCTTTATGCTTCCGCTTATGTTTAGTATACCCTGGTGTAGTTCTTTTCTGTATATCTCCTTTTAACGCCTAGCTAGTGTGGTTAGTATAGCGTGGGATCCCGGCCGGACCTACTGTTATATTATTTGTACTGTCAGGGTGTTACAATTTGGTATCGGACTTAGGGCGTCGATCCGTAGTTTAGCGAATTCGGGACGAATTCCTTTTAAGGGGTGGTGTGCACGGGATGTGCATTTACCTAAAACGACAAAAACTAATAAGAATGTTCACTTAGGAATGGAAAAACATACTTGTTTGCGGAACCTGAGCGTTCCATGATTGTTGTTTGCTATGTTTACGGTCACTAAATTGTGTATTGCACGATTATAGGTGACTAGGAGTGCTGCGGGGCAGTCTCGACCCCGTAACACCGCTGAAAGTAGTGCGTCGGCTGAGGTGCCAGCGACCACTCCTCCTGCTGAGATGATAAGGTTAATCGCAGAAGCTGTCTTCGCGATGATCAATGCTCAACCTCAAAGGCTTGCACAGCCTGCTACGCCTGTTACAGATGCGGCCCCGGTGATCGAACCTGCAGTGGAACCTGCGGTGGAACCGAGGATGGAGACCCCTGTGCCAGTGGTTGCAGTGGAACCTGCGGTGGTGCCAAGGGTGGAGCGTCGTGTAGAGCGTGTAACTTTTGCGCGAGCGTGTGATCAAAAACTGCAGCACTTTCTAAGTTTCCATCCTCCAACCTTTTCGGGGACCGGATCCCCAACGGAGGCGGAGGACTGGTTGTCAATGGTTAGGAAAACTCTAAAGGCGACAGCAACGGAAGAAGCTATGATGGTCACCCTAGCCACCTTTCTCCTTAACGGAGAAGCAGAGCTTTGGTGGGCCGAACAGAAAGCGCATAAGTTTGAAGGTAAGGATATTACCGAGATCACTTTGGCGGAGTTCTCAAAGTCGTTTCTTCAGAGATATATTCCCTCTGTCCAACGCATTGCATTGCAGAACCAGTTCTTAAAGTTAACTCAAGGCGATAGCTCGGTGGACTAATACTTGCACGAGTTCACTAGATTGGGCCGCTATGCGGGCGTTTTGGTGGAAGATGAGGAAATGAAGAAGAACAAGTTTTATGAAGGTCTTCGGGATGAGTTATGGCTGCTCCTTGCAGGCCCAATGACATTTGGCTTCCATTTGATGGTGCAAAGCACCAGATCTATGGAGTTGGACATGAAGAGAGTACAAGCAAAGGGCGTGGCCAAGAAACCTGAATTTCGTGCGCCGACCTCTCACTCCAAATCTGAGTTCAGGAGAAACGAAAGGATGTTCAAGTCTGCGGAACCAACTCGCTCAAATGTGTCGGGAGCTACGACTGCACGTGGTCCAATTACATGTTTCACTTGCGGAAAGGTGGGACACAAAGCAAACGTGTGTCGCAGTGGTCCCCCGAGGCTAGAGAACCGAGTGATGTACTATGCTTGTGCTGTGGGTCATGCGGAAAAGGGCAAAGCTGTGGAGTCTGCTGCTTCCCAGCACATTCTGACCCAGCCGAGAGTTTACTCGCTTGGCCAGTAAGAAGCCATACGACAAACTGATGTCGTCACAGGTATGAATTAAATGTTAGCTTTACATAGCTATGTGCGACTTTATGTTTGATTTGTGTGCAATTAGGTTTCGTCCTAATTTTCAACTATCCGGCGAGAGCTCTATTTGATATGGGAGCATCACACTCTTTTATGTCTACGGGCTTCGTGGTGCGAATCGAAGTGCCGTCAACCTTATCAAAAGATAGATGGGAGGTAGTGCTACCTAACGGGTCTTGCATGAGTGCAGATAGGAAGAGCCGTGTGAAGGTGCGGATCAGAAATCAGGATTTCGACTTGGAAGCATCATTATTACCGTTAGCTGAATTTGATGTGATCTTCGGCATGGAATGGATCTCGGAGCAGCGAGCATGCATAGATTGCAATTCAAAGGAGATCACTCTGGGAAAGAACACCGAAGACGAAACCACGTTCGCAGGTATGCGAGGAGCGAGCAAGACTCTGATGTCTGCTCTCCAGGTGGTTAAGGCGGTGAGAAAGGGCGCGGAATTGTTCTTCACTCTGTTGGAGGCTTCAGAGCCAAAGCACAGGTTATGCGATGTCCCAGTTGTAGCGGAGTACGCTGATGTGTTTCCTAACGAACTCCCTGGGGCTCCGCCTCAGCGGGAGATTGATTTCTGTATTGAGCTGGTGCCAGGTGCCAAACCTGTGGCCCACTCACCATACCGGATAGCGCCAAAGGAATTGGCAGAGCTGAAGGTTCAATTGCAAGAGCTGCTAGAGCAAGGCTACATACGTCAAAGTTCATCGCCTTGGAGTGCACCGGTCCTCTTTGTGAAAAAGAAGGACGGGAGCTTGCGTCTTTGTATCGACTATCGAGAGCTGAATAAGTTGACCGAGAAGAACCGATACCCGATTCCAAGAATCGATGATTTATTCGACCAACTGGTTGGGTCGACGGTATACTCTAAGCTAGACTTAAGGTCCGGCTATTATCAGCTGCGTATAAGGGAATGTGACATTCCAAAGACAGCATTCAGTACCCGCTTTGGGCACTATGAGTTCACCGTTATGCCGTTCGGTCTATCTAATGCACCGTCGGTATTTATGGACTTAATGAATAGAATGTTCCGAGAGTATTTGGATCAATTTGTGATCGTCTTCATCGACGACATTTTGGTATACTCTCAGTCGGAGGAGGAGCATGCAGAGCATCTGCACGCAGTTTTGAGCACCCTGAGGAGGAGTCAATTATATGCCAAGTTCTCCAAGTGCGAGTTTTGGCTATCGTCAGTAGCATTCCTGGGTCATGTTGTTAGTGGGGATGGAATTGCGGTTGATCCGTCGAAAATAGAAGCGATCCGAGCGTGGTATGTGTTGAAAAACATAGCGGAAGTCCGAAGTTTCTTAGGACTTGCAGGCTATTATAGGCGCTTTGTGGATAACTTCTCGAGGGTCGCACTCCCTCTCACTAAACAGACTAGAAAAGATCAGAAGTTTGACTGGTCGCCCGAGTGCGCTCGAGCTTTTGAAGAACTGAAGAGCCGTCTGACCACGGCGCCCATTCTATGCTCGCCATGTGGTACGAAAGGCTATGAAATTTTTAGTGACGCCTCGGGAAGTGGTTTGGGTTGCGTCCTAGTGCAGTTCGGAAAGGTAATTGCCTACGGTTCCCGACAACTGAAGGTTCATGAAAGGAACTACCCGGTCCATGATTTGGAGCTAGCGGCCGTGGTTTTCTCCCTCAAGCTTTGGAGGCATTACTTGTATGGCGTGAAGATCGATATCTTTACTGACCACAAGTGCCTCAAGTAACTGCTGGATCAACGGGAGTTGAATATGCGTCAGAGGAGGTGGATGGAGTTCCTTGGGGGCTATACCTTCGACATCAAATATACTCCTGGTAAGGGAAATGTAGTTGCGGACGCGTTGAGTCGTCGGGCTCCTGCTCAAGCAAATTGGATTTTGATGCACGATGAGCGTCTAATCCGCGAGCTAGAAGTTATGGAGATCATTTGCGTCGATAGAAGAGCGTCTCCTTCAGCATGCTTGAACTGGATGGAGGTTCAATACGACCTCGCCGACCGAGTTCGACAAGCATTGGAGCTGGATGAGAGCATGAAACGCTATAAAGCAGAGACCGTTGATGGGTCAAACGCTGATTTCTCTTTCGAAGATGGCCTTATGTGGAAGAACGACAGATTGTGCATCCCAAATGTTGGTACATTACGGGCAGAGTTGATGTATGAGGCTCATCATACCAAGTACTCGATCCACCCTGGGAGCACGAAAATGTACATGGATATGAAGAAACTCTTCTGGTGGCCGGGTATGAAGAAAGACATTGCCCTCTACGTGGCCAAGTGTCATACTTGCGCGTTGGTGAAGGCGGAATGTCAACGTCCAGGTGGGTTTATGAAGTCATTGCCGATTCCGGAATGGAAGTTCGATGATATTTTGATGGATTTCGTGCACGGATTGCCGAGATCGCAACATGGAAACGACGCCATCTGGGTGATCGTGGACAGATTGACGAAGGTATCACACTTTATTCCGAACCGGAAGGATGATTCTGTGGAGAAGCTGGCAAAGTTGTTCGTCGATAACATCGTACGGTTGCACGGGATTCCCCGTAGCATCGTCAGTGATCGCGATGGGCGGTTCACATCAAATGATTGGAGGCTGATTCATCAATTATTGGGTACCAAGCTGAAGTTTAGCACGGCCTTCCACCCGCAAATGGATGGACAGACCAAAAGGACCAATAGGACGATGGAGGACATGCTGAGGATGTGCGCCCTGGACTTCGGAAAGAGATGGGAGGACCATCTCTATATGATTGAATTTGCTTACAACAACAGCTACCAAGCAAGTATAAAGATGGCCCCTTTCGAGGCTCTTTATGGTAGGAAATGTCGCACACCGTTATCTTGGGCTGAAACGAGCGACACTAAGTTGTTGAAACGCAAGGATGTGGAGGAGGCAAATACATCGATTCGGGCTATTCGGGAGCGATTGCTCATTGCCCAAGATCGATAGGCAAAATACTACAATGCAAATCATCGGAATGTCGAGTTCGCCGTTGGCGACTGGGTTTATCTCAAGATCAAACCGTTCAAAGGAGTATCGAGGATCCGACGCTTGAAAAAGCTAAGTCCGAGGTACTTAGGACCGTTCGAGATCTTGGAGCGCATTGGTGAAGCTGCCTACCGGCTTGCTCTATCTTCGGAGCTGAGCGGGTTGCATGATGTATTCCACATCTCTGTGTTGCAGAAGGCTGTAAAGGAGCCAAATCTTGTTGTTGCGGTCAGCGAAGTGTCGGTAGATGGTGGGCGAGCGACGAAAGTCAAACCCATTTGCATTGAATACACTGAAGTGAAGCAATTGCGGAACAAGTCCATTCAGATGGTGAAAGTCCGTTGGAATAATTGCGGGCGAGAGGAACTCTCTTGGGAAAGAGAGCAGTCTATGCTTGCGGAGTACCCCGAGCTATTTCTCTCAGGTAATTATAACTGTATTTTTTGCTATTACTGTTTTCGAAATTTCGGGACGAAATTCTTTTAAGGGAGGTGGAGTTGTAACGCCCCAAAAATCGTAGTTCAGCGAGGTAGACGGAGTGGTAGTGCTGCGCTTGGAGTAGGCTGAAATTTCACTGTCCATAGCAGTGCGCACGACCATTTCTCCTCTTCGCGCACGACCACTGGTCGTGAGCCAGTGATCGTGCGCTCTTGTCAAGGCAAAGAGAGCCGTCGGGATGCTCACTGTCCAAAGCAGTGCGCACGACCATTTCTCCTCTTCGCGCACGACCGCTGGTCGTGCGCCAGTGATCGTGCGCCCTGTTTATTCTGTTCCGTAAAAACGAGCGGAGTTGACGATCCAGCCGATCAAAAGTTTTGGAATTCGATCCAACGGCTGTGAGTTGTTGCTGGGGGGTCTTAGGGCTTTGGAGAGGGGTTAATCCCTCATATTTCCATAGCCTTTCTCTCTCCTAAGCTTGAGAAAGAAGAAAAGGCAAGGAGGAAGAAGAAGGAGATTCCGCCATTGACGGAGCTCCGGAGCTCCGATTCGCGAGACGTTTCCAGATCTGGAAAGTGCAGCCCGGTGCGGTTCTTTACCTCCGATTGGAATCTCGGATCTATGGAGGGGAAGAGAGCTCCAAGGGTAACGATTCTTTCTCCCGGTCTTAGGACGTGTTCTTTGTCCTCTCTTTCTTTTTCTATGCTTGCATGAGGACTCCCTTTCACCAAATGGGTGAAGTGTAGGATTTCCTCTAGTTCTTCGGAACTCCGGGTCGATTGTGTCCGTCCCCGGCATATTGCATCTAGAAATCTGGTAGTCGTGCGGATTTAGGCATTGTGTGTGAAGCCTATTCGTGGTCGTGAGCCCGAATCGGTGATGCTTGATTTGCGACGTTGCATTTAGGTTAGGCCTAGAATGCGTGCCGGAGAATGACTCCGTGAGATCATCTATAGTATTGCGGGACTTGAGATTAGGCATCGTGTGAAGATCCTAACGAAAGCCCCTTGCTTGGAGAGTGGTGGAATGCAAACCTTCACCACGAAATTGAAGTGAGTCGTTGTATACCTCCTTCGTTGGTTGTTCTATTGAAGCCTAGGGCCACTTGGTTGGTTTAGGTGCGTAACTTATTGTGATTGGGAATGCCCGTCGGTGTTTCCTTGCAATCGGGCCGAGGTAAAGCTACACCCGCATCGTTGTTGTTAACGCGATGATTTGAGCAACGGGCACAAGCTTGTACCGAACCCACACCATGCTTAACGGCGAGACGGGGAAACCTCGGGACGTCGTGTGATCGTGGGATAGACCTGTTTGGGAGGGTTCCTCCAATAGGTAAATGCTCAAGTGTTCACTAAGCTCTTTAGCTAAGCTGGTTACGTGTGGTCGTGAGAACCCGCGGTTGGTTTTGGATTGATGTTATGATTAGCCTCATGCGTTGCTTAGGCGGTTGTGGGGAACCTTCAGGTGAACCCAACCAATAACATGTGCATTCCCAGGATCAACTCTATTTGTTGCTACACCTAGAAGATTGATTGTGCTTGAAACCTCACCTTATGTAGTTTGCACCTTCCTTAGTACTACTTGCTGCTTGTATGACTTGTTTGCAGGGAAGAAGCTCCGCCACCCCGGGAAAGGGGTGGGGTCGTTATAATTTGGTCAGCTGTGCTGACCATTACTTTGTTTGCCACCTCTTGGTGGAATCTTCTTATGCAGGTGCAGGTGAGCCTAGCGGGAAATAGCGGGCGGTGGCCCTTTTTGCTGCGTTGGCCCTCGAAGGCCAGCCTTTTTTCTGCTTTTCATGTATTGCCGCCCTGCGTGCCGAAGTATGTTTAGGAGTTTTGTACATTTTGGAATGTAAGGCCTTAAGGCCGTAACTCTACACTTTATTGTTTCATTCCTGTGATAGTGGACTATTCTAAAAGAAATGTTAAATCTTTATGTTTCCGCTTATGTTTAGTATACTCTGGTGTAGTTCTTTTCTTTATATCTCCTTTTAACACCTAGCTAGTGTGGTTAGTATAGCGTGGGGTCCCGGCCGGACCTACTGTTATATTATTTGTACTAGCAGGGTGTTACAAACACAACACACACAAATAACAGATGTATAGTGGTTCCTCAAAGCAGGGTGTCTTGAGTAGTCCACTCTCCCTCTGCGCCTTTCTAGCTATGTGCTAGGGTCGGCAAATTCCACCAAATACTCAGGCCCGTAAGCCTTATAAACTTAGGCCCTCAAGCCCTACACTCAGGCCCTCAAGCCCTACAAGTCTCAGGCCCTCAAGCCCTACAAATCTCAGGCCCTCAAGCCCTACACTCAGGCCCTCAGGACCTACAAATCTCAGATCTAAAATAGATCATAAAGCTCAGGCCCTCAGGCCTTACAGAGAAACAAAGAAATGATACAAGAACTTTATTTAGCTGGATGAATATCGGCTTCTTGGACTTGAAGAGAATGCTTTTGATCTTCACATGGACAGCACACACTTCTCTTCAATCCTTTCTAGAACACTTCTTATCAGTCGATATTGCTAAATTGAAACTTGTAGAACTTGATTCAGAATGTATGGTTCTCTAGTTCTTGTTCCTTCTTCTCGCAACTGTATTAACGTTCAATTGAAAAGTTTATGAGTATTCTCTGCGTTCAATTAGGGCAGACACTTATTCCCTTTATATCTCTGAGGAGCCATCTAACGGTTTCCTAGAATGTACCGTAAGTGTCAGGAGTCCATTCCTTAACGGAACGCGTTGATTGGACCATCATGCGCCGACATTAAATACATACAGCGCGATATGAAATGTCTTGACCCGTCTCAACGATATTTGCAACGTCTCGATGACATATCTTGTCGTTAATACGATCCATCTTGGACTTGGACAATTCTTCAAGTCTTCTTCAGAGAATGATATCTCGACGATACTTGATATCATAGCTCTACTTGCACTTAAGACGATATGAAGATGTCATTGTAATCTTATTGGTAACTTCTGGTCTTCTCAAAGATGTCGTTGAAACCATACTTTCTTTTCGGCGATATCGTCTTGATCATTCTTATTTCTCGTCGATATCGTTTTGATCATTTCGACGATAATCCATTCTTCTTCTATCGGCTGCCTTTACAAGTTCTTTCTTAATCTTCTCAGTGATAAGACTTCTTTACAACGATGTCGTCGACACTACCGAATACTTTGACTTTAGCCTTTCAGCGATATCGTCGTGAGATACAGATCGACACGATGATATTTAACTCAATTGATTCTTCTTGTTCTTTACGACGATATCGTCGTGTGAGCTTTGCTGTCACAACGATATCGTCGAGTTGTCCATATTATTTCGACGATAACTATTTTGATCCTTCAGCTTATCTCTGTATGCAATCTTGACGATGTATTAGTGATTTATTCGATGATATGTCCAGTCCTTCTCGACGATATTGTAGTTAGTGGAATTCGAGAAGTACTGGACATATTGTTTAATCTCTGCAAGCATAAACTGAACACACCATCAAATACATAAAGCTTTTATCATTGACTTGAGCACTTCTTCAAATCAGGAACATTGATGGGCACTATTCCCAACATGTAAGATAAGCAGGATCACGACAATAATGATTATGTTGCGGCCTCTGCTACTGGAGATCTTTTTTATCATGAATGGAAAATTTTAAATATGATGCTACAACTTGAATGGTAGATAGTCGATCCTCACTTCATGCTACATGTTGGAATTATGTTATTTTCTTGTATTTTATTCTTTACTGACCCTGATGTATCTTCCTCCTATATATAGGAGAGAACATCGTTTCAATTAATCAATTTCACAATTCTATTTTCCAACACGGTATCAGAGCCAGCCATAACTTAATTTTTTCGCTCGTCCGTTTTCCGCGACCTCGCTATCGACTACAAATCTCGTCGATTCGTCGACTGCATCCCCGCAAGGTCCCACGGATTCGAAGACAGCATCCACTCCCTCGCTTGCCTGCCGACTGCGTCCCCTCCTTCAATCGCCTGCCTACCGTGCGTCGTCGACCCCTAGCGCAAACCTCCGCTCCCGCTTCCTTCCGCAAGCACCGTTGGCGTCGTCCGTTCTCCTCCTCCGCATGGCTTCTTGAGCCATTTTAAGCCTGCTTCATGCAGGGATTGTTCCTCAGGCGTCTGTTTACCCTTCTTGTGGGGATGTCTCTTCCTCTTCATGTGTGATTGCGCTCATCTATTGTTACTCCTCTTTCTATGAGTGAGACTCCTCTACTTTAGCAGCTCGGTGTTTTCTTTTCCTCGTTTGCTATGTCGGGAAGTGGTGAAACTCCAGATGTCTCCTCAGGAGGGAGTGCCCCTCAAGATTCTTTGCCTTCTACTGGATCTCTTCATGCCACCCATGATCACGAGACTCCTCAGATCACTACCATTAAGTTCGATGGAACCAATTATCTCTCGTGGGTTCGTTCTGTTACTTTGGCGCTCAAGAGCCTCTATCTGTTTAGCTACAACAGTGGTACTACAAGGGAATCTACTACCACCTCTCCGGATTGGGCCCAATGGGAATCCGAGAACTCCTTAGTTATGTCGTGGCTGACCAACTCTATGCAGGAGTCTAGTGCCCTCAAATACCTATTTCTGGACATTATGGTTGACATTTGGAAGCGTGTCAAGATTACCTATTCTTGTTGTGGGAATGCCGCTTAGATTTTTCAATTGCGGTGGTAAATTTTTCTTTTGCGCCAAGGGGATCCCCCCCTAAGCCTACTACCTAGAGATTACCCAGCTTTACCAACAATATGATCATTTCGATTCGCTTACTCTTGTCTCCCCAGAGGATAAGGTGTTGGTCTGTGCAGGGGAGGAACACAACCGGATTTTCGAGTTTCTTCATGGTCTCCACCGTGACCTCGATCCCATCAGTGTTCAGATTCTTGGGCACACTCCTCTCCCTTCCCTACCTAAGGTGAATAGTTTGGTTCAACAAGAATATGATCATCGGCAGACTCATCTACCAGACACTGTTGTTGAGGGCTCTTCCCTTGCTGCTCGGTTCAGTCCCGATGGACGCTCTATCTATCACTCTAGGCCCAAGTCTATGAACAAGGACCATTTGACATGTGACTATTATGGGAAAGCACACCATACTTGGGACACTTGCTTTAAGCTTCATGGCTTTCCTCCTCACAGGGGTCCTACTACTCGCAGGGGTCCTACCCGAGCTTCCTCCTCGAGTTTCTTACATGTAGAAAACAAGGGCACTTTGCCCATGAATGTCCTGAAGAGCAAAAGGACAGAAGCAGCAACAAGAAGGAGCATAAGAAGAAGTCCTTCAGGAAGAAGGACAAGAAGAAGGTAAAAGGCTTCATATCTGGAACCTGGAGTGACTCAGAATCTGAGTCACACTCCTCTTCAACTGACAGTAATGAAGAATGTGCTGCTGAAGAAGCCTGCCTAATGGCTTTAGAAGATTCAACTTCTGAACAAGATCAGGTAACCTTATTTGATGATTTTGATTTTACTTCAGAAGACTTTAAAAACTGCTTTAAAGATTTTTGTCAAGACAATCTTGAAAATCAAAATGAACTTAAACATTTAGGGAAGAACTAGAAGACCTTAGGGAAGAAAATTTGTATTCTGCTAACTATAACATGAAAAATTAAATATATAAAAAGGAAATAAAAATAAATGATTTGACAACTGAGAATACAACTTTAAAAGAAGAGCTTACAAAGGCAAAAGCTCAAAGGCTTTGAAGACTCACTCAAAGAGAGGAGTCAAAAGCTCAAAGATATTACACAAAATCTCTCTAAGAGACCTAGATATCTTGGTCTAGGAGCAGAATCATCCACTAGCACAACAATTTCTAGCAAACCAGCCTGGAAAAATCCATTAGGCATGATACAAAAGCTTAATCGGGCCAAAATAACGACATACTTCACTCTCACGCAAAAGAACAATTCTATGCCCATGCTTCAAGAATCGCTTGGGGAAAGTTCTTAGCCCCCGAGAAAGATTATCCTTCCTCCCGACTCAAACAATACTAGTCTAACAATAATTTACACACATCCCTATGCTACCATTTGATTCACACTGGATTCACCATTTGAGTAGAGTAAATAGTATCTACACTAATAGAAATATATGATAATAAAAGTATAAAAAGAAATCTAATCTACACAAATCTCTACACTCACATGAGTACTTGACTAGGAACACCGGAGTCAACATTTTACTCCACTACATAATTTAAATGTCAACACAATGATTTTCCCAATCACCCAAAGGAATGAGTTCAACTTATGACGTGCCAACAACTAAGTACACGCTCAAGTGGGTGTTGTGGTGTGCAAAGAAAATGAATAAATCATCTTAAATAAAAGCTTCTAGCATGCTATGCAATAATGCACGTGAGTGGGTACATAAAATGACTCTCCCCAAGACTTAAACTAACGAATCCAACACAATATATGGCTATGAAATTTAAAATAAAGCTAAGGGAAGAGAGTACCCAAAGCTCAGCAAGTGAGCATACCAGAAGACGCATGTAACCCAATACAAAACTGCAGCATCCCCGTACCAAAAATGAACCTGCAGGGGTGAGCTCCTCCAAAACAAAAGAAAACAAACAAACTAAAAAAGAAATACAACTAACTAAACAAACTTGATAAAATAAAAATGCAGAAAAAAGTAAGTTAACTACTTGGGTTATTGTCCTCCCAGCACGACTTATTCAAAACTTTAAGAGTTCTAGCTGATGGGAGTATGGAATGAGAAGTCAACATGTAACTGTTCTAATTTGCGTGTCGGTAGCGGGTACCGATACGGCGACAGAACAATTACTCCCCTACCTAAATATAAATAATACCCGTGCTTCACAGGTAGAGGGAATAAAATGTTAGAAGAGAAAGAGTACTCCTCACAAATCTCACCAAAAGCATCCATTCCCAGTAAGGTGTCATCTTCAGGGAGGCGGCAGGAAGAGAAGGCAATGAATGAGGTTTCCTCTATGGAGGAGGGATCAACCTCCTCACAAGAGAGGATACACTCATCATTGACTTGAGCAAAATACTCCAAGTCCTCCTGAAGTACCTGTGGAGGCTCAATCTGCATAGGCTCGGATGAAGAAGGGGGTCAGGAAATAAAAGAGAAGAATGACTTAAATAATCATCAATCGGGGGAGTGGTCCCAGTCTCACTCCCAGCAGGATCCAAGCATAGATCACTGTTAGTATCATATGAGTCATAGCGAGGGGAGTCTGAATGCTCGAGGTCCTCGGTGTTGAGTTGGACCTCCTCTTCCGATAAGGAAGTGCAAACCTCCTCATCAGAAAGGGTTTCCTCCTCATCTCACCTCACCGTTTCATCGTGTTCCAAGGAGTCACACTCCCCATCGGAGAGAATAACATCCTCGTCCCACTTTGGCGCATCCTCAGGCTTCGAATGAACTTCCTGCCTAACATCATCAACCAACTCACAAAAAATAGGTGCAGAAAGTTCTTGCAAAGAAAGCGGAGGAACAAAGGTAATAACATCATTAGAGAAAATGTACACAGGTTCCTCCGGGGGTGAATCCAAAAGGAGTGACGAATGCGCCGGGAGAGAAATCTCCACCATTTCGCCACACCGATCAGCAGAAAGTCTGATGGGCATATCCGCAGTAGTCCCCCATAGACAAGGTGGTACTGCGAATATATCATCAGAATCAGAATGAGCACCTAAATGAGAGGTGGATGGAACGATAAGAATATCAGGTTCATCATGCTCCTTCATTTGGCGCTGAAATTCTGCGCAATCTTTCATTGCATGCTCGGTGCTACGACAATATAAACACCATTTTCCATTACTCCTCGGTCCAGACGGGGTCAGAGAGGATTATAAAAATGGTAAATGAGGTGAAGAAGAGTGACCATAAGACTTGGGTATGGTGTATGAAGTACTGTAAGAGGACGGTGCTCCATACACTGGGCCTCGAGAATTATGCCCACTATCTCCAATGGGGCATTTATCACAAGAATGATTATAATCTCCACACCATCTACAATGGATATTAAAAGCAGAAAACATGGTGTAGTGGGGGAGAATTCACCAACAGATAAAATTTCTTTGCAAAAATTAACTACACACATGAAAATAAAAAAATTGATGCCAAAAACATGATGCGCAGAACTAGCGCACCGCTATAGGTGATAGTAAGACTACGACACAAAATGACAGTGTACCGATCATTCAAGTCATATAAAATGGGAGAAACTCCCCAAGTATCGATCTCAGAGGAACATAGTAAGGTGGAGTTATCTACCGAGGAAGGACTTGAGATTGAATTCCTTTAGATTAGATGGATTGCGGAAGGGCTGGATAGGTTTATGGAAAACAAATAAAATAAACTAAATTAACACTACTTTGCAGGCCGCTATGCACTGCTTCACCGGGCGGATGGAAACTATGCAGGCCGCTATGCACTGATTCGCAAGGCGGATGGACAAGTAGGCAAGCGGACGAGGTGAGTGTAACTGCAGAAAGGTTTGAGGGCCGTTAGCACCTCTTTGCTAGGCGGATGGATTACATGGGCCGCTATGCACCGCTTCGCTGCGCGGATGGAAGAGTAGGCTTGCAGATGGAATGGTTCGCGCCGGCAGAGTCGAGGTGGATTATACGGGCCGTTAGCACCGCTTAGCCTGGCGGATGGAAGAGTAGGCTCATGTAGTGGAAGAGTAGTCAAGCGGAATGCAATGGAGGGTGATGGCAAAGTGGAGGATGGAATGGGGGCACTCCTCACTTGCATAAACCACAAAGATAACTTCATATAGACATGAAATATACTAAATAACATAACAAGGTTTAGCTCACATTATTCATACACAAAAATGATAAAGGAAAACAGTACTACAATATGAAGGGGGTGAGATTACAACCAAATGGGCGGAGACTCATCAGAGATTCACGGCCAGAATCTAGGGTTGTCAATCCTTGTCCGAGCTTGGGCTCCAACTGCCCTCCAGTGTCAGGAAGAGCTGCCACCTTCTTCTACTATACCCATCTTCTCTGTTAATCATCTTCGATTCCGACCTAACCGAAGAACTTCATATATGCAGCAAGCAATCCATCAAAATGGATCTTTGGAGGTGCACGAACAATGGAGGAGGCCAAGAGGATGCTCCGTCTTTAGATTTACAAGAGAATGGCGACCGGAGCTCCTCCTGAAGGTGGGCAGCGATGGAGAGGCGAAACGATGCTCCAAAATGATCTGGTCTGCCCTAAAATCACAGATCCTGCATTTTTATAGGCGCAAAATTAAACAGCGTGCACGATCAGTGGCACACGACTAGTGGTCGTGCACGAAGAAATGCTACTGATCATGCACGGATAACCTGTAGCAGAATATAGAATGCCAAAATAACGCACGGGCAGTGGTCGTGCGAGAAGGAATCCAGTGATCATGCGAACTGCTCAGGTGAAAAATGGAGGAATGCGTACAACCAGTGGTCGTGCCCCTGATCGTACGCGAATAAAATTGCACGACCAGTGATCTAATAGCCTAAAATTGGCCCAACCCAACTCCGAGCATCCACACAACCCCTTTACCTGCAGGAAATCATCCAGGACCACTGGTAGTGGCAAAATAATATCCAATCCAAGCATTCACAAAGATCTATATAACTATAAAAATGAGCTGAATACAAGGGTAGGATAAAAGACACCAAAACAGGCTTAAATGTGCACTTCACGCTGAAATACACAATGTGATCAAATAGAAGCATTTATGAGCAATTAGTGAAGTACATTGGCAAGATAAACGACTCGGATGAGTCCGAAAATAGCTATATAAACTAGACTCATCAATCCTCCTCCAACCCCTCGCTCCTCCCCAGCTATGAGGACAACATCTCTCATCATGCTGCAAGAGGAATGCCCAGTTGAGATGGTCTCAGTGCGTAACCCCCCTACCCCGATGCTGGCGAAGCTAATATGTCAACCGCTAATCCAGAACCCTTCCGCCCGGGGAAGAGAAAATCTCTACATCCCCCCAGCCAGCAATTTGCGGGTCAGTCCACATCCCGCCACCAGCGCCCGGACGACGAACCCGTGCTAGGTCAGTTTTCTCACTCGCTATGACACTGTATTCCTAGACCATCGACTGAAACTCACTCACAGCTTGCTCTCGCAGATTACCGAGAGGCCTCGCCGATGGACCCCAGTACAAGGAGGAGGGGATTTTTTCTCCCCCACCCTCTCCTAAAGACCTTTTAGATATCTTGGGAGATCTTGCCGACCTTGAGACAATGAAGGAGCGAATGACGGAAGTTCTCGGCAAGCTCACCTGGATACTAAAGGACCGTGCCAGCTAGATTGACGCACTCTCCCTTGGATTTGGATCCATATTTCCTGGTAGTGCTCCTTGCTGACGCTCAGAGAACATCTTCGCTAGCTGACCCACTTGATTCTCTAAATTTTTGATCGATCCGGTGAGGTTCCGGATGTTCATTTCATTTGTAGCAATATATTTTGCAAAGACCTCTTCAAGCGGAGAGGGCATTTGCTGTTGCGGCGGAAAACTGGGTGGATTAAAGTTTAGAGGGGGAGTTAAATTAAGAAGTTGATTAGGGGGGTTGATTCATATTTAAAGGACGCTGAGCATTTCCTTGGTTGCTCCATAAGAAATTCGGATGGTTTTTATAACCCGCATTGTAGGTGTTGTTGTACGGAGCGGAGTTCGGGTTATAGGAAGGCCGAGGTGGATTTCCCATGTAGTCAACCTGCTCTTCAATTAAAATATTATTAGCCCAAGGAGGAGTGGCGGAGGAAGCAGACATCTTCGCCACTTGCTTTGTTAAGCGCACAACTTGTAAAGCCAAATTATAATTAGCGTCTATTTCAAAAATTCCGGCTGGCTTATTAGGCCGCGCTCGGGGCAAGTTCCATTGATAAGCATTCGTGGCCATTGCCTCAAAAAGCTCTTGAGTGGCCTCCAAGTTTTTTTTATTTAATGTACCCCGGCGGCCGCATCAATCATTTGCCTAGTTTGGAATTCAAGCCATTATAAAAGTTTTGCACTTGTTTCCAAGTGGGAAGTGCATGGTGAGGGCATCTATGCAAAAGCTCCTTAAAGCCATCCCATGTATTATAGAGAGTCTCTGAGTCGATTTGCATAAATGACGCAATATCTGTTCGCAATTTGGCGGTCTTTGCAGGCGGGAAATATTTAGTGAGAAATTTTTCCGCCATATCGGCCTATGTAGTGATGGACTCCCTAGGAAGTGAGCCCAACCACTGCTTGGCCCTAGACAGCAAAGAAAAAGGAAAAATACATAATCGAATGGCGTTAGCTGTGATCCCCTTAATTTTAAACGTGTCGTAGATTTCGAGAAAATTAGAAATATGACAGTTTGGATCATCGTTCGGCTGACCATCGAAGGTCACTGATTGCTGCACCATTTGTATGATGTTGGACTTAATCTCAAAGTTATTGTTTGCCACCGCGGGGTGAACAGTACTTGACTGTGTGCCTTCTATATTTGGTCGAGCATAATAGTACATGGTCTGTTGCGCGGCCTCATTAGGATTTTGCGCGTTAGGGTTAGGAAGATTAAGATTGGGATCCATATTTGTTGTGTTAGTGTCCCCGATCGACCCATCAAATAATAATTGTATTTCCTGATCACGAGAATGGCGGCGCCGTGAAAGGGTTCGCTCGATCTCTGGATCAAAAGGAATATTCGAAGTGCTACCTTGGGTCATACACTAAAAATGAAAAAGGGAAAGAAGAAAGAGAAAAAGAGAAAAGAGAGAATAATAAAACTAAAAATAAAGAAAGAGGAAAACTTGATTGTTATAATTTTTTTCAGGCGGATTAAGTTAGTCTTGGATTTCCTGAGGTATGCCCTATGAGGGGTTCTCACCGGTACTAGGCGGTGCGATGGGATGATATCCCAAACGTCCCTTTCCAAGATTTAAATTACCCCATTAAGATTTTCGAAATTAGAAAAAGTAAAATAAAATAACATGATAAAATTAATTGCTATCCTCTTTTCAAAATGTCTACGCAAAATCCCCGGCAATGGCGCCAAAAACTTGATATAGAAATTTTGGATTTAAGTTAAGCGAATGATTAAAGATGTTTTCCAAAACTATATTCGATGAAGGCAAGTGTACCTTATCGTCTATAATATAGGATATTATAGAAATACCAAGGTCGTATTCCTCGAGGCGTGTTGATTACTTCTACTTTGAGGAAATCACTATTATATTATCTATTAATTTTTGAGGTTTTGTTTTAATTAGCTAAAAAGAGACAATTTGCAATCTAAAAGAAAGGTTTAAACGATGGTAAAAAGATTAGCGCTCAATCTAAAATCACCTTGGAGTGAGAATAATCAAGTGAAGAAAAAATTCCATTTAGTTAAACTACTTGTCGTGGAGGTTCCCGAAGCTTGAACATGCCTCTCAAGGTTAATGCCCAACTAAGTTTAGGAAAAATCAACCGAACTCTCGTCCTATAATTGATTACCTAACACTTGGTTTACGTTGTGAACCCCACTATTGGATTTGACTCCAATACGGGGGATTTACATCATCCTCTCTCGAGGGGTGCATGCAACTCTCTTTACCCTTGAGTGATCGATTCATACTTTGATCCTCTCGGCTAGATAAGTATTAAAATTTAAGCGAAAACCATATATCAAAAATTTGGTCTCACTATTTAAAAAGCAAGGGTAATTCAATTGTTTACAAAAATGGAAAAAAGAGGGCTAGAAAATCATAACTTGATTATCTCATCCTCGGATCATTTTGATTATTTAAAATGTAACATTTGCAACCAATGATTCTAAAATATGAAATAGTTGGTTGTTTGCCTTTCAGAACTTTATAGGGGGTTTTCCCATTAGCCTTATTTGATTCATGCTCTATTCAGAACATAACAAGATGTATTGACCGCCTCAGCCCATAAATATTCTGGGAGTGAGGAGTCACTAAGCAATATTCTGTCAACCTCAATCAAGGTCCTATTCCTTCTCTCATCCACTCCATTTTGTCGCAGAGTTCTGGAAGAGGAAAACTCTTGGATGATACCAAATTCTTGACAAAACTTTGTCATGACACTAGTTTGAAACTCTGTACCATGGTCAGTTCTAGTTTTGACAACAGTACATTGTAATTCATTCTGAATTGACTTGACATAGTTTATATAGACATCTAGAGTATCTGACTTCTTCTTAAGGAAGAACACTCATGTATACTTTGAGTGATCATCAACAATCACAAGGGTATACAACTTCCCTCCTAGGCTCTGAATTGGCAAAGGGCCAAACAAGTCCATATGTAACAGAAATAGACATCTTTCAGTGTCTTTGGAGCAAATGCTTTTAAAGGTGGCCCTTGTTTGCTTACCCATTTGGCCTGCATGATAGGGACCACTTTTAACACATTTTAAATTGAGACTCTTTCTTATAAGGTTTTTAGAAAATAATTTATGCATTGTCTTATAGATAATGTGGGCAAGTTTCTTATGCCATTGAACACAAAGTGACTCACTCTCATTAGCTACAAGACAAACAAGAGATGAAGAACTATTGCAAATAAAATCTAAGCAATAAACATTCTCACTCCCGGTGCCTGAGAGAATGACCACTAAGTCATTTGACATTTTGATCAAGCACTTATGATAGTGGAATTCAATGACATAACCCAAGTCACATAGTTGACTTATGCTTACAAGGTTGTGTTGCAACTCTTCAACATAAGCTACCCTTATTATTGAAACTATGCCATTGGTAATCATACCATAGCCTCTTATGACATCTCTGTTAGATCCTCCAAAGATCACCTTTAGACCCTTCTTTAATGGAGTGTATTCTTTAAGCAAGCTCCTTATTCCATTCATGTGTCTGGAACATCCACTGTCCAAGTTCCATATCTGATTTAGATGGGTACTTGAACTAACCAACAATGTAGAATTTACTTAGCCTTAGGTACCCAATTTGTTTTGGGTCCTAGGTCCTTGTTAGCACCATAATGAATACCTCTTCCTACAACAGCCTTGGCAGGAAAGCTCTTCTTTGCATTAGGCACATTAGGGTTGTGCCAACAATTAATGGCAAAGTATCCCACTTTACCACAACACCAACATTCATGGATGTTGTACCTTCTTTTCTGAGCATTTCTTGAGGTGGAAGGAGCATCAGAATGCTTATGTTTAGTAAAGAAGGTAGCCACATTCTTCCCATCTCTCTCTGCTAAAAGCTGATTGGATCCTCTATGATAATCAGTTCTTCTTGATTGTACCTGCTTAACAGGAACAAATGTCAGCTTGGTAGCTGACATGGTGTGGATGGCATCTAATATGATCAAGTGAGAGTTGATTACAGTATTACCACCAGCCTGCTTCTTTGCTGGAAGGGATTGGGAAGATGTTGCTTCCTTACCCTTGTGTGGGGGGGATGGAGCACCAAACACAAATGGTCTAAGATAGGCCATTTGGATTTCCTCATGGGAGCTTTTGGTGAAAGCAAAGCTGCTATGCCAGCAAACGACAATGGCAAGTGTGTCGTGTCGGAAGTAGAATAGGTTTATAAAAACCAAGGTCGTATAAAAATTCGGGCGAGTTGAATATTTTTACTTTGAAAAAATCTCTATTATCCTATCAATAGAACTTTGGGTTGTTTTGTTATATGAAAAACAAGGTGGATTAAAAAGATGAAAAAAACAATGATTAGAAGGATAACACTCGATCTCGAATCACCTCAGAATGGAAATAAAATAGAAGAAATAAGAAATCTAATTCTCTTAAGAAAATCACTTTTATCGTGGAGGTTACTAAATTCTAAATGCACCTCTCTCGAGGATACGTTCAGCTGAGTTTTGGTTGATCGACCGAACTCTCGTTCTACAATCGAAATCCCTAAAACTCACTTATCGCGGTGAACCCCTCTATTGGATTTGACTCCAATACGAGAGATTTATGTCATCCTCTCTCGAGGGTTGCATGCAACTTTCTTTATCCTTGAGTGATCGATTCAAATCGTGCGCTTCTCGGCTACTAGATTACAAAAACAAGAATGAGAATTATATATCGAAAATATAATCTCAAATCAATAAAATCAAGAAGAAATCTTAAGCAGTTTAAAGAAGACAAAAAGGAGATCTAAATTAACTTTTGATGATTATTACTCCTTGGATCATCTTCATCGAGTACTAATATAAATTTTAGCTACTCATTGAGATACCAAATCAACTAAAATAAAATAGTACATGATAAAAGAAGAAGAGAATGAGGGAATACGAAAAACTATTTTTATTACTTCTAGCAAAAGCACACTACAAGTTATCGAATTGAAAGTTACAATTGTAAAGCGAAAGAGAAGTACAAGAATGCATAAAACAAGAAAACAATACAAAAATGAAGGAATGAACTCCCAAAATTCATCCTTGAAGTTCTGGAGAAGCTGCCTTTAAATAGGCAAAAAGTTGAGGTTATACGCCCTCGGTCACAAGCGTAAGGGGCGTGTTCGAAGCTGCTATGGGAGAGACGCCTTCTGGATTCATTGCAGGCATTATATGCGCGTCATGCCCTAGGTGATGCCCATTACCTAGGGCGTGTAATCTTAAAAATGCGGGCAGTGGGAAATATTTGGCGGGCTGGCGCGTCATTCTGGCGGCAAGAAGTTACACGCCCATGACATTAGAAGTACACGGGCGTGACATTGGCTAATTAGCCTCTGGGCGTGATCTGGGGCTTGATCTGGGCTGGGAATGCATGGTTTTGATCGAACATGGGCGTGACATGGAAATTCATGGGCGTGTACTTGGCAAAATGCACGTCATGGCCGTGGAACATGTTCTGCTGACCTGGAGGCATGCTTTATGTTGACATGCCCTTGGTCACGCCCGTGACCTAGGGCGTGTACTTTGCAATTCTTCTTGGAATGAGCCTAGTATGGCGGCAGTAGGTCTGGAACACATCTTGGGCTGTCATGCCCTAGGTCATGCCCGTGACCTTGGGCACGCACTTGCAATTTTTGCTCAAAGTGCCTACAAAAAACTTGAAAACATAAAATAAGCTTATGTTATCTCATAGAAATGAAAAGAAACAATTTAAATGGGATAATTCATATAAATTAAATAAATTCATTTAAAATAGAATTAAAATTATATTAATGGATGAGTATACAAAGTACTCATCAGCTTTCAAAGCACTTATCCCCATGCCCTTTCTCCCACCATAGTTAGGAGCATATTTCCACTTTCTATATGAGCTTCCATTCTTCCAGTGACCATAGATACTGTCCTGGTCATACCTGTTGGAAGGAAGTAAGACCTTTTGAAAGGTGGTTTGAGGCTTAGCTTTAGCCTTGCTCTTTCCTACATTTCCAACAACTGCTTCCACTCCATTGAAACGCAATCCCCTCTTATTTGTTTGGGAAGTGAAAGTGCCAATGATGGGCAGGACAGATTTGGGCTTAGAGAATTGAGCCACTAAGCTTTTCTCCTTGAGAAGATTCTCTTCAAGATCCTTGATGATCTTATTTTTTTGGCTTATGGTGATCAACTGGATAATTGTAATTTCCTTCAGCTAGCTGATCTCTCTACTCATCTGAGCTAGTTGGGTAACATTCTCAGAGCATTCAGGTTTTGCCTGCTGAAGGGAAGCAATCTCCATATCCTGCCTTTTGGCTAGCTTCTTGCTCTTTTTCAGAGCATCCAAGAAGGCACCATACTTGACAATTAATTGATTGACATCATCTTCAGATTATGAACCACTTTCATCACCAGATGAAGATATTTCAGATTCAGGACTTGTCTCATAATCAGTAGAAGAGATAGAGTGAATTAATTCCTGTTTAGGATCAGAATCTTCCTTACTGTCGTCTACTTCAAATTTGGCCATCAAGCCACATCACCCATTGACATCTTCATCCTCCTCATTGTCACTATTTGAATGTGACAGAGGGGCCATGATGCCTATCCTTGCAGCTGTATAATCTTCATCCTCAGCAGCAACAAACAGCCCTATGAAGGCTTCTTCATCTTTATCAGAATCAGAAGATGATGTGTCTGATTAACTCCATATTTTCCTTTCTTTGTCAGGAAGGACATCTCACCTTTCCTACTCTTGTGGTGAGGATTCTTCTTCTCATCTTTCTCCTTTCTCTTGACTGGACAGTCAACTATAACATATCCAGGTTTGCTGCAACAATAATAAATCATATTATTTGAAACATGTTTACTGGGTTTAGATTCATACCTTTCTCCCTTGGAGTGCATCTTCCCAGCCTTGTTGTAATCCTTCTTGGGATATGAAGAGGAGGAAGGCCTATTCTTCCATTGTTTCCTCTTCATCAATTTCTTGAAATGCATGGAGAAGGTAGTAAACTCACCATCTGACAAGTTGCTGGCAGATGTGCTGGAATCAGAACTTTCTGAGTCAGCTGGCCTTCTTGTAAGAGAGGGAATTCTCTCCTTGCTCTTCTTGGATCCCTCAGCTTTAAGAGCCATGGATCTTTCCTTGGATTGAGTCCTGCTGAAGGTCTCCTCCTCCTTCCTTGCAGATAGCTGCATCTCATATGAGAACAGCTTTCCAAATAGAGTATGTGTAGGAGTGTCAGTCAGTTTGGCCCCTTCCCTTATGGCATAGATCTTTGTGTCCCAGTCTCTAGTTAGAGACCTTAGGAACTTGTGATTCAACTCATAATTGCTAAAAACCCTCCCATAGGCCATTAGCTCATTGACCACCCTGAAGAGTCTTTCATAGTAGATAGTTATGATTTCCAGGCTGTGCTTCCTGAAGGCTTCATAGTCCTAGTTGAGGAGGGATTTCCTATCATCCCTCACTTCTACAGTACCTTCCATATACACTATAAGTGTATCCCATAATTCCTTGGCAGTTTCACAGTGCACCATGTTTTGGAAGGTGGAATCATCAATTGCACTTACTATTATATTTTGAGCTCTTTTATTTATAGTAGCAAGGGAAATTTCATCCTTAGTTATTTTAGCATAAGTCTTGGGCACTTGCTCAGTTAGTGTTGAAAATGTTGAAGTGGAAGTTTGTGAAGTTGGCGGTCTAGGGGGGAGACCGCGCGGTCTGGTCTGACCGCTCGGTCTTGCGGTCTCCTCTGGCGGTCTGACCTCTCTGGTCTAGCTGCGGGCTTCTCGGCGAGACCGTTGTTCTTCTGTCCAAGGGTGCCGAGGTGTGGCCGCGCGGCCTGGTCGTGTGACCGCGTGGCGGAGCAGGTTTCTGCCTGGTAAGGGCGGCGCGCGGTCTGGTGCTTGAGACCACATGGTGCGGGCAGCCCGGTCTAGAGGTTGTCTGGGTTCTTTGTGGTGCGCGCGTACTAAGGTCTTCTTAGTCGCGCGGTCTCTGGTTTGTGTTCGCATGGATGGTCTTTCGGCGATCAGCTGACATATGCGGTCACAGGTGTTTGGTAGACTTGGCGGGCTGTTGTCCTAGTCGGTCTGGTGTGTTCGCGGTCTCTAGAGGAGGTCGGGTGGCGAACACAGGTGGTGAGCGACATGACCGGGCGAGTTGTCATGATCGCGCAGCTTCTGTTGAAGTCGGCGAGCTCACTAAGCAGGAGGATCTTTTGCTGGTCGCGCGAGTTGACCAGTCTGGTCGCGCGGTCAAGGGGTGGTGATCCTATCTCATAGGGTGTTGACTGGATCAGGTCTCACGCCTATAAATAGGAGCCACTGTAGCAGCAAATATATCGCACCAAGTGTAAGCTGAGCTCGCGACCTATTCTTGGGGTCTCTTTTTGTGACCGACCGGTTAGCTGATCGAACTTGTTTTGTTCATCTTCTGCGGATAGTGCGGGTAGCAGCGGTCACCTCCTCTTCTGAAGGAGTTCGGGCAGTCTCGCGGCTTGAAGTGCGGGTTGCTGGAGTTTGGGAGGATCAGTGGAGTCCAGGAGTTCACATGGTTCTCAGTTGGTGTTGTTCAAGGCGCAGGCAGGCAGTTCGGGCGGTCTTGTTTTCTATCCGGGCGGACTGTCAGGTCGAGCGGTTAGGCGGTCTCAGTTAGTCAGACCGCTGGTTTTCCTTTCTGTTGCTTTTCTCTTCTGTTTTGTGTACTGGAGAAATCATATCTCGCCATGTATACCTGCCCTGTAATGAAGAACTTTGCTTGATCAAAAAAGATTGTTTTTTATTCATGTGCTTCTGGTTGATTGGCTTGAACTTTTAGTTATACAATTTCTGCTCACTCCTAGATCTACGGAAAATTTCACATGGTATCAGAGCTAGGTTGGAGTGGATAGAGCAGTGAATAACTAAAAGTTGTCATCGCCTTTGTGAAGAAGGAACCAGTGGTAGAGCCATGGAAGCAAGGGGAATTGAGATGCTTACATCGACTAACTTTAAGAAGTGGAAGTCGTGTATGCAAAGTTATCTTCTGGGTGAGGACCTCTGGGAGGTAGTTGGAGGAGAGAGCACGGAGGAAGTTATTCTGATTGGGGATAACGGTCATGAGGTGATGAGCTGGAAGCGGATTAATGCCAAAGCGGAGTTCGCCCTAAAGAGGGCAATATCACCTGACTTGTTTGATCACATTTTGGGGTGTGGATCAGCTGCAGAGATTTGGAGAGCCCTGGATGGGCTGTTTAACAAGAAGAATGTGGCAAGACTTCAATTCCTAGAGATTGAGCTGGCCAGATCGGCTCAAGATGACCTTTCTATCTCTACGTTCTTCTTGAAGATGAAGAACTTGTGCGCTAAGATTTCAGCGCTGGATCCTGATGAGCCAATTTCTGAGGCGAAGCTGAAGAGGCACATCTTCCGTGGCTTGCGGAAGGAATATGTTGCCTTTGTGATGTCGGTGCAGGGTTGGGCAAATCAGCCGTCTCTGCTGGAGCTGGAAAATCGGCTTGCTTTGCAGGAGAGTCTGGCAAGGCAGCTGGCGGGGGTGTCAGTGTCTGGGGGAGATGGCGAAGTTCTCTTCACGGGAAAGAAGAAGAAGTTGTATAAGAAGAAGACCGCTGGAGGAGGCAATGGGCCTTCAACTTCTGGACAGTAGGAGAGGGGTTATGCTCCTAAGGCTGAAGGGAAGAAGAAGGGAGAAGGTCCCAAGTGCTTCAGGTGCGGAAAGGTTGGTCACATCAGGAAGGATTGCCGGGTGAATCTTTAGCCGGGGCATGCTGCTGCAGGAAAGGAGGAAGCTGAGGTCAGACAGACTAATGGAGGATGGGGAGGAGCCTTCTCAGCATTTGTTGGAGCTGCGGTTCCTATCAACTATCAGGACTGGATCGTGGACTCGGGGTGTTGTCATCATCTCACCGGAGATGAGTCGAAGCTTTCTTCAGCTCACCCGTACTCAGGTAATGATGCCATTATTACTGCTGATAATACCGTGCATGCTGTCGAGAAGGTGGGGGTGATGCACAAATCTCGCACACCGCTATAGGCGGTAGCTCGACTGCGACACGAAACGGCAGTGTACCGATCGTTCAAGTAATATAAAATGTGGGAGTGAATCCCCAAGTATCGATCTCGGAAGGAACACAGTAAGGTGGAGTTTACAATCGAGGAAGGACTTGAGATCGAAGTCCTTTATGTCGGATGGATGCGGAAACGGGGGGTTTTGGATTGTGGAAATAAAATAAAAGCTATCAACTACTCCTATGCAATGCCGCTATGCAATGCTTCGCTTGGCGGGATGGAGACTAGGCAGGCCTTGAACGCGCTGCGTCGCAAGGGCGGATGGACGAGTAGGCAAGCGGAATCGAACTGTGCAGGCCTTGAGCGCACTGCTTCGTTGGGCGAATGGATTACACGGGCCGCTATGCCACGCTTCGCTAGGCGGATGGAAGAGTAGGCTAGCGGATGGAGTGGAGAGAACGGCGGAATGAGGGTCGCAAGCACCTCTTCGCAAAGCACACCACTAACAATTGTTAGGGCGGCACAACACAACTAACAATCCACACCACAAGGCACACCTCAAATGAACATATAACAAGATTACTCAATCACATAGACATGATTTCATACTAATGTTAACCAATAAAAGTACACTTCATCAAACATATAAGAAATCTAACTAAACTATCAACTACAAGAGGAGGTGAGTGTGCGAAATCGACCGACTCTAAAGTCTTGTTGAGGATTCACGGAAGGAATCGTCGGGTTATCAATCCGCGTCCAAGCTCGGTCCTCAACTGCGTCTGGGGTAGAGAGAGCTGTCACTACTCTCCAATGGACCCGTCTTCTTCGTGTCACGAACCGGTGGAATGATCATAAGCTGCTTCGATCTTGAATGTGAAAGCTAGGTTGACTCCCTTCTTGAAGCTCTTGGATGAAGGAGATGGCTGAGAGGAAGCTCCGGCGAAGATTTGGCGTTGAAAGCTTACCCGGAGCTCCTCCTTAAGGTGGGTGGAGCTGGAGGGGTCGGAACTCCCTGAAATAGGCGGAAAACGGCGGACTTGAAGCGATGCCGACCTAAAATCGCGCTTGCCTATTTATAGGAGGAGCAGGAAATAAACACCGCGCACGATCAGGCGCACGACCAATGGTCGTGCGCGAAGGAATGCCTCTGATCGTGCGCGAAGAACCTGTAGCATAGTCCCGGACTGCAAAATAGCGCATGGTCAGTGGCGCACGACCAGTGGTCGTGCGCGAAGGAGGCCAATGATCGTGCGCCGACGCTCGATCTTGGAAGGGAATTAACGCACGACCAGTGGTCGTGCGCCTGGTCGTGCGCGAAGGAAAACGCACGACCAGTGGCTTTTTCGACCGAAAATCCCCCAGAACCCATCCCGAGTGTCGCACAACCCTTGGACCTGCATGAAAATATACTAGATCACAGAAATACATGAAATCACACCAAGATGGGGCATAAATGTGCACTAAGCAATGAAATGGGCAATGTGATCAAATAGAATTGAATATAGGCCTAAAGTGAAGTGCAAGTGCATGAAAACTAGCCCAGATGAGTCCGGAAATCACTATATAAACTGGACTCATCACACCCCCAGACTTACCTATTTGCACGTCCCGAGCAAACACATCCTAAGCAGTCGGGGAAAAAATAAATAGCTAGCTTAAAATTACACCGAGGAGTACCATGCGAAGTCGCGTGCCCAAGTGCATAGAGAAATAGTAGATACGGTTTCTAATTATACCCATAGTTTATATATTTCTAATGGAGTAAATAAATATTACTACTACTCATAAAAGTGAATCACGGTGAATCAATCGGTCACGCATACGGGGAAAGTAAAATACATGCTGAGATGAGCATTGCCCAGGCAGGGGTTTGGGACAAACTCCACCAAAATCCATCGGTGTCGGCGACCATAAGCTCGCCCGGTCACAATCACTCCACGACACTAGATTAGTTCAGAGCGTGAGTCGGTAGGACTTAAGGTTTTTCATGGGGCTTGGGTTACGGTGAGGTAAACAATGATAAACAGGACGGCTTAAAGCACCCAACCCAAATGAGCTTAAACAATAACTCTATCCCCGGAGCAACTAAAACACGCGGATGCACCACACCCCAGACTTGGATTTGAACGCATGGGTGAGTACACCGCCTACTCCAAAATACATATCTCAAAGAGATTTTCAATTTAACCCCTGCTCATTTTTCTTTTCCCTTTTTTTCATTTCTTTTTTGAATTATATATTTTTTTAAATTCAGCAAATGTTCAAGGGAGTACAACCACATCTCCCAATTTAACATCACCACATCAACATTCCAAAATACAAATTTGAAAACAGCTAAAGCTCAGCTTTGGGTATGTGACTAGGATCGGCTTTTTGGTTTTGGTGGAATAAAATGTGGGGCTGAATCAAAGGGATGGGGTAGGCACAAATGGGCTAACGAGGATAAGATATTAGGATTGGCACAAAAGCTCAACCGGGCCAAAATGATGGCCTACGTCATTCTTGCGCAACAGAATTATCCTATGCCAATGTTTCAAGAATCGCTTGGGGCGAGTTCTTAGTCACCGAGAAAGGTTATCCTTCCTCCCGGCTCAAGCAATACACGTCTAGCGATAATTTACACACACACATATGCTACCTTTTGCTTCAAACCGGATTCACCATTTGAGTAGAGCAAACATTATTTACACTAATAGAAATGTATAAGACTAATAGTATAAAAAGGAATCTAATCTACACAAATCTCTATGCTCACAAAAGCATTAGACTAGGAACACCGGAGTCAACATTTTACTCCACTGTATAATTTAAAAGCCAGCACAATGATTTGCCCGAACCTTACTCAAGAAATGAGTTTAGCTTGCGGCACGCAAACAGCTAAGCAAACGCACAAGTGGGTGCAAGTGGTGTGTGATGCAATGATCTGAACAAAATAAATCAATAAAAGCTTCTAGTATGCATATGCAGTGTGCACGTGAGCGGGTAAACACAACTACTCCCCCCCGGACTTAAACTATGCATTAAGATATTCTAAAACAAAGTTAGGGGAAGAGGGTACCCAATGCTCAGCAAGTGAGCATACCAGAAGACGCGTGTAGAACAAGACCAGGCCGCACCTCCGCCGTACGAAGGATCACGACCACCGCCTTCCATAGGAATGACCTGCAGGGGTGAGCTCCGCAAAAACACAGGAAAAATAGAAAAACTAAAACTGAATTGAAATTTAACTAACTATTCTACTTAACGAAAAATACAATGCAAGAAAAATAAGATAAGTACTGGGGTTATTGTCTTCCCATCACGACTTATTTGGCATTTGTACAGTTCTAGCTTATAGGCCTATGGAATAAAAAGTGCACAGGTAACTGTTCTATTATCCGTTTCGGTGGCCGACACCGATACGGCGATAAAACAGCTACCCCTCTACCTGTATAACAATACCTGCGCAGCACAGGTAGAGGAAATAGGAAATAAGAAGAGGAGGAGGCCTGGTCCTCACTCATCTCACCACAAAATAAATCCTTGCCTAGCAAGGTATCGTCTTCAGGGCGACAGCAGGAGGAAAAGGCAATGAATGAGGCTTCCTCTATGGAGGGGGGGTCAACCTCCTCACATGAGAGGATACACTCATCATTGACTTGAGCAGAATGCTCCAAATCCTCCTGAAGTACCTGCGAAAACTCAACCTGCACAGGCTCAGATATAGAAGAAAGGGGGTTAAGAAATAAACGAGAAGAAGAACATAAATAACAATCAAGCGGAGGAGTGGTCTCAGACTCACTCCCAGTAGGTTGGGAAAGTAAAATAATGTTTGCATTGTCATCAATGCTACAAGGCTCGGCGGGATCAACAAGGGCCATGCCTAGGATTTGGACTTCCTCCCCAGTGCTGAGGAAAGCTCCTCTTCACCTAGAAGGTTGTCCTCCTCCATAGGAGTAGGCACACTACATAGATCGCCAGCTTCATCTTGTGACACATCATCAACAATGTCGTCGGAGATGAGCGTAGTAGAATGCACAATAGGGGAAGGAGCAGTGCTTGAATAAAAGTCAAGCACTGATTCCTCACAAAGAATCAAATCTACGCTAGGTGATGGATGTACAGGGGAGATGGGCTCAGTCATGTCAGTGGCCAGATCAGCCACACATCTGGTGGCTGTGTCCACATCATACCCTTCACAAGATGAAGGTGACATAGACACATAACCGAATGTTGAAGGTGTGCTGCCGGAAGTAGGACTCGGGACAATCTGGATATCCGGCTCGTCATCCTCGTCCAATTGGCGAAGATAATCAGCACAGTCCTTCAAGGCATGATCCATGCTCTGACAAAACAAGCACTGCCTTACAGGCTTCTTTGGCATAGCGGGTGCTGAAGCCGAAAAGAAGTATGACGGTAAAGGCGCAGCAGAATAGCCATTAGACCTCCGCACAGCATATGGAGTACCAGACGAAGTCGGTGCTCCATATGATGGGGCAGGAGTGCTAGGGCCATTATCTCCTGTTGGACATCTATCACTACCATGAGAGATATATCCACAAAAACGGCAACGAATGTTAAATGATGCCCACATAGTATGGAGATAGCAAGATTCAAAATAAAGACACTATTGTGCAAACTATTACACCTAACAGTAATTTACTAAACAACCTAATTAAAAAAAGGAAAATAGAATAAAAAGAGCTGAAATAAAAATAAACGACGCAATTTACAAATGGAAGGGCTTCTATCTCAGATTCTCCCTCTCCAGAAAACTCACACGTCTGTGTTCCCCGGCAACGACGCCAAAAACTTGATGCACAAATCGCGCACACCACTATAGGCTGTGGCGAGACTGCGGCACGAAACGGCAGTGTACCGATCGTTCAAGTAATATAAATGTTGGTGCCAAAAATGGTACCTCAAAAATTCACACTAAAGGGGACGGGAGAAAACTGCGAAGTGCAGGTTACTAAGACAGAAGATGCTGTAAAAAAGAGAAGGCGATCGTAAAATGGCGATCACGAAAAAATGAGACCGCTTACACAGGTTGTAAGCTGGAGCCTCCGAATCAAGTCCCTTTTCTGGTACCCCTACCCCTCTATTTATAGACGAGGGGGCTGCCCAAACGGGCAGAATGATAAACTACGGGCTGCCCGGGATACAGGAGAGTCGGGCAGGGAGAAGAGGTGCAAATAACAAAGATAAGGAAAAACGATCAGACCGCTTAAACTGATGGTCTCCACTGTCCTGACCGCTTGGTACTTAGAAAATCCTGGTTGAGAAGGTAGCTGGCGGTCTGAGCGATCACACAAACTGAGACCGCTGCAACTGAAGAAATTGGCCAGTAAGAGGAGGTCGCGGGCTTTCTGGGCAAACATAATCCCCGCACATTTTTAAGTTGCGCCTGGAACTTCGAAAATGTTAACTCTGACCGCGGAGACCGCGACCGTCATAAATGCGTCTTGATCTATAAATACCGGTTGATATCTTCATATTCCGAGATATTGTGAAAACCCAATCCTCGAGCGGTCACTGAAGAGTTGCTAGGCGCGATCTCCTACAAAGATGACGATGCTTGACCTCTTAAAAGTTCTTCCATCAAAAACGAACTCTCCTGGGAAAAAGGAAAATGTTAGCTCAAAGAAAGGGAAGAAAGCACCAAAAACTTTGACGAAAGCGAGCGCTTCAAAGGGGACCGCCCGATCTCCGAAGAAATCTGAGCTTCCTGAGAGTTCAGTTGTGCCGGTCTCTGTTATTCCTGAGCCATCTAATGCTTCTTTAGATCCTGTATTGAAATTATCTGACTTTTCCATTTCCTTTGACTGTCAGAAAACCCTGGAAATGCTAGATCAAACAATTTCCAAGCCACCCGAGACCGCTTCTACCGAAACCATTTTGGCCGGTCTGCGTCAGAAACAGGCCGAGGCAGAATCTCTAAGGCAAAAAATTGCTGATCGCGTGGAAGCTGCTGAGAGCAAGAAGAGAAAAGATTCAAGCCCTTCCAGTTTAACTTATAAAAGTAGCAGAAAAAATGAGGAAGAAAAAGACGTGATCGCCTCGGGGGCGATCACACTGTCTGAATCTACCGATCCGGAGATTATCGTGGAAACTTCTAAGGTGAGCGTTAAGGGCGATCCCTCCTTCCCTCCTGCGATCTCAGTTTTATCAAGAGAGGATGATTCTGAATTAATCGCCTATCTTGATGAAGCTTCTTCTAACAATTCGTCTTTTTCATCGTTGCAGGTGTTGGATCCCCTTGAAGCTTCTGCTCTTAGAAATGCCGCTGTTGAGAAGGAGATCGCTGACGGGGAAAAGGAGATCGTTGATACGGCGATCAAGGCGAAGGAGGAGGATGGGAAGAAGAAAGAGAAGGAAGAGAAAAGAGAAAAAGGGGAGAAAGAAAGGAAAGAGAAAGAAGAGATGAAGAAAAAGGTTGATGAGAAGAAGAGGAAGGATAAGGAGAGAGAGAAGAGAAGAAAAAAGGAGAAAGAAGAGGAAGAAAAGAAGAAAGAAGCGGCTAAGATCGCCGAGGAGGAACGGGAGAAAGAGGCACTCAGGGCTGCCGAGGAGAAGGTAGCTCTAATCGCTGAGGAGAGGAGGAAGGAAACGGTCAGGATTGCTGAGGAAAAGGCGGCCCTGATCGCTGAAGAGAGGGAAAAGGCTGCGATCTTGCAGACCGTAGAAAATAAAAATACTGAGGAGGAGATCGCGGAGAGGTTGCAGATCGCCAAGGAGAAAGCTGCGCTTTCTAGCGGTCTCCCAAATGATTCTCTTCAGGGAGACCGTTTGAACAAGGCTGCAGCAGATCGTGCGGCGGCGGTCTCGATTTTGCGAGCTGGTAAGTATAAAATGATTCCTCAGCCGGTCGAGTTCCTTTCATTACCTATAGTTCGCTCTGCTTCTCCTGAAAGAAAACATGAGATCGTTTTTATTGAGACCGATGACATCTTCTTAAGTAATGAAGAATTAAAAAGGAGAAGAAAAGAGGGAGAAAAATCGCAGAAAAGAGATTTGGAAAGAATGGATCTGGAGCGCTTAAGGGGATCAGATCGACTTTCTCTGACCGCCGATCCCGCGGTCACTAAAGATACCAGAAGAGCTTTACATGACTGCGGTCTTAACTTCTTTCCAAGTACTCTTTCTGTTCATTTAAAGAGCTTATTTGATTGCATGCTCATGATTGAAATAACCCATCTCTTGTGACTGCAGATAATAAAAATGTTGAGATCGAGGAGGGAGAACTTCCTCAACATATTGAGATCTCCCCTCAGTTAACCAACATCATCAACCCTATGTTCGAGGATGTTCGTTCTATGCTGATGAGGGAGCGAACTCAGAACGATCAGATCCGTAATCTCGAAGAAAAATTGCGCAGTAATGAGAAGCGGATTCGTGAAGAATGCGATCTGAGAGTTGCAGAGATCGCTCGAGCTCTTAAGAAAGCCGAAAAGGAGGCTGAGTACTATAAGGGGAAGGCTGCGGCGCTGTCTGCGGAGAATGAGAGGCTGAGGGGCGGTCATGGAAAAATGCTGATGCGACCGGGCACCTCCAGCGATCATCCAGCGGAGAGACCGCAGCCTGAAATTGTGCTGATTCCTATGGAGCAGGTGGACAAGGAAATGTCGAAAATTCACCGGTCTGCGATGCTGGCTAATCACAGCTTGGTGTCAGTTATGGCCGCAGTGAATGATATGCAAGATGTCGCAGCTCATGTTGGAAGAAACAAGCCTTCTAGGAGATGATCATTTGTTTTGAGACCGAGCGGTCTCTGAATTTTAAACATTTTGTCTTGTAATATTTTCGCTATTAATGTTCCATCTATTTTTGTGACCTTTTCAATTTTATGTCTTGTGCGGTCTTTATTTCTTTGATTTCAATCTCTTTATGCATGGACTGCCTGTTACTGCGTTTATATTTTATTTATTGAGATCGCCAAAATGGAATACCCTCACTTAGCTTTGCATAGATCGAGCGGTCTGAGAGGCTTTTGCTGGACGATCTGCAGAAGGTAATGATTACGAAATCACCCTTCGGCTTCTATAAATAGCTGTCTTCATATTCTTCATTTCATATTCTTT
Source organism: Dactylorhiza incarnata (assembly GCA_033032865.1). Taxonomy (NCBI): domain Eukaryota; kingdom Viridiplantae; phylum Streptophyta; class Magnoliopsida; order Asparagales; family Orchidaceae; genus Dactylorhiza; species Dactylorhiza incarnata. The sequence goes on from JAWHQI010000269.1 coordinate 3,066,844, forward strand.
TGTATGCGTGCTAAACACCGATCTCAGCGACCACGCAAAATGGTGTCCGCTCGTGCCTCTTCTGCTAATACTTTCTTGAACGCCGATCATAAGCAAAGCCACTTATCAAAGGACGAGTATATTGATTTCATTAAGAAGCACATGATTCAGACACAGATAGTTGTAAGACCGCCAGCTGAACATGAAAGGCTGAACTTTGGAGAGGAAAGAAAAATTATCATCCCTATCGATCATTTTGACCTAGGGTTGAGAATTCCCCTCCCCTGGGAATGGCTAGAGATCTTGGAGTACTATGGCTTTGTGCTCGCTCAGTTGCCTCCAAACTCGATCGGTCTGGTTAATGTCTTCATAAATTATTTGAGATCGGCAAAAGTAACATTTACGATGAACCTGTTCCGCGCAACTTTTACTACAAAAGTTCTGAAGGAAGGCAAGAAGAAGGAAGAGTTTAAAGGGTTGATGTACTTCTCAGCAGAAGGAATAAAAATTCTTAATCTTCCTAACAAAATTTCTTTCTGGACGGAGAGATTTCTTGTCTTTGAAGGTGACCTTGGCGGTCTCAGGGGCTCTCCCTCTCCGCGACCTGACAGCATCTTTAAGAAGATAAAAGCGGTCTCAGAAGAGGAGCTGAAAATTTTGGCTTTCTTGGCGGGCAAGAGGATTGATCTTGTTCATTATTTAGCGATCTGGCCCGAGGTCGCCGAGATCGTCCCTGCTGAAAGTAAATTTTTCTTGCGGTCTCGAACAATTTCCTTTCATGCCTTCTGAATGCATTTCCTAACTTTTTTTTTACTACTAGCGACCTTTGCGGTCCCTACACAAAATCCTATCTCCCCAGCAGCAGAAACTCTCACTCAGCGGGAGAGAAGGCTGAAGCGCGAAGCCGATGTGTTTGGCACCACCTCTGAGACCGCCGAGCGAGATTTTCCATTGATTGGTTTCAAAAGAAAAATGAAAGATATTAAAGGAAAACCTCTCCTCAAGTGGGCGGCCAAAGGAAGATCTGTGAAGGTTTCCACCGATCTTCCTTTATGGAGTGGAAAAGTGACCCGCCACGCATATGCGGTCACTTAGGCTCTGTATGGAAAAAAGAATACAAACGAAATATTGAATATAGAGACCGATGCTCTCCCTGACCTCTGTGCCCAGGTGACCGCTAGGAGTGCGATCTTAAATCACCATATGGGGCGGTCTCTTCACAGCGCTCTGGACGAAATAGCTGCCTTGCAAGAAGAAAGAAAAGTGAGAATTTTACTGTTTTATGAATGCGTTACCTATGATCGCGCGGTCTAACATATATCTCTTTTGCAGCAATCTGAAAATGCAGCTTATGACCCTGAAAATCCGGCTTTTCAGAGGGCTATGATGCATCACATTAAGGAGACCGCCGGCCAAGTGCTGAATGAGGTTCGAGGTCGAGGTGGTTTTACTAAAGAGTATAAGGACATTACATTTGCGGATCTCTTCCCTGATGCGGCTCAGAGGATTGAAGAGCAATCTGCAACTGCTGAAGAGACCGCGGATTTTGTTGATGAGACCGCGAGTCAAGATGAAGACGTGGTGATCGAAGATGAAGAAAGCGGAAGCCGCTACACTCAAGGCCGGGACTCAAGCTCGGGTTCTAGCTCTGGATCAAGAATTCCTCTTAGTAAATCCGAAGAATCTTCTGCAGACACTGACTCCACTTCTTCAGATGAGCGATCTCCGAAGAGATCAAAGAAAGAATGAATTGTAGTGATATATTTTTTTTTTTGGAGACCGAGCGGTCTCGTTGTAACAGATATTTTAGAGTATATATGAAAATTGGATTTTTGTTAGATTCTGGGTGAACTTGTTTTTGATGTACATTTATTTGTTCTTCTGAGTTCAAAAATCGGCATTCGATCTCAATGCCTTAGGTTTATCACGTAATTTTTATATCAACATTAAAGAACTACAGATGGCGATCTCTTGAAAAAGACATCAAGGACTTTGAAGGAAAAACTAATACTTTTGTGTAGATAGAACTACTCTGCGGTCTTGAGATAATCAAACCACTGAAAGAATATTTAGCAATTTAACTGTGATCAGAAAAATAACCAATTTATTTGCAACAGTCATGCGGTCTCATATTACACAGATCGCGATACAAAGAAACTAACTTGAAGATCTGAACTCATTGAACTCTGGGTGATCGGCGCCCAAATGACTTTCAGGAAATCCGTCTGATAAAGATCCCTTGATAGTCAAGGTTATTACTTGAAAAAAGGAAATAACTCTTCATGAATTCAATTCAGCGATCTCATTATATTCAGACCGCCTTTGAAGAAAAAACCCAACTTTCTCTTGATAAGAAACAGAACATCATGATTATTTCATGTAACTTTGAATAACAGGGAATATCGGAATCTTGTTCTTACTGAGACCGGGCCGACCTCTATCGGGCTGGCATAGAAGATTCCTGAATAGCGACCTCAATTATCCTGGAAAAAATTTCATCTGACGATCATAAGCGACATCACTCTTTGTAGGAAAGAAGAATAGGCGGTCTCATAAACTGCTGACCGCCCGATCTCAGTACAAAAGGGATGAATAAGATCTTTGTGGTAAGAAAATTCAAATAAGGATCTTGAAAACGACCCAAAGGGATGGGGTGGTCATGCCGCGGAGGTTACAATGACATTGCTTTTCTTAAAGGATTATTGAGTTTGCTGCAAACTTGCCAATCTAAGGTTCAGGTGACGGTCATAGATGTTTCTTGTCGTCCCTTACCTAACCACGCTTCAACGAGTATTCGAGAGTTACAGACCAAAATGATCGGTAGGGCAGGTGTGGTCATGCCACGGAGGCTACACCGACATTGCTTTCCCTGGAAGATCATTAAGATTATAACAATGTCCTTTTCAATGCATGACAGAGCTGAGCCAGCCACCTAGACCTCCTTGAAACGCTGAGGTGTGCCAGATGTCAGCAAGGACCCGATATCCTAAACTTCCACCGCTCGAGCTTGGCGAGCTACTGCTACACAGATTCGAAATCTCCCCGACATCTGTGGTCCTGGCAGAATTACACGTCGAGCTGACAAGTCGAGGGGGAAGATAGTAGGATCCGTCGATATCTCACTTGACAGGTTTTTTAGATTTTTTCAAAAATCAACTTATTTTTAAGACTTGTCACCCATCACTCATATTGCGAATGCTTTGATAATACCTGCGTGATGTTTTAAGTGAGGAAAAAGAAATGAATGAATCAGATACGAACACTTAAGAGAAGAAAAGCTTGAGATCATCTCCGCTCCATGAATGAGGCAGCTCTTTTCCTTCATAAGTTTGGAGATGGTAAGCACCATTTTTAAGCACGTTCTTCACCACGAACGGCCCTGCCCAGTTTGGGTTAAGCTTTCCAACCGAACCGGCTCTTGCTGCTGCATCTACCTTCTTCAAGACTAGATCTCCAACAACAAATTCTTTGGTTCTTACGTTTTTATTGAACAGCCTCGCCATCCTTCTTTTCACCTCTTCTTGTCTGATGATTGTCGTATCTCTCAATTCTTCAATTAAATCAAGGCTGCATTTTAGCTCTTCATCGTTTCCTTCCATCCAATCAATTTGATTTTGTTGTGCCAATAACACTCTTGGGATTTTTACTTCAAACTCCACCGGAATAAGTGCTTCGGAACTGTGTGACAGTTTGAACGGAGTTTCTCCAGTAGCAGAACTTGGAGTTGTCCTCAAGGCCCATAAGATGGAAGGTAATTGTTCTGCCCAGTTTCCCCTGACATTTTCTACTTTCTTTTTCAAGAGATTTATGATGAGTTTGTTGGCGGCTTCTACCTGCCCATTGCTTCTAGGGTGATGTACGGAAGCGAAACGTAGTTCGATGCCAATTTGCTTACATAAATTAATAAGAGTCGAATTATTGAACTGAGAACCATTATCCGTGATGATTGCCATTGGAATCCCATGTCGACACACTATCTCTCCCCAAATAAAATTTTTCACGGCTTGAGTGGTAATTTTGGCCAATGCTTTTGCCTCTATCCATTTGCTGAAATAGTCAATCATGACTATAATAAATCGTCGCTGCCCACTTGCCATAGGGAAAGGCCCAATCAAATCCATTCCCCAAACTGCAAATGGCCATGGAGTTGCTATTGACTTGAGTTGTTGAGCCGACTGATTTTGGAGAGGAGCAAACTTCTGGCACTTTACACATTTCTTAGCAAACTTTTCCGCATCCTTCCTTATCTGGGGCCAAAAATAGCCTTGCCTCAGAATTCTTTTCTCCAAAGTTCTAGCTCCAGAGTGACTTCCACATTCTCCAGAATGGACCTCCTGAAGGATCGCTGGAATCTCTCCTTCCGAAACACACCGTGCTAATGGTGATAGGAAAGTTCTCCTATAAAGTACTCCTGCAACAAGATAATAGTTAGCTGCTTTCCGCTTAAACCTTTTTCTATCTTTTATTGTTGAATGGAAATCTCCAGTCGAAAGATATTGAACAAATGGATCCATCCAAGACAGATGCTGATCAATTTCCATAACCTCTCCTTCTTCAATTGCTGGGCGGAACAATTCTGAAGTTGTTCCTCCCGAGGGGAGTCCAAACTTTGCCAACTCATCTGCTTCCACGTTCTCACCTCTTGGAATATGCTCGATAGCAAAACTTTTGAATTTTCCTACCTCGATTTTTACCAGAGTTAGATACCGCTTTAAAATGCTATCTCTAGTTTCGAAAGCTCCATTTACTTGAGAAGCCATCACCAAAGAATCTGTGAAGACTTTGACATCATCAATTCCCAGCTCTCTTGCAAACTTAAGACCGGCTAACAAAGCTTCATATTCTGCCTGATTATTTGTTACTTGAAAGTAGAACTTCAGGGCCTGATCCAATCTTACTCCGTTTGGATTGATTAAGACAATTCCGGCTCCGGAAGAATTTTTCCCGGAGGCTCCATCAACGAAGATTTTCCAGGCTAGGGGGACCCCGACCTTCTTCTGAGACTCAGCTTCTTTGCCATCCACCATGAAGTCTGCTAAAACTTGAGCTTTGATTGCCACCCTTGGAACATAGGATATATTAAATTCACTAAGCTCTATTGCCCACTTTGCCAACCTCCCTGAATGTTCTAGTTTTTCCAAGACATTTTTCAATGGAAGGTCAGTGATGACTAAAATTGAATGAGCTTGAAAATACGGTCTTAGTCTTCTTGCTGAAATTACGAGCATTAAGGCTAGCTTCTCTAGGATTGGATATCGAGTCTCTGCATTCTTCAGAATTCGGCTTACATAGTAAACTGGAAATTGTTTCTTTTTCTCTTCTCGGACCAAAACAGAGCTTATAGCATCGGCGCCAACTCCCAAATATAGAAAAAGATCTTCCCCTTCTCGCGGGCTTTGGAGTAGAGGAATTGAAGTTAACTGCTTTTTAAGCTGATTGAAAGCATCATCACACTCTTGAGTCCATTCAAACTTGGCCCCTCCCCGGAGGGTCTTAAAGAAAGGTGCACTTTTATCCCCTGACCGGGAGATGAATCGACTCAAGCCTGCCATTCTTCCTCCTAACTGTTGAACATCTTTTGGAGTTTCGGGAGGTGGCATTTCCAAAATAGCTTTTACCTTGTCTGGATTGGGTTCTAACCCTTCTGGAGTGAGGAGATGACCCAAAAATTTACCTTTGTTTGCTCCGAAAACACACTTCAATGGATTCAACCTCATATTGAAGGTTCGTAGGGTTGCAAAAGTTTCCGAGAGATCTTCGAGATGAGAGGAGAAGGATTTGCTTTTCACCAAGAGGTCATCGACATACACCTCAAGGTTTCTTGCCTTCTGACTTTTGAAAACTGTATCCATCATTTTTTGGTAAGTTGCTCCAGCATTTTTCAACCCAAAAGGCATCACAAGATAACAGAAGCAACCATCATTTGTGATAAACGAAGTATGCGGTGTATCCGGTTTATGCATCCTGATTTGGTGATAACCTGAAAAGCATCTAAAAACTCATAAAAGAATAACCTACCGCAGAATCCACTAAAGTGGTGGCGTCGACGGACCACAACAACATGAATTGGATGGCGACGGCCCGCAACAACATGAATTGGATGGCGACGGCCCGCAACTTGAAGATATGATGGAAGGCGCACTTATAGATGATGGCGCCACTTCCACCAAAGATTCCCGCAACCGCCGCCTCGGTGGCACGCTTGATGAGCGGCGCTACAACCTTCGCCCGAGGCGCCCGCTTTCGAAATAACTATCTTTATTCTTACGTTATGCTAATTTTATTTTGATGTCATGTTATTTTTATTTATTTACTTGGACTGCGTTTAGCATGATATTTGGGCTGCGTTTAGCCGCCATTGTGTGTAAGCCTATATATAGGCCTAACTCTTGTTATTTTAGGGGACACATTTTTGATGAAAAGAAAAACAAAACCCTAAACTAATCTCTCTTGTGCTCAGCCGATTCTCTCCTCCTCTCCCTCCTCACCGTTCCCTCTCTTTCTCTCGACCGGCAAGGAGGCCGCACCCCCCCCCCCCCCCTCTCGCTCTTTCTCTCGATCGGCAAGGAGGCCGCACCCCCCCCTCTCTCGCTCTTTCTCTCGATCGGCAAGGAGGCCGCACCTCCCTCTCCAGTTCGGCGCCCCTCTTGAAGCCGCACCCTCACCTTCTTCCTCCTCCTGAAGGTTCGGCCATCAAGGAGCAGCCGCCCCTTGTTGTCTCCACCCAGCAGCCGCTCCCCCTCTTCCCGTCCCCTCTCCAAGTTCGGCCAAGGCCACCCCACCCTCCCCCATACTCGCTCCCTTGCCGTCGGCCTCACAAGGAGCAGTCGTACCCTTGCATCCAATCTACCCGGGACAAACGTGAAGACGAAGACGGCGTTCAAATCTCCCTCCGGCGACGCAACTCCGGCGGATCCGTGGTACGGCAACCGGGCAAGAGTTTGCTTGAGGCCAATCCTATCTCAAGCGGGTAACGAACTAGCCACTCAACGTGATTTCCCTCTTAGATTATTGTGTGGTGGATTCTGTGGCGTGATCTTCGTATCACGATTGATTTTTCGTTGGTCTTCTCATTTAGAGTCTTGCATACATCCTCGTTGTTTTAATCGTCGAAAGGGGTGTGGCGACCCCGCTTTTGTTGGGAGAGGTCTACCATTTTCCGATCGTATCTTTCGGTGGATCTCTTTTGGTACAACGCATAGCTCGTTCGGATCGGGTGGGTCCTTTTGCTTGATCAAACATCGGCTAATCGCCCTTGGGAGATCTCAAGAGGTTTGGCAACCTTCGTTGGCAATTGTTTCTCTTTGCCTAGTCCGGTGCACTTGCACTGTGCGGCTTGCATTCGCATCATTTTTCTTGTGTCTCGCGTATTAGTAACAGTCCATCGGCAAACGCGGCGTCGTGAGCGAGTAGCCTACATCAACTTTGGTATCAAAGCGAGGTTGTGTTGATTTCTCAATCGACACCATCCTTCTTTTCCGTGGGTCATCCGCCCTCACTTGGGTGTGCACCGTAGTTAGCCAAAATCTGAAGTTTTCTTTTGAAATCTTGAAATTTCCAAAAAAAAAAAAATCCTTTTTCTCTTTATTTTCCAAACACAAAAAAAAAAAAGAACTCTTTTATCAAATTTTCAGGTCAAAATTTCTGTCTGAGTGTTTTACACTGCCGCGCACTTGAGTGTGTATGCGTACGAGACAAGGGACGGAGTATCCCACGTCCTCCTCTCAAATGTCGGACGGGCGGGGCACGGGTCACGATCCAACACCGATTGATGAGCTCCGCCAGGAGTTTAACGATCAGATGACGGATATCCGGGAGATGCTGCATGAGATCAGGTTAGCCCAACGGGCGCCTCAAAATAATGCCGCCCGCCCACGCGAGGAGGGATATATCCCTCATAATCCTAATAACCCGAATCCCGAGCAAGCCCCCCGAGCACCGTATGAGTTTGATATTACTCGAGTCGTGCGGATTAAACCGCCCTCATATGATGGGTTAGGTGACCCTCAAGTCTTCTTAGATTGGATCACAGAGATTGAATGCTACTTTCAATGGCACAATCTGAACGATGGGGATAAGGTGCGCGTAGCCCGAATGAAATTGTGGGGTAGAGCTAAGACGTTTTGGTTAAATGAGGAACGACGACTAGCCGCGGAGGAAAGAGGGGCACCCGTCGGGTGGGCTGAAATGAAGGCCATTCTGACTACTCAATACGTTCCAACCTACCATCGAACCCAAATGTTTGATGAGTTGGCGTCCTTAAGGCAAGGAACTAGATCGGTAGCTGAGTACATGGGCCTATTGAAGGACATGTTGGTTAGGTGCGACGTGAGAGAAATGCCCGAGATCACCCTTTCCCGATTCCGTAAAGGGCTAAACCCTAATATCCAAGGAAAACTCCTCCGCTATGGGCACACTGATTTAAGCACTACCTACAACGCTGCGTTGGATATTGAGCGACATCTTGCTCACAAATCTAAAAGCCATGCTATTCAAAAAAACAAGTCCATCTTAGGACCCCCACCTACACCCACTCATAAGGATAAGGGCACGTTCCGGTCCACGGATTCAAATTCGGTGGTCATTACGGCTAGGAATGCTCGAAACCCGACCGGTGAGAGAGTACCGGTGGGCAGGATTAGTAAAACTAACGCTACTTGCTTTACTTGTGGAATCCAAGGGCACTACGCTAGTGAGTGCCCCACTAAACCGCGACCTCTAGCTCTGCTAGACACCACTGATGAACCCGCCGATATTGTATATGAGGCCGACGAAGATTCCGGGGAGGAAGGAGTGCCGAGTGATCTTGAGGATGATGCGAACATGTTGGTCATGCGTTGCATTTTAGCCACCCCGCGGCCGTCCGATGATTGGAACCGGACGAACATCTTTTCGTTAAATTTTAAGAGCGGCGAGAAATGGTGCAAGCTCATCATCGATAGCGGTAGTTGCATGAATGTTATATCGGAGAATGCGGTAGTCCGGATGAAGCTAACTACCGAACCGCACCCCCACCCATATAAGGTGGCATGGGTCAATAAAACTTCCCTTCCGGTAACTCGGCGTTGTCTAGTTCCCCTCACCATCAAAACCTATTCGGAGAAGGTGTGGTGCGACGTCATCCCCATGGATGCATGTCATGTATTGCTTGGACGCCCGTGGCTATATGATCACGACGTCACACACTTTGGGCGAGCCAACACTTATGAGTTCAAGTTTACGGGCAAGACCGTTACCTTGAAGCCTTCACCTCCTAAGGACCCCTCGTGCGCCTCGAAGGACACCGTTGTGCCGGTCGAGAAAAAGACATTAAGTCTACTAGGCAAGAAAGAGTTCACTCGCCAATCCTTTTTGGATGGGGTCCTATACGCTTTAGTGTGCCTTCAAGTCAAAGAGGATACGCCGGTGTTTGACAATCTACCTCCGGCGCTTCGTACCTTATTAAGAGATTTTGAGGATGTCTACCCGGACGAGTTACCGCCTACGCTTCCTCCCTTACGAGACATCCAACATGCCATAGACCTCATCCCGGGCTCTTCTTTACCCAACTTGCCCCATTATCGTTTGAATCCGTCGGCACACACGGAATTACAAGCACAAATTTCTGATTTATTGCAAAAGGGGTTTATACGCCATAGTAAGAGTCCGTGTGCCGTGCCGGCCTTGCTAGCACCTAAGAAGGATGGCTCGTGGCGAATGTGCGTCGATAGTAGAGCTATAAATAAAATTACCATCAAATACCGATTTCCCATCCCGCGCTTGGACGACTTGTTGGACATGTTAGCCGGAGCCACGATTTTTTCTAAATTGGATCTTAGGAGTGGCTACCATCAAATTAGAATCCGGGAGGGTGATGAGTGGAAGACCGCTTTTAAATCTAAGGAGGGGCTCTATGAATGGCTTGTGATGCCCTTTGGGTTGTCCAACGCCCCCAGCACGTTTTCTAGGATGATGACGCATGTCTTCCAACCCTACATGGGAAAATTTATAGTGGTCTATTTTGATGATATTCTTGTTTTTAGCACGTCTACGGGCGATCATGAGGCGCATTTGAGGACTATTCTAGCGACGCTTCGTGCGGAAAAGTTGTACGTTAACATCAAGAAATGCACATTTCATGTTACCTCGGTCGAGTTCCTCGGGTATATTGTGAGTTCGGAAGGCATTTTGGTGGACCCAAAAAAGGTCCAAGCCATCCAAGATTGGCCTGAGCCCGCTAGTATTTGTGACGTTCGTAGTTTCCACGGGTTAGCTACTTTTTACCGTAGGTTCATTCGTGATTTTAGCAGCATCATGGCTCCGATCACTGAATGCATGAAGAAGGGCGATTTCACTTGGACGAAGTCGGCCGCTGCGGCATTTCACACCATCAAATCTAGAATGTCGGAAGCCCCCCTATTACGGCTACCCGATTTTAGCAAGGTGTTCGAGTTGTCCTGCGACGCCTCGGGGGTGGGCATAGGTGGCGTGTTGAGTCAGGAGGGCCACCCTGTTGGGTATTTTAGTGAGAAGTTGGCGGGTCCCAAATTGAATTATTCCAATTATGATCGTGAATTTTACGCCGTGATCCGTTGCCTCCAACATTGGAGGCACTATCTACTCCCAAAGGAGTTTGTCATCCATTCCGATCATGAGGCGTTACGATTCGTCAACTCCCAAAGCAAAATCAGCCCCCGACACGCAAAGTGGGTCTCCTACCTTCAGGAATATGTCTTCATCATAAAACACCTCAAGGGAAACCTTAACCGTGTGGCGGATGCCCTTAGCCGCGTCTCGTTATTATTGTCCACTGTAGAGGTCAAGGTTATTGGGTTCGAACGCATCAAAGATGAATACGTCAACTGTCCGGATCTCAAAGATATATACATGTCCGCTAGCGGCGACCATCCGAACACTATTTCGGCGTACTACATTCGCGACGGGTACTTATTTAGGCATGCCAAACTTTGTATTCCCCGAACATCTCTTCGCCACTTCATTGTGTGGGAGTTACATAGTGGTGGGTTAGGTGGTCACTTTGGGCGTGACAAGACCATCACCCTCGTGGAGGATAAGTTTTATTGGCCGGGTCTCAAGTCGACCGTACATAAGATTGTGAGTAGTTGCCGTACGTGTCAATTGTCCAAGGGGAGCAAAACGAACGTGGGGCTTTATACTCCTCTTCCGATACCCTCTGTCCCATGGGAAGACATTAGTATGGATTTCATCCTGGGTCTCCCTGTCACCTTTAGGCGCCACGATTCCATCTTAGTGGTTGTTGACCGCTTTTCTAAAATGGCTTATTTTATTGCATGCAACAAAACCGATGATGCTTCACACATTGCAAGGTTGTTTTTTAAGGAAGTCGTGGGGCACCGGGGCGTTCCCAAAACGATAGTCACGGACCGGGATGTCAAATATACGAGTTATTTCTGGAAAACTTTATGGCGAATCATGGGCACTAAGCTCTTATTTTCTTCGGCATACCATCCACAGACGGATGGGCAAACAGAGGTTGTCAATCGGAGTCTAGGTAGTTTACTTCGCTGTCTCGTTGGTGACCATAAGGGCACGTGGGATCTCATTCTCCCTCATGCTCAACTGGCGTATAACAATTCCAAAAACAGGTCCACCGGGCTTTCTCCCAACGAGATCGTGCATGGCTACAAAGCGCCGGTGCCCATCGACTTAGTCCCTTTACCTCCGTCCTACAAGTCGAGTCAGTTCGCCCAGGATTTTGCATACCATATTCATGAACTTCGTAAGCATGTTAGGGACAAACTTACCACTCAATATGCATCCTACCAATTGCAAGCTAACGTGCACCGGAGAGCCTCCCCCCTAAAGGTTGGCGATTGGGTATTGGTACGTCTCGTCCCTGAACGGATGCCTTCGGGCACCATAAGAAAGTTGGCTAATAAGCGAACCGGCCCATTTCGAATTTTAAAACAATTTGGAGATAATGCATTTCTATTGGAACTACCTTCTGATTGGGGAATTTCCCCTATTTTCAACGTGTCGGATTTAACGCCATATGTGTCTCCACCGCATGATTTATCTATCTGCCCGTTTAATTCTTCCACATCTTCTAATGGGTTTGGGGGTGAGATAGTGCCTGGTTCGTCCTCTTCCACGGTCCCCGCGGGAGGTACGTCTGTTGGCGGTGATGTTTGTTCTTCTTTTTCGGCTAACGTTTTTCCTAGTTTCCCCAAAACCACATTTGTACCAGACAGGATTCTCCGTGACGAGGTGCTCTCCACTCCTGCCGGTGCTCTCCGCCGCTATTTGGTCCGTTGGCGTATCCGCCCGGCTTCTGACGACTCTTGGATATTTGAAGAAGACTTGATCTTGCTGGATAAAGTTCTCCTCCACCGCTATACTCAATCCAACTCACCGGTGATGAGTCCTTTTGAGCGGGGGAGGATTGATGGCGTCGACGGCCCACAACAACATGAATTGGATGGCGACGGCCCGCAACAACATGAATTGGATGGCGACGGCCCGCAACTTGAAGATATGATGGAAGGCGCACTTATAGATGATGGCGCCACTTCCACCAAAGATTCCCGCAACCGCCGCCTCGGTGACACGCTTGATGAGCGGCGCTACAACCTTCGCCCGAGGCGCCCGCTTTCGAAATAACTATCTTTATTCTTACATTATGCTAATTTTATTTTGATGTCATGTTATTTTTATTTATTTACTTGGACTGCGTTTAGCATGATATTTGGGCTGCGTTTAGCCGCCATTGTGTGTAAGCCTATATATAGGCCTAACTCTTGTTATTTTAGGGGACACATTTTTGATGAAAAGAAAAACAAAACCCTAAACTAATCTCTCTTGTGCTCAGCCGATTCTCTCCTCCTCTCCCTCCTCACCGTTCCCTCTCTTTCTCTCGACCGGCAAGGAGGCCGCACCCCCCCCCCCCCCCTCTCGCTCTTTCTCTCGATCGGCAAGGAGGCCGCACCCCCCCCTCTCTCGCTCTTTCTCTCGATCGGCAAGGAGGCCGCACCTCCCTCTCCAGTTCGGCGCCCCTCTTGAAGCCGCACCCTCACCTTCTTCCTCCTCCTGAAGGTTCGGCCATCAAGGAGCAGCCGCCCCTTGTTGTCTCCACCCAGCAGCCGCCCCCCCTCTTCCCGTCCCCTCTCCAAGTTCGGCCAAGGCCACCCCACCCTCCCCCATACTCGCTCCCTTGCCGCCGGCCTCACAAGGAGCAGTCGTACCCTTGCATCCAATCTACCCGGGACAAACGTGAAGACGAAGACGGCGTTCAAATCTCCCTCCGGCGACGCAACTCCGGCGGATCCGTGGTACGGCAACCGGGCAAGAGTTTGCTTGAGGCCAATCCTATCTCAAGCGGGTAACGAACTAGCCACTCAACGTGATTTCCCTCTTAGATTATTGTGTGGTGGATTCTGTGGCGTGATCTTCGTATCACGATTGATTTTTCGTTGGTCTTCTCATTTAGAGTCTTGCATACATCCTCGTTGTTTTAATCGTCGAAAGGGGTGTGGCGACCCCGCTTTTGTTGGGAGAGGTCTACCATTTTCCGATCGTATCTTTCGGTGGATCTCTTTTGGTACAACGCATAGCTCGTTCGGATCGGGTGGGTCCTTTTGCTTGATCAAACATCGGCTAATCGCCCTTGGGAGATCTCAAGAGGTTTGGCAACCTTCGTTGGCAATTGTTTCTCTTTGCCTAGTCCGGTGCACTTGCACTGTGCGGCTTGCATTCGCATCATTTTTCTTGTGTCTCGCGTATTAGTAACAGTCCATCGGCAAACGCGGCGTCGTGAGCGAGTAGCCTACATCATAAAGAATCTATCTGAGGCAAGGGATAGCAATCCTTGGGGCAAGCTTTATTGAGTTTGGTAAAATCGACACACATCCTCCACTTTCCACCCGGCTTGGTTACCATTACAACGTTTGACACCCACTCCGGATATTGGATTGGTTGAATGAACTTTGCCTTCAGAAGCTTCTCTACCTCTTCACGGATAGGTTGAGCCAGAGTAGTTGCAACAGTTCACTTCTTCTGCTGGACCGGAATGACGTTTGGACTAATGTTGAGGTGATGGCAAGCAACATCCGGATTCACTCCAGGCATGTCGTCTGCCGACCAAGCGAAGACATCTAAATTTTGCAGGAGACAAGAGATGAGCTGACTCTTGTCGGCTTCAGATAATTCAGCGTTGATGGAGAGGCTCTTGCTCTCATCTTCCTCGCTGATCTGAACATTTTGAGTTGCTTGGGCAGGTTCCAAGCGGACTCCATCTCTCACATCCTCCACTTCTTCTGCAACTTGAACTTGTTCAGGAATTTCAATGGATTCAGTCATCATAACTTCCTGGGGTGGAGAAGACATGATCATGTTGACTGTCTTTACATAGCATTCTCTAGCTTTCCTGGGGTCGCTCCTGATTCGATGTTGTTTGCCATTCAAGGCGAACTTCACCGCTTGATGATAAGTGGAGACAATGGCTTGATACCCGTTCAGGAAAGGTCTCCCGAAAATTGCGTTGTAGCTACTGGGAGCATCAACGACTATAAATTTGACCAGCCTTACTATTCCTCCAAGAATCACGGAGAGGGTGACGAGCCCTTCAACTTCTTTCTTTTCTCCTGAAAAACCATAAAGAGGTCCTTCAGTTGATAGGAGGGGTTTACCTGTCTTTAACGCCTCAAAGGCAGGCTTGAAAAGCACATTGACTGAGCTCCCCGTATCTATTAGAATTTTTTCCACCATATAGTTTTCGATCACAGCTTTGATGACGACTGCATCATCAAAGGGATTCGCGGTCTGAGGAAGATCTTCATCTCCAAAAGTGACCGTCCCTCGAATCGGAGCCGAAGAAGTAGCGGCAACCTCTGACTGATAAACTCTCTTCAGACTTGCCTTTCTCGAGGACTCCGGGCCTGCACCCCCATGGATGCAGAAAAGGTTGCCCAAGGCACCCTCATCATTAGCATCCACACATTCGCTGGGAAAACCGATGTTGCCCAGATGGCCAACATCATCTACTTCCTCGCACTCCTAGTGAACTTCTGCTACCTCCTTGGCCTTGGAGGTTGAAGCTTTGGCAGAGTCATTCTTTTGAATGAGATCGCGGAGCTTTCCCACCTTTAATAGTTTCTCTAAAAATAGGCGGAGAGCTCTACAATCCTCTGTCAAATGCCCTCTATCTCTGTGATACTCACAGTAGAGGGTTGGGTTTCTAGTTTTCGGGTCAGAATTAAGCGGAGCTGGCCTCTTAAAAAAGGGATGTTTCTGAAGGACTTGTAGCACTTCATTCATAGAAACACCAAAGTTCGTGAAGGACTCTTGGGATTCATTTATAAAGTGAAGGAATGGGTAGAAGAGGAGGTTGAGTATACTGGATCTGGTGGATGGGGGTGACTTGCGGAGCAGGAGTAGCAGGAGTTTGAAGAAATGAATTTTGAGGTGGGAAAAATTGATTACCTCGGTTGAAGCGGTTGTTGCGGTAATTCTTACCTCTCGAAACTGCAGGTGGAAGCTCTTGTCTAGTTTTCGAGGAAGATGGAGCAGGATAGAATCCCGCAGAGCCTTTCTGAGTGGCTCTGTTGGTCAGATTGCTCACATAGGTGGGGTTGTTGATCTCCCCTTCTATATAGCGATTGGCAATGCTGATCAGCTCCTGATAGGAGCCAGGCTCTTTGGTTATGACTTTGAACTTCAGAGGACCCTCCTGCAGGCCGCTGATCAAAGCTACCATATAGAGCTCGGGATCCATGTCTCTGACTCCCAGGATCTCTTTCTGAAAACGGTCAACGAAATGCGCTGCAGTTTCGTTGTCCCCTTGCCTGATCTTGAAGAGGGTCGCCGGACCACTCTTCCTTTTCTTTGCAGTGGCGAACCTCAGGAGGAGCTCTTGCCTTAGGGCAGCAAAGCTTGGGATAGACTGACAAGGCAGCTTATAGAACCATTCCATGGCTGACCCATCGAAGGAGGTGACCATCAGCTTGCACCTCACTCCATCTGAAATGTTCCTGAGAGCCACAGCAGACTCGAAGGCTTGAAGATGACACATGGGGTCGGTCTCTCCCGTATACACAGGGAGTCGAGGTTCTCTGAACCCGTGAGGAATGGGATCCCGACGAATTTCATCGGTAAAGGGGGAGGGCTCCCCTAATTCAGAAGGCCCCAGAGGAGGAAAAAAGGAAGTAAGAGGAGCTTGAGGGTAAGCAAACCCTTCTTCAAAGTTCAGGGTCTGAGCCGGAGGCCCCTGGGCTGCGGCTCGGAAGGAATTATGACGAGCGGCGAACTCCTCATGCTGAGATCGCTGAGGAGCTGCGGGCTGGAAGACGGGATGATCGCTAGGGTGACCGCTTGCCACTCGGTCAGGAGTAGCGATCTGAGAGGCTTGAGGAAGGATTTTCTGGGAGATCGCTGCTAGAACCTGGTTCATAGCCTCAATCTGCTTTGCGGACTCCTGCTGAGTCCGGACGACTTCTTACCGATCTCGAGCGGCCTCTTGCTGAGACCGCGCGATCTCCTGCTGAACAGAAGCGGTCTCCTGCCTAGCTCGGGCGGCCTCGCGGAGAGCCTGCTCAACACGAAGCTCGAAGCGGCGCTCAAGCGCTTCTAACGGGTTGTGATCGGAAGGGGGAACGCTAGGAGATCGCAGGGGACGACCTCTACGGTGATCAGCCATCTTGGAAGTCTAAAATTCACCTGACACTTCGAATCTGAAGGTCGCGTGTTCGTTCTGTTGGTGCCAAAAATGGTACCTCCAAAATTCACACTAAAGGGGACGGGAGAAAACTGCGAAGTGCAGGTTACTAAGACAGAAGATGCTGGAAAAAAGAGAAGGCGATCGTAAAATGGCGATCACGAAAAAATGAGACCGCTTACACAGGTTGTAAGCTGGAGCCTCCGAATCAAGTCCCTTTTCTGGTACCCCTACCCCTCTATTTATAGACGAGGGGGCTGCCCAAACGGGCAGAATGATAAACTACGGGCTGCCCGGGATACAGGAGAGCCGGGCAGGGAGAAGAGGTGCAAATAACAAAGATAAGGAAAAACGATCAGACCGCTTAAACTGACGGTCTCCACTGTCCTGACCGCTTGGTACTTAGAAAATCCTGGTTGAGAAGGTAGCTGGCGGTCTGGGCGATCACACAAACTGAGACCGCTGCAACTGAAGAAATTGGCCAGTAAGAGGAGGTCGCGGGCTTTCTGGGAAAACAATAAAATGTGGGAGTTAATCCCCAAGTATCGAATCTCGGAAGGAACACAGTAAGGTGGAGTTAACTATTGAGGAAGGACTTGAGATTCCTTCCGTGAATCTTCAACAAGACTTCGGAGTCGGTCGATTTCGCACACTCACCTCCTCTTGTAGTTGATAGTTTAGTTAGATTTCTTATATGTTTGATGAAGTGTACTTTTATTGGTTAACATTAGTATGAAATCATGTCTATGTGATTGAGTAATCTTGTTATATGTTCATTTGAGGTGTGCCTTGTGGTGTGGATTGTTAGTTGTGTTGTGCCGCCCTAACAATTGTTAGTGGTGTGCTTTGCGAAGAGATGCTTGCGACCCTCATTCCGCCGTTCTCTCCACTCCATCCGCTAGCCTACTCTTCCATCCGCCTAGCGAAGCGTGGCATAGCGGCCCGTGTAATCTATTCCCCAACGAAGCAGTGCGCTCAAGGCCTGCACAGTTCGATTCCGCTTGCCTACTCGTCCATCCGCCCTTACCACGCAGCACGCTCAAGGCCTGCCTAATCTCCATCCCGCCAAGCGAAGCATTGCATAGCGGCATTGCATAGGAGTAGTTGATAGCTTTTATTTTATTTCCACAATCCAAAACCCCCCGTTTCCGCATCCATCCGACATAAAGGACTTCGATCTCAAGTCCTTCCTCGATTGTAAACTCCACCTTACTGTGTTCCTTTCGAGATAGATACTTGGGGATTCACTCCCACATTTTATATTACTTGAACGATCGGTACACTGCCGTTTCGTGCCGCAGTCGAGCTACCGCCTATATCAGTGTGCGAGATTTGTGCATCAAGTTTTTGGCGCCGTTGCCGGGGAACACAGACGTGTGAGTTTTCTGGAGAGGGAGAATCTGCGATAGAAGCCCTTCCATTTGTAAATTGCGTCGTTTATTTTTATTTCAGCTCTTTTTATTCTATTTTCATGTTTTTAACTAGATTGTTTAGTAAATTACTGTTAGGTGTAATAGTTTGCACAATAGTGTCTTTATTTTGAATCTTGCTATCTCCATACTATGTGGGCATCATTTAACATTCGTTGCCATTTTTGTGGAGATATCTCTCATGCTAGTGATAGATGTCCAACAGGAGATAATGGCCCTAGCACTCCTGCACCAACATATGGAGCACCGACTTCGTCTGGTACTCCATATGCTGCGCGGAGGTCTAATGGCTATTCTGCTGTGCCTTTACCGTCATACTTCTTTTCGGCTTCAGCACCCATTGTGCCAAAGAAGCCTGTAAGGCAGTGCTTGTTTTGTCAGAGCATGGATCATGCCTTGAAGGATTGTGCTGATTATATTCGCCAATTGGAGGAGGATGACGAGCTGGATATCCAGATTGTCCCGAGTCCTACTTCCGGCAGCACACCTTCAACATCCGGTTATGTGTCTGTGTCACCTTCATCTTGTGAAGGGTATGATGTGGACACAGCCACCAGATGTGTGGCTGATCTGGGCACTGACATGACTGAGCCCATCTCCCTTGTACATCCATCACCTAGCGTAGATTTGATTCTTTGTGAGGAATCAGTGCTTGACTTTTATTCAAGCACTGCTCCTTCCCCTGTTGTGCATTCTACTACGCTCGTCTCCGACGACATTGTTGATGATGTTTCGCATGATGAAGCTGGCGATCTATGTAGTGTGCCTACTCCTATGGAGGAAGACAACCTTCTAGGTGAAGAGGAGCTTTCCTCAGCACCGGTGGAGGAAGTCCTCCTCCATAGGAGTAGGCACACTACATAGATCGCCAGCTTCATCTTGCAACACATCATCAACAATGTCGTCGGAGACGAGCATAGTAGAATGCACAACAGGGGAAGGAGCAGTGCTTGAATAAAAGTCAAGCACTGAATCCTCACAAAGAATCAAATCTACGCTAGGTGATGGATGTACAGGAGAGATGGGCTCAGTCATGTCAGTGCCCAGATCAGCCACATATCTGGTGGCTGTGTCCACATCATACCCTTCACAAGATGAAGGTGACACAGACACATAACCGGATGTTGAAGGTGTGCTGCCGGAAGTAGGACTCGGGAAAATCTGGATATCCGGCTCGTCATCCTCATCCAATTGGCGAAGATAATCAGCACAGTCCTTCAAGGCATGATCCATGCTCTGACAAAACAAGCACTGCCTTACAGGCTTCTTTGGCACAGCGGGTGCTGAAGCCGAAAAGAAGTATGACGGTAAAGGCGCAGCAGAATAGCCATTAGACCTCCGCGCAACATATGGAGTACCAGACGAAGTCGGTGCTCCATATGATGGGGCAGGAGTGCTAGGGCCATTATCTCCTGTTGGACATCTATCACTAGCATGAGAGATATCTCCACAAAAACGGCAACGAATGTTAAATGATGCCCACATAGTATGGAGATAGCAAGATTCAAAATAAAGACACTATTTTGCAAACTATTACACCTAACAATAATTTACTAAACAACCTAATTTAAAACAGGAAAATAGAATAAAAAGAGCTGAAATAAAAATAAACGACGCAATTTACAAATGGAAGGGCTTCTCTCTCAGATTCTCCCTCTCTAAAAAACTCACACGTCTGTGTTCCCCGGCAACGGTGCCAAAAACTTGATGCACAAATCGCGCACACCACTATAGGCTGCGGCGAGACTGCGGCACAAAACGGTAGTGTACCGATCGTTCAAGTAATATAAAATGTGGGAGTTAATCCCCAAGTATCGAATCTTGGAAGGAACACAGTAAGGTGGAGTTAACTATTGAGGAAGGACTTGAGATCGAAGTCCTTAAGGTCGGATGGATTGCGAAAGGGGGGTGATTTTGTTTGTGGAAAATAAAATGAAAGCTACAACTACTCCTATGCAATGCCGCTATGCAATGCTTCGCTTGGCGGGATGGAAACTAGGCAGGCCTTGAGCGCGCTGCTTCACTAGGTGGATGGGCGAGTAGGCTAGCGGATGAGGTGAATAAGTGCGGAATCGAACTATGCAGGCCTTGAGCGCACTGCTTCGTAAGGCGAATGGATTACACGGGCCGCTATGCCACGTTTCGCTAGGCGGAAGGAAGAGTAGGCTTGCGGATGGAGTGGGTCACACCGGCGGAATGAGGGTCGCAAGCACCTCGACAACAAGCAGGCCACTAGCAATTGCTAGTGCGACACACCAACACTCACACCACAATCTCCACTAAATCACACCTCATACACACTTATAAACAAGATGATTTCATATAAATGAAATAACATTACACACATGGTTTATAGTGCTCATCATCAAAAGATAGAGAAATCCTACCCTAAATAACAAATCAAGAGGAAAATGAGTAAAGGAATCAACCACGTCCGAAGCCTTGTTGGGATTCACGGTTGGAATCGCTGGGTTGTCAATCCACGTCCAAACTCAGTCCACAACTGCGTCCGGGGTAGAGGAGGGCTGTCACTTCCTCCCTATGACCCGTCTTCTTCGTCTCACGACCCGATCTACTCCGATACACGATCTCCTTGCTTGGTATTGATGATCTTTGGGCTAGAATCATCTCCTTGAAGGCTCTTGGATGATGGAGGGTGGAGGAGAACGAAGAGCCCCTGAAAACGGCGCTGAAAAAGACCTAAAATGCGGATTACCCCGGAAGAATTCGTGAAAACGCGTATTTATAGAAAGCAGAATTTTGATCGCGCACGGTCAGTGGCGCACGACCAGTGATCGTGCGCGAAGGAATGCCTGTGATCGTGCGCAGTCAACCAGTATCAAAGAAAAAAATGGAAAATAACGCACGGTCAGGGGCGCACGACCAGTGGTCGTGCGCGAAGAAATGCCTGTGATCGTGCGCCGACGCTCTGTCTGGGGCGGGAATTAACGCACGACCACTGGTCGTGCGCCTGATCATGCGCGAAGGAATGCGCACGATCAGAGGCTTTTTAGGCAAAAAATTGCCCCGCACCATCCCGAACGTTCACGCGATCCCAGGACCTGAAGGAAAAATACATATGACCCCGATTCGTGCACACCACCAGATCCATAACACAGGCATACAGTAATATATAAGAAAAACATGCCACAAAGGGGGAAGGATTGCACGAAAGGCGCAGATACGCCATGATATCAATATAAGCATATATGAACAGCAATTGAAGTGCAATGACACTAAAACAAACCCAGATGAGGCCGGAAATCACTGTATAAACCAGACTCATCACACCCCCAGACTTACCTATTTGCGCGTCCCGAGCAAACAACTCTCGGCGGACGGGAAAAACAAGGGATAGAAAGGTGATCGTGGCTAGGAGTAATATGTGAAATCAAATAATCACGTACATAAAATTTTCGTAGAAGAAATTTCTACTATGCAAAGTAATTTACAAATATCTAAAATAGTAAATAAGAGATTAGTTTACTCAAAAGTTGAACCAAGTGAGATCTGCCAGTCACGTGCAGGGAGAATGTAGAGACGCGCTCAGACAAGTATTTCGACAAATACGGGATACGGAACTAACTCCACCGAAATCCATCGGTGTCGGGAGCCATAAGCTCGCACTTTCGCACTCTCTCCACAACATTAGGTAAAACTACACACAAGTCAGTAGGGCTTTCGGGTAAATATGTGGCTTAGGCTGCGGTAGGATATACAATGATAAACTCGGAGGCTAACGCACCTAACACATTTGAGCAATACACTTTGTAAACCCCGGCAATACATAAAGTTGATGTGTTCATCGCCAACACCCAATATAAATTAATTCCTATCAAACAATTCAGAACTTCTGAATTAGAATATAAAGAACTCGGAAATTTTTTTTCTTTTTTTTTTCTTTTGGAGCGCTAATCTTTTCAATTTTCAGCTCACAAATACCTTTTTTATTTTACTTTTTTTTTCTTCAACTTAGCCAAAAACAGCACATCACAATAATTAGTTATACTATAAAGCTCAAAACACGTGCGTATACATGTTTGATGATCTTGGCTTAAGCGAGAGCGGTGGAGCTAAAGAGAAAAGGTGGGATAGGCTCAAAATTGGTTAGCAAGGGTAAATTTCTGGTTTTGGCTCAAATCTCAAACGGTCCAAAGAATGGCCTACATCATGCTAATGCATTAGAACTACCCGGTGCCTATGTTTCGAGAGTCACTAGGGGCAAGTTCTTAGCCACCGAGAAAGATAACTCTTTCTCCCGACTCGAGAAATACGAATCTAGCGTTCAATACCAACTCACCTACACTACCGGTAGATCGGCACAGGTTCATGCTTTGAGTGAAATACAACTCTAATTACTAGATTAGATAAGAATAAATATACAAATCATGAAAATAGAAATAGCTTCTATGCAAAATTCTATGCAAAACATGAGTATTCGATTAGAACACTACTGGAGTCAACATCGTACTCCAAACCACAATTCCTAGCTAACACAATTGACTTCCCGGCTCCATTCCAAAAGGAAATTTGGCACGGTAGCACTCGCAAGTGCGTGCATAATGGGTGCAGTGGTGTATGCTATAATATGACATAAATAAAAATATACTTCTGGTATGCAAAAACATGTACACGTGTAATGAACACTCGGTACACTCCCCCCCAGACTTGAATTGGACAATCACATGAATTATGACAATGAGAATAATGAAATGCTAAAGAAGAGGGTACCTATGCTCAGATATGAGCATACCAGAAGATTGGCGTTAATACTGCGAAGGAAATCCAAATCCGCCACCAAAAGAAATTGCCACACACCTGCAGGCAAAAAGGCTCCAAGCAAAAATATACAACACTAAACTATTAACGGGTTAGCAACAAAAACTTGGGTTGTCTCCCAGCAGCGCTTTTGTTTACCGTCCTTAAGCTGGACTTAATACCTGTATTAAGCAGTTTTAATAACATTGTCTAAGCATAAAGCGAAAGCTAATAAATCCTAATTATTACATGCCAAAAGGATCAACTATAAGTTGATTTAAAATAGTAACTAAAAATAAAAGAGATGGGTCCGAAGACCCAACAGCAGCAGACGAGGGGGTCGGGAGGTTTCCACCTCCATATTTCATCTTTCTTCATCCTCTTCCTCTCCTCCAATCAGCGGTCATGGATGAAATATCGTTTACCACCCTGCACCCAGTCTTTCAAGGAAAACGTGGGCAATGATGATGAGGTGGAATAGAAGATTGATTTCATCATTGCCACCTGCTTTCCTTTCCAAGACTGCCTCACAGAATCTCCCAAAAAGGGGTCCAAATATTCATTCACCTGCAGGGGGGTATACAAAATATCAGAATTCAATGCAGGAGGGGAAGCAGGAAAGATGACTTTATCAGCATTATAAGAAGGAGGGTTAGGAAATAAATTGGACGAAGAACTAAAAGAAGCAAAAAAAGGAGGAGTGGCCCCGGTGTCACTCCCATCAGGTTCCACAAAAAACTCAATTCCGGTTGCCATAGAATCATTGCAGGCAGAATATGAGCCGCTAGGAACTTCAATGATGAGTTGGACCTTCTCCTCTGGTGATAAGGTAGAAACCTCATCACTAAGAAGAATATCCTCCTCAGTGCAACTCGACACAACTTCGGGCTCCATAGGCACATCCTGCGCATCTAAAAATTCGGCAATAAGAGCAGAAGATACATGCATACTAATACAAGAAAATATCTGAGTAGAAATAGGACTCAAGATAGAGTCCGATAAGAAAGAAGACATATCCTCAGATACAGAATCCACAGGAAAGGATGGCACAGTATAGGAAGAAAATTCCAAAATGTCATCGTAGTGATCAACAACAACGCTGATCGACGCATTCGTTGTGATCCCAAGATGACCTGGGGGCCTAACGTATGTGTCATCAGCGATGGAAGGAGCGGTGGCATAGGAAGGCAGTGGAATGGAGATAAGTGCTGGCTCATCATCCTCTCCCAATTTCAACTTCCATTGCTCACAGTCTTTCAGCGCGTGATCAAAACTCTGACAACACAAGCAGCGCTTCCCGGTAGGTTTTGACTGTGGAAAAGCCAAACCACCCGGTGAAGGCGATGCCCGCGATGGGGACGCATACATATAATACGTAGGTTCATTGTATGAAGTTCTAGATTC
This sequence comes from Dactylorhiza incarnata, assembly GCA_033032865.1. Taxonomy (NCBI): domain Eukaryota; kingdom Viridiplantae; phylum Streptophyta; class Magnoliopsida; order Asparagales; family Orchidaceae; genus Dactylorhiza; species Dactylorhiza incarnata. Next base: position 3,091,084 of record JAWHQI010000269.1, read on the forward strand.
TCCATACGATGAACTACACGGATTATAATTATGGCTTCCTAAATAGCACTCATCACTAGAGTGATTAGACGCTCTACACCACCTACATTGTTGATAAGCATACATATTGGTGTAAAGAAGGATTCACAACTAATATAAACAGAAATTGATCTCAATATGCACGTAATAAAGTTTAAAACGGTGGAAACCTGATTTTTAAAACTGAAAAATAGATTAGGAAGAAATAAAATAAAAAGGATGCAATTTACAAATGAAAGGGCTTCTACCTCTCATCTCCCTCTCTAGAAAACTCACATGTCTGTGTTCCCTGGCAACGGCGCCAAAAACTTGATGCACAAATCGCGCACACCACTATAGGCTGTGGCGAGACTGCGACACGAAACGGCAGTGTACCGATCATTCAAGTAATATAAAATGTGGGAGTTAATCCCCAAGTATCGAATCTCGGAAGGAACACAGTAAGGTGGAGTTAACTATTGAGGAAGGACTTGAGATCGAAGTCCTTAAGGTCGGATGGATTGCGAAAGGGGGGTGATTTTGGATTGTGGAAATAAAATAAAAGCTATCAACTACTCCTATGCAATGCCGCTATGCAATGCTTCGCTTGGCGGGATGGAGACTAGGCAGGCCTTGAGCGCGCTGCGTCGCAAGGGCGGATGGACGAGTAGGCAAGCGGAATCGAACTGTGCAGGCCTTGAGCGCACTGCTTCGTTGGGCGAATGGATTACACGGGCCGCTATGCCACGCTTCGCTAGCGGATGGAAGAGTAGGCTAGCGGATGGAGTGGAGAGAACGGCGGAATGAGGGTCGCAAGCACCTCTTCGCAAAGCACACCACTAACAATTGTTAGGGCGGCACAACACAACTAACAATCCACACCACAAGGCACACCTCAAATGAACATATAACAAGATTACTCAATCACATAGACATGATTTCATACTAATGTTAACCAATAAAAGTACACTTCATCAAACATATAAGAAATCTAACTAAACTATCAACTACAAGAGGAGGTGAGTGTGCAAAATCGACCGACTCCGAAGTCTTGTTGAGGATTCACGGAAGGAATCGTCGGGTTGTCAATCCGCATCCAAGCTCGGTCCTCAACTGCGTCCGGGGTAGAGAGAGCTGTCACTACTCTCCAATGGACCCGTTTTCTTCGTGTCACGAACCGGTGGAATGATCAAAAGCTGCTCCGATCTTGAATGTGAGAGCTAGGTTGACTCCCTTCTTGAAGCTCTTGGATGAAGGAGATGGCCGAGAGGAAGCTCCGGCGAAGATTTGGCATTGAAAGCTTGCCCGGAGCTCCTCCTTAAGGTGGGCGGAGCTGGAGGGGTCCGAACTCCCTGAAATAGGCGGAAAACGGCAGACTGGAAGCGATGCCGACCTAAAATCGTGCTTGCTTATTTATAGGCGGAGCAGGAAATAAACACCGCGCACGATCAGGCGCACGACCAATGGTCGTGCGCGAAGGAATGCCTCTGATCGTGCGCGAAGAACCTGTAGCATTGTCCCGGACTGCAAAATAGCGCATGGTCAGTGGCGCACGACCAGTGGTCGTGCGCGAAGGAGGCCAACGATCGTGCGCCGATGCTCGATCTGGGAAGGGAATTAACGCACGACCAGTGGTCGTGCGCCTGGTCGTGCGCGAAGTAAAACACACGACCAGTGGCTTTTTCGACCGAAAATCCCCCAGAACCCATCCCGAGTGTCGCACAACCCTTGGACCTGCATGAAAATATACTAGATCACAGAAATACATGAAATCACACCAAGATGGGGGCATAAATGTGCACTAAGCAATGAAATGGGCAACATGATCAAATAGAATTGAATATAGGCCTAAAGTGAAGTGCAAGTGCATGAAAACTAGCCCAGATGAGTCCGGAAATCACTATATAAACTGGACTCATCAGGGGGTTGTTTCCTTGGGCAGTGATAGGGGGCCGCTAACTTTGAAGAGTGTCTATCATGTGCCTGGTATGAGGAAAAACCTCTTCTCTGTGACCAACGTTGTAGACGCTGGGTATCACGTTCTGTTTGCCCCAACAGAAGTGAGGTTTCTTCGGAATGTTGAAGTAGTGAAGGCGGAGGTCGTTCATGTGGGGAGAAGAGCTAAAGACTTGTTCGTTTTATCGACAAGTTCTTATGTTGACAAGATGCGGACGAATGATAGTGTTGTCATATGGCACGAGAGGTTGGGGCATGTAGGGATGGACAGGCTGAAAGATATGGCGGTGAAAGGTCTGGTCAAGGGCCTGCCTAGTCTATCTTCCTACGGAGACGGTCATGTTTGCGCGGGATGTCAGTTTGGCAAGTCTCATCGACTACCATTTGACAAGTCGCAGACAAGGTGTAGTGTGCCATTGGAGTGCATCCACAGTGACTTGATGGGACTGACTACTACCCCAAGCCTCGGAGGCAGCAGATATATGCTGGTGCTGATCGATGATTACAGCAGATATGTCTGGTATATTTCTTGAAGGAGAAGGCGGAGGCATTTGCCAAGTTCGTTGAGTTCAAGGAGCTCGTGGAGGGTCGGCTTGGTCTGCGGGTTAAGAAGCTGAGGACTGACAACGAAGGGGAGTTCACCTCTGGTGAGTTCTCTACTTTTTGTAGGAAGGCAGGCATCCAGAGGGAGCTTACTTATGCGCATACTCCACAACAAAAGGGAGTTACAGAGCGGAAGATCCGTCATCTGACGGAGACCTACAAGTGTTGGCTGCATGCCAAGAGTATCCCAAAGTCCTTATGGGTGGAGGGAATGTCTTGTGCTGCCTACGTCATCAACAGGACGCCTCTTAGTCCCATCAATATGAAGACCCCGCATGAATTGATGTTAAAGGAAAAGCCAAGCGTGGCACACCTTTGGGTGTTTGGTTCCACCTGCTATGTGCACGTTCCAGATGCGCTTCGGACGAAGCTAGATGCGAAAGAAAGGAAGCTAGTCTTCGTGGGTTATGATGATCGGAAGAAGGGCTGGAAGTGCATGGACCCCGAGATGCGGAGATTTGTTATATCTCGCGATGTCGTGTTCGACGAAGTAACGTCTTACAAGGGAAGTTCTGGTGTTGAGCTACCAGAAAGCAGGGTGGAGGAGCCAGAGAAAGCTGTGGAAAATCTTCAGGTGGAGCTGCCAGTGTCACCAGGTGGTCCATCAATATCTAGTTCTGAGGCGGAGGCTTCTGGATCAGGAAGCAGGGGGAGCGATGCTCCGAGTATGTCTGGAAGGGGAGCTAGAGAAGAAGCAGCTGAAGATACTGCGAGTCAGGGGAAGGCGTTGCGGAGATCGAAGCGAACAATCATTGCCCCTGATCGCTTTACAGGAGGAAACATGGTGAACTTTGTCTCGTATTTCTTTGCTGGTCCCTTGGATGAGAGGGAGTCATCGAGCTTTGAAAAAGCCAAAGGCGTGGAACAGTGGGATTCAGCTATGCAGGAAGAGATGAGTGCTCTTGAGAAGAATGAGACTTGGTCTCTGGTGCCCAAGCCCAAGGGTATCACCCATGTAACATGCAAGTGGGTCAACAAGCTCAAGAAGAAGGGAGACGGTAGTATCGAGCGATACAAGGCTCGCCTTGTGGCTCGGGGATTCTCGCAGCAATACGGTGAAGACTATGAAGAGACATTCAGTCCGGTGGCAAAAATGACTTCAGTTCGGGTTGTGATTGCCTTGGCGGCGTGTTGGGGGTGGGAGATTTGGCAGCTCGACGTAAAGAATGTGTTCTTGTATGGAGATATTGACAAGGACATCTTCATGGTCCAGCCGCCAGGCTTCGTATCTGAAGATTTTTCGGAGCATGTCTGCAAGTTGAAGAAGGCCCTATTGTTGGAACATGGTCTTCCACATCTCCTAGGTTTGAGAATAACAAATCCTATGTGTATTTGATCTTGTGTGTTCAAGTGTGCAGGTTAACATAGTCCACATGACTCAAGGAGTACTCATGATGTCTGCCCCCAAAATTGAGGCCAAAATTCGAACAAGCTCACTAGCGCCGGCGGTAGCGATAGCGCCCGGCGCTAGCATTGATTAGCTCGATTCCGGTGGCATTTTTAGAAGGAGCTAGCGCCCGGCGGTAGCTACTAGCGCTGGCGGTAGCATGGCGCACAAGAGGCATAGAGAAAATTGTTGCCACGGATGGGAGATTCGGCCGTGCAAGATCATTCCTAATCCGGGCTAGCGCCGGCGGTAGCGCTAACGCCGGCGGTAACATGAAGGCTATAAATTGGATGCTTTGGCTCCGAATTCTTCATCCTCCTCCAATCCCAAACTCCAGAGCTTTGTGCCATAGCAGAGAGAGGAAGATTCAGAGCGATACTCCCATAATTCCATAAAGCCTTAAGGAGATCCGTGGAGAAGATTTCAACACACATCATCATCGTGACGAAAGGCCGCATCGACTACGATCATACTCTGCGGGCCTTCGTCCACTTCTCCAAGAGATCCACATAGAGGGAGTTTTTATATTATTGTCTTTTCATTTCATATCTTTTCTATAAACGGTAGTGAAATCGCCTCGTGTTGGCGACTAGGTCTGGGGTAGGACTTAGGGCTGAAATTCGCCTCGTGTTGGCGACTAGATCTAGGCTAGGTCTAGGGGGTGCTCGAGGCCTTTTTGGGGATAGATTGGCTAGAGCGGCTTGAGGCCGTATCTGGGGAGAGATTGGCTAAAGCCAACCGGTTCGTGGGGATACGAGTCGGTATAGAAAATGAAAAAGAGTTTTTATTATTCGCCTCCGATCTCTAGCGCCATTGAGATCAAGTTTTGTAAAACTTATTTAATATCAATAAAGCTTGTCTCTCTTTTTGTTTTACTTGACTTCTTGTTTTATTGTTGCAATATTCCAAAGTTTTCTAAATAAAATATAAAGTTTTTGAAAACCCTTATTCACCCCCCCCCCCCTCTAAGGGCGCCGACCGATCCAACAAGTGGTATCAGAGCCAGGTTTTATTCCAATCGGCTTAACAACCGGGAATAATGGCGTCAAATGATCTCGCTTCTACTAGTGGGGGAGATTTTTGTGAAGAGGAAAAATCACTTGCACCACCTTTATTTGAAGTGACAAATTATAAAGGATGGAAAATCTTAATTGAAAAATTTATTAAAACTTTAGACATCGAAGTTTGGAATTTAGCAATAGCAAGACCCACAAATGAATCAAATAAAAAAGAACTTCAATTAAATGGAAAAGCTAAACACTATTTGTTTTGCGGTCTATCTAATGAAATTTTCAAATTGATATATTGCTTTTCAAGTGCATATAAAGTATGGCAATTTCTTGAAGAAATGTATGATTCTCCATCTACAGGTATGGAACAATCGCAAGAACCGGAGAATATGCCAGCGTGCACAAATCATCAAGAATGCCCTCCTCATGACTAATCAATGGAGCACACATCAAAGGTAAGAGATGAAGCAATCTTACTTTTGGAAGAGGAGTGCCAAGAAGAAGACAAAGGAACATTATGTTCAAATCCTCCCTCATCCAAAAGCAATGTAAGTAAATCAAACTTCATCGCTTGTACTTCCATTTCTACATTACAATTGCTACAAATTACAAAGCGCAAACTTAAGAAACTAAAAAATGCAAATTGCAAATTGCGCTTAGAAAATAAAAATTTAAAAGCAAAAGTTAAAGTAGTATCAAAATCTGATTTATCTAGCTTTACTCATGTCACTTCAATTGAAAATACAAAACCTTGTCTTGATTGCAATAATATTAAAGAAAAATTTAAGGAACTTGAAAAAGAAATTATTTTTATAAAAGAACAAAATGAAAAATTACATTTAGAAAATTCATCTTTGAAAAATGATTGTGCTAAGTGTAAAGAATATAAAATTGAAATTAAAGAGATGGATGAAACATTTGATGAATATAGAAACAACTATCAAGATCATATTGATTCAATTGTTTTCATTCTTAAAAATAGCACAATCACTTATAATAAAGCTAGACATAATTTAAAAATTAAAAATGATGAATTAAAATAAAAAAATCAACTTACTTATGAAAATTGTAAATACAAATTTACAAAATCAAACAATATCCAAAAGCAAGATGAATACAAATATGAATACCTTACTTAAACCTAATATTGGGAATAAGAAACAAAAAGCTTTTGGAAATCATAAACCAAGTCTTGAATGGAGACCAAAAAGCAAAAATGAAAACTTAAATGCAAGGATCCATTCATCACATTCTTTTCCCAACTTAAATTCAAATGAAAACAAATTTCCATTATATAATAAATTCAAGAGTAATGATTATGGAAATTTGAAAAACAAAAATTACATTTTTTCATGGTACGAATGGAAACCCATACTTAAGAATGACACATTAATGTCAAACGAAAGGGCCCATTCAAACATATCTCCCCAAAAGAAAACACGATGTATTTGGGTACCCAAAGGAACCGTCACTCCCGGTCCTCTTTGGATACCTAAATCTCTTATTCATTAGTATCCCATCATTTGCTGAAGTAGAAATCAATTAAAATAAAATACACAAATTTCTACTTCATGATGTGTTTTAATGTCTTTTCTATCTTTTTCTTTTTGTGTTCTTTTTAAACTATCATGCCATGGTCATCCTATATAGTATTGGAAATATGATTCTATCTCATAAAGCTTAATGAGTTTATAAATCATTTTTGATCAAAATTCAAAATCATATTTTTATTTTGATGACCTATCTTTTATTATTATAAATATCTTATATTATCCATATGAATCAAACTCTAAATTTGCTATAAGATATTTCAAATTAAATCCGGTTATTAGGCTATTAAGATTCTTAGCCTTCACCAACAAGTGGTTGAGTGAAATAACTTGATCTAAAAGAAAATTCAAGATTTAAATAGAAGCTCAACTTTCAATATGGGTGTCATTGTTCACAACAAAAAATTATATTGTGTTCTCTCCTTGATGTCAAACATGATCTAAACCATCACTATTGTTCACCTATCAAAAAATCACATATATATTCAAAATTCTTAATTAAACAAAAATCACTAAAATGTGTTGAAAGAAGTTACTTCATAATGAATATTGAATTCACAAACACCACCATGATCTAGTGATATCTTTTGCTAAACATCTCTAAAATCATAATTCATATCAAGAATCATCTATAAACAACTATCACAAATTATATGATAACAATTGACATTATAATTGTTTACCATGGTTGGTGTTATGGTATATTATGTGTGTATTGTGATTTTTTTCTAGCTTAGACCTTTGAATCATTTTGATATCAAATCAAATAGAATTGTCACTCCATTCTAGGTCTCTAAGTTGAAACACAATCAAACTTTGGCAAAACATTAATCTCAAATTTATCGTACTAACATTGTCACCTAAAGAATATTTATATCTATGTTAGGTTTTATATGTCAGGGCATATCCATGTTACTATTTGCGTGAACATTACTCCTTGTTCACTGAAACCATGCATATTTGATTTGTTCAAACATGATATCTTGGGTTTTCATTTCCTATTTTTTTAAGTTATAAGCACAAGTCTTAAGAAAAGTCAAAATGAAAACATAAGTAAATATATCTCATGCAATGATTATTTTGTCAAGTCATATAAGAAATCGCTTACGTTTCATGCAATTTGGACCATCCAAAACATCTCCTAAAAATCTGCAACTTCAGCATGGAACTACTATTGGGACACATAATCAAGACCACCAAGCAAAATTTCTAAAATCCTAAAAATCGTTCAGTCTCCCGCGCTAGCGCTACCGCAGGCGCTAGCGTCCATGTTCATTTTTCTATATTTTTTAAATTTCTAAGAATCCCTTAAAATATATAAATCTATATTTTCTACTTAGTTTTGCACTTCTGTGTTTCTTTATTTTTTGAAAAATCAAATACAAAACTACAAAAACCAAATTACAAAAAATATGTTTTGTTTTTTCGCTTGTGTTGTTTCCTTTATTTAAAGTTCATCTTTATGCAAAAATCAAATATAAAAATTACAAAAGCAAAAATTACAAAAATATGCTTTTATTTGTAAAAATCAACTACAAAAATATAAAACAAAACAAAAACAAGTATCAAAATTATTCTTCTGAACTTAACTTTTCTATGTATCTTGTGAAAGGGTGATTTGGGATATCATCCCATCATATCACCTAGTACCGGGCGAACCTCTCACAAGGTAGTCCTCGGGAAGTCCAAGATCAATTTTATGAGTTCAAACTTTAAATAAAAATTACTCTTTAAAAATATCAAAAATATTGTATGAACTTCATTGAAAATCAAGCATGATGTAATCTATTATTTAGAACTTCTATAATATTACAATTTATCTTTTCAAACTACTTTGAACATTGCTTTCATCATGCTCTGATATATCTATTAATATGTGCATCAATTATTGTGTTAAAGGTTGTGTAGAACTAAGCTTAGCATGCCTCTAAGTATGAGTAAATGTTTTATGTTTGATAATGATATTTATTCACTCACCCTTTTTGGCATTGTCTACATATGTGTTTAATCTAAGAATGCTTGTGTATGTTTATGTATTAGTACAATGAACTAAAATTGCACAAGTATCTTACCTACACTCCTTTATTTGCACTTTTAAAAATTAAGAAAAGTGGTTATCTTTCTTATAAATTCTATTGGTTTGCAAAACAAGTTTATTCGGAGAACTTTGCACAAAACAAAAATCATGAAATAATTTGACAAAGTTAACTCCACCAAGCACAACTTGAACCTCCTGATAAGTCTTAATAAGCGTTGTGAGGTTGAGCACCTTGGAAAGAATAGTAAAGTATCTTGTGCAAACCATAACTTTCTTTCAAAATAAAAACCACTTATTCTTAAGTACACCGGATCACAATAAAAATCAATCTTGAAGAATAAAACTATGTGATCCCCCAAGCACTACTTTGCACCCTGATAAGTCTTGATGAGCATTGTGTGTGCAGAGCACCTTGGTAGTTGTACATTTTTCTTTGTGCATTGAAGTGAGTGGAAGTAAAATTATTTGTGTTTTATTGTGCTCTTTACTTTACATATTGCTTGTATTTTTGATTAAAACATTTGTTTACTCTATTCAAAATACACTTTTATGCGCATCATTATCTTCCATAACACTTCTTCTCATGAGTATTGGATCCTAATGTTAATTCTATACTACTCTTTATTTATGAAATGCACTAGATAACTTAGCATGCTTTCTACAATGTTTGGTATGTTTTGAAATTGTGAATTAAAGTAACATTGTAGTAATCTCTTTTTGATAAGATTATTTCATGCTTGGTTACTGTATTGTCAAAACAAAAATTTTAAATGCAAAATGATTTACAAAAACATCTTCTTTTTGAAATTGAACTCATATATCTTTTTATGAACCATCATTGATTACCATAAGATGTTTTTTTGTACTTCTATATGTCTTCCGCATCATAACCATATAATTGTTTTACCTTGCACTTTAATACTTATTTAAAATCTTTCATCTTGTGTGCATCATCACTTGAATCTTCAAATTCCTTTCTTGCAACAAGTGGTAGACTTGCTTGGTAAACTTTATATTGGTTAATTTTTTTTGCTTATAACTCAGATCTATTTCTATTCTAAACACTCCTCCAACAAGTGAAATATTGCTTATAAAACATCCTCTTATTATTGAATTTCAAATCAAACTTTAATTTTGTTTTTCTAATTGCTAAAAGGATGTTGTTTCTTTCTTCCAAAAATACTATAACTCTTATCTTTATAAAGTTTGAAACTCAAAACACATCTACTTTTTGAACTCTTATTATGATGTGTCTTTTTCGAAATCTTCGGCAATGCACAAACTATGATTCATTCATAATTTTCAATATAGCTATGGGAGTGTTCTCATAAAGACAAATAAAAATAAAAACCCATATGCTATAAATTATCATTAAGGTTTAAACGCTTAATGGTTCCAATAATTATTATCTATGACTTCATATATCACCATAGCGGGGGCGTAGGGTTGTAGACATTAGATAACCTTATCTCTAGTCATGTCTTGTCCTTAACTGGGGAGGGTTCCAGTGGGGCCTTGCGAGGCACTAGGGGGAAAGAGTGTTAGGTTAAGTGTGCGTCTAGTGTTTGCATATGGGACTAACACCCCAACCTACGACATGTTTGCAGCTCCTCATGCCCATCCGTTACTTAGTACGGGGCTAGGGCGTTGACATATTGTCTGGGTAGATTGGTTACTTGGAAATCATGATTTTTTTTAGGCTTAAAACTCTTATTTAAAGGGGAAATCATTATTTTTTGCTTAAACTCTAATATATAAAAGGGGGAGAACTACAAACAAAAGGGATAAAATAAGTCATAACTCTGATCATTTTCAATGAAAGACAAGTCTAAAACTCCTTATCTTTTACTTAAAAAGCTCGATCATGCCATTTTTTAGTGCTTTGTTTCCCTACCCACTTTTGCTAATAACAAAGGGGGAGAACTAACATGATAAAATGCAAAAGGGGGAGAACTAACAATGATAAATGTAACCTGCTATAATAAACCCAACATGACAAATTCAGTTGATAGCATACATATTAAGGGAGCATTCACATAGGGGGAGCATATATTTAGGGGGAGCAATTCTAAATTCTAAAATCAATAATCATCCTAAAGTCATCACTCTCACACACACACAAGTATAGTCTCATCATGCTTATTTATTAATGCTTTGATTTATCATTAATGGATTTGTTATTATCAAAAGGGGGAGTTTGTTGGAACACGGTCTTCCGCATCTCCTAGGTTTGAGAATAACAAATCCTATGTGTATTTGATCTTGTGTGTTCAAGTGTGCAGGTTAACATAGTGCACATGAATCAAGGAGTACTCATGATGTCTGCCCCCATAATTGAGGCCAAAATTCGAACAAGCTCACTAGCGCAGGCGGTAGCGATAGCGCCCGACGCTAGCAATGATTAGCTCGATTCCGGTGGCATTTTTAGTAGGAGCTAGCGCCCGGCGGTAGCTACTAGCGCTGGCGGTAGCATGGCGCACAAGAGGCATAGAGCAAATTGTTGCCACGGATGGGAGATTCGTCCGCGCAAGATCATTCCTAATCCGGGCTAGCGTCGGCGGTAGCGTGAAGGCTATAAATTGGATGCTTTGGCTCTGAATTCTTCATCCTCCTCCAATCCCAAACTCCAGAGCTTCGTGCCACAGCAGAGAGAGGAAGATTCACAGCGATACTCCCACAATTCCATCAAGCCTTAAGGAGATCCGTGGAGAAGATTTCAACACGCATCATCATCGTGACGAAAGGCCGCATCGACTACGATCATACTCTGAGGGCCTTCGTCCACTTCTCCAAGAGATCCACATAGAGGGAGTTTTTATATTATTGTCTTTTCATTTCATATCTTTTCTGTAAACGGTAGTGAAATCGCCTCGTGTTGGCGACTAGGTCTGGGGTAGGACTTAGGGCTGAAATTCGCCTCGTGTTGGCGACTAGATCTAGGCTAGGTCTAGGGGGTGCTCGAGGCCTTTTTGGGGATAGATTGGCTAGAGCGGCTTGAGGCCGTATCTTGGGAGAGATCGGCTAAAGCCAACCGGTTCGTGGGGATACGAGTCGGTATAGAAAACGAAAAAGTGTTTTTATTATTCGCCTCCGATCTCTAGCGCCATTGAGATCAAGTTTTGTAAAACTTATTTAATATCAATAAAGCTTGTCTCTCATTTTGTTTTACTTGACTTCTTGTTTTATTATTGCAATATTCCAAAGTTTTCTAAATAAAATATAAAGTTTTTGAAAACCCTTATTCACCCCCCCCCCCCCCCCTCTAAGGGCGCCGACCGATCCAACACCTGTATGGGTTGAAGCAAGCGCCGAGGGCGTGTTATGGAAAGATTGCAGAGTATCTCTTATTCTGCGAGTTTGGTGCTTCAGACTCAGACTCAAGCTTGTTCGTCAAGAAGAGCGGGGAGCTTCAAGTCATCGTGCTGCTTTACATCGATGATATGATCGTGACGGGGAATTCGAAGGAGGAAGTAGCAAGGCTACGGGCTGAGCTATCTATCAGGTTCTAGATGAAGGACTTAGGTGAACTTCACCATTTCCTTGGACTCGAGGTGCAGAGGAAGGGAAGTGGAGTGCTGGTGTCCCAGGATGGATATACGGAGCGAATCGTGGAGCGGTTCGGCATGAAGGAAGGGAAGTGCATTTCCACACCTCTGGAGAAGGCAATGAAACTTCGCAAGGATGAGGGGAGGATTCTGGAAGATCCGCTAGTGTTCCGGGCTCTGGTTTGGAGCTTGATCTATCTGACGATTACCAGGCCGGATATTGCGTATGCAGTTGGCAAGGTGAGCCGTTATATGGCGGAACCACAGATGCCTCATCTTCTAGCTACCAAAAATATATTGAAGTATGTCAAGGAGACTTCGGATATGGGTCTCCTCTATAGGAGGGATGCGGGCTTCGAGGTGCATGGGTATATGGATGCTGATTACGGGGGAGATTCAGATGATCGGAAGTCGACGTCTGAATACGTCTTCATGGCGGGCCCCATGGCTATATCATGGTGCAGTAAGAAGCAGGATTACGTGTCTGTCTCAACCACGGAAGCAGAATACAAGGCTTCGGCCTTGGCAGCTCAAGAAGCCATCTGGCTTAGGAGGTTGGTTGGAGACGTCCATAAGGAGGTTCGGGGTCCGACTCTGCTCCGCGGCGATAATGAGAGTGATCTCAAACTGGTTACTAATCCAGTTTGTCATGTGAGGACCAAGCATATCGAGATCGAGCATCATTTCATTCGTGAGAAGGTGCTGGAGGGGTCTCTTTCGGTCGAGCATGTTCAGAGTCAGGACAACATTGCTGACATCTTCACAAAGGCACTGGCGAAGGGGCCGTTCACTCGGCTAAGGAGTTTACTTGGGTTGTTTTTAACTTCCCACTTCAAGGGGGAGTGTTGAAAATGTTGAAGTGCAAGTTTTTTAAGTTGGCAGTCTGGGGGGAGACCGCGCAGTCTGGTCTGACCGCTCGGTCTTGCGGTCTCCTCTGGCAGTCTGACCTCTCTGGTCTAGCCGCGGGCTTCTCGGCGTGACTGCCGTTCTTCTGTCCAAGGGTGCCGAGGTGTGGTTGCGCGGTCTGGTCGTGTGACCGCGTGGCGGAGCAGGTTTCTTCCTGGTAAGGGCAGCGCGCGGTCTGGTGCTTGTGACCACATAGTGTGGGCAGCCTGGTCTGGAGGCTATCCGGGTTCTTTGTGGTGCTCGCGGACTAAGGTCTTCTTAGTTGCGCGGTCTCCGATTTGTGTTCGCATGGCTGGTCTTTTGGCGATCATCTGGCATATGCGGTCACAGGTGTTTGGTCGACTTGGCGGGCTGTTGCCCTAGTCGGTCTGGTGTGTTCGCAGTCTCTGGGGGAGGTAGGGTGGCAAACACAGATGGTGAGCGACATGACCGGGCGAGTTGTCATGATCGCGCGGCTTCTGTTGAAGTCGGAGAGCTCATTAAGCAGGAGGATATTTGGCTGGTCGCGCGGGTTGACCATTCTGGTCGCGTGGTCATGGGGTGGTGATCCTATCTCATAGGGTGGTGACTGGATCAGGTCTTACGCCTATAAATAGGAGCCACTGTAGCAGCAAATATATAGAACCAAGTGTAAGATGAGCTCATGACCTGTTCTTGCGGTCTCTTTTTGTGACCGGCCGGTTAGCTGATCGAACTTGTTTTGTGCAGCTTCTGCGGATTGTGCGGGTAGCAGCGGTCACTTCCTCTTCTGAAGGTGTTCGGGCGGTCTCGCGGCTTGCAGTGCGGGTTGCTGGAGTTTGGGAGGATCAGTGGAGTCCGAGAGTTCATGTGGTTCTCAGTTGGTGTTGTTCAAGGCGCAGGCAGGCAGTTCAGGCGGTTTTGTTTTCTAGCCGGGCGGACTATCAGGTCGAGCGGTCAGGCGGTCTCAGTTAGTCAGACTGCTTGTTTTCCTTTCTGTTGCTTTTCTGTTTTGTTTTGTGTACTAGCGAAATCATGTCTTGCCATGTATACCTTGCCCTGTAATGAAGAAATTGTTGGATCGGTAGGCGCCCTTAGAGGGGGGGTGAATAAGGATTTTCAAAACTTTAGTGATATTTTAAAAAACTTTGTAATAATGCAAGATTAAGATAATAGAAAGTCAAGTAAAACAATTGAAATAAAGTAGAGACATGCTTTATTAATATCAAATAAGGTTTTACAAAAGTTGACTTCTATGACGCTAGAAATCGGTGGCGATGAATATTAAACTCTTTTTGTTTTCTATCCCGACTCGCATCCCCACGAACCGGTGGCCCTAGCCTATCCTCCCCGGATTCGGCCTCAAGCCGCTCTAGCCAACCCTTCCTCGGATGTGGCCTCGAGCACCCCTTAGACCTAGCCTAGATCTAGCCGCCAACACGAGGCGGGTTTCCCCCTAAGTCCTACCCAGACCTAGTCGCCAACACGAGGCGATTTCACTAACCATTTACAAGAAGAATATGAAATGAAAATAATTAAAAACTCCCTTATGAAGTCGGAGGCGAAGATCCGCTGTAGAATAAGCATTGTAGAAGCGGACTTCATTTGGATCCAGCGTGATGAGATTCTCCTTCAGAAGTTTGCAGAACTTTGGTAGGACATCAACTTTCGGCCAAGATAGCCTCTGAATTCTAGCACTCTATCTCTCTCTGATATCTCTCTGAGGTGTGTGAAACAAGAGGAGAGGAGTCCTTTTTATAGCCTCAGTGCTAGCGCCTGCGCTTGCGCTACCGCCGGCGCTATCCCATATTAGGACACATTTTGTGCGGCAGAATCTTCAATCCGAGGAAACAATTCCCCCTTGCCAACTGTATCCATTCAAACATATCTCCCCAAAAGAAAACACGATGTATTTGGGTACCCAAAGGAACCGTCACTCCCGGTCCTCTTTGGATACCTAAATCTCTTATTCATTAGTATCCCATCATTTGCATGAAGTAGAAATCAATTAAAATAAAATACACAAATTTCTACTTCATGATGTGCTTTAATGTCTTTTCTATCTTTTTCTCTTTGTGTTCTTTTTAAACTATCATGCCATGGTCATCCTATATAGTATTGGAAATATGATTTTATCTCATAAACCTTAATGAGTTTATAAATCATTTTTTGATCAAAATTAAAAATTATATTTTTATTTTGATGACCTATCTTTTATTATTATAAATATCTTATATTATCCATATGAATCAAACTCTAAATTTGCTATAAGATATTTCAAATTAAATCCGGTTATTAGGCTATTAAGATTCCTAGCCTTCACCAACAAGTGGTTTAGTGAAATAACAGATCTAAAAGAAAATTCAAGATTTAAATAAAAGCTCAACTTTCAATATGGGTGTCATTGTTCACAACAAAAAATTATATTGTGTTCTCTCCTTGATGTCAAACATGATCTAAACCATCACTATTGTTCACCTATCAAAAAATCACATATATATTCAAAATTCTTAATTAAAGGAAAATCACTAAAATGTGTTGAAAGAAGTTATCCTCATAATGAATATTGAATTCACAAACACCACCATGATCTAGTGATATCCTTTGCTAAACATCTCTAAAATCATAATTCATATCAAGAATCATCTATAAACAACTATCACAAATTATATGATAACAATTGACATTATAATTGTTTACCATGGTTGGTGTTATGGTGTATTATGTGTGTATTGTGATTTATTTCTAGTTTAGACCTATGAATCATTTTGATATCAAATCAAATAGAATTGTCACTCCATTCTAGGTCTCTAAGTTGAAACAAAATCAAACTTTGGCATAACATTAATCTCAAATTTATCATACTAACATTGTCACCTAAAGAATATTTATATCTATGTTAGGTTTTATATGTCAGGGCATATCCATGTTACTATTTGCGTGAACATTACTCCTTGTTCACCGAAACCATGCATATTTGATTTGTTCAAACATGATATCTTGGGTTTTCATTTCCTATTTTTTTAAGTTATAAGCACAAGTCTTTAGAAAAGTCAAAATGAAAACATAAGTAAATATATCTCGTGCAATGATTATATTGTCAAGTCATATAAGAAATCGCTAACGTTTCATGCAATTTGTCAGTTCATCTTTATGCAAAAATTAAATATAAAAATTATAAAAGAAAAATTACAAAAATATGTTTTTATTTGTAAAAATCAACTACAAAAATATAAAACAAAACAAAAACAAGTATCAAAATTATTCTTCTAAACTTAACTTTTCTATGTATCTTGCGAAAGGGTGATTTGGGCTATCATCCCATCATATCACCTAGTACCGGGCGAACCTCTCACAAGGTAGTCCTCGGGAAGTCCAAGATCAATTTTGTGAGTTCAAACTTTAAATAAAAATTACTCTTTAAAAATATCAAAAATATTGTATGAACTTCATTGAAAATCAAGCATGATGTAATCTATTATTTAGAACTTCTTTAATGTTACAATTTATCTTTTCAAACTACTTTGAACATTGCTTTCATCATGCTCTGATATATCTATTAATATGTGCATCAATTATTGTGAAAAGTTGTGTAGAACTAAGCATAGCATGCCTCTAAGTATGAGTAAATGTTTTAGGTTTGATAATGATCTTTATTCACTCACTTTTTGACATTGTCTACATATGTGTTTAATCTAAGAATGCTTGTGTATGTTTTGTGATAGTACAATGAAATAAAATTGCACAAGTATCTTACCTACACAACCTTTATTTGCACTTTTACAAATTAAGAAAAGTGGTTATCTTTCTTATAAATTATATTGGTTTGCAAAACAAATGTATTCGGAGAACTTTGCACAAAACAAAAATCATGAAATAATTTAACAAAGTTATCTCCACCAAGCACTACTTGAACCTCCTGATAAGTCTTAATAAGCGTTGTGAGGTTGAGCACCTTGGAAAGAATAATAAAGTATCTTGTGCAAACCATATCTTTCTTTCAAAATAAAAATCACTTATTCTTAAGTACACCGGATCACAATAAAAAAAACACGAATAAAATTATGTGATCCCCCAAGCACTACTTTGCACCCTGATAAGTCTTAATGAGCATTGTGTGTGCAAAGCACCTTGGTAGTTGTACATTTTTTTGTGCATTGAAGTGAGTGAAAGTAAAATTATTTGTGTTTTATCGTGCTTTTACTTTACATATTACTTGTATTTTTCATTAAAACATGAGTTTACTCTACTCAAAAATAAACTTATGTGCACATCATTATCTTCCATAACACTTCTTCTCAAGAGTATTGGATCCTAATGCTAATTCTATATCACTCTTTGCTTATGAAATGCACTAGATAGCCTAGCATGTTTTCTATATTGTTTGGTATGATTTGAAATTGTGAATTGAAATAACATTATAGTAATCTCTTTGTGATAGTATTATTTCATGCTTGGTTATGTTTGTCAACCATAAAAGTTTTTCATTAAAACATGATTTACATAAACATCTTCTTTTTGAAATTAAACTCATATATCTTTTTATGGATTATTCTTGATTACAATAAGATGTTTCATAAGTCTTCCGCATCATCACCATATAACTTTTACCTTGCACTTTCATGCTTATATCAAGTCTTAAATCTCATTTTTTTCTTAAAAACAAGTAGTAGACTTGCTTGGTAAAATTTATATTAGTTATTCTAACACGCATATCATTTTTATGGTAAAAACTCTGATTTATCTCTATATAAACTTTTATGCTAAACACTCCTCCAACAAGTGAAATATTGCTTATAAAACATCCTCTTATTATTGAATTTCAAATCAAACTTTACTTTTGTGTTTCTAATTGCTAAAAGGATGTTGTTTCTTTCTTCCAAAAATGTTATAACTCTTATCTTTATAAAGTTTGAAACTCAAAACACATCTACTTTTTGAACTCTTATTATGATGTGTCTTTTTCGAAATCTTCCGCAATGCTCAAACTCTGATTCATTCATAATTTTCAATATAGCTATGGGAGTGTTCTCATAAAGACAAATAAAAATAAAAATCCATAGGCTATAAATTATCATTAAGGTTTAAATGCTTAATGGTTCCAATAATTATTATCTATGACTTCATATATCACCATAGCAGGGGCGTATGGTTGTAGACATTAGATAACCTTATCTCTAGTCATGTCTTGTCCTTAACCGGGGAGGGTTCCAGTGGGGCCTTGCGAGGCACTGGGGGGAAAGAGTGTTAGGTTAAGTGTGTGTCTAGTGTTTGCATATGGGACTAACACCCCAACCTACGGCTTGTTTGCAGCTCCTCATGCCCATCCGTCACTTAGTACGGGGCTAGGGTGTAGATGTATTGTCTGGGTAGATTGGTTACTTGGAAATCACTATTTTTTATGCTTAAAACTCTTATATAAAGGGAAATCATTACTTTTGCTCAAACTAAAAACTCTGATATATTTATACAAAAATTATTCTAACAAGTGGCTCTAAAACTCCTTATCATTTCCTTCTCACTTAGAAGCTCGATCATGCCTTTATTATCCAACTTTTCTGTGGTGCATCCCTACCCACTTTTGCTAATAACAAAGGGGGAGAACTAACATGATAAAATGCAAAAGGGGGAGAACTAACATGATAAATATAATCCGCTATCAAAATGCAAACCCAACATGATTGATTAAGTTGATAGCACACATATTAGGGGAGCATTCACATAGGGGGAGCATGTATTTAGGGGGAGCAATTCTAAATGCTAAAATCAATAATTATCCTAAAGTCATCACTCTCACACACACACAAGTATAGTCTCATCATGCTTATTTATTAATGCTTTGTTTTATCATTAATGGATTTATTATTATCAAAAGGGGGAGTTTGTTGGAACATGGTCTTCCGCATCTCCTAGGTTTGAGAATAACAAATCCTATGTGTATTTGATCTTGTGTGTTCAAGTGTGCAGGTTAACATAGTCCATATGACTCAAGGAGTACTCATGATGACTGCCCCCAAAATTGAAGCCAAAATTCGAAAAGGCTCACTAGCGCCGGCGGTAGCGATAGCGCCCGGCGCTAGCGATGATTAGCGCAATTCCGGCAGTGTTTTTAGAAAGAGCTAGCGCCCGGTGGTAGCTACTAGCGTTGGCGGTAGCATGGCGCACAAGAGGCATAGAGCAAAATGTTGCCGCAGATTGAAGATCCTGCCGCGCAAAATGTTTCCTAATCCGGGCTAGCGCCGGCGGTAGCGCTAGCGCCGGCGGTAGCGTGAAGGCTATAATTTGGATGCTTTGGCTCCGTCTTCTTCATCCTCCTACAATCCCAAACTCCAGAGCTTCGTGCCACAGCAGAGAGAGGAAGATTCAGAGTGATACTCCCACAAATCCATGAAGGCTTAAGGAGATCCATGGAGAAGATTTCAACACGCTTCATCATCGTGACGAAAGACCGCATCGACTACGATCATACTCTGCGTCTTTGTCTACTTCTCCAAGAGATCCAAATAGAGGGAGTTTTTATATTATTATCTTTTTCATTTCACATCTTTTCTTGTATTCGTTTAAGTGAAATCGCCTCATGTTGGCGACTAGGTCTGGGGTAGGACTTAGGGCTGAAATTTGCCTCGTGTTGGCGACTAGATCTAGGCTAGGTCTAGGGGGTGCTCGAGGCCTTTCTGGGGATAGATTGGCTAGAGCGGCTTGAGGCCGTATCTGGGGAGAGATCGGCTAAAGCCAACCGGTTCGTGGGGATACGAGTCGGTATAGAAAATGAAAAAGAGTTTTTATTATTCGCCTCCGATCTCTAGCGCCATTGAGATCAAGTTTTGTAAAACTTATTTAATATCAATAAAGCTTGTCTCTCTTTTTTTGTTTTACTTGACTTCTTGTTTTATTATTGCAATATTCCATAGTTTTCTAAATAAAATATAAAGTTTTTGAAAACCCTTATTCACCCCCCCTCTAAGGGCGCCGACCGATCCAACAAATCCTTCACCATATGGCCTAAACCTTGACATAGCAAGCACCTAATACAATGCTCAGCATTTAAAGCAGAAATATGTGGATAAAACAAAAATCAACAATTCCTTGCAAAATAAAACTACACGCAACCAGAATTAAATGAACACCTGCTACAGAAAAGCCGAAACTAGATAAAGGAAGCAATGAAATAGAACTATCAAATTTTAACACTAATATAAACAAAAGAAATGGTATAAACAAAGGGAAAAGGGCTTCTATCTTACAACTCTCCCTCTCCAGAAAACTCACATGTCTGTGTTCCCCGGTAACGGCGCCAAAAACTTGATGCGCAAATCTCGCACACCGCTATAGGCGGTAGCTAGATTGCGGCACAAAACGGCAGTGTACCGATCGTTCAAGTAATATAAAATGGGAATGAATCCCCAAGTATCGATCTCAAAGGAACACAGTAAGGTGGAGTTTATTATCGAGGAAGGACTTGAGATTGAAGTCCTTTCGAGCGGATGGATTGCGGAAGACGGGGGATTTGATTTGTGGAAAATAAAGAGAAAACAACTATAACTACTCCTATGCAATGCCGCTATGCAATGCTTCGCTTGGTGGGATGGAGACTATGCAGGCCTTGAGCGCACTGCGTCGCAAGGGCGGATGGATGAGTAGGCAAGCGGAATCGAACTGTGCAGGCCTTAAGCGCGCTGCTTCGTTAGGCGAATGGATTACACGGGCCGCTATGCCACGCTTCGCTAGGCGGATGGAAGAGTAGGCATATGGATGGAATGGTTCGCACTGACGGAGTCGGAATGGATTACAAGGGCCGCTATGCCACGCTTCGCTAGGTGGATGGAAGAGTAGGCATATGGATGAGGGTCGCAAGCACCTCGTCGACAAGCACGCCACTAGCAATTGCTAGTGCGGCACACGAATGTGACGGCGGGATGGTGGATGGAATGGGGCGCACCTCAAGCAACTCAAACAGTAAAGTATTTCACATAGACATGAAATGTATAGAAATGCAAATAAAGTTAAGTGCTACTTCATCATAATGTTAGATCTAACTACATATACATCAATAAGAGAAGAACAAGGCAAGAAATCGACCGAATCCGAAGGCTCATTGTAGATTCACAGTTGGAATTGCCGGGTTGTCAATCCGCATCCATGCTCGGTCCGCAACTACGTCCGGGGTAGAGAGAGCTGTCACTACTCTCCAATGAGCCCGTCTTCTTCGTCTCACGATCCGGTAGAGGTTGCAAACTTCCTATTGCTTGATAGCGATGGCGGCTAGATCTTCCTTTGAAGCGCTAGGATGAAGGAGGAGGCCGAGAGGAAGCTCCGGCTCAAGATTGGCGTGAAGAACAATCCCGGAGCACCTCCTGATGGTGGAAGATGGTGCAGGGGGCGGAAGAGGCGAACAGGACTCGAAAACGACGGAGCAGAATGGTCGTCCGACCTAATTTCGCGGGCTGGATATTTATAGAAAACAGGGCGCACGATCAGTGGCGCACGATCAACTGATTGTGCGCACTGAAAGCTGGTGATCGTGCGCTCTGTGCCCGAAACCTGCAAAACAAAACTGCAGAAAAAATATAAAGCGCACGACCATGCGCACGATCGTGCGTAGCAAACGCACGACCAAAATCCGAAGCTGTTTTTGGGCAGCAAATGAACTCGCACGATCAGAAGCGCACGAGCAACTGATCGTGCGTGAAGAAAATGCACGATCAGTGGCATTTCAGGCAGAAATTGACCCCAAACAGACTCCGAGCATCGCACGATCCATGAACTTGCATGAGAACCTCCAGGACTACAAGAAAACAAGGGATCACACCAAGAATGGGCATATATGTGCACTAAGAGTGGAATAATAGACGGCTATTAAATATAAATGAAAAGAAGACTAAAGTGTGATGCAAAGACTAGAAAATCTGCCCAAATGAGTCCGAAAATATGTATATAATTAGGACTCATCACCCCGCCCGTAGAAGGGATGTGGGTCTCTGTGATTGGTCTCCTCAAGGCATTCTCACCCGGGGGAGCGTTCTACGAGTAGGATAAGTAAGGTCGAAAGAGGAATACATTAAACTAGCAAACTTGACAGTAGTACCTGCGAGGCGAGCCCGTCATGGGGGGAGTGCGGCAAAGGAGAGGACCCATCCTCGCCGACCGAGCGCCAAACGGCCTTTGCCATTTTGATGGAGGGTAGACGCGGAGAGCGCCGCGGAGAAGCCCAGGAGGCGATGGCGGCAACTTTCCCCTTCTGGGCCTCTTGCCAGGCCTTCAGGCGAGCCAACATTTCGTCTTTTTTCGACATCACGTTGGGGATCGCGGCGAGGCGAGTAAGAAAAGAGGGAGAAGAGTAAAAAAGTTTGAATGCCGGCCGGGAAGGGTGGTATTTATAGTGGTGGGCATGGGGCCCACTGAAAGATTCTCACCACGTCACCAAGGGATCGGAGAATACCAGGGGTTGGACGGTTCTTCGCGAGCCTAAAAATCCTCGCGAAGAGCGGGGATTCTATACAACCCCGATATTCGCCTAGAGGTGAGCGAAGACTAAGGAGTAACCAACAAGCAAAAGTAATGTGATTTGGCGATCCAGAATCTCAATGTCCGCTCACAGGAAGGCGAGCTAGCCACCCGCCGACCACTGGCGAGGTAGAGGAGCGAGCCAGGGTGCCGCGGTCCATTTACAGTGATGTTCTAGGCAATCCAGATCCTTTCTGAGTTTTGGCGTTCGACGAACTTGCTTCTCAGATCGATGAACGCCGCGCTTCAAATCGGAGAGCCCGCGTGAAGGCAAGCAAGTCGAGCGCTCGCCGACCGAGCGTGAGGAAGGTGGGCGAGCCAGATCCTCGCGACCTGCTCCTGAGTTCGGCGAATTCTGTTCTCCGTTCAACGAAAGCCTTCCTGAGTTCGACGAAAGCCATCCTGGGTTCGACGAATTCCGTTCTCCGTTCGATGAATTTGCTTCTAAGTTCGACGAACGTCATGCTTTATCCCCGACAAGCGTCTCTCAGTGGCTATCTCAGTCCCGTCCTAGCGGACCTGCTGGGACAAGCAATTGTCTCAGCGGAATTGGCCCTTTTTCAGCGGGAGAACTCGTAGGAGCAAGCACAAGACCCGGCATCGATGGGTATCGCCGGTAGGAGCGCGAGCGGGGTCTTCACAGACTGCTCGCCCAAAGGGGGTTTTAGATCCAACAGGTGGAAGAGGTGACAAAGAAGGCTAGCCAGAGCTTCAAGGGTCACTCGCAGGAAGGCGCGCGAGTCATATCCCTGCGAGCCCAGGCCTCAAGGTCAGCTCGCAAGAAGGCAGGCGAGCCGGGTAATCGCCGACTGCTCACGAGTGGGCAGACGAGCTGGAGTTCTTCCAATTCTTCGGGTTTGACGAGGTCCGTCCTACGTTCGACGAACACCAAGCATTTGTTGAGATCGTCGAACTCAGTTCAGCGTTTGACGAATTCCGTTCTCCGTTCGACGGCGCCCGTTCGACGAACTCACCTCTCCGTTCGACGAAACTCGTTCGATGAATTCACCTCTCTCACGAGTGATGCTTTCATAAACCACTCGTCCATAGGCTAAAGAGGTGGAGTTACTCCTCTGCCCCGCGTGGTCTGCAGGTAGCCCATCCAAACAGTGGAGTTTGGCTGTTAGCAGACTAAATTGGGGTGCATTTAGTAAAATTAAAAGTCGGAATTCCGCTATTGACAGACCAGGAATAAAAAACTATAAATAGACCTTAAAGGGAACCTTGGGAGAGGATTCCAATCTCAGTTCTCTGAGCTTCTTCTTCCTTGGCTACTTTGGTTCAGCTCTCTAGCTCTTCAAGGTGCCCAAGTCTCAGCTTTGGCTTGGGAGGGGAAGCGCTCAACGATCTTTCGGGTTTGTGGTGGGACATCCTCGCTGTGACTAAGGTCTTAGTCAGTCTCCAAATCTTGGGTCTGCTCCTTTCAAGGGACTAGTAAGGGCTAGCTGCCCCTCAACTTGCTGAGGGCCCGAGCTTCATAAGAGACCGAGAAATCGGTTTCAACAAGCGTCATCATCTTACAGATGACCCGCCTCCTCGTGAATCTACTACTCTTTATGATTGGGATGCTAGTGACACCCTCTTAGCACCTGGATCGCTAACAGTCTCTTGGATGAGTGCCTGTCTATCATCAGGCATGATGAAACTGTCAAGGCTGCTTGGCTTCACCTTACTGTTCTCTACTAAAAGGGAGCTCAAATGTCTCACATATATACTCTATATGCGGACCTGTTTGCTCATCCCTCTATGTCCCTTGCCGTTGGTTACCAACAAGTTCAGGACTTTGGGGCTGAAATTCTTTAGAATAGGCCCTTCTCTGTTGATCTTGCTGACCAACACAAACACTTCCTGGAACTTCTAGTTGTGTGTTATCTTCTGCGCCTCCCAGATTCCTATGACATGATTCATCAACAAATTCTTGGCGAGGCTGACTCTCCCAATCTGTATGCCACTACTGCTCGTATTGCCGTCGTTACTACTCTTCTTCAATGACTTATTTTGGTCTCACCTCCTCTACCTGACAACTATGCTCATCAGACTCAGAGGGGTAGCACTGGAGGTCAGAGCCACCATCCTGAAGATTGTAGAACTTCCCAATACCTTTGCTCTCACTGTGGGAAGACTTGCAACTCTGTTTCTTAGTGCTGGCTCAAGAATCCGCATCTATGCCCCACTTGTGACTCTCCCGCCTCTACTTCCAAGCTGTCAGCCTCGGTGGTCAAGCAACTACAGTGATACGTAATGTTCACCCCTACTTCTTGTTCTTTTCAGGATCCTCGCTCCAAGTGGATGATTGCTACTAGGACTGAGAGTGGCTGCATGTACTTCTTGGACAATGTGTCTGCTCATTCTACTTCTTCTTCGACCGATATGCAATGGAATCTTCATTTTGGTCATCCTCCTCCAAGGATTCTTCATCAAATTCTACCCCAACTACCAAAGCAAGCTCCTCCCCTCAACTGTGAAGCATGTCAGATTGGCAAGCATCATCGCTCCTCCTTCCCGACAAAGCAAGGACATGGGTCTTCCAGTCCCTTTGATCTTGATCACTTCGACATCTGGGGTCCTTCCCCTACCCCCACAGTTGGGAGGGGTAGTTCTTATTTTGTAACTTTTATTGATGATTTCTCTCGCTGTACTTGTGTGTATCTTTATAAAGATTGCTCTGAATTATTATCTGTATGGACCTCATTTTATGAAATGATCAAAACGCAATTTGATTTGAGTATCAAAATTCTTCGTTCTGATAATGCAAAAGAATATCTTAGTAATGATTTTTTTGGTTTTTGTATGCGCAAAGGTATTATTTATCAAACCAGCTGTGTCTATACTTCTCAGCAGAATGGCGTGGCTGAACGAAAGAATCGTCACCTCCTTGATGTTGCTCGCTCTCTCCTAACTCAAATGCAGATTCCTCGCTCATATTGGGGATATGTCGTTCTCATTTCCTACCATCTCATCAATTGTATTCCCTCTACATTTCTTCATGGCCAAGCCCTGTTCCCTGTCCTCTATCTGGAAAAGGATGCTTTCCCTCTTCCCCCAGCGTGTTTTTGGTTATGAAGCATTTGTTCACACTCCGCCCGCTACTCGCGATAAGATTTCTCTGCGTGCTACCAAATGTGTCTTTCTTGGCTACTCTACCACTCAAAAGGGTTATTGTTGTTTTGACCCTATTCTTTGCAAACAAGTGGTCTGCAGATGTAACATTCTTCGAAGTGTCGTCTTATTTCTCCAAAGAATCCTTCATCTCTCTATCTGATATTCCTACTTCCTCTCCCATTCTCCTAGTACCGGCTATCCCAACAGAGACTCCCATATCTCCTCCGCCACCACCCTTATCACAATCTCCATCTCTTGAATATCCTTCTTACCCTCTGTGGTAGCCTCTCTCTGCTCTCGGACCAGCACTCTCGGCAACGGATGCACCAGATACTAATGGAGAAGACGACCTTGATCTTCCTATTGCTCTTGGCAAAGGGGTTCGGACATGTACCCCACATTCGATTAATGATGTTGTTTCCTATGCTCATCTTACATCTTCTTGCAAGAAATTTGCTTTGGCTATCTTTGCCACTGCCATTCCATGCACTTACCAAGAAGCTCCTACCATTCCTCAGTGGAAGACTGCCATGGATGAGAAATGGCCACCCTCACTAAGAGGGATACTTGGACACTTGTTCTGATTCCACTAGGCATATATATCGTCGGTTGTCGCTGGATTTTATTGTTAAGTTCCATCCTGATGGTAGTGTGGATCGTTACAAGGCATGCCTTGTTGCTACTGGCTTCACTCAGATATATGGCATCGACATTTTTGACACCTTCTCTCTTGTAGCTTGCATCAGCACTATTTGGGTTCTCTTCTCCGTTTCCATTAACAAAGGTTGGCCGATGTCTCAACTAGACGTCAAAAATTCTTTCCTATATGGTGATCTTCAAGAGGATATGTATATGGAGCAACCTCTTGGGTATGTTGCTCAAGGGGAGACACGTGTATGCAAATTGCGGAAAGTTATCTATAACCTTAAATAAAGCCCTCGAGCATGGTTTGATAAATTCAGTAGCATTGTAGCAATCATTGGCTTTACAAGAAGCATTGTAGATCACTCACTATTCATTCGCAAAACATCTCAGGGGCTGGTGGTTCTTGCAGTATATATTGATGACATTCTCCTCACTGGTGATGATCTGTTGAAAATGTTAAAGTGGAAGTTTGTGGAAGTTGGTGGTCTGGGGGGGGGGGGGGGGGGGAGGTCGCGTGGTCTGGCAAAGCACGCTGTCTTGCAGTCTCCATCTGCGGTCTGATCTCTTTGGTCTACCCGCAGGTCTATTCGGTGTGACCGCCGTTCTTTTGTCCAAGGCTGCTGATGTGAGGCCGCGCAGTCTGGTTCTGTGACCGCGTGGCGGGTTGTTATTTCAGGACTGTGCCGGTCAAGCTATGACCGCACAGGGTTGTTTCAGGTATCTGGAAGTCCGGTCTGGCGTCTGTCCGGGTTCCTGGTAGGGTTCGCCGACTAAGGCTTCTTAGTCGGACGGTCTCTGTTCGTGGTCTCTGGTGGAGGCTGGCAATGCAAACAGGTTGTGTTCGTCGTCTCATTGGCGAACAGGTTGTGTTTGCGGTCTCGTTGGCAAACACTGGTTGTGGGCATCCTCCTGGAGGAGTGGCGATCTCCTTGTCTCTTTTGAAGCTAGCGAGCTCACTAAGCAGAATGATCTTTTGCTGATCGCACGAGTTAACCGGTCTGGTCGCGTGATCAAGGGTGGTGTCCCTATCTCATTGGGTGGTGACTAGATCAGGTCTCACGCCTATAAATAGGAGCCACCGTAGCAGCAAATTCAATCGAACCAAGTGTAAGCAGAGCTCGCATATATTTCTTGCGGTCTCTTTTTTGTGCCCGACCGGTTAGCTGATTGAACTTGTCTTGTGCAGCTTCTGCGGATTGTGCGGGAAGCAGCGGTCACCTCTTCTTCTAAGGTGTTTGGACGGTCTCGCAGCTTTCAGTGCGGGTTGCTGGAGTTCTGGAGAATCAGTGGATGTCGCAGAGTTCTTGGTTGGTGTTGTTCAGGTCGCAGGCAGGCAGTTCGGGCGGTCTCATTCTCTAGTCGTGCGAACTCGCAGGTCAGGCGGTCTCAATGAGCAGACCACTGGTTATCTTTCTCAGCTTGTATTTTCTCTTGTTTTTTATGTACTGGCGAAATCATGTCTCACCATGTATACCTCGCTCTGTAATGAAGTTTTCTACAAGTATCAATACAGATTGAAGTTTTTCATTTGCTTTTGGTTGTTGGCTATAGCTTTGAGTTGTTCTATTCCTGCTTGCTCCTAGATCTTCGGAAAATTTTACATGGTATCAGAGGGAGGTTGGAGTGGATAGAGCAGTGAATAACTCAAAGTTGCCATCGCCTTTGTGAAGAAGGAACCAATGGTGGAGCCATGGAAGCAAGAGGTCTTGGAATTGAGATGCTCAACTCGACTAACTTCAAAAAGTGGAAGTCGTGTATGCAGAGTTATCTTCTGGGTGAGGACCTCTGGGAGGTCGTCGGAGGAGATAGTACAAAAGAGGTTGTCCCAGTTGGGGACAATGGTCATGAGGTGAGGAACTGGAGGAGGATTAATGCGAAAGCAGAATTCACTATGAAGAGGGCAATATCACCTGACTTGTTCGATCACATCTTGGGGTGTGGATCAGCTGCGGAGATCTGGAGTGCCCTGGATGGGCTGTTTAACATGAATAATGTAGCGAGGCTATAGTTTTTGGAAAATGAGCTGGCTAGGTCAGCTCAGGGTGAACTTTCTATCTCTATGTTCTTCCTAAAGATGAAGAACTTGTGCGCCGAGATTTCTGCATTGGATCCTGATGAGCCAATTTCTTAGGCGAAGCTGAAGAGGCACATCATCCGTGGCTTGCGGAGGGAGTATGTGGCCTTTGTGACGTCGGTGCAGGGTTGGGAAAATCAGCCGTCTCTGCTGGAGCTGGAGAATTTGCTTGCGTCGCAGGAAAGTCTGGCAAGGTAGATGGCGGGGGTGTCAGTGTCTAGGGGAGATGGCGAAGTTCTCTTCACAGAGAAGAAGAAGAAATGGGATAAGAAGAAGAAGACCGCTGGAGGCAATGGGCCTTCAACTTCTGGATAACAGGAGAGGGGCTATGCTCCTAAGGCTGAGCGGAAGAAGAAGGGAGAAGGACCCAAGTGTTTCAGATGCGGCAATCTTGGTCACATCAGGAAGGATTGTCGGGTATGCTGCTGCTGGGAAGGAGGAAGCTGAGGCCAAGCAGAATGATGGAGGATGGGGAGGAGCCTTCTCGTCTTCTGTTGGAGCAGCGACTCCTATCAACTATCAAGAGGACTGGATCGTGGACTCAGGGTGTGGTCATCACCTCACCGGGGACGAGTCGAAGCTTACTTCAGCGCAACCTTACTCAGGTAATGATGCCATCATAACTGCTGATAATACTGTGCATAGTGTCAAGAAGGTGGGGGTTGTTTCCTTGGGTAGTGATAGAGGGCCACTAACTTTGAAGAGTGTCTATCATGTGCCCGAAATGAGAAAAAACCTCTTCTCCGTGACCAACGCTGTAGACGCTGGGTATCATGTTCTGTTCGGCCCAACAGAAGTGAAGTTTCTAAGAAATGTTGAGGCGGTGAAGGCTGAGGTCGTTCATGTCGGGAGGAGGGCAAAAGACTTGTTCGTTTTATCGACAAGTTCTTATGTCGACAAGATGAGGACCAATGATAGTGCCATGATATGGCACGAGAGGTTGTGGCATGTAGGGATGGATAAGTTGAAGGCTATGGCGGTAAAAGGTCTGGTCAAGGGCCTGCCTAGTCTATCTTCCTACGGTGATGGTCATGTTTGCGAGGGATGTCAGTTCGACAAGTCTCATCGACTACCATTTGATAAGTCGCAGACGAGGAGTAGTGTGTCTTTGGAGTTTATCCACAGTGACTTGATGGGACCGACTGATACCCAAAGTGTTGGGAAAATGATTTCTCTTAACCCCTGTAAATGAGTTGAATATGTTTTCTAAGAAAGAAAAATCTTGGTTAAATAAATATGCGTCGAATAATATTCGACGCAACGTCGAAGTGGTGTCGACGTTCCTTTCAGAATGAGTCGAAGTAACTTTAAGAAGAATTCGACGTATCCTATGTCGACGTAGCTCTGACTTCTAGACGACGCATCTTGAGAAGTCAACGCACCTTAGTAGACTCACCTTCCTTATTCTCCTCTCGACGTCCAGCCAGAACGAATTTGACGCTTACGTCGAATAGTAATCGACGCACGTCGATTTCTATGTTTAATTCAAAAATCGCCAGATCTCTTTCCTTCTTTTATAGATCTGATTTATATGGAATCAACTTATTCTTTATAGCCGTTCTGAATCATTCTTTTCCTCTAATATATTCTTGGCTAATTTGATTAAATCCATTATGGTAATTATTTGAAATCAGAATGAATTCTTTCCTTCTATAGATATAATAGTTATGGAAATATTTCTCTCTTTCTAATACTCTGTCTACTAATTGATTTCTCTCCTATAGTGTTATCTTAATACACAGAGCTATAAATAAGGAGAAGGTCGAAAGAGAACAAGAACAAGTGATCCACCATATACATATTGAAAAAGAGGAAAAGCTCCCAAGTGAAAAAGAGAGAGATTTGAGAAATAGTCCTGCAGCAACCATCAAGCTTCCATCTTCTCCTGCTTCTGAAGCCATTCTGCTGCAAGCTCTGATAGCTCTCACTAAAAGAGAGAAAAACTACAAATCTCCTTCTCACTATAGAAGAGAGATTTCATTCACTACTTCTTGTGCTTCCAATCTTCTTGTTAGGAAGAAGATTCCCTCTTGTCTTCTTCATATTCTTATTTCTTCTTTATAACATTGTAAAAGAGTTTTTAGAATCTCTCTTCAAAAAATTCAGTTGTACTGGTTCTAAGAGTCTCCTTTTCAAAAGACTCAGTTGGTTCTAAGAGTCTCCTTATCAAAAGACTCAGGGTGGTTCTAAGAGTCTCCTTATCAAAAGACTCAGTGCAAGATAGTGAATTCCTACCAAGGGGGTAGAAGAGCGGACTACCCAAACTTTGGGGAACCACTATATTTCTTTGTGTTGTGCTGTGATTTTTCTTCTTGCATTTATTTTCTTTACTTGTTTAATTCTTGTTGGTGTGTGGGAAACACTAATCTGTGATCACTACACACATATATATATAATTATTAACTTTGCACAAAAATATTTTAAATCTCTATTCACCCCCCCCCCCCCCCCCCCCCCCCCGTTTAGAGAATTCTAGTAAGGTTAACTGTGCACTTTCAATTGGTATCAGAGATAGGTTGATCTAAAAAGGATAACTCCTTGATCAAAAAGGTCCTACACCTCTTATTTATATATATATATTTCTAAAAATTATTTTTCACATGGCACAAATCAAAGATTATGCTTCCACCAGACCACCAATGTGCAATCTTGAAAAGTTTACAGTTTGGAAAACAAGAATTAGGATTTATATGAATTCTATTGATGAAGAATTATTTAATGTTATCTTGACAGGTCCTCCCAAGCCTTATAGAAAAGACTCAAGTGGTGAAGTGACTCAAACACTTGTCCCAAAGGCTGAGTGGACAGTTGAAGAGAAGAAGGCAGGAACATGTGATGCAAAAGCTGTAAATATTCTGGTCTCAACCCTCTCTGATGAAATTTTTCAAAGGGTTGTTGATTGTGAATCAGCCAAAGAAATTTGGGAGGCTCTCATAAAGATGGTAGAAGGAAGTGCTGATGAAAGGAAAGATAGGAAGGCTCTATTGATCTCTCAATATGAGAACTTCCAAAAGAAGAATGAAGAAAGCATCTCTGAGATGTATGACAGATTCAGTCTGATCATCAATCAACTAAGGGACTTGTATAGAGAAATCTCTCTCACAGAGATCAATGACAAATTGCTGATGAGTCTCCCAAGTTCATGGGACTCAAGGATATGGGCAATAAGAGACACAAGAGGACAAAGGGAAATTTCAATAGATGCTATCTTAGGAAAACTCAGATCCTATGAGCAACTGCTGAAAACCAGAGAAGAGAAGAAGAGAAGAGAAAACACCCCAACTTCTTCAAAAGACAGGAACATTGCATTAAAAGCAACAGAAGAAGGAAGCTCTGTCACTGAAGAAGAACTATTCAGTTTCCTGGCCAGAAAATTCAAGAAATGGGTCAGGAC
The DNA here is from genome assembly GCA_033032865.1 of Dactylorhiza incarnata. NCBI lineage: Eukaryota > Viridiplantae > Streptophyta > Magnoliopsida > Asparagales > Orchidaceae > Dactylorhiza > Dactylorhiza incarnata. Next base: position 3,122,753 of record JAWHQI010000269.1, read on the forward strand.
AGATGGATCAAGAAGGAGAGAGTCAAAACCAAGGTATGACAAAACTCATACTAAAGAAATTATTTGTTATTCTTGCAGGAAACCTGGACATATTGCTCCAGAATGTCCAGAAAATGGTGAGACAAAGAAAGATCTGAAAAAGAAAGATCTCAAGAAAAAGGGGAAGAAGAAAGAAAGAGGCTTTATTGCAGAAGCCTGGAGTGAAACAGACTCTGAGGACAGCTCCTCTTCTAAGAGTGACAATGAAGAGCCTAAGCAAGAAGACCTATGCTTAATGGCACTTGAAGGCTCAAAGAAAGATGATGGTACCAAATCATGGAGTGAGACAGGATCAGAAGAAAGCATATCTTCTGAAGATGAAAGAGAAAATAGCCTTATTCTCATAGAGGAATCTGAGGATAAGGATGAGGTAAGCATTTTTGATGAAATAGATTTTCAAAGTGATAATTTCAGAAATGATTTTATGGGAATGTGTCTAGATCAACTAAAAGCTAAACAAGAAATTAAGGATCTAAATGAACAAATTAATATGGCTAAAAACCAGAGAAATAGAGAAGTTAAATGCTCTAAAAATTATGAATTAAGGGCTAACATCATAGAAAAGGAGGTAGAAAGGGCTAGAATAGAAAACCAACTCCTTAAGGATAAGGTATCCAAGGCAAAAGCTTTTGAAGAATCAATAAAAATGAGAAGCCAAACTCTCAAGGAAATCACTGAACAACAAATAAGGAGACATAAAAATCTTGGTCTAGGGGCTGATCCCTCAACCAGCCAAATTCCATACAACAAACCTGCTTGGATGATCCCTGTAAAATTCACCAAACCTATCAAATCAAACCAAGAAAAAGACTCACTAAATAAGGAAGAAGACTCCCTCAAGGAAATAAAACAATTTGATGAAACATCATATTATTCAGCTGATGACTCTCAAACTTCATCTGAAGAAGCAACTAAGCCAACAGAAACAATACATAAAAGAGCCAAATCAGAAAAAGGGAAAAAGAAAATTTATGAAGATACAGTTGCGTCGACTTCATCTCGACATATGAATTATAGTGCGTCGAATTCTACTCGACGCAATCTCTCAGATGCCTATACCTCAACTCGACGCTTGAATAAAAGTACGTCGACTTCAAATCGATGCAACTTTGTTCATGCATCGATACCAGATCAACGCTATCTGGAGAAAGCGCCGAATATAAATCAACGCAACTATCAACATACGTCGAATAGATATCGACGCATAAAAACTCAGAGCAACTTAAATGCATATCCTCCAAAAACCTTCCATCTTAACCCCTATTCAGGACCCATTCATCCTAATCATGATTTCTATCCTAATCAACACCTCTATCCTAACCAAACTTTCTATCCTTACCAAAATTCCCATCAAAATCAAACTTTCTATCCTAATCAACACTTATATCCCTCTCTAAACTCAAATTATCACAATACTAAGATAATCAAGTGCTACATATCTAACAAAACTGGCCACCTTGCCAAACAATGTTGGCACAATCAATCAAACTATCTGTGAAAATTAGTCCAAGACTAACTTAGAAACGTTTAGGATTAGGAAGAGATAAAAAGAAATAAACACCTAGAATTTTTCAGGAAAATTAAAAGTCACGTCGACTTCTAATCGACGCACCGTCGATGACTCAAATCAATAAGTGAAATCAACGCATGCGTCGATTACAATCGACGCATACATCGATACGAAACCCTAGCATCTTAACGCGGGCTGTATCGACGCTTACGTCGAACTCCACTCGACGTAACGTCGATATCATGAAAACGAGCGGCAATACTAAAATATTTTCGGTCACATCCACTGAAGTACCGAATAAGCCTCGAATAGTGTCGCATTTCGACGTTTCACCTGACTTAAAAAGACTCTTCAGTTAGAAACCTTCACTACTCTGCATCCTTCATCCTTCTTGCTCCTCAGTCCAGCCGATTTCTTCCTTTCTCTCTCACTGACCTAAAATGGCTCCCAAGACCAACTCTGGTTTCGACATTGACCTTGAATCTTTCCAAGCCGCCGCAGAAAACTACAAGAGCATCATTGCTCTGTTCACTGAAGCTGGACTAGATAAGCTCATCTTCACAAGATGCAAGCTCCTAGAAACAGAGCTCACAGAGCTGATGACTCATGTTCAGATATCTGAACAAGGAGAAATCCAAGGAACAAACCATGAGACACCTGTCTCAATATCTGCAGAACACATTAGGACAACCTTTGATCTTCCATCAGGTACACCCTAATATTATCTTTGTTCAAAGCAAATAGGGAAAGAAAATCAGCTTCTAAAGAATAACTAAATAAGTCTTCATCACTCCCTTATTAGGTGATGAATCTATAGACCTCACACCTAATGAAATCAAGCATCTGCTAACCACCATGATGTTTTCAAAGGATAAACCAATCCATCTAAAGAAAATAGACTTTTCTGAGGAGTACAGACTGCTAGCAGATATAGTAGGAAAAATCCTGCTATGCAAGACCTCTGCCCATGATGCAGTGCCCAAGCAGCAACTGAATATCATGGGGGCCCTGGTGCTGAAGTAGAAGGTGGACTGGGCCACATGCTTGCTCAAGATGATAAGCTCTAAATACTCACACAAAGAAAATGTATATATGAGGATTATGAGTCAAGTACTCTTCCACTCCTTCCCTGACCTATGTAGGTCAAAAGGAATCCCTATTCCTCCAGGGAAAAGGATGTCAATAGCTCTATTCTCCAAATGGACCAGGCAAATCCCTAAGCCTGGTTCCATTCCTGAAAAGACTCCATCTCCTCCTAACTCTCCTGTTCGTCCATCTCCTCCTCCTTCTCCTCAAAGAGACAATCCTTCTCTACCACCATCATCTACTCCACTAGTCTCTACCACTCTCACAACTCCTACTCTACCTACCTCTTCTCAAACACCTGCTCAAACAGCAGTTTCTCCATCTCTTCCTCCTCATACTTTCTCATCCTCTCCACCTCCTTTATCACCCATACCTCATGTATCAACTAACTTCTCTCCAGCTTCATCACCACCTCCACCACTCTCTCCTCATCACCAACCACAACATGAACCATCTGCATCCACTGAAGCTCTCCTCACTCAGTGCATTGCATCAGCAGCTCAAACATTCCAAGCAATGCTGGATGAGCACTGCTCCCAGATTCATTCCTCCATCCTACACATGCACACCCAAATAGATGGGGTCAGTGCCTCTGTGCAAAGTCTAAAGACCTCTCTCTCTTCCTCTAAAGTAACCAGGTCTTTCTTAACCTCCTTGGCCAAGAAGGTCAAGAAGGGGGAGAAGCTAGATGAAGAGAAGCCCTCCACTCCTAAATCTCTCTCCCACAAGTCACCTCCTACCTCAAAAACTATTAATCTTGCACTGCTCAAGACAATTGGAAATGAGATAGTACCTGAGCTACATTTTGAAGAACAAATAATAGAGGTACTCAATATAGCAAGAGAAGCTGCAAATCAAGTGGTACTGTTACAAGGGGATGTCAGCAGAGCAGAAAATGAAGTTGAAAAGGAAGATGTGGCAGATGGTGAGAAAAATAAAGAAGCTGAAACTCAGGGGGAGCTAGATACTGTGATAGGTGAAATAGGAGCTCATTGGCTAGGTACTGTTATGACTGCAGCTGGAACTGAAAAAGAAACTGAAGAGGCAGAAGTAGAAGCAACCAAGGAAGTTCCATCCCAGGAGGAGCAAACTGATGTAACTCAGGGGGAGCTGAATGAACTACCTGGTGCTGAGAAGGAGCAACCCCCCTCTCTTAAAACAGTCGTATTCACTAGAAAAAGGAAGACTCCTCCTACCCCTCCTGAAATGCCTTAAAAATAATGACTGATATATTTATGGTTGAATACTGATTGATCTGAACATGAAGTTTGTTTATAAGATTTCCTTTTCTAATCTTTCTTCTACTTGCTTAAATGCTTTGCTGTGATTGATCAATATGCTGATGCAATTTCTCTCTAAATAGGGTTAAGACAAATAGGGGGAGATTGTTGGGAAAATGATTTCTCTTAACCCCTTAAAATGAGTTGAATATGTTTTCTAAGAAAGAAAAATCAAGGTTAAATAAATATGCGTCGAATAATATTCGACGCAACGTCGAAGTGGTGTCGACGTTCCTTTCAGAATGAGTCAAAGTAACTTTAAGAAGAATTCGACGTATCGTATGTCGACGTAGCTCTGACTTCTAGACGACGCATCTTGAGAAGTCGACGCACCTTAGTCGACGCACCTTCCTTATTCTCCTCTCGACGTTCAGCCAGAACGAATTTGACGCTTACGTCGAATAGTAATCGACGCACGTCGATTTCTATGTTTAATTCAAAAATCGCCAGATCTCTTTCCTTCTTTTATATATCTGATTTATATGGAATCAACTTATTCTTTATAGTCGTTCTGAATCATTCTTTTCCTCTAATAGATTCTAGGCTAATTTGATTAAATCCATTATGGACATTATTTGAAATCAGAATGAATTCTTTCCTTTTATAGATATAATAGTTATGGAAATATTTCTCTCTTTCTAATACTCTGTCTACTAATTGATTTCTCTCCTATAGCATTATCTCAATACACAGAGCTATAAATAAGGAGAAGGTCGACAGAGAACAAGAACAAGTGATCCACCATATACATATTGAAAAAGAGGAAAAGCTCCCAAGTGAAAAAGAGAGAGATTTGAAAAATAGTCCTGCAGCAACCATCAAGCTTCCATCTTCTCCTGCTTCTGAAGCCATTCTGCTGCAAGCTCTGATAGCTCTCACTAAAAGAGAGAAAATCTACAAATCTCCTTCTCACTATAGAAGAGAGATTTCATTCACTACTTCTTGTGCTTCCAATCTTCCTGCTAGGAAGAAGATTCCCTCTTGTCTTCTTCATATTCTTATTTCTTCTTTATCACATTGTAAAAGAGTTTTTAGAATCTCTCTTCAAAAAATTCAGCTGTACTGGTTCTAAGAGTCTCCTTTTCAAAAGACTCAGTTGGTTCTAAGAGTCTCCTTATCAAAAGACTCAGGGTGGTTCTAAGTGTCTCCTTATCAAAAGACTCAGTGCAATATAGTGAATTCCTACCAAGGGGGTAGAAGAGTGGACTACCCAAAGTTTGGGGAACCACTATATTTCTTTGTGTTGTGCTGTGATTTTTCTTCTTGCATTTATTTTCTTTACTTGTTTAATTCTTGTTGGTGTGTGGGAAGCACTAATCTGTGATCACTACACACACATATATATATATATATATAATTATTAACTTTGCACAAAAATATTTTAAATCTCTATTCACCCCCCCCCCCCCTCTAGAGAATTCTAGTAAGGTTAACTGTGCACTTTCATAAAGCCTCGGATGAAGCAGGTATATGCTGGTGTTGATCGACGATTACACTAGATATGTCTGGGTTTATTTCATGAAGGAGAAGGCGGAGGCGTTTGCCAAGTTTGTGGAGTTCAAGAATCTTGTGGAGGGTCGGCTAGGTATGCGGGTAAAGAAGCTGAGAACTGACAACGGGGGGGGGGGGGGGGAGTTCAACTCTGTTGAGTTCTCTAGTTTTTGCAGGAAGCCGGGCATTCAGAGGGAGCTTACTTGTGCACACACTCCACAACAAAACAGAGTTGTAGAGTGGAAGATCCGTCATCTGACAGAGACCTGCAAGTGTTGGCTGCATGCCAAGAGTATCCCAAGGTCCTTCTGGGCGGAGGGAATGTCTTGTGTTGCCAATGCCTTCAACAGGATGCCTCTCAGTCCTATCAACATGTTGACCCCGCATGAGATTATGTTCAAGGAAAAGCCAAGTGTGGCACACCTTCGGGTGTTTGGTTCCACCTGCTATGTGCACGTTCCAGATGCTCTTCAAACGAAGCTAGATGTGAAAGCAAGGAAGCTGGTCTTCATGGGATATGATGATCGGAAGAAGGGCTGGAAGTGCATGGACCCAGAGACACAGAGATTTGTTGTATCTCGCAACGTCGTGTTCGATGAGGTGACATCGTACAAGGGAAGTTTTGGTGTTGAGCTACCAGAAAGCAGGGTGGAGGAGCAGGAGAAAGCTGTGGAAAATCTTCAGGTGGAGCTGCCTGTGTCACCAGGTGGTCCATCCAATTCTAGTTCTGTGACGGAGGCTTCTGGATCAGGAAGCAGGGGGAGCGATGCTCCTAGTACGTCTGGAAGGGGAGCTAGGGAAGAAACAGCTGAAAGTAACGCGAGTCAGGGGAAGGAGCTGAGGAGAATGAAGCGAACGATCATTGCCCCTGATCGCTATACAGGTGGAAATATGGTGAGCTTCATCTCGTGTTTCTTTGCTGGTCCCTTGGATGAGCGGGAACCAAGGAGCTTTAAGAAGGACAAAGGCGTGAAGTAGTGGGATTCAGCCATGGAAGAAGAGATGGCAGCTCTCAAGAAGAATGAGACTTGGTCTCTAGTGCCCAAGCCCAAAGGCATCACCCCTGTGACATGCAAGTGGGTCTACAAACTCAAGAAGAAGGCAGATGGTAGTATCGAGCGATACAAGGCTATCCTTGTGGCTCGGGGTTCCTCGCAGCAATACGATGAAGACTATGAAGAGACTTTCAGTCCGGTGGCAAAAATGACTTCAGTTCGGTTTGTGGTTGCCTTGGCGGTGTTTTGGGGGTGGAAGATTTGGCAGCTCGACGTAAAGAATGCTTTCTTGTACGGCGAGATTGGCAAGGACATCTTCATGGTCCAGCCGCCAGGTTTCGTATCTGAAGATTTTCTGGACTATGTATGTAAGCTGAAGAAGGCCCTGTATGGGTTGAAGCAAGCGCCGAGGGCGTGGTACGGGAAGATCACAGAATATCTTCTATTCTTTGGATTCGTCGCTTCAGACTCAGACTCGAGATTGTTTGTCAGGAAGAGCGGGGAACTTCAAGTCATCGTGCTGCTTTACGTCGACGATATGATCGTGATGGGGAATTCAAAGGAGGAGGTAGCAATGCTTCAGACAAAGCTATCTATCAGGTTTGAGATGAAGGACTTGGTTGAACTTCACCATTTCCTTGGAATCAATGTGCAGAGGAAGTAAAGTGGAGTGCTGGTGTCCCAAGCTGGATATGCAGAGCAAATCGTTGAGCGGTTCGGCATGAAGGAAGGGAAGTGCATCTCTATACCTCTGGAGAAGGCCATGAAACTTTGCAAGGATGAGGGGAGGATTCTGGAAGATCTGATCGTGTTCCGAGCTCTGGTTAGGAGCTTGATTTATCTGACGATCACTAGGCCGGATATTGCATATGCAGTTGGCAGGGTGAGTCGTTATATGGCGGAACCACAGATGCATATGCAGTTGGCAGTTTGTTACTTTAGGACTGTACCAGTCAAGCTGTGACCGCACAGGGTTGGTTCAGGTATCTGGAAGTCCGGTCTGGTGTCTGTCCGGGTTCCTGGTAGGGTTCGCCGACTAAGGCTTTTTAGTCAGGCGGTCTCTGTTCGCGGTCTCTGGTGGAGGCTGGCAATGCGAACAGGTTGTGTTCACCGTCTCATTGGCGAACAGGTTGTGTTTGTGGCCTCGTTGGAAAACACTGGTTGTGGGCGGCTTCTTGGAGGAGTGGCGATCTCCTTGTCTATGTTGAAGCTGGCGAGCTCACTAAGCAGAATGATCTTCTGCTGATCGCGCGGGTTGACGGTCTGGTCGCGCAATCAAGGTTGGTGTCCCTATCTCATATGGTGCTGATTGGATCAGGTCTCACACCTATAAATAGGAGCCACTGTAGCAGCAAATTCAATCGCACCAAGTGTAAGCAGAGCTCGCGTATATTTCTTGCGGTCTCTTTTTTGTGACCGGCCGGTTAGCTGATTGAACATGTCTTATGCAGCTTCTGCGGATTGTGCGGGCAGCAGCGGTCACCTCTTCTTCTAAGGTGTTCGGGCGGTCTCGCGGCTTGCAGTACGGGTTGCTGGAGTTCTGGAGACTCAGTGGAGGTCGCAGAGTTCTCGGTTGGTTTTGTTCAAGTTGCAGGCTGGCAATTCGGGCGGTCTCATTTTCTAATCGTGCGAACTCGCAGGTCGGGCGGTCAGGCGGTCTCAGTGAGCAGACCACTGGTTATCTTTCTCAGCTTGTATTTTCTCTTGTTTTTTGTGTACTGGCAAAATCATGTCTCGCCATGTATACCTCGCTTTGTAATGAAGTTTTCTGCAAGTATCAATAAAGATTGAAGTTTTTCATATGCTTCTGGTTGTTGGCTATAGCTTTGAGTTGTTCAATTCCCGCTCGCTCCTAGATCTTCAAAAAATTTCACATGATCAAACTAGAATAGCATTAACAAAGAAACATCTCTGTCAACACTTTATCACCAAAGATATGGGTTCTCCAAAGTACTTTCTGGGGATCGAGATTTCATGAAAACGTAACTCATTAATTCTCTCACAATACAAGTATGCTCTTGGCCTTATGCAAGAGATAGGCCATACTGGAGCTAAACATGCTCGATGCCCCATAGCTGTTGGTGAAGATAAAACATGGCAAGATGATTCGCCGCCTCTATCAGATATTACATGGTACAGACATCTAGTATGCAAACTTATCTATCTTACAGTAACAAGACCAGACATCTCATATGATGTAGGAAAGGTTAGTCAGTTCATGCAAGCTCTAAGAGAGTGTCATCTACAGTCTGCTCAAAGGATATTAGAGTATGTTAAAGGGGATCCAGGATAGGAACAACTTTTTCAGAATAATAATCATTTAAAGATTGAGGCGTACTCAGATTCTAGCTATGTAGACGATAAAGAAGAACGCAAGTCTACTTCGGTTTTTGCACCTTTCTAGGGGAAATTTAGTGAGCTGGAAGAGGAAGAAACAATCAGTTGTCTCCAGGTCAAGAGCAGAAGCTGAGTATCAAAGTATGGCGTCGACAACTTGTGAACATAAATGGTTAAGGTCTCTCATGCTGCACTTAGGAGATGTTTATAACCATCAGTTTCCAATGTTCTACAACAACAAAGCCGTTATATACATATCTAAGAATCCGGTGTTCCATGAGAGGACAAAACACATTGAAGTAGATTGTCATTTTATCAGAGAAGAAATATTGAAGAAACAAATTTATATTCCATTCATCATATCTGACAATGAACTAGCAGATAGTTTTACCAAGCCAGTATCTACCTCTTTTTCAAACATTTGCGACAAGATGGGCATGATTGACATATAAGCTCTAGCTTGAGGGGGAGTGTTGAAGTGTTGAGTCCGGGCAGGCTAACGACCTCATACTGGCAGTCTGGTGGAGTGTGGAGACTGGGCAGATTGGTGACTTCTCCCTAGTACTCTGTCTTTGATAGACTGCACGTCCTCTGGTGGATTCTACCTGGTGTTCTGTCATTATCAGACCGCACAATCTCTGGTAATCTTAGGTGGTCTGTCTTTGTCTGACCGCCTAGTCTTGAGGTTTATCTTTGTCTGACCGCCCAGCTGGAATCATCATAAAGAACAAGGAAAGATTGGTAGCACAAGGATATATGCAGGAAGAAGGGATAGACTTTGACCAAACTTTTGCTCCTATAGCTAGATTAGAGGCCATCAGACTCTTTCTAGCCTATGCAACATTCAAAGGGTTTAAATTCTACCAAATGGATGTCAAATCAGCTTTCCTATATGGAGATTTGAAGGAAGAAGTTTATGTAGAACAACAACCAAGTTTTATCTTTCCTACCCATCATGAATATGTTTATTTTCTTAAAAAGGCATTATATGGTTTGAAGCAGACACCAAGGGCCTGGTATGAGACACTATCAAACTTTCTTCTTGACAATAAGTTCTCAAGAGGAAAGATAGATAAAACTTTATTTTTGAGAGAATTAAAGTGCTAGATCCTTTTGGTCCAAATATATACTGATGACATCATATTTGGATCAACTGATGGGAATCTTTGCAAGCTATTTGTCAAGCTCATGCAATGTAAATTTGAGATGAGCAATATGGGAGAGCTAAATTATTTCTTAGGTCTTTGAGTAAAGTAATCTGAGGAAGGAATATGTATTTCTCAGACCAAATTTACCTTAGACATCATAAATAAATTTGAAATAGAGAACTCTACCCCTATGAGAACTCCTACGGGGTCAAATGTCTCTCTAGACAAGGATGAAAAGGGAAAACCCTATAATGAGTCCATGTATAGAAGCATGATTGGATCCCTGCTCTCTCTTACTGCTAGTAGGCTAGACATCATGTTTCCACATGTGTCTGTGCTAGGTATCAAGTTAACCCCAAAGAATCTCACTACTCAGCAATTAAGAGAATTTTGAGATATCTAAAGGGTACTCCCAATCTAGGACTCTAGTATCCTAAATCAAATGATTTTGAGCTGTGTTGATAATTGATAGGTAAAATTTACGATATATTATTTTTCCAAATTCTACGAACTATAGGCAAGAGCACCTATCGTTCATAGCATATGATATTTATAAATAAATATCAAGTGTCGTATTCAACGGGTCTGTTGAGTACTTCTACTCACACAAAATAATACTATTTTATCGGTAATAAAATAGAGGTTTTAAGAAATGATAAAAGAGAGGAAACATTTGATCGAGAATCCTTCTTAAGTAAAATATTTCGTAAACATCATAAATTGATTTGGAAAAACTTGACCGTGGAGGTTCCCAAAATATGGTAGAGCCTCTCTCGAGAGAACTACCACCTAACCTTAGGTTGATCGATTAAGACCCCTTGGCCAGTCAAAACCCCTAAGCTTCCTTTATGCGGTGAGCCCCACTATTGGATTTGACTCCAATCCGGAAGATTTGTGTCACCCTCTCTCGAGGAATGCATGCAACTCTTTCTACCAATGAGCGATCTACATATATTCACGGATCTCTGGATCAACTAAAATACAGATCAAAACTCAATTATCATACCCTAGAAATATGAAACCAATAATTGGAAATCAACGGTAAATCCTAGTTTTCCAAATCCAAACTATGAATAAAAGATTACGAAATACAAATGCTTAGGAAATCATCCGATCAAATGCTATAAAATTAGTTAAACATGATTTAAAAAGAAGAACAATTTTATTTCTAAGAAAAGAAATAACACTTACAAGAAATAAAATTCTAAACTAAGAATTAAAAAGTTCAAAACAAAAAGTTAACTGCATAAATAAAATTACACTAATAAAATGTAGAAAAACAAAGCTAAGAATGACCCAATCGAAGCATGGACTGGATCCTCAGCTTCAAGGCAGCAGCATGAATTAATAGGCAAAAGTTATGGAAGTCACGCCCCTAGGTCACGCCCGTGACCTAGGGCATGTAATGTACGAAATCGGCGTCTTGAAAGCCTGGGAACGTTGGGAGCAAAACCGCCAAATTTCATCAATTTGCAGTACATGCCCCCTGATCACGCCCGTGACCATGGGCGTGTCTTGATCGAGATAGAGAACGGCAGAAAACGGCGGGAACATGAGTAATTCTGGCAGTTGCGAGAGAAGTCACGCCCATGGGTCACGCCCGTGGCCTGTAGGTCACGCCCGTGACAGGGGGCGTGTAAGCTGGAAACGTTCAGCGACTGAAACTACTTGTATTGAATGCTTGTCCGGTGAGTCACGCCCGTGATAGGTGGCGTGTAATAATAAATCTACGTGGCAGGCTTTTCTGGAAGCTGGAGGATGAACATGGCCGTGACACTGGTCACGCCCATGCCAGGGGGGCGTGTAAACTTGAACATGGTCGTGTTTGACTAAACATGGCCGTGTACAGCTGAACATGGCCATGTACGCTTGATCATGGTCGTGACTTGGGGTCACGCCTATGACAGGGGGGCGTGTACTGAGGATTTTTGCAGATTTGATACAGAATTTTTCCTGAACACAGCTGTGTGCTTGAATTTGCTACTAGCAACCCCAGATGACCTAAAAATACAAAACAATGTAACTTAGATAAATATTAAACTAAAATTATATAAAAACTAATTAATTACTACTAAAATATTATATAAAAATAACTATAAATAATGCACTATCAACAATCAGATGCTGACTTTGCTAGTTGCAAAGAGGATAGAAAAAGCACTTCAGGGACTTGTTATTTTTAGGGAGAAGACTTGCGGCCTGGAGCAGCAAAAAGCAAAATAGCATTGCCATCTCCCCAGCTGAATCAGTGTATATCTCTGTTGGTAGTTGTTGTGCCCAATTATTATGGATTCAACACCAATTGGAGGATTACAATTTACACATTAAGAGAACACATACCTCTCTTTTGTGACTCCACTAGTTCCATATCTATAGCTAAAAACCTTATGGCACATAGTAGAACTAAGTATATTGAATTTAGATTTCATTTCATCATGGAACATGTGGAAAGAGAATACATCTACCTTGAGTATGACAATACAGATTGGCAAATAGCAGATATTTTTACCAAGCCCCTTGATGAATCTAAGTTCAATCAATTCAATATTGAATTGGGAATGTTGAATTATTGTTGAAATACATATGTTGCATGTTGAAGTATTTGATTATGATGTTTATGGGTTGGATCTCTCACAAGGTCCACCCTAAACAGGTCTAACACTTTCTTTGTAGACAGAATTTCATATCAACTTGTAAACTAGAAAAAGTAAAGTTGAGGTCGGCTTGACTTCATAACATTGGTGAAGACGACTTAAATTTAGCTAAGTCTTGAGGGAAAATCGTCTAGAGAAAATCGCTGTGACAGACAAAGATCATCTTGATGATTACGATGACATTACTGCATTCTCGATGATATACTCCACGACTTGACTAAATCTAGATGACATGGTGACGTGACTGGACATGTCAACATCATAATTACTCCGCATATTTGAAATTTCCAAAATGATACGAGAAGATTTCGTCAGGTACGTGCCCTTTTGCCTTCCCACTCAATGTTACTATATATGAGACACTTTGAAAGCATAGAGAATCACACACACCAACCCTATAATTCCAACTTTGTATTCTTCCTCTCGACGATTATCTATGGCACCAAAATAGTCTGAAGATAAAATGAACTCTGGTGGAGAATTAGTGAAAGATGGATTTCAAGATGCAGATGAAGACTTGGACATGGTAATCACCTTATTGTATGCCTCTAAACTTGAATACATTCTAACAGAGCCAGCCCTTCTTTACAATGTCGTCGAACTATAAGCAAATGCTCAATTAAGCAAGATAAGCAAGGCCATTCTCACCATTATTGTTGGACAGTATTTGAGAATAACTGCCACCAGTTTGACTAAAGCTCTACAACTAACTGCCCTAAATGAAGATGAAGTAGAAGAATCTATAAATGCTGATGACAAATCAGAAGGCTTGAAGTGGTGTGTCTATGAAGAAAATCCTTATGGCAGTCTATAAATGATGAAGATGAATATGCAAGGCAAACTTCTCACAGATATCATTGGCAAAGTGTTGTTGTGTAAAACATGATCTCATGATAAGATTTCCAAAGGGATGTTTGAGATAGTGGTGAGAGTTATCCTGGAGAAAAAGGATAGATTGGGGCAAACTATTGTTTGATATGATCAAAGAGAATCTGAAAGCTCCCAATTTTGGAAGAATTCTTTTACTATACCTTAAGCACATCATTCCTCTTTATCTGAAAGTCTCTAAAACAATTCCCCTCCACTACCTTAAGAGGATGGATATACAGACTGTTGGCATATGGGAGAAGAAATTCTCTAAGAAGGAAGTAGGTGAATCTTCCCTTCAAGGTGTTGCCGCTCCAAGAAGTTTTGAACAAGTGCCACTAGCTGTTCAGGCACACCCTGCACCTATTGAGGGGGAAATCTTAAAAGATGATGAAGGTACATAAAATAGAGTGTGCCTAGACCCTAGTGTGGATGTAACTATGGAAGAAGTTTTGACCATTGCTAAGGAGGCAGATCTGAATATTGAAGGAGATGAATCTGGAAAAAGACCCAATAGTGGACAAGAGGTCCATGAAGAGCCAGAAAATTCTGAAAGGTATATGGAAGAGCACGTAGATATTGATGAACATACCAGTGCTCATGACAGTGGAGATGAGTAGCCCTCTACTCTCTTGACTGCACCTATGCAGGGGGAGTCATTTGCTCAAGACATCTAATAGCCTACACCACCAAGAACTGGTAATGTGCAGCTCTCTCCTATACCTCCAACCCCCATTGCTCAAGATATTCTTTTTCACTTGGAAGTCTTGTTTGAAAGGCACAAAGAAAAGTTTGAAGCATATGTGGATAGAGCTATCAAGGATTGTAAAGACACCTTATCTAACAGAATTGATAGCTTGCAAGAAGAGATTCAGCATGTGAACTTTCAAAATGCAAATGTATATAACACTGGAACAAATGCTATTTCAGACACAAGTGCACAGATTGCACATATAAATGAGGCCATAATGCTAATTGGCCATTAGTTAAATACAATCCTGGACAGAATGGATGTCTTAAGAGACAACCAACACTCAATAATCCATAATCAAGTATGGCATTTGCAGTCTAGAAGATGCCACAAATACTGTACTTCAAAGAATATTTGACAGTGCTCGTGTCTCTCAAGAGCTTGTAAATAATACTGGTGAGAACCTGCTGCATCAACTCCATGTAACTCGGGAACAGTTCTCTTCCCTACTGAATCAGTCATTCATAACCTCCCAAGGAACTCTCATGGTTGCAATTGGAAATCTAAATGCGATTCTCTCTAAGCAACTGAAGAACACCCAAAATACAAGTTCTAAACAGCTATTTGTAGAAGCCAGAAAGGGGGAGATGTTATTAAGTCATCATGCCATGTGGGTATCAAATGAGATAAGATTATCTATAGGACTTGAAACCATAAGTTTTGGGGTACCATATCAACATCCTCTCCCTGAGGGCATGCTATACCTGAAGGACCCCCAGATATGCCAGAAGAAGAATAATTTCCAGATCAGTATGAACAACCTGAAAATTATCAAACATATTTTGCTGATGAGTCCTCCAGTGGACAAGGCAAGAAGACCAAGAGTAAATATGTTGATAATGAAGAGAAGGAAGCTAAAAGGAGAAGGATAGAGGAGTTAAAAAAGAATCCTAACTTTGATGAATGGATTCCCTTCTCAAGGGAAATTATTCTGAAAACCTGGGCACTCTATAAACAAGGCAAGTTTGACAGAGGAAAATTCTACAGTTCTAAAGAATGGCAAAAATACGAGTTAATTGAAGCAAGCAAAAGAGATTACTAGCTAAAAGTTATAATAAGAGATCGTTCAGTACAGGATATTGTTCATGCACCTCTCAGATAATATCCAAAGCCATACAACTACTTTGAAAGACAAAAGAAAAAGAAGGTGGAGGCTGAGAAATCTGGGAAGGCAGGACCATCTGGCAAAGGCAAAATTGTCCAGGAAGAATGATGAAGAACATGTAATCTAGGAACACATATGCACAACTCTATGTTTTCATTTGTGTCTGATTTATACTCATGTTTTGGACAATTTTTATGGAAGTGTCAATTGCTTTATTTTTGTCTATTGATCATTCTTGAGTATGTTTATTGGTCAATCTTATCAATAATTGTTAGTTATGGCTTCTTCAAATAGGGGGAGATTGTTGGGAAATTTGCCTTCAATATTTCCATATTTGAAGAAGGATCACAAATATAGATAAGAAAATTTGTTTTTGATATTGTATTTTTGTTCATGATGTGACAGGTGAATCAATTCTATATTATTAGAATCAAGGCTGCAAAGAAGTCAGAAAATTATCTAAGTAAAATATCAATTTAAGTCTTAGCTAAAAGTCAAGCAGACAGGAAGCATATCGTCGAGACAGTCCCAATGATATCGACTTGAAGAAGCTATTCAATTTTGAAGACTAAAATAAGTCAAGAAGACTGGAAGCATATCATCGAGACAGTCACGATGATATCAACTTGACCTATTTGGTTTTGAAGACTAAGTTAAGTCAAGCAGACAGGAAGCATATCGTCTAAACGATCTCGATGATATCGACTTGAAGAAGCAATTCATCTCGAAGACTAAGTTAAGTCTTGCAGACTGAAGTATATTGATGATATCGACATAAAGACCACATGTCGTCTAAACGATCTCGACGATATCGTCATTAAGACTGCTAGTCATTCTGACAGTTGAAGAACTACATTTATTACGCAGACTTTCTTGGAAATTGATATCTAGGGAATATACACCGCCACTAATCTTGCCCTTTAATTAAGGAATATTTTATATATATTCTCTGAACTTATAGCCGTTGGATAGCAATAAATAATGAAGGATGAATGCTTCCAAATATGCAAGTACCAAAACGGAAATTTCTTTTTGTCCTTTATTGTGTCGTTTCATATTTAATTCCTTATCGGGTCATCTGAATTTATAAAATTAGATGACTGAGGTCTTTCTTCTCAACGGGGACAGGAGTATAAATATTCAGAAATTTTGAATTCAGAGAAACATCAACTAAAAAGATAGCTCTGTGAAAGATCTCATTCTTCATCTGCCTTCCTGTCAAGAACAAAAGAAAGAAGCTTCTACCTGTGCAAGAAAACTTGATCTGATATTTTCAAAGGAAGATTCTTAACAAGACTCTAGGTTTTCAAAAGATTGTTGGTGTTATCATCTGCAGAAGAAGAAGAAGACTCTACTTTCAAATCTAAAACATTGAAGCTTCTTTCATATGATCCAAAATAATCAACCTCTTCATTTCCTTAGGGTTCTGTGTGAACCTGAGGTTATAGGATCTTGAAGAAGATCTAAGTTTGTAGGGCTTGTGTTGCCTGAGCTTTATGAGGTTTTTGTTGCCTAAGATTGTAGGGTACTAGGTACCTGAGTGTAAGCATTCTCAATGATTGCTGAGGTGGGATCCTTGTGGATATGAGTTGTAAGATCCATTGTGGATCTGAGTTGTAAGATCATCTTGATTGGATAGTTATCTGAGTTTTGGAGAAGTTTCCTAGTCTATCACACTGCTAGATAGGTGGGAGGGACAGTGGACTACCTCTTTACATATTGTCTTAAGAGAACCACTATAAATTACTGTGTGCTTTCTGTGATCGCTTGTGTTGTGTGTGCGTCTAAATTTTAAAGTACTAAACATTTTTGAAAACACCTAATCACCCCCATCTAGGTGTTATTATAGACAACCCAATTTTTTTAGTGAGTTCTTCTACTAAGCTCATTTCACATTCATTTTTGCATCAATTTAAATACTTCATTACACAACTCTTCATTAGTGGCTCCAAATATAATTTCATCGACATAAATTTGTAATCTAATCAAAACATCATTCGAATGATAAATGAAGAGTGTGGTGTCGGCACAACCCATAATATAACCATGCTTTAGGAAAAATGAAGTCAATCTATCATACCAAGCACATGATGCTTATTTTAATCCATAAAGCGCTTTTTTCTAATTTATAGACATGGTAAGGAAATTTATCATTTATGAAACCAGAGGGTTGTTCAACATAAACTTCTTCTTTGATTATCCCATTTAAGAAAGCAGTTTTCACATCCAATTGAAATAATTTATACCTTTTGAAATTAGCAAATGCAAGAAAATTTTGAATTAGTTCTAAACGTGCAACGGGTGTAAGCATTTACTCAAAATCTACCTCCTTAATTTTGAGAATATTCTTGTGCCACTAGTGTTGATGTATTCCTAGTTATTCTAAACTCACCATCTAATTTATTTTACAAAATCCATTTTACTTCTACTACCAGATGATTAGATGGTCACGATACTAGCTTCCAAATCATATTTCATTCAAATTTATTAAGTTATTCATTCATAGCCATAAACCAAGATTCATCATTTAAAGTAGTTGAAACATTCTTAGGTTCAATATCAGAAATAAAACATGGTTTTGAAAACGATTCATGTAAGGAATACTGTATAGTTACCCTTTTGAAGGTTCTCCAATTATAAGCTTACGTGAAAGATCCATTGTATATTTTAGCACTCTTTTGAAGGAACAAGATCACGTATTATGTTTCCTTCTTCTCTAGCTCTTTCTCCAACAGAAGAAGATGAAAGATCTCTGTACAGAAAAATACAAGGCTTCTTCTTCTTCCTCTCTACAAGAAGCTTATAGTTTATACAGTGATCATCAACTAGATCAGGGCTTTCAAAATCCTTGCATCTCTCTCTCAAGCAAGGATTCATTCACTAAAGAAAAGATCTCGAAAAACACTTAGTGCCTTAATCCTCATTGACTGGTCGAGGAGGATTCATTCATAGAAGAACCATCTTCATCTTCTTCTTCCATCTTTACTCTATTTTCTCTTTCTGTAAAACTGAGTAAAGAGTCCTAAGAATCCCTCTTCAAAGAATTCAGTGTTTCAAGATCTCCTTAACAAAAGATCTAGTTTTAGTTCAAGATCCCGTTATCACAAGATCTAGTCTTAGATTTAAGAGTCTCCTTAACAAAAGACTCAGACCCTGGTTCTAAGAGTCTCCTTATCAAAAGACTCATGCAATGGATAGTGTATTCCTACCAAGGTGGTAGAAGAGTGGAATACCCATATTTTGGGGAAACACTATGGATCTTGTCTCATATGTATTATGCAAATTTTCTATGATGTCCCTTATTTATTTATGTTATTCTGTGTTTATTTTATTCTGGTTAGATTTCTAAATGCATAGTTGTTAGAACTATTATTGTTCTGTGCACATATTTTTGTGAAAAGTTTTAAAACTCTATTCGCACCCCCCCTCTCGAGAATACTAAGAAGACTCGCTACGGAGTTTTAAGTTATGTTTTAAACCTTTTACAAACAAAACCTTAGAGATAGAAAATGATTTATTACCCACTATACCAATGCCCATGATTTTTCCTTTGATATTATCTCCAAAGGTCACTAGCCCGCCTTTCTTTTTCACAAGGCTAATGTACTTTGCTTCGTTTCTCGTCATGTGCTTATAGCATCCAGAGTCCAAGTACCACATGTCTCCATTTTCCTTATCCTGCCAATAAACCTAGAAAGAAGTAGGAAGTAAAGATCCAGATACCCATGAGGCCCCCCCGATAGTTTAGGTGGAAACCTTAGGTACCCAGATTTTTTTATGGTAATATGTCCCTTCTTCCTACAAGAGTCTTAAGTGTGTCTAGAGATGTGCCATTTGGCACATAAATGAAAAGTTGTTGAAACCACTTTCAGATTTCTGGGTGGACTCTTGCTAAAGATGAAGAACGAGCAGAAAAATTATTGAATTTTTTTTTGAGTTAAGGAGTTTGTTGGATTTTGAGCTAACATTGGCGATATCAGTTCCCGCCGGGTGAAAGTCCACAGAGTTATTTCAAAGTCCAAATTTTCCACTTCCATGACATTGGTTGGCCAAAATCATATCTAGATATTTTTGACCAACACCAAAATTTTCAATTACAACATTTAGGTCATGGATTTGGGCTTTAAGATATGTGTTTTAAGTTACAAGCATAACACATATATTCGTAAACATCTCTTTTCCATTTTCAATTTGGGAAAGAGAAAATTTCAGTTTTCTTTCTAAGTCCCTTCTCTCGTTGGTGAGAGTTTTGATATTCGAGGATATATTTAAGAGCAATTCTTCAAACTCTTTGATTCATGCCAAGGAGTGATTGCACACATGGAAAGTCATCTTTTCTTTGCCACAACTAATCAACTCCTATGATAATTTTTTATTCTCCTTTAGTAAAATTTGTTTACAGTTTTTAGGAGATCAAGATCTTTTAAGTTTTTCTCAACATATTTACTTGTGTTCATATATTCAGAATAAAGATTGTCATAGAATGGAGGAGTTACCTCAGTGTCGCTTTGGACACTATTTTCATCGTCGGAATGAGAGTGGTCCTTTCCCATAAGGTAACTATTCTCCTCATCACTATCGCTTGAGCCTGAGGCGCTTGACTCCTCAGAGGTAGATTCATCCCATATTTTCACCTTCAGCACATTCTTCTTATCCACCCATCGGTGCCACATTTCTTTTTCCTCCTTCAAATATTTTGGGCACTTGCTCCTAATATGTCCAGGCATCCTATAGTGAAAGCACTCCAGTAGTGGCCGCTCCTCGTCATCGTCACTACAAGCCTTGGCATTCTTAGACCATGATCCTTTATGGTTAGCTTCTTTGTTGAAGTATTTACAGAAGGTGTCCACGTCTTCATCAGTGTCCACTAAAAATTCTCAAATTCAGATTCCAATTGAAAGAGCTTTGAATCCTTGACTTACGGAGTACCTTCATGAGCCAGTTCCAATAAATTCCAAATATCATAAGCAGTTTCACAAGCATGAATACGATTAAATCCAGTTCTATCAAGTGCGTAAAATAAAGAATTCATGGCTTTTGCATTATTTTCAAAATTTCAGTTTATCAGAATCATCCCATTTTTCTTTAGGTTTTTCAATAGTTTCTCCTCCAACTACAATTGTAGAAGTTGATTATCGTTGTTATGCCATATCCCACGCATCTAAATATAAAGTCATCTGAAAATATCTCCCTCTGATACCACTTACTAGATCATCTGGCGCCCTTAAAGGGGGGTGAATAAGGGTTTTATAAAACTTTTTTATACTTAAAATTCAATAGAAAATATTCAATTAAAACATTTTGAAAACAAAAAATAAAATCTTCATAAGAACAAAACAAGATGAATGATTTAATTTCAATAAGAAACTAATTACATAATTATGATTTCTATGACGCTAGAAATCGAGGCGGCAAATATAATTTATTTTTGGTTTCTATACCGACTCTCCCCAAGAGTCGGTTGGTCAAATCCTATCACTCTCTAAATAGGCATTGGGCCTCCCCTTGATCTACTCCCTAGATTTATTCACCTAACTCACAAGGTGAATTCCTCACTAAGTCGCATATGATCCTAGTCGCCACCACATGGGTGAATTCCTCTACCATAACAAAAAAGTCACCAAAAGAAAAGAGATTATAAGAGATAAGAGTTAAAATTTCTATAGTAAAAACTCCCTATACGAAATTTGAAGGCGAGCGGCGAAGGCACGAGAGAGATCAGCTTTGTTGTCATGTTTATTCTTCAGGTAGAATGATGATGAACCCCGCCTTCAACTTCTCATTTTGATCTCCAAGAGTGTTGTAGGGATCACTCTTGACATCTGGGATGAGGCTCCACTAAAGTATCTTCGGAGTTCCACATGGGATAAAGAGGAAGCAGCTCTTTAAATAGATTTTGGCCACTACAGCCAGCAGTAGCACCTACTTCCCCCAGAGTATCCTTTGGGAAAGCTATTTCCCGCTCCTGTAGGCCAAAAATGGAATCTTCATTCTATTTTTTACGCAATATTCTACCGCACTTTAATAAGGTTATCGCGCCGCGTTAGCACAATATTCGATCCTGCCAAACTTTGATCATTTGCTCAATTTGGCTCTTCAATAAGCCTAATGAATTTTGGGTTTTCCATTTAGTTACCGTCGTTCGATAGAGTTACTGTGGCACGCTAATGCTTTATAAAAATGCCCTCATCTCTCGCCAATGTTTTCGTTCAAATGCCACTTGCTTGTTATCCCATAGTAATAGACGTTACCGCCAGTGGTAGAGGTTACTGCCCCGCAGTAGTACACATTTCAGAGCACGATGTCCATCTTTTCATCTTATTTGATCAATCTCGTTCAGTATGATAATGTACTTGTATAGCCTACACACTATAAACACAAAACAAGCTTGATCAAATACACACTAGGATTTGTTATTCTCAAACCATGATATGCAGAATGCATGTCCCAACAACATGCGTGCAACCAAATTGATGCATTGGCTTCTTTGTAGGCTTTCCAAAGCCTAGCAACCTTCGATAGGTGATTTTTCTCCCTAGTCTATCATCGACTAGTCTCCTTAAACCCAAGGAAAATTCCTCAATCTCTGAAGGTGATGGGATGGATCATCCCAGAGCGACCTCTTGTGTTCATCATATCTCCCAAATGATCGGATGTCTCTCTCGGGAGAGAGGCTATTATTGGTAGAATTCTATGAGACTCTTACATTTCCATGCACGCCTTGAAACAAGAAACATCATTAAAGAACTTTAGCATTTGTTATCATCAAACAAGATGTATGTTGGACGTACTTCTGAGCACTCATCATCATTTAGACTTCAAAGGTTATTACTTTCCTAATTTTAACTTTATTTTATTAATATTTATTGCTGCATGGGCATGATATGCATCAATACACAACATTATAAGACCATAATCTCCTATATAGTGTACGATGTAAATAGTACCCATGCAGATGTGGAAAAATATTTTGTGCGTGTAACATACGGTTCTCTACGTGTGATAATAAATATGCATTTTTTTCGTCATGACCCCCACCCCATTTTCTCCAGCTCCTCTCAAAAAATTTTCTCCCTCTGAATGCACGTAGAATACGAACCTAACCTATGCAATCTCTTCACATCTGGGGCCGGAGTACACCTCATTTGACTGCCGGAATTGGAAAATTTACAACCTATCTTCGCCAGAATATGTAGCAGATGATCTTTATGTACCTCATTCGCCTATTGGTTTTCCAACAACTTCTCGACATCTCACTGCAAAAACAAATCACCTCCAAAGGTGACCATAATAATCATCTCTCTTCCGGTAGAAGGAAATCGGGGTGGGTGGACAAATCTCTGTTGTATGTCCACTGACAAACTACTTGCCGGGAATGGTAAGGAGGTGATGGATACTATAAGCTACTTACTCCAATTTTTTAATGTGTTCTCATTGTTGCTTCCTGGGCTGGTCTTTCTCTTGTTAGTTTGTATAGGGGAAGAGCAGCCAGATTTCCGTAAAAATGGCTGGATTTGTCACTAAAACAACTGTATTTATTAAAAGATATCCAGATATTTAGATAAACCTGTCGTATTTATTGGTCAACCATGCTACAATTTTCATGAATCATAAATGAATGAAGTAGAAATTAATTCGACATTCAATAACCAATTATTACACCTTTTTTGCAGGCCAACAAGGAGTCTATCATTTTTCCTATTGTTCATTCTAATGAAGAGGCATATACAATGTACTCTAAGTATACTCGCAACAATAGTTTCAGCATCCGAACACAACATATTCATTATTGGACGCACACAAAGATCATAAAGGGAAGAGAGTATTCTTGTGCCAAAGCAGGTCATTAGATCTCCAAGTCGGTGACTGATGTTCAAAAGAAGTTTCACAAACTAGATACCAGCACTGGGTGTTTGGCATACATACGTTTCACTGCTGATCAAGAGGGATGAATTGGGTGGTCTAAAATTTTTTTGAAGAGCACTATCATCCGCTTGCATTAGAGAAAGATACACACTTGTTGGGCTCGCATCACCATATATTTGATGTCCAAGCTGCACTTATCAAGAATATGATGGGAGTTGGAAATAGAACCGTTGACACATTTAACTTCTTAGCGGAAGAAGTTTTTGGTGTTCAAAATGTTGGGTTCTCTAAGACAGATGCATACAACTTTGTAAATCGAGAAAAAGAGCGGTGATAGAAAATGAACAATCCACAAGATTGTTCGAAATATTTAAAGAGAGAGTTGGAGGATAATATGTTTTCTTTTGATATGCAGACAGATGAAATGAATAGGTTACGCAGTTTCTTTTGGATTGATGGGCATGGAAAACTAGATTCCAATTGTTTTGGTGATGTCATCATTTTGACACCACTTATAGGCTCAATAAGTATAATTTGGCATGTGCTCCCTTCATTGCGGTGAACCTCCACTGACAAAAAGTTTTTGTTGGTGGTGCATTTGTAGAAGAGGAGACGATTGAATGTTTTTTATATGTTTTTGATACTTTTTTAAGGTTTGTTGGAGGTAAACAACCAACCACCATTTTTACGAACCAAGATCAGGCGATGGTGGTCGCTATTGAGAGAGTTTTTACCACCAATCGTCATCGTTTGTGCCAATGGCACGTATCTAAAGAAGCCCCATCTAAGGTACCAACTTTCAACCATGACAAGCATATTAGATCCTTATTTTATATTTGCGTGAGAAAATATGATAGTGAAATGGAGTTTGAGAGACATTGACGAGAGATGATAACAAGGTCTAACTTCATGAGAATCGATGGATGCATGATCTTTACAAGATAAGAATGAAGTGATCCACTGGATTTAATAAGGAACAATTAGATCTTTGCATTTTATCCACCAACTAAGTGAATCAGCTAATAATTGCTTGCATGGATGTTCCAAAGCAACAAGTTCACTTGTTGAATGCTTCTTTAAAATGGAAAAAATGATTTTAAGGTGGTATACGAGTGAACAAGATGAAGAATTCAAATGTAAGCAAGGTAGTGTCACCCTAAAATTCAAAAATTGCATATTACTTAAGCAAATGTCCAAGGTCTATACTAGAAAAATATATTCAATCTTTGATCATGCTTTTATGGAAGGTGCAGTTGGTTTGATGGTTGAAAAAGAGGCAAGGTACGACTAAGATTAGGTTGTATACAACACACGACATTACGATGGAGTCGATGTGGGTATAAATGCACGTTTGAAGATATAGTGGACCACGATAGGAATATTAATAAGTGAATCCCTCACAACAACTACAAAGGCAAAAGTGTTGTAAAGGATCCACCATCAATATGACCTAAAGGGGTATCAAACACACGTTTGAAGAATTATTGGGAGTCCTCCACCAAAAAAAAACAAGTAATGGTAACATCGTGTATTTTATATTTGTAATTAATTTATATGTATGATAATTCAACTTTGTATGTCAAACAGAGAGGACACGCGCTGCAAAAGGTAAATGACCAGTTCTAATTGATGTGTTAGAACAATCGAAGGAGCATAACTTCATGGTCATTTCTTCTTGTGAGATAGATTCAACTTCACTACCAACTCAAGTTCTGTTGATCTAAACTATGTTTTTTATATAAATGATGACTTCTCTATGAATGTACCTTTAGATTATTCATGTATTCTAGATGTGTTTAAATGGTGAATTGTATCTCACTAATACACTAATTGTAATTTATGTTTTCTATGATACTTTGTCTCGACATGATCTTTGTATAAAATTATTATAAAGATATTGTGTATAGTTGATCTGTGTATAATATTGGTGTATAATGTAATGAAGATGTGGAAAGAGTTTCTTACTTTACACATTTTGATGTTTGGACTGCTCTTACTGTCTCTTTGAATGAGTTTAAGTACTTTGTGTTATTTATCGACAATTATTATAAAACCAAAGTATAGTTTATAAGACCCTCTTTTTTGCATTTGGTCCCGGGTCTTACCACCCAGAACCGCCATCTTGATGTGGCACCAACTCAAGGGATGGTCGCCATCTTAATCTGGCAAGAAGTAAACTCATCGTATAAAAGAGCCCATACTAATTTATACGATGATGGCTGGTTGTGAAATGATGTTATGCTATGTTATGTTGTGCAATGCAATGATGCAACTCACGCACACGACTCTGTACATATAGACATTTTGTTAGTTCCCTCTCTTCGAGTGTGTCAACTTAGGTACCCGATTGAGGCAAACATGATAGTGGATCGGGATTGTCCACTTCTAGGCTTATGTCACACATCTCCCAGCCTAGACCTTATGTACGCCCCTAAGAACACACAGGGTATCCGCATACTATCTGGTAAGCACCACCTCTATCCTGCTTTTTGAGTCTCTTCTCAGGTACAGGCCGTTCAGGCAAACAGGGGCAGTGGATTGGGTCCTCCACTCCTGGGCCATTATGATACCTCCCAGCCTAGACCTTATGTACGCCCCTAAGAACACACAGGGTATCCACATACTACTTGATACAACAATGCCTCTAAGTGAAACACTGAGCCCACCGCTCGCAGGACTAACACGTACTTAACCCGTTCTTCTAATATACCAAGCATACCACTCACAGGACTTAACCCGTCCTTCTAATATACCAAGCCTACCGCTCGTAGGACTTAACTCGTCCTTCTAATATACTGAGCCAATCGCACGCAAGACTTAACCCGTCCTTCTAGTATACCGAGCCCACCGCTCGCAGGATTAAACCCATCCTTCTAATATATTGAGTCTACCGCTCATAGGACTTAGCCTGTCCTTTTAATATACTGAGCCTACCGCTCAAAGGACTTAACACATCCTTCTAATATATCGAGCCTACCACTCGCAGTACTTAACCCATCCGTCTAGTATACCGAGCCCACCGCTCGCAAGACTTAACCCGTCTAATTAATATACCGAGCCTACCGCTCGCAGGACTTAACCCGTCCTTCTAATATACCTAGCCTACCGCTCGTAGGACTTAACCCGTCCTTCTAATATACCGATCCTACCACTCGTAGTACTTAACGCATCCTTCTAATATACCGAGCCTACCGCTAGTAGGACTTAACCTGTCCTTCTAGTATACCGAGCTCATCGCTTGAAGGACTTAACCCGTCCTTCTAATTTACCGAGCCTACCGCTCGCAGGACATAACCCGTCATTCTAATATACCAAGCCTACCGCTCGCAGGACTTAACCTGTCCTTCTAGTATACCGAGCCCACCGCTCGCAGGACTTCGCATGTCCTTCTAGTATACCGAGCCCACCGGTCGCAGGACTTAACACATCCTTCTAATATACTGAACCTACCGCTTGTAGGACTTAACACATCCTTCTAATATACCGAGCCTACTGCTCATAGGACTTAACCCATCCTTCTAATATACCGAGCCTACCGCTCGCAAGACTTAACCCATCCTTCTAATATACCGAGCCTACCGCTCCCAAGACTTAACCCGTCCTTCTAATATACCGAGCCTACTTTTCCTTTTAAGGACTCTAAGGGCCTCAATTTTTAGTGCAAAAGATCTATTTTAGTGCGGCCAAAACAACCTTTAGTGTGACCTAAATGAAGGCTTTTTATGGCTCATTAAAACATGAATCTACTCATATGCAAGGATCCAATTGAGCCAAAATTTTTACAAGTGACTAATATATATATAACCAACCTCCCAAAAGAGATTTGGAGTTGTTTGAGTCAAAATAACCTATAATATGCACCATACATGATTTATTTAATTTCTACAAAAACTTTAGAAAAATATGCCCCAAAATTCCCAAACTTGGGTAGGGGATGAGTTGGGGCATGACTCATGCATGTCCACAATTTCATCCAATTTGGAGATGTAGAACTCCAAAATCCACTAAATTCAACTTGGGTGCTATATGCACACCATTTCCCATACACTACACCTACATTCATATGGTAATTCCCAAACAGGCACACGTCCATTTGGTCTAAAATTTTTACTAGACCCTTGTTATGATAAGGCTAAGCCCTCAGCCGAAATTTGAGTTGATTAGGAGTCACTAGCCCCGATAATTATTACATGCAAGCTTAACTGAATTCTCAAATAAACCTTAGGAAAATTAATTCTAAATATTCTCAAATTTTAACCAGAGGTGAAATAGGGCATGACTCATGCATGCCCAAAAATTCAAGCTATTTGGGATTATAGAACTCCAAAAATAAATTTCTAAAGATCTAGAGCACCCTATATACATGCTACACTAAAATGGATGCCTAGGGTGCTACCTTGTTCCAAATGACCTCAAACAAATTTTTAATTTTAGCTGAGACATAGATACACAACTTTTATATAGGATACTTCTTCTGACTATGCCCTTAAGAGGCCTAAAACAATTAAGCAAAGTGCGGGCTGAAATTAAAACAGAAAATGAAATAATATGGTTAATAATAACACCGGGCTGCGGATAGCTGATCCCAAAGATCAGACAGATGGGGGATTGTCTTCCCCGATCAGCCAAGGGTCCTGATAGCTCATTCCTGGAGCTTCTTTGGAGCTTAACCCTGGCCACCTGAGGCCGTCTCTGGCCAAATGGCCGACGCCACCACCTCCGACAGAGGGTTGGTTGTCGATAGCCTGCGAAATGGCGGTCGGGGTGGCTTGTAGGCAAAACGGGGGGGGGGGGGGGGGGGGGGGGGGGGTCTTTGAAAGAGCTTTAAAGCTCGAGCGGGAAAATGGCACAATCGCCATTACTCACTCAAATTTGAAACGGGAAGAAGGGAATTCTAGCACTATGGGAGGAGAAGAGGAAAACATGCCTTATTTGGTGCTTGGAATTGTATATGTTGGGGAAATGATTTATCTTAACCCCTAAAAATGAGTAGAATATAAATTCTAAGAATGAAAAATAGTCTAAGTAAATATGCGTCGAATTGTATTCGACGCAACGTCGAAGTGTAGTCATCGTTCGAATTCGACGTAACCTATGTCGACGTAACTCTGACTTCTAGTCCACGTATCTAGTGAAGTCGACAAACCTTAGTCGACGCACCTTCCATATTCCCCTCTCGACGTCCAGCCAGTCTGAAATCGATGCTTCCGTCGAATAGTAATCGACGTACGTCGATTTCTATGTCAAATTCAAAACACGCCAGATCTCTTTCCTTCTTTCTGTAGATCTGATTCTTATGGAATTATATTATTCTTTTATAGCCGTTCTGAATCAGTCTTTCCTTCCAATTGATTCTTGGCTAAATTGATTAAGTTTATTATGGATATTATTTGAAATCAGAATGATCTCTTTCCTTCTACAGAAATATTGATTATGGAATCTTTTCTCTCTTACTATTTCTCTGATTGCTAATTGATTATCCTCCTATAGTATTCTTTGATTAAACATAGCTATAAATAAGAGGGAAATCGGCAGAGAAGAAGAAGTGATCCACTCCATACATTTGAAATAGAGGAAAAGCTCCCAAGAGAAAAGTGAGAAAATCTGAGAAAAGTGAAAGTGTGCTGCAGCAAACAACAAGCCTTCTTCTTCTTCTCCTTCTGAAGTCATACTGCTGCAATCTCTGATAGCTTTCATTGAAAGAGAAAAAGGCCTACAATCTCCTTCTCACTATAGAAGAGAGATTTCATTCACTATTTCTTGTGCTTCTAATCTTCTTACTAAGAAGAAGATTCTTTCTTGTTTCAATTACTTCTTCTACTTCTTCTTCTTATTCTCATTTCATTTTCAAACTGTGTAAAAGAGTTTTTAGAATCTCTCTTCAAAAAATTCAGTTGTACTGGTTCTAAGAGTCTCCTTATCAAAAGACTCAGGCTGGTTCTAAGAGTATCCTTATCAAAAGACTCAGTACAAGATAGTGAATTCCTACCAAGGGGGTAGAAGAGTGGACTACCCAAAGTTTGTGGAACCACTATATTTCTTTGTGTTGTGCTGTGATTTTCTTTTTGCTGTTACTTTCTTTACTTGCTTAATTCTTGTTGGTGTGTGTGGGAAGCTTAAATCTGTGATTATTACATATATATATATATTTGTTAACTTTGCATAAAGTATTTTTAAATCTCTATTCACCCCCCCCCCCCCCTCTAGAGAATTCTAGTGAGATTAACTGTGCACTTTCAATTGGTATCAGAGCCAGGTTGATCTAAAAAGGGTAACTCCTTGATCAAAAAGATCCTACCTCATATATATATATATATATTTCTAAAAACTATTTTTTTCACATGACACAAATCAAGGATTATGCTTCCACCAGACCACCAATGTTCAATCTTGAAAAGTTTGCAGTTTGGAAAATAAGAATTAGGATCTATATGAATTCTATTGATGAAGAATTGTTTAATGTTATTTTGATAGGTCCTCCCAAGCCTTATAGAAGAGACTCAAGTGGTGAAGTGACTCAAACACTTGTCCCAAGGGCTGAGTGGACAGATGATGAGAAAAAGGCAAAAGCATGTGATGCAAAAGCTGTGAACATTCTTGTCTCAACCCTCTCAGATGAAATCTTTCAAAGGGTTGTTGACTGTGAATCAGCCAAAGAAATCTGGGAGGCTCTTACAAAGATGGTAGAAGGAAGTGCTGATGAAAGAAAAGATAGGAAGGCTCTATTGATCTCCCAATATAAGAACTTCCTAAAGAAGAATGAAGAAAGTATATCTGAGATGTATGACAAATTCAGTCTGATCATCAATCAATTAAGAAACTTGGACAGAGAGATCTCTCTCACAGAGATCAATGACAAAATATTAATGAGTCTCCCAAGTTCATGGGACTCAAGAATATGGGCAATAAGAGATACAAGAGGACAAAAGGAAATCTCAACAGATGCTCTCTTAGGAAAACTTAAATCCTATGAGCAACTACTGAAAACTAGAGAAGAGAAGGAAAGAAGGGAAAACACTCCAACCTCTTCAAAAGATAGAAACATTGCATTAAAAGCAACAGAAGAAGAAACCTCTATTACTGAAGAAGAACTGTTCAGCCTCCTGGCCAGAAGATTCAAGAAATGAGTCAGGCCAGATGGTTCTAGAAGGAGAGAGTCATAACCAAGGTATGATAAGACTCCTACCAAAGATATTGTTTGTTATTCGAGCAGGAAAACTGGACATATTGCTCCAGAATGTCCAGAAAATGCTGAGAAAAAGAAAGATCTGAAAAAGAAAGATCTCAAGAAAAAGGGGAAGAAGAAAGAAAGAGGCTTCATTGCAGAAGCTTGGAGTGAGACAGATTCTGAAGACAGCACTTCATCTAAAAGTGACAATGAAGAGTCTAAGCAAGAAGACCTATGCTTAATGGCTCTTGGAAGCACAGAAGAAGAATGTGTTGCTGAATCATGGAGTGAAACAGGATCAGAAGGAAGCATCTCTTCAATAGCAAAAGCAAATAGCCTTATTCTCATAGAGGAATCTGAGGATAAGGGAGAGGTAAGCATTTTTGATGAAATAAATTTTCTCTGTGAAGATTTCAAAAATGATTTTAAGGGATTCTGTTTAGATCAACTAAAAGCTAAACAAGAAATCAAGGATCTAAAAGAACAAATTAATATGAGAAAAATAGAAGTTACATGTTCAAAAAATTATGAACTAAGGTGTAAAATCTATAAAACAGAAAAGGAAATAAATAGTGCTAAAATTGAAAATCAACTACTTAAGAATAAGGTATCCCAGGCAAAAGCTTTTGAAGAATCTATAAAAGTCAGAAGCCAAATACTTAAAGAAATCACTGAAAAACAAACAATCAGACATAAGAATCTGGGGCTAGGGGTTGATCCTTCAACTAGTTCAATACCATCTACCAAACCTGCTTGGATGAGCCCTGTTAAATTTACTAAACCCATCAAATCAACAAACTTAGAAGGAGAATCACAAAATAAAGAAAACCTCACCTTCAAAGAGATAAACCACTTTGATGAATCATCATCATACCATTCAGAAGAAGACTCACAAACTCATTCTGAGAAGGCAACTAGGCCAAAAGAAATAAATCTCCCACCAGAAAAAGGGAAAAATAAAATCTGTGAAGACACAATTGCATCGACTTCATATCGACGCATGAATGATAGTACGTCGAACTCTACTCGACGCAATCTCTCAGATGCTCCAACCTCAAATCGACGCATGAATAAGATTGCGTCGACTTACAATCGATGCAACTACTCCCATGCATCGATTCCAGATCAACGCAATCTAGAGAACGCGCCAAATATAATTCGATGCAACTCTCATCATACGTCGAATAGATATCGACGCATAAAACCTCAGAGCAACTTAAATACAGGATATAGCTATTCTTCAAAAACTTTCTATCTTAACCTCGATTCAGGACCCATTCATCCTGATCAAAACTTCTATCCAAATTCTCCTGTGCATCCATCTTCCCCTCCTCATCAATATACATACATCTCTTCTCTACCAACATCATCCACACCAATAGTCTCTACTACCATCACAACTCTTATCTTACCTACATTTTCAGATACACCGGCTCAACCCTCCTCACCTCCTCCATCAAACACACTTCATCATAATGATACAGTCCTTTCTCCACCTTCATCACCTCCACCTCCACCATTATCTCCTACTCCAACACACCTTGAACCATCTCCATCCACTAAAACTCTCATCACCTAGTGTATCCAGTCAGCAGCCCAAAAATTTCAAGAAATGCTGGATGGACACTGCTCCCAACTTCACTCCTCCATCATGCACATGCAAACCCAAATAGATGGGGTCAATGCCTCTGTGCAAAGCTTGAAGTCCTCTGTCTCTTCCTCTAAAGTGACCAAGTCTTTCTTAACCTCCTTGGCTAAGAAGGTCAAGAAGGGGGAGAAATTAGATGAAGAGTAGCTCTCAAGTCACAAATCTCTCTCACACAAGTCCCTTCCTACTTCAAAATCTGATAGTCTTGCACTGCTTAAGACAATTGGGAATGAATTAGTACCAGAGCTACATACTGAGGACCAAATAACAAATGTACTCTCTATAGCAAGAGAAGCTACACAACAAGTAGTTCTTTTTCAAGGGGAGGCTAGCAGAGCAGAGAGAGAAGTTGACAAGGAAACTTTTGTTGAAAAAGAAGCTGAAGCTCAGGGGGAGCCAAATGCTGACATAACTGATGCTGGAGCTGAGAAAGAAACTGAAGAGGCAGAAGTAGAAGGCTCAAAGGAAGTTCCATCCCAGGGGGAACAAACTGCTGTGACTCAGGGGGAACTGAGTGAACCACCTGTTACTGAGAAGGAGCAACTCTCTTCTTTAAAAACTGTAGTATTCACTAGGAAAAGAAAAACTCCTCCTACCCCTCCTGAGTGATGTAAAATGTTGATATACTCTTTCCTCCATGCTTAAATACTGTTTATGAAGTCTCTGTATATGATTCTGTTTTCTTCTGATTACTTAACATATTTCTTTTCTATATAAATGCCTTGCTGTGTTGATTAAAAGCTGATACAATTTCTCCCTGAATAGGGTTAAGACAAATAGGGGGAGATTGTTGGGGAAATGATTTATCTTAACCCCTAAAAATGAGTAGAATATAAATTCTAAGAATGAAAAATTAGTCTAAGTAAATATGCGTCGAATAGTATTCGACGCAACGTCGAAGTGTAGTCGATGTTCCTCTCAGAATGAGTCAAAGTAACTCTAAACAGAATTCGACATAACCTATGTCGACGTAACTCTGAGTTCTAGTCGACGTATCTAGTAAAGTCGACGCACCTTCCATATTCTCCTCTCGACGTCCAGTCAGTCTGAAATCGACGCTTCCGTCGAATAGTAATCGACGTACGTCGATTTCTATGTCAAATTCAAAAACATGTCAGATCTCTTTCCTTCTATCTGTAGATCTATAATTTATGGAATGATATTATTCTTTTCTAGCCATTTTGAATCAGTCTTTCCTTCTAAATGATTCTTGGCTAAATTGATTAAGTTTATTATGGATATTATTTGAAATTAGAATGATCTCTTTCCTTCTACAGAAATATTGATTATGAAATCTTTTCTCTCTTACTTTTTCTCTGTCTGCAAATTGAATATTCTCCTATAGTATTCTTTGAATAAACAGAGCTATAAATAAGAGGGAAGTCGGCAGAGAAGAAAATAAGAAGTGATCCACTTCATCCATTTGAAAAGGAGGAAATGCTCCCAAGTGAAAAGTGATAAAATCCTAGAGAAGTGAAAGTGTGCTGCAGCAAACAATAAGCCCTCTTCTTCTCCTTCTTCTGAAGCCATACTGCTGCAATTTCTGAAAGCTCTCATTGAAAGAAAAAAGACCTACAATCTCCTTCTCACTATAGAAGAGAGATTTCATTCACTATTTCTTATGCTTCTAATCTTCTTGCTAGGAAGAAGATTCTTTCTTGTTTCAATTACTTCTTCTACTTCTTCTTCTTATTCTCATTTCATTTTCAAACTGTATAAAGAGTTTTTAGAATATCTCTTCAAAAAATTCAGTTGTACTGGTTCTAAGAGTCTCCTTATCAAAAGACTCAGGCTGGTTCTAAGAGTCTCCTTATCAAAAGACTCAGTACAAGATAGTGAATTCCTACCAAGGGGGTAGAAGAGTGGACGACCCAAAGTTTGGGGAACCACTATATTTCTTTGTGTTGTACTGTGATTTTCATTTTGCTATTTCTTTCTTTATTTACTTAATTCTTGTTGGTGTGTGTGGTAAGCTTATCTCTGTGATTATTACACATATATATATATATTTGTTAACTTTGCACAAAGTATTTTTAAATCTCTATTCACCCCCCCCCCCCCCCCCCCCCCCCCTCTAGTGAATTCTAGTGAGGTTAACTGTGCACTTTCAGTATAGCTCGCTGGGAAGCCATTATCGTGCTCTTCCACTATTCTAAGGTGATCTCCCTTCCCTGAGATCGAAATCTCCAATAGATTGAGGGGTTCTACTCCTTGGGAGTTCCTGATGGTGGTAATGAGCTCGATTGGGGCAGGGGGTGGCTTAATTCAAAGATGCCATTAAATCCCCCTATTGGCCAACCAATAGGCTCCAAATTGAGCTCCACCTAGCAACTAGCCAGCCTAGGAATTGCTGGAATTACGCCCTGGGTTCAGAGTGAGGCTTGGTAAGGGAAATTGAGTGCCATTTGGCACTCATGCCCCAAATCCCAAAATTTTGTCTCTCTTGATTTGGAGCTTATCACTAATTAGCCCTAATCATTTCTCTAAACTCCAAATTCCAGGGACTATCTAATATTAGGCATTATGGGCTTGCTCTTGGGTCCATACATTGGGGTTAACCTAAGTTGAATTGGGATTTGATCTCAATTGACCTAAATTGGGCATTTAGGGTTCATTGGGCTATGGTTGACCCTAAGTCAAATTAGCCATTGTGGTTGACCCACATTGGTGTAATTAAGTCCATAAACATCCATTAGGGTGAATTTGGGCTTGGTGAAGCCAATTTGAGGTCATTTGGCCTAATTAGGTCAAATTGGGCTTAAGGGGCAATTTGGGGATTTTGGTGATTTTTACCTAATCTTTCAAAATTGAATGTGTACTTTGGTTCATTTAGGTCTCATATACTCCCCTTAGGGTGCAGTAGAGATTGTTCTAGGTTTATTTGTCCAATTGAAGGTCAATTGAACCATATAGGGCAAAATTGTAATTTGGGGTATTTTGGTAATTTTGCCTAATTTTCCAAATTGGTTTATCCAAAGGGTCCAATCTGATACCATTAGACTCCCTTAATGATCATGGAGTGTTAGGGGTGATCAATTTGACCACTTTGAGTCAATTGAAGGTCAATTGAGGGGATTAATTCAATTAGGCCAAATTGGGGTTTTTGGGTAATTCGCCCAATTTCCCAAAATTGGTCCACCCCAATGGGTCAATGTTTCCCCACTAGTATCTCTGAATGGTCATAGATGGTTTGGTGTTATCAATTTGATCACATTGGGCCAATTGAAGGTCAATTGAGGGGATTAGTTCATTTTGGTCAAATTGGGGTCATTTGGGTAATTGACCTAATTTCCCAAAATTGACCAATTCCATTATGTCCATTTTGTCTCATAAGTCTACCCTAATATTTGAGATGGGTGTGGTGTGGTCAATTTTATTTTGATTTTTAAATATCAAGCCTTAAGCCTTAGAGTGAAGTTTGGCTATTTGCACACCAAAGTGATCTCCTCCTATTCACCTTGGTTTTAGGGCCATTTCGGTCTCTTAGAGAAATGTCATGACCTTGTCATGGAAAAATGCATCTTAGGGGTCAAGTTGTTCTGGGGATGTTACAAATCCCAATAAATGAAGAAACAATTTCCTCCCCAAAATTTAAGTTAGGGTTACGAGGTTAGATGTCAAACATACTTGCAAGGTATAAAACAAATCTAGACTCATCTTCCGAGATTATAATAGGCTTACAGCTTGTGTAACATTGGTCCTCCTAATTTCCAAGACATCATCATTTTTAGTATTCTAATGTTAATGATTAATCATGCTTTTAGAATCCAAAATAATATGATTAATTTAAGCATGACCATGGTCATTTACTGAATTCAAGGGTATTCTAGTGATGATAAAGCTTAGTTCCAGTACTCAAATTCATGTGTGTCATCAATTCCAAAGCTCAGAAAAATTCATATAATGTAAACTTTCTAAGGTTACTCTCTAGGTTTCCTAATTTTCCAAGTTCAATATGTAGGCGGTTCACATTATTCAAGATTCACTGCTCAACATCAAATCATAAAGGAAGTACAGAAATTAACCATCCATAAATGCCAACTAAAATCTTCAGGCCTGATTTTTGATATTAAAAGTCTATGTACAACTTTTCATGTAGTTCTATAAATATTTGGTCAAGTAATTTTGAGATAAGGTAAAGTGAAAAATCTATTTGTTAGTGATTGAAGGGTTTAAATCACTCCAAGAATTCTGATATAATTCTCCAGGGTGTATTTTCACCCTCTCATGAACCTCTCAGGAGTTCATCAAATTCTAGTGGTTATTTACCCTATTAGTGTTCAAGTTGAGCTTAAGTGTCAAATCCCCACATAAGTAGTTTCTTAGGGAATTCAATCCCAAGGTTCATGATTTTCTCAAAGGTGTATCATCTCATAATCCTAAGCTTATGTTTTAAGTTTCATGAGAATTGACCAAGGGAATACCCTTCAATTCCCAAAACATTATATCATAAGTATCTTCAAGGACACTTTTTCAACACCTAGACCTTGGCATGCAAATTCCCCTCACATGTAAGAGTCCAGTTGGACTCAAACTTTAACTTGTGCCTAATCATGATCTTATTATCAAGCCACCCAAAATTTGGGTCAAGATAAGTTGATTTGATCATGAAATATCATGCCTGCATAGTAAAGCTATATGCAGATCATCACATCCCTCTTAGCATGCATGAAGGGATTCCTTCACATGCATGAGGTCAAATGGTCTCAAATTTCTAGCAGAGACTTATAGGGACCCACCCCACCATCTACCAAAGTTTGGTGTCACTTGGTATTACCTAACCATGTGTGACAATCATACATGCTTTATTAATTATTTATAAAACAATGGGGAAATGTTTCCCAAAAATATTCATCTTTGGTCAGAGGGTATATTTGGGTACACTATACCTATGTTTAAAATTTCAAACTTATTCTCCCATTGATTTGGGAGAGTTCACAAAATACACCCTATGTCAAGTTATTTAAATTTCTTGATATAGATACCCTTCGCAGGTGGATCTATCCACATTCATGGGTCCAACTGGCCCCAAAATTTTACTAAGCACTTATAATAACCAATTTAATCTTCCAAAGAAGGTTTGGTTGCATTTGAGTTCATATAACCCAAAAATTATATCATGCATGTTTAGTCAAATTATTCCTAGAATCATAGAAAATATTCTCCAAAAATTTCAATTTTTGGATAAGGTGTGTGATTGGTTATATCACACCTATGATTTAAATCTCATTCATATTAATGGAGTACTTTCAAATGAATTCATAAAATACACTCACCAGTGTTCAAGTTGGTGATGAGGACTGTTGGTGATGAGGACTGTTGGTGATGGGGACTGTTGAAGGTGCCTTATCAAGGGTGGCGGGGGATCGAGACCCGCCATCAACATCCCACTGTAGCTGAGAAACAGGCTCAGCCATGGGTGGGGTTCACCGGACTGCAGTCCTTGTCCAACCGCGTTAGCCGGCCCACCAGGGCTGGGTGGAGGCTATATACCCCTGGTTTGGTGGTCGGGGCGGGTTGTTACAACATTTTTCTCTCCTGATCCTTAACGATCAAACTTGATGGAAACAATCTTCATCGCTCAAAAGGAGATGAGTTTTAACGGCTCACGTGCCCTAATATTGGAGGATTATGATGACTTAGGAGAAAAACTTATTTTAGTAATGTACAACCCTGTATTCGCTGAGTAGGATCTCGAGACACAAGAAGCATTGTTTAGAACATCATATCTCAGCATGATCCAGAGTAGGGGGAGAATAGGGCGAGCGGTGGAGATAGAGGCCTCCCGCGCGCCCAGCTCGTGTAGGAGGCAAGCAAGGAGGGGGCGAGCTCCTCTCGCCCCGCCCCCTGCATGGGGGGCGAGAGGAGGTAGGGCGAGCCCCCCTCTCGCCCCCGCCCCCAGCATGGGGGGCGAGAGGAGGTGGGGCGAGCCCCCTTCTCTCCCCTGCCCCCAGCATAGGAGGGCGAGAGGAGGTGGGGCGAGCCCCCCTCTCGCCCCCGCTCCCAGCATGGGGGGCGGGAGGAGGTGGGGCGAGCCCCCCTCTCGCCCCCGCCCCCAGCCTGGGGGCCGAGAGGAGGTGGGGAGAGCCCCCCTCTCGCCCCCGCCCCCAGCATGGGGGGCGAGAGGAGGTGGGGTGAGCCCCCC
The DNA here is from genome assembly GCA_033032865.1 of Dactylorhiza incarnata. Taxonomy (NCBI): domain Eukaryota; kingdom Viridiplantae; phylum Streptophyta; class Magnoliopsida; order Asparagales; family Orchidaceae; genus Dactylorhiza; species Dactylorhiza incarnata. Next base: position 3,160,843 of record JAWHQI010000269.1, read on the forward strand.
TCTCGCCCCCGCCCCCAGCAGGGGGGCGAGACAGGAGGGTGCCGAGCCCTCCCTCTCGCCCCCATCCCCAGCAGGGGGGCAAGACAGGAGGGGGCCGAGCCCTCCCTCTCGCCCCCATCCCCAGCAAGGGGGCGAGACAGGAGGGGGCCGAGCCCTCCCTCTCGCCCCCCATCCCCAGCAGGGGGCCTGACAGGAGGGGGCCGAGCCCTCCCTCTCGCCCCCATCCCCAGCAGGGGGCGAGACAGGAGGGGGCTGATCCCTCCCTCTCGCCCTCATCCCCAACAGGGGGCGAGACAGGAGGGGGCCGAGCCCTCCCTCTCTCCCCCATCCCCAGCAGGGGGGCGAGACAGGAGGGGGCCGAGCCCTCCCTCTCTCCCCCCATCCCCAGCAGGGGGCGAGATAGGGAGGAGGTCAGCCCCCTCTTGCCCGGCCTCGGGAGGGTGTTCTGGTCTGCGTTTAGCGCTGCAGAACAGCGGGATTTGGCTATCCGTAGGCCAAATCCAGGGGAGTTTCGGTAATTTCGCATGTAGTTTTTGGTTATTCGCAGCCCAAATCTAGAAATCCTATAAAATGGACCAAGGTGGCATCATTTGGAGGCAAGCTTGTTCTAGGCTAGCTCTTTCCCTCTCTCTACCCCTCCCCAAGTCTCTCTAGGGGGTGAGGAGAGCCTCCAGTGGTGCCCAAGCTTAGTAGTGGCTTGGGAGGGGAAGTTCCTAAGGGGCTTCCGGGTATGTGGCGGGACCTCCCCACTAAGCCCTTGGTCCAGTTCACAGTTCCAACACCTTCTACCTAGAGCTCTCCCTTAGGGGAGTAAGAGTTGCCCACCCCTCAACTTGTTGGGGGCCCCGAACTCCACAGAGACCGAGAAATCGGTTTCAACATTATGGTGCGGTGAGCGTGGAGTGTGACCGATTCAAGAAACCCTCAAGGTGAACTCCATGGACGGAGGTGGAGGAGGATCCGACCCAGGTCACTCGCAGCCTCCGGAGGCTGGGGTGACATTGGAGATGTTCGAAAATTTCAAGCAAGTGGTCTTGCAGACCTTCCAGGTTGCATTCGTCATGATAGTCGAAGGCAAAAGAAGAGATGGTTCGGAGGTCCCGCCCCAGCAGGTGGACAAGGGAACTCGTGGCCAACAGTCCAGGGAAGAGATCCCGATGGGGGGGGGGGGGAAGTGGGGAGGTGACATACCCCCACTCGCCCATCCCCAAGTGGGCGAGCTCTGGAGGGGGGCGCCCTCCCAGCTCGCCCTGCCCCTTCAAGGGGGCGAGCTCTGGAGGGGGGCGCCCTCCCAGCTCGCCCTGCCCCTCCGAGGCGGTGAGCTGTGGAGGGGGAGCCCTCCCAGCTCGCCCCGCCCCTCCGAGGGGGCGAGCTCTGGAGGGGGGCGCCCTACCAGCTCGCCCCGCCCCTTCGAGGGGGCGAGCTCTGGAGGGGGGGCCCTCGCAGCTCGCCCCTCGCCTCCGAGTGGGCGAGCTCAGGAGGAAGGCACCCTCCCAGCTCACCCCGCCCCTCTGGGGGGGCGAGCTCAGGAGGGAGGCGCCCTCCCTGCTCACCCCGCCCCTCCTAGCCCAACCCCAGAAGGGGGCGAACGGGGAGGCATCCGACCCCCACTCGCCCCGCTCCAAAAGGAGTCGAGTGAATGTTGGTGGGTGAGACCACCCCGGGTGGCGACCATCCAATAGCTCGGCGAGCGCAGAGGTCAGCAAGTCGATTCTGTGAGAGCAAGGAAGAAAGGGTTGTCAAAGGAAAAGAGCCAACCGATCGAGGTGGAGGCAGGGATCGAACGCACCCACTCCACCACCTAAACAAACCACAGCGATGGACGGGGGTAGAAGGAGAGGATCCAGGAAAGCGGAAAGAAGAGGAAGAAAAAAGGATATGTTTGAGTTACCTAACCGTGACCTCCACGATGAGGAGGGGCACGTGACCTCCGTCTGCCCTGAGTTGTTGGAAATGAAATATGCGAGGAGTCCAAGGTAACAACAGCAACTGCCAGGAGAAGTGGAGGAAGACCGGGCCTGGGAGTGGGAGACTCAGTTAGGTTTCCATGCTTAGTTTTCTTTTCGATCCCTAAGTTCATGTAATGCGATGTTTTGTTTCCATGCCTAATTTCCTCACATGTATTGGGATAATTAATATAATGAAAGTTTTTCAAAAATACTTAGCCCCGATGCTGGCCCGCTGACCAGGCTCCCACCCAGCTGGCAGGGCCGGGAACCGCTCGGGGCAGGAAGCAAAGACACTCCACCTCTAGTTGAGCTGGGCTCCTAGAGTGTGTCGACCTTGTATCCACCTCCAATTGAGCTCGCTCGTCTAGCGAAGGGTCTGGGGGATGCCGACTCTTATCCACCTCTAGTGGAGCTCGGATCCTAGAGTGTGTCGACCTTAGCCCTGATGCTGGCCCGCTGACCAGGCTCCCACCTAGCTGGCAGGGTCGGGAACCGCTCGGGAGAAGGAAAGAAAATTCTCCACCTCCAGTTGAGCTCGCTCATCTAGCGAATGGCCTGGAGGGTGTCGACTCTTCTCCACCTCCAGTTGAGCTCGCTCGTCTAGCGAAGGGCCTGGGGGATGTCGACTCTTATCCATCTCTAGTGGAGCTCGGCTCCTAGAGTGTGTCGACCTTAGCCCCGATGTTGGCTCGCTGACCAGGCTCCCACCTAGCTGGCAGGGCCGAGAACTGCTCGGGAGCAGGAAAGAAAATTCTCCACCTCCAGTTGAGCTCACTCATATAGCGAATGGCCTGGAGGGTGTCGACTCTTCTCCACGTCCAGTTGAGCTCGCTCATCTAGCGAATGGCCTGGAGGGTGTCGACTCTTCTCCACCTCCAGTTGAGCTCGCTCATCTAGCGAAGGGCCTGGGGGATGTCGACTCTTATCCACCACTAGTGGAGCTCGGCTCCTAGAGTGTGTCGACATTAGCCCCGATGCTGGCCCGCTGACCAGGCTACCACCTAGCTGGCAGGGCCGGGAACCGCTCGGGGGCAAGAAAGAAAAATATCCACCTCTAGTTGAGCTCAGCTCCTAGAGTGTGTCGACTTTAGCCCCGAGCAGAGACCGCTGACCGGGCTTGTTGATGCCGGCAGGGAAGGAGACTCACTCGGCGAGGCAGGTGATTCATGTTGGTTAAGGCCCCGAGTAGAGAAGCCTGACCGGGCTTGTTGATGCCGTCAGGGCAGGAGACTCACTTGGTGAGGCAGGTGATTCATGCTGGTTAAGGCCCCGAGAAGAGACCGCTGACCGAGCTTGTTGATGACGGCAGGGCAGGAGACTCACTCGGCGAGGTAGGTGATTCATATTGGTTAAGGCCTAGAGCAGAGACCGCTGACCGGGCTTGTTGATGCCAGTAGGGCAGGAGACTCACTCGGCGAGGCAGGTGATTCATGTTGGTTAAGGCCCCGAGCAGAGACCGCTGACCGGGCTTGTTGATGCCGGCATGGCAGGAGACTCACTCGGCGAGGCAGGTGATTCATGTTGGTTAAGGCCCCGAGCAGAGACCGCTGACCGGGCTTGTTGATGACGGCAGGGCAGGAGACTCACTCGGCGAGGCAGGTGATTCATGTTGGTTAAGGCCCCGAGCAGAGACCGCTGCCGGGCTTGTTGATGCCGGCAGGGCAGGAGACTCACTCGGCGAGGCAGGTGATTCATGTTGGTTAAGGCCCCAAGCAGAGACCGCTGACCGGGCTTGTTGAGGCCGGCAGGGCAGGAGACTCACTCGGCGAGGCAGGTGATTCATGTTGGTTAAGGCCCCAAGAAGAGACCGCTGACCGGGCTTGTTGATGACGGCAGGGCAGGAGAATCACTCGGCGAGGCAGGTGATTCATGTTGGTTAAGGCCCCGAGCAGAGAACGCTGACCGGGCTTGTTGGTGCCGGCAGGGCAGGAGACTCACTCGGCGAGGCAGGTGATTAATGTTGGTTAAGGCCCCGAGCAGAGACCGCTGACCTGGCTTGTTGATGCCGGCAGGGCAGGAGACTCACTCGGCGAGGCAGGTGATTCATGTTGGTTAAGGCCCCGAGGAGAGACCGCTGACCGGGCTTGTTGATGTCGGCAGGGCAGGAGACTCACTCGGCGAGGCAGGTGATTCATGTTGGTTAAGGCCCCGAGCAGAGACCGCTGACCGGGCTTGTTGATGTCGGCAGGGCAGGAGACTCACTTGGCGAGGCAGGTGATTCATGTTGGTTAAGTCCCCGAGCAGAGACTGCTGACCGGGCTTGTTGATGCCGGCATGGTAGGAGACTCACTCGGCGAGGCAGGTGATTCATGTTGGTTAAGGCCCCGAGCAGAGACCGCTGACCGGGCATGTTGATGATGGCAGGGCAGGAGACTCACTCGGCGAGGCAGGTGATTCATGTTGGTTAAGGTCCCGAGGTGGCTCAACATTAGCAGGGCTCTCACTAGCCGGCAGGGTTGGAGGACCTCTCGAGGAGGCTTTATGTTTTCTCTCAAAGTAGCTCCGTTAGTCGGATTTCCAGCGACACTCGTCGAATATACAGGGTTGGACATTTCTTTCCGAGCGTGCACCTCGCTCGAAAAGAGCGGGGATTCTGTACAACCCTGTATTCGCCGAGTAGGATCTCGAGACACAAGAAGCATTTTTTAGAACATCATATCTCAGCATGATCCAGGGTAGGGGGAGAATAGGGCGAGCGGTGGAGATAGAGGCCTCCTTCTCGCCCAGCTCGTGTAGGAGGCAAGCAAGGAGGGGGCGAGCTCCTCTCGCCCCGCCCCCAGTATGGGGGGAGAGAGGAGGTTGGGCGAGCCCCCCTCTCGCCCCTGCCCCAGCATGGGGGGCGAGAGGAGGTGGGGCGAGCCCCCCTCTCGCCACCGCCCCCAGCATAAGAGGTAGAGAGGAGGTGGGGAGAGCCCCCCTCTCGCCCCTTCCCCCAGCATAGGGGGCCAGAGGAGTTGGGGCGAGCCCCCCTCTCACCCCCGCCCCCAGCATGGGGGGCGAGAGGAGGTGGGGCGAGCCCCCCTCTCGCCCCCGCCCCCAGCCTGGGGGGCGATAGGAGGTGGGGCGAGCCCCCCTCTCTCCCCCGCCCCCAGCATGGGGGGCGAGAGGAGGTGGGGCGAGCCCCCCTCTCGCCCCCGCCCCCAGCAGGGGGGCGAGACAGGAGGGGGCCGCGCCCTCCCTCTCGCCCCCATACCCAGCAGGGGGGCGAGACAGGAGGGGGTTGAGCCCTCCCTCTCTCCCCCATCCCCAGCAGGGGGGCGAGACAGGAGGGGGCCGAGCCCTCCCTCTCTCCCCCATCCCCAGAAGGGGGGGGGGGGGGGGGGCGAGACAGGAGGGGGCCGAGCCCTCCCTCTCACCCCCATCCCCAGCAGGGGGGCGAGACAGGAGGGGGCCGAGCCCTCCCTCTCGCCCCCATCCCCATCAGGGGGGCGAGATAGGAGGTGGCCGAGCCCTCCCTCTCGCCCTCATCACCAGCATGGGGCGAGACAGGAGGGGGTCGAGCCCTCCCTCTCACCCCCATCCCCAGCAGGGGGGCGAGACAGGAGGGGGCCGAGCCCTCCCTCTCGCCCCCCATCCCCACCAGGGGGGGCGAGACATCGAGGAGGTCAGCCCCCTCTCGCCCGACATCGGGAGGGTGTTCTGGTCTGCGTTTAGCGCTACAGAACAGCGGGATTTGGCTATCCGCAGGCCAAATCCGGGGGTGTTTCGGTAATTTCGCTGGCAGTTTTTGGTTATTCGCAACCCAAATCCATAAATCCTATAAATAGGACCAAGGGGGCATCATTTGGAGGCAAGCTTGTTCTAGGCTAGCTCTCTCCCTCTCTCTCTCCCTCCCCAAGTCTCTCTAGGGGGTGAGGAGAGCCTCCAGTGGTGCCCAAGCTTAGCTGTGGCTTGGGAGGGGAAGTTCCTAAGGGGCTTCCTGGTATGTGGCGGGACCTCCCCACTAAGACCTTGGTCCAGTTCACAGTTCCAACACCTTCTACCTAGAGCTCTCCCTTGGGGTGAGTAAGAGTTGGCCACCCCTCAACTTGTTGGGGGCCCCGAACTCCACAGAGACCGAGAAATTGTTTTCAACAAGTAATGACGAGGGATTTATATTGCAGAGGCTTTTATGTTTCTAAAACAACCCAAGCTAATATCTTAGTGGCCCAATAAATGAAGAAACAAGATTAGCCTCTCGTAAATCTTGTGCTGAGTTTCTTATATCCAAAAATATAGGCCTTCCACGTATGCATAAAATCCTAATGGGTATGCAGTCTTGAGATTTGTGGATATGGTAGAGTACTCTGTCCTCAAAACTACCATTTATCGCAACTTTTCCAAGGATCATGTGCCTATTAAATGGTCTTCTCTAGGTTGGAATTCTCATTCCACATTTGACATCCTTTCTTTGTGACGGTTTTCCGAGGGTGGAAGTGTGGAGTATTAACTTCTAAGCATAGAAGTTAAACCTTATGAATATCATACTAATCCGATAGTAGAATCACCAATACCAAATCTACTTAAGATGGTCCTGTTTGTTCGTGTAAGGGATGTTAATATCATTTAGGAAGTGGCGTGGGTATATCAGATAGTAAGCCCCGAACACTTACACATGCTTTCAATTCTTTCCATTAGTCACTTTGAGGTATCCTACTACTTGGCCAAAATATACTCGAGGTTAATGTCAGACTAGGATACCTTAAGAGATGTCTTGCTAGGCCCGTATCCAAAGCACCCTACCACATGGCCCCAAAGGAGCTGGCGGAGTTCCACACCCAACTGCAAGAATTAGTAGACTCATGGTTCGTTAGGCTGAGCTTGTCACCATGGGGAGATCTGATGTTGTTTGTAAAGAAGAAGGATGGGACTCTTTGGTTGTACATCGACTATAGGGAACTCAACAGACTAACAGTGTGGAACACTTGCCCTTTACCCCGGATCGACGTGTTGTTTGACCTGTTGGAGGGAGCGCATTGGTTTTCAAAACTGGTACCAGTTCATCCAACTTCGACCCAAAGTAAAGAGTACACAACCCTAGGCAACCCCGCTCGAGCATAGTTTGAGGACAAACTAGCAGCGGAAGAAATGGCGTGTCCATAGGAAAAATCACGTTAATTGCCCATCAAAATGAGATGTTTAGGCCTACCCTTCTAATCAAAACCTTATTCTTATGTAGCCTTCGGTGAACGTCCCCACCCGGGCAACGATTCCGCCCATATAGAATGCAGTTCCTCCCGTGAAGGATGTTGTCCCTCCCCCACAGGCTCCCACCCCATTTCAACAAAAGGAGCTAGGACAGACATTGGTCGCTATCCTACAGGCCTTCTCCCAACAGCAGTCCCCGGTCCAGGCCCCCAACCCAGGGGCGAATTGGTTGAGTGTCTTCCGAGGCCTCTCCCCACCATCATATGTGAGGTCTGAGTCGGTGGTACAGACCGAGGAATGGATGGATACAATTCAGGAGATGCTGGCCGGGATTCATTGTCCAGTTGATGTGGCGGTGTCATTGGCCGCCTTCGCTTTAAAATCTCATGCCAAGCGGTGGTAGAATTCGGCCATAGACACCACCTTTGCCTGCCTAGAGTATGCTGACATCACGTGGGAAGAATTTAAGGAGGCATTGCAGGAGTACTTCATGTCGCAAACAACTAGAGACGATTTGGAGGAACGATTACTGCACTTGAAGCAGGGAAACCTATCAGTACTAGAATATCAGTGGGAGTTCTTGCACCTAGCCCGCTTTGCCACAACCCATCAATTAGATGACTCCAGGTATGCCAAGAGATTTTTCAAGGGCCTTCGAGACGACCTCAGGCAAGCCCTGCAGTATGTGGCAGATTCTGGATTAGCCCGGATCATCGAAGCAGCAAGGAGGCTAGAAGCAGATCAGCTGATGGTGAAGGGCAGAGGAAAAAGGCTAGTGGAATATGCAGGGTCAGGCAGAGATGACAACAAAGATGCAGGTTTGTGCAGCACAAGAGGGGTGGGGGATGACCCCGTCCCGACTTTAGGCAGGAGCAGAGGCCTCCAGCACTGCTGGCTCCCCAGCCGCTACAGATCAGAGAGCCACCTAGACAAGGTGAAGGAGTACCTCCTCCACAAGTATGCTACCAATGTTACCAACTAGGCCAAACATAGTCTATGGTATAAAATTACGACCATTTGGACCATTGCATGTTGGGCTAGCCCACTTGCATGTCTTATATGGTTAAGGTGTGGTGTACATATAGCCCAAATGGGTATTATGTGACCATAGCTCTTTTGACTCGGTTCTAGTCTCTGAAATTTTAGCCACACCTTTATGATGGTATAATACATCACCTAACCAAAAATTAGAATTTTTGGGGCACATTTTTCTAATGTTTTTTGTAGAAATTAAATAAATCATGTATGTAGATATTATAGGTTATTTTGACTCAAACCACTCCAAATCTTCTTTAGGAGGTTGGTTATGAGTATATTAGTCACTGGTGACATTCTTGGCTCAATTGTATCCTTGCATATGAGTAGATCCATGTTTTAATGAGCCATTGAAAAACCTTCATTTAGGTCACACTAAATGTTGTCTTTGCCATAGTGAAATAAACATTTTGTACTCAAATTTGGAGGCCCTTCGAGGCCTTAAAATGAAAAGTATGCAGAGACAACTCTTGTAGGCCTTTGTGTCTATTACCTGTAGAAAGTGAGATCACATCATTTGGAGCCCCACAACTCTCTGTAGGGTAGATTTAGTAAGGCTGGTCCTAGTGAAGGACAGACCTTAAATTGTGAATAACTTTTGTATAGTAGATGTTATGAGACTAAACAATTAACCATGCGTGTATGCACCATAGATCTACTATGCGCCAAAAAAACAGAATTTTTGGGGCACATTTTTCTACAGTTTTAGTAGAAATTCAATAAATCATCTATGTTGTATAGTTTGGGTGATTTGGACTCAAATCACTCCAAATCTCCTTTGGGAGGTTGTTTATGTATGCAATAGCCTCTGGTTAAAATCTTAGCTCATTTGGACCTTTACAAGTAAGCAAATTTAGGTCAAACATGAAACTTGGCAGGACCACATTTAAGGTGTTCATTAAAGGGGTAAAGAAACCTTTATTTGAGAATTGAGGAACAGTCCCTTGGTCAACTCACATGAAATTTAAAACATGCACTTAGGACCATAGGACAATACTCTATAGTGAAAGTCATCAACCTTCGGGTTGATTTCCCTAGGAAACTGGATTTCATATGAATTGGTCAAATAGAGTCCAAGTGAGTAATTATAGGGTCAAAGTTTACTGAAATATTATGAAATTTTGTACTAGGTCATTTTATATCAGTATGAAGCTATGGAAATTTTATTAGAATTGATCCCAGAATATACTTCATTCTTCCTTCACAAAGTAGTATTTGGGCCTATAACTTGAGAAATTAATTCCCTAATGTACTGATGCTGGATTATTATGAAATTTGGTATATGGACTTTTTATATCAGTATGAAGCTATAGAAATTTATTAGAATCAATCCCTGAGTAAACTTCATACTTCCTTCACAAAGTAGTATTTGGACCTATAACCTGAGAATTTAATTCCATGAATTATTGATACTGAAATGTAATGAAATTTTGTAGAGGGTTTTTGTATATCTGTATGAAGCTAGGAAAATTTTATTAGAATCAATCTCTGAGTAAACTTCATACTTTCTTCACAAAGTAGTATTTGGACCTATAACTTGAGAAATTAATTCTCTGAATTATTAACACTGAAATGTTATGAGATTTTGTACAAGGTCTTTTTATATCAGTATGAAGCCATGGAAATTTTATTATAATTAATCGCTAAGTAAACTTCATACTTCCTTCACAAAGTAGTATTTGGACCTATAACTTGAGAAATTAATTCCCTGAATTACTGATGCTGGATTGTTATAAGGTTTTGTATATAGACATTTTATATCAGTACGAAGCTCTGAGATTCTTGTTAGATTTAATCATTGAGTAAATGACATGCTTCCTTCACAAAATATAATTCGAGCTTATAACTTGAAGAATTATTACCATGAATTATTATTGCCGGAATATCATAAAAATTTGTGCATAGACCCTTGACATTAATATGAATTTTTGGAACTAAAATGATCTCATACTTAGTTAGTAATCATATAGTCAACCTTGTAGGAGAGGTGGTTTCACATAAAGGCAACCAGTCTGCGAATAGTAAAAAAACTGATTTATGTGATTTAGACCACTCCAGACCATCACCTATGGAATTATTAACTCATTGATCATTATGAAGTAATAAATTGACTAAAGTATTAACCATTAGTGACATTTATTAGAAGAAAGGGGTTGGGGTGCGTTTAGTTAAAACAACAATTCGGGATTACGATGGTATGATAAGAGGATTGAACCGTTAGCAAGTATAAGTGTGCTTGATGTATGAATTGGGACCTTAAGTAGGTAAGGAGAGACCCAGCAGGAGGTACAAGTTGTGATCGAGAGACAACACAAAGAAATAATCGGTCACTAAGGAAGGCAGGGTTCAGTGCTCAATTGAACACCGACACTTATCTGCCTGAGTCAAATTGGTAATCCATCTCAGGACATTTGAGCAATTAGAGAGCTAGTGTGCATATAAGAATGGGTATCCACCATGAAGAGTAAATATCCTAGAAAGGGGATTTGGGCTTCATCCACCATCGCATCCCCTAGTACCGCTCAGAGCCCTTCACCAGGTAACCCGATCCACTACCCCTGTTTGCCTCAACGGGGTGTACCTGAGTGGAGACTCAGAAAGCGGGATAGAGGTGGTGCTTACCAGATAGTACGCGGGTACCCTGTGTGTTCTTAGGGGCGTACGTAAGTTCTAGGCTGGGAGATGTGTGACATAAGCCTAGAAGTGACAACCCTGATCCGCTGCCCTGTTTGTCTCAACCGGGTACCTGAGTTTACACACTCGAACTGAGGGAACTACAAAAAGGTATGTACGTACAAAGTCCTATGTGTGAGTTGCATCATTGCATTGCACATCATAACATAGCATCCTTGCATAAAACAGAGACCTCATCGTATAAATTAGTATGGACTCTTTTATACGATGAGTTTACCTTAGTGTCAGATCCCTTAGCTTATGTGTCTTGTGTGTATGCATATAAATTAAGGTTACTTTTATAGCTGCTCTTTACATGATGTTGTTTCCTTTTATATACTCTAGATATGTGCAATGCTTTATGCTTCCTTATACTATAGTTAGAACCGTATGAACTGTTTAGTATACTCACGTCATACTGTTATACTTATATTTTACCCCTCAATATGTTTAGAGGAAAGGTGCTTGATGTATATACATTGACTTGGTAGTTAGACCCATGTCACCTGCTTGCTTTTCTTTTACCCCTTATTGTCCTCCGCTTCCTCCTCTTGCACGGTGCCTAGAAGTCGCGGGAGGAGATGGTGAGGAACATGCTGAGTCTTATAGACTGACGGTCAGTGGACCACAACATTTTAGGAGTCGGTACGCCGGAGCAGCCGAACCTCATTTAGAAGACAGGGACAAGAGAGTGTGACAAGATGGAGCAGCCCGTACCAGCAGTATCCACAGTAGATATGGATGTAAATGTTTTTAAGACTTCTGCATGAGCATGAGTGAACCTGTAGTGAGGATATTGATATACTGGGCTCAAGCCCCTATTCATTTTAGTACTTTCTCATCGTGGACTTTATATTTGGATATTTATGTATAATGTGATTTGTGGACTTGTTCTGTTTAACGCTTCTATTACTTTGATATGTGGTTGGACTAGATGATGTTGATTAGCCGACAGAATCGGCGTATTGTGGTGGCGACCATCCTATGAGTTGGTGCCGCCAAAAGACCGCAGTTCTGGGCGGTAATTCCCAGGAACGAAGGCAAAAAAAGGGGGTCTTACAAAACTGATACAGTTTTGTAAGACCCTCTTTTTTTTTGAAATTGCTTCCGGGTCTTACCGCCATGAACCGCCGTCTTGAGGTGGCACCATTACTCCAAATGGTCGTCGCCACAATACGCCGATCCTGCCGGCTAATCATCATATCCAGGCCAACCACATATCACAGTATTGATATATTTAAAGAGTCACATGTCCACAACAAATCACCATACCATCAAAGGCTTGTCCATAATGAGATAAACTAAGACATGAAAGATAGAAATCAGAGTGTGGAAAATAGAAAAGGGCTTATGCCCGGTACATCATATTTATCTTTGCCTCTCTCTTGGCAAAAATAAAACACTGCAGACACTGACACGAGGTGATGCCCTCAAGAATGTATAACTCCCTCCTCTGACCCAGGTAGATGTGAAGAGTAGGTGTCGGACGAGAGTCACTCACCGGTGCTCTCCCCGCAGTTGCTGAGAGACCAAGTACAGGTCTATCCACCGTGTCATGTACCTCCCTCCTGTTGAGGGTCAGCTCTCCTTGGTGCTCTTGTAAAGATGTGGTCCACTGATCATCGGTCTATAAGACTCAGCATGTTCATCACCGCCTCCACCCGCGACTCCTAGGCACCGTGCGGGAGGAGGAAGCGGAGGACAATAAGGGGTAAAAGAAAAGCAAGCAGGTGACATGGTTCTAACTACTAAGTCTATGTATATACATCAAGCACCTTTCCCCTAAACATATTGAGGGGTACAATATAAGTATAATAATATGACCTGAGTATACTAAACAGTTCATATGGTTCTAACTATAGTATAAGGAATCATAAAGCGTGGAACATATCTAGAGTATATAAATGGAAGCACCACCTCTATCCTGCATTTTGAGTCTCCGCTCAGGTACACCCCGTTGAGGCAAATAGGGGCAGTGGATTAGGTCCTCCACTCTTAGGCCAGTATGATACCTCCCAGCCTAGACCTTACGTAGGCCCCTAAGAACACACAGGGTATCTGTGCACTACATGATACAACAATGCCTCTAAGTGAAATCCAAGCCTACCACTCGCAGGACTAACCCATCATTCTAATATACTGAGCCTACCGCTCATAGGACTTAACCCATCCTTCTAATATATCGAGCCTACCTCTCGCAGGACTTAACCCGTCCTTACTTGACCAATACTAATCTATCTCAAATTTGTGATGGGGATTATCCTATCAAGTTCTCCTATTTAAACTATTGTCTATCATTTAGTTATACTTAGAAGTTTAGGTTGAATCCCGGACTTCCCGAGGGTTACCCGGTTAAGGGCTCTCAACGATACTAGGGGATGCGATGGTGGCTGAAGCCCAAATCCCCCTTTCCAAGATATTTACTCTTCTTGGTGGCTACCCATTCTTATATGCCCACTTGCTCTCTAATTGCTCTAAAGTCCTGAGATGGATTACCAATTTGACTCGGGCAGACAAGTGTCAGTGTTCAATTGAGCACTAAACCCTGCCTTCCCTAGTGACCGACTATTTCTTTGTGTTATCTCTCAATCACAACTTGTACCTCATGGTGGGTCACTCCTTACCTAATTAAGGTTCCAATTCATACATCAAGCACACTTATACTTGCTAACAGTTCAATCCTCTTATCATACCATCGTAATCCCCAATTAATAGTTTTACTAAATGCACCCCAACCCCTTTCTTCTAATAAATGTCACTGATGATTAAATTTGGACTTTCTTTTTAAAGGTTTTGGAAATTTATCCAAACTAAAATCGATGAAGGCAAGTATACCTTATCACGAATAGCATAGGATATTTTATAGAAAATATCAAGGTCGTATTTAGTCCTGGGTCTTGTTGATTACTTCTACTTATAAGGAACGAACTATTATTTTATCGGAGTAATATTTTGAGTTGTTTTTTTAATTTTTATAGAGCGATAATAAAAGTATAACCAGGGTTTTGAAAACGATGATAATGATAGCGTCCGGCGAATTACATTGAGGTGAAAATAGCATTTTTTAGAAGTAAAATATCTGATTTTTTTTCAATTAATTAGAACAGCTTGGCCATGCAGGTTCCATAAGTAAGAACGCACCTCGTCTGAGGGTACGCCCACATAAGATTAAGAATTTTCGACCGAAATCTCATTCTTTAATCAAATCTTCTTAATACTTGCTTTATGTTGTGAACCCCGCTATTGAATTTTTATTCCAATTCAGGAGACTTGCCTCATCCTCTCTTGAGGGTAGAGTGCACTTCTCTTTACCCGCGAGTGATCGATCCATATGCATGAGCCTCTCAACTAACCAGTATATGGAAACGGAAATGAAAACCACACTTCGATTATATGGTTCCACTCAACACTTTTCTCGGGTAAACCTTAAGCTCGTTAAATTTTGTAGAAAAGAAAGAGATTTTTTTACGTTTTTAGAGAACCATTTATTTGTCCTAATGCTCTTCGACATCGTGCGCTAAAGGAAATTAGTCACTCATCGGAATGGGGACCGCATTAGTAATAAGAAAATAAATGTTAATATTTCAAGCGAATATAAGTGTTTTTAACAAAGAAAAATTAAAAGACTTATATAAATGAAGAAATAGTATCCGTCCCAACCATCTTAATCAAGCGCTAAAAAGTTCTTAGCCTCTCATCCGGGATGAGGGTTGTAATAAATACTTGAAATAAAGCTAAGTTACAAAAAATGAAAATACTATCTCATACACACACTCACTCTACTTGTAATAAACACTGAATTGAAAGAAAGTAGAAAAACTATCTCATAAACACACACACTCTACTTGTAATTAAAAGCTAAATTAAAATAAAATAAAATCTATTCTCATACACACACACACTTGCATAAAATGAAAACGAAATTAAAAGAAAACAAATAAAATCTATCCTCATACAAACACACACACCACACACACACACTTACATAAAATGAAAACAAAATTAAAAGAAAACAAAGTGAAGCCCACTCACACACATCAACATAAAGAAAATAAGAACAAGAATAGGGAAATAAGCTATTTTATTTCCAAAATTGGCATTACAATAACACTAGGAGTGTGAAAATTGTAAAAAGACATAAAAATATAAAGGAAAACGACAAAATGCACAAAAATAGCTCTCAACACTCAAGATATGTACAAAAGCTGGCCAGAATTTGATTCTAAAGCTTCAGCCGACCCCTCCTATTTATAGGAAAAATCTAAAATTACACGCCCTTGGTCACGCCCGTGACCGAGGTTGTGATTTCTGAGTGTGCTGGGAAGATAGGCTCGGCTGCCTTATGGAAGCATTTGAGCGGGAAAATGGTTGCACATGGCCGTGACTTGAGGTGTCACGTGCGTGACTTTGGGTTACAGATGTCAGGTTCAACTGGGTCGTGATGGCTGACATATATGCTGGCTTCTGGAAGGAATTGATGGGTCACGGCCTCCGTCACGGGCGTGACCAAGTACACAGCCTCGGTCATGGGCGTGACTTCACAATTCATTTGGACATCTACGTGATTGGTCGAGAAGGCACGGTCAGTCGTCTTGATAAGAAGTACATGGGCGTGACCAAGTACGCAGCCTCGGTCACGTGTGTGACCGAGGGTGTGACTTGACAAATTCGCTGAGATATTGCTACGAGCTGGGAAAATTAACTTTAAGCTGACACGCCCTTGGTCACGGGCGTGACCGAGGGCATTACCTAAAAAAAGAAAGCTTTAAAAAAGTTAGAAAAATTATGTTAGAAAAGAAAACATATAAAAATAAGTTATTTATTCATTAATTTACATATAAATTTACAATATTACCTAAATTTATACTAAAAACTATAATAAAAATACGTAAATTTTATTACTCATCAAATACCGCCATACTTAAGCTTTTGCTATTCCAGAGCAAAAGTAAGAGAGATCCATACGGGATTAACATAAGTTCTGATTTTTGGCTATCATTTTATTTAATCATAAGGGACTGAAAAATAAAAAACTGGAAAAGAGTTAAGTCCTAAATTATGCAAATGATTTAAGTAGAGAGAAATGTCTTAGCCAAAAGACTTCTTGATTAACCATATAGCAAACAAAATTGCAATCATTAGTAAACAAGATTAGATCGAAATTATAAGAACCTTTGTTTTACAGAAATATGAAGGAAACGATACAAGATACAAATTATGCTCTCAAATTATATTTTTGAATTAAAGCTAGATACAATAAATTGGCTAAGGGAAATGGGGTAGAAAGCTTTGGCAAAAAGAAGAGTACTTGAATTAGGGGTGATGGATTTTATCCTTCCACCCCTCCTTTGAGTTTTCTTTGGTGCCCATAGTGGTTTACGTGGGCAAACTTTTTTCTTTTGTTTTTATTAACCCAATGCCTATGTTTACGGAATGAAATTTTATTCTCATTGACATAAGATCTTTTAAATTTTTATTGGGTATCTATGTTTACGGAATGAAGTCTTATTCTCATTGACATAAGATCTTTTTCTTCTTCTATATTTATGTTTTGCTAAATGGGTGCATACAAGGGGTTTTCAAGAGAAATTCTAGAGTAATAAGAAAAAGGTTTGAGAGCCACCTTAGTAATTTGAATATTTCTAGATTCCTAAAGACATACAGTAGAGATAATTGAGGTCTAAGGTTGTTTTGCTAACATAATACACATGCATATATTTTAGATGAATTAGAAGTAGTGCTTGAAAACAAAGCCTCTATTTAAATTAGAAACACAAGACATTCTTTAAAACATAAGCCTGAACGTTTAAATCTATCAATCTTAGATAAATGAACGAATAGTAAAACTAGCGATTATGAAAAGCCATAAATAGATATTCTCGAAACTAAATGCTTTAAGAATAAAAGTAATGTAGGGGTTTATTATATTTTTTGGATTTTTCTAAGTTTGGTACTATGAAATAAAGATAATTGTTTTGGAATTTTTGGAAGATAATTTTTTTCTAAATAGAGATAATTTTTTTTTGTTTTGGAATTTTTCAAGTTTATATTTACAGGAAGTAAGAAAGATAAAATGCAGAAATAAAAATATATATTTGACATAGTCATTTTTGTTTTTATGGAGGTTTTTCAAGTTTAAATTTACAAACTATGAAAATGGTAAAACACCCCTATACTTAAATTCAACATTGTCCCTAATATCGTAATTTATGTATGAAGAAGGGAGAATGGAAGTGCAGTATGTATAAAAAGAAAGATGGAGCAAAAAGGCTTCCCTGAATTAAAGCTGGCGGGGTCGAAAAAACCCTGCAAAAACACATAAAAAGCATAATTTAATATTAGATAGATATGGGGTGCCTCCCATAAGCGCTTTGTTTACCGTCACATAGCGTAACTAATTTGGCATGTTGAGATTATAGGGTGGGGAGGGTTAAGGATTTGATATTTTCGTCCACTTGATCGCCCCCAAGATAAAGTTTTAATCGGTGCTCGTTGACTTTAAAAGGGTCTCTTTCTAGGTGAGAGATAAGAACGGTCCCATATGGCCAAACCTCTTTGACTTCAAAGGGGCGGGACCATCGAGATTTTAGCTTACCCGTAAAAAGACGAATGGGTGAATTATAAAAAAGGACAACATCGCCCAGCGTAAAAGTTTTTGGAATTTGATTTTTTGATCATGGTAGAACTTAGAGCGCTCCTTATAAAATTTATTACTCTCATAAGCGTTCGCACGCCATTCATCGAGTTCGTTTAATTTAAATTTCTGACTTTCGTAGGCTAAGTGTGAACCGAGGTTTAAAAGTTTTAAAGCCCAAAAAGCGCGGTGTTCTAACTCTACCGGTAAATGACACGCTTTACCATAGACTAATCGATATTGCATACAACTGATAGCGATCTTGTATGTCATACGATACGCCCACAGTGTGTCGTCGAGTTTGATGGACCAATCTTTCCTATTTAATGAAACCGTATTTTCTAAAATGCATTTGATCTCTAGATTTACGACCTCTACTTAGCCTCTTATTTGGGGGTGATAGGCGGTAATGAGCTTGTGCGTAACATTGTATTTATATAAAAATTTTGTAATTTGGGCGTTGCAGAAGTGCGTACCCCTATCACTAATAATTGTGTGGGGCGTGCTGAAGTGAGAAAATAGTTTTTTTCAAAAAATGGACGACGAATCTCGCATCATTGGTGGGGAGAGCTTGTGCTTTCGCCCACCTAGATATGTAGTCGACTGCCACTAAAATATAGCAATTATTAAAAGAAGAAGGTAGGGGGCCTACAAAATCGATGCCCCACAAATCGAAGATTTCACACTTGAGAAAAAGGTTTTGGGGCATCTCGTCACGACGAGAGATGTTACCAGACCACTGGCAGCTATCGCATTTACTCACAAAATTGAAAGAATCTTTAAACAAAGTGGGCCAATAAAAGCCCGCCTCCAACGCTTTCCGCGCGATCCAGTTGGCTTGATAATGCCCCCCAACCGACCCCTCATGGCAGTGTCGCAGAATTTGCGTACCCTACTCACATTAAACACATCTCCGCACCATTTGGTTCACGCAGACGCGAAAGAGAAAGGGGTCCTACCAAAAGTAGTTTTTCAAATTAGAAAAGATATTCTTCTTTTGCTGGGTCGAACAATATTTTGGAAGGACCAACGCAACTAGATAGTTGGCGTAGTTAACGAACTAAGGGGTGGAAGAAGTTTGTATATGATTTACAGTTAAGAGGCTCTCCTTAGGAAATCTATCATCTATTTCGGGTTCGACGAGCGCTTATGCGATGGGGTGTTCTAAACGCGAGAGGTGGTCAGCTGCCAGATTTTCAGCCCCTTTCTTATCCCGGATATCTATGTCAAATTCCTGCAAAAGGACGATCCATCGAAGAAAGCGGGGCTTGCCATCTACATTGGCCAAAAGATATTTGAGGGCGGAGTGATCGGTGAAAACGATTACTTTTGAAAGCGTGACATAGGGCCTAAACTTATCGAATGCAAAGACGATGACAAGAAGTTCCTTTTCCGTCGTTGTGTAGTTAGCTTATGCAGATGTGAGCATGCGAGAAGCATAATAGATTGAATGAAAATATTTATTAACGCGTTGGCCTAGTACGACTCCTACCGCAATATCGCTTGCGTAGCAGATTATTTCAAACGGAATAGACCAATCTGGCGCCACCAGAATGGGAGAGTTGATAAGTTGTTTTTTTATAAAATTCAATACCTCTACACATTCGCTATAAAAAATGAACGGAGAATCCTTCTCCAAGAGGTGGGTTAGCGGTTTCGTTCTTTTGGAAAAATCTTGTATAAACCGCCGGTAGAGACCCGCGTGGCCCAGAAAGCTTCGAATAGATTTTATGTTTGAGGGTGCTGGAAGTTGTTCAATTATTGCAACTTTGGCCTTATCGACCTCCATACCCTTGAAGAAATCTTATGGACGAGGACTAAAACCTCTCGGACCATGAAGTTGCATTTCTCCCAGTTCAAAACTAAATTCATCTCTTCACACCGCTTGAGGACTCTATCTAAATTTTTCAGGCAGTTTTTAAAAGAGTTTCCGAAAACAGAGAAGTCATCCATAAAGACTTCCATGATATCTTCTACGAGCTCGCCAAATATCACCAGCATACATCCTTGGAATGTAGTTGGCGTGTTGCAGAGGCCAAACAACATCCTTCAATATGCGGAGGTGCCGAAGGGGCAAGTAAAAGTTGTTTTCTTCTATTCTTCGGGGGAGATAGGGATTTGGAAAAACCCCGAGAGACCATCGAGAAAAAATAAAAGGGATAACCTAAGAGACGCTCCAGGATTTGATCGATGAATGGTAGTGGGAAGTGGTCTTTTTGTGTGGCATCGTTTAATTTTTGTTAGTCGATTCACACTCACCAACCCATAGCAGCACGGGTTGGGAACAGTTCATTGTTCTGGTTGGTCACGACCATTATACAGCCCTTTTTGGAGACGACTTGTACGGGGCTTACCCACATACGGTCTGAAAGAGGATAGATAATTCCCGCGTTGAGATGTTTTATTACTTCCACCTTAACGACATCCCGCATGTTCGGGTTAAGTCATCATTGATGTTGGATGGTTCTGCGGGGGGGTTATCTTCAAGAAAACTTTTGTGTGTGCAGAATGCGAGCTTTATTCCCCTGATATTTGAAATTTGTCATGCAATTGCACGCCAGTGCTTGTTTAAAACTTTGAATAATTTGGAGGTCTCCGAATCACTTAAGGTGGAAGAGATAATAACAAGAAGTTTTAAATCTTTTTTGAGGAAAACATATTTCAGATTATCAGGGAGTTGTTTCAGTTCAAGGACTGGCGGTTCTTCATAGGATGGTTTAATTTTTAAAACTTCTGAATCGAAGGGTTCGAATGGTGAATCTGTCGGCATTTCGTCGAGATAGAATAGACTCTCCAAATTCGAATCATCTGGCATTGAGAGAAATTCAGAAAGGGAAGAACATTCCTCGTCAAACGCGACTTCCAGATTAAAACAGGATTCATTGTTGGATATGGAGTTCCGCATGGAGGGATTAATGTGCAAAGTAATTTGTCGTCTCTGTCGCGAAGGAGGATTCAACCGTTACTTACATTAATTAACGCTCAGGAGGTTGTGAGGAAGGGGCATTCGAGAATGATGGGCACCTCAACGTCCTACTCTATGTCTAGGATGACAAAGTCTACCAGAAAGGTAAACTTGTCGACCTTGACCAGAACATCCTCCACTACCCCTATCAGGTATTTTATCGAGCGATCCTCGAGTTGGATGCTCATCTTTGTCGGGCTTGGGATGCCTAAATTGAGTTTTTTGAATAGAGAGAAAGGAATCAAATTGATGTTGGCGCCCAATTACGCTATAGCGTACATTATTAACATATTGTCAAAGAGGCATGGGATGGAGAACCGTCCCGGGTCATTCAGTTTTGGCGGAATTTGTTAAGGAGAATAGTCGAGCATTCCGCGTTAAGGGAAACATGCGAAACATCCTCGAGTCGCTTTTTATAGAAAGCAACTCTTTAAGATATTTCGCGTATTTCAGCATTTGGGAGAGTGCCTCGCATAATGGAACATTTATGTGAATTGGTTTTAAAATTTGTAAGAATTTTTTGTATTGCTCGTCTTTCCGCTCGTTAATTAGTTTTGAAGGATAAGGAAGAGGCAAGCTAAAAGTGTTCGGCACAGTAGGAATACTCGGTGATTTGTCTATCGAGAGAGAGGGTGGAGGGGTCGGTTTCAAAATATGTACCTTGGGCTCAACATGTTTTGGGGAGGTTACCTCCTTGCCGCTGCGAAGGTTTATGGCATTGGCATTTTCTCTAGGGTTCGGCTCCGTGTTCCGTGGTAGAGCTCCATATGGCTGCTCGAAGACCATCTTTGCAAACTGTCCAACCTGATTTTCCAAGTTTTTAATTGATCTGATAATATTATGGATATTTGACTCTGTGGACGCGACGTATTTAGCAAAAACCCTTTCGAGCGGAGAAGGTTTTGGAGGAGGAGGCTGGAATCCATGCAGAAATCCTTGTGGAAATCTATGCGGATTCACATTTGGGGGCCTCTGAGTGTTGTTTGGATTACTCCAGGAGAATTTTGGGTGGTTCCTCCATCCCGAATTGTAATTATTACTATACGGATTATTATTAGGGTTGAAGTGGGGCCGAACTGGGTTGCCTAGGTAATCTACAAATTCTTCGACTAAATTATTATTATTATTTGGAGCCCAAGCGGGAGTGGAGGAGGAAGTAGTCATCTCTGCCACTTGCTTACTTAACCTCTCGACTTAAGAGACCAAGTGAGAAGTGGAATCCACTTCATATATCCTAGTCAGTTTGTTAGGACACAATCTAGGCGCATTCCATTGATAGGCGTTCATGGACATTTCTTCGACCTGAGCTCGAGCGGCCTCCGGGGTTTTGTTATTTAACGTTCCCCCGGCAGCTGCATCGATCATCTGTCGCATTGAGAAATTTAAGCTATTATAGAACGTCTGGACCTGTAGCCAGGACGACAGTGCTTGATGAGGACACCTACGCAAGAACTCTTTAAAATGCTCTCAAGTCTCGTAGAGAGACTCAGAATCAAATTGAATGAAAGAGGCGATATATGTGCGTAATTTAGCGGTTTTAGACAGGGGAAAATATTTTGCTTGAAATTTCTCCGTCAATTGGGCCCACGTAGTTATGGATCATCTAGGGAGAGAACTTAACCACGCCTTTTCCTTTGTCCGTAGAGAAAATGGAAATAAGCGTAAATGAATAGCATCATTAGTAACGCCATTAATTTTAATAGTGTCGCAAATTTCCAAAAAACTTGAAAGGTGTAAATTCGGATCCTCATCCGACAAACCATTAAATTGGACTGACTGTTGTACCATTTGAATGATGCTAGATTTTATTTCAAAATTATTATTAGCCACTGTTGGGCGTGTAATACTCGATCCCTTATCTTCCAAATTCGGCCGGGCATAATATGCCATGGTCCGTGGGGGGGACGCATCTGGAATTGGATCGGCCATAGCTTCAGTGTAAGTATCTCTGATAGACTCTTCCGGAAACTCAAGTAAGTTTTGATCACGAAATTGGAGGCGCTCACGAAGGGTGTACTTGATTTAGGTGTCAAAAGGAATGTTTGAATCGTCCGAGGAGTTTCCTCGGGTCATATACTAATAATAGAAATTAATTTTTTGTTTGTTTTGGCTTTTTCTATATACAATTTTTTTTTTTTGTAAATATATAAGTAATAAAATTAATAGTGTTTCCATTTTCAAAATAACAACAATGGTCCCCGACAACGGCGCCAAAAGCTTGATGATTAACTTTGGACTTTCTTTTTAAAGCTTTTGGAAATTTATCCAAACTAAAATCGATGAAGGCAAGTATACCTCATCGCGAATAGTATAGGATATTTTATAGAAAATATTAAGGTCGTATTTAGTCATGGGTCTTGTTGATTACTTATACTTATATGGAACGAACTATTATTTTATCGGAGTAATATTTTGAGTTAGTTTTTTAAATTTTATAGAGCGATAATAAAAGTATAACTAGGGTTTTGAAAATGATGATAATGATAGCGTCCGATGTCGAATTACATTGAGGTGAAAATAGCCTTTTTTAGAAGTAAAATATCTGATTTTTTTTTCAATTAATTATAATGGCTTGGCCGTGGAGGTTCCATAAGTATGTACGCACCTCGTCCGAGGGTACGGCCACCTAAGAATAAGAATATTTGACCAAACTCTCATTCTTTAATTGAATCTTCTTAATACTTGCTTTATGTTGTGAACCGCGCTATTGAATTTTTATTTGCAATTCAGGAGACTTACCTCATCCTCTCTCGGCGGCAGAGCACACTTATCTTTAGCCACGAGTGATCGATCCGTATACACGAGCCTCTCGACTAACCAGTACACAAAAAATGGAAATGAAAACCACACATCAATTATATGGTTCCACTCAACGCTTTTCTCGGGTAAACCTTAAGCTCGTTAAATTTTGTAGAAAAGAAAAAGATTTTTTTACATTTTTAGAGAACCATTTATTTGTTCCAATGCTCTTCGACATCATGCCCTAAAGAAAATTAGTCACTCATCGGAATGGGGACGACATTAGTAATAAGAAAATACATGTTAATATTTTAAGTGGATATAAGTTCGTTTAACAAAGAAAAATTAAAAGACTTATATAAATGCAGAAATAGTATCCGTCCCAACCATCTTATTCAAGCGCTAAAAAGTTCTTAGCCTCTCATCTGGGATGGGGTGGTAATAAAGGCATGAAATAAATCTAAGTTACAAAAAAAGAAAATACTATCTCATACACCCACTCACTCTACTTGTAATAAAGACTGAATTGAAAGAAAGCTGAAAAACTATCTCATACGCACACACTCTACTTGTAATTAAAAGCTAAATTAAAAGAAAATAAAATCTATTCTCATACACACACACACTTGCAAAAAATGAAAACGAAATTAAAAGAAAACAAATAAAATCTATCCTCATACACACACACACTTACATAAAATGAAAACAAAATTAAAAGAAAACAAAGTGAACCCCCCTCCCCCCACACACACATCAACATAAAGAAAATAAGAACAAAAATAGGGAAATAAGCTATTCTATTTCCAAAATGGACATTACAACAACACTAGGAGAGATAAAATTATAAAAGACAAAAACATAAAGGAAAAAGAGAAAATGAACAAAAATAGCTCTCAGCACTCAAGATATGTGAAAGATATGGGTTGACTATAAACTACACCTAGAGGGGGGTGATTAGGTGTTTTCAATTTTCTTTGCTATTTAATAATTTATCTGTCTCAGCACACAAGCATCACAGAAAACACACAATGATTTATAGTGGTTCCCAACTAGACAATGTGTCTAGAGGTAGTCCACTATCCCTCCCACCTATCTAGTAGTGTGTTATACTAGGCAACTTCTCCAACTCAGATCTTTTCTCTATATTCAGATCTTACAACTCAGGTTCACACAAAACCCTACAAGGCTCAGACTTTACAAGACCTACAAACTCAGATCGTCAACAAGATCCTACAAACTCAGGTCTTCAGCAAGATCCTACCAAACTCAGGTTCACCAAGAACCCTACCAACTCAGATCAATCACTAGATCCTACCAACTCAGACTCACAAAGAGCCCTACAAAGTAGTACAGAATTGTTGTTGTAGAAGAGAAGACTTCAGAAAATGAACACTTGACTAACAGATCTTCTTCTTCTCCTAAGTCGAAGGATTTTGTGGATCAATGAACCTTTCTTCAGAATCTTTTGTATAACTTCACAGCCCAGCAACAATGAAGACTTCTTTTGGTTTTCTTTTCTTTCTCTTATGTAAGTGTATATCAGAATGAACTTGAGAAAGAAAACTCAGTACTCGTGTTCCGTAGAAGAAAAATCTTTCTTTTATACTCCTTTGCACTTTTGCATAAAGGCCCTTATTGATTGCATAATCAATTCCTCATTTGAAAATGTCTTGCAGAATTGGAAATTCATTGTCACTATTACTAGCCTTTCTTGGAACTTGCAAAGAATAGAAATAATAAATTTCTTTCTTAAATACATTGTAACGGTCATATTCTGCAGCAATCATTTCATTTATGGCTCCATGATTTGTGCGCAAGATAGGCGGCGTACGCACTCCCTGATTATTCATTTCCAAGAATGTCTGCGCATTGAATGCAGCTCTACAACTGTCAAGAAGATATTGTTCATTCAAGACGATATCGTCTTGATCAACAGATATGCTTCATGACGATGTCGTCGATATACTTTCTACTTCAGTACTTGGCTGGTTATCTCAATGAGATTTCTTTTCGCCGAAATATTTCCTTATATGCAATATGTCTCCGATCTTCAAAGTAGTATGCTTCCATTAAGTCGACATACATCCTTCTTCAAGGCTTTATGCAATATCTCAACAATATTACTTCTTCTTAACGATATCGTGGAGATATCCAAGCTGTGTCTACGATAAGATTTCTTCAGGACCGTGTCGTTGACATCTGAGCTTTAGCTTTATGTACGACAAGCTTTCTTTATCCTTCAAGATGATATCATCGAAACTGTTTCGACAATATAATACTTTTCTCCACGATTCTTCTGCTGAGTCTTGAGACAATATATACTTGGTTGATTTTCATTACTTTTATCATTTATATACTAGTGATATAACTTTGATGTATCTGTCATATCATGAACTTAAACACAATATCAAAAACAACTTGACTTATTTATACTTGAGTTTCTTCTTCAAATCTAGATGATGGCGACGACGCCCCTCCATATGATTGTGACCAGTTCCTTGACGACGCCAACTTGACGCATTATTTTGATCGCTGCCGCAACACTACATTTGAAGACTCGGATGGACGATGCCGCAACATCACATTTCAAGATTATGATGGTCGATGCCGCGACGACAAATATGGTGCACACCATCGCCACCCCTTTTGAAGAACGCCATCGCCGCAAGGAATTTTAAGTTATAATTATTCAATTATAAATTATTAATTATCATTATCATGTGTATTTTTATTTAGATAGATAATAATTATAATTATTCCATTATAATTATTAATTATCATTATCATGTTTATTTATATTTTGGTCTGCATTTAGTGAGGTTTATTTTGTTTAATTAGGGATTATATATTTCCTTATTTTCGTTATTTGATTTGAGCTGCCAGTAGGCATAAGTTATTCTGCATTCATGATGGACAATTTTTGAGCCATCTAATTTTAGAATTATATCTTGGAGGAGATTGAGTGGTGTAGCCTATAAATAGGCCATATATTGTAATGAGATGAGTATTGAATGATAAAAATTGAATCCTAAGATTTGAATCCCGTCTTTTGGTTTCCCCCTCTCTCTCTTTCCCTCTAAGAATTTCGGCCCTCCTCTCTCTTGGCCGCCTCTCCCCCTTGCCTCCTTCCTCTTGGCCGCCGGCCAACCTCTTCCTCTTCCCCCTCCGTGGCTAGTTTCGGACATCTCCCCTCTCCCTCTCCTATTCTTCCTCCTCTTGGGAGGATTTCGGCCAAGGTGAAGAAAGAAGAAGAAAAGGGTCGTGGTTTCGTGGAATCAAATCCGGCGTGAAGTGACGAAGGCGAACGAGTTTCATTCCATTCGACGCGGCTCCGGTGTATCCGTTGAAGAACGATTTGGGCGAGTGCATGCTTGAGGATAATCCCATCTCAAGCGGGGTAGCGAAATTTCTACTCGTGAGATTTCCCTCTTGTTAATTTCTTGTGGTGGTAATTTTGGCGTGATCTTCGAATCACTTGAATAATCGTGGTTTTCTTCGATCGATTTGTGTGTTCTTCTTATTTCTTTAAACTTTCGAAGAGGATTGGCGAACCTCGACTTTTTGTTGGGAGAGATTTACCATTTTGGAATCGTAATTTTTGGTGGATCTCTTTTGGTACAACTCAAGCTCGTTCGGACCGTGTGGGTCCTTTTAGTCGGGAAGAATATTGGCCTATAGCCATCTATTCGACCACTAACGACGTGACTACGCGTACGTTAGCATCTAATTGATAATTATTGCATTGCGTGTACGCTGCGAGTATTTTTGTGCGAACATAAAATTTGGGAGCATTGAGAGGGAACGCGTGTTTGTTCGTAGCGATCGTGTCGGAGAGCTTAGCCATAAA
This sequence comes from Dactylorhiza incarnata, assembly GCA_033032865.1. Taxonomy (NCBI): domain Eukaryota; kingdom Viridiplantae; phylum Streptophyta; class Magnoliopsida; order Asparagales; family Orchidaceae; genus Dactylorhiza; species Dactylorhiza incarnata. The sequence goes on from JAWHQI010000269.1 coordinate 3,187,812, forward strand.
CTTTTTATTTTTCTGGTCTGCGAATAGTGGCCATAAACTTTTTATTTTTCAGCGAAAATTAAAAACAACAAGTTTTGCAAATCTGCGTACTATTTTCTACAGGAAAATAAAAAAAAAAATTTAAAATTCTGGAAAGTCAAATTCAAATTTTTGAAACTCAAATTCAAATTCAAAATTCAAATTTTTGAAATTCAAAATTCAAATTTTTTAAATTCAAAATTAAAATTTTTGAAATTCAAAATTCAAATTTTTGAAATTCAAAATCCAAATTCAAAATTCAATTTTTTGAAATTCAAAATTCAAATTCAAAATTCAAATTTTTTAAATTCAAAATTCAAATTCAAAATTCAAAATTTTGAAATTCAAATTCAAAATTCAAAATTTTGAAATTCAAAATTTTACTTTTCACATTCAAAATTCAAATTTTTTGAATTTCAAATTCAAATTTTTGAAATTCAAAATTCAAATTTTAAAAATCAAATAATTCTGGAAATTCAAAATTCAAAATTTGAAAAAAAAAATTCATGTGTTCTAGTTAGAACGTGTGTGCACTTAGACTCGTATTGCCACTCGCATCACTACGAGTATGGCCTCTGACGTGAAAGTTTCCCTTAGACAAAGGAATCGTTCTGTTGCAGAATACATGGGCCTTATTGAGGACATGATGGTTAGGTGCGATATTAGGGAGATGCCTGAGATAACCCTCTCACGGTTTTGTAGGGGGCTCAATCCCGACATTCAAGATAAACTCCTCCGCTACTGTCACACTGACCTAGACACTTGCTATAACGTCGCGTTGGAAATTGAGAAGCATCTAGCTCACAAGTCTAGGCCTCGTTCGTTTGAGAAGGGAAAGACCATCTTAGGACCTCCCCCCTGAGAGATAAGGACACGTTCCGGTCCGCTGACTCGAACTCGGTAGCCATCACAGTTAGGGATGCCATGAACCCGCGTGGTGAGAGAATTTTGGTCTGTGAGGGTCGTCCCACAAATGTTATACATGATGCGGGGAGCATGTCTGACCTTCACACTGTCGAGTGCCCTGCTCCGTCAGCGACCTCAGTCTTAGTAAAGTCTACTCCAAAATGTTCTGATCTAGTTGTTGACTTTTCTGAAAATTATGAGTTAGTGTCGTTGATTGCGCCGACCGCTGACGGCGATGTCATTATTCAGGAAGATCATAGCGATTATGAGGAAGTAGGTTACCCTAGTGATATGGATGAGGATCTCCCCTCTAATCCAATTTTAAAATTGTCTGTCGATTATGATATGGATGAGGATCTCCCCTCTGATCTCACATGTCCACGCGTTTCCAACGAACAACCAAATTGATTTACCAGTCTAGCGCTGAATGAAATCGTGCACGGTTATAAGGCACCATTGCCACTTGACTTGATTATGTTACCTTCATCTTATAAGCCAAGCAAATTTGCACAAGACTTTGCATCTCACATTCATAATTTACACAAGCACATTAAGGACACGCTAGTTACTCAATACGCATATTATCAATCTTATGTTAAAGTACATAAGAGAGCGTCTCACTTGAATGTTGGCGATTTGGTTATGGTACGTATCATCCCTGAACGGTTGCCTTTGGGCACCATAAAAAATTTAGCAAATCGGCGAGCGGGTCCTTTTCGAATCTTAAAGCGATTAGGAGAAAATGCTTTTCTTTTGGAGTTACCCACTGATTGGGGAATCTCCCCTATTTTCAATGTTTTGGATTTAACGCCATATATTTCTCCACCACTTGAATTAACCGACTGTCTGTTTGGTTCCACTACATTTTCTAATGGGTTGGGGGTGAGCTTGTGCCCGGTTCGCTCTCTTCTTCGGTTCCTACTGGAGGTACGTCTAATGTTGATGATGAAACTTTTTCTCCTTATTTTCCTAACGCATTTCCTAGGGTTCCACAGACCTTTGTTTTGTCTGACAGGTGTTTATTGATGTCCCACTCATCGGTGATGAGTGATTTTGAGTGGAGGAGGATTGATGGCGACGACGCCCCTCCATATGTTCATGACCAGTTCCTTGACGACGCAGACTTGACGCACTATTTTGATCGCTACCGCAACACTACATTTGAAGACTCGGATGGGCGATGCCGCAACATCACATTTCAAGATTATGATGGTCGATGTCGCGAAGACAAATATGGTGCACGCCATCGCCGCCCCTTTTGAAGAATGTCATCGCCGCAAGGAATTTTAAGTTATAATTATTCAATTATAAATTATTAAATATCATTATCATGTGTATTTTTATTTAGATAAATAATAATTATAATTATTCAATTATAATTATTAATTATCATTATCATGTTTATTTATATTTTGGTCTGTATTTAATGAGGTTTATTTTGTTTAATTAGGGATTATATATTTCCTTATTTTCGTTATTTGATTTGGGCTGCCTGTAGCCATAAGTTATTCTGCATTCATGATGGACTATTTTTGAGCTATCTAATTTTAGAATTATATCTTGGAGGAGATTGAGTGGTGTAGCCTATAAATAGGTCATATATTGTAATGAGATGAGTATTGAATGATAAAAATTGAATCCTAAGATTTGAATCCCGCCTTTTAGTTTCCCCCTATCTCTCTTTCCCTCTAAGAATTTCGGCCCTCCTCTCTCTTGGCCGCCCCTCCCCCTTGCCTCCTTCCTCTTGGCCGCCGGATAACCTCTTCCTCTTCCCCCTCCGTGGCAAGTTTCGGCCATCTCCCCTCTCCCTCTCCTATTCTTCCTCCTCTTGGGAAGATTTCGGCCAAGGTGAAGAAAGAAGAAGAAAAGGGTCGTGGTTTCGTTGAATCAAATCCGGAGTGAAGTGACGAAGGCGAACGAGTTTCTCTCCATTGGACGCGGCTCCGGTGGATCCGTTGAAGAACGATTTGGGCGAGTGCATGCTTGAGGATAATCCCATCTCAAGCGGGGTAACGAAATCTCTACTCGTGAGATTTCCCTCTTGTTAATTTCTTGTGGTGGTAATTTTGGCGTGATCTTCGAATCACTTGAATAATAGTGGTTTTCTTCGATCGATTTGTGTGTTCTTCTTATTTCTTTTAACTTTCGAAGAGGATTGGCGAACCTCGACTTTTTGTTGGGAGAGATCAACCATTTTGGAATCGTAATTTTTGGTGGATTTCTTTTGGTACAACTCAAGCTCGTTCAGACCGGTGAGTCCTTTTAGTAGGGAAGAATATTGGCCTATAGCCATCTACTCGACCTCTAACGGCGTGACTACCCATACGTTAGCATCTAATTGATAATTATTGCATTGCGTGTACACTGCGAGTATTTTTGTGCGAACGTAAAATTTGGCAGCGTTGAGAGGGAACGCATGTTTGTTCGTAGCGATCATGTCGGAGAGCGTAGCCTGCATCACTAAAGATATTTAAGGCATAATACCCAACAATATGTACAAAAGCTGGCTGGAATTTGATTCTAAAGCTTCAGCTGACCCCTCCTATTTATAGGAAAAAATCTAAAATTGCACGCCCTCGGCCACGCCCGTGACCGAGGGCGTGACTTCTGCGTGTGCTATGAAGAGAGGCTCGGCTACCTTCTAGAAGCATTTGACCAGGAAATGGCTGCACACAGTCGTGACTTGAGGTGTCACGGGCGTGACTTCGGGTGGCATACGTCAGGTTCAACTGGGGAGTGACAGCTGGCATGTACGCTAGCTTCTGGAAGGAATTGATGGGTCACGGCCTCGGTCACGGGTGTGACCAAGTACACGGCCTCGGTCACGGGCATGACTTCACAATTTGTCTGGACATCTAGGCGATTCGTCAAGAAGGCGTAGTTAGTCATCTTGTTGAGAAGTACACAGGCGTGACCAAGTACACGACCTCGATCACGGGCGTGACTTGACAAATTCGTCGAGATATTACTGCGAGCTGGGAAAATTAACTTTAAGCTGACATGCCCTTAGTCACGGGCGTGACCGAGGGCATGAACTAAAGAAAAAGGAAAAGTAGGAAAAATTATGTTAGAAAAGAAAATATATAAAAACAAGTTATTTATTCATTAATTTACAAATAAATTTACAATATTACTTAAATTTATACTAAAAACAATACTAAAAATATGTATATTTTATTACTCATCAGTCACTAATGGTTAATCCTTTAATTAATATATGACTTCATAATGATCAATGAGTTAATAATTCCATATGTGATGGTCTGGAGTGTCCTAAATCACATAAATCAGTTTTTACTATTCGCAGATAGGTTGCCTTTAAGTGATACACCCTCTCCTACAAGGTTGACTATATGATTACTAACTAAGTATGTGACCATTTTAGTTCTAGAAATTCATAATAATGTCAAGGGCCTATGTACAAATTTCTATGATATTCCAACAATAATAATTTATGGTATTAATTCTTCATGTTATAAGCTCGATTTCTATTTTGTGAAGGAAGCATGTCATTTACTCAATGATTAAATCTAACAAAATTCTCTGAGCTTCATACTGATATAAAATGTCTATATATACAACTTTATAACAATCTAGCATCAGTAATTTAGGGAATTAATTTCTCAAGTTATAGGTCCAAATACTACTTTGTGAAGGAAGTATGAAGTTTACTCAGCGATTATTGTAATAAAATTTCCATAGCTTCATACTGATATAAAAATACCTTGTACAAAATCTCATAACATTTCAGTGTCAATAATTCATGGAATTAATTTCTCAAGTTATAGGTCCAAATACTACTTTGTGAAGGAAGTATGAAGTTTACTCAGAGATTGATTCTAATAAAATTTACATAGCTTCATACTGATATAAAAAGACCTTGCACAAAATGTCATAAAATTTCAGTATCAATAATTCAGGGAATTAATTTCTCAAGTTATAGGTCCAAATACTACTTTGTGAAGGAAGTATGAAGTTTACTCAAAGATTGAGTCTAATAAAATTTCCATAGCTTCATACTGATATAAAAAGACCATATACCAAATTTCATAATAATCCAGCATCAGTACATCAGGGAATTAATTTCTCAAGTTATAGGTCCAAATACTACTTTGTGAAGGAAGTATGAAGTTTACTCAGGGATCAATTCTAAAAAATATCCATAGCTTCATACTGATATAAAAGGACCTTGTACAAAATTTCATAACATTTCAATAAGCTTTGACCCTATAATTACTCACTTGGGGTCTATGTGACCAATTCATATGAAATCCAGTTTCCTAGGGAAATCAACCCAAATGTTGATGATTTTCTCCATAGAGTATTATCCTAGGGTCCAAAGTGCATGTTCTACATTTCATGGAAGTTGACCAAGGGACAACCTTAAAATTCCCATGTAATTCTAATGCTACATCGTAATGCTATATGCACACCAAATTTCCCTTACATATGCATGTGGAATAAACCAACATGCAAGGGTCCAAATGACCATACTACTGGACCCCTAGGATATTTTTGACATGACAAAGTCATGACAAAAATAGGATAAGAGACCAAGGGTACCATGGTGACAAGTTGAATGAGAGGAGAACACCCTGGTATGCACTTAGCCACCATGGGTCACCCCAATTTAAGGAAAATTCAAGGGTAAACCAAAAGGGGTGTGTTATGGGTCTTATTATTATTATTATTTTCCATATATGCTTTTATTATGTCATAAGAGTCGCGTCCTTATATGACGCATGATTTGTGTCTTGTCCTTTTTAGTCGTGTGTCCAAGTTTGTCATTATTTTCTTTAGTGTTAATTCCTTTTTGGTGTCGATTGTAAGTCCTATTTATAGGACCTAGTGAGTATTGTATCGGTATACATGAATACAGTCTATTTCCCAAAACCCTAATGAGATCTTTGATGTTCTCTCTCTTTCGAGCATGCCCCGCCTAAGCAGCCGCGATCAAGGCTCTGTAGTATCTCCACCTTCGTCATCTCCACCTCTGGCAACTTTTTCGGCGACCTTCGAGTCAGTCCGTAATAGGGTGGAGCACCCTATGCATCACCTATAACCATGAGGAGAACTCCTAGGCTAAATTAAAGCATGTTATGTGATATAGATGGTTCATTAAACTAAAATGGGTGCCCCTTGATCATTATAGGAGCCTCTGACCTGAGTAGGTCAAGTTACACATAAAGACCCAATTTGATATACTTCACCCTAGTATGGTCAATTAGCCTGAGTAAGGTAAAATTGACCACACCATACCCTTCTTAAACACTAGGGTAGAAAAATGGGACAAAATGGACCCAATGGAATTGGCCAATTTTGGGAAATTGGACCAATTTCCAAAAAGGTCCCAATTTGGTCTAAATGAACTAATTTCCTCAATTGACCTTCAATTGACTCATTGTGATTAAATTGATCATCCCTAACACTCCAAGATCACTTAGGGAGTCTAATGGGTCCACATTGGACCCTAGGGGTAAGCCAATTTTGGGAAATTAAGCAAAATTACCAAATTGCCCCATATTACAATTTAAGCCCTTTATGGATCAATTGGCCCTCAATTTGCCAACTTGACCTAGCACAACCCTTCCTAAACCCTAAATGGAGTATATAAGACCTAAATGATCCAATATGTGCATTCAATTTATGAGGATTAGGGCAAAATCACTAAAATGCCCAAATTGCCCCTATAAGCAATTATGTGCAAATAAGCCCCATATGATCCCACGATGACTTAATTCCCCTTGGAATAGGTCCATATGGTCTAAGGCACCAGTGTGGGTCAGCAACATTGGTTGGGGTGAGCTTGAATCAAGCCTAAACCCAAAAATCTCAAATTGGTCTATTTGGTTCAAGTGAGTCCAAACTCAAAACCAATTGGACTAAGCCCAACCCAAAGAGTCTATTAGCAAGCCCTCATGATATTTAAACCCTAAGCCCTCTGAATTTTTGAAATTAAAGGGGTTAATTACAGGAAATTTGAATTAAGATGGGGATGAAGACAAATAAGGCAAAGAGGAGGAAAATGGGGGATTGGTGTCAAATGGTACCCCACTCCTCTTCCACAAGCTCTCCTCTGAGCTATGGAATTTATTTCCATCAGTTTGGGGTAGAGATAAGGGGGCATGGATAGGCTAGAGGTGGCGGCAAGAAGGTGGCCGAGAGCCATTAATGGCTTGTTGCCTTATACCCCAGCCCATCCCTCCTTTCTCCATTCCATCTCATTCAGGACCTCCAAATCACTCGAACCCCCAACTTTAGAGAAGGAATCGGCAGCTGCAACCCAGAAGAGCCAAAGCACCGAGAAGGCTAAGGTCGTCAATTGTGAATCAAGAAACCACTGGGAATGCAGCTCGAATTCAGGCAAGATCCTCATCCTCTCCACCTATGCTAGATATCTACATCTTCCCTTTTCAAATAGAGTTGTGATATGGTGCTTTCACCAGTTTTGATTTCTATGTTCTTAGCCGTGAAAATGGTTTTTATGGGGGGATAGCTCTGGACACCTCAGGTCAATCGGACACCGCCAGTCGACGACCAAATGTCGACTGGTGGTGCAGGCTTAGGGGTTTGGCTGGAGAAGGTCGGAGATGGCCGGAAATTGGGAGCATAGTCGGGCCTGGGGAAAATGATCTGGTCCCTTGGCTAGCTGGGGTCGATGAGCAACAACTATTAGATCTCAGAGAAATTGTTAGCCACAGACCTTATAGGTTATATTAATAGAAATTTAATTTCTGTAACAAAAAATGCAGAATCTTGTGGCATTTATTGTGGGCCCTTAGAGGCCGAACATAAAATACTCCCTGAATAATAATTGTAGTTTATGACCTAAGCAAAATTAGAAATTTGTTTGAGGTCATTTGGAGCATTGTAGCTCTTTGAGCATCCATTTTGGTGAGAAATGTACATATGAGTCTCTAGATCTTTAGAAATTAATTTAGAGAGATAATTATCTCTAAATGACTTCAGATTTGGGGAATGCATGAGTCATGCCCTAAAGTACCCCCTGCCCAAAATTGGGGATTTTTGGAAACAATTTTTCTAAGGTTTTATTCAACATTTCATTTTTCTTATATGGCCTAGATCTAGGGTTATATTTGTTGGAACATGGTCTTCTGCATCTCCTAGGTTTGAGAATAACAAATCCTATGTGTATTTTGTACAACCCCGATATTCGCCTAGAGGTGAACGAAGATTAAGGAATAACCAACAAACAAAAGTAATGTGGAAGGCGAACCAGAATCCTAATGGTTGCTCACAGGAAGGCGAGCTTGCCACCCGCTGACCGTTGGCGAGGGAGAAGGGTGAGCCAGGTTCTCGCGGTCCTCTTACAGTGATGTTCTAGGCAAACAATATCCTTTCCAAGTTCTGATGTTCGATGAACTTGCTTCTCAGTTCAACGAACATCGCGCTTCAGATTGGCGAGCCCGCGTGAAGGCGGGCGAGCCGAGCGCTCGCCAACCGATCGTGAGGAAGGTGGGCGAGCCTGATCCTCGCGGTCTGCTCCTGAGTTCGACGAAGGCCGCTCTGAGTTCGACGAATTCCATTCTCCGTTCGGCGAATTTGCTTCTCAGTTCGACGAACGTCGTGCGTCAGCCCCGATGAGCGTCTCTCAGCGGCTATCTCAGTCCCATCCAGGCGGACCCGCTGGGACAAGAAATTGTCTCAGTGGTCCTCTGGTCTTTCTCAGCGGGAGAACTCGCAGGGGGAAGCGCAAGACCCGGCATCAGTGGATATCGCCGATGGGAATGCGAGCGGGGTCTTCACAGTCCGCTCGCCCAAAAGGGGTCTCAGATCCGACAGGCGGAGGAGGTAGAAAAGAAGGCAAACCAGAGCTTCAAGGGTCACTCGCGGGAAGGTTCACGAATCATGTCCCTGTGATCCCGAGCCTCAAGGCCCACTCGCAAGAAGGCGAGCGAGCCGGGTACTCGCCAGCTGCTCGCAAGAAGGAAAATGAGTCAGATTTCTTTCAAGTCCTAGGGTTCGACGAGATCCATCTTACGTTTGACGAACGTCGAGCAACTATTGAGATCGACGAACTCAGTTCAGCGTTCATTGAACTCAGTTCAGCGTTCGACGAAATCAGTTCTCCGTTCGACGAAATCAGTTCTCCGTTCGACGAATGGATCTCTCTGTTCGACGAACTGGCTCCTCAGCTCAGCAAACTCCGTCGACCAGCCAGTTAAGCAAGTTTACACATGTCCGAGGAAATCTCACCGGAAGGCGTGCGAGACCTGACCACGGTAGCCGTCGCCAGAAGAGGTGCGAGCAATGCCTTCAAAGAATGCTCGCTTATAAGGAATTTCATGAACCCCGCCCGCGAGTAGACTCGCGGGAGTTCTCGCGAGTGGGGCTCTCATAAATCACTCTTCCATAGACTAAAGGGGTGGAGTTACTCCTCTGCCCCTGGTGGTCTGCAGGTAGCCCCTCCGAACAGCGGAGTTTGGTTGTTAGCAGGCCAAATTGGGGTGCGTTTAGTAGAAACCAGAAAGCGGAATTCCGCTATTGACAGACCATAAATGAAAAACTATTAATAGACCTCAAGGGGCACCTTGGGAGAGGATCCGGATCTCAGTTCTCTGAGCTTCTTCTTCTTCCTTGGTTACTTTGGTTCAGCTCTATAGCTCTCCAGGGTGCCCAAGTCTTAGCTTTGGCTTGGGAGGGGAAGCGCTCAACGATCTTCCAGGTTTGTGGTTGGACTTCCTCGTTGTGACTAATGCTCTGTTTGGCGGAGCGGCTATGGATCAGGGAGAGATTCCTGATCCGCAGCCGTGGACTTTCTCCCGTTTGGCGGAGCGCCTCCGCTCCTCCAACCGCTGATTTAAAGGAAAAATGCTGCTCCTCCAACCGCCGCTACTTACCTACGATTGCGGATCGCTCCTCCAAATGCCGCTCCTCCAATCCGCCGCTCCTCCAACCTCCGCGCCAAACAGAGCCTAAGGTCTTAGTCTATTTCCAAGTCTCCGGTCTGCTCCTTTCAAGGGACTAGTAAGGGTTAGCTGCCCCTCAACTTGTTGAGGGCCCGAGCTTCACAAGAGACTGAGAAATCGGTTTCAACATTTTGGTGCGGTGAGCGTGGAGTGCAGCTGGTCCAGGAAGATTTCGAGAATGGAACATGGCGGGATATGAAGATCAAGGAGAGGAGCTCTGCGGGTCGCCCCAGGCAGCGGTACAGAAGATGTTCTCAGACTTCAGGCGAGAAGTCCTCGACACCCTCGGGTTCGCGGTTGTAGGGCTACGTAGCATGTTCGCGACCACAGTGGCTCAAGCGTCCCAACCTCCGGTAGCGGTTGGCGAGGGAGCCCCAGGAGGAAGTGCTGGAAAGGAGGTGGTCGGAGGGTCAGTGCCGGACCTGCAGGGGCGAGTGCTATTCTCCAGTCCAGCGACCTCAGCGCCAGCGAGCACGGCGCAGGCAGGTGCGGCGCAGGCGAGCGCGGCCCCGGCGGGCATGGCATCCGTAGGAGTGGCCCCGATGACGGTGGCTCTTGCGGGCAGTGCCCCAATGAGCTCAAGCCAGGCGAGGGAGCTCGGGGGGAGATTGGAGCAGGAGAAGGCAGCAGGTATGGGAAGTCCCTTCTGCGAGTTGGTGCTATCGGACCCATTCCGGAAGGGTTCGGGGAGTTGGACAGGGTCTATTACCATGGCCGGGATGATCCAGTCCAGCACCTAGTCGTTCGAGGACTCGGTCTCTATCAGGCCAATGTCGGACGCCTTCAAGTATCAGCTTTTTGCCGTCACCCTGAAGGAGAAAGCTCGGGAGTGGTTCCACCAACTTCCCGTCGGATCGATCTATGCATTCGAGGATTTGCGTAGAAGTTTCTTGTTGAGATTTTCAACTTCGAATAAGAGGAAGAATGATGTCTAGTCCCTCTTCAAGGTGAAGCAGGAGCCCAAGGAGTCGTTGGCTCATTACGCAGATCGATTTCAGGAGGAAGTTCTGCTCACCCAGGAGATGCCTGGGTTTGCTCTTCAGCTCGCCTTCACGTTGGGGCTGAATGAAAGTTTCTTCAATATGGATTTGAAGAGGAAAGCCCCCGTCTTCTACGAGGAGTTTATGGAGAGGGTGGCGGAGGAGGTCGAGAGTGAGGAGGCCAATTCGGAGCTCACCAAGAGGCTAGCAAAGCTCACTGAGACGGAGGTCAAGTAGCAAGAGGTGCAAAGAAGGGAAGAGCCCTGAGCCCCGGAGGGGGATGGAGGCAACATGGCGGGGGATGCAAGGTCAGGGAAGAGGCTACGCCCTTGGAGGGGGTAACTTCTATGGGGGGCAAGGAAGACCCCAACAGTTAGGATGGAGGCAGGGTCCGAGGCAGATGCCTCCCCCGCCTCAGCATGCTATGGCGATCAGGCGAGGAAGAGGAGGGAGAGGAAGGAGAGAAGGAGTGGAGGCAGGAGCGGGGAGGAGAAGAGGAAATAGGGGGCAGAGGCCGAGAGGGGAGAGGCGGCGCTACCATACTGTGACTTCCATGATGAGGAAGGTCACACAACGACCACCTGCCACGAATTCTCAGAGACGAAGAGAGCTAGAGTGCCAGTGCTGCGGCAGCAACAGCAGGTGAGCATTGAGGAAGTCTGTCCTCGGGAGGACGAGGAGGAGAGGTGTGAGGACAAGGTCGATTTGGGGACCCATGGAGGGATCGGGGTGATCCACGGGGGAGTGGGGGTAGAGGCAACCCGCAAGGCGAGCCTCCATACCATCGACCGTCGGAGCATGGCTTCGACATCCACGGCTCCACCACCGGCCGCAAAAATTACTTTCTCTCAGTAGGACATGCCGGGTCATGAGGACCCTTTCTGCGACGCTTTGATCATCCAAACCGCCGTCGAGAACTTCACGGTGTCCCGAATCCTCGTGGATAACGGGAGCTCGGTCAACGTCGTCTTCAAGAAGGTGTTCGACGAGATGAAGGAGGAGGCCAGAAGGGTGTTGGCTTCGGATGGCCCCTTATTTGGGTTCTAAGGGGAAAGGAAGGAAGTGGAAGGCGGAGTAGGAGTCCATGTGACCTTGGGGGGGGGGGGGGGGGCAGTCCCGGAACTACCGCTTCGTGATTGAGGACGCCCCCAGCAGCTACAGCGCCATCTTCGGAATGTATCTCATCAGCGCATTCCAGTGAGTCCCATCCACCTTCCACTAGTGTCTCAAGTTCAGCACCGGAGGAATCTAGATTCGGGTCCGAGGAGACTCCAAGATGGCGAGGCAGTGCTATGTGACTGCCGTCAACACCATATCCTAGATGGAAGAAGCGGAGGAGTGGGGCAAGGTGATGGGAGAGGTGGCCGAGGCCGGAGAAGAGGAGGTGATGAAGGGAAGAGCGAAGGGAGGATTAGTTCATGCCCAGGAAGGGGTCGTTGAGGGGCCCATGGCGGACGAAGGAAGAGAGGGAGTGAAGGAAGAAGAGGCCCCGGGAGGAGGGGCGGAAGAGTTGATGATGGTGGAAGAGTAAGAGAGTGGGGAAGGATCCAAGGGGCTCGCTTGTGGCAGAGAGGAGGACAGAGCCTTGGGGGAACAATCCAGGTTGGAAGCTGCGGAGGAAGTGGTTGAGGTGGAGGTGACCACCAAGGCCAGAAAAATTGAGAAATCAGGATCAGTGGGGAGCTCAGCCCGGAGGACCAAAGGAAGGTCTCGGCTTGCGTCCAAGACAACGTGGACGTCTTCGAATGGAGTGCCGCGGAGATGCCGGTGATCGACGTGGATGTGGCATGCCATCTCCTCAACCTCGATCCCGGCACTCGCCCCATTCGCCAAAAGAAGAGGTCCACTGCTGACAAGCTGGAGGCACCTATCCGGGAGGAGGTGAGCAAGCTCGTCAAGGCTGGTTTTGTATCGGAGATCTAGTACCCAGCCTGGGTTTTCAACGTAGTGATGGTGAAAAAAGGGGATGGTAAGTGGAGGATGTGCGTTGATTATTCCATTCTTAATAAATCATGCCCCAAGGATTGTTACCCCTTGCCTAGAATCGACGCGCTGGTTGACTCAGCCGTCGGTTTCTCTATGATGTCTTTTTTAGATGCTTTTTCAGGTTATCACCAAATTCGCATGCACCCTCCCGACATCAAGGATGTCTCCTTCATCATGGGGGATGGATGCTATTGTTATAAAATGATGCCTTTTGGGCTCAAGAATACAGGGGCTACATACCGACGGATGATGGACAGGGTCTTCCATGAGCAGAAGGGGAGAAACTATTGGATCGGTCGGCGCCCTTAGAGGGGGGGGGGTGAATAAGGGTTTTCAAAAACTTAAGATTATATTTAGAAAACTTTGAAATATTGCAAGATTAATACAATAAGAAATCAAGTAAAACAATAATGAAGAGACATGCTTTATTAATATCAAATAATGTTTTACAAAACTTGATTTCTATGACGCTGGAAATCGGACGCGACTAATAAAAATCCTTTTTCGTTTTCTATACCGACTCGTATCCCCACGAATCGGTTGGCTTTAGCCGATCTCTCCCCAGATACGGCCTCAAGCCGCTCTAGCCAATCTATCCCCAGAAAGGCCTTGAGCACCCCCTAGACCTAGCCTCGATCTAGTCGCCAACATGAGGCGAATTTCAGCCCTAAGTCTACCCCAGACCTAGTCGCCACCACGAGGCGATTTCACTACCGATTACAGAAAAGATGTGAAATAAAAAGACATTAATATAAAAATTCCCTCTATGTAGATCTCTTGGAGAAGTAGACGAAGACGCAAAGTGTGATCGTAGTCGATGCGGTCTTTCATCACGAAGATGAAGCGTGTTGAAATCTTCTCCCCGGATCTCCTTATGGCTTTATGGATTTGTGGGAGTATCTCTCCGAACTCTCCTCTCTATGCTGTGGCACGAGGCTCTGGAATTTGGGATCTCTAGAGGATAATAAACACGGAGCCAAAGTGTCCATTTTATAGCCTCAACGCTACCGTCGGCGCTAGCGCTACCGTCGGCGCTAGCCCGGATTAAGTAATGTTTTGCGCAGCAGGATCTTCAATCCATGGCAACATTTTGCTCTATGCCTCTTGTGCGCCACGCTACCGCCAGCGCTAGTAGCTACCGCCGGTGTTATCCCTGATTAAGTAACATTTCGCGCAGCAGGATCTTCAATCCGTGGAAACAATTTGCCCTTGCCAACTGTGCTCCTTGCTATCGCCTGCGCTATCGGATATCGCCTGGCGCTATCTCCTTCTATAAGTTCTCCCGACAATTGCGCTTCGAGCCAATATTTCGCCGAACAAGTTTTCGTCGAACACCGCTAAGATTTCGTCGAGCGAAGTTTCGTCGAACGCCATGATGAGAATTTCGTCGAGCGCCGCTAACAGTTCGTCGAACGGCAGGTAGCGCCTGCGCTAGTAGATGTTTTGGATTTGTTGGCTCAACTTTGGGGGCAACCATCTTATGTAATCCTTGAGTCATGTGAACTTTGTTATCCTGCACACTTAAACATGTTGAAACCGATTTCTCGATCTCTTGTGGAGCTCGGGGCTCTCACCAAGATGAGGGGCAGCTAGCCCTTACCGGTCCCTCGGGAGAGGTAAGGCCGACGACTCGAGCAAAGAACAAAGACCCTAGTCTCAGCGAGGAGGTCCCTCCACTAACCCGGAAGATCGTTGAGCGCTTCCCCTCCCAAGCCAAAGCTAAGACTCGGGCACCTTGGAGAGCTAGAGAGCCCAAACCAAAGCGACCTAGGGAGAGAAGAGCTCAAAGATAATGAACCGGTCCTCTCTCCAAGGTGCCCTTTAAGGTCTACTTATAGATTTTGGTTTTGTGGTCTGCAAATAACAGGATTCCGCCTTTAGATTTGACTATCTGCACCCCAGGTGGGTCTGCTAACAGCCAAACTCCGCTGTTTGAGGAGGCTAAGGGCAGACCACCGAGGGTAAAATGGTAAATTGACCCTACTGATTTGTGGATAAGGGATTGCGAGAACATTACTATTGGAGCTCTCGCCTGCCTTCTCGCGGATCCTGTCCGCGACCCCTCCTCAAGGGGGTAGCGTTGCGAGAACCCCGCTGAAGGAGCTCTCGCGAGCCCTCTCGCGAATACCGCCAGCGGCATCCCCTTTGGAGGGTTGCCTTGCGAGGACCGCGCTAGCCCATTTTGGTGGTCTGCTGAGGTCTCGTCGGCTGGGGGTCAATCTCAGCGAGGTCTGGATCTCGCCACTCCCGTCTCGCTTGATTTCTTTATCCGGCGAATATCGGGGTTGTACACAATCCCCGCTCTTCGCGAGGACTAATGTCTTCGCGAAGAATCGTCCAACCCCTGATATTCGACCGTTCCTGGATGACCTGTCAGGAATCTTTTGTGGGACCCACCATGCAGGCTATAAATATCATCCCGAACCCCCATGGGTGCGCGTCGCTTCTTTTCCTTCCTTTCCCGTTCTAGCTGCCGGGAGATGCCGATTTCCGAAGAGGCAGAGGCTCGCCTGAGGGTGATGAGAGCCGGCGGGCTACCTCCCACGACCAGGGTACCCGCCTGGATGAACCGGCAGCCTCCCGCCCAGTCGCCAAAAACCAAGAAGGCGAAGGCGGTTCGCCTCTCTGGAGACGACTCCGTGACGCTGGACTCCTCCCCGGATGATCGCCGCCCCGAGAAGGTATGAGTTGTTCGAATTCACGTCTATAAATTGCTCTTCATTCATTTTCGCTCGCAGGATACTTTGCCGAGCGAGATTTGTGAGGAACGTGCTGAGGGGTATCGGAAAAGCCCGCAGGTGGACATGAATCTCGCAGGAAAAGACACCACTGGTACGATCTGGATCTCGCATGCCGTAATATTTATGTCTAAACATATGATCTCTGTTACTATTTTCTTACAGTCCCGCCACTGAAGTCCCCGATCCGCCCGTCGTCGCGACCTCCATCTCCGCCTCCTCCAGATAAAATCGTAGGGAAGCCCGGGTTCCAGCTCCTCACGAGCGAGGAGACAGGTGGCTCCGCACCACCAAAGATTCCCCCGACCAACAGTACAGCCTATCCTGCCGGACTGGGCAAATCCCTCTACCCCCATTATGGAAACGTGTTTCAGGGCCGTCCTTCGGGCTCTCGCCCCCCTCTAGGTAAGTGTTATGACCTCGCCGACAACTTACGTGATCTTTCGCTCACTATCTGACCTTGGGAGATCTCGCAGATACTGCCAAGAACCCGCACACCGATTCCGAACTGGGCGACGACGAAATGTCCCCCCTTCCTGATCAGGTGGAGGACTTCTTAGGGGATCCGCGAGATCCTGAGATGATGAAACAGCGGGCCGCGGAGCTTTTGCGAAAGCATGGGCGAATGCTGATGGACCTCAACATGCAGGCGAGACGGGACAGGGAAGCTGCCGAGGATAGACATGCGGTCCTGATGGAGGAATGTGCGAGGCTCCGGCAAGCGAGACAGCGTGATCAAGATGAGAGCGCTACGACGCCGGAAGTGCATATAGCGAGGATGAGGGATTACGCTTATCTCACGGATAGAGAGGGTCGTTTGGCGGAAGAATACTATAATTCCAGGGTACTGCCGAGGTCCGGGTCGCGGGGTGGCGGCCGGTGGAAATGGCTCCCCCACGATTCTCGCTAACTGTTTTGTTGTGGAATCATTATTAACGGGTGTGGCTGTTTTAGACAATCTAGCCATGGCTCGCAACTCGCATATTTGCCATTCATATGTTGGCTTTATTTCTACTGACAATAAGTGGTACCCGCTTTTTATTATTTCTCGCGTGGCGCTAGCAAGTCTACTTCATTTTCGTATCATATTGTTCGCGTGCGGACCCTCTGTTCTCGCCAAATATATCTCTCGAAAGTGTCGTTTATACTGACCCCGCAGGTTTTTCCCGCTTGCGGACATGATGTGATGTTTTTTGTTGATACGCGTGCTCGCTGACGCTTGGACTTCTTCCCGCCTTTTTTGTTTTGGCTATAAATAAGCGGTCTTTATCGAGCCAACCACCGCATTTATTCTCGATCTTCTTCTTCTTCTGTTGCAGATCTCTCGCTATTTCTCGTTCTCGCCTTCTTCTACTTCTCGCAGGTTTACTAGATGGGTGGTGATGCGGAATCGGAGGGCCGGCGAAGGGTTGCGAAGGCCTTCGCCGAGCATGGCTTTTTTAATTGTAACTTAACCGATGAGGAGTACTTCAGCGCGGTTGCTGATTACGTCACCCCCCCCCCCATTCGAGGCACGCCGCCCTAGCGAGGACGACGTGATCAACGATCCGTTGGTCGACGAGTTGGCCATCCCCATCGCTCACTTCGCGGTTGGCTTGCGCCTTCCATTGTGGCCGGAAGTTCGCCAAGTAACCACTGTTCTCGCTCACTTCCTATTTATTTTGCCATTCGAGTCTCGCTCACCGCGTGGATTAATCCCGTTTTTGCTGCCTGTTAGGTGCTCAAGCATTACGGCGTGGTTCCCGGCCAGCTCACACCCAACGGCATGGCGGTGATCACTGCTTTCGCTTGCTACCTCCGCGAGGAGCGAATCGAGTTCAGCCTCCCCGTCTTCAGAAAAGTATTCTCCTTCCGCGCCTACATGGAGGGGACAGCCTATTTCGTGGGTACGGGCCCGAAAGTGGTTGAGACCGTCAACAAGGCCCACTTCTGGGCCCAAAAGTTCATCATCGTCAGGGGGAACTTTGGCAACATTCCCTTCTCGCCGATCCAACATGGCGAGACCACCTATCGGCCCACCGTCCTCGGCGGCCATGAAGCCCTCCTCCATCAGTTCCTCAGTAAGAAGAACTTCGAAGTCGTCTACCTCCGCCGCAACCTGGACTCGCTGCTTTCGGTCCTCGCCGGAGAAGGTAAAGATCCCTGCCTAACATTTTGTCTCAATTCGCTAGCCTCATACTCATCCGTATCTGTTTATAGGCGAGCGAGATCTTCCCCTCCATCCTCCTTACGCGAGCAACCGTAAGTCCGATGCTACC
This sequence comes from Dactylorhiza incarnata, assembly GCA_033032865.1. Taxonomy (NCBI): domain Eukaryota; kingdom Viridiplantae; phylum Streptophyta; class Magnoliopsida; order Asparagales; family Orchidaceae; genus Dactylorhiza; species Dactylorhiza incarnata. Next base: position 3,205,628 of record JAWHQI010000269.1, read on the forward strand.
ATGTCTCTCGCTACCATGGGGGCGGAAGCCTGCCGAGGCGATGTTACCCCCGCCGAGCCCTCCTCTCGCAAGAGACAGGGAGCTTCCGGCGGTCATGGTGCCCCCGCAAAGTCTCCGCCAAAAAAGAGAAGCAAGAAAAGCGCGGCCTCGCTCGCTCCGACAAAAGATAAGGAGCCTCGCGAGGCTTCCTTCGACGAGTTTGACCTCACCGGTCTCTCGGTGGGCAAGGACGAAGAGCCTGGCCAGGAGGTGGTCAGGACCTCGGTCCTCCCCATTCCGGTGAATCATTACAACTTCGGGCTCGGCCAGAGGCGTCGAGATGAGACTGGCGAGCCCCTTGTTACTTGGAAACCAGAGACCAACAGGGTGGACATCTCTTCTATCCTCCCCTCCTGGGTGGAGAAGGAGACCGTCAGTGGCCACGCCTTCGACTTCTCGTTCGCACTCTATGGTCGCGAAGATGCGGGATCTTACAAGGATGAGACCGCGAGGACCCTCGCTTATGAGAGCGCGAGGTCCCAACTGCGTTCTGCTGAGCTCGCCCATATGACGGGGAGGCGTTGCTTACAACTTGAGCTTCAGAATGTGGAGCTCGCAAGGGCCTACCAGGGAATTCTTGCCAAGAATACGCAGCTGAAGGAGAAGTTGCTCGCCGCGGAGGGTAGGGTGGTGAGTCACCTACAGTCCCCACTTCCTTTTTCCCCTAGCCCTTTCATCTCTAACTGGACTTGCTCGCAGGATGTCGAGGTCGCCGGGAGGGCCAACGCTCGCATCAAGGATTTGGAGAGCGAGGTGGCCGGGTAGAAGACCCTAAACAGCGACCTTACCCGCGCCGTTGTTCCCCCCTCGCCTCGCCGTTTGAAAGAAGACCGGCGAGCGCGAGACGAAGAAATCCGTGTGGGATCGATAGAGTCGGCTCGCTACATTTTCTCGGTGGCGAAGGCAATCGGCCTTTTGGCGGATGATGCGGCCGACATGACTCTAGAAGACATCGTCCCGGAGCTCTTCCTCCCTCTTCCGCCAGTGAAGGATAGTGACGAAGAAGAAGGATCCGCGGACGATTCCTGAATCTCGCCGCTACATCCCCTTTTGTGTTTGTAATTTTTGATTGGCGAGGTCGCCACAAATTGTAACCGAACTATAAAGTGTTGAATGCAAATTTTGCTTTGCTCATCTTGCCTCGCCTTTTCTGTCTTGTTATTTTCATGCATTGAATGTCTCGCCCTTGTTTATCTTATCCTCAGTCTTCGCGGAGGTTATTCTCGCCATGATTATTTTCGCTCCACGCGTTATTGAATAGATAGGTATAGGGTACTTTGGCTACTCGGGCCTTTCGTTGGTTGCCTTAGGATTATTACCCGTTTAGTCCCACGTATTTTCTCTAGGCTTCGCAAGGCATTTTTCCCCTTGGCGAGGGCTCCCTCCTTACCTAGTGTCGGCGACCTTTTTGCCGAGGACCAGATGCATGATATTGATCCTCGCCACTCACAGTATTGTACGCGACCTTTTTTAGCCGAGCGAGCCGGCCCAACGAGCGAGAAGGAGTTGGCCATTGCAAAGACCTGTTCTCCTTCCGGCCTCTCCAGAGATCAACTAGAACCCCCCGTCTAGGTGAGAGCCCGGGAGCGAAATCGATCTGGGGCAATCCAGCACCAATATTTCCAACCTTGCCAGCCTCTCCAGAGATCAACCAGAACCCCCCGTCTAGGTGAGAGCCCGGGAGCGGAATCGATCTGGGGCAATCCAGCACCAATATTTCCAACCTTGCCAGCCTCTCCAGAGATCAACCAGAACCCCCCGTCTAGGTGAGAGCCCGGGAGCGGAATCGATCTGGGGCAATCCAGCACCAATATTTCCAACCTTGCCAGCCTCTCCAGAGATCAACCAGAACCCCCCGTCTAGGTGAGAGCCCGGGAGCGGAATCGATCTGGGGCAATCCAGCACCAATATTTCCAACCTTGCCAGCCTCTCTAGAGATCAACCAGAACCCCCCGTCTAGGTGAGAGCCCGGGAGCGGAATCGATCTGGGGCAATCCAGCACCAATATTTCCAACCTTGCCAGCCTCTCCAGAGATCAACCAGAACCCCCCGTCTAGGTGAGAGCCCGGGAGCGGAATCGATCTGGGGCAATCCAGCACCAATATTTCCAACCTTGCCAGCCTCTCCAGAGATCAACCAGAACCCCCCGTCTAGGTGAGAGCCCGGGAGCGGAATCGATCTGGGGCAATCCAGCACCAATATTTCCAACCTTGCCAGCCTCTCCAGAGATCAACCAGAACCCCCCGTCTAGGTGAGAGCCCGGGAGCGGAATCGATCTGGGGCAATCCAGCACCAATATTTCCAACCTTGCCAGCCTCTCCAGAGATCAACCAGAACCCCCCGTCTAGGTGAGAGCCCGGGAGCGGAATCGATCTGGGGCAATCCAGCACCAATATTTCCAACCTTGCCAGCCTCTCCAGAGATCAACCAGAACCCCCCGTCTAGGTGAGAGCCCGAGAGCGGAATCGATCTGGGGCAATCCAGCACCAATATTTCCAACCTTGCCAGCCTCTCCAGAGATCAACCAGAACCCCCCGTCTAGGTGAGAGCCCGGGAGCGGAATCGATCTGGGGCAATCCAGCACCAATATTTCCAACCTTAGTACCGCAGCAGTTGAAAGCATAACAAATGAGAGTAAGATGTTGATTGGATAACAAAATAAAGTTTTCAAGGGTAGAATCATTTCAAATCATCCCCACTCCGAGCCCGGTCAAGGGGCATCCCTTCCACATCCTGGAGGTGATACCCCCCCGACTTGAGCACCTCGCTTACAATATATGGGCCTTCCCAGTTGGGGTTAAGCTTACCCACTGTGGCCCCTCTGCCGGCCACATCGACCTTTTTCAGGACTAGGTCCCCTTTCTGGAAGTGCTTGATCCGGATATGTTTGTCAAAATACCGAGCAATCCGCCTCTTGACCTCTTCCTGCCTGATGGTGGCCAAGTCCCGGAGTTCTTCCACCAGGTCCAAGGATAGCCTCTGCTCGGCATTGTTACCTTCTAGCCACTCTTCATCCCCCTCGCATGCAGCGGTCACCCGGGGGGTCTTTACCTCGAACTCTATGGGGAGAACGGCCTCGGACCCATGGGAGAGCTTGAATGGAGTCTCCCCGGTGGCGGTATTCGGAGCAGTCCTCATGGCCCAGAGGACGGAGGGTAGTTGTTCCACCCAGCTTCCTCGTAGGTTTTCCACTTTCTTTTTTAGCAGGTTGACGATTATCTTGTTTGCCGCCTCCACTTGCCCATTGCTCCTCGGGTGGTGGACTGAAGCAAACCTGAGGTCAATGCCGAGCTGAGTGCAAAAGCCGACAAACTCTTTACTCGCAAACTGTGGCCCGTTGTCCGTCACTATAGCTAGAGGGAGTCCATGCCTGCAAATTATCTCCCCCCCACACAAAATTCCTTACAACCTGAGAGGTTACCTTAACGAGTGCTTTCACTTCTACCCACTTGGAGAAGTAGTCGATCATGACCAGCAGGAACTTCCTCTGGCCGCTGGCTTGGGGGAAGGGACCGACCAGGTCCAGCCCCCATATGGCGAAGGGTCAGGGGGCCGTGATGGTCCGAAGCCTTTGAGCGGGGAGGAGTTGGAGCGGAGCGTAGAGTTGGCACTTCTGACACTTTCTTGTGAACTCTGCTGCATCCTTGCTGAGAGTGGGCCAGAAGTAGCCCTGTCTCAACACCCTCCCTTCCAGGGTCCGACTCCCAGAGTGACTGCCGCACTCCCCGGAGTGGATTTCTTCCAGCACCCTCGGGACCTCCTTCTCGGAGACACAACGAGCTAGGAGTCCCGAGAGAGTCTTTCTATATAGCCCCCCTGCATGCAAAGAGTAATATGCGGACTTATACCTGAAGCGCCTCTTGTCCACACCCTCTCCAGGGAACTGTCCGAAGGATAGGAAGGTGATGAATGGATCCATCCACGAGGCCTGCTGATCCACTTCCATCGACTCTCCCTCCTCGATGGAGGGCCGGAAGAGTTCCGAAGTCATTCCCCCCGCTCGAGGACCGAACTTGGCTAGGAGGTCCGCCTGGGTGCTCTCCTCCCTCGGCACATGTTTGATTGAGAAGGTGCGGAACTGCCCGATGACTCACTTAACCTTCTCCAGGTATAGTAGGAGGGTTGGATCCTTTGCTTCAAACTCTCCTTTGATCTGGCATGCCACCACCATGGAGTCTGTGGAGACCTCCACGTCCTGCACACCCAGTTCCCGGGCCAGCCGAAGGCCCGCTATCACTGCTTCGTACTCCGCCTGGTTGTTGGTGATCAGGAAACGGATGTTTAAGGCTTGCTCAATCCGAGTCCCCTAAGGACTCACCAGGACTATTCCCCCCCCCCCCCCCCCCCCCCCCGAAGGAGTATTTTCCCGACGCTCCGTCCACCAACATCTTCCATGATTCTGGGGGAGGTGGCTCGTGCTCCCCCACTTCGGCCGCGTAGTCGGCCATGATGTCTGCCACTGCTTGAGCCTTGATGGATGTCCAGGGTACGAAGGTGATATTGAACTCGCTTATCTCCACGGACCACTTTGCCAACCTTCCTGAGTGTTCCACCCCTTCCATGATTTTGCGGAGCGGATGGTCGGTCACTACTTTAATTGAATGGGCTTGAAAGTAAGGCCGGAGCCTCCGGGCCGACACCACCAATGCGAAGGCTAACTTTTCTAGGATCGGGTATCGGAGTTCCGCCTTCTTCAGTACTCGGCTAACATAGTAGATTGGGAACTGTTTCTTCCCCTCCTCCCGGACTAGCACAGAACTTACTGCCTCGGATCCTACCCCTAGGTATAGAGATAGGTCCTCCCCTGGTCTCAGTCCCTGGAGCAGGGGGGTTTGAGTGAGCTGTTCTTTCAGGGCTTGGAAGGCCCTCTCGCATTCCGGGGTCCATTCGAACTTCTTGTTTCCCCGCAGTACTTTGAAAAAAGGTGCACATTTTTCTCCCGCCTTGGAGAGGAATCTGCTGAGCCCAGCCAATTTCCCTGTGAGGCTCTGGACCTCCTTCGGATTTCTCGGCGACTCCAACTCCATCACGGCTTTAACTTTGTCCGGGTTGGGCTCCACTCCCGTGGGGGTGAGCAAATGGCCCAGGAACTTCCCTCGGCTTGCCCCGAAGACACACTTCAAGGGATTGAGCTTCATCTTGTACCGCCGCAGGGTCCTAAATGTCTCTTCGAGGTCTCGGAGGTGAGTCCCGAGGTCTCGACTCTTAACCATGAGGTCGTCGACATAGACCTCTAAATTTCTTCCTTTCTGCTCGCGGAAGACCCTATCCATCATCCTTTGGTACGTTGCCCCTGCGTTCTTGAGCCCGAAGGGCATCATCTTATAGCAATAACATCCATCCCCCGTGATGAAGGAAACGTCCTTGATGTCCGGGGGATGCATGCGGATTTGATGGTAACCTGAAAAAGCATCTAAGAAAGACATTACAGAAAAACCGACGGCTGAGTCAACCAGCGCGTCGATTCTGGGCAGGGGGTAGCAATCTTTCGGGCATGCTTTATTAAGAAGTGAAAAATTGATACACATACGCCACTTACCTCCTCCCTTCTTCACCATAACGACGTTGGAGACCCAGCCTGGATACTGGATCTCCGATACAAACCCGGCTTGCATGAGTTTGCCCACCTCTTCGCGGATGGGTCCCTCTAGCTTGTCCGCGACGGCCCTCCTCTTCTGACGGATAGGTCGGGCACCGGGGTCGAGGTTGAGGCGATGGCACGCCACATCCGCGTCGATCCCGGGCATTTCTGTGGCGCTCCAAGCGAAGACGTCCATGTTCTGTTGCACGCAAGCCAGAACCTCCGCTTGATCTCCTGGGCTGAGTCCTCCGCTGACCCGGACTTTTTCCACCACCCCCAGCCGGGTGATGACCTCGAGCTCCACGACCTCGTCCACGGCCTCCAACCGGGACTGCTCCCCCCAAGCCCTTTCCTCTTCGGCACCAGCGGGGGCTGGGATCTCTTCCTCGACTCCCTCCCCTATCACCATCAGCTCTTCCGCCCTTTCCTCCTGGGCCTTCTCCTCTTCTTCCTTTCTCTCCGCCTGGGGTATCTCAGCCACCCCTTCCTGGGCATGAACTTCATCTCCCTCCTCCTCTTCGGCTACCTCCAAACCTCCGGCTCCGGCCACCTCCTCCATCACCTTATCCCACTCCTCAGCTTCTCCCATCTAGGAGATGGTGTTGACAGCCGTCACGTAGCACTGTCTTGCCACTTTGGGATCCCCCCTGATCCGCACCTGGACCCCTCCGTCGTTGAACTTGAGGCACTGATGAAAAGTGGAGGGGACGCAACGGAACGCGCTGATGAGTGGCCGTCCGAAGATGGCGCTGTAACTGCTCGGGGCGTCCACTATGACGAAGCGACAGTTCCGAGACTGCCCACCCAAGGTCACATGGAGCCCCACCCCTCCTTCTACTTCCTTCCTCTCCCCCGAAAATCCGAACAGAGGGCCATCCGAGGCCAACACCCTTCTGGGTTCCACCTCCATCTTATCGAATGCCTTTTTGAAGATGACATTGACCGAACTCCCATTGTCCACTAGGATTCGGGAGACGGTGAAGTTCTCGATCGCCGTCTGGATAACCAGCGCGTCGCAGAACGGGTCTTCGTAGCTCGGCATGTCCTTCTGGGTGAAAATAATTTTTTCGGCCGGGGGCGGAGCGGTGGATGTTGACGCTACGCTCCGGCGGTAGATGGTATGGAGACTAGCCTTGCGGGTTGCCTCCACCCCTACCCCCCCATGGATCACTCCGATCCCTCCTCTATTCCCCAGATCTGCTTTATCCTCACATCTTTCCTCCTCCTCCTCCCGAGGTTCCACCTCCACGATCCTTAATGGTTGCTGCTGTGGTGGCACGGGCGCTCTGCCCCTCTTCACCTCCAGGAACTCCGGACAGGTGTCCGTGGAGTGGCCTTCCACATCGTGGAAGATGCAATATGGCACCGCCACTTCCCTTGCCCCGGTCTCTGCTATCCTATTCCTCCTTCTCCTAGCGGCCGCTGTCTCCGCTTCTCCTCCCCTTCCCCTTCCCCTTCCCCGGCCAATTGCCATGGCCTGTTGAGGTGGGGGAGGCAACTGCATCGGGCCCTGCCTCCACCCCAACTGGGGGGGGTCTCCATTGACCTTCGAAGCGGTTACCCCTTCCTGGGCCGTAACCCCTTCCCTGCCCCTGCATTCCTCCACCTTGCGGCCTCCATCCCCCTCCGGGGCCCGGGGCTCTTCTCTTCTTCTGACCTCTTGCTGCCTCATCTCCGGCTCACTGAGCTTTGTCAGCCTCTTGGTGAGCTCTGGGTTGGCTTCTTCGCTTGCTACTTCCTCCGCCACCCTCTCCATCAGCTCCTCATAGGAGACGGGGGCCTTCCTTTTCAACGCCATCTTGAAGAAACTTTCCTTCAACCCGACCGTGAAGGCGAGTTGAAGTGCAAACCCGGGCACCTCCTGAGTGAGCTGCACTTCCTCCTGGAACCGATCCGCATACTGAGCAAACGTCTCCCTGGACTCCTGTTTCACCGCTTAGAGGGAATCAGCGTCCTTCTTCCTCCTTTTTGAAGTTGAAAATCTCAACAAAAAACTTCGGCGCAGGTCCTCGAACGCGTAGATGGAGCCTGTCGGAAGTGAATGAAACCAGTCCCTGGCCTTCTCCTTGAGAGTGACGGCGAAGAGCCGACACTTGAAGGCATCGGACATCGGCCTGATGGAGACCGAGTCCTCGAAAGACTGCAGATGCTGAACTGGGTCATCTCTGCCATTGTAGTACACTCTATCCCATTCCCCGAATCCCGCTGGAACGGGTGCAGACAACACTAATTCGGAGAAGGGGCTTCCCCCTCCTACCATCTTCTCTCGCTCGGCTCGCGGACCTAGCTCGCTCGCCAAGCTTGGGATCGCACTCGCGAGGGCGACGCTCGCCTGAACCACCCCGACTGTCGTCGCATCTTCCTGGCGCGCGCTCGCCTGCGCCGCGCTCGCTGGGGCAGAGCTTGTCGGCACCGAACTCGCCGGCGCGGAGCTCGCTAACACCGGGCTCGCCGGACTGGCGAACAGCACTCGCCCTTCCCTGTCATGTCCTGGTTCAACGGCAACTTCTTTTCCAGCCCTTCCTCCTGGTGCCCTCTCGCCGACTGCTGTTGGGGTAGTGGTCGCCTGAGGTGCCGGGGTCGCAAACTCACTTCGCAGAGCCGTGACCGTGAACCCCAAGGTGTCGAGCACCTCCTTCCTGAAATCCGCGAACATCCTAGCCATTGCTTCCTGAGGGGTCTCGCCGAACTCCTCGCCCTGCTCTTCATCCCCAGCCATAACTCTTCTCTGGGATTTTCTTGAACCAGCCGCGCTCCACGCTCACCGCACCAAAATGTTGAAACCGATTTCTCGATCTCTTGTGGAGCTCGGGGCCCTCACCGAGATGAGGGGCAGCTAGCCCTTACCGGTCCCTCGGGAGAGGTAAGGCCGACGACTCGAGCAAAGAACAAAGACCCTAGTCTCAGCGAGGAGGTCCCTCCACTAACCCGGAAGATCGTTGAGCGCTTCCCCTCCCAAGCCAAAGCTAAGACTCGGGCACCTTGGAGAGCTAGAGAGCCAAAACCAAAGCGACCTAGGGAGAGAAGAGCTCAAAGATAATGAACCGGTCCTCTCTCCAAGGTGCCCTTTAAGGTCTACTTATAGATTTTGGTTTTGTGGTCTGCAAATAACAGGATTCCGCCTTTAGATTTGACTATCTGCACCCCAGGTGGGTCTGCTAACAGCCAAACTCCGCTGTTTGAGGAGGCTAAGGGCAGACCACCGAGGGTAAAATGGTAAATTGACCCTACTGATTTGTGGATAAGGGATTGCGAGAACATTACTATTGGAGCTCTCGCCTGCCTTCTCGCGGATCCTGTCCGCGACCCCTCCTCAAGGGGGTAGCGTTGCGAGAACCCCGCTGAAGGAGCTCTCGCGAGCCCTCTCGCGAATACCGCCAGCGGCATCCCCTTTGGAGGGTTGCCTTGCGAGGACCACGCTAGCCCATTTTGGTGGTCTGCTGAGGTCTCGTCGGCTGGGGGTCAATCTCAGCGAGGTCTGGATCTCGCCACTCCCGTCTCGCTTGATTTCTTTATCCGGCGAATATCGGGGTTGTACAAAACACACAAGAGCAAATACACATAGGATTTTTTATTCTCAAACCTAGGAGATGCGGAAGACCATGTTCCAACAAACTCCCCCTTTTGATAATAACAAATCCATTAATGATAAATCAGAGAATTAATATATAAGCATGAAGAAACATGTTTGTGTGTGTGAGAGAGTGATGACTTAGGATAATTTTAGCATTTAGCATTTAGAATTGCTCCCCCTAAATACATGCCCCCCTAAGTGAATGATCCCCTAATATGTAAGCTATCATCTTAATTTGTCATGTTGGGTTTTTTATAGCGGGTTATATTTATCATGTTAGTTCTCCCCCTTTGTTATTAGCAAAAGTGGGTAGGGAAACAAAGCACTAAGAACTAAACAATGTGTAAATAGAAGAGAAGGCGTGATCAAGCTTTGTAAGTAAATGATAAGGAGTTTTAGAATTGTCTTTCATCGAAATAGATCAGAGTTATAAGCATTACAAAATTTTTCATTGAAGGAAATCAGAGTTTTTAGCAAAAAAAATAATGATTTTCCCTTTATATAAAAGTTTTAAGCATAAAAATAAGGATTTCCAAATAACCAATCTACCCAGACAATATGTCTACACCCTAGCCCCGTACTAAGTGACGGATGGGCATGAGGAGCTGCAAGTATGCCGTAGGTTTGGGTGTTAGTCCCATATGCAAACACTAGACAAAACTCAACCTAGCACTCTTTCCCCCTAGTGCCTCGCAAGGCCCCACGGGAACCCTCCCCGACGACCCCGCTATGGTGAGATATGAAGTCACGGATAATAGTTTTTTGAAACATGAAGCTTTTAAATCTAATGGGAAGAATCATAATTGAATTTTTTTGAAATAAAACTTACTTAGCTATATTGAAATTCATGAATGTATCAGAGTTTGAGCATTGTGGAAGATTTCGAAAAAGAAACACCATAATACTAAATAAGAGTTTAAGTTAACAAAGGAGATGTTTTTTGAGTTTCAAAACTAACTTTATAAAGATAAGAGTTGAAGCATTTTGGAAGAAAGAAACAACATCCTTTTAGCAATGTTTCACTTGTTGGAAGAGCGTTTAGCATACACGTTTATATTGAAATAAATCAGAGTTTGTTACTATAAAAATGATATGCGTGTTAGAACAACCAATATAAATTATACCAAGCAAGTCTACCACTTGTTTTTAAGAAAAAAATTGAGATTTAAGACTTGATATAAGCATGAAAGTGCAAGGTAAAAGTTATATGGTGATGATGAGGAAGATTTGTAGAAATACATGAAACATCTGATTGTAATCAAGAATAATCCATAAAAAGATATATGAGTTTAATTTCAAAAAGAAGATGTTTATGTAAATCATGTTTCAATGAAAATCTTTTATGGTTGACAAAATAACCAAGCATGAAATAATATTATCACAAAGAGATTACTACAATGTTATTTCAATTCACAATTTCAAATAATACCAAACATTATAGAAAACATGCTAGGTTATCTAGTGCATTTCATAAGTAAAGAGTAATATAGAATTAGCATTAGGATCCAATACTCATGAGAAGAAGTGTTATGGAAGATAATGATGTGTATATAAGTGTATTTTTGAGTAGTGTAAGCAAATGTTTTAATCAAAAATACAAGAAATATGTAAAGCAATAGCACAATAAAACACAAATAAGATTACTTCCACACACTTTATGCATAATAAAAAGTACAACTACCAAGGTGCTCTGCACACACAATGCTCCTTAAGACTTATCAGGGTGCAAAGTAGTGCTTGGGGGATCACATATTTTATTTTGAATTTTGAGGCTAGTGATCCGGTGTACTTAAGAGTAAGTGGTTTTTCTTATTTTTGAAAGAAATATATGATTTGTACAAGACACTTTACTATTCTTTCCAAGGTGCTCAACCTCACAATGCTTATTAAGACTTATCAGGAGGTTCAAGTAGTGCTTGGTGGAGTTATCTTTGTCATTTATTTTATAATTTTGTTTTGTACAAAGTTCTCCGAATACACTTGTTTTGAAAATCAATAGAATTTATGAAAAACATAACCACTTTTCTTAATTTTTAAGAGTGCAAAATAAGGAGTGTAGGTAAGATACTTGTGCAATTTTAATCCATTATACTAATACAAAACATACACAAATATTCTTAGATTAAACACATATGTAGACAATGCTAAAAAGGGTGAGTGAATAAATATCATTATCAAATATAAAACATTTACTCATACTTAGAGGCATGCTAAGCTTAGTTCTACACAACCTTTTAAAATAAAATTGATGCACATGTTAATAGATATATCAAAGCATGATGAAAACAATGTTCAAAGTAATTTGAAAGAATAAATTGTAACATTATAGAAGTTCTAAATAATAGATTAAATCATGCTTTATTTTCAGAAAAATCCATACAGTTTTTGATAGTTTTTTTTAAAGTTGTATATTTTTGTATTTGATTTTTGTAAGCAAAATAGAATTTAAGCAAATGACAAAAAAAACAAAACATAATTTTTGTATTTTGGCTTTTATATTTTTGTATTTTGATTTTTCAAAAATAAAATATAATCATAAGTGCAAAACTAAATAGTACATATAGATTAATATATTTTTAGAAATTTTTCAAAATTTTAAAATCACAGAAAAGTGAATATGGACGCTAGCGCCTGCGGTAGTGCTAGCGCGGGAAATAGTGAATGATTTTTTATGTTTTTAAATTTTTTGATTGGTGATCTTGATTAGGTGTCCCAATAGTAGTTTCATGCTGAAATGTCAGAATTTTAGGAGATGTTTAGATAGTGCAAATTGCATGAAACACTAGCAATTTTGTATATGACTTTATCAAAATAATTTTGCATGAGATATAAGATAGATCATCATGATGTATGTGAATTTTACTTCTTCTAGACTTATGAAAATATGATTTGGTGATGAGCATGTTTGATTTGTAGGTCTAGAGAAATGATGATCTAGTAATCATGTTAAAGACAAAAGATCACATAAATAACATTTTGGAATTTATAATAGAATTGCATTTAGTAGTTGAGTTCATTGATCTTTGGTTTTCCATGATAATGTATAATTTTAAGATATATTTTCTAATGATTAATCCATAAACAATGTGTTTGATGGAATTTTAGTATTCTATTATGATTTTAAATCACATAGTTATCATGAAATTTGAATAACATTGAAAATATTATACCAAGCATAAGCATAGACCAAAAAGTGATGCTAGGATGAAGAGTTTGAATGCAGTGTTATACAAAGGACTAATCATGCATTTTGTGAAGAATATTTTTGTTTTCGATTTTTTTTGATACTTTTCTTTAATATAAGGGCTATCATATTCAACACACACGATAGATAATAATAAACACATTGTGCATTTTAATTTATAGCCTAAGCCCTTTATTAAACCATTTAAATCCACTTTCTAAAATAATTTCATTAGTCTTGATAATAATTTCAATATTCAATTAATAATGATAATTCAAGACATTTAAAAGGTAATGGAAAAAACAATAAAAAGGATAAGTAGATCACTTAGAAAAATGATATGACTTTTATTCAATTTGATTCATTTATCAAGATATATAAAGTGATCATATCATGATGGTTTAAAAGAAAATAAACAAAAAGAAGTTTAAGCAAATCATGAAGTAGAATAATGATATTTTATTTTTAGTTGGTTTCCACTTCATGCAAATGATGGGATACTAATGAATGAGAGATTTAGGTATCCAAAGAGGACCGGTAGTGACGGTTCCTTTGGGTACCCAAATACATCGTATTTTCTTTTGGGGAGATATGATTGAATGGGCCCTTTTGATTTGAGTTTGTGTTTCATCTTTAACTTTTGGCCGCCATTCAAACATTGGTTTAATATTATTCTTATTTATCAAATTTCCATGATGATTTTGCAAAACATTCTTTATAGGAAATTTGTTTATCTTTAAGTTTATGTTGGGAGAGTGGTTATTTTGTAAATGATAATGATTTGGAATTTTATTTTCAAGCATTTGATATTTTTTATTTCCTTTGTTGGGCTTAGACATATTATGAAAATTCATATTTAACTTGCTTTTGGATATATCTTGGTATTGTGAATGAGTGTTTTTCTTTATGATTTCCTTGAGCAAGTTGATTTTAGCATTTAATTCATCATTCTTAGTTTGTAAATTGTGTCTGGCTTTATTGTAAGCGATTGTGCTATTTTTAAGAGTGGTAGCAATTGATTCAATATGTTTTTCATATTCATCCCTATATTCATCAAATGTTTCGTCCATCTCTTTAATTTCAATCTCGTAGTTTTTACATTAGCACAATCATTCTTTGACGATGAATTTTCTAAACATAATTTTTCATTATGTTCTTTCACACAAATAATTTCTTTTTCAAGTTCTTTGACTTTTTCTATATTATTATTAGAATCAAAACAAGATTTTGTATTTTCAAGTAAAAAACAAGATGATGAAGACACATCACAATTTGATTCATTAGCCTTTAGCCTCTAATTTTCTAAACGTAAATTTTTATTAGCAATTTTCAATTTTTTGATCTTTCGTTTAGCTATTTTTAATATGTTGAAACTAGAGATAGAGGTTGTTACACAAGACGAAGATTTAGTCTTTCTTACAGCGCTTTTGGAGGAGGCAAAATATGAGCATGAAGTTCCTTCGTCATCTTTTAGTCCTTCCTCGATCACAGATGAGTTTTCATCTTCTTTTGATGTATTGTTCTCTTTCTCTATTTCAATATTCTCCATGGCTTTGCTCCGAGAGAGATCTTCTTGAATGATAATGGATGCTTGTACGTTCTTTTCCTCCTGTGTTTGTTCCACACCTGCGAGAGGAAGATCATACATTTCTTCAAGAAAGTGCCATATTTTGTATGCACTAGAAAAGCAATATATGAATTTGAAAATTTCATTAGATAGTGCACAAAATAGATAGTGTTTGGCTTTGGCATTTAGCTGACGTTCTTTTTTATTTGATTCATTCTCTGGTCTAACTTTTGCTATATCCCATGCATTGATATCTAAGCTTTTAATAAATTTTTCCATTAATAATTTCCAACCTTTATAATTTTTCCCTTCGAATAAATGTGGTTTACGAGATTTTTCTTCTTCATAAAGATTTACCCCACTAGTAGAAGCGAGATCATGAGACGCCATTATTCCCGGTTGTTAAGCCGATTTGGAATAACCTATCTCTGATACCACTTGTGGATCGGTCGACGCCCTTAGAGGGGGGGGGGGGGGGGTGAATAAGGGTTTTCAAAAACTTAAGATTATATTTAGACAACTTTGAAATATTGCAAGATTAATACAATAAGAAATCAAGTAAAACAATAATGAAGAGACATGCTTTATTAATATCAAATAATGTTTTACAAAACTTGATTTCTATGACGCTGGAAATCGGAGGCGACTAATAAAAATCCTTTTTCGTTTTCTGTACCGAATCGTATCCCCACGAACCGGTTGGCTTTAGCTGATCTCTCCCCAGATACGGCCTCAAGCCGCTCTAGCCAATCTATCCCCAGAAAGGCCTTGAGCACCCCCTAGACCTAGCCTCGATCTAGTCGCCAACACGAGGCAAATTTCAGCCCTAAGTCTACCCCAGACCTAGTCGCCAACACGAGGCGATTTCACTACCGATTATAGAAAAGATGTGAAATAAAAAGACAATAATATAAAAACTCCCTCTATGTAAATCTCTTGGAGAAGTAGACGAAGACGCAGAGAGTGATCGTAGTCGATGTGGCCTTTCGTCACGAAGATGAAGCGTGTTGAAATCTTCTCCACGGATCTCCTTATGGCTTTATGGATTTGTGGGAGTATCTCTCCGAACTCCCCTCTCTATGATGTGGCACGAG
This sequence comes from Dactylorhiza incarnata, assembly GCA_033032865.1. Taxonomy (NCBI): domain Eukaryota; kingdom Viridiplantae; phylum Streptophyta; class Magnoliopsida; order Asparagales; family Orchidaceae; genus Dactylorhiza; species Dactylorhiza incarnata. The sequence continues at coordinate 3,220,667 of JAWHQI010000269.1, forward strand.
GCCCTGGAATTTGGGATCTCTAGAGGATAATAAACACGGAGCCAAAGTGTCCATTTTATAGCCTCAGCGCTACCGCCGGCGCTAGCGCTACCGCCGGTGCTAGCCCGGATTAAGTAATGTTTTGCGCTGCAGGATCATCAATCCATGGCAACATTTTGCTCTATGCCTCTTATGAGCCACGCTAACGCCAGCGCTAGTAGCTACCGCCGGCGCTATCCCTGATTAAGTAACATTTTGCGCGGCAGGATCTTCAATCCGTGGCAACAATTTGCCCTTACCAACTGTGCTCCTCGCTATCGCCTGCGCTATCGGATATCGCCTGGCGCTATCTCCTTCAATAAGTTCTCCCGGCAATTGCGCTTCAAGCCAATATTTCATCGAACAAGATTTCGTCGAACGCTGCTAAGATTTCGTCGAGCAAAGTTTCGTCGAACGCCATGATGAGAATTTCGTCGAGCGCCGCTAACAGTTCGTCGAACGGCAGCTAGCACCTGCGTTAGTACTACCGCCAGCGCTAGTAGATGTTTTGGATTTGTTGGCTCAACTTTGGGGGCAACCATCTTAAGTAATCCTTGAGTCATGTGAACTTTGTTATCGTGCACACTTAAACACACAAGATCAAGTACACATAGGATTTGTTATTCTCAAACCTAGGAGATGCGGAAGACCATGTTCCAACAGAAACTTGGAGGTGTATGTTGATGACCTCATGGTAAAGAGTCGGGACCTCAAGTCTCACCTCCAATACCTCGAAGAGACTTTTAGGACCTTGCGGAAGTACAAGATGAAACTCAACCCCCTGAAGTGTGTCTTCGGGGCTAGCAGGGGAAAATTCCTAGGCCACATGCTCACCCCTATAGGGGTGGAGCCTAACCCCGATAAGGTTAAAGCAATCTTGGAGTTGGGGTCGCCAAGAAATGCAAAGGAGGTTCAACGCCTAACAGGAAAATTGGCCGGGCTCAGCAGGTTCCTCTCCAAGGCGGGTGAGAAGTGTGAACCTTTCTACAAAGTGTTATGGGGAAACAAGAAGTTCGAATAGACCTTAGAATGTGTGGAAGCTTTCCAAGCTTTGAAAGGGCAACTCACCCAGACCCCTCTACTCCAGGGGCCAAGGCAAGGGGAGGACCTATCCCTATACTTAGGGGTAGGAACGGAGGCAGTCAGTTCGGTGTTCGTCCATGAAGAAGGAGAAGGCAGTTCCCCATCTACTACGCCAGCCGAGTACTGAGGAAGGAGGAGCTCCGATACCCAATTTTGGAAAAGTTGGCTTTTGCCTTGGTGCTATCGGCCCGGAAGCTCGGGCCATACTTCCAAGCGCACTCAATCAAAGTGGTGACCGACCACCCACTTCGCAAAGTTATGGAGGGGGTGGAGCATTTGGGGAGGCTATCCAAATGGTCCGTGGAACTAAGCGAGTTTGATATCACGTTTGTGCCTAGGACGTCAATCAAGGCTCAAGCGGTGGCGGACATCATGGTGAATTACACAACTGAAGTAGGGGAACATAAATCACCTCCCTCGGTTGCCTGGAAGATGCTAGTGGATGGCGCGTCAGGGAAGCACTCCTATGGAGGAGGAATCGTCCTAATCAGCCCCCAAGGAACAAAGATCGAGCAGGTCCTGAGCATCCATTTCCCTATTACCAACAACCAAGCCGAGTACGAGACAGTGATAGTGGGCCTACGACTGGATAGGGAGCTAGGAGTGCAGGATGTGGAGGTCTCAACGGACTCCATGGTGGTGGCGTGCCAAATCAGGGGAGAATTTGAAGCAAGGGAGCCGACCCTCCAACGCTACCTAGAGAAGGTGAAGGGGCCATCGGCCAATTTCGCACTTTTTCCATCACACATGTATCGAGGGAGGAGAGCACCCCGGCAGACCTACTAGCCAAGTTCAGTCCCCGGGCAGGGGGAACAGTGTCGGAACTCTTCCGACCTTCCATTGAAGAAGGCGAGCTGATGGAGGTGGATCAGCGAGCATTGTGGATGGATCCCTTCGTCACCTTCCTAACATCGGGAAAGTTCCCCGAAGGAGACATTGACAAACGGTGGTTCAGGTACAAATCTGCATATTACTCCTTCCATGCAAGGTTGCTATACCGAAAAACACTCTCGGGGCTCCTGACATGTTGCGTGTCTGAGGAGGAGGTCCCGAGGGTCCTGGAAGAAATCCACTCGGGGGAGTGCGGCAGTCACTCCGGGAGCCGGACTTTGGAGGGGAGAGTGCTGAGGCAAGGTCACTTCTGGCCTACCCTCAGCAAAGATGCAGCAGAATTCGCGAGGAAGTGTTCAAAGTGCCAGCTCTATGCTCCACTCCAACTCCTCCCAGCCCAAAGGCCCGGACCATCACAGCTCTGTGGCCCTTCGCTATATGGGGATTGGATTTGGTGGGACCCTTCCCCCAGGCAAGCAGCCAAAGGAAGTTCCTACTGGTGATGATAGATTACTTTTCGAAATGGGTCGCGGTGAAGGCGCTGGACAAGGTAACATCCCAGGTAGTGAGAAATATCGTTTGGGGTGAAATATTTTGCAGGCATGGGCTCCCCCTAGCTATCGTGACAGATAACGGACACCAGTTCGACAGCGAGGAGTTCGTTAGCTTTTGCACCCAACTCGTTATAGACCTCAGGTTCGTGTTGGTCCATCACCCAAGGAGCAATGGCCAGGTGGAGGCGGCGAACAAGATAATCGTCAATCTACTAAAGAAGAAGGTAGAGAATCTCAGAGGCAATTGGGTGGAGCAGCTACCTTCGGTCATATGGGCTTTGAGAACTACTCCAAACACGGCCACTGGGGAGACCCCCTCCAAACTATCACACGGGTCCGAGGCCGTTCTCCCGATAGAGTTCGAAGTCAAAAACCTCAGGGTGATCACCGCGGGCGAAAGGGATGGAGAATGGTTAATAGAGAATGATGCAGAGCAAAGGTTGTCCCTGGACCTGGTAAAAGAGCTCCGAGACCTCGCTACTATCCAACAGGAGGAAGTCAAGAGGCGGATGGCCAGATATTTCGACCAGCACATCAGGATAAAGCACTTCGAAAAGGGAGATTTAGTACTAAAGAAGGTTGACGCGGCCGGAAGAGGAGCCGCGGTGGGAAAGCTAGAGCCCAAGTGGGAGGTGGCTTACATTGTAAGTGAAGTGCTCAAGTCAGGAGGGTACCGCCTCCAGGATGTGGAAGGTGTACCTCTCGGCCGAGCAAGGAGTGGGGATGATTTGAAGAGATTCTATCCTTAGCAATTTTTGTAACTGACTTTTGAATACTTACTACTCAATACATGTATTTTGGAATAACTCTCTAGCAGGTCTCAAGTGGTTTGGTGCTGGAATGCCCCAGATCGATTCTGCTGCTGGGCTCTCATAGACGGTGGGTTAGGTTGATCTCTGGAGAGGCTGGCAATTTTCAAGTGGTTTGGTGCTGGAATGCCCCAGATCGATTCCGCTGCCGGGCTCTCATAGACGGTGGGTCAGGTTGATCTCTGGAGAGGCTAGCAATGTTTCAAGTGGTTTGGTGCTGGAATGCCCCAGATCGATTCCGCTGCAGGGCTCTCATAGACGGTGGGTCAGGTTGATCTTTGGAGAGGCTGTCAATGTTTCATGTGTTTTGTGCTCGAATGCCCCAGATCGATTCCACTGCCGGGCTCTCATAGACTGTGGGTCAGGTTGATCTCTGGAGAGGCTGGCAATGTTTCAAGTGGTTTGGTGCTGGAATGCCCCAGATCAATTCCGCTGTTGGGATCTCAGAGACGGTGGGTCAGGTTGATCTCTGGAGAGGCTGGCAATGTTTCAAGTGGTTTGGTGGTGGAATGCCCCAGATCGATTCTGCTTTCGGGCTCTCATAGACGGTGGGTCAGGTTGATCTCTGGAAAGGCTGGCAATGTTTCAAGTGGTTTGGTGCTAGAATGCCCCAGATCGATTCCGCTGCCAGGCTCTCATAGACGGTGGGTCAGGTTGATCTCTGGAGAGGCTGGCAATGTTTTTAGTGGTTTGGTGCTGGAATGCCCCAGATCGATTCCGCTGCCGGACTCTCATAGACGGTGGGTCAGGTTGATCTCTGGAGAGGCTGGCAATGTTTCAAGTTGTTTGGTGCTGGAATGCCCCAGATCGATTCCGCTGCAGGGCTCTCATAGACCGTGGGTCAGGTTGATCTCTGGAGAGGCTAGCAATGTTTCAAGTGGTTTGGTGCTGGAATGCCCCAGATCGATTCTGCTGTCGGGCCCTCACAGACGGTGGGTCGGGTTGATCTCTGGAGAGGCTGGCAATGTTTCATGTGGTTTGGTGCTGGAATGCCCCAGATCGATTCTGTTGTCGGGCTTTCATAGACGGTGGGTCAGGTGGATCTCTGGAGAGGCTGGCAATGTTTCAAGTGGTTTGGTGCTGGAATGCCCCAGATTGATTCCGCTGTCGGGCTCTCATAGACGGTGGGTCAGGTTGATCTCTGGAGAGGCTGGCAAGTTTTCAAGTGGCTTGGTGATGGAATGCCCCGGATTGATTCCGCTGCTGGGCTCTCCTAGACGGTAGGTCAGGTTGATCTCTAGGGAGTCAGGCAAATCGGTTACTCATGGTAAGAGATTTGGCTCGCAAGCAACTTCAAGGCCCGGGCGAGGCGAGACCGGGGGCCCGTTCGCATGGGAGAATAGATCGCGGCAGAGCGACTGAGCTTGCTGTTTGCAAATTTCTTGTAAATTTTGGTGGTGCGCGTAAAAGCGGCGAACCAGAAAGGGCCCGTCGTCGCGGAGGCCCATAGGTAGCGATAAAAGCTTGCAAAAAGCGAGCGCGAGCGAGGCAGGGTAATGCAGGCCCCACTCTCAAGGTTCCCCAACAGGGTACTTCCCAAGCAAGGATACAACAACGGGAGAATTGTTAATTAAGGAGACGCGAACGCGAGCATAAGATGGAAGCTTTAAGGGCGCGAGCGTAAGAAAATCAGAAGCGTACGAGCACGAATGAAAGGGCACATGCGAATAAGAAATAAGACAAGGACATTGGAAAGGCAAAATGTTTCTTTTTCATTCTTCAAAAGCGGGTTACATTCCAACGGCGAGCTCGTCGGCAAAAAGAAAATTTTTACATTATAAATAGTAAAAATATTGAGGTGGCCCGCCGGGTAGTTCTTCAATCACTCCCGCGATCTTCCACCTCAGAGATTGGCGCGAACAGGTCTGGGACGACGTCTTCCACAGTGAACTCCATGGCGTCGGGAACGATCATATCCGCCCCTTTAAGGGTATCGAGGACGAGTTCCGCGATCTCCATCGACCTTTTGCGATCGGCTTCCTTTTCCTCTCGCGACTGACCGCGAGCTCCAGCTCGCGGAGGAAGGGGGGAAGCACCGGCAGGGTCAGATCGCGAACCTGGGCCTTGAGGCATTTATTCTCCGTTTCCAAGTCGGCGATCCTCGCGTGAAGTTAACTAACGGACTCGGCATCCTGCAAAAGGCAGGTTAGCAAAGGCAAAGCGAAGCGAGACAGAAAAAGACTTTTTACAAAGCATTGCTTACTAGTCCGCCTTGAAGGCTGGCGAGGAGGCCTTCAGACAATGCCTCCATCCCTTTTAGCTCCGCGACCTCATCTGCGGACTTCTGGAGCTCAACGTTGAGCTCTCTGATCTCCCTGTCCGGGGTGAAGTGCCGGCGGCCCACCATGTGGGTAAGCTCCATCGCTCGGAACTGGGCTCGCATGGCTTCATATACGAACCCCTTCTACGTAAAGGCCCGAAAATGGGAGGCGTCCTCGCGACCGTAGAGCCAGAAGGCGAGGGCGAACGCCTCACCCCCGACCTTGTCGTTCGCCACCCAGGAAGGGAGGAGAGAGGATCAGATGATCTAGTTCTGCTCGGGATCCCACGCGAGCACCGCCTCGCCAACTACATCTGCATGCTTCGCGCCGAGCCCAAAATTCTTGTGGCTCGTCGGCTTGGGTTTGCCGGTCGCCTCCCCTGGCTCGCCACTCACACCGACGAGCTCATGATTTGTTGTAGGAGAAAGGGGGAGGTCTGGTTCAGAGAGATCCACGACCTCCTTCGCCTTGGTTGCGGAGGGAGATTTCTTGGTCTTCTTCGCCATCCCCTGTAAGGCGGGACGGCGTGGAGGAAGGGACCGTTTCTTTCCCGACGGCTCGGGATGTCGTGGAAGGCCTCGGCGGCCACGCTCGCGAGCGGGCCAGAGATGAGGGAGGAAGGAGGCGTGCGCGGGGGGTTGAGTGGAAGTTCACGCTCTCCTGCAAAGATAACTAAGAGCGTTAGCTAATCGAAGGAAAGGGAAGTGAGGAGATTTGCAAGCTCGAGTCAGACCTTCTCCTTGGGGGACAGGGGCAGGAGGTCCACCCGCTCGAGGAGGAAGGAGACCTCAAAGTTCTTCCCCTTAAGGTATTGGTACAGGTTTGCGTCATAACCCCCTAGCGATGCGGGAGGGCGGTAAGCGGCCTCGTCTCGCTGGGTTGGGGTGTAGGAGATATTGCCGAAGGGGCCCTTCACCAGGACGTATTTCTGCGTCCAGTTGTGGGACTTGTTCACCGTCTCACAGATGGTGACATGCTGGCTTGCAAAATGAGTCGTCCCATATTTGTACGCTTGAAAAGTTATACCTTGCGGAAGACGAGCATGCTGAACTCGATTTTCTCTGCCCGAAGGTAACTGGCGAACGCGACCACCACGGCGATCGCGTTTGGCATCAGCTGGCTCGGTAGAACGCCAAAGTATTTGAGCACCTAAAAAAATCGACAGGGGTTAGAGCGTCATTCGCGAAGCGAGTCAGGAATACAAGGGTCAAAGAACAAACATACTTGGCGCACTTCCGGCCAAAGGGGGAGCTGCAGCCCATTCTCGAAGTGACCGATGGGGATGGCGAGCTCGTCAGGATGCGGGTCGCTGATGGTGTCTCGCTTAGTAGGGCAGCGAGCCACGAAACTAGAATGGATGTACTGGTCAACATTTGCTTGATATTCCTCCTTTGTGAGGTTGGTGCAGAAGAAAGTCCCTCAAGGAAGGCTCCAGAGCACTTGGCCCGCCCCTCCGCCTCCATATCTGCGACCATGGTGTTTGGAAGCTGCGAATCACAAAAGTGGCGAGAGCGAGCTAGAGTTGTGAGAGAGTTAGAAGGAGAGGAACGAGAAGGGAGAATAGTAAATGCGGTGGTTGAAAAGTAAAGCGACCGACTATTTATAGAAATAAAAAAGGGCGGGAAGAAGTCGAAGTGCCGGAGTCTGCGGATAGAGAATTCGTGCGGTACTCTTTCGCCTCCAGGGGTCCCATTCGCTCCCAGCGAGTCAACACCTTGCCGAGCTTTCTCCCGTTAATCGTCGACGAGCTAGCACTAGATAATGAAAAGAAGCAAAACGCGAGGGCAGGGCGCGAGTGCGAGTAATAGCAGCATAAAAGTAACCAAAGAATGAGCGAGCCAGACATAACAAAAGAAATGGTAATAAAAATGGAAAATAATGGCTCGCAAGCGAGTCAAAATATCATTATTACAGACTTTAAATTGTTCGCGACCCCTCCCTACGAAGGGGAGAGGGAAGAAAAATAATTGAATGCAAAGTGCAAAGCAAGGGTTCTTAATATCGCAGCCATTTTCAGCGACCGCGACCCCATACACCAGAGCGAGGGGGGACTCGCGGGTAGTGATACTCGCAAAGCGACTGGCTCGTTTGGTTCGTCAGCCGCATATAATCTTCAATCTGAGCAATGTACACACCGGGGGAGGTCGCGTCGCCATGATCGGTCGGCCGCACCTCGGCAAGGATGCGCGTGTTCACATCCTCCATCGCGGCAAACCTTTCCTCATTTGCGAGCTGGTCCAACCTATTCTGTACATGTAGATCCCACAGCAGGGAGGTATGCTTCTGGAATATCTTAGTGACCCGCCTCTTCATCTGCGCTGGATCAATGGGTCCCCCAGAAAATCTGCGACCTGACTCGGCGAAGGGGGTGGAGACATCTCCAACGCTCCAGATTCCGACTCGGTGAGCGGGGTCACAGAATCAACTGTGAAGTAGAAATCAGCAAGAAGGTGCAAAGTGATACCCTATAGCGACGGTCTAACCTAGTGGAGAAATTTGAGTACTGGGATGCTGGCGAGAGGTGCCTGGCTGGCCTCGGAATGCCTCAACGAAGGCAGGGGTAAATGCCTTACCCAGACCTGGAGCGAGCGCGGGTTTAGGAGCAAGCCCAGGCTTGGCAATCAACGTCCTTCCCGGGCTACTTTGTCCCAGAATGACAAATCCAGGAGTGATGATGGTCTGATTCGGTGGGGTAGGCGGGGTCTGCGGGAGGAGGAACTCGCTCTTCCAGGTCTGCGAGAGGGGATACTGCACAAGGAGTAGGTGTGATTTGGCGAGTTAGGAGATAGGAATGAAGACAAGGTGAATCACTCACCTCGTTGCGAAGGCGAGTCCCGCAGGCCGACGACCCTCGCATCTACGAGAAGAATATCAGCCCCGCCTGTGGAAGGGATGTGGGCCTCTGTGATTGTTCTCCCCAAGGTATTCTCACCCGGGGAAGCAGTCTGTGAGTGGGATAAGTAAGGTCGAAAGAAGAAGACATTAAACCAGCGAACTTGACGGTAGTACCTGCGAGGCGAGCCCATCATGGGATGAGTGCGGCGAAAGAGAGGACCCACCCTCGCCGGTCGGGCGCCGAATGGCCTTTGCCATTTTGATGGAAGGTGGAGGCGGAGAGCGCCGCGGAGAAGCCCAGGAGGCGATGGCGGCAGCTTTCCCCTTCTGGGCCGCTTGCGAGGCCTTCAGGCAAGTCAACATTTTGTCTTTTTTAGACATCGCGTTGGGGCTCGCGGCGAGTAAGAAGAGGGAGAGAAGAGTAAAAAAGTTTGAATGTCGGCCGGGAAGGGTGCTATTTATAGTTGTGGGCATGGGGCCCACCGAAAGATTCTCGCCACTTCACCAAGGGATCGGCGAATACCAGGGGTTGGACGGTTCTTCGTGAGCCTAAAATGCCTCGCGAATAGCGGGGATTGTGTACAACCCCGATATTCGCGTAGAGGTGAACGAAGACTAAGGAATAACCAACAAACAAAAGTAATGTGGAAAGCGAACCAGAATCCCAATGGTTGCTCACAAGAAGGCGAGCTATCCACCCACCGACCGCTGGCGAGGGAGAAGGGCGAGCCAGGTTCCCGCGGTCTGCTTACAGTGATGTTCTAGGAAAACTAGATCCTTTCCAAGTTCTGATGTTCGACGAACTTGCTTCTCAGTTCGACGAACGTCGCGCTTCAGATTGGCGAGCCCGCATGAAGGCGGGCGAGCCGAGCGCTCGCCGACCGATCGTGAGGAAGGTGGGCGAGGCAGATCCACGCGGTCTGCTCCTGAGTTCGATGAAGGCTGCTCTGATTTCGATGAATTACGTTCTCCGTTCGACGAATTTGCTTCTCAGTCCGACGAACGTCGTGCGTTGGTCCCGACGAGCGTCTCTCAGCGGCTATCTCTTTCTCGTCCCAGTGGACCCGCTGGGACAAGCAATTGTCTCAGCGGTCCTCGACCCTTTCTCAGCGGGAGAACTCACAGGGGGAAGCGCAAGACCCGACATCAGTGGATATCATCGATGGGAGTGCGAGCGGGGTCTTCACAGGACGCTCGCCCAAAAGGGGTCTCAGATCCGACAGGCAGAGGAGGTAGCAAAGAAGGCGAACCAGAGCTTCAAGGGTCACATGCGGGAAGGCGCGCGAGTCGTGTCCCTGCGAGCCCAAGACTCAAGGCCCACTTGTAAGAAGGCGAGCGAGCCAGGTACTCACTGGCTGCTCGCAAGAAGGCAAATGAGTCAGATTTCTTTCAAGTCCTAGGGTTCGACGAGATCCATCTTGCGTTCGACGAACGCTGAGCATCTGTTGAGATCGACGAATTCAGTTCAACATTCGACGAACTCAGTTCAGCGTTCGACGAAATCAGTTCTCCGTTCGACAAAATCATTTCTCTGTTCGACGAATGGATCTCTCCGTTCGACGAACTGGCTCCTCAGCTTGGCAAACTCCATCGACCAGCCAGTTCAGCAGGTTTACACAGGTCCGAGGAAAGCTCGCCGAAAGTCATGCGAGACAAGGCCTTCACAGAATGCTCTCTTATAAGGAATTTCGCGAACCCCGCCCGCGAGTAGACTCGCGGATGTTCTTGCGAGTGGGGCTCTCATAAATCACTCGACCATAGACTAAAGTGGTGGAGTTACTCTTCTGCCCCTGGTGGTCTGCAGGTATCCCCTCCAAACAGCAGAGTTTGGCTGTTAGCATGCCAAATTGGGGTGCGCTTAGTAGAAACCAGAAAGCGGAATTCCGCTATTGACAGACCATAAACAAAAAAACTATAAATAGACCTCAAGGGGCACCTTGGGAGAGGATCAAGATCTCAGTTCTCTGAGCTTCTTCTTCTTTCTTGGTTACTTTGGTTCAACTCTCTAGCTCTCCAAGGTGCCCAAGCCTCGGCTTTGGCTTGGGAGGGGAAGCGCTCAACGATCTTTTGGGTTTGTGGTGGGACCTCCTCGCTGTGACTAAGGTCTTAGTCTATTTACAAGTCTCCAGTCTGCTCCTTTCAAGGGACTAGTAAGGGTTAGCTACCCCTCAACTTATTGAGGGCCCGAGCTTCACAAGAGACCGAGAAATCGGTTTCAACATATTTGATCTTGTGTGCTTAAGTGTGCAGGAAACAAGTCTATATGACTCAAGGATAACATAAGAAGGTTGCCCCAAAAATTGATCCCATAACTCCAACATTCCCACTAGCGCCGGCGGTAGCACCTAGCGCAGACCCTAACGATGATTATCAAAATTCGGGGAGCATTTTAGAAGGTACTAGCGCCAAGCGATAGCGGATAGCGCAGGTGGTAGCGCAGAGCACAAGTGGCAAGGTGGCAAAGTTTCCCTGGAATGAAGGATAGGCACACACAGAATAATTCTATAACGGGATAGCGCCGGCGGTAGCGCTAGCGCAGGCGCTAGCGCTCACTCCTATAAAAGGAGGCCTCTTCTCTCATTTTCGACACACAAGTTTGAGAGAGGTTGAGTGTTAGAATTCCAGAGCCTTATTCTGCCGAAAAGAGATCTCCCAGCAAAGTTCCATGAATTTCTGAAGAAGGATTTCTTCATGCTGGATCCTACCGATGATCGCTTCATCAATGCTTATACTACAACGGTCCTTCATCACCATCTTCAGAAGTTTTTCAAGAAGTAGATTTTAATATTATTGTCCTTTTATTTCACATCTTTTATTGTAATTGTTTAGTGAACTTTCCTCGTGTTGGCGATTAGGTCTGGGTAGGACTTAGGGCAGAAATTCGCCTAGTGTTGGCGACTAGATCTAGGTTAGGTCTAGGGGGTGCTAGAGGCCATATCCAGGGAAGGGTTGTCTAGAGCGGCTTGAGGCCGTATCCGGGGAAGGATAGGCTAGGGCCATCGGTTCGTGGGGATGCGAGTCGGGATAGAAAACAAAACGAATTTTATTAGTATTCGCCTTCGATCTCTAGCGTTATAAGAAATAAAGTTTTGTAAACTCTTCTTTCATATTAATGAAATTATATCTCAATTTTATTTGCTTGATTTCTTATCTTAATCTCTTATATTCTCAAGTTTATCAAAATATATTAAAAGGTTATTAAAAAGCCAAATTCACCCCCCCCCCCCCACCCCCTCTAAGGGCGCGTACCGATCCAACAATTGGTATCAGAGATAGGTTCTTATTCCAATCGGCTTAACAACCGGGAATAATGGCATCTCATGATCTCGCTTTTCCAGATGGTCAGGGTATTAGTAGACCACCTCTTTTTACTGGGTTAGATTTTATCTACTAGAAAAATAGGATGATGTGTTTTCTTATGACCATGGATGTAGAGGTTTGGAATATGGTAGAAGTTTGGTACTCTCCTCCTACAATTGTAGTAGGAGATGCTACGATTATAAAACCTAAGGATAAATTGGACGACAACGATAAACTAAAATGCAAAAATAATGCAAAAGCAATGAACGTTCTATATTATTCTTTAAATCGAACTAAATTTAATCGAATTCCTGCATATGTAACTGCTTATGATATTTGGAACCAATTAGAAGTTACTCATGAAGGTACATCGTAGGTAAAAGATACAAAACTATTCCAACTGGAATCGGAATATGAAAAATAAAGGAGCAAAAAGAACGATACAAAGCAAAAGAGAAAAAGAAAGCATTGAAAGCCGCAACTTGGGATGATTCTTCCTCTAAAGAATCAAGTGGATCTGACTCAAGCAGCGAGGAGGAAGCAAACTTATGTTTAATGGCAAAAAGCAACGATGACGACACCAGTGTTCTTAGTGACACTGAGGTAACTCCTCCCACCTTTGAAGAACCTTATGATGATTTTATTCTAACTTGCAAAGCCTATGATAAATGTATAGAAGATAATATTACTTTAAATCGAGAAAATGAATCTATCATAAAAGAAAATCATAAGCTTACAAAAAAATTAATTTCCTTTGAAAAGAGAAAGGTTTCATGTCAAGAGTGTGAGCACTCCCTATGTAAGGCAAAAGAACATGAAGATTCTCTTTCTAAGACCCTCTCAGAAATCAAAACTCTTACAAAAGAAAAGGAGGACTTAGAGAGAAAACTAAAAACCTCTCTCTTACAAATTGAAAATAACAAAATATGCTATGAAAATAAATGTGTCATGCTTGTTAAAGAAAATTCATCTCTTAAAAAATAAACTCATGACCTTAATATGGCCATCAAAAAATTTGGAATTGGTCAAAAATCCCTGGACATGATTTTGGGAAACCAATGTTATGGTTCTGGAAAATTTGGGCTCGGATATCAAAGTGACCACTACCGCCCAACGGTAGCCACTAACGTCGGTGGTAGCCCATATTTTAAAAATTATTCTGTTTTTTCGAAAAATCAAACCTCATCCTGTAAGAGCAGTGTAGATTTTCAGAAAAGGGTCTCAACCCCCTTAATTTCGTGTGCAAACTGTCATAGGTTTGGACACAAGTCTAGCTCTTGCAGGAAATTAAAACAGGGATATTTAAAGCAAATCTGGGTACCTAAGGCATCCACCTATTCTATGGGTGGTACCTCTTGGGTATCCAGATCTTTACTCTCATCTTCTTTCTAGATTTGCAGGAAGGCTAAGGAAAAGGAGGACATGTGGTACTTGGACTCTGGCTGCTCCAAGCACATGACGGGCAACAAAGCAAAGTTCCTTAGCCTAGAATAGAAGAAAGGAGGGATCGTAACCTTTGGAGATAACAGTAAAGGAAGGATCATGGGAGTAGGTACAATAGGTAACAAATCCTTTATTATCTCTAAGGTTCATTATGTAAAAGGATTAAAACATAACTTAATATCTATTAGTCAATTGTGTGATAAAGGATTAGATGTCTTATTTGAGTCATCCACAAATCCTTGCAAAATAGTTAATCCTAGCAAAAAAGATGTTTTACTAACTGCACCTAGAATTCACAACATTTATATAGTTTCCTTTCATGATCTTTCAAAATCATCTATAAAATGTTTTATAACTAAAAATGACGAGTTAGAACTATGGCATAGACGTTTAGGTCACGCTAGCACAAAGCTCATTTTAAAGCTAGCCAAAAAGGAATTGATTAGAGGATTGCCTAAACTGAATGGAAATTTATCTTCATTATGTTCTCCATGTTAAAAAGGAAAATTCACAAAATCCTCTTTTAAACGCAAAAATGAAATTTCTACTACAAAACCTTTGCAATTAATTCATATGGATCTCTTTGGTCCTGTTAGTACCACAAGTCTTGGTGGAAGAATATATACTTTTGTTCTAATAGATGATTTCTCTAGATATTATTGGACTTTATTTCTCTCTTCCAAATCTGATATGTTTTGCAAATTTTCAAAATTATGTACTCATATTAAAAATGAACTAGATTTAGAAATAAAATGCATTCGCTCAGATCATGGAGAAGAATTTGAAAATGAAAATTTTAATTCTTTTTATGAAATGTTAGGTATTATGCATTAGTTCTCCGCTCCACGCACACCTAAACAAAACGGTGTTGTTGAAAGAAAGAATAGGACAATCCAAGAACAAGCACGTACTATGTTATCTGAATATAAATTACCTAAGTTCTTTTGGGCCGATGTCGTAAGCACATCATGTTATGTTATGAATAGAGTCATGCTTCGTCCATTTTTAAATCTCACACCATATGAACTATATTATCAAAAGAAACCGAAAGTATCATACTTTAAAGTATTTGATTGTAAATGTTTTATTCTAAATACAAAAGATGCCTTAGGAAAGTTTGATGAAAAATGTGATGAAGGAATATTTCTTGGTTACTCTTCAACTAGTAAAGCATATAGAATATTTAACAAAAGAACAAGTAAGGTTGAAGAGTCTATTAATGTTAAATTTGATGAATTTATTCCTTGTGTAGAAAGACTTCATACAGGTACAAATGATGAGCCTTTGCTAGACGAAGAGGAACCATCCAAAGAAGAGGAGGAGGAGGCCAAGGAAGATGAATGCGTGTCCCCAAGCATCTTAAACTTCTCAAAAAATCATCGAAAGGAGCTAGTTATTGGGGAACCATCAATTGGGGTAAGAACTCGATCTTCTCTTCATGAAACATTTTCAAATATTTGCTTTGTTTCCGAAATTGAACCTAAAAATATTTCAACCGCTTTAGATGACAAATTTTCGTTTTTGGCTACGAATGAAGAGTTAGATCAATTTGAAAGAAATAAAGTTTGGAACCTAGTAGAACGTCCATCTAATCATCACATTGTTGGTGTAAAATGGATCTTTAAAAATAAATTAGATGGTGATTCTAGGATTACAAGAAATAAAGCTCGCTTAGTCGCTCAAGGCTTTTCTCAAATCGAGGTGGTAGATTTTGAAGAAACTTTTGCACCCGTTGCTCTCTTAGAATCCATAAGAATATTTTTGGCATTTGCGAGTTTTAAACAGTTAAAATTATTTCAAATGGACATTAAAGTGCTTTTTTAAATGGGTTTATAAAAGAGGAAGTATACGTAGAAAAACCCCCTGGTTTTATAAATGAAAATTTTCCAAATCAAGTTTATAAATTAGAAAAAGTGTTTTATGTTTTAAAACAAGCGCCCTGTGCATGGTATAATAGACTTACATCAGTTTGTTAAAGCACGGTTATGTCATGGGAAGTGCTAACAACACACTCTTCATTAAGCATAATAATAATGATTTAATTATTTTACAAATATATGTTGACGATATCATTTTTAGAGCCACTAATGAAGAGTTGTGTAATGAAGTAGTCTTAGTAATGAAAAATGAATTTGAAATGAGACTTGTAGGAGAACTCTCTTATTTCTTGGTTTTCAAATTTCACAACAAAATGATGGTATCTTTATTTGCCAAACAAAATATGTTCTCAATATGCTCAAAAGATTTGGATTTGAAAATCTTAAAAAGGCTTCTACACCCATGAGTGCTTCTTTAAAATTAGGAAAAGATGAATCTGGAATTTCTATTGATCAAACTTTATATAGAGGTATGATTGGATCTCTTCTTTACTTAAGTTCATCTAGACCAGATATAATGTTTGTCGTATGTTTATGTGCTCGCTTTCAAGCCAATCCAAAAGAATCTCCTTTAAAAGTGGTAAAACATATTTTTCGTCATCTATCAGGGTCATCTAAATTAGGATTATGGTACCCACACAATGATTCATTTAGACTTCACGGCTATTCTGATTCGGATTACGCCGGATGTTCACTAGATCGAAAAAGCACTAGCGGTACTGGTCACTTTTCAGGACCCTCATTAGTTACTCGGTCTAGTAGGAAATAATCTTCGGTTGCACTATCCGCCACGGAGGCCGAATACATCGCCCTTGGGAGTTATTGTGCACAAGCTTTATGGATGAGCCAAACTCTAGAGGATTTTGGTTTCCAACTCAAAAACATTGATCTCAAATGTGACAACAAAAGTGTCATAGATATTACAAAGACTCCTGTACACCACTCTAGATCCAAACAAATAGATGTTCATTATCATTTCATTAGGGATCATATTAAGAAAGAGCATGTAAAAGTAAGTTTCATTGGTACAGTCTCGCAACTAGCTGACATATTCACTAAACCTCTCCCTGATGCAAGATTTCGATTATTACGACTTGAATTAGGTGTCCTAGATCTTTCGGGTTAAAGCACATTCTTAAACGCAATGGTTTTATGCAATTTTCACATATCTAAACATCTTCAAATCTTCTGGAATTTTTGCATAAAACTAAACTTTGGACACTTAACCAATAACAAAAATTAAATTATTCAAAATCATAAAATTTAGTGTATTATTTCCCGCGCTGGCGCTAGCACAGGCGCTAGCGCACCTGTCTGTTTTTCTATATTTTTAATAATTTCAAAAATCCCTAAAAATATGCTCTATTATATGTACTACTTACTTTGCATTTGTGCCTTTAAATACTTTTTGAAAAATCAAATACAAAAATATAAAACAGATAAATTATCAAAAATATCTTTTGAACTTAACTTTTCTATTTACATGTATCTTGCGAAAGAGAGATTTGGGCTATCATCCCATCACATCTCCTAGTTCAGGGCGAACCCCTCACATGGTAGACATCGGGAAGTCCAAGATCAATTATAAGAATTCAAACTTTAAATCAAAATTATTTTGCAAAAATATCAGAAATACTGTATGGACTTTATTGTGAAAATCAAGCATGATTTAATCCATCATTTAGAACTTCTAGAATGTTACAATTCATTCTTTCAAACTACTTTGAACATTGTTTTTATAATGCTATGATATATCTATTCATTTGTGCATCAAATTGTATTATAAAAGTTGTGTAGAACTAAGCGTAGCATGCCTCTATTTATGAGTAAATGTTTTATGGTTGATAATGATACTAATTCACTCACCTTTTGGCACAGTTTACATGTACCTTTTAATCTAAGAATGCTTGCTTGTGTATTGTAATTGTACAATGAATTAAATTTGCACAAGTATCTTTCCTACACTACTTTTATTTGCACTTGTAAAAATTAAGAAAAGTGGTTCTGCTTTCAAAATTTCATTGCTTTGCAAAAACAAGTGTATTCGGAGAACTTTGTACAAAACAAAATAAATAAAATAAAATGACAAAGATAACTCCACCAAGCACTACTTGAACATCCTGATAAGTCTTAATGAGCATTGTGAGATTGAGCACCCTGGAAAGAATAGTAAAGTGTCTTGTGCAAACCATAAATTTTTTTACACCACTTGTTCTTTTCTATGTGCGTTAAAGGGTGTGGAAGTGAAATTATTTGTGTTTTATTGTGCACTTTACTCTACATTTTTCTTGTTTTTTTTATTTAATCATTTGTTTACTCTATTCAAAAATATACTTTTGTGCACATCATTATCTTCCATAACACTTCTTCTCATGAGTATTGGATCCTAATGCTAAAATTCTATACTCTCTTTACATATAAAATGCATTATGATAACCTATCATGTTTTCTATAATGTTTGGTATGTTTTGAATTTATGAATTCTAATAACATTGCAGTAGTTTCTCTTTGATATCCTTCTTTCATGCTTGGTTAATTTTTTTTATCCATCTTAAAGATTTTAAATGAAAAATGATTTACAAAAACATCTTCCTGTTTTGAACTTTAACTCATATATCTTCTTATGAATCGTCATGTTTACAAAATGATGTTTCTTATATTTTTATAAGTCTTCCGCATCATCACCATATAGTTTTACCTTGCGCTTTCATGCTTATATCAAAGTCTTAAATCTCAAAATTCTTTATTCAACAAAGTGGTAGAGTTGCTTGGTAAATGTTCTATTATTCTTTTTAACTCTGATTTATTTCTCTATAAATATATATGCTAAACACTCTGATCTACTTCTATGAAAATATTTATGCTCAAAACTCTGATTTATTCCTATGAGAATTATTATGATTAATACTCCTTATCATTTCCTTTCCTCTAAAAAGCTCGATCATGTCTTATCTTGAAATCAAAAATCCTTTTTTATGTCTCTTGCTTCCCTTACCCACTTTTGCTAATAACAAAAGGGGGAGAACTAACATGATAAATAAAAATTGTTATCAAAAGGGAAACCTAACATAATTAATTAAACTGATAGCCTACATATAATGGGAGCATTCACATAGGGGGAGCATGTATTTAGGGGGAGCAATTCTAAATACCAAAATCGACAATTATCCTAGGTCATCACTTTCACACACACACACAAGTAGGTTTCATTATGCTTATATATTAATGCTGTGATTTATCATTAATGGATTTGTTATTATCAAAAGGGTGAGTTTGTTGGAACATGGTCTTCCGCATCTCCTAGGTTTGAGAATAACAAATCCTATGTGTATTTGGTCTTGTGTGCTTAAGTGTGCAGGAAACAAGTCCATATGACTCAAGGATAACATAAGAAGGTTGCCCCCAAAATTGATCCCATAACTCCAACATGCCTACTAGCGCCGGTGGTAGCACCTAGCGCAGGCTCTAGCGATGATTAGTGAAATTCCGGGAGCATTTTTAGAAGGCGCTAGCGGATAGCGCAGGTGGTAGCGTGGAGCACAAGAGGCAAGGCAGCAGAGTTTCCATGGAATGAAAGATACGCACACGCAGAATAATTCTATACCGGGATAGCACTGGCGGTAGTGCTAGCGCTCACTCCTATAAAAGGAGGCCTCTTCTCTCTTTTTCGACACACAAGTTTGAGAGAGGTTGAGTGCTAGAATTCTAGAGCCTTATTCTGCCGAAAAGAGATCTCCCACCAAAGTTCCACGAATTTCTGAAGAAGGATTTCTTCACGCCGGATCCGACCGAAGATCGCTTCATCAACGCTTATACTACAGCAGTCCTTCGTCACCATCTTCAGAAGTTCTTCAAGAGGAAGATTCTAATATTATTGTCCTTTAATTTCACATCTTTTCTTGTAATCGTTTAGTGAACTCGCTTTGTGTTGGCGACTAGGTCTGGTTACGACTTAAGGCAGAAATACGCCTTGTGTTGGCGACTAGATCTAGGTTAGTTCTAGGGGGTGCTCGAGGCCATTTCCGGGGAAGGGTTGGCTAGAGAGGCTTGAGGCTGTATCCGAGGAAGGATAGGCTAAGGCCTCTGGTTCATGGGGATGCGAGTCAGGATAGAAAACAAAAAGAGTTTTATTAGTATTCGCCTTCGATTTCTAGCATTATAAGAAATCAAGTTTTTTAAGCTCTTCGTTCATACTAAAAAGTTTTTAAAAACCCTTATTCACCCCCCTCTAAGGGCGCCTACCGATCCAACAATATTGGTCCAAATCCACTCAAATTTTCTATGGATGGTAGAATAGGCCAAACATAGTCTATGGTAGAAGACTAAGGCCATTTGGACCACTACATGTTGGGCTAATCCACTTGCATGTCTTGACATGGGTAAGGTGTGGTGTGCATATAGCCCAAATGGGTATTATGTGACCCTAGCTCTTTTGACTTGGTTTTAGTCTCTGAAATTTTAGCCACACCTTTATGATGATATAATACATCACCTGACCAAAATTAGATATTTTGGGGCACATTTTTCTAAAGTTATTAGAAACTAAATAAATCATGTATGGTGCATATTATAGGTTATTTTGACTCAAACCACTCCAAATTTCCTTTAGGAGGTTGGTTATGAGTATATTAGTCACTGGTAAAATTCTTGGGTCAATTAGATCCTTAGATCCTTATATATGAGTAGATCCATATTTTATTGAGCCATAGAAAAACCTTCATTTAGTTCACACTTAATGTTGTCTTTGCCCTAGTGAAATAGACATTTTGTACTCAAATTTTGAGGCCCTTAGAGGCCTTACAATGAAAAGTAGGCAGAGACAACTCTTGTAGGCCTTTTTGTCTACTACCTGTAGAAGTGAGATCACATCATTTGGAACCTTACAACTCTCTGTAGGGCAGATTTAGTAAGGTTGGTCCTAGTGTAGGATAGATCTTAAATTGTAAATAACTTTTATATAGTAGATGATATGATCTTGAAAATTTAACCATGTGTGTATGCACCCTAGATCTATGTGCCCAAAAATCAGAATTTTTGGTGCACATTTTATTAAAGTTTTTGTTGGTATTCAATAAATCATGCATGGTGTGAATTATGCGTGATTTGGACTCAAATCACCACAAATCTCCTTTGGTAGGTTGGTTATGTGAACAATAGTCCATGGTTAAAATTTAAGGTCATTTGGTCCTTACATGTTGGTTTATTCCACATGCAAGTGTAAGGGAAATTTTGTGTGCATATATCACAACCTTGTAGCATTAGATTTACATGTGTAAGTCAACTCAAGTGGACCCAAATTTGGGCAGCATCTCAAATTGATCTAATTTAGTCCATGGTTAAATTTATGGTCATTTGGACCCTTGCATGTTGGTTTATTCCACATGCATGTGTAAGGGAAATTTGGTGTGCATATAGCATTACCATATAGCATTAGAATAACATGGGAATTTTAAGGTTTTCCTTTGGTCAACTTCCATGAAATTTAGAACATACACTTAGGACCCTAGGACAATACTCTATGGAGAAAATCATCAACCTTTGGGTTGATTTCCCTAGGAAATTGGAATTCATATGAATTAGTCACATAGACCCCAAGTATAATTATATAGACAAAGCTTACTGAAATGTTATGAAAATATTATTAGAATTGATCCATGAGTAAACTTCATACTTCCTTAACAAAGTAGTATTTGGACCTATAAATTGAGAAATTAATTCCCTGATGTACTGATGTTGGATTATTATGAAATTTGGTATATGGTCTTTTTATATCAGTATGAAGCTATGGAAATTTTATTAGAATCAATATCTGAGTAAACTTCATTATTCCTTCACAAAGTAGTATTTGGACCTATAACTTGAGAAATTAATTCCCTGAATTATTGATACTGAAATGTTATGAAATTTTGTACAAGGTCTTTTTATATCAGTATGAAGCTATGGAAATTTTATTAGAATCAATCCCCGAGTAAACTTTATACTTCTTTCACAAAGTAGTATTTGGACCTATAACTTAAGAAATTAATTCCCTGAATTATTGATACTGAAATGTTATGAGATTTTGTACAAGGTCTTTTTATATCAGTACGAAGCTATGGAAATTTTATTAGAATTAATGGCTGAGTAAACTTCGTACTTCCTTCACAAAGTAGTATTTTGACCTATAACTTGAGAAATTAATTGCCTGAATTACTGATGCTGGATTGTTATAAACTTTTTTATGTAGACATTTTATATCAGTAGGAAGCTCAGAGAATTTTGTTAGATTTAATCATTGAGTAAATGGCATGCTTCCTTCACAAAATAGAATTCGAGCTTATAACTTGAAGAATTAATACCATGAATTATTATTGCTGGAATATCATAGAAATTTGTACATAGACCCTTGACATTAATATGAATTTCTGGATCAAAATTTGTGTCATGCTTAGTTAGTAATCATATAGTCAACCTTGTAGGAGAGGTGGTTTCACTTAAAGGCAACCGGCCTACGAATAATAAAAACTGATTTATGTGATTTAGACCACTCTAGACCATCACTTATGGAATTATTAACTCATTGATCATTATAAAGTCATAGATTTATTAAAGGATTAACCATTAGTGACATTTATTAGAAGAAAGGGCTTGGGGTGCGTTTAGTAAAACCATCAATTCGGGATTACGATGGTATTATAAGAGGATTGAACTGTTAGCAAGTATAAGTGTGCTTGATGTATGAATTGGGACCTTAAGTAGGTAAGGAGTGACCTTGCAGGAGGTACAAGTTGTGATTGAGAGATAACACAAAGAAATAGTTGGTTACTAGGGAAGGCAGGGTTTAGTGCTCAATTGAACAATAACACTTGTTTGCCCGAGTCAAATTGGTAATCCATCTCAGGACTTTAGAGCAATTAGAGAGATAGTGGGCATATAAGAACGGGTAGCAACCAAGAAGAGTAAATATCCTGGAAAGATGGATTTGGGCTTCAGCCACCATCGCATACCCTAGTACCACTGAGAGCCCTTCACTGGGTAACCCTCGGGAAGTCCAGGATTCACCCTAAACATCTATGTTTAACAAAACGTTAGACAAGAGTAGTTAAAATAGGAGAACTTGATAGGATAATCCCCATCACAAATTTGGGACGGATTAGTATTGCTCAAGTAAGGGCGGGTTAAGTCCTACGAGCGGTAGGCTCAGTATATTAGAAGGACAAGTTAAATCGAGCGAGCGGTAGGCTCGGTATATTAAAAGGACAGTTTGGTCCTGTGAGCGGTAGGCTCGGGTTTCACTTCGAGGCATTATTGTATCAAGTATTATGCAGATACCCTGTGTGTTCTTAGGGGCGTACGTAAGGTCTAGTCTGGGATGTGTCATACTGGCCTAGGAGTGGAGGACCTGATCTACTACCTCTGTTTGCCTCAACAGGGTGTACCTGAGCAGAGACTCAAAAAGCGGGATAAAGGTGGTTCTTACAAGATAGTTTGTGGATACCATGTATGTTCTTAGGGGCATACGTAAGGTCTAGGTTGAGAGATGTGTGACATAAGCCTAGAAGTGGACAAGTTTGATCCGCTGCCCTGTTTGCCTCAACCGGGTACCTGAGTTTACACACTCGAGTAGAGGGAACTAAAAAAAGGTTTGTACGTACAAAGTCGTGTGCGTTAGTTGCATCATTGCATTGCACATCATAGTATAACATCCTAGCATAAAACAGAGACCTCGTCGTATAAATTAGTATGGACTCTTTTATACGATGAGTTTACCTTACTGTCAGATCCCTTTGCTTAGGTGCTTTGTGTGTACGCATATAAGTTAACGTTACTTTTATAGCTACTATTTACATGATGTTGTTTCGTTTTATATACTCTAGTTATGTGCCACACTTTATGCTTCCTTATACTATAGTTAGAACTGTATGAACTATTTAGTATACTCACGTCATACTATTAGACTTATATTTTACCCCTCAATATATTTAGAGGAAAGGTGCTTGATGTATATACATAGACTTGGTAGTTAGACCCATGTCACTTGCTTGCTTTTATTTTACCCCTTGTTGTCCTCTGCTTCCTCCTCCCGCACTGTGCCTAGGAGTCACGGGTGGAGGCGGTGAGGAACATGCTGAGTCTTATAGACTGACGGTCGGTGGACCACGTCATTACAGGAGCACCAAGGAGAGTAGACCCTCAATAGGAGGGAGGTACAAGACACGATGGCTAGACCTAGACTTGGTCTCTCGGTAGATGCGGGGAGAGCACTGGTGAGCGACTCTCTTTCGACACCAACTCTTTACGTCTACCCGGGTCAGAGGAGGGAGTTATGCATTCTTGAGGGCATCGCCCCATGTTAGTGTCTACAGTGTTTTGTTTTTACCAAGAGAGAGGCAAAGAAAAATATGATGTACCGAACATAAGCCCTTTTCTATTTTCCTCACTTTGATTTCTATATTTCATGTCTTAGTTTATCTCATTATGGACAAGCTTTTGATGGTATGGTGATTTGTTGTGGGCATCTGATTCTTTAAATATATTAATTCTGTGATATGTGGTTAGCCTGGATATGATTAGCCGGCAGGATCAGCGTATTGTGGCGACGACCATTTGGAGTAATGGTGCCACTACAAGACGACGATTCTGGGCGGTAAGACCCGGAAGCCAAATTCCTCATCCCCTCCCCCGACGACTCCTAGGCACCGGGCGGGAGGAGGATGTGGAAGACAACAAGGTGTAAAACAAGCAGGTGATATGGAACCTATCTAGCAGTTCTATCATAATAAACCAAGGCTGCTATGAAACCGAGCAGTATATAAACGAGCGTCAAGTGAGTATGCGCACGCAGTTATAAAATATTCTAAGCAGCTAGAAAGTAAACCAGAGCAGTTATAAAGTAAACTAGAGCAAGTAAAAAACAATTAGAGCAACTATAAAAGTAACCTTATATTATGTGTATACACACACAAATAAATAGGTTAAGGGGTCTGGCAAGAAGTAAACTCATCGTATAAAAGAGCCCATACTAATTTATACGATGAGGTCTGGTTGTGCAATGATATTATGCTATGTTATGTTGTGCAATGCAATGATGCAACTCATGTACATGACTCTGTACATACAGACATTTTGTTAGTTCCCTCTGTTCGAGTGTGTCAACTCAGGTAACCAGTTGAGGCAAACAGGGCAGTGGATTGAGCTTGTCCACTACTAGTCTTATGTCACACATCTCCCAGCCTAGACCTTACGTACGCCCCTAAGAACACACAGGGTATCCACTTACTATTTGGTAAGCGCCACCTCTATCCCGCTTTTCGAGTCTCCACTCAGGTATAACCCGTTGTGGCAAACAGGGGCAGTGGATTGGGTCCTCCACTCCAAGCTAGTATGACACCTCCCAGCCTAGACCTTACGTACGCCCC
This sequence comes from Dactylorhiza incarnata, assembly GCA_033032865.1. Classification (NCBI taxonomy): domain Eukaryota; kingdom Viridiplantae; phylum Streptophyta; class Magnoliopsida; order Asparagales; family Orchidaceae; genus Dactylorhiza; species Dactylorhiza incarnata. The sequence goes on from JAWHQI010000269.1 coordinate 3,245,076, forward strand.
TAAGAACACACAGGGTATCCACGTACTACTTGATATAATAATGCCTCTAAGTGAAACACTGAGCCTACCGCTCGTAGGACTAACTCGTCCTTCTAATATACCAAGCCTACCGCTCGTACGACTTAACCCGTCCTTCCAATATACCAAGCCTACCGCTCGCAAGACTTAACCCGTCCTTCTAGTATACCGAGCCCACTGCTCGTAGGACTTAACCTGTCCTTCTAATATATCGAGCCTACCGCTCACAGGACTTAACCCATCCTTCTAATATACTGAGTCTACCGCTCACAGGACTTAACCAGTCCTTCTAATATACCGAGCCTGCCGCTCGCAGGACTTAACCCCTTCTAATATACCGAGCCTACCGCTCACATGACTTAACTCGTCCTTCTAATATATCGAGCCTACCGCTCACAGGACTTAACCCGTCCTTCTAGTATACCGATCCCATGGCTCGCTGGACTTAACCCATCCTTCTAATATACCGAGCCTACCGCTCGCAAGACTTAACCCGTCCTTCTAATATACTAAGCCTACCGCTCGTAGGACTTAACCCGTCCTTCTAATATATCAAGCCTACTGCTCGCAGGATTTAACCCGTCCTTCTAGTATACCGAGCCCACCGCTAGCAGGACATAACCCATCCTTCTAATATACCGAGCCTACCACTCGCAGGACTTAATTTGTCCTTCTAATATACCGAGCCTACCGCTCGCAGGACTTAACCCATCCTTCTAATATACAGAGCATACCGCTCGCAGGACTTAACCCATCCTTCTAGTATACCGAGCCCATCGCTCGTAGGATTTAACCTGTCCTTCTAGTATACTGAGCCCACCGCTCGCAGGACTTAACACATCCTTCTAATATACCGAGCCTACCACTCGCAGGACTTAACCCGTTCTTCTAATATACCGAGCCTACCGCTCGTAGTATTTAACCTGCCCTTCTAATATACCGAGCCTACTGCTCGCAGGACTTAACCCGTCCTTCTAATATGCCGAGCCTACCGCTCGCAGGACTTAACGCGTCCTTCTAATATACCGAGCCTACTTTTCCTTTTAAGGCCTCTAAGGGCCTCAATTTTTGAGTGCAAAAGATCTATTTCACTATGGCCAAAACAACCTTTAGTGTGACCTAAATGAAGGCTTTTCTATGGCTTATTAAAACTTGAATCTACTCATATGCAAGGATCCAATAGAGCCAAAAAATTTACCTGTGACTAATATACATATAACCAATCCCCCAAAAGAGAGTTGCAGTGGTTTGAGTCAAAATAACCTATAATATGCACCATACATAATTTATTTAATTTCTACAAAAACATTAGAAAAATATGCCCCAAAAATTCCCAAACTTGGGTAGGGGATGAGTTGGGGCATGACTCATGCATATCCAAAATTTCATCCCATTTGGAGTGGTAGAACTCCAAAATCCACTAAATTCAACTTGGGTGTTATATACACACCATTTCCCATACACTACACCTACATTCATATGGTAATTCCCAAACATGCACATTTCCACTTGGTCTAAAATTTTTACCAGACCCTTGTTATGATAAGGCTAAGCCTCAGCCCAAATTTTAGGCAATTAGGAGTCACTAGCACCCATAATTATTACATGCAAGCATAATTGAATTCTAAAATAAACCTTAGGAAAATTAATTCTAAAAATTGTCAAATTTTTACCAGAGTTGAAATAGGTCATGACTCATGTATGCCCAAAAATTCAAGCTATTTGGGGTTGTAGAACTCCATAAATAAATTTCCAAAGATCTAGAGCACCCTTTGTACATGCTACACTAAAATGGTTGCCCAGGGTGCTACAATGCTCCAAATGACCTCAAACAAATTTCGAATTTTAGTTGAGATATAGGTCTACAAAAATTAAGCAAGGTGCGTTCTGAAATTATAATAGAAAATGAAATAATAGTGTTAATAATAACACAGGGATGTGGATAGCTGATCCCAGAGATCAGATGGCTGGGGATTGTCATCCCCGATCAGCCAACGGTTCTGATAGCTCCTTCGTGGAGCTTCTTTGGAGCTCAACCCCAGACACCTGAGACCGTCTCCGGCCAAAAGGCCAACGCCACCACTTCCGACAGAGGGTTCGCCATCGATAGCCGTCGAAATGGAGGTCGGGGTGGCTTGTAGGCAAAATGGGGGCGTGGGCTTTGGAAGAGCTTTAAAGCTCGAGAGGGAAGATGACACAATCACCATTACTCAATCAAATTCGAAACGGGAAGAAGGGAATTCTAGCACTAGGGCAGGAGAAGAGGTAAACATGCCTTTTTGGGTGCTTGGGATCGTATAGCTAGTCGGGAAGCCATTGACATGCTATTCCTCGATTCCAAGCCGATCTCCTTTTCCTGAGCTTGAAATCTCCAATAGACTTGGGGGTTCTACTCCTTGAGAGATCATGAAGGTGGTAATAAGCTCGATTAATGCTGGGGGTTGCTTAATTCAAAGATGCCATTAAATCCTTGGCGCGTAAGTCCGCAATACTGCTATAGACGGGTGCAAAGATGCGGTCCGAACGGTAGTGTACCGGTCATTGTCAAGTAATAAAAAGGGGGAGTAAATCCCCAGATATTGAATCTCTTGAGGACTATGGGCTAAAGGATTATTTTCTTAGAGAGTGACTGAGATTGAGTCCTCTATAGTCGGATTGTAATGGAGGAGGGGTGAGATTGTTCTACAACTACAGCAATAATAAAAGTAAATTAAAAGTGTGGGTCGTCATCACCTCTTCGCACCTCCGCGGGTCGCCGACCTCCGCATCACAAGCATTACAATGCTCAAGAAACCACAAGCAAATCACAACAATGGAATGAAGGAAAGTGAAGAGATACTCTATAATGGGAGGTTAGGCCTCCAATGCAATCCCAAGATTTATACAACAATAACTAGTATTGAAAGATTATCCAAATAAAAGCATCATCAAAATGAAGAACACAACGAAACTAGCCTAGTGTGCAAGTGAGGGAGATACAAACAAATGCTCGAGACTCTTCCTCGGATGTGGAGTGAAGCTCCAATTGTTGGCTGTCGTCTGGGGTCTTCCGAGCTATCACCTCCTATCCCGTCTTCTCGATGGTATGCACAGCTTGGAATCACCACAACACTATAGCTTACATTTGTTAGTCACCTTGGATCTCCTCTAATGGAGCTTGGAGGATGGAGAAAGCATAGGGTATGATCCCTAACCTCTTGAGCACTCAAGGAATTGATTTCATGTTGAAAACAGAGTGGAAGGCATGAAAAACGGTGGAGTTCGCGGGTCCAGATTACCTAGAATTACGGAGCCAAAGCTTAAATAGGCAGCAGAATAAATAGGGCGCACGAGCAGTGGCGCACGACCAGTGGTCGTGCGCGAAGAAAGGCCACTGCTCGTGCGTGAAGGAAGGGCCAATGCTCGAGTAGCGCTTGGGCAGTTTTGGCCAACAATGCTCGACCAGTGTGATAGAATATAAGGTTTGTAGTCTAAATCACCTAGAGGGGGGTGAATATGTCTTTTGAATTTTACTTGATTAGATTTATTTATTTTCAGAATTAGTTCAAGCAAATCAACAAACACAGAAAGCACACGATAATTTATAGTGGTTCCCCAAAGACAGTGTGTTTATGGGTAGTCCACATTCCCCCTCCACCCTTATAACAGTGTGTTAGACAGGGCCAAGCTTCTCCAATCTCGGCTCAAAGAGCTTACAGCACAAGTTCCTCAGAACTTCTCAGATCAAGAATGATCCTACCTCAGGACACAAGCCCCTATAACTTAGAGCTATCACCAGCTCCTACCTCAGGCACAGCTGCCCTACAAACTCAGAGGATAACACCTCCTACAGCTCAGACAATAATGTCCTACAACTCAGGCTGTTAAGCCCTACCTCAGATCTTCTCCAGATCCTACAGCTTAGACCTCTCCCAGATCCTACAACTCAGAGGACTCCTCCTCCTACTTCTCAGACCACCTCCTGGTCCTACCTCCGGCTGTTAAGCCCTATCTCAGATCTGCTCCAGATCCTACACTCAGGTCTTCAGCCCTACAACTAAGAACCCTCAGGTTCCTACAATCTCAGACCAAAAAGTCTTACAGCTCAGGCAAAATGCCCTACAGAAAAATGATTTAGAAATATTCTACAGTAGAGGTACTCCCATATAGATCCTGCATCGTCTGTGCTTCCTGTAGCTGAAGATGTCGATGCCAGCTACTAACTTGATCTTCCTCTTCGACAGAGTGATGGAAGATCACCTTGCTCCTTCTTGCAGAGGAGCTAACTTTCTTTCTCTGTTTTTTTTCTTCTTGTTCAGTGAGCAGGAGGAAGAAGATAAGAGCTTCAGCCGTCAATGTAACAATTGATCTCTATTGCACATTTCCGAGGTTTTTCAAATGTGCCCTAACTCTTCCTTTTATGCATCTCTGATCTTCAACGGCTCTTCGCTGATCTGTTGAGAAGTATGGGAGAAGCTGGTGGACCCCATACAGCTTTTCTGCAACTAGTCCTAGCCGCATGTCCCGCCGCCCTTCTTTTTCGTAGAGAAGGACTGCGCTCGATGAACGTGGAACACTCTGCGTTCGACGAACTAGCTATCCCCTGCGTTCGACGATCTTGCCAGCTCAGCGTTTGACAAACTTGCCTTATGTGTCTTCTCAGCGGCTCCTGCTTTGATCTCGTCTCAGCGGTCGACGAACGGCGTTCAGCGTTCGACGAGCTTGCCTTGTGTGTCTTCTCAGCGGCTCCTGCTTTGATCTCGTCTCAGCGTTCGACGAACGGCATTCAGCGTTCGATGAACGGCTGTCTTCGTTCGACAACCACGCTGATTCTCTGCGTGTAATGAACTTATCAGCGGAGGCACCTTCTTCTCAGCGGATACGCTGAAACGGCTCCTCGTCTCAGCGGTTTTGACCCCTCATCTCAGCGGTTCAGCTGAGACAAAACTTCATCTTTTGGGAGATGATTTCTCCACATCTAAGGGCATGTTTGGTCCTTCCTTTTGAGTCACCTGCACCTGTATATCTTACACAAGTATAGCTCATCAAATACAATATGTCCTTAGCATTGAGAGTGATGCCTCTTCAAATCAAGGTACTATTGAGGGCAATATACCCAACAATCTCCCCCTATTTGAAGAAGGTAGAACATCCCCGATGCTAAGGTACATTAACAACAAAAAGCATATCACAAAAATGATCTGTGTAGCATATGCCCTATCTCCCTCTTTCTAACATCCTAAGCATAGGTTCTTACTTAGCATGGGCCCTTTCTCCCCCTTTCTGGTTTCTTCAACTATTTATCCCATTAGGGTTAGGGAGGCAACATCTATAGATCCCTTTGGATCCACTTATAGGTCAACCTATACATTCTTGGCATTTGCCATCTCCCCCTCAACCTGAGCAGGGAATTTGCTCCCCCCTAATTGGAGAGCTATTTTCTGTAATAGCTGAACCTGTTCAAATTGAACATCCCATTCTATCTCCCGAATACTAAAGATAAAGGTACATAGTACATATACCAATAGTAACATACACAACATTATGATCAGAATATGAATATCATTTCAATTTAAATGTTCAGTACAGATATTTCAAACAATTCAACTGATGATTGTACATTGGGAAAAAAAATTTCAAGGAAGGTTCTTCTTAGATGGACCCTGGGAAGAGAATTCTCCATCTTTGGACTTTCTCTTCCTAGCTTCAGCAGCAACCTTGATCTTCTCCTTTACTTTGAAGTACATAAATGACTTGGGAAGATATCTTGTGGGAATCCTTACAGGAGTTTCCCTTCTCACCATGTTTTCTTTGAGAATCCTTTCCCTTAAGGATTCCCTCTCAAGGTGCTTAATCCATTCAGCAGCTGAATAGACATGGTCAATGTCCTTCATTTGATTGCCATGGCTCACCCAGGTATTGACAACAATTGTGTCCAACTCCAGATTGTCATCTTCATGGAGTGGATCCTCTAATCTTTCCATTCTTTTCCGGGCCATATATTCTTCAGCAGTTTGAATGCCCTCTGCCCTTCTCCTCTTTGCTGCTCTCTCATCTTCAATCAGATTTGATTGACTTTGGAAGTCAAAGTCTTCATTTCTGCTTGGGTTCAAGATTGGAAGATTCAAAGCAATTCTTGTACCTTGCAGTACTTTTAAGCTTGAGTCCCACTGAGTATCAGTAACCCTTTTGACCATGGTTAGAATATTTTCTTGAATAGCATTGGAAGCATTGTTGACCACTTCCACCACTTGCTTGCTGTCTTCTGCTTGATTGGAGAGTATCAGCTTGTGGGCAGACTCTGTTGGATCGGTAGGCGCCCTTAGAGGGGGGGGGGGGGGGGTGAATAAGAGTTTTCAAAACTTTAGTGATATTTTTAAAACCTTTGTAATAAAGCAAGATTAAGACAATAGAAAGTGAAAGTAAAACAATTGAAATAAAGTAGAGACATGCTTTATTAATATTGAATACGGTTTTACAAAAGTTGACTTCTATGACGCTAGAAATCGGTGGCGATGAATAGTAAACTCTTTTTGTTTTCTATCCCGACTCGCATCCCCACGAACCGGTGGCCCTAGCCTATCCTCCCCGGATTCGGCCTCAAGCCGCTCTAGCCAACCCTTCCCCGGATGTGGCCTCGAGCACCCCCTAGACTTAGCCTAGATCTAGTCGCCAACACGAGGCGAGTTTCCCCTAAGTCCTACCCAGACCTAGTCGCCAACACGAGGCGATTTCACTAACCGTTTACAAGAAAAATATGAAATGAAATAAGTAAAAAATCCCTTCTGAAGACGGAGGCGAAGATCCACTGTAGAATAAGCGTTGTAGGGGCGGACTTCGTTTGGATCCGGCGTGATCAGATTCTCGTTCAGAAGTTTGCAGAACTTTGGTAGGACTTCAACTTTCGGCCAAGATAGCCTCTGGAATTCTGGCACTCTATCTCTCTATGATATCTCTCTGATGTGTGTTTAAAACGATAGGAGAGGAGTCCTTTTTATAGCTTCAGTGCTAGTGTCTGCGCTATCGCTACCGTTGGCGCTATCCCATATTAAGTAATATTTTGTGCGCGAGAATCTTTAATCCATGGCAACTCTGCTGAGATTCCTCTTGTGTTCCGCACTACCGCCAGCGCTATCGGCTACCGCCAGTGCTATCCCATATTAGGACACATTCTGCGCGGCAGAATCTTCAATCCGAGGAAACAATTCCTTCTTGCCAAACGTGTGCGTTGCTACCGCCTGCGCTATCGCCTATCGCCAAGCGTTATCTCCTTCTATATGTGCTCCCGGAATTGCGCTATCATCGCTAGTGCCAGGCGCTAAGTGCTACTGCTGGCGCTAGTGGGAGTACTGTCCTCTGTTTTTATTCGTCGGAATTCATCGGGAGTTCTCGAGAACATTCGACGAATTGACTTAGCCGCACAATTTCCTTCACAGTCTGCCTTTTTGACTTCTGTCTACGTTTGTCGATATTCGTCGGGAGTTCACGAGAACATTCAACGAATAGACTTAGCCGCTAACAGTTCGTCGAACGACAGCTAGCGCCTGCGCTAGTGCTACCGCCAGCGCTAGTGGAAGATTTGGATTTGATGGCTTAACTTTGGGGGCAGCCTTCTTATGTAATCCTTGAGTCATGTGGACTTTGTTATCCTGCACACTTAAACACACAAGATCAAATACACATAGGTTTTGTTATTCTCAAACCTAGGAGATGCGGAAGACCATGTTCCAACAAACTCCCCCTTTTGATAATACCAAAACCATTAATGATAAATCAGAGCATTAATATATATAAGCATGAAGAAACATACTTGTGTGTGTGTGAGATTGATGACTTAGGATAATGAATGATTTTAGCATTTAGAATTGCTCCCCCTAAATACATGCTCCCCCTAAGTGAATGCTATCCTAATATGTAAGCTATCATCTTAATTAAGCATTATAGTTTGATAGCAGATTAATATTTATCATGTTCGTTCTCCCCCTTTTGTTATTAGCCAAAGCGAGTAAGGAGACACCACTTAAAAGTTGATAATTAGATAAGAGAATGATCGAGCTTGTAAAGAAGGAAATGATAAGGAGTTTTAGAATACTTTTTATTGAAATAGATCAGAGTTTTGAGTATTACAACAATTTCATAAATTAGAGTTTGTAGCATAAACAAATGTAATGATTTCCAAGTAACTAAACTACCCAGACAATATGTCTACACCCTAGCCCCGTACTAAGTGACAGATGGGCATGAGGAGCTGCATACATGCCGTAGGTTGGGGTGTTAGTCCCATATGCAAACACTTAGACACAACTCAACCTAGCACTCTTTCCCCCCAGTGCCTCGCAAGGCCCCACTGGAACTCTCCCCGGTTAAGGACAAGACATGACTAGAGATAAAGGTTATCTAATGTCTACAACCCTACGCCCCCGCTATGGTGAGAAATGAAGTCATGGATAATAATTATTGGAAACATTTAAGCGTTTTAAATCTAATGACATAGCCTATGGATTTATATTTTTATTTGAATTTATGAGAACACTCACATAGCTATTTTGAAGTCCATTAATAAATCAGAGTTTTTAGCGTAATAATATTTTCACAGAAATAAATCAGAGTTTTATAGCAAAAATATTCATGTGTAGAGTAACCAATATAAAATCTACCAAGCAAGTCTACCAATTGTTGAAAGAAAGGAATTTTGGTATTTAAGACTTTGATATAAGCATGAGAGCGCAAGGTAGAAATATATGGTGATGATGCGGAAGGCTTATATAAATACAAGAAACATCTTATTGTAATGATGATCCATAAAAAGATATATGAGTAAATTTCATAAAGAAGATGTTTTTGTAAATCATTGTTCAATTAAAATCTTCAATAATGTAACCAAGCATGAAATAATGTTATCAAAAAAAATTACTACAATGTTACTTTAATTCATAATTTCAAATCATACCAAACATTGTATATTGCATGCTAGGTTATCTAGTGCATTTCATAAATATAGAGTAGTATAGAATTTGCATTAGGATCCAATACTCATGAGAAGAAGTATTATGGAAGATAATGATGTGCACAAAAGTGTATTTTGAATAGAGTAAACAAATGTTTTAATCAAAAATACAAGTAATATGTAAAGTAAAGAGCACAATAAAACACAAATAATTTTACTTCCACTCACTTCAATGCACAAAAAAATGTACAACTACCAAGGTGCTTTGCACACACAATGCTTATTAAGACTTATCAGGGTGCAAAGTAGTGCTTGGGGGATCACATAGTTTATTTTTCAAGATTGATTTTTATTGTGATCCGGTGTACTTAAGAAGAAGTAGTTTTTATTTTGAAATAAAGTTATGGTTTGCACAAGATACTTTACTATTCTTTCCAAGGTGCTCAACCTCACAACGCTTATTAAGACTTATCAGGAGGTTCAAGTAGTGCTTGGTGGAGTTACCTTTGTCACTTTATTTTATGATTTTGTTTTGTACAAAGTTCTCCGAATACACTTGTTTTGCAAACCAATATAATTTATGAGAAAGATAACCACTTTTCTTAATTTTTAAAAGTGCAAATAAAGGAGTGTAGGTAAGATACTTGTGCAATATTAATTCATAGTTCTAATACAAAACATACACAAGCATTCTTAAATTAAGCACAAATGTACACAATGCCAAAATAAGTGAGTGAATAAAGATCATTATCAAACATAAAACATTTACTCATACTTAGAGGCATGCTAAGCTTAGTTCTACACAACTTTCAATATAATTGATGCACATGGTAATAGATATATCAAAGCATGATGAAAACATTGTTCAAAGAGTTTGAAAAGATAAATTGCAACATTATATAAGTTCTAAAGAATAGATTAAATCATGCTTGATTTTCATAGGAAAATCCATACAGTTTTTTTTATAGTTTTAGTGTTTTATATTTTTGTATTTGATTTTATTTTGCAAAACGACATAACCTTTAAATAAAAAGCAAAACATATTTTTTATAATTTGATTTTTGTATTTTTGTATTTGATTTTTCAAAAATTAAATAGAATTAGAAGTGCAAAAATAGATAGTACATATAGAATAATATATTTTTAGGTATTTTTCAAAATTTTAAAAGCACAAAAAAACAAATATGCACGCTAGCGCTGGCATTAACGCTAGCGCGGGAAACAGTACACGATTTTTTATGATTTTGAAATTTTTAATTGTTGATCTTGATTAAGTGTCCCAATAGTAGTTTCATGCTGAAATCTCAGATTTTTAGGAGATGTTTTCGATGGTTAAAACATGCAAAAATTGTGTTTTGTGAATGTGTTTTAACACGAAAGATCTAGGACACCTAACTCAAGTCGTAATAATCGAAATCTTGCATCGGGAAGAGGTTTAGTAAATATGTCAGTGAGTTGAGAGTCCGTGCCAATGAAGCTTACTTTTACATGCTCTTTCTTAATGTTATCCCTAATAAAATGATGACGAACATCGATGTGTTTGGATCTAGAGTGGTGTACGGGATTATATGTGAGGTCTATTGCACTTTTGTTGTCACATTTAAGATCAATGTTTTTAAGATGAAATCCAAAATCCTCTAGTGTTTGACTCATTCATAAAGCTTGTGCACAACAGCTACCAAGTGAGATATATTCGTCCTCCGTGGTAGAGAGTGCAACCGAACATTATTTTCGACTAGACCAAGCTACTAAAGAGGGTCCTAGAAAGTGACAAGTACCGCTAGTGTTTTTTCGATCTAGTGAACACCCGACGTAGTCCGAATCAGAATTGCCATGGAGTGTGAATGAATCATTGTGTGGGTACCATAATCCTAATTTAGATGACCCTAATAGATAACAAAAAATACATTTTACCGCTTTTAAATGAGATTCTTTTGGATTGGCTTGAAAGCGAGCACATAAACAAACGGCAAACATTATATCTGGTCTAGATGCACTTAAGTAAAGAAAAGATCCTATCATTCCTCTATATAGCGTTTGATCAATTGAAATTCAGGATTCATCTTTTCCTAGTTTTAAAGAAGCACTCATGGGAGTAGAAGCTTGTTTGAGATTTTCAAATCCAAATCGTTTAAGCATATCGTGAACATATTTTGTTTGACAAATAAAGATACCATCTGTTTGTTGTGAGATTTGAAATCCAAGAAAATATGATAGTTCTCCTACAAGACTCATTTCAAATTCATTTTTCATTACTAAGACTACTTCATTACACAACTCTTCATTAGTGGCTCCAAAAATGATATCATCAACATATATTTGTAGAATAATTAGATCGTTATTATTATGCTTAATGAAGAGTGTGTTGTCGGCACTTCTCATAACATAACTGTGCTTTAACAAAAATGATGTAAGTCGATCATACCATGCACGGGGCGCTTGTTTTAAACCATAAAGCGCTTTTTCTAATTTGTAAACATGATTAGGGAATTTTTCATTTATGAAACCGGGGGGTTGTTCTACATAAACTTCTTCTTTTATAAACCCGTTTAAAAAGGCACTTTTAACATCCATTTGAAATAATTTTATTCGTTTAAAACTCGCAAATGCCAAAAATATTCGTATAGATTCTAAGCGAGCAACGGGTGCAAATATTTCTTCAAAATCTACCCCCTCAATTTGAGAATAACCTTGAGCAACTAAGCGTGCTTTATTTCTTATAATCCTAGATTCACCATCTAATTTATTTTTAAAGATCCATTTTACGCCAATAATTGGATGATTAGATGGTCTTTCTACTAGATTCCAAACTTTATTTCTTTCAAATTGTCCTAACTCTTCATTCATAGCCAAAAACCAAAATTCGTCATTTAAAGCGGTGGAAACGTTTTTAGGTTCAATTTCGGAAACAAAACAAATATTTGAAAATGTTTCATGAAGAGAGGATCGAGTTCTTACCCCAGTAGACGGTTCCCCAATGACTAGCTCTTTTGGATGATTTTTTGAGAAGTTCAACACACTTGGAGGTACATATTCAACTTCATTTGGCCTCTCCTCCTCTTCTTTGGACGGTTCTTCTTCGACGTGCTCCAAAGATGGCAAAGGTTCATCATTTGTACCTGTAGAAGGCTTCTCTGCACATGGAATAAACTCAACAAATTTAACATTAATAGACTCTTCAACCTTACTCGATCTTTTATTAAATATTCTATAGGCTTTACTGGTTGAAGAATATCCAAGGAATATTCCTTCATCACATTTCTCATCAAATTTTCCTAAAGAATCTTTCGTATTAAGAATAAAACATTTACATCCAAATACTTTAAAATATGATACGTTAGGTTTCTTTTGAAAATATAGTTCATACGGAGTGAGATTTAGTGATGGGCGAAGCATAACTCTATACATTACATAGCATGTTGTGCTTGCGGCTTCAGCCCAAAATGACTTAGGTAATTTATATTCAGATAACATGGTGCGTGCTAGTTCTTAGATTGTCCTATTTTTCCGTTCTACAACACCATTTTGTTGAGGTGTGCGTGGAGCAGAGAACTCATGCTTAATACCTAACATTTCACAAAAAGATTTAAAATTTTCATTTTCAAATTCACCTCCATGATCTGAGCGAATGCACTTTATTTTTAAATCTAGTTCATTTTGAATACGAGTACATAATTTTGAGAATTCGCAAAATGCATCAGATTTGGAAGAGAGAAATAAGGTCCAGCAATATCTTGAGAAATCATCTATTAGAACGAAGGTGTATATTTTACCACCAAGACTTGCGGTGTTAACGGGACCGAAGAGATCCATATGAATTAGTTGTAATGGTTTTGAAGTGGAAATTTCGTTTTTTGCTTTTAAAAGATGATTTTGTAAATTTTCCTTTTTGGCATGGTGAGCATAGTGAAGATAAATTTCCATTCAACTTAGGCAATCCTCTAATCAATTCCATTTTTGCTAGTTTTAAAATGAGCTTTGTACTAGCATGACATAAACGTCTATGCCATAGTTATAATTCATCATTTTTGGTTATAAAACATTTTATAGATGATTTGGAAAGATCATGAAATGAAACTATGTAAACATTGTGAATTCTAGGTGTAGTTAGTAACACATCTTTTGTTTTAGGATTAACTATTTTGCAATGATTAGTGGATGATTCAAATAATACATCTAATCCTTTATCACATAGTTGACTTATAGATATTAAGTTATGTTTCAAAGCTTTAACATAAAGAACATTTGAGATAAGAAAAGATTCGTTACCCACTGTACCAATTCCCATGATCCTTCCTTTACCGTTATCACCAAACGTTACGATCCCTCCTTTCTTCTTTTCTAGGCTAAGGAATTTTGCTTTGTTGCCCGTCATGTGCTTGGAGCAGCCTGAGTCCAAGTACCACACGTCCTCCATTTCCTTAGCCTTCCTGCAAATCTAGAGAGAAGATGAGAGTAAAGATCCAGATACCCAAGAGGTACCACCCATAGAGTAAGTGGATTTCTTAGGTACCCAGATTTGTTTTAAAGAACGTTGTTTTATATTCCTGCAAGAGATAGATGTGTGTACAAACTTTAGACAATTAGCACACGAAATAAAGGGAGTTGAGACCCTTTTCTGAGTTTCTACGTTGCTCTTGTTGGATGATGCTTGAATATTAGAAAAAGCAGAAGATTTTTTAACACTTGAGCTACCGCCGACGTTAGTAGCTAGCGCTGGGCGGTAGGGTTCACTTTTATATCCGACCCCAAATTTTGCAGAACCATAACATTTGTTTCCCAAAATCATATCCAGGGATTTTTTACCAATCCTGAATTTTTTAATGGCTATATTGAGGTCATGATTTTGTTTTGTAAGAAAAGTATTTTCTTGTACAATCATAACACATTTGTTTTCAAATCACTTTTTGTTATTATGAATTTGTAAAAGAGAGGTTTTTAATTTTTTCTCTAAGTCCCCCTTTTCTTTTGCAATAGTTTTGTTTTGTGAGAGGGCTTTAGAAAGAGAAACTTCAAGTTCTTTTGCCAAAAATAAAGAGTGCTCAAACTCTTGACATGAAACCTTTCTCTTTTCAACGGAATTCACCTTTTTTGTGAGTTTATGATTTTCTTTGATAATAGATTCATTTTCACGATTTAATATAATATTATCTTCTATACTTTGATCATAGGATTTGCAAGTTAAAACAAATTCATCATAGAGTTCTTCGAAAGTAGGAGGAATTACCTCAGTATCGCTAAGAACACTGGTGTCGTCATCGTTGCTCTTCGCCATTAAGCATAAGTTTGCTTCCTCCTCGCTACTTGACTCAGACTCGTTTGACTCTTCAGAGTAAGAATCATCCCAAGTTGCGGCTTTTAGTACTTTCTTCTTCTCTTTTGCTTTGTGTTGTTCTTTTTGCTCCTTTTGATACTTTGGGCACTGGCTCCGAATGTGCCCGGTCTTTCTGCAGTGGTAGCACTTTGGCGGTGGTCTTTCTTCTTCATCTTCGCTTCCTTTTTCTTTCCTTGATGAAGAGGAAGATCCCTTTCGTCGAGTATCCTTTTGAAAATATTTGCGGAATGTGCTCCTTCTTTCCGGGTCCCGGATGAACTTCCTGAAGTTCTTCACCAGGAGACCTTCTTCATCTTCATCATCATCTTCGATGCTCACCTTCTTTGACTTTAGTGCTAGCGCCTTTTTCTTTGGCTCTTTGTTGTATTCAACGTGTTGAATCTGGAGTTCTACCTCATGGGTTTTAAGATTCCCAATAAGGTTCTCGATCTGGAGCGTTCTTAAGTTGTGCGACTCCGAGATGGCTGTCACCTTTGGATTGAACCTTGGAGGTAAGGAGCAAAGAATTTTCCTCACCAAGTCCCCGTCTGAGTAGGTCTTTCCAAGTGCCTTTGAAGCGTTGACGATCTTGGTGAAGCGGGTGTACATCGAGTTAATGTCCTCTTCGGTATCCATCCTGAATAGCTTTGCATCTTTCACCTGCGATGTACCTTCATGAGTAACTTCCAATTGATTCCAAATATCATAAGCAGTTGTGCATGCAGAAATTCTATTAAACTCAGTCCTATTTAAAGCACAATATAAAGCGTTCATTGCTTTAGCATTATTTTTACACCTTAGTTTATCGTTATCATCCCATTTATCTTTAGGTTTTACTAATGTCGCCTCTCCTACTACAGTTGTAGGAGGAGAGTACCGAACTTCTACCATATTCCATACTTCTACATCCATGGTCATAAGAAAACACGTCATTCAATTTTTCCAGTAGTTAAAATCTGACCCAGTAAAGAGAGGTGGTCGACTAACCCCTTGACCCTCAAGAAAAGAGAGATCATGAGACGCCATTATTCCCGGTTGTTAAGCCGATTGGAATAACCTAGCTCTGATACCACTTATTGGATCTGTAGGCGCCCTTAGAGGGGGGGAGGGGGTGAATAAGGGTTTTCAAAACTTTAGTGATATTTTTAAAACCTTTGTAATAAAGCAAGATTAAGACAATAGAAAGTCAAGTAAAACAATTGAAATAAAGTAGAGACATGCTTTATTAATATTGAATATTGTTTTACAAAAGTTGACTTCTATGACGCTAGAAATCGGTGGCGATGAAGAGTATACTCTTTTTGTTTTCTATCCCGACTCGCATCCCCATGAACCGGTGGCCCTAGCCTAAACTCCCCGGATTCGGCCTCAAGCCGCTTTAGCCAACCCTTCCCCGGATGTGGCCTCGAGCACCCCCTAGACCTAGCCTAGATCTAGTCGCCAACATGAGGCGAGTTTCCCCCTAAGTCCTACCCAGACCTAGTCGCCAACACGAGGCAATTTCACTAACCGTTTACAAGAATAATATGAAATGAAAATAAGTAAAAACTCCCTTCTGAAGATGGAGGCGAAGATCCGCTGTAGAATAAGCGTTGTAGGGGCGGACTTCGTTTGGATCCGGCGTGATCAGATTCTCCTTCAGAAGTTTGCAGAACTTTGGTAGGACTTCAACTTTCGGCCAAGATAGCCTCTGGAATTCTGGCACTCTATCTCTCTATGATATCTCTCTGATGTGTGTTTGAAACGAGAGGAGAGGAGTCCTTTTTATAGCTTCAGCGCTAGCGCCTGCGCTATCGCTACCGCTGGCGCTATCCCATATTAAGTAATATTTTGCGCGCGAGAATCTTTAATCCGTGGCAACTCTGCTGAGATTCCTCTTGTGTTCCGCGATACCGCCAGCGCTATCGGCTACCGCCAGCGCTATCCCATATTAGGACACATTCTGCGCGGCAGAATCTTCAATCCGAGGAAACAATTTCTTCTTGCCAAACGTGTGTGTTGCTACCGCCTACGCTATCGCCTACCGCCAAGCGTTATCTCCTTCCATATGTGCTCCCGGAATTGCGCTTTCATCGCTAGAGCCAGGCGCTAAGTGCTACCGATGGCGCTAGTGGGAGTACTGTCTTCTGTTTTCATTCGTCGGAATTTGTCGGGAGTTCTCGAGAACATTCGACGAATTGACTTAGCCGCACAATTTCCTTCACAAGTCTGCCTTTTTGACTTCTGTCTGCGTTCGTCGATATTCATCGGGAGTTCACGAGAACATTCGACGAATAGACTTAGCCGCTAATAGTTCGTCGAACGACAGCTAGCGCCTGCGCTAGTGCTACCGCCAGCGCTAGTGGAAGATTTGGATTTGATGGCTTAACTTTGGGGGCAACCTTCTTATGTAATCCTTGAGTCATGTGGACTTTGTTATCCTGTACGCTTAAACACACAAGATCAAATACACATAGGTTTTGTTATTCTCAAACCTAGGAGATGTGGAAGACCATGTTCCAACAGACTCCATGTTGTTATACAACTTTATGTGAGCTCCTTTCAGCTTAGCATGTAGATTGGTAACCTTCTCCTCCCCTTCTTTGCCATTTTCCATTATCTTCTTCTCTATTTCAGAGTGTTGATGTATTACGGATTGGGAGAGAGTTTGAAAAGTGCTATCCACATCATCCAAAATACTTTCCTTGACCTTGTCAATGTGGGTCATGACATGGCTGCTAGATGTGTTAGCCACTTGTGCCATCCTTGCAACTGCATTCTCCCACACATTTTGGTTTTTGTAAAGATGATTCTTTACATATGTGATGTCTTTGGTGGAGACCCCTTGATGATCAGCAATTTGCTTCAGTACAGTGTGCTAAGCAGCAACTGTGCCTTTGGCCATTTCAAACCATCTTGTCATTTGCAGGAGGATATGATCTGATGCAGTTTTGACATTGTTAACCTGGTATTCAACTCAGTCCTCACTGCAGCCACTCTTGACTCCATTCTTTGCTCACTGGCCTGGATCTCCTGAGTTAATGCAGCTCTTGTTGCATACAACTCAGCCCTTATCTGAGCAGAGACATCATGGACCTTTTCAGCAAATATCTCTTTCATAGACAACATCTGACCCTCAATGAAAGATTTAATTGAGTTCAGCACATCAGATGTGTCTAGCATAGTAGATGGACTTTCCTGGGCCACTTCTTTCTCCATTCCAGGTTCTGGTCTATACAGATCTTCAGCACTTGGGTTGTGCTCCCCCTCACTAGCACCCCCACCAATTTCACCAAAGAGAGGGCTACGCTCCCCCTCACTTGGAGCATCCCTATATGGAGAATTTTGTCTAGGAGAACCATGGATAGGTGAGTTCATTGGTTCATCTTCAGCAGGGGGAATAGCTGGATCAGTATCAATCTTAGTTGGCTCGGTAGAATCAACTCTTCCTTGGAGAGCACCATCTTCACCAGTCCTGGGGAAGTCTTCTCCTGCTTCATCTTCCATGAACTCTTGAGGATTACTTTTCTTCTTGGAGGATTCAACACCTCCTTCTTCACTCTTTAGGGCTTTCTTCTTCTTCTCCTTCATCTCTGCCAACATAGAGGGTTGGCTCATGGGGAGAACCCTTGTGGATCTATCTAGAGTTTTAATATCCAACTTTTTCAGGTAATGGATATTAATACCTTTGATTGAGGAGAATTCTCCAGGATATGCCTTCAGCAGGTAGAGAGAAATGATCCTTCCTAGATTAGAAGCCTGCAGGCATTGCTTAATCCTTTGGTATAGGACATTTCCCCAGCATGTCCTTTTCTTTAAAATGATCCTTACAATCAGCTCAAACATGGGTTGAGAGATTGTGTCATGTGAGCCTGGCTTGCACAGGAGTGCCCTTACCACAATGTCACATAACAGCTTCCCTTTTTTATTGAAGAATTTCTTCTTCAGTGATGAGGTCTGGGGAGCACTGTATTCACACCACTTCAAGGCATGCTCCTTGTCTTCTGCAAATATTTCCTCTTCTTCCACTCTAGGAAGGTGCAGTACTTTTTCCAGTCTCTTAGGGGACAGTTTCACCCTAATTTCACCAACCTTAGATGTTTAGCCATCCATGGAAGACGACTGCTTGGCATTTGCAAAGAACTCTAGCACTTCTTGCTTGAATATCTGATAGGGTTCAGACAGCAAGAAGTCTAGTCCAGCATCAGAAATCAACGATATAACACTCAAAATCTCTGGTGAGGCATGGAGAAACCCATCCCTCACCAACTCACAACCTTCTTGCAATTCCTTCGCAATCTTGGGTGCCATCTTAGTCGAATGAGAGAGACGAAGACGCTGGGAAGGAAGAGTAGAGGTTTAGTCTCGGTGGCTGGGGTGGTGTGAGAGAATGTGAAGGGTCATTTAATGTCGTCGAGGATTTATATAGTGGGCCAGAGTGTTGACCTAATCGACTCAGCGGTTCAGCTGAGACGGTTCAACTAATGCTTCAACCTCGGGCTGAATTCGTCGATCATAGCTAATGTTTTAAGGATTAAGTTCGTCGAACTGAGCTCGACATTTGTCGAACCCAGACTTTACCCAGATTTTAGGCGAAATTTGAAGCTTAGCTAATGCAGATTGTACCGGTTAATTCTATCATCCTATTTTAATACTATTATAGATAGTATTTGATGATAAATTCACAATAGAGATACTTACCCTGAGGATTTAGTCCTCTACTGATGTTGACTTTATGAAGTTAGCTTCCTTCCTTTCATGTGCCATGGGCACTCACTGTCCAAGTACCACTTATGTATGAGGCTGGTACTTGAACTATCCTGCAAAACAGAGTTTAATATCCCTTAGGAACCCAAGGTGACTTGGGTCCTAGGTTCTTGTTAGCATGATCAAATGACCTAACTCTAGCTGCTCCCTTTACAGGAAGGCTCTTCTTTGCATTAGGTACATTGGGGTTGTACCAACAATCCATGGCAGTGTCCCACTTTACCACAGCACCAACATTCATGAATGTTGTATCTTCTCTTCTGAGCATTTCTTGAGGATTGTGTAGCGCAGTCCTCATGTTCAGGAATAGATACAGTAGCATTCTTCCTATTCCTCTCATCAATTATTTGACTGAATGTCATTCTGTGTGCTGTCTTGATGCACTTTGTCCTAATGGCATCAGCTTGCAATTACTTGGCAGCCATACAAGATTTGATGGCATCTGACACTGAGCACTCAGACATGTTTACAGAATTGGCACCAGTCATGTTCTTGACAGATCCAACCTTAGAAGGGCTTGCCTTCTCATTCTTGAATGAAGTGGTTGAAGTACCAAAAACAAATGGTCCATGTTAGGCCATTTGAATTTCCTCATAGGGAGCCTTCATGGCACTCAATCCCATTCCCTTTCTTCCACTATATGATGGAGCATTTTCCTTCCTATAGCACCTCTCATTCTTCCAGTGACCATAAATGCTTTCATGGTCATACCTGTTGGAGGGAAGTATCACCTTTCGAAAGGTGGGTTGAGGCTTAGCCTTCTCCTTGCTCTTAACTCCACCGCCTTCTCATACTTCCATTTTCTTGAATCCTAGTCCTCTCCTATTAGTTTGAGAGGAGAAGGTGTCAATGATAGGAAACACAGATTTGGGCTTGGAGAATTGAGCCACCAGGCTCTTCTCCTTCTCATGCTTTTCCTCAAGGTCCTTGATGAACTTGTTCTTCAGGGAAATAGTGCTTAATTGCACTATAGTTAACCCCTGTAAATGACTAATTTGTCTGCTCATCTGAGCCACCAGGGTGGTAGGTTCAGTGTTGACATCCTTAGTCACTTTGAGAGCAACAATTTCCTGGGCTTGCCTCTTAGAAAGCTTCTTGCTCTTCTTCAGAGCCTCCAAAAGAACATCATATTTATCAATCAATTGATTGAGTTCTTCCTCAGCTTCCATGCCCCCTCCATCAATTGATGAAGGTGCAACAGATTCTGGTCTAGTCTCACAATCAGAAAATGAAGTGGAATGAGATAGCACCTGAACCTTGTCAGAAGCATTCTGACTCCCTTCCTCATCAGTGAAGGCTATAATGCCTAGCTGAATAGTGTCTTCTTCATCCTCCTCTTCATCACTATCTGAGTGTGATAGAGGGGCCCTGATTCCAACCTTTGCAGCTGGATTGTCTTCATCCTCTTCTGCTGCATATAGCCCAATGTTGTCTTCTTCTTCATTGTCTGAACCTGATGTTGAAGCATCAGACTCACTCCAGCTTCTTTCTTTCTTTGCTAGGAGTGACTTTTCTCCCTTCCTATCCTTGTGGTGATGATGCTTCATTTCACCACTATCCTTTCTTTTGACTGGACAGTCAGCTATGACATGTCCAGGCTGGCTGTAGCTATAACAGATTATATTATTAATAGAATGTTTACTGGGTTTTGATTCATACCTGTCACCTTTTGGGTGCAGTCTTTCAGATTTGCTGCTGTTCTTTTTGTAGTGTGATGATGAGGAGGGCATGTTCCTCTATGGCTTCCTCTTCATCATCTTCTTGAACTGCCTAGAGAAGGGAGCAAACTCTTCATCTGAGGAAGAGCCTCAGGAGGTGCTGACTTCAGGTTCAGCTCTTCTCCTTGGAGGAGACACTATCCTCCCCTTGCTTCTCTTGGAGATGTAAGCTTTGAGAGCTGCAGAATTCTCCATTGCTTTTGCCTTTGAAGAGGCGTCCTCTTCCTTCCTTGCAGACAGCTGCATATCATAGGAAAGCAGCTTCCCAAACAGAGTGTGAGTTGGGGTCTCACCAAGCTTGGCCACTTCCCTGATGGCACATATCTTTGTGTCCCAGTCTCTTGTGAGAGATCTAAGGAACTTGTCATTCAGCTCATAGTTGGTGAAAGCCCTCTCATAGGTTCTCAGCTCATTGACTATTCTGAAGAACCTCTCTTAGCACATGGATATGCTTTCCTGGCTCTGCTGCCTGAAGGCTTCATACACTTGATTTAGGAGTGACTTCCTGTCATCCCTAACTTCAGCTGTCCCTTCCATATATACTATCAGAGTATCCCACATTTCCTTGGCAGAAGTGCAGTGTACTAAGTTTTGAAAGGTGGAATCATCAATAGCATTGACAATGATGTTCTGGGCCCTCTTGTCCATGGTGAACAACTCAAGTTCATCCTTGGTCAGATCTTTGAATGGTTTGGCCACTCTTCTTGTTGGATCAAGAGTGGATGCAGTGTGAAAGGTGAAAGGCCCTTCTTCAACTGTAATGAAGATCCTTGGATCAGATGCTTCCATAAACAACATGATCCTTTGCTTCCATATGCCAAAATTCTCTTTGTTGCATATGGGCAACTTCATGGACCTTATTTCCTTTTGCAATCCAGAGGAGGCCATTGGGATTTGATTTGACTAAACCTTTTAGGATCTGGTCAGACTGTTAAGTCCTTTTTGACCAACCTCCCTCTGATACCACTTGATAGAATATAAGGTTTGTAGTCTAAATCACCTAGGGGGGGGTGAATAGGTCTTTTGAATTTTACTTGATTAGCTTTAGCTGTTTTCAGAATTAGTTCAAGCAAATCAACAAACACAGAAAGCACACGATAATTTATAGTAGTTCCCGAAAGACAGTGTGTCTATGGGTAGTCCACTTTCCCCCTCCACCCTTCTAACAGTGTGTTAGACAGGGCCAAACTTCTCCAATCTCGGCTCAAAAAGCTTACAACACAAGTTCCTCAGAACATCTCAGATCAAGAATGATCCTACCTCAGGACACAAGTCCCTACAACTCAGAGCTATCACCAGCTCCTACCTCAGGCACAGCTGCCCTACAAACTCAGAGGATAACACCTCCTACAGCTCAAACAATAATGTCCTACAACTCAGGCTGTTAAGCCCTACCTCAGATCTGCTCCAGATCCTACAGCTCAGACCTCTCCCTGGTCCTACAACTCAGAGGACTCCTCCTCGTACTTCTCAGACCACCTCCTGGTGCTACCTCAGGCTGTTAAGCCCTACCTCAGATCAGCTCCAGATCTTACACTCAGGACTTCAGCCCTACAAATCAGAACCCTCAGGTTCCTACAATCTCAGACCAAAAGGTCTTACAACTCAGGCAAAAAGCCCTACAGAAAAATGATTTAGAAATATTCTACAATAGATGTACTCTCCTGTAGATCCTGTACCGTCTGTGCTTCCTGTAGCTGAAGATGTCGATGCCAGCAACTAACTTGATCTTCCTCTTCGACAGAGTGATGGAAGATCACCTTGCTCCTTCTTGCAGAGGAGCTAACTTTCTTTCTCTGTTTTTTTTCTTCTTGTTCAGTGAGCAGGAGGAAGAAGACGAGAGCTTCAACCGTCAATGCAACAGTTGATCTCTTTTGCACATTTCCGAGGGTTTTCAAATGTGCCCTAACTCCTCCTTTTATGCATCTCTGATCTTCAACGTCTCTTAGCTGATCTATTGAGAAGTATGGGAGAAGCTGGTGGACCCCACACAGCTTTTCTGCAACTAGTCCTAGCCGCAAGTCCCGCCGCCCTTCTTTTCCGTAGAGAAGGACTGCGCTCAACGAACGTGGAACACTCTGCGTTTGCTGAACCAGCTGTCCCCTGCGTTCGACGATCTTGCCAGCTCGGCGTTCGACAAACTTTCCTTGAGTGTCTTCACAGTGGCTCCTGCTTTGATCTCGTCTCAGCGGTTGACGAACGGCGTTCAGCGTTCGACGATCTTGCCTTGTGTGTCTTCTCAGCGGCTCCTGCTTTGATCTCATCTCAGCGGTCGACGAACGACATTCAGCGTTCGACGAACAGATGTCTTCGTTCGACAACCACGCTGATTCTCAGCGTGTAATGAACTTATCAGCGGAGGCACCTTCTTCTCAGCGGATACGCTGAGATGGCTCCTCGTCTCAGCGGTTTTGACCCCTCATCTCAGCGGTTCAGCTGAGACAAAACTTCAACTTTTGGCAGATAATTTCTCCACATCTAAGGGCATGTTTGGCCATTCCTTTTGAGTCACCTGCACCTGTATATCTTACAGAAGTATAGCTCATAAAATACAATATGTCCTTAGCATTGAGAGTGACGCCTCTTCAAATCAAGGTACTATTGAGGGCAATATACCCAACACAGTGGTCGTGTGCCACTGATCGTGCGTGATGAAAAACATACGACCAATGGCTTTTAAGTGGAAAATGTGCCAAACACGCCCCAGAATCTCTACATGACCAATGTACCAGCAAAAGAACTACACCAGACCACTGGTGGGACAATAAACACAGCATTCCAAGCATTCAAAACATATAATAAACATTGGTAATCACAACGAATGCAAGGAAATCAAAGAATCTTACCAAAAATGAGCCAAACGAGTGCACTTCATGAAATTTAGAGGATATACGAAATAGGAGTGAAACTGTGCATAAAGTGAACTGCAAATGCAATAAAACAAGCTCATATGAGTCCGTAAAACACTATATAAATGGGACTCGTCACACCCCCAGACTTACCTATTTGCGTGTCCCGAGCAAACAATTCCTAAGCAGATGAGGAAGGAAAAGTAGCTTGCTTAAAATTACAACACAGAGTACCATGCGAAGTCACATGCTCATGTGCAAAGAAGAGTAATAGAGAGGATTTCTAATTATTTACAGTTGTTTATACATTTCTAAAAGAGTAAATATATATTACTACAACGTATATTGGGAATCATGGTGAATCATCCGGTCACGCATACGGAGAAAGTAAACCAAACACTGACATGAGCACTGCCAAAGATCGGGGTTCGGGATAAACTCCACCGAAATCCATCGGTGTCGGTGACCATAAGCTCTCCCAGTGATATTCTCTCCACAACACTAGATTGGTTCACTGCACGAGTCAGTAGGACATTTTAGGATAAAACTGGGGCTTGGGTTGCGTTGAGGTAAACAAAGGTAAACAAAAAGGCTAATTGCACCTAACCCAAATGAGTATAGAATACCACTACCCAAGCGCCACAATATAATGCAAGTGAACCACAACCCCAGACTTAGACTTTTGCAACCTGGGTGTGTGCACCGCCTACTCCAAATACATATTTTACAAATGATTTTCAATTCAGACTTTTTCTCTTTTTATTTCAAGATAGGCAATTTTATGTTCTTTTCTTCCTTTTTCTCTTCTTCTTTTCTTTTTCTTTTTTTACATCGCACAACCATATTCACATAATTGCACCACAATCAACATCCCAAAAGAAAATGATAAAATAACTAGAGCTCAAATTCAGGTGTGCAACTAGGATCAACTTTTAGGCTTTGGTGAGATATATGTGGAGCTGAATCAAAAGGAAGGGATAGGCACAACGGGGCTAGCAAGGGTAGATAGTAGGACTGAAATAAAATCTCAACTAGGCCAATGATATGGCCTACGTCACTCTCATGCAAACAAGTTATCCTATGCCCATGCTTCAAGAATTGCTTGGGGCAAGTTCTTAGTCATTGAGAAAGATTTTCCTTCCTCCCGACTCAAGCAATATGAGTCTATCGGCTCAGCTAAAATAAGTCTCCTATTTTAACTGATCTTATAGACTAATATTAAACCATATTGATTGGATTGGTTGATGTCCTATTCATGTCACTAAGTGTGTTGATGTATCAACATATTGTACCAGAACATAACATTCAATCTATCATAGAGGACTGATAATAAGACAAGTTAGTCACTATTCAATATTTATCATACCAAGATCAAACTTGAAAGCATTAAATTTAGCCTCATCCAATGGCTTTGTAAAGATACCAGCAACTTGATTGTCAGTGGGGAAAAATTCAAGGCAGATATATTTACTTTCAACATGTTCTCTAATAAAATGATATATTATCTTTATGTGCTTAGTCCTGCTATGAGAGATAGTATTCTTAGCAATAGAGATAGCACTGGATTAGTCACAATATAAAGGAGACTGACTTACCTTGAGGTTGTAGTCCTCTAGCTGATGTTGTATCCGCAAAAGTTGTGCACAGCAGCTACCTGCAGCTATATATTCTGACTCAACAGTGGAAATTGCCACACTGGTTTGCTTCTTGCTGCTCCATGATATCAACCTCCTTCCTAGGAATTGATAAGTACCGCTTGTACTTTTCCTGTCTTCTTTGATCCTGCAAAATGTGCATCTGAAAAGCCAGTCAGTTCAAAATCATTGTTCTTACGGTACCAAAAGCCAAGATGTTGACTGCCTTTAAGGTATCTCAAAATCCTCTTTGCAGTTGAGTAATGAGATTCTTTAGGGCATGCTTGGTACCTAGCACAAACACATGTACCATACATAATGTCTGGTCTACTAGCAGTTAGATACAACAAGGATCCAATAATGAACCTGTACACGGATTCATCAAAGGCCTTGCCCTTCTCATCCTTGTCTAGGGAAATGTTGGACCCCATGGGAGTTTTCATGGTGGAAATTGATTCCATCCCAAACTTCTTGATAAGCTCCCTAGTGTACTTAGTCTGAGAGATGAATATCCCCTCATCATATTGTTTCACTTTGAGGCCTAAAAAGTACTTGATCTCTCTCATACTGCTCATCTCAAACCCCCCTGCATAAGGTTGGCAAACCTTTTGCAAAGGTGGTCATCAGTAGACCCAAAAAATATGTCATCAACATAAATTTGGACTAGGAGACACTTGCCCTTTGTTTCCCTAAGAAATAATGTGATATCTATCTTTCCCCTTAAGAACTTATTCTTAATGAGAAAGCTAGACAAGGTCTCATACCAAGCCCTAGGGGCTTGCTTTAGACCATATAGTGCTTTCCTATGTAAATAAACAAGAGAAGTAAGGATAGTATGTATAAAACCTGATAGTTGTTCAACATATACCTCTTTCTTCAAGTTACCATTGAGGAAAGCTGACTTGACATCTATATGGTATACTTTGAACCACTTGTGGGCAGCATAAGCAAGGAATGGCCTAATTGATTCTAACCTTGCAACTGGGGCAAAGGTTTGATAAAAGTTTATAACATCTTCTTTTCTATATCCCTTGGCTACTAATCTAGCTTTGTTCTTGATGATGGTTCCATTCTCATCCAACTTGTTTCTGTATATCGATTTGGTGCCAATGATGTTGTGTCCTTGAGGTTTTGGCATGAACTGCTAGACTTTGCATCTCTTGAATTGAAGAAGCTCTTCTTGCATGGCTTGAATCCAGAAAGTATCTTGATTGGCCTCTTCAAACTTCTTGGGTTCCAACAATGACAGGAAGCACAGGAATAGAGCTTCATTGTGAGCCCTACTTCTTGTGATCACATCTTGATTCTCAGCTCCAATTATATGTTCTCTTGGATGATCTCTCAAGTGTCTTGTTGATGTAGGCATCCTGTCAACAATCTACAAGTCTTCTTCTGGAATAGCAGGGTCTTCAGCAGCCTGCACTTCTTCATCTTCAGGAATAGAAGCATCTATATAAGCTTTGCTGCTGCTGGGAATGTCTTGGATAGACATCTCTTCAAATTTCAATTGAGATTTTCCATTGTTTAAAATGTAGCATTTGCAACCAAAGATTCTGAAGTATGATATTGTTGGTTGTTTGCCTTTCAGAATCTCATATGGGGTAATTCCAAGGACCTTATTGATGGAAACTCTATTGAGAACATAACAAGCAGTATTGACTGCCTCATCCCAAAAATATTCTGGGAGTGAGGAGTCACTAAGCAATGTTCTCCCAGCTTCTATCAAGGTCATATTCCTCCTCTCAGCCACACAATTTTGCTATGGAGTCCTTGGGGAGGAGAGCTCTTGGGTGATACCAAATTCTTGACAAAACCATATTATAGCTTTAGATTGAAATTATGTGCCATGGTCAGTCCTAGTCCTGACCAAAGTACATTGTAGATCATTCTGAATGGCCTTGACATGATTTAAATAGACATTTAAGGTATCAAATTTCTTCTTTAGGAAGAATACCCATATATACTTTGAGTGATCATCAACAATCACCAAGGTATACAACTTCCCACCTATGCTCTGAATTGGCAAAGGACCAAACAAGTCCATGTGCAATAGATATAGACATCTTCCAGTGTCTTTGGAGCCAATACTTTTGAAAGTGGCCCTAGTTCGCTTACCCATTTGGCAAGCATGACAGGGACCACTTTTAATACATTTTAGATTTGGACTATTCCTAACAAGGCTTTTAGAAATTAGTCTATACATTGTCTTGTCGTTAATGTGGGCAAGTCTCTCGTGCCATTGAACACAAAGATACTCACTTTCATTAGCTACAAGACACACAGGAGATAGAGAATTATAGCAAATAAAATCTAAACAATATACATTCCCACTCCTAGTGCCTGAGAGAATTGTCTATAAGTCATTTGACTTTTTGATCAAGCACTTGTCATTGTGGAATTCAATGAAATAGCCTAGGTCACATAGTTGACTTATGATTACAAGGTTGTGTTGCAACCCTTCAACATAAGCTACCCTTGTGATTGAGACTATGTCATTGGAGATTGTACCATATCCTTTGGTGACTCCTTTTCAGATCCACCAAATGTAACTTTAGGTCCATTCTTCACAGCTGTGTAGTCCTGTAGAAGACTTCTGGTACCTGTCATGTGCCTTGAGCACCCACTGTCCAAGTACCATATTTGTTTAAGACTGGTACTTGAACTAACCTGCAAGATAAAATTTACTATACCTTAGGAACCCAACTAATTTTTTGTGTCCTAGGTCCCTGTTAATACCATATGGAATATTCCTGGAAAGGATTTGTTTGGCTGGAGTGACCTTCCTTGCAATTGGCACATTGGGGTTGTGCCAACAATCAATTGCAAAGTGACCCACTTTGCCACAGCACCAACACTCATATATGTTGTAACTTCTTTTCTGTACAGATTTAGAAGTTGAGGTTTCCTTATTCTGTCTAGGAAAGGATACAGTTGCATCCTTCTTGTTCCTTTCAGCAATCACTTGGTTTTTTGTCTTCCTATAAATAGTCTTGGCAGCCATTTTCTGATTGACATCAACAAATTTTAGCTTGGCAGCTAAGCAAGTGTTGATGGCAGCAGAAACTGGATTGTTAGGCTTGGTTATAGGTCTGATAGCAGCCCCAATTTTTGCTGGATGGGAGTTTGAAGATGCAGCCTCCTTTATCTTGAGTGTAGTTGCTGAGGTTCCAAAAACAAATGGTCCATGATGGGCCATCTGAATTTCCTCGTGTGGAGCCTTTAAGAAACTCAAGCCTAACTCCTTTCTACTCCTATAGCAGAGAACATCTTTGCTCAAGCTATTGGAACTACCACTCAACAGGTGACCATGTATGCTTTGTTGGTCATATTTGTTGGATGGCATCATTATCTTCACAAAGGAAGCCTTTGGTTCAATTGAAACCATGTCCTTACCCTTTGTGTTACCAGTTGTTGCCTCTTTATTGAATCCCAATCCTCTCTTATTATGGGAGGAGAAGGTGTCAATAATAGGTAGCACTGTCTTAGGCTTAGAGAACTGATCCACTAGCATCCTCTCCTTGAGAAGCTTTTCCTCAAGATCCTTGATGATCTTGATTTTATGGCTTATGGTGCCAACATGGATAATTGACATTCCCCTTAACTTGCCAATTTCTTTCCTCATCTGAGCTAGCTGGGTAGCATGTTCAGTGCAATCAGTTTTTGCTTGTTTTAGGGAAGCAATCTCTAGAGCTTGCCTCTAGGCTAACATCTTGATATTTTTCAGAGCTTCCAAGATAGCACCATACCTGTCAATCAATTGATTGACATCTTCCACGGATTCTGAATCACTTCCAGCATTAGATGGAGTTGATTCAGATTCTGGGCTTGTCTCATATTCAAAAGAAGAAATGCAGTGGATTAGTACCTACTCATTGTCTGAATTGTTTTGACTGTCCTCATCTTCTGTTAGAGCCATCAGCCCATGGTCTTCATGGATGTCTTCATCCTCCTCTATGGCACTGTCTGAATGTGACAAAGGGGCCTTGATTTCAATCCTGGCAGTCGTAAAGTCTTCATCCTCTTCTGCAACAAACAGCCCAATGTAAGCTTTCTCCTCTTCATCTGAATCCGTGGTTGAGGACTCAGATTCACTCCAGCTCTTCCCCATCTTTGCTAGGAAGGATTTTTCACCTTTCCTTTCCTTTTGGTGATGATGTTTCTTATCACCTTTCTCCTTTCTCTTGACTGGACAGACATCAATGACATTTACAGGCTTGCTGCAGTAGTAGCATATAACATTAGATGAAATATGTTTAGCATGTTTAGGGTCTTACCTGTCACCCTTGGGGTGCTGCCTTTCATATATCTACGGTGGTCCTTCCTGGGATGTGAGGAGGAGGAAGGTTTGTTCTTCCATTGCTTCCTCCTCATCAGCTTCTTGAAGTGCCTAGAGAAGGCAGCAAACTCCTCATCAGATGAGGTCCTGTCAGAAGTGCAGTTCTCAGAATTTTCAGAATCAACAAATTTCCTTGGAGGAGAGAGCAAACTGGCTTGGCTTTTTTTTGGGTTGTCAGCTTTGAGAGCCATATTTTTCTCCCTTGCATGAGGCCAAGTGGATGTATCCTCCTCCTTCCATGCAGATAGCTGCATCTCATAAGAGAGCATCTTCCCAATCAATGTATGGGTGGAGTTTCACCCGGCTTAGCCACTTCCTTGATTCATATATCTTTGTGTCCCAGTCTCTAGTTAGAGATCTTATGAACTTGTCATTTAGCTCATAGTCACTGAATACCCTTTTATAGGTCCTCAGTTCATTAACTATCCTGAACAACATTTCATAGCAGATAGATATGCTTTCCTGGCTGAGCTGCCTTATAGCTTCATATTCCTAATTTAGGAGAGATTTCCTATCTTCCCTCACTTCAGCAGTCCCTTCCATATACACCACAAGTGTGTCCCACATCTCCTTGGTTGTTCTACAGTGCACCAAGTTCTGGAAGGTGGAATCATCAATTGCATTCACAATAATGTTCTGGGCTCTCTTATCCACTGTGAATAGTGCAAGTTCATCCTTGGTCAAGTGTTCAGCAAAAGGCTTGGCCACTCTCCTAGTTGGATCTATGGTGGAGGTTGTTTGAAAAGTAAAAGGACCCTGCTTCACAATAATGTATATCCTAGGGTCTGAGGCTTCCATGAACAACATTACCATATGCATCCTTATGACAAAGTTCTCTTTATTGCATATGGGCAACTTCATAGACCCCATCTCCTTCTGTAATCCAGTGGCAGTCATTGGATTCATATATGACTACTCCTTTGTAGGATCTGGTCAGACAGTTAAGTCCTTTTTGACCAACCTACCTCTGATACCACTTGATAGTTTATAGGTAGTAGTCTATATCATCTAGAGGGGGTGTGAATAGGTCTCTTTCTTTTCTTTCCTATTAAGCCTAGCTATTTTTAGTGAATATAAAAGTTATATGTACACACACAGAAAGCACACTAGCATATATAGAGGTTTCTCAAGATAGGGTGTCTTGAGTATTCCTCTTTCCCCCTCCACCCTTCTAACAATGAGTTAGACAGGGCCAACTCCTCCAACTCAGCTTCAAGAGCTTACAACTCAGATTCCTCAGAATCTCTCAGGTTTTCTCGAAACCTTACCTCAGGTTCAACATCCCTAAAAACTCAGAGTCCTCCAACTCCAGCTACTCAGAAATCTCTTGATTTCCTACCTCAGACCTATCAAGAAGTCCTACCTCAGATTTTCACAAAGATCCTACACTCAAGCTGGGAGTACAGCTCTATCCTCAGGCTAAGTTGCCCTACAGCTCAGGCACAAAGGCCTTATATATAAATAAAGCGTTAAAGATACAACAGAAGACTAAATAAAGTTAACCTTTAGATCTTGTCTTCTGCTATCTTAAAACAGAACTGTGAAGCAGCAGCTACAGGTCTTGTTTCTCCTTGATCTTCTCCATCAGCAAAGTTGAAGATCTACTTATTCTTATTTAATGATTCAGGAAGCACTATCTTATCTCCTAGCAGAGTTCAGCTTTTTCTTGAGAGATTGCCCTTCAGGAAGCTTGAAGAAGATAGAACTTACAACACACAATAACGCTCTTCCCGATCGAACAGTTTTCTTCTTTTAGACCTAACAACTTCTTTTATACTTCCTTCTGACTTTCAATGGCTATTAGAAGCCCCTGACACAGCATGGACATCTGTCAATAATGTATCTTTCTTTTCAGCCACTTGCGCCAAAATAGATCCCGCCAGTGCTTTATTTATATTTGAATCTGTCTCAGCAGTTGGGCTGAGATAGCCTTCAGACTCAGCGACAACTTCTGTCTCCGTCTCAGCGGCTCCAATGAGACAGACAATCATCTCAGCGGTTTTCCTCTATCTGCAGCTCAGCAGACCTAGACTTCTTTTTAGCGGCACCTGGCCCTGTCTTAGCAGTTCAGCTGAGACTGGGAGGACATCTCAGCGATTTTGGCATTAAGCTTCTTAACATATTCCACTTCTTGGAATAACCTAACCCTGCTATAGCATGATACAAAATAGGGTTTATCAAATACAACTTGTACTTAGCATTGAGTAAGATGCTTCTTCAAATCAAGGGAACATTGAAGGCAATATTCCCAATAAGAGTAAACCCTTAATTGTCGAAAACTAGGAATGCTTAATGTCAGATATTTCTTTCCTTAAAGCTCTGATCTGATTTTCCCAATCGGCGGCGGCAATTTTTCTATTTCCGCATCTTGAACTATCTCAACAACATTTGCATTGCCTCGAAGATATTTGCATTGTCTCGACAATACCTATGGTCTACAAGACCATATCTAAGTTCAGCACGGCCACTGCCTTCAAGTTGAATGATTATGCTAATCAAGAAGAAATCGGTGTTCAACACGACCGCTATCTTCTAATCTAATGATCAAGCATATCAAGACAATTTTTGTGTTCAACACAACCACTGTATTCAAGTCAAATGTTAAGCTTATGATAAATAGAAAATATACGCATTTTTCTATATAGTTTTTAGTATAGTTTTAATTAAATTTGTAAATAATATATGTAAATTAATGAATAAAATGTTTGTTTTTGCTATTTTTTGTTTTTAACTTAGTTTTATTTTCATTTTATAAAATTTCTGTAATTTTATTAAGTCACGCCCTCGGACACGCCCGTGTCCCAGGGCGTGTTCAATAATTTCTGATAATTTTCATTTCTGTCTTTTTTTTCCAGCTCAAACATCAAGTCACGCCCTCGGTCACGCCCGTGACCGAGGCCGTGTACTAGGTCACGCCCGTGTTGGATGTTCAGCCAGAATTCGAGCCCAAATGTCAATGTCACGCCCAATGTCACGGCCGTGATTGGGTCACGCCCGTGACCGAGGCCGTGACTCAACAAAGCTTCCAGAAAACCAAAGGACACGCCAGGTGTCACGCCCAGTTCAAGCTCAAGCCTGCCGACATCGAACACGCCCGTGTTCCTTAGAACACGCCCATGTACTTCCAAAGTCGCCGATCAAACCTTCTAGATGCCAGCCTGGATCCAGCTGTTCTGGCTATTCGCACCCCAAGCCGTGTCACGCCCTAAGACACGCCCGTGTCCGAGGGCGTGTAATTCCAAAATTTTGCCTATAAATAGAGGCCGACCCCCTCATCAATTCTCTCTCTTGGAACCTCTTGGAACCTCTTGGCTCCTAATGGATTGCCCTTTTTGGGTGATCTTCCACAATATTCCTCCACCATTTTGTATTTTCTTTTTTTTATGTAATTAATTAGGTTTTATTTTATTTCCTTTTTTGTAATATAAATGTTGTAATTAAATGTTTTTTATTTTGTAATTTTATTTCCTGTAAACCCCGTTATTATGGCAATAAATAAATTTAGTTTTTTTTCGTGCATTCGTAGCGTAATTTCAATTTCTGCAATTTCAAATTCTGCACCGTATTTCAATTCATAACTTAGCTTTATTTCTGCACCGTATTTCAAATTCATAACTTAGCTTTATTTCCGCACTTCAATTTTCGCAATTTTTCTTTCTTTAGCTAGATTTATTCGTCGCCATAAAATCGGTTTTCTCGCTTATATTCGAATTTATGCGTCGTCATAATTTTTCATTCTTTTCTTCCTTGACACGGTAGTTTAGAATGGGATATTCGGGCTGCGTTTAAAATCGCTTCAAAGCGAGCGTTTTTCTCTCGTAATGCTTTCTTCGTTTTCGTATTTTCACTTTATGTTTTTATTATTCGTGTTTTTGTTGTTTTATGTTTTAATCATTTTCGTTTCCGTCATTTTTTCGTTGTCATTACTTTTTTTTTATTCGTGTTTTTGTTTTCGTTATTTCGTTTAATAGCTTAGTTTTATTTCATTATTGCAATGCATTTATTTCCCGCATATCCATTTGGATAGGACTTGCACTGCATTTATTTCCCGTCTACCCGTTTGGGTAGAACTTGCTCACGCATTTATTTCCCGTCTACCCGTTTGGGTAGAACTTGCTCACGCATTTATTTCCCCTCTACCTATTTGGGTAGGGATTGCATTTCTTTAATTCCTGCAATTTATCACTTTCATTTCAATTTCGTAGAGTGTGTGCGTTTTAATTTAGTGCGTCCTTTTTGTCTTTTCTATCGCTTTTCTTGGTTTTTGCTAAACGCACACCAAGCCCGCGATTGTTATCATTTTTGTTATTATCGTTATGTTATCATTTTTGTTTTTGTTTTTAATTATCACTTTCATCACTTATTTTTAATCCGATAAAACAATAGCCGTTTTCTCAAAGTAACAATACTCGACGGGACCCAGGACTAATACGACTATGTTATGATATTTTTATCATATATATACTACACGCGATAGGTGCGCTTGCCTCTAGCAATTTCGTAAAATTATTTTCTTATCAAGTTTTTGGAAAATAATTTTCCTATCAAGTTTTTGGCGCCGTTGCCGGGGAGACTTCGTCGATATTGCGAAAAGAGTTTACGTTATTGATTTTATCATCTTCAAAATATGCCAAAAAAAAAAATTTAAAAAACCCCCAAAACCAAAAAAATATATGTTCTTTCTTTTCATTAAGCCTTAATTTGTAAATATATAAAATTAAAAACCAAAAAAAATATATGTTCTTTCTTTATATGCCTATAAGAAAATCCAAAAAAATGATAGGATTTCTATTTTGTTTTTCATTAAAGTTTTTATATGCATATTTGAAAACATATTATTTCAAATTTCAAAATGAAAAATAATAATGAAAAACTTTATAATCAAAATCAAAATGAATTCTAGGAATTTTGAGATAGGACAATAGATCGTTTTCTCGAAGTCGGATTACTCGACAGACCCGAAAGGGGATTTTTGTCGATATTTTGAAAAGAGGAAACCCCGTTGCTTTTACCTTATTATTTCTACTTTTTCTTCCTTGCTTTTCATCTTAAAGCTTTTCTTTATTAATTTCATTTTTTTTCTTATGTTTTAATATAACTTTAAATATGTGTATTTTAAATGATGATGAAAACATAAGTAGAAAAATCCAAAAATATATATGGTTTTACTTTATATATATATTTCATGCTTCTTGTAAATATAGAAAAACCCAAAAATCATAAATGATTTTTTTCTTTGTTTTTCTCTTTTTTGTACTTTTTTTTAGTATCATTATGTATATATTTGTACATATAAAAAAAATCTATATATTTATATCATATTATTTTTGTATCATATTATTTTTGTTCCTTCTTTTATTTTTATTAAGTATTAATATGTATATAAATGTACATATAAGAAAACCAAAAAAAAAGTGATGAAAAATTCTTATAGAAAATCCAAAAAAATTTACTTTAATGTATTTTCATTTTTCTTTTTTGTTCTTTTCTTTTTATCCCTTATTTTTACTTTAGTATTAATATGTATATATGTAATAAAATTAAAAATCTAAAAAAAAAATTATTATGATAAAAACTTATCTTAGAAAAATTCAAAAAATTTAATATAACTATATTTTCTTTTTGTAAATATGTTTCTTGTTTCATTCATATTTTCATTTGTGTATTAATACATATTTTTATCATGATAAAAAGAAAATCCAAAAAAATAATGATGATGAAAATATTAAGTTGAAAAATCCCAAAAAAAAAAATGTTTTGTTTCTTTCCTCTTTTTTTTACTTTGTTTTCTTTCTTAAGTTTCTTTTATTATTACTTATTTAGTTTTATTTTGTATATAAATATGCAAGAAAAAAATATATAATTTCTATTTTATTTTCATTAAGCTTATTTATGCATATTTAAACAAAACAAAATAATACTCTAACTAAAATAACAAAATAATGAAAAACTTTGAAAAATAAATCTTAAAGAATTTTTGAAATTTTTAAGATAGAATAATAGGTAGTTTTCTGGAAGTAGGATTACTCGGCAGACCCGCGAGGGGATTTTTGTCGATATTTTGAAAAGGGAAACCCTATTACTTTTATCCTTGGATTTCACTTCTTCTTCTTTGTTTTTTATTTTAAAGCTTCTCTTTATTTTTCTTATTTTTATTAAGTATAAAGGTTTTTATAAATATGCATATTTTAAAAATGATGAAAATGTATTTAGAAAACTTCAAAAAAATATATAGTTTTACTTTATATATTTCATTCTTTTTGTAATATAGAAAAAAATAATAATAATAAATGTTTTTTTACTTTATTTTTCCCTTTTTGTCCTTATTATTTTTGTTTCCTTTTTTTTATATTAAATATCATTATGTTTATAAATGTATATATTTAAGAAAAGTCCAAAAATGAAGACAACAATATATATATAGTTTTGCTTTATTTATATGTTTTATTTTTTGTAACTTGGAAAAATAATAAAAACACACAAAAAAAAAAACTTATATATATATATACTTATATGTATATAATATAATCCTTTTTATTCCCCCTTGTAAATAGGTTTTATTATATTGTTTTAACATCTTTTGCAGGTAATTATTCCGGTCATCCCGTCTCCCAAATAGGGGCGTGCTTTTTCCCCCTGCTTTTTCCCCCCTTGTATTTTCTTTTTCCTCTTTTTATGCTTTTGTACATATATAGATTTGTTCCTCATACTTACTTCAACATTGGGGACAATGTTGATTTTAAGTATGGGGGTATGGTATGATGTTTTCCCCTTTTGTAATTATTGTCCCCCATTTTTACTTAGAAAAAAACCAAAAAATGACAAAATAAATAAAATAGCAAAATTTGTTACAACATAAAAAATTATTTGTTATAACATAACAAAATTTGTTATGACATAATAAATTATGTTGCAACATCTTTGCCCCTCTTATAAATGTTTATAAGTATTGTTGCAACATCTTTGCAACATCTTTGTTCCTCTTACATAAAATTGAAAAATCCAAAAAAAAATCATTAATTAACTTAGAAAAAACACCAAAATTTTTTTATAAATGTTTTATGTGTATGTCTTTTATTTGTATATAAAAATCCTTATTTATAATAATAAATCAAAATATAAAAAAATGATGAAAAGTTTTACTAAAAAATTTTGTTATAACAAAATTCACAAAAATTTTGTCATAACATACAAAAAATATATATATGTCTTTCTCTTTCTTTTTCTTTCTTTTTCCTTTTTTTTAGTATTAATGTAAATATATATGTATTTACATATGTATTTTGTTATAAATCAAAA
The DNA here is from genome assembly GCA_033032865.1 of Dactylorhiza incarnata. Lineage (NCBI taxonomy): Eukaryota > Viridiplantae > Streptophyta > Magnoliopsida > Asparagales > Orchidaceae > Dactylorhiza > Dactylorhiza incarnata. The sequence continues at coordinate 3,281,916 of JAWHQI010000269.1, forward strand.
TCAAAAAAAAATGATGAAAAATGTACTTAAAAATTTGTTATAACAAAACATATTTTGTCATAACACCAAAAATTTTTATATAAATTTGTATTTTTCTTTCTCTTTCTTTTTTAGTATTAATGTATATATTTTACCAAAATTAAAAAATCAAAAAAAAAAATTTTGATGAAAAAAATATATATATTACAAAAATCCAAAAAAATATTTTGTATGTATTTTTGCTTTTCTTAATTTTCTTCTTTCTTTTTGTTACTTTGTTTTTATTAAGTATTTATATATGTATTTTGTTATAAAAAATCAAAAAATCAAAAAATATCATATCTTAAAAACTCCAAAAAAAATTTTGATGAAAAGAAAAACTTATCAAAAAACTCCAAAAATAGAATAAAAACCCCTACTTAGCTTTTTGTTATTTCCAAGGCTAGGTAGAGTTTATCTTTAAGCGTTTTCACTATTTTTGATTTGCTAAAACCATTTTATTTGCATCATAGTTTGTAAATTTAAATCAAGGAATTTTGGTAGTAAAAAATTTCTTGTGATCTTAATTTAATTTGAGAACAAAACTTTTAGCACTACCTCGAGTTAACCCTAAATAGATTCGTTTTTGTATTATATTGGCAAACCATCTTTAGATTCAATTATTCTAACTCGAACTTGTGAAACTTTAGGAATATTCTAATCTACTAAATTTTGCTCTCAAATACTCTTTTATTACTCTAGTTTTTCTTTTGAAACCCTCACCCCTTTAGCTTGGCATAAAAAGTAATAGAAGACGTTTTAAAAGAAATCCTGTGTCAATGGGAATAAAAAGATTCCGTAAACACAGGCACCCAATATTGTTAAAAGAAATCTCGTGTCAATGGGAATAAAAAAATAAAATTCCGTAAACACGGGCATTGGGTTAAGTTTAAAAAGATTTCAATTATCCCCCGTAAACCAACGTTGGGAATCAAAGCAAAACCACCAAAAAGGTGGGGTGAGAGGATTAAATCCATCACCCCTAATCCAAGCACTCTTCTCTTTGCCAAAGCTTTCCTTTTTCCCCTACCCCTTAGCCACTAAAATTGTAAGCTAGATTTTAATTTAAAAAGTTTGCGAGAGCATAATTAGTAGGTTTTATTTATTCTTAAAAATTTTCTTAAAAAAGTTAAAGTTTTATATAATTCTATTCTAATTAAAAGGTGCCAAAAACTGCAATATTCGACACTATTTAACTAACTTTAGAAGTTTCGCTAAAACTTTTTCGCTCTTTTTAAATTATCTTCACAATTTAGGACTTACCTCTTTAAATCTCCTAAATTTATTTCGATCTCACTTTTGATTAAATAAAATTTTTAGTAAATTAGAAATTTTATTAACGTCTTATAGGTATCCCTTAGTTTTGCTCTGGAATAGCAAAAGCTTAAGTATGGGGGTGTTTGATAAATAGAAAATATACGCATTTTTCTATATAGTTTTTAGTATAGTTTTAATTAAATTTGTAAATAATATATGTAAATTAATGAATAAAATGTTTGTTTTTGCTATTTTTTGTTTTTAACTTAGTTTTATTTTCATTTTATAAAATTTCTGTAATTTTATTAAGTCACGCCCTCGGACACGCCCGTGTCCCAGGGCGTGTTCAATAATTTCTGATAATTTTCATTTCTGTCTTTTTTTTCCAGCTCAAACATCAAGTCACGCCCTCGGTCACGCCCGTGACCGAGGCCGTGTACTAGGTCACGCCCGTGTTGGATGTTCAGCCAGAATTCGAGCCCAAATGTCAATGTCACGCCCAATGTCACGGCCGTGATTGGGTCACGCCCGTGACCGAGGCCGTGACTCAACAAAGCTTCCAGAAAACCAAAGGACACGCCAGGTGTCACGCCCAGTTCAAGCTCAAGCCTGCCGACATCGAACACGCCCGTGTTCCTTAGAACACGCCCGTGTACTTCCAAAGTCGCCGATCAAACCTTCTAGATGCCAGCCTAGATCCAGCTGTTCTGGCTATTCGCAACCCAAGCCGTGTCACGCCCTAAGACACGCCCGTGTCCGAGGGCGTGTAATTCCAAAATTTTGCCTATAAATAGAGGCCGACCCCCTCATCAATTCTCTCTCTTGGAACCTCTTGGAACCTCTTGGCTCCTAATGGATTGCCCTTTTTGGGTGATCTTCCACAATATTCCTCCACCATTTTGTATTTTCTTTTTTTTATGTAATTAATTAGGTTTTATTTTATTTCCTTTTTTGTAATATAAATGTTGTAATTAAATGTTTTTTATTTTGTAATTTTATTTCCTGTAAACCCCGTTATTATGGCAATAAATAAATTTAGTTTTTTTTCGTGCATTCGTAGCGTAATTTCAATTTCTGCAATTTCAAATTCTGCACCGTATTTCAATTCATAACTTAGCTTTATTTCTGCACCGTATTTCAAATTCATAACTTAGCTTTATTTCCGCACTTCAATTTTCGCAATTTTTCTTTCTTTAGCTAGATTTATTCGTCGCCATAAAATCGGTTTTCTCGCTTATATTCGAATTTATGCGTCGTCATAATTTTTCATTCTTTTCTTCCTTGACACGGTAGTTTAGAATGGGATATTCGGGCTGCGTTTAAAATCGCTTCAAAGCGAGCGTTTTTCTCTCGTAATGCTTTCTTCGTTTTCGTATTTTCACTTTATGTTTTTATTATTCGTGTTTTTGTTGTTTTATGTTTTAATCATTTTCGTTTCCGTCATTTTTTCGTTGTCATTACTTTTTTTTTATTCGTGTTTTTGTTTTCGTTATTTCGTTTAATAGCTTAGTTTTATTTCATTATTGCAATGCATTTATTTCCCGCCTATCCATTTGGATAGGACTTGCACTGCATTTATTTCCCGTCTACCCGTTTGGGTAGAACTTGCTCACGCATTTATTTCCCGTCTACCCGTTTGGGTAGAACTTGCTCACGCATTTATTTCCCCTCTACCTATTTGGGTAGGGATTGCATTTCTTTAATTCCTGCAATTTATCACTTTCATTTCAATTTCGTAGAGTGTGTGCGTTTTAATTTAGTGCGTCCTTTTTGTCTTTTCTATCGCTTTTCTTGGTTTTTGCTAAACGCACACCAAGCCCGCGATTGTTATCATTTTTGTTATTATCGTTATGTTATCATTTTTGTTTTTGTTTTTAATTATCACTTTCATCACTTATTTTTAATCCGATAAAACAATAGCCGTTTTCTCAAAGTAACAATACTCGACGGGACCCAGGACTAATACGACTATGTTATGATATTTTTATCATATATATACTACACGCGATAGGTGCGCTTGCCTCTAGCAATTTCGTAAAATTATTTTCTTATCAAGTTTTTGGAAAATAATTTTCCTATCAGCTTATCAAGATGACATTTTTGCTTGTCAAGATGATAAGACTTAACACTTAGGTCTCAGCATTGTCTTGGCAATAGAGGAGCCATATCTAGACAATATGGGCTTAAGTTATTCTCAACTAACTATACTTCTGAAATATCATGTAGGCTCCTCGACTACATTTTGGGTCCTCGACGGCAATTGACATATCCTAGACGATAATTGCCGTAACCTTGTCGATAATTGACTTATACAAATTCCACATTCAATGAAGAGCATCCAAACATCTTGTTGATCATCTTCAAGATGATGTGTGTATAATTGATCCTTGTCAAAATGATATAGTCTTGGATAGATATTACCAAGACAATATTTGGATCTTGAGTTTTTCTTCTAATCAAGATGATTTGATACTTCAGTTAAGAGTACAAAATGATATAATCTTGAAGCTTAAGGTCATCAATTCGATATTGATACATTTACAAGATGATATTTGAAGCTCTCCAAGATGATATGATAGACAATTTCTAATCATCCTGAATTCAGATCCTTAACTCTTTCCAACTTGCTAGAACTTTCTTCCTGATATTTATGAGTGAGTGACAAGTCTAATATAGTCTAGATCTTAGGTCTACATGGTGTTTTGCACAATGAGGGATTACATTCGCAAAACTATGTCTGATGACACTAAGTGTAACCCTATGCTAGGCTTGCACTATCTAATACCTGAAAACAACATACTAAACATATGCATTAAATACAAAGTGCATTTACACTTAACTCGAGGACTTCTTCAAATCAGGAACATTGTTGGTAAGTGTAAGTTAAGGGATGTCTAATCACCTAGAGTGGGGTGAATATGTGCCTAAGTGTTTTTCAGATGTTAAAATTATCCAAGCAAATTAATCATAGGAAAGCTCACACATCACAGATTGCATAGACATTTATAGTGGTTCTCCGAGTTGGGAACATCCACTTCCCCCTTCACCTATCTAGCAGTGTGCTAGACTCAGCCAATTCCTCCAAATACTCAGATCTATAAGATCTTATAACTCAAAGTCCTAGATACTTATAGCTCATTAAATAACAGCCTATTCCCTACCTTAGATCCAGTCCCTAGATCCTACAACTCAGATTTAAGCTTAAATATTACCTCAAGAATCATTAGTAAAGATCTTACACTCAGGTCTGAAAGACCTTTCACTTAGATTTCCTCAAAAATTCTACAAAAGAATGTATAATACAATATTTCACAAAGATGTTTTAGACTCCAAAAAATTAACTTGTATCACTTGAGTCTTCTTGAAGCCTATTGCGGAAATGTCTTCTTCAGAAATATTTTTGTAATGAAGTGTTGAATATTTTGATTGACAAGATGACTGAATCTTTCTTCAGAAGAATTAATGATTAGCTTTAATGATTTTAATCTTTTTACTTGAGCTCTAAAAATGAATTGCCCGTTGTCTGCGGCGAGCTCTTTCTTCAGAATAATTAAGGAAATAATTATGAATCTCAAGATTAGGGTTTGCTGAAATTCATCTCTTCCTTTTTATAAGGACATTTAATAACGATCACTTCCTTGGACGGCCTTTATGTCAAAAATCAGCTTTCCAAAAAGCTCAGTTTTGATTGGCCTAATCTGCGACGACAATAAATGATGTGATGCCAAAATCACGCTTTAATTTGAATTTTGGTCTTTCTGCAATTCGACTAGATGTTTAGTCGAATGTAATTCTTCTGGTCGAATTTCAACTCTATATAACTAGTTCAAAACTTCTGCACGAATCATCCTAGTGACTTTGGTGGTCTACAAGATGATACTTCACTACTTCAATCTTCTAGTCGAATCGCCTATACGAATTATCTTGATGACCCTTTATGGTTCAGAAGATGATATTTCACTTCTTTGCCCTTCTAGTCGAATCTTCTGCACAAATCATCTTGATGACTCTTTGTAGTTCACAAGACGATATTTCACTCTTTTCTCCTCTAGTCGAATCTTCTGCATGAATCATCTTGATGACCCTTTGTGGTTTCACATGACAATATTTCACTGCTTTTCTTCTTCTATTCGAATCTTCTACTGAAATTGACTTGATGTTTCTTTATTGTCTTCAAGACGATAATTGATTTCTTTTATCTTTTAACAAAGTGAAAAGCATATCTGGTCGAATCTACCATGCATACTTATGAAATGTTGTGTTGGTTCCTCGACGACATTTCACGTGACCTCGACGATATTGGAGATCACCTCGATAATAAATACCTTAGGCGAATTCTTCTTTCATTCAAGTGCTTCCATATATCCAATGTATACATCCAAAATGATATGAGAGCAAATGAGTCTTGTCAAGACGATATCGTCTTGGAAACTATACTACCAAGATGATATTTAGAGATTGTCCTTCTTCCTCTATATTAGACGATACGTGAGTAATTGAGAATTTACAAGACAATATCGTCTTGGAGCTTAAGGTCTTCAAGACGATATCGATGTTGGATCTTGAGGCGCCCTTAGAGGGGGTGAATAAGGGTTTTAGAAAACTTTAGGATTTTAAGAAAACTTTTGTGATTTTCTAATAAGTAAATTGAAACAAAAGTAAAGAGCTAGAAATAAGAGATGAAATTAATTTTATTTAACATGAAAAGACATGATTATTATTTATAAAATTTGATTATAAAATCTGATTTCTGTGACGTTAGAAATCAAGGCGAATAATATGAAAGCTCTTTTTTTTTCTATACCGACTCTTCTAACTAAGAACTGGTTGGCTTTAGCCGATCTTTCCCCAGATACTGCCTCAAGCCGCTCTATCGTTTCTATCCCCAGAAAGGCCTCGATCCACCCTAGATCTACTCCCTAGGCCTATTCGCCACAACCGCGGCGAATTCCCTCTAAGCCATGCATGAACCTAGTCGCCAACAATCGCGGTGAATTCACTAAACAATCACAATAAAAGAGTTACAACAAAATATAAATGACAAGTAAAAACTCCTTATAAAGAATTATGGAGATGTCGAAGACTCGTTGAAAATCATTGAAGTCGAAGCGTGCGTTCTTCGGGTTGTGTGAGCGTTGATCTGATCCTCCTTTGAATTCTTCTCTTGAATATGTGTGGGAGATGGTGGTCTAGAAATACGGCCCTTACAAAGTTTTTGAAGTGCTGGAATATGGCTCTCTTGAATGTGTGGTTGAAGAGAACGAATGCCACCTATTTATAGGACAGGAAGCTAACGCTGGCATTAAGGCTAACGCCTGGCGTTGACCCAGTATAGAAACAATTTGATGGCTCGGATCTTCAAAATAGGAAGGAGATTCTACATCTTTGGAAACATTCGTTTTAGCAAACCTTAACGTTGGTGTTGAGGCTAACGCTGGCGTTAAGTCAAATCATTCCCAAAATGCTCCTACAATCATGGCAGCTTCCCTCCATGCCATATTCGTCGACTGTCAACGATGGCAATAAGTCCTAATGTCTAGCATTTGACCTCTTTCATCATTTCAGCTTGTGGGCAAGTCCAAACCAACAATGTAGCATCATAGTGTCAATTTTGTTCAAACCTGCATGCTAGAAACTCAATGGCAAACAAGATCAAATACAAGTAGGATTTGTTATTCTCAAATCAAAGGGATGCGTAAAACCATGTTCCAACAATCTCCCCCTGTTGAAAATAACAAATCCAATAGTGATAAATCATATTCATATATAAGAGATGTGTTTTTAGAAAGATATATGACACTAAGCAACATAGAGATAAGAGATATAATTTTAGTTTGTAGAATTGTGCTCCCACTACTTATGTGCTCCACCTTAGTGTATGCTCCCATAAACTAGATTCATGCTCCCCCTTAATCTAGTGAATCGTACTCCTTTAATCATTAAGATTTATCATTTTATCCCCCCCTTTGTTATTATGGGTGGAGTGAAAACAAAACTAGAATAAAGAAGACACAAGTTGGGACACACTAAGAGAAGATAAGAGTTTTGTTTTAAGCATAAAGTAGGTCATGATCGAGCTAAGAGGGAGAGTAGCACAGTGGAAAAAGTATATGATAAGCGTGATTAATAAAATCCCATGAACTTTACCCCGCCATTCTTCCACTTGATAACACTAATTAACTAAAGAGTTTGAAAGGTACAAGTGAAGAAGAGACCTTAAAAATAAGCATGATAAAAATACATAATCAACAATGCGGAAAAGCAAAAACAAAGTTACTAAGATTGATAAGTTTGTAAAGAATATTTTTGGTTTGGTTTGACTCTTCCAACAATATGTCTAGACTCTTCACATTTAAGCATTAACTTTGAAAATTTTCCATAACTAATAGGCAAGAATTATTTGACATGTTCAAAAAGATAAGAGCTATAATGTAACTAATTTGTATTTCAAGTAAAAAAATATTGTAGAAATCATGCATTGAAATCTAGTGCTTTTACTTATGTTTTTAGAGAATCATGTAAATATGCATTAGGATCCAATTCTCATGAGTAGAAGCATTATGAAAAATAATGATGTGTGCATAAAAGTGCTTTTATAAGAGTATACAAGTGAAATAATCAAAACACATGGCATATGTAATGAAATAGTAAAACAATATTAAGATTGTAATCTTATAACTACTTTCACACATCAATTCTAGAATAAAATTCCAAAGCACAATAAAATAATACAACTACCAAGGTTCTTCGCCCACACAATACTCATTAAGACTTATCAGGGAGCGAAATATTGCATGGGGGATCACAAGCAAATTTTATTATATAAATTTTCATTTTGAGTGATCTGATGTACAAGGTAGAAGTGATAAAGAAAATGTGTTGGCACAAGACACTTTAAATTCTTTCCAAGGTGCTCAACCTCACAATGCTCATTAAGACTTATCAGGAGGGTGAGTAGTGCTTGGTGGAGTTATCTTTATCATTTTTTTTATTTTGGGACAAAGGTCTCCGAATTCACTTGTTTTTGCAAACACTAAAAATATTGAAATAACACTTCTATATGTGCAAGAAATTTATTGTTTGAAAGAAGGTGTAGGTAATTTTAGACACACAACTTAATAAGTTAAAGCTATTATACTACACAATCATGCAAGACTAAGATTATGAGCACATGTAGATTACCAAAATAGTGAGTGAATGAATCATTGATTAACATACAACATTACTCATAGTTTGAGGCATGTTAGGCAATCTTACATAATTTTCTATAGACCTTTTCATTGCACATAATAAGATTAAAGTCAAGGAATGACAAGATAAAATAGTGTTTAGGAAACATGAAATAAAAATTAGACATTGAAGAAAAATCTTTAAGTGTATGCCTTATCAATTTTGACCATTTATAGTGAAAATACTAAGATGTTTTGCTCAAGTGAAGTTTTTAAAATCAAAACATTTTTTTTTGTAAATATTGAAACCAAACAAATGACAAAAACATATTTTTCAACATTTTGGATTATTTTCTTTTTTTTTTTGTATTTTTGAAATAAGACAAATAAGAAACAATTCAAAAAAATAGAGAATATGCATGTGAAAAATACCAGAAATATTTTAGAAAGCATATAATGAACATTTGGCCAAAGAAGCTAACGCTTGGCGTTAACTTCTTAACGCCAAAACAGAACACTATTTTCTTAGGTTTTTGAAAAAAAATTCTTTGGATTAGGGTTTATGTATATAGACCTTCTTAGTGTAGAAATTTCAGAGAGTTTGAAGATGATTAGAAGGCTATTTAAGCATGTTTTTTGGTAGATTTAAAATGGTTTTTATGTTTTATATTTAATTTTGATTTTTCTGGTGACAAAAGTGTGAATAATATGCAGACATATATATAAAGATGTATACAAGTGAATAGGCAAGATTAATATTCAAAAATAGAGACAGAGGAGATAACGCCTGGCGTTATACTCAACGCTGGCGTTGACTCTACTTTATATAAATACCCCAAATCCCGAGTCCTTCCCTCATTCCCTTCATTTCAAGCCATTTCTCTGCTAGTTTCTCTGATATCCCCTTCTCAGATCTACGTATACTCCTTGTTATTCTTATTATATTTTTTGGTTAAATCATTTCTCTACCCCTAATTAGTAATCCTTTGAAGTATTGAAGTGTTTTATAATGGTAGATGGTGGATCTGGGATTTTGAGATCTAGGGTTTTTGGTTTTTGAGTTATAGAGTTGGGTTTTTGAGATTTGTACCAAAGATGATATTTTGCTTTGAATTTTTAGGAGTTTTGAGTTCTATTGATGATTTCCCTTTATTCTTCACTTTGTATGAAATTTTTTGAGTTCTAGGAGTGAGTGAAGATCAACATTGTATAATGGAGATGATAGAAAATCTGACAGTATGCGCCTATCGTTAACAGTAATGTTGGGCATTGATATAATGTTTTTTTGTGTTGAGTTTCTGTCGTGTCTTACTGTGTAGGTTATCGCTGCTTCCAGTACTCATGGGGTTCATGCCAGAAAAACTTCTTCTCATACACCATAAGAGTCTTATCAGTCTTATGTGGGGATTGAGAAGGCATCAGTCAGTGTAGGGATTGTGTTGCAGATAGACCATCCCCAACATGCACATATACAGAATCTCCTAGCTGCATCAGGGATATTATCAGTGATTCTTGATGATTGTTTTTTGACAAACTTTGTTCGTGAGTTCTATAACAATCTGTTTGATCCGTCGGAGAAAGAACTTAGTGGAGGAGTGATGTCGATGATGCAATATGAAGTTGTCCAGATCATACATGAAGATTTGAGGAATGCATTTGGGTTAGTGGAAGTGAGAATCGTCTTGATGTGGTGGAAAGTATCGGGCAGAGCGAGACTGGACACAAGTAAATTTGGTTTTGCATGGAAAAGATAGTAAGGAGCAGATTACCGATGTTTCATCACTCAGGGAAGACACATTCATAATTCAAGATATTTTGTGTCACATCATAATGTTGAAGTCCGGAGATACTTAGAAGATTACTACTCAGCTTAGTACTGTTACCTACCATATTTTACAGGAAGAGGGATTTGACATGGCAGATCTTCTACTTTGACAGATTCGGTATGCGTTTAAGTTGAAGGATCCGAGAAGGTCTCGTATTAACACTCCTCCCTTGGGTGGACTCATTCAATGGGTGGTGATGGAGAAGTATCAATACATAACCCGACATAATTATATTAACGATCTTGTCCCAGAGCATTATTCTACTTCTACCATTCGATTTCCTCTGTCACGAGATGTACCATCATCTTCTTGACCACCCCTTTGATGAGGAGTCTAGCTCTGTGAGATGATCCGGGAGCATTAGGAATCATTTGAAGATTTCAGGGAGAATGTGTCACGACGTATGTCACAGATGGAGAGGATAATGTGGTATATGATCAAGGCCCTGAAGTTGAAGCCGACACCGACAGAGGAGAGGGAGTGGGACATTCCCGTAGAGGATCCGCCACACCACTCGACTCGCCGTACTCGAAGGTCAAGGGATCAAGGAAGTTCCAGTACTGAAGGGACATATTATATCAGTGAGAGTAGAGAATTTTAGGGAGTTTCCTTTTATGTAATAATAATAGTTTAATTTTGGACAACTAAAGTCTAACACTCGCGTTAAAACTTGCGCCAGGCATTAGCAGTTATCATGATTTTTATAATTTAGCTTTTTCTGAGTGTTATTTATTTTGTGAAATGTCACTTTGCTGTGTTTTGATTTTGTTCAAGTTTTCATAGTTATGATTTTATTGCTTTAATAGTTCTTCGCATAACCTTTGGTGGATTTTGTCATGTTAAATTGTTTTTATAAGGATATGAGCTTATAAAAAGAAAACTTCAAAATGGTTTACTTAAAAATTTTGTATTAGCTTAACAATTTTAGTATTTATTTAATAAATAACAATGTAAAGATAAGATAAAAAGGTATTGATAGGTATTGATATGACTTTTTATTTATTTTCATTTTTGATTTATTGATCATTAGGTTTATGAGATAAATTCATATTTTAAGATGCGAGTGACAGGCACGGGGCTCAGCCCCTATACAAGGTGACATTTGTCGTGGGGGGGAGACATTTGTCATGGGGGGGGGGGGGGACGTTTTTTGTGGGGGCAACATTGATCGTGGGTGGCGACATTCATCTGGGATGGCGACATTCGTCGGGGGCGTATTTGTCAATAGGGATTTGAGGAGGCTTTGGTTTAGATCTGGCTGTTATGATCAATTTTATGGCTCATTTATGTAACATAATTTTGTAGCTACGATTTGGTAGGGAGTATAAACAAATATGTTAAATGAATTATGCAGCCTAACCCCCTGAAGCTCCCCCAAGAAAACATCTCCCAAATAAGGGAGATGTCTACAGATATAAACTAAATTTTGATCATTGTCTTACAACCCCTATTGAACACCACTTGTGATCTCACATGTTGTTGATTTTTGTTTACATTGTCAGTATTCATTCAAAGAAAAATAAGGATACAGATTATGAATTTGATGAGAATACAGCTCTACAAATGCCAAACAAAAATAAATCATATAATAGCAATGGCCAAGAAAAATAAGGATACAGATTATGAATTTGATGAGTTATCAGCAATTGCAGTATACAACCAAATGATATAACCAAACTTCATTTGGTTATTTAAGTTGATAGAAATTGGCTATCAGATTACATAAAATCATATATTCTGGTCACAAATGGCTATCAGATTATAAAAATGATAAATTGGTTATAGCTTCAAATAGTAACGCTATCTGATAGTTAACCAAATGCTATAATCATCATTTTAGCATCAAATAGCAACGCTATCTGATAGTTAACCAAATGTTATAATCATTATTTAAATGAATCAAAAGATAAAAAAAGTTTTAATGAAATTATTCTACATTTATGTACAAATGAATTGGATGGTTATAAGCAAATGAATCAAATGCTATCAAATTTTTATATACTCCATTTGATTATATACAATTTTTCTGCAGTATATATTTCAGTTGCGTTCCGCACCTATAGAACATAAACATACGATTTTATCATAAATGTTAGACATTTATCATGTGGTTGAATTCAAAAGATATGAAAAGGCATGTGGAGGCAAATGCGTTCGAAATGGAAATTATTTTAAATCGTAAGGCAGAGTCTTACTGGAATGGCTCTCTCCTTCCAGAACATGGTATGCAACATCCTTGTGGGTAACGTGGGTGCGTACTGAACATTTACTTGCACAGTCCATCAAAAGTTGCTACCAAAAGAACTTTTAGAGCATGAATAATCCTCACATTTCTTGCACTTGAAATTTCCATAAGTCAACCTGCCCTTTCCAAAACAATATTTCAAATTATGTTCAAACAACTGTGGGCCAATCAACCCACATAGTTCTACAATGGGACAATAGAATAGAATATATGTTTTGATTGGCAACAACCCAGATTGCATGTTGGTGACCGAATTTGGTGGATTATTTAATGGAATAATGACTAAACTATGTATTTAAAACTGGGAAGCTTCCACACAGTTCTAAATTGAATATGGTGGGATTTAAAGTTATTGTCCGACAGAATTTGAATGGAAGCTCCCCATATGAGTTGCATCAAATTGATTTATAATGATGAACTCAATTCATGAACTTGTATGACAAAAGAAATCATCAAACTTCTGAGGAGAATTTTGTGGATATGGCCATGCACCTGCTTCATCCCTGTCAATAATGTAACTGTACTGCAAGCAGCTGGATATGTTAGTGCTTTGCTGGACCACCTCCTTTTGACATATCAAAGAAAATCAGTAGAGGCGTCATAAGTAGAAATAATTGGTGTGCAAACTTATGAAAAATTGCTCAAACAGTTGGCTCTTCCAAGTTCAGTATTGAAGAGAAATACCTGTCTAAGAACACCAAAGTAGAAACAGTTGGCTTGCATCACATGTAGAAATAGTGAAACCTATATTCTGCCAGGTCAATATAAATATGAAGAGAAATACCTGTCTAAGAACACCAAAGTGAAAATGCAATAGGAAAGAAGAAGTGTAAATATATCATAATAAAAAAGAGAAATACCTATCTAAGAAATTGCTGTCTAAGAAATACCTATCACAATTAATTAAATAATGTATAAATCTTAGGAAAGAAGAAGTGTAAATGTCATAATTTGATAAAGAACGGAATACTTGTATTAATTTTGCCTGAATTATCAGTTTTCAAAATTAATGCCCTCCAGATTTGTGAACATCAAATTTGATTTTACTTGAGTGTGTAACTATGCTAATTATGTATATTATAATTATAAGACTTACTACATCAGTCAGTAGCTTGAAACTCTCCCGCCCTTTGCTTCAGATATGAGCAATATTTAAGTGAGTAGCACTCTTTATATATAATTGGGGTTGAACACATAAGCATTCTTTAACAACCAAAAGATAGTAATTGTGGTTGAACAAACTTTTAGAAATAAGTAGCAACTAGTAAAGTAAACAACAATTCTCGACAATCCTTAATAACCAAAAGATGGGGAATATAATGCTCGCACGCATTACTGTATAAAAGTGAAAAAATTTAGGGCAATGTGAAGAGATTGAATACATCCCAGTGAACATGGAAATGAAGCAATATTTAAATGAAGTTCCTGATCGCAAACCAAATTATATATCCTGTAAAGCAGTTAACATCTGTGGTTTGTAGAAATGGTGCAGTATCAACTTGTGTACGTGAAGAATCAAGTTAATATTCTTTGCATGTAGGATATAATCTAGTTCATTTTCAATGGATTATGAATCAAGTTGAGAAAAGGAGATCTGATAAGTTAAACTAAAATAAGAAGATTAAAAAAATGAGTTGAATAAGATTAGAAGCCAAATAAAAAAGGATGAATCAAGTTAAACTAAAAATGAGTTGAATAAGAGCTGTAATTCCAAGAAAAGAACCACCAAGCATTCAACGGCAAAATCTAGTGACAGCTCAAAAAAGTAGATATTCATAACATTCTAGAAGAAAATAGGGTAAGAAAGAAAGATTATGTAGCAAAACTTTTAATTCAACAAAGAATACATATTATAATATTCAACTCATGCTTATTTAATATCAATTTTCAACATAATAAGCTCAATTTTGGTTAATCAATAATCAAAGCTTCATAATGGTAATGAAAAAAACTATTATACGCTATTATCAATAAGCTTCTGAATGCAATGAATCAACACCATTATAAGCTACAAAAGTTAAGTATACCCTTTCTATCATATTCAAGTGGTGAAAAATCTATTAAGCTTCAGAATGCAATGAATCAAGATTAATCAGAATACATAAATCATCATGGAAATGTTAAATTGCAAAATGTAGAGATCATAAACCAAGACATGTGAACAGAAAAAGGTATTCCAAATAAACATAACAATTTATTTGCCAAGGCAAATAAAGAGAATACATGATATTTAGTGAATAATCTTAGTGTACTATAAGAAAAATACGAAAATAGAACTAATATGCCTAATAATGAGTTATCTTTTCACGGTCAATTTACAGTTAAATTTGTAATACGTATTGCAAATAACCTGCAGATGAAGAACAATTACTTTGTACCAAAATTACTGCTAATAGCTTAAATGTACTCCTCTTAATGTGGCCAGGTGCAAATAAATCCAACCATGAAGCGGATCAAATCCAGAAGGTTGAAAAACGTAGAGGTCAAATCCAACCACTTTGACTACGAATCCAGATAAAAGCATCAACAACAGATTCCTCCTATGACTAAGTGAATGATAGCAAGAACATTCAGAATAAACATGAAGCGGATCTAGCAATAAATGAAAAATTGAATGTGTGGTTGTTCTGCCCCGCACCTGTGAATTGAAATTAAAAAATTAAGTTATTTATAATTTTTAATGAGTTTAGAATGACAGATCTCGAAAAAGTTTGTATGTTGATAATCGAAATCTAGCAATAATAAAAAATTAAGAGATTCGAAAATACCTGAATCCAAGAGGAATGTTTCAGCAGCTAAAGGAAGGGTTTGGGGGTGGTGGTGTGACCTAGGTAGTAAAGAAGAGGAAGAAGAGGAAGAAGAAGAGGCGGTGGAGAATGAGGAGGTAGATGGATCCGAAGTAAACCTAGAGATGCGGCGAGGCATTCGGGAGTCGGCAAGCTTTTCTTCCATTGGGGTTTAGCAGAGAGGGGTGTCGGTGGATGTGGATTTATCGTCGCTGGGGCTGGAGAAGATGAGGCGCCACTCGTGGTGGAGAGGCCTGATGGAGTAGGAGAGCGCAAGGAGCCGCCCTTTGTGAGAGATTGGGAGAGAGCGTGTTTGCGAGAGATTAGGTTTGTCATGGGTTTGTAATGCCGTGATAACATTTTTTTTATTTAGGAATCGTAGATCATTCCAATGAAAGGTCCTGATTACTCCAGCGGAATTTAAATGCATGGCTTTAAAAAGCCATCCATACTTCTTTTTAGAATAGTATAGATATATGAAAGTAGCTATAGTATTTTGGGTAAAGACAATAAAATAGTAGGAGTTTTAAGTATATCATGAAGAAGATTATTGGTTGTTCATTTTTATTTGGGTCTTCTTCATGTAATTGTATGATACCTAATGACAAGGAGATTTAGGTAACCAAAGAGGACTAAGAGGGATGGTTCCTTTGGGTGCACAAATTCTTCGAGTTTGCTTTTGGGAAGACAAGGATGAGTGGACCCCTCCTTTTGACATTAGTGCGTCATTCTTATGTATGGGTCTCCATTCATATCTTGGAAAGACATTAATTTTATCTTTCAAATTTCCATTGTAATTTACTTGAATATTTGGATAAAAATGACTTATGAGTTTGTTTAAGGGAAATTTATTTGCATTTAAATTTATGTTGGGAAAACCATTATGTTGTAAATGATGATGTTTTAGAAATTCTTTTACAAGTTTTTGTTCTTTTTTATTACCTAAGTTTTGTTTAGATAAATTTTGGAGATTTGTATTTAACTTGTTTTTGAATTTTTCTTGATATTGTGAATGTATGTTTTGAGAGTTTTCCTTTATGATTTCCTTAATAGAGTTGATTTTAGTTTCTAATTCATAATTCTTAACTTTGAGATTATGTCTTGCTTTAGTATAAGCAATTGTGCTACTCTTAAGAGTGTTGACAATGGAGTCAATGTGAGTTTGATAGTTATTTCTTAATTCCTCAAATGTTTCATCCATCTCCTTGATTTCAATTTTATAACTTTGGCACATAGCACAATCACTTTTCAAAGATGAATTTTCCAAACACAATTTTTCATTATGTCCTTTTACAAAAATATGTTCCTTTTCACGTTCCTTGTATTTTTCTTTTAATTCGTTAAATTCTAGACAAGTTGTAATATTTTTAACTAAAGAGACATGGGTAAAACTAGATAAATCAGAATTTGATTCTACATTAACTTTTGCTTTTAAAAATTTATTTTCTAAGCGCAATTTCCAAATAGCATTTTTCAATTTCTTAATTTTGCGCTTTGTAATTTGTAGCAATTGTAAAGTAGAAATAGAATTGCAAACAATAAGGGAATTTGATTTCCTAACAGTGATTTTGGATGCGGTGAGATTTGAGCATTGAGTTCCATTGTTATCTTCATCTTCCTTTTCCATAGATGTGTTGTCATTGTTCCTCCCACTTGGTATGCATTCCATAGATCCATCAAGAGAGGAGCATTCTTGAATATTTATGCAATCTTGCATATTCTCTGGTTTTTGTGATTGTTCCATACATACATGAGGAAGACTATAAACCTCTTCAAGGAAGTTCCAAATTTTGTATGCATTAGAAAAACAATATACTAATTTGAAAATATCGTGTGACATTGCGCAAATTGAACTATTCATAACCTTTGCATTTAAAACCATTTTATTCTTATTTAGTTCATTTGGTGGTTTGATTATTGTGATATTCCAGATTTCAATATCTAAGGACTTTAGAAAATTTTCCATTAAAATTTTTCACCCATTATAATTTTTCCCTTCAAATAAAGGTGGTGCTAGTGATTTTTCATTTATATAAAATTTCTCTCCACTCGTAGAAGTGAGATCTTGATCAAGAAGTGTCATTATTCCCGGTGGTGAAACCGTTTTGGAATAACCTAGCTCTGATACCACTTGTTGGATCTTGAGGCGCCCTTAGAGTGGGGGGGGGGGGGGTGAATAAGGGTTTTAGAAAACTTTTGTGATTTTCTAATAAGTAAATTGAAACAAAAGTAAAGGGCTATAAATAAGAGCTGAAATCAATTTTATTTAACATGAAAAACATGATTATTATTTATAATATTTGATTACAAAATCTGACTTCTATGACACTAGAAATTAAGGAGGATAATATGAAAAATCTTTTTGTTTTCTAAACTAACTCTTCTCACTAAGAACTGGTTGGCTTTAGCCAATTTTTCCCCACATACGGCCTCAAGTCGCTCTATCCTTTCTATTTTCAGAAAGGCTTCGAGCACCCCTAGATCTACTCTTTAGACCTAGTTGCCACAACAACGGTGAATTCCTCCTAAGCCGTTCACGGACCTAGTCGCCAACAACCGCGGTGAATCACTAAACAAACACAATAAAAGAGTTACAACAAAATATAAATGACAAGTAAAAACTCCCTATGAAGAATTATGGAGATGGCGAAGACTCGCTGAATATCATTAAAGTCAAAGCGTGCATTCTTCGCGTTGGGTAAGCGTTGATCTGAGCCTCCTTCAAATTCTTCTCTTGAATATGCGTTGGAGATGGTGGTCTGGAAATTCGGCCCTTACCGAGTTTCTGAAGTGCTAGAATAGGGCTCTCTTGAATCTATGGTTGAAGAGAACAAATGCCACCTATTTATTGGACTGGAAGCTAATGTTGGCGTTAAGTCCAACGCCTGGAGTTGACCCAGTATAGAAACAATTTGATGGCTCAGATCTTCAAAATTGGAAGGAGATTCTGCATCTTTGGAAACATTCATTTTAGGCAACCATAACGCTAGCGTTGAGGCTAACGATGGCGTTAAGTCAAATCATTCCCAAAATGCTCCTCCAATCACGACAGCTTCCCTCCATGCCATATTCGTTGAATATCAATGTCGGCGTTAAGTCCTAATGCCTAGCGTTAGACCACTTTCATCATTTCAGCTTGTGGACAAGTCCAGACCAATAATGTAGCATCCTAGTGCTAATTTTGTTCAATCCTGCATGTTAAAACACAATGGCAAACAAGATCAAATACAAGTAGTATTTGTTATTCTCATATCAAAGGGATGCGCAAAACCGTGTTCCATCAATCGAGACCTTTACTCGACGACATTTAGACTCTCTAAGATGATACTTCACTTAGTTAATTTCTGATCTTTTCACTTAAGATCCTTTGCTTTAACTCACTTGTTAGACCTCTATTGTTGATGATGATGAAGATGATGATGATGATGATGGGTTAGTGATAAGTCTAATATAGTCTAGATCATAGTTCGACATGATGTTTTGCACAATGAAGGATTATATTGGCAAAACATGTCTGATGACATTAAGTCTAGCCCTATATTACGCTTGCACTATCTGGTACCTGAAAGCAATATTCTAAAGCAAATGTATTAAATACAAAGTGTATTTATCTTTGACTTAAGGACTTATTTAAATTAGGAACATTGTAGGTATGGTTCCCAACAATCCCCCTCTATTTGAAGATGTCAGAACCTCACTCAAAGATAAACTACACATACAAATATTAAAGTCATGACATGGAGAATAGAGACAACATTCAAAATATCACATATATAAAAAGTCTTAAATGTTTGCAAATAGATTAATAAAAATTATATTTGTCCTTAGCATATCTAAACTTAAGAGCTCTTCTTTTTCCTTTAGCTTTCCCCTTTTCCCTTTGTCTATTAAAGAAACTGAAAGACTTAGGAATGTTAGTATTGGGGATAGGAGGAGCATTCTTTGGAAATGTTCCCAGCTTTTGATGTTTCATGTAGAGTTTTCTATGGGCTTCAGTTTTCATGTGCGTGTTTCACTCATCATTGGGATAGTATTTGTCAATGTCTTTTCCAATGCCTCCAAGGTCAAGACAGGTTTGTAGAACTATGTGCTTTGACTTTTGACTCCACATTGAGAGATAAATCAGTTGTTTTATTTCATCTCTTCTTCATTTGGCAGCAAATTCTTCTTCTGAAAGCCTTTGCCTCTTTTACTGACTGGGACTTTTTGGAACATGTTTTCCACATCTTGAAGAAGGATCGATCACGCTTATTCTTTGTAAAGGTCGTACACACCAAACTCCAATGAGTACTTTGCCTTCCTTTGACATCATCCTCAAGTTCTACCTATGAGGGAGTTTTTGATGTTTTAGTTTTATTATTGATTGTAACTCTTATCTTTTGTCGGTAGAGAAATTCACCCGTGGTTGGCGATTGCGACGACTAGGGTGAATTCGCTGTGTGGTTGTGGCGACTAGGTCTATGTTTAGATCTAGGGGGCGGCTCAAGGCCTCATTTGGGAGAGATAGGATAGAGGCAACTGGTACTTGGGAGAAGGGTCGGTATATAAAGCAAAAATGGTATTTATGTTCGCCTCAATTCCAAGAGTCTTTGGGATCATGTTTTGTAATCATTTTTAAAGCGATAATAATATCTTTTTCTCTATTATTGACTTCTTACCTCTGATATTTGGAATTTAAACAAAAAGGGAGTTCCTTGTCACTAACGCCGAGTGGTAACTTCTACCGCTGGCGGTAGCAACAGAGACTTTATCTCTCTTGCATAGTGCAACACAGTTTCATAAAAGCAGATATCATAATCTTGTGAGAAATATTCGTAACATATTTTCAACATATAACTGAAATTTCCCTTAGGCACTAAAAGTTTTAAAACATTTTCTCAACCCCCCCCCCCCCCCCCCCCCTCTAATGGCTCCTACAGATCCACCAAGTGGTATCAGAGCCAGGTTGTTCCAAAATGGTCTAACAACTGGGAATAATGGCGCTCCATGATCTCGTTTTTCAGGACGGACAAGGGATAAGTAGACCTCTACTTCTTACTACAAATGATTATAACTACTGGAGAACACGGATGTGGCATTTTCTAATGAATTTAGATTTAGAAGTCTGGACTTGGGTAGAACAACGTTATACTACTCCTACATATATAGTTGGAGATGTAATCATGGAAAAGCCTAAAGATAAATGGGATGAGGGAGATAAAAGTAGATGCAAAAATAACGCTAAAGCAATGAACGACATGTTTTGTGCTTTAGATAGAACTGAATTCAATCGAGTTAGTGCTTGCAAAACTACTTACGATATCAGGAATTTATTAGAAATAACTCATGAGAGTACTTTGCAGGTTAAAGACTCAAAGTTATTCCAACTAGAGTCCGATTTTGAAAGATTCAGGATGGATATAGATGAGGACATAGACCTGATGTACGCTCACTTCACCAAGAACAACAATGCCTCAATGATACTCGGGAAAACCTTCTCTAACGGTGACTTGGTGAGGGACGTCCTTCGATCTCTCCCTCCTAAGTTCAATCTGAAGGTGGCATCCATCTCTGAGTCACGTGTTCTAAGATGGATCCAGGTTGAGAGACTTATTGGGAATCTCAAAACCCATGAGGTTGAACTAAAAATCCAAGATGAAGAATACAACAAAGAGCCGAAGAAGATAGTCTTGGCACTGATGTCAAGGAATGAGGATGATGATAAGGAGGTTGAAGAGAGTCTTTTTGTGAAAATTTTCACCAAGTTCATGAAGAATCGGGAAAGGAGGAACACCTTCCGTAAGTATTTCCTAAAAGGCTCATCATCAAAAAAGGAGAAAAGGAGAAAGCAAGCGACGACGATGATGAGCGGCCTCCACCGGAGTGCTTCCACTGTAGGAAGACCAAGCATATACGAAGCTAGTGTCTAAAGTACCTAAAAGAACAAAAAGAAAAATGACACAAAGGAAAGG
The DNA here is from genome assembly GCA_033032865.1 of Dactylorhiza incarnata. Classification (NCBI taxonomy): domain Eukaryota; kingdom Viridiplantae; phylum Streptophyta; class Magnoliopsida; order Asparagales; family Orchidaceae; genus Dactylorhiza; species Dactylorhiza incarnata. Next base: position 3,303,168 of record JAWHQI010000269.1, read on the forward strand.
AGAAGAAGAAGGTTCTGAAGGCGACAACATGAGATGACTCTTCATCCGAAAGCTCAAACGGCTCTACTTCAAGCGACGGAGAAGAGGCAAATATAGGCCTCATTGTAAGAAGCCATGAATCATTGGACGACGAGTGTAGTATCCAAAGCGACACTGAGGTAATTCCTTCTACTTATGAAGATCTTTATATTGAATATATGAAAACCTGCAAATTTTTCAATAAAATTCTAAGAGATCTTGATCTTTTAAAAACTTAAAATAAAATTCTTGTAAAACAAAATCAAAAGTTAACTAAGGAAGTAAAATTTTGGGAAAAGAAAAGGTATCTTGCCAAGAGTATGATCACGGCTTGGCAAGGATAAATGAACTAAAAAATGATCTTTCTAAGGCTCTCTCAAATATTGAATCTCTTACAAAACAAAAGGGAGACTTAAAAAGAAGTTTAAAAAATTCTCATTCTCAAATTGAAGATGGAATGAAAATTTTTGCAAATAGATGTGGAAATTTAGTTAATGAAAACACTTTCTTAAAAGCCCAGATCCATGACTTGAGCAAGGCTATAGAAAAATTCAGAGTTGCTCAAAGGACCCTTATAGTGGTAGTAATAGAATCAATAACCCTTATAGTAACAAATCTACAATGTTTTTTGCTGGCTCCCCACCCTCTAGCAAGAGTCCAAAGAAAAAGTTAGAAAGGGTTTCAACCCCTTTTGTGTCTTGTGCTAAGTGCTTCCACATTGGACACACCATGGACTCTTCTAGGTGAAGGGATGATGTGCGTTCAAGCAAATCTGGGTGCCTAAGTTTTCCACCAATTCAATGGGAGGAACCTCTTAGTTATCCAAATCTTTACTCTCATCTTCTTTTTAGGTGTGTTTGTAGGCTAAGGAAAAGGAAGACATGTGGTACTTGGACTCAGGATGTTCCAAACAGATGACGGGCGACAGAGTAATGTTTCTTAGCCTCACAAAGAAGAAAGGAGGAATGGTGACTTTTGGTGAGAATGGAAAGGGAAGAATCTTGGGCATCGGGATAGTAGGTAATGACTCTTTCTCTATTATAAATATTGTATATGTAGAAGGCTTAAAACATAACCTAATCTATATTAGTCAACTATGCAATAAAGGTCTTAATTGTTGGAACATGGTCTTATGCATCTCCTAGGTTTGAGAATAAGAAATCCTATGTGTATTTGATCTTGTGTGTTTAAGTGTGCAAGAAACAATGTCATATGACTTGAGGATAACATAAGAAGGTTGCCCCCAAGTTTGAAGCCAAAATTCCATCATGCCCACTAGCGCTGGCAGTTGCCACTAGTGCAGGAGCTAGCCCTGATTAGAGCATTTTCGGGAGGCTGTTATAGAAGGCGCTAGCGGCTAGCGTAGGCGCTATCTCGATGCACAAGAGGAATTTTGGCAAGGTTTCCTTAGAATGAAAGATGCGCACGTGGAAAATATTTACTAATTTAAGATAGCTCTGGTGGTAGCGATAGTACAAGCGCTAGCTCTCTCTCCTATAAAAGGAGCCCTCTTCTCTCATATTGAACACACATGCTAGAGAGAGGTTGAGTGCCTAAATTCCAGAGCTCTATTCTGCCGAGAATTGATCTCCCACCAAAAGTTCTGTGAGTTTCTGAAGGAGGACTTCTTCACGCCGCATCCGACCGACGATTGCTTCAACCATGCTTATTCTACAGCGATTTCTCATCTCCAACTTCAGAAGTTCTTTAGAGGGAGTTTTTCATATTGTCGTTAATTATTTCATCACTTTACTCTTATAATCGTGTAGTAAATTTGCCTCGTGTTGGCGACTACGTCTGGGTAGGACATAGGGAATAAATTCGCCTCGTGTTGGCGACTAGGTCTAGGGTGTAGATCTAGGGGTGCTTGAGGCCGTATCCGGGGGAGGATTGGCTAGAGCGGCTTGAGGCCATATCCGGGGAGGATAGGGTAAAGCCACCGGTTCGTGGGGATACGAGTCGGGATAGAAAACAAAAAGGGATTATACCTCTTCGCCTTCGATTTCTAGCGTCATAAGAAATCAAGTTTTGTAATCTTATATTACAAGTTAATAAAATCATGTCTCTATTTTATTTCACTTGATTTGTTTGGTTTTTCTCAATTTTGATCTCTTAACTTTTCAAGTAATTGAAAATATAATAAAAGTTTTTAAAACCCTTATTCACCCCCCCCCCCCTCTAAGGGCGCCTCCAGATCCAACAAGTAGTATCAGAGCTAGGTTTTATCCCAAACGGTCTAACAACCAGGAAAAAAATGATGTCTTATGATCTCGCTTTTTCAGAGGGTCAGAGTGTTAGTAGACCTCTTCTTTTTACTGGGACAGATTTCAATTAATAGAAATCTAGGATGATGTGTTTTCTTATGACCATGGATGTAGAAGTATGTAATATGGTAGAGGTTTGGTACTCTCCTCCTACGATTGTAGTAGGAGGGGCTACCTTAGAAAAACCTAAGGATAGATGGGACAATAACGATAAACTCAAGTGCAAAAATAATGCTAAGGCAATGAATGCTTTATATTGTGCATTAAATAGAACTGAATTTAATAAAATTTTTGCATGTGTAACTACTTATGATATTTGGAAGCAATTGGAAGTTACTCATGAAGGTACATCGCAGGTGAAAGATGCAAAGCTATTCCAACTGGAGTCGGAATATGAAAAGTGTAGGATGGATACTGAAGAAGACATCAACTCCATGTACACATGATTCACAAAGATCGTCAACGCTTCAAAAGCTCTTGGAAAGACCTTCTACGATGGCGACTTGGTCAGAAAGATTCATCGCTCTCTACCTCCGAGGTTCACTCGAAATGTGATGGCCATCTCGGAGTCACACAACCTGAGAACGCTCCTGATAGAGAACCTTATTGGGAATCTCAAAACCCATGAGGTAGAACTCCAGATTCAACATGATGACTATAATAAGGAGCCAATGAAAAAGGCGTTGGCACAAAAATAAAAAAAGAGAGCAATGAAGATGAAGAAGGTATCCTGGTTAAGAACTTCAGAAAATTCATTAGAAATCCGGAAAGAAGGAACACCTTCCGGAAATACTTCTAGAAGGATGCACGACGAAAAGGGTCTTCCTCTTCTTCGAAGAAAGAAAAGGAAAGTGATGACAAAGAAGAAAGACCACCACCGGAGTGCTATCACTATAGGAAGACTGGGCACATTCGGATCCAGTGCCCGAAGTATCTAATGGAGCAAAAAGAAAAATGATACAAAGGGAAGGAGAAAAATAAGGTGTTGAAAGCCGCAACATGGGATGATTCTTCCTCTAAAGAATCAAGCAGATCTGAGTCAAGCAGCAAGGAGGAAGCAAACATATGCTTCATGGCAAAAGGCAACGATGACGACACCAGTGTTCTTAGTGACACTGAGGTAACTCCTCCCACCTTCGAAGAACTATATGATGAATTTGTTCAAACCTGTAAAGCCTATGAAAAAGTATAAAATATAATATTATTTTAAATCGTGAAAATGAATCTCTTATCAAAGAAAATCATAAGCTTACTAAAAAATTAATTTCTTTAGAAAAGAGAAAGCTTTCAAGCCAAGAGTGTGAACACTCCTTATATAAGGCAAAAGATCTTGAAGTTTCTCTTTATAAGGCCCTCTCACAAAACAAAACTCTTACAAGAGAAAAGGTGGACTTATAGAGAAAACTAAAAACCTCTCTCTTACAAATTGAAAGTAACAAAAAAGGTTTTGAAAATAAATGTATTATGCTTGTAAAAGAAAACTCATCATTTAAAAAACAAACTCATGACCTCAATATCGCCATCAAAAATTTTGGAATCGGTCAAAAATATCTGGACATGATTTTGGGGAACCATTGTTATGGTTCTAGAAAATTTGGGTCAGATATCAAAGAGACCGCTACCGCCCGACGCTAGCCACTAACGCCGGCGGTATCCTCTCATATTAAAATTCATTTATTTATTCTGAAAAACCAACTTCTTCCAGTAAGAGAAATGTAGAATTTCCAAAAAGGGTCTCAACCCCCATTATTTCGTGTGCAAACTGTCATAGGTTTGGACACACGTCTAGCTCTTGCAGGAAAATAAAATAGGGATCTCAAAAGCAAATCTGGGTACCTAAGGCATCCACTTATTCTATATGTGGTACCTCTTGGGTATCCGTATCTTTTCTCTCATCTTCCTTCTAGATTTGTAGGCAGACTAAGGACAAGGAGGACGTATGGTACTTGGATTTGGGCTGCTCAAGCACATGACGGGCAACAAATCAAAGTTCCTTAGCCCAGAAAAGAAGAAGGGAGGGATCATTACTTTTGGTGATAACCGTAAAGGAAGGATCGTGGGAGTCGGTGCAGTGGGTAACGAATCCTTTACTATTTCTAATGTTATTTATGTAAAAGGTTTAAAACATAACTTAATATCTATTATTCAATTGTGTGATAAAGGATTAGATGTTTTATTTAAGTCATATACGAAAACATAATCGTTTTATGCATTTTTCTACTATCTAGACATCTCCAAACTTTCTAAAAAATCTTCATGAAACTAGTCTTTGGACACTTAATCAATATAAAAAAACAAAATTTTCAAAATCCCAAGATTTTGCTCACTGCCCGCGCTAGCTGGACTCTCCGATTTTCTGTGTTTTTAAAATTTTGGAAAATCACTAAAAATATGTTCTCTTATATGTACTACTTATTTTTACATTTCTGTCAGTAATTGATTTTTGAAAAATTAAAATAAAAAATTACAAAAGCCAAATTACAAAAAAATATTTTATTCTCTTCCTTTCTTTGTTTATTTGTTTGGTTTCTATCTCTATATGCAAAAAATCAAATACAAAATTATAAAACAAAAAAAAACTTACCAAAAATTTATTTTTGAACTTAACTTTTTCTATTTACATGTATCTTGCGAAAGGGAGATTTGGGATGTCACCCCATCACATCTCCTAGTACCGGTGTGAACCCCTCACAGGATAGACCCCGGGAAGTCCAAGATCAATTATAAGATTTCAAAATTTATTCACAAAATTCTTTTTCAAAATATAAAAAAAATTGTTTGGACTTTATTGTTAATATCAAGCATGGTTTAATCTATCATATAGGCCTTCTATAATGTTGAAATTCATCCTTTCAAACTACTTTGAACATTTTCTTTATCATGCTTTGATATAACTAATCACATATGCATCAATTGTATTGAAATTGTTTTCTGTTGAATCAAGCTTAGCATGCCTCTAAGTATGAGTAAATGTTTTATGATTGATAATAATCTTTCTTCACTCACTTATTTTGGCAAAAACTACATGTGCTTTTTATCTAAGAATGCTTGCTTGTTTATTATAATTGTACAATGAATTAAATTTGCACAAGTATCGTACCTACACTAAATTTATTTACACTCTTATAAATCAAGAAAAGTGGTTGTGCTTTCAAAATTACATTGGTTTGCAAAACACGTGTATTCAGAGATCTTTGTACAAAACAAAAAATCATGAAATAAATTGACAAAGATAACTCCACTAAGCACTACTTGAACCTCCTGATAAGTCTTAATGAGCATTGTGAGGTTGAGTACCTTGGAAAGACTAGTAAAGTGTCTTATGTAAACCTTAGTTCTTTATTTACACCACTTATTCTTAAGTACACCGGATCACAAAACTATCAATATTGAAGAATAAATTGTGTGATCCACAAGCACTACTTTGTACTCGGATAAGTCTTAATGAGCATTGTGTGTACAGAGCACCATGGTTGTGGTACTTTTCTTTATGTGCATTGAAGTGTGTGGAAGTAAAATTATTTGTGTTTTATTATGCACCTTACTTTACATATGTCTTGTATTTTTGATTAAATCATTTGATTACTCTCTTTAAAATACACTTATGTGCACATCACTATCTTCCATAACACTTCTTCTCATGAGTATTAGATCCTCATGTTGGACATGTGTGTCACATCCCTTTGTTTGAGAATAACAAATCCCATATTGTATTTGATATTGCTTGTAGTGTGTTTATAGTGTGCAGGAACTATAGGTGCAATACTCCACAGGTAGAAGGCAGCATGGAATCAAACTTTTGAAAGAAGCAGCACTAACGCCAGCGCTATCGTTACCGCCGGGCACTAGCTCGTTCAATGAACTTGAAGCTCCGTTCGACGAAACTTTTCGTTTGACGAAAATTCCGTTCGACGAAAAATTCCGTTTGACGAAATTGGAGCTCCGTTCGACGAAAATTTCGTTCGATGAAAATTTCGTTTGATGAAAGTTTGTTCCGCCATGCCACCGACGATTTCGCGACCGCTACTGCCAGCGCTAGCGCTACCGCCTGGCGCTATCTCAAGATCGTGACCAGCGCCACGCCATCGACGGTTCCGCAACCGCTCCACACGAATGCTACCGCAGGCGCTAGAGAGCTACCGCAGGCGCTATCGTCAAGTTCTATAAAATGGTGGGCTCTCTCTCATTTCACCGAGTGCTTCTAGAGAGATTACCTGTGCCATATTTCCAGAGCTGCTAATCTGCCGAAAGTTCATCTCCCACTCAAAAGCCAAAGAGGATTTCTGGAGAAGGAAGCCACCACGTTGCATCTGAAGAAAGATCGCTTCAACCTCGCTTATGCTACAGCGATCCTTCATCCTCATCTTCAGAGTTCTCATATAGGGAGTTTCTTTATGGTTATATTTTTTTTCATTCCATTATTTTTGTAATCATTAAGTTAATTCGCCTTGTGTTGGCGAGTAGGTCTGGGTAGGACTTAGGGGGAAATTCGCCTTGTGTTGGCGACTAGTTCTAGGTGATTAGATCTAGGGGGCTCGAGGTCATATCCGGGGAAGGATTGGATAAAGTGGCTTGAGGCCTTATCTAGGGAAGGATAGGCTAATGCCAACCGGTTTGTGGGGATACAAGTCGGTATAGAAAAGGAAAATTTGTATTACTTTATACGCCTCCGATTTCAAGCGATATTGAAATCAATTTATGTAAACACATTTTCTATATAATATAATCATGTCTCTTTCTATGTTTACTTGATTTCTATCATTTGGCATAATTTATAAAATTGCAAATTACAATTGTTTCCTCCTTTAAGTTAAATTGTTATTTCATTCTAAGTTTCTCTAAATAATTTAGTAAAAATTTACAATGAATTTTTATTCCCTTATTCACCCCCCCCCCCCCCCCCCCTCTAAGGGCACCGTAAGATCCAATAAGTGGCATCAGAGCGCAGGTTATTCCAAATGGTTTAAAAACCAGGAATAATGGCGTCTTATGATCTCGCTTTTTCCGAGGGTCAGGGAATTAGTAGACCTCCACTATTTACTGGATCAGATTATAATTATTGGAAAAATAGGATGCGTTGTTTTCTAATGACCCTAGACATTGAGGTTTCGAACATGGTAGAAGAATAATACACTCCTCCTACATTTGTAGTTGGAGAGGTTATGTTAGAAAAACCCAAAGATAAATGGGATGATCGGGATAAACTCAAATGTAAAAATAACGCAAAAAGCCATGAATGCTCTATTTTGTGCGTTAGATAGAAATGAATTTAATAGAATTTTTGCATGTACTACTGCATATGAAATTTGGAATCATTTGAAATTTACTCATGAAGGCACATCGCAGGTTAAAGATTCCAAGCTTTTCCAACTTGAGTCGGAATATGAAAAATTCCGAATGGATGAAAGCGAAGATGTTGATGGTATGTACACACACTTCACCAAGATCGTCAATGCCTCAAAAGCTCTTGGAAAGACCATCTCAAATGGCGACTTGGTCTGTAAGATCCTTCGTTCTCTTCCTCCAAAATTCAACCCGATGGTGACGGTTATTTCAGAGTCGCACAACTTAAGAACTCTCCAAGTTGAGAGCCTCATTGGGAATCTCAAAACCCATGAGGTAGAACTCAAAATCCAATTTGATGAATACAACAAGGAGCCAAAGAAGAAGGCGTTGGCACTAAAATCAAAGAAAGAGTGCCAAGAGGATAAGGTTGAAGATGAAGAAAGCCTTTTGGTGAAGAACTTCCGAAAGTTCATGCGCAATCCGGAAAGGAGAAACACCTTTCGAAAATATTTCCAAAAGGGTGAAAGATGGAAAGGGTCATCTTCAAAGAAGGAAAAAGAGAGCGACAATTAAGAAGAGAGACCTCCACCGGAATGCTATCATTGTAGGAAGACGGGGCACATAAGGAGCCAATGCCCAAAATTCTTGAAGGAGAAAAAGGAGAAATGACACAAAGGGAAAGAAAAGAGGAAGGTGATAAAGGAAAAGACATGGGATGACTCCTCTTCCTCCTCCTCTGAAGAATCAAGCGGGTCTACATCAATTGAAGATGAGGAAGCAAACATTTGCCTCATGGGACATGGAAACGACGATGATGACACCAGTGTTCCTAGTGACACTGAGGTAAATCCTCCCACTTATGATGAACTCTTTAATGAATTCCTTGAAACTTGCAAAGCTTTTGATAAAAATATGAAAGATAGTATTTTATTAAATCATGAAAATGAATCTCTTATTAAAGAAAATCAAAAGCTTTCCAAAAAGGTAATTGTTTTAGAAAAGATAAAGGTTTCTTGCCAAGAGTGTGATCACTCCACTAAATTGGCAAAGGATATTGAAGAGTCACTTTTTAAAGCCCTCTCTCATGCCAAAACTCTTACAAAAGAGAAGGGGGAATTAGAAAGGAAATTAGAAGCCTCTCTTTTGCAAATCAAAAATAATAAAAAAGGTTTTGAAAATAGGTGTGTCATGCTTGTGAAAGAAAACTCTTCACTTAAAGCACAAGTTCATGATCTCACCATGGCCATTAAAAAATTTGGAATAGGCCAAAATCTCTGGAAATGATTTTAGGGAACAAGTGTCATGGTTCTGTAAAATTTGTGCTCGGATATTCGAGGTGAGGGCTACCGCCCATGCGCTAGCCACTAACGCCGGCGCTAGCACCTCATACCAGAAAACTGAATTTTCTTTTTCAAAATATTTTCTTCTGTAAATCCAACTTATTCCAGCAAGAAAATATTCCAGAAAAGAGTCTCAACCCTCTTTATTTCATGTGCAAACTGTTATAGGTTAGGTCACACATCTAGTTCTTGCAGGAAAATAAAACAAAATGCTTTAACACAAATCTGGGTACCTAAGACTTCCACTTATTCTATGGGTGGTACCACTTGGGTATCCGGATCTTTACTCTCATCTTCTTTCTTGATATGCAGGTAGGATAAGGACAATGAAGACGTGTGGTACTTGGATTCAGGATGCTCCAAGCACATGACGGGCAATAAAGCAAAGTTACTTAGCAAAGAAAAGAAGAAGGGAGGGATCGTGACGTTTGGTGACAACGAAAAAGGAAGGATCATGGGAATTGGTACAGTTGGTAACAAATCCTTTACTATATCTAATGTTCTTTATGTGAAAGGATTAAAACACAATTTAATTTCTATTAGCCAATTATGTGATAAAGGATTAGATGTGTTATTTGAATCTTCCACAAATCTATGCAAAATATCTAATCCTATTACAAACAATATTTTACTAACTGCACCAAGAATACACAATGTTTATATAGTTTCATTTCATGATCTTTCTAAATCATCTTTAAAATGTTTTATTACCAAAAATGATGAACTTGAACTTTGGCATAGAAGGCTAGGACATGTTAGCACAAAGCTTATTGTAAAACTTGCCAAAAGAAATTTAATTAGAGGATTGCCTAGATTAAATGGAAATTTACCTACACTTTGTTCACCATGTCAAAAAGGTAAGATTACTAGATCCTCTTTCAAAAGTAAAAATGTTATTTCTACTACAAGACCTTTGCAATTAATTCATATGGATCTTTTTGGTCCCGTTAGCACCGCAAGTCTTGGTGGTAGATTATATACATATGTTTTAATAGTTGATTTTTCTAGATATTGTTGGACAATATTTCTCTCATCCAAATCCAAAGCATTTTGTGAATTTTCAAAATTATGTACTCGCATTCAAAATGAAAGTTATTTAAAAATTAAATGCATTCGCTCGGATCATGGAGGAGAATTTGAAAATGAAAAATTTACATCTTATTGTGATATGTTAGGCATAAAACATGAGTTCTCCGCACCACGCACACCACAACAAAATGGTGTTGTAGAAAGAAAGAATAGGACACTTCAAGAGCTAGAACGCACTATGTTATGTGAATATAAATTACCTAAGTCCTTTTCGGGCAGAAGTCGTAAACACATCATGTTATGTTATAAATAGAATCATGCTTCGCCCATCTTTAAATCTCACACCATATGAACTATTATTTTCAAAAGAAGCCTAATGTATCTTACTTCAAATTTTTGGTTGTAAATGCTTTATTTTAAATACAAAAGATAGCTTGGGAAAGTTTGATGAAAAATGTGATGAAGGAACATTTCTTGGATACTCTTCAACTAGTAAATCTTATAGAGTTTTTAATAAAAAAACTAGAAAAGTTGAAGAGTCAATTAATGTTAAATTTGATGAGCTTGTTCCTTGTATAGAAAGATTTTCCGCAGGCAAAGAGGATGATCTATTACCTCCTTTGGAGCATGGTGATGAAGAACCTTCCAAAGAAGAAGAAGAGGAGGCCAAGAAAGATGAATATGTACCTCCAAGCATCTTAAAATTCACGAAGGATCATCCTACAGGAACTTATAATTGGTGAACCATCCATCGGGGTAAGAACTCGCTCTTCTCTTCATGAATCATTTTCAAATATTTGTTTTGTTTCCGAAATAGAACCAAAAAACATTTCTACCGCTTTAAATGATGAATTTTGGTTTTTGGCTATGAATGAAGGGTTAGAACAATTTGAGCGACATAATGTTTGGAAATTAGTTGAAAGACCATCTAATCACCTGGTTGTAGGTGTAAAATGGATTTTTAAAAATAAATTAGATGGTGAGTCAAGAATCTCTAGAAATAAAGCACGATTAGTAGAACAAGGATAGTCTCAAATTGAGGGGATATATTTTGATGAATCTTTTGCGCCCGTTGCAAGATTAGAGTCTATAAGAATTTTTCTAGCATTTGCAAGATTTAAAAGAATAAAACTATTTCAAATGGATGTGAAAAGTGCTTTTCTAAACAGTTTGTAAAAGAAGAAGTTTATGTTGAACAACCCCCTGGTTTTATTAGTGAAAAATTTCCAAATCATGTTTATAAACTAGAGAAAGCGCTTTATGGTTTAAAACAAGCGCCCTGTGCATGGTATGAAAGACTTACATCATTTTTGTTAAAGCACTGTTATATTATGGGAAGTGCGGATAATACTCTCTTCATTAAGCACAACAATGATGATATAATTATTTTACAAATATATGTTGATGATATTATTTTTGGATCTACTAATGAAGAGATGTGTAAAGAAGTTATTTTAGTGATGAAAAATGAATTTGAAATGAGTCTTGTAGGAGAACTTTCTCATTTCTTTGGTTTTCAAATATCACAAAGAATTGATGGTATCTTTGTATGTCAAACTAAATATGTCCGTGATATGCTAAAACGTTTTGGATTTGAAAACCTTAAACATGCTTCTACACCAATGAGTGCATCACTAAAATTAGGTAAAGATGAATCAGGAATTTCTATAGATCAAACTTTATATAGAGGTATGATAGGATTTCTACTTTATCTAAGTGCAACTAGACCCGATATTATGTTTGTCGTATGCTTATGTGCTCGATTTCAAGCCAATCCAAGAGAATCTCATTTAAAAGCGGTAAAACGAATTTTTAGATATCTCATTGGGTCATCTAGATTAGGATTATGTTACCCACACAATAATTCATTTACACTTCACGGCTACTCCGATTCGGACTATGCCGGTTGTTCACTTGATAGAAAAAAGCACTAGTGGTACTTGTCATTTTCTAGGACCTTCATTAGTTGCATGGCCTAGTAGGAAACAAAATTCGGTTGCACTCTCCACCACGGAAGCCGAATACATTGCATTAGGGAGTTGTTGTGCACAAGCACTATGGATAAGCCAAACTTTAGAGGACTTTGGTTTTCACCTAAAACTTATTGAATTAAAATGTGAAAACAAAAGTGCCATTGATCTCACTAATAATCTGGTACACCACTCTAGATCCAAACATATAGATGTGCAGTCATCATTTCATAAGAGATCACATTAAAAAGGAAAATGTAAGGATTAGTTTCATTGGCACGGACTCTCAACTTGCTGACATATTTACTAAACCTCTTCCCGATGCAAGGTTTCAAATGTTAAGGTTGGAATTATGAGTCTTAGACATCTTAGGATGAATAACATGTAAAACTCTAATGTTTTATGCAATTTGAGCAATCAAGACATCTCTGAATATTACACAATTTCTGCATAAGACTACTCTTAAGACCCCTAATCAATATCAAAAATAAAAATTTAAATTTCTGAAAAAAATCGTGTACTGTTTGTCCGCGCTAGCGTGGGTTTGTGATTTTTCTATTTTTTAAAATTTCTAAAAATCAACAAAAATATGTTAGTTTATTTGTACAAATTTATTTTTGTGTTTCTGTCTATTTTATTTTTGTTTTATTTGCATTATGAAAAATCAACTACAAAAATTCAAAATTAAAAAATACAAAAATATGTTTGTGTGAATTTTCTGTTTTTATCTCATTAGAAAATGATAAAACAACAAAAAAACTTTATGATCCTTTATTGCTAATATCAAGCATGAATGAATTCTATTATTTAGAATTCTTTATAATGTTAAAATGTATTCCCTGAAATTACTATGAACATTGTTTTGTTTATCATGCTTTGATATATCTATTTAAAGTGCATCAATTGTATTGCAAAATATGTGTAGAACCAAGCTTAGCATGCCTCTAAGTATGAGTAAATGTATTATGATTGATAATGATACTTTTCACTCACTTATTTTGGTAATCAACATGTGTTGTTTAAATCTAAAAATGCTTGCTTGTGTATTGTATTTGTACAATGAATTAAAACTTGCATAAGTTCATTACCTACACTACATTTAAATTGCACTTATGAAATTTAGAAAAGTGGTTAAGTTAAAAATTTGGGTTTGCAAAACAAGTGTATTCGGAGAATGTTGTCTCACAAATATGAACAAAAAAATTATATATGTAGACAAATATAACTCTACCAAGCACTACTTGAACCTCCTGATAAGTCTTCATAAGCATTGTGAGGTTGAAGCACCTTGGAAAGAATAGTAAAGTGTCTTGTGCAAACCTTGGTTATTACACCACTTTGTTAAAAATTATGTGCATTAAAAGTGTGTGAAAGTAATTTACTTGTGTTTTATTGTGCACTTTACTATACATATGTCTTGTATTTTGTTGATTTAAATCAATTGTTAACATTGCCCAAAATACACTTATGTGCACATCATTCTCTTTCATAACACTTCTTCTCATGAGTATTGGATTCTAATGTTTTATCTATACTACTCTTTATATAAAAAAATGCACTAGATAACCTAGCATGATCTCTACAATGTTTTGGTATCTCTTGAACTTAAAATTAAGTAACATTGTAGTATAATCTCTTTTGATATGTTCATTTCATGCTTGGTATCTTTATGAAAAATTTTGAGATTTCAAAAAGGTTAAAACATCTTCCGATTTTTAGCTATAACTCATATTTTTACTTATGCTTTTTCATTCTTGCAAAAAGATGTTTCTTATAATCTTTCGCTTGCTTACAACTCATATCTTTTTATTTGAAATCTCTTATATACTATGCTTAAACTCTTTATCATTTCATATATTACAAAAGCTCGATCATGCTTTATCACCCTACCTTCTTTTGATAATACCAAAAGGGGGAGATTAATTGAAGAAATCTATATAGGAGAAATATAGAAGATTAAGGGGAGAATAATTCATGTAATCTATCATTTAGGGGGAGTAAAACATAAATTGCATTTATATAGGGGGAGCATTAAGATAGGGGGAGTATGCACATTATAATGCTTATCATTTACTATAGTTGCACTATTATCTTGTTTATCAAATACTATAAACACTATTGTTGATTTCTTGCTTAGAGGATTTGTTATTATCAAAAGGGGGAGATTGTTGGACATGTGTGTCACATCCCTTTGTTTGAGAATAACAAATCCCATATTGTATTTGATATTTCTTGTAGTGTGTTTATAGTGTGCAGGAATTATAGGTGCAATACTCCATAGGTAGAAGGCGGCATGGAATCAAACTTTTGAAAGAAGCAGCACTAACGCCAGCGCTATCGTTACCGTCGGGCACTAGCTCGTTCGACGAACAAAACTTTTCGTTCGACGAAAATTCTGTTCGACGAAAAACTCCGTTCGACGAAATTGGAGCTCCGTTCGACGAAAATTTCGTTTGACGAAAGTTTGTTCTGCCACGCCACTGATGGTTTCGCAACCGCTACCGCCAGCGCTAGCGCTACCGCCTGGAGCTATCTCAAGTTCATACCCAGCGCTACGCCACCGATGGTTCCGCAACTGCTCCACACGAACGCTACCGCAGATGCTAGATAGCTACCGCAGACGCTATCGTCAAGTTCTATAAAATGGTGGGCTCTCTCTCATTTCACCGAGTGCTTCCAGAGAGATTACCTGTGCCATATTTCCAGAGCTACTACTCTGCCGAAAGTTCATCTCCCACTCAAAAGCCAAAGAGGATTTCTGGAGAAGGAAGCCACCACGCTGCATCCGAAGAACGATCGCTTCAACCTCGCTTATTCTTCAGCGATCCTTCATCCTCATCTTCAGAGATCTCATATAGGGAGTTTCTTTATTGTTATATTTATTTTCATTCCATAATTTTTGTAATCGTTAAGCTAATTCGCCATGTGTTGGCGACTAGGTCTGGGTAGGACTTAGGGGGAAATTCACCTTGTGTTGGCGACTAGTTCTAGGTGATTAGATCTAGCGGGATTAAGGCCATATCCGGGGAAGGATTGGCTAGAGCGGCTTGAGGCCTTATCCGGGGAAGGATAGGCTAAAGCCAACCGGTTTGTGGGGATACAAGTCGGTATAGAAAAGGAAAAATTGTATTACTTTATACGCCTCCGATTTCAAGCGATATTGAAATCAATTTATGTAAACACATTTTCTATATAATATAATCATGTCTCTTTCTGTGTTTACTTGATTTCTATCATTTGGCATAATTAATAAAATTGCAAATTACAATTGTTTCCTCCTTTAAGTTAAATTGTTATTTCATTCTAAGTTTCTCTAAACAATTTAGTAAAAATTTACAAAGAATTTGTATTCCCTTATTCACCCCCCCCCCCCCCTCTAAGGGCGCCGTAAGATCCAACACCTAATGCTAATTTTATAATACTTTTTATATATAAATGCACTAGATAACCTATCAAGCTCTCTATAATGTTTTGTATGTTTTGAATTTGTGAATTAAAATAACATTGTAGTAATCTCTTTTTTATTTCATTATTTCATGCTTAATTTCTTTGTTGTAAACCTTAAAGATTTTAAAAGAACAATGACTTACAAAAACATCTTCTTATGTTGGAATTTAACTCAGACTTTCTCTTATGAATCACCATGCTTACAAAAAGATGTTTCTTATATTTCTATAAGTCTTCCGCAATATTACCTAATAACTTTTACCTTGCGCTTTCATGCTTATTTCAATTCTTACCATCACTTGAATCTCAAAATTTCTTTTTCTTTAACAAATGGTAGACTTGCTTGGTAAAGTTTACATTAAGTTGTTCTAACATGCTTATTATCTTTATGCTAAAAACTCTGATCTATTACTATGAAAATTTTTATGCTAAGAACTCCTTATCATTTCATTTCCTCTAAAAGCTCGATCATGCCTTATCTTTTACTCAAAACGCTCTTTCTATGTCTCTTGCTACCTTAACCCACTTTTGCTAATAACAAAAGAGGGAAACTAACGTGATAAATAAAACCGCTATCAAATGGGGAAGAACTAAACATGATTAATTCTTATGATGATAGCTTACATATAAGGGGAGCATTCACATAGTGGGAGCATGCATTTAGGGGGAACAATTCTAAATACTAAAATCAATAATTATCCTAAGTCATCACTCACACACACACAAGTAGGATTCGTCATGCTTTATGTATTAATTCTCTAATTTATCATTAATGGATTTGTTATTATCAAAAGGGGGAGTTTGTTGGAACATGGTCTTCCGCATCTCCTAGGTTTGAGAATAACAAATCTTATGTGTATTTGATCTTGTGTGTTTAAGTGCGCTAGCCCTGATTAGAGCAATTTTGGGAGGTAGTTATATAAGGCACTAGCACAGGCGGGTAGCGGCTAGCGCAGGCGCTATCTCGGTGCTCAAGAGGAATTTTAGCAAGGTTTCCTTAGAATGAAAGATGCGCACACGGAGAATATTTCCTAATTCAAGATAGCACTGGCGGTAGCGATAGCGCAGGCGCTAGCTCTCTCTCCTATAAAAGGAGCCCTCTTCTCTGGTTTTGAACACACATGTTAGAGAGAGGTTGAGTGCCTAAATTCCAGAGCTCTATTTTGCCGAGAATTGATCTCCCACCAAAAGTTCTCTGAGTTTCTGAAGGAGGACTTCTTCACGCTCCATCCGACCGACGATCGCTTCAACCATACTTATTCTACAGTGATCTCTCGTCTCCAACTTCAGATGTTCTTTAGAGATAATTTTTTAAATTGTCGTTACTTATATCATCACTTTACTCTTATAATCGTGTAGTGAATTTGCCTCTTGTTGGCGACTAGGTCTAGGTAGGACTTAGGGCAGAAATTCGCCTCATGTTGGCGACTAGGTCTGGGTGTAGATCTAGGGGTGCTCGAGGTTGTATCCATAGAAGGATTGGCTAGAGTGGCTTGAGGCCGTATCTGAGGGAGGATAGGCTAAATCCACCGGTTTGTGGGGATACGAGTCGGGATAGAAAATAAAAGGGATTTTGCTTCTTCCCCTTTGATTTCTAGCGTCATAAGAAATCAAGTTTTGTAATCTTATATTACAAGTTAATATAATCATGTCTCTATTTTATTTCACTTGATTTGTTTGGCTTTTCTCTATTTTGATCTCTTAACTTTTTAAGTAATTGCAAATATAATAAAAGTATTAAAACCCTTATTCACCCCCCCCCCCCCCCCTCTAAGGGCGCCTACACATCCAACATTTAATGTTCTATTTGATTCTTCTACAAATTTGTGTAAAATTATAAATCTTAAAACTAATGATATTGTACTCATTGCACCAAGAACTGAAAGGTCTATTTGATTGCTTTTAATGATCTTTCACCTGTTTCACTAAAATGTTTAATCTCAAAAAATGAAGAACTAGAATTATGGCATAGGCGTCTTGGTCACTCTAGCACCAAGTTGATTTTGAAATTTTCAAAAACTAAAATAATTAGAGGTTTGCCAATGCTTAATGGAAACATATATTCACTTTGCCTGCCTTGCCAAAAAGGAAAATTCTCTAAAACTTCTTTTAAAAATAAAAATGAAATTTCTACCACTAGACCCCTACAACGGATTCACATGGACCGATTTGGACCAATTAGCACGTGTAGTCCATGAGGTAGAAAGTACACGTTTGTGTTGATTGATGATTACTCGAGATTCACGTAGACATTATTTCTTACCTCCAAATCTGATGCTTTTTCTGAATTTATAAAATTATGCAATCGTGTTCAAAATGAGTTAGATTTAAAAATTAAATGCATTCGCTCGAATCATGGAGGGGAATTTGAAAATGAACAATTCACCACTTTTGCAATAATCTAGACATCAAACATGAATTTTCCGTTCCACGCACCCCTCAACAATATGGTGTAGTGGAGAGGAAAAATAGAACCTCTCAGGAACTTGCACGCACTATGCTATCCTAGTATGGGTTGCCTAGATTTTTTGGGCCGAAGCAGTAAATACTGATTGTTATGTAATAAATTGAGTCATGTTTTGCCCAATTTTAAAATTGACACCATATGAACTATACTACTAAATTAAACCTAATGTATCTTACTTTCATGTTTTGGGGTGTACATGTTTTACGTTAAACACCAAAGATACCTTAGGAAAATTTGATGAAAAATATAATAAAGGATTTTTTCCTTGGATACTCGTCAACCAGCAATGCATATAGAATATACAATAAAAAGTATAAAAAGGCCGAAAAGTCCATTCATGTTAGGTTTGATGAACTTGTTCCTTGTGCAGATCCTAATATTGCAGGAAAAGGGGAGCCAATTTCCTCCTTGGAGCATGAGGATCATGAACCGCTTGTAGTTGATAAATAAATAGAGGCAGTGCGAGAAGATTTCGTGCCTCCAAGCATGCTTAGATTTACAAGAGATCATCCAAGGGAGCTTATAATTAGAGAACCATCAAGAGGGGTAACGACATGCTCTTCTATTCATGAATCATTTTCTAATTATGTTTTGTTTCCAAAATTGAACCCAAAAATGTTTCAACTGCTATAAATGATGAATTTTGGCTTATTGCTATGAATGAAGAATTAAATCAATTTGAACAAAATAGGGTTTGGAAGTTAGTGGAAAGACCATATAATCACCCGATTATAGGTGTAAAATGGATATTTAAAAGTAAATTAGATGGAGATTCTAAAATCACTAGATGGAGATTCTAAAATCACTAGGAACAAAGCTAGATTAGTATCACAAGGATACTCTCAAATCGAGGGGGTAGATTTTGATGAAACGTTTGCACCCGTTGCTCACCTAGAATCTATTAGAATTTTTCTTTCTTTCGCGAGTTATAAGAAGTTTAAACTATTTCAAATGGATGTAAAAATTGCTTTCCTTAATGGGATAATTAAAGAAGAGGTTTATATTGAACAACCCCCCCCCCCCCCCCCCCCCCGGTTTTATAGATGAAAAATTTCTTAATCATGTATATATATTAGTAAAAGCGCTTTATGGTTTAAAGCAAGTGCCCCGTACTTGGTATGAGCGTTTAACATCCTTTTTATTAAAGCACGGTTATAAAATGTGTAGTGCCGATAACACACTCTTCATTAAGCATATTAATAATGATTTGATCATTTTACAAATTTACGTTGATGATATTATTTTTGGAGCCACTAATGAAGAGTTGTGTAATGAAGTAGTACTAGTGATGCAAAATGAATTTGAGATGAGTTTAGTTGGAGAACTCACATATTTTTTAGGTTTTCAAATAACACAAAGAAATGATGGAATTTTTATTTATCAAACTAAATATGTACATGATATGATAAAGCGTTTTGGATTTGAAAACTTGAAGCTAGCTGGTACACCAAGGAGTGCATCACTAAAATTAGGAAAGGATGAAGCTGGAATTTCACTTGATCAAACTTTGTATAGAGGAATTATTGGATCCTTATTTTATTTGAGTGCTTCTAGACCCTACATTACTTTTGACGTATGTTTATGCGCTAGATTTCAAGGTAATCCAAAAGAATCTCATTTAAAAGCGGTGAAACAAATTTTCAAATATTTAATCGGAACATCTAGATTAGGTCTATGGTACCCAAATAATGATTCTTTTCTTTTACATGGTTATTCTGATTCTGATTATGCGCGGTGTTCATTACATAGGAAAGCACGAGTGGCACATGTCATTTCTTAAGCCCTTCACTAGTTGCATGGTCGAGTAGAAAACAAAATTCGTTTTCCCTCTCCACCACCGAGGCCAAATATATTGCACTAGGATGTTGTGCACAAGAGTTATGGATGACTCAAATCTTAGAATACTTCGGAGTTCATCTAACTTATATTGAACTAAAATGTGACAACAAGAGCGCTATTGATCTAACAAATAACCCCGTTCATCACTCAAGATCCAAACACATAGACGTGATACATCACTTCATTAGGGATGAAATAAAGAAAGAACGTGTTCATGTAAACTTTATAGGAACTGAATCCCAACTTGCGTACATCTTTACCAAGCCTCTACCTGATGCACGATTTGCTTACTTAGGCTAGAACAAGGGGTTTTGGACATTTTAGCGTAAAAATGACAAACCATCAATTTTGTGTGTTCTTATCTGATTTCTTTGCTCTATTACATAGCCCCTACACTGAATAATCATAATCGGGCGAAAAATCTCACGAAACACATTTTCCTGAAAATACTACTTCTATTAAGTATAAGATACTAAATTCTGAATTTGATATTTGTTTTAAAAGCTATGTATTTATTTCCTATTATTCTCTAATACTAAAAACAAAAACAAAATGTAAAACAAATAAAAATCAAAAAAACAAAATGTAAAACAAATAAAAATCAAACAAAAACATTTTTTTATAAATAAAAAATCAACTACAAAATTGAAAAACAAACTAAAAACACAAAAATATGTTTTCAATTGTTTTTGATATTGTCTTTAAAAAATTCAAAAAATTATAAAAATTGATTATTATTCATTAAAATATTTCATGTATGATTAGGTTTATCTTTTAAGATGAAAATATAATGTTAAATTCATGTTTCAAGTATCTTAAAACATTGTTTTGTGTCGTGCCTTGAACATTATCTCGTAACGTGCACAAAAATTTGTTGGGAACAATGTCCAACAATGTTCTTGATTTGAAAAAGTGCTCGGGTCAATGATAAAGCACTTTGTATTTGATGTTCTATCTTATTTATGAATACAATGTATAGTTAGTATGAATAATGCTTCTCAAATCTCTGCAAGTCCAAAATCGTTGAGAAAGATTGGACATATCGTTGAAATAGTACAAGGCTATCGTTGAAAAGATTGCTTTGCATAGATACTTCAGGAGTTAGAATTAAAATCCAGACTAACATAAATAATGGTGTGTATATAACATTCACATGACTATATCATCTTGATCATTCATTGAAGGCAACAGAAGAACTCAGTCAAGAATCATCATGGCATTAAGAAGATCAAGACAATTTTGCGTGTCAACAAGGTACACGCGACGATATCATTGTGAGGTCTCAAAGAAAGTGTCAAGGCAAATATCATCGTGTCAACAAGGTGCACACGACGATATTGTTGTGAGAACTCAGGTAAGTCTGTCAAAGCATATATCATTGTGTTAGCAAGGTACACACAACAATATCGTCGTAAGGACTGAAGGAGAATCATATATATCATATATCATCTAGATACCTATTTCAAGTGGAGAATTCAGAGGAATTGAAGGGTTGTCTAAGTCCAAGATGGATTGCTGAAATGACAAGCTATGTCGTCGAGGTATCGCTCATATCATCAAAACAGACTAAGATTTTTCAAAACACGTTGTTTGAATTTAATGTCGTCATCTTAAGGACCAATCAGTGGATGTCATTAAGGAATGGGCTTCTGACAATCAAAAGACCTCGGAATAGACCATTAGATATTCTTGTCCTATATAATGATAAGATGGTTGCCCTAATGAAAAAGAACTAATGAATCGAAAGAAAGTAACAACCATCAGTATGACTAAAGGAACATTCACTAGAACAATCTTCTTGCAATCTCAATTCTCCAATAATCATTCAGGCACCATCGACTAATAAGTATTGTTCTAGAGTGAAGAAGAAGATCAAAGAGAAGCTACTGTACATCATTTTCAAGTCCTTCAAAGGCTTCTCTTCAAATCTAGAGGGCGTTTGCCTCATGCGTCACAAGTCTCTTCAGGCTATTTCTATCCTTTACATTGTGGAGTTTTCTTCTATATTGTTGTAAGACCCCAATTCAGAAAGTTGGATTTCTGGAATCCAGCACTATCGCTGGCGACATCGGCTATCGCCCGACGACAACGTTCTGGCGAGGAGGCCTCTAACGAGAGGCTATCGCGCGGCGGAAAAGTCTAACGCTGGCGACACCGCGACACGTGTCATGCACTGTTCGCAGCGGTGGCGTTGACTGGTCGGAGTCAGTTCTCTACTGCTGTCGCCAGGCGATAGCGGCTATCGCCGGCGACAGCGCCAAATTGTACATGGCGGACGAAATCATGGGCATTGATGGCACATTGACTTTGGTGCCTTGTTTTGGACAGAGAGGCTCGGTGGCTGGCATAAGGTGGCCGAAAACCACTTGAAACCCATTATTCACTAAGGCTTTTAATTAAGAGAGAGGGAGAGTTTTGGAGAAGGAGATGAATAGGGTTTCCCAACCCTAGAGCTCATCTTTGATGGAGCTACACTACTCTGATTCCCTCAACGATGGTGGCTACGTGTAGAGGAGGGCAAGACGCTCCTTTCCAACTGTG
Source organism: Dactylorhiza incarnata (assembly GCA_033032865.1). Classification (NCBI taxonomy): domain Eukaryota; kingdom Viridiplantae; phylum Streptophyta; class Magnoliopsida; order Asparagales; family Orchidaceae; genus Dactylorhiza; species Dactylorhiza incarnata. Next base: position 3,325,369 of record JAWHQI010000269.1, read on the forward strand.
CCAAAAACCAAGCCATGGCTTCGAAGCGGTGTTTAAGGGTAATGATTCTCTTTACCCTCATTTGGAAATGTTCTAGTCCGTTCCGTGCATCGTTGAGGCCCCTACCCAAAAGGGTGAGGTCGTGGCCTCCGACGGGTCGATTTGTGTTATCCCTGTCAAATCTTGCATACATGTAGAGTCCATGCGTTAAATGGACGTAGGCGCGCTTTGTGAAGCCCATACGAGACGGTTCGTCCGGATTGGTGATGCTTTTTGATATTGTGCGTGCCGGGGGAAAACTCCGTGTTGATATCCTGCTTCGTAGGACTAGAGAGTGCTACCACATGCGCAGCAACGCCTGGGGGTGTGCCCCGGGAAGCACCCGAAGTTTGAAGCCGAAAAGGAGTTCTGTTCACTGTCGCTGGCGATATTGAATATCGCCAGGCGATAGCTCCCAGACTTGGTTCTGGTGATTTTGTGCGTTCTGAGGCAGTGGGAGTGCTACTGCAAGTGCAGCAATGCCTGAGGGTATGCCCCGGGAAGCACCCATAGCTAGAAGCCAAAATGGAATTCTGCTCACTGTCGCTGGCGATACTGAATATCGTCAGGCGATAGCTCCCAGACTTGGTTCTAGTGATATTGTTGTGCCCACCTGTTGAGAGGACCTGAGGACTGTGTGCCCGGCCTGTGGGGGTGTCCTGGTGGATGACTTAGCGGCTCGTAGAGCCAGCTAATTGAGAGTACCTGGGCTGAGGGGACGCCATACCTGCTTTTCGTGTTGTACAACGAGAGCTGTGAACAACGGGCATTTGGCGAACCTGAAACCGCACCATTGCAGCACCTGATTAGTGAGTCTCGTACAGCATGTCAGGAAGCAATGGGAAAGAGTCTTCGGACTACGGGATGTTCACAATGGAAGTACGGGAGAGCCCTGGTATTCGGGCCACCGACTTTAGCCTCGAAGGGCAAAGCCATCAAGAATGGATGGTGGTGGAAGGCGGAGTACACCAAAGAGTGCCTGAGAGCACGAGACGTGGAGGCCATTCCCACGTTTGTTATTGTTGCATATGTATGAACTGTTGTGGGCTTTGCTAGCCGCTTCATTCTGTTATATATATATATATATGCTGTGATGCTCTTGCAGGGACGGGAAACTTCCACCCCCTCAAAGGGGTGGGGTCGTTATAATTTGGTGAGCTTTAGCTCACCGTTGCCCTGTTTTGCCACCATTTTTGGTGGGCTTGTTGTACAGGTGCTGGACCGAGCGGGAGCATAGCGGGCTCTTATCGGGCTGAAGCCCTTGTGCTGCTGCGGCCCTTGAAGGCCTTTTGATGTTCTTTTGCTTTTCATGTATGGCCGTCCTGCGCGCCGATGTTGGTAAATTGTAAGGCCGTCGTGCCTAAATTTTGTGTTGTAAAACATTTATTCCTATTTAGTAAAAGTGGACATACCCGGGTACGGGTTTTGGGGTTTATCTTGTCTCTCACTTTTCAGCTTCCGCATAGAATGCTTTGAGTTAGGCTTCGTTGTATAGCGTCGTTCGATATTTCAATTAAGTGACGTTCCCGTTGGTTTTGTAGTATATGGCGTGGGGCCCCGGCCGGACCCTTTGTTATATGCTCCCGAACGGATGGGGGTGTTACCAATTGGTATCAGCTTCTAGGGTTCCGTGTCCTTCTAAGGAATTCGTGGACGAATTCTTTTAAGGGGTGGTGAGCCCGTGTGTGAGCTACCGTCGAGACGTAAAATAAACGCAAAAATGTCAACTTAGGAATAAAATGTAACAACAAACCAGCAATTATTGCATGATTTTGGAACCTGAGTGTTCCTTTTGTTGTTAGTTGCGACTGTGTTGTCGCCTAACTGTGTGTTGCACTCGTGTAGGGCACTCGAAGTGCAGCGGGACCGTCGCGTCCCCATGACGTGGTTGAGAGTAGCGGGTCTGCTGAGGCTCCTACACCTCCGTCCGCTGAGATGGTTCGGCTAGTTACAGAAGCCGTTCTAGCTGCGTTGAATGGCCAGCCTGGAAGGAAAGGTCAACCGCCGGTGCAGGAAGTGGCCCCAGAGCCACTAACAGTGGAGCAAGTCCCCGTGAGGCGTGCTGCTGAGCAATAGCTGAAGCACTTCCTGGGATTTCGACCTCCTCCATTTACCGGGGTTGAATCCCCAGCTGAGGCCGAGGACTGGCTGTCGCATATGGAGCGAATTCTGACAGCGACACAGTCAGATGAAGCGCAGAAAGTAACCTTCACTACCTTCTTGTTGGAAAAGGAAGCCAGACGGTGGTGGGATGAGGTAGAGAGGTGTCAGTTTGCGGGAAGGCGACTGGTTGATGTGCCGATGGAAGAGTTCTCGAGAATCTTCCTGGCAAGGTATGTGCCTCCGTCGCAGCAGATCGCGATGGAGAACCAGTTCCTGGCTCTGATGCAGGGTGATAGACTGGTTGATGACTACCTGTATGAGTTCACCCGCCTCGGGCGTTACGCTGGAACTTCTTTCGACGACGAGGGGAGAAGGGTGAACAGGTTCTATGGAGGCTTGCGTAGTGAGTTACGGTACCTTCTGACAGGGCCGTTGATGTAGGGTTTCACGACCCTCGTTAGTTCAGCCCGAGGTCTTGAGCAGGACATGCTCAGGGAGAAGGGCAAGGTGGCTGTGGTCGAGGTAGTGCCGGAGGGCAAGGCGCCGAGTGCGGCGAAGTTGCGGAGGTTGAATCGCTGGAAGAAGGCTCGATTATCTGGGCCAGCTCCCTCTGCTTCGGGCGCGTCGTCTGGACGTGGCCATCTTATTTGTTTTACTTGTGGCAAGCCTGGCCACTTCTCTCGGTATTGCCGCAGTGGGCTTCCAAGGTCAGAGAAGAAGACTGGGCCATCTTATTTTGAGAAGGGGAAGGCGGCTGAGTCCACTGCCTCCCGTATGGCTCCCCCGCAGCCCAGAGTCTTCAGTCTTGGTCAGCAGGAGGCTATCAAAGCCAAGGACGTCGTGACAAGTATAATTTAAGATACAGTCCTTACTGTTTTATATACCTGTTTTGGTGTTCATGCTAACCTTGTTTGGCGGCGTAGGCTTTGTAAATGTTTTAGGCGTTCCAGCGAGAGCGCTTTTCGATACTGGAGCTTCTCACTCTTTATCGTCGGACTTCGTCCAACGTATTGGTGCGCCGTCGATTGCTTTTGCAGATGGACTGGAGGTCCTACTGCCGAATGGATATTCGATGCGTGTGGAGAGGAGTTGTTGCGTGAAGGTTCTAGTTGGAAGCCAAGAGTATGACCTGAAAGCATCGTTACTCCCTCTGGTTGAGTTTGATGTAATCTTCGGCATGGACTGGCTGTCGGAACAGCGTGCGTGCATTGATTGCACCACCAAGGAGGTGAGGTTTGGGCAGTGTGCCGATCGTGAGATGGTCTTTGCGGGCATGCGTGGATCGAGCAAGATGCTGATGTCTGCTCTTAAGGTGTACAAGGCAGTGCGTCAGGGAGCAGAGTTATTCTTTGCTCTAGTGGAGGCTTCTACGTCGAGGCCCAGCCTAGTGAATGTTCCGGTAGTTTCAGAGTTCCCCAGTGTGTTCCCGAGCGATCTCCCCGGTGCTCCACCGCAGCGGGAGATAGATTTCACGATTGAGTTGGTGCCAGGCTCTAAGCATGTGGCCCGCTCGCCGTATCGTATGACTCCGAAGGAGTTGGCGGAGTTGAAGCTGCAGTTGCAGGAGCTGCTTGAGCAGGGCTACGTGCGTCTGAGTTCCTCACCTTGGAGTGCACCGGTCCTCTTTGTCAAAAAGAAGGACGGTAGCCTGCGGCTTTGCATCGATTATCGGGAGCTGAACAAGCTGACCGAGAAGAACAAGTATCCTCTTCCGAGGATAGACGACTTGTTCGACCAGCTCGTTGGGTCGACAGTATACTCGAAGCTGGACTTGAAGTCCGGCTATTATCAGGTGCGGATCAGGGAGTGCGACATCCCGAAGTCTGCCTTCAGTACAAGGTACGGACAGTATGAGTTCACCGTGATGCCGTTTGGGCTCTCTAATGCGCCCTCGGTGTTTATGGACTTGATGCACCGGACTTTCCGAGAGTGCCTCGACCGGTTTGTGGTCGTCTTCCTTGACGACATATTGGTCTACTCTCAGTCCGAGGAGGAGCACGGTGATCACCTGCGAGTAGTCTTGGAGGTTCTGAGGAGGAACCAGCTGTATGCCAAGTTCTCGAAGTGCGAGTTCTGGCTACCTTCGGTGGCGTTCTTAGGCCATGTGGTTAGTGGAGAGGGTGTGGCGGTTGATCCGGTGAAGGTTGCCGCCATCAGGGAGTGGCCTGTTCTTTCTTTTGTAGCGGAGGTCCGTAGCTTTCTCGGGCTGGCCGGCTATTACAGGCGCTTCATGGAGAACTTCTCACGGATCGCGCTGCCTCTTACGACACTGACACGGAAGATGCAGGAGTTTATTTGGACGCCCGCGTGTGCGCAGGCTTTCGAGGAGCTGAAGCGGCGGCCTACCACGGCTCCAATCTTATGTTTGCCTTGCGGCACAGAAGGCTACGAGATCTACACTGACGCTTCTGGGAGCGGCCTTGGCTGTGTTCTACAGCAGCATGGCAAGGTAATAGCGTACGGCTCTCGCCAGCTGAAGGTGCACGAGCGGAACTATCCGGTCCGCGACTTGGAGTTGGCGGCCGTGATATTTTCCCTGAAGCTTTGGCGGCATTATGTGTATGGCTTGAAGATCGACATCTTAACGGACCATAAGAGCCTGAAGTACCTTCTGACGCAGAAGGGGCTGAATATGCGGCAGCAGAGGTGGATGGAGTTCCTTGGGGACTACACCTTCGAGATCCACTATACTCCCGGGAAGGGGAATGTTGTCGCAGATGCGCTCAGTCGGAGGGCTCCAGCGCAGGCCAACTGGATTCAGATGCATGATGAGCACCTGATACGTGACCTGGAGGCCTTGGGTATTTCTTTCGTGGAGAAGCGGAGCAGTGCCGGTGCCTGTTTGAGTTGGACTGAGGTGCAGTACGACCTCGCAGTTAGAGTTCGCCAGGCTTTGGAACTCGATCCGAGTTTAAAGCGCTACGCGGAGGAGGCTGGTGGTGGGCCGGATGCCCAGTTTTGGGTGCGTGACGGGTTGCTGTGGAGAGGCGACCGATTGTGCGTCCCCAAGGTGGGTGAGATGCGCGATGAGTTGATGTACGAGGCGCATCGTACCTGGTATTCAGTTCGGGGAGCACGAAGATGTTCAAGGACATGAAGGTCCTTTTCTGGTGGCCGGGTATGAAGAGGGACATCGCTCACTACGTGGCCAAGTGCCACACTTGTGCGCTAGTGAAGGCGGAATGTCAGAAGCCCGGTGGCTTTTTGAAGTCATTACCGGTTCCAGAGTGGAAATTCGATGACGTTTCCATAGATTTCGTGCATGGGCTGCCGAGATCGCAGCGCGGGAACGATGCCATCTGGGTAGTCGTAGACCGGCTGACGAAGGTGGCGCACTTTATCCCCAACCGGAGGGATGACTCAGTGGAGATGTTGGCGAAGTTGTATGTTGATACAATAGTACGATTGCACGGTGTGCCCCGTAGCATCGTCAGTTATCGAGATGGACGCTTTACTTCGAGCGACTGGAGGCTAGTCAACCGTCAATTGGGTACGAAGCTGCAGTTTAGCACGGCCTTTCATCCTCAGACGGATGGTTAAACTGAGCGTACCAATAGGACGATGGAGAACATGCTCCGGATGTGCGTCCTGGATTTCATCAAGGGGTGGGAAGATCACCTCTTTCTTGTTGAGTTCGCGTACAACAACAGCTACCAGGCGAGTATTCAGATGGCGCCATTCGAGGCCCTCTATGGCAGGAAGTGCCGCACTTCCTTAGCTTGGGCGGAAACGGGCGAGACGAAGCTCTTCAAGAGGAAAAACGTCGAAGAGGCGACTTCGACGGTACGTATGATCCGGGAGAGGCTTTTGGTTGCGCAGGAAAGGCAGGCGAAGTACTATAATGCGAAGCACCGCGACGTCCAGTTCGCCGTTGGCGATTGGGTCTACTTGAAGATCAGGCCGTTCAAGGGTGTATCCAGGATTCGACGCTTGAAAAAGCTGAGTCCGAGATACCTTGGACCGTTTGAGATCATCAAGCGCGTCGGCGAGGCGGCTTATAGGCTTGCACTATCGGCGGAACTGAGCAGGCTACACGATGTATTCCACGTCTCCGTGTTGCGGAAGGCAGTGCAAGAGCCTACGCATGTGGTCGCGGCGGATCAGGTGCCGGTGGATAGTGGGCTTAAGATGGCGGTCAGGCCCGTTAGCATCGAGGATGCTGAGGTGCGTCAGTTGCGGAATAGGGCGATCCATATGGTAAAGGTCCATTGGGACAACTGCGGTCACGAGGAACTCTCATGGGAGCGTGAGCAGACCATGATGGAGGAGATCCCCGAGCTGTTTCGGTGACGTTTATCTCTCTTTTTCCCCTTTATGTAAAGACCTTTTTGGATATATATATATATATGCCTATTTTTACCAAATTCGGAATGAAATTTTTATAAGGAGGGGAGGGTTGTAAGACCCCAATTTAGAAAGTTGGATTTCTGGAATCCAGCACTATCGCTGGCGACATCGGCTATCGCCCGGCGACAGCGTTCTGGCGAGGAGGCCTCTGTCGAGAGGCTATCGCGCGGCGACAAGTCTAACGCTGGCGACACCGCGACATGTGACATGCACTATTCGCAGCGGTGGCGTTGACTGGTCAGAGTTGGTTCTCTACCGCTGTCGTCAGGCGATAGCGGCTATCGCCGGCGACAGCGCCAAATTGTACTTGGCGGCCGAAATCATGGGCATTGATGGCACATTGACTTTGGGGCCTTGTTTTGGACAGAGAGGCTCGGTGGCTGGCATAAGGTGGCCGAAAACCACTTGAAACCCATTATTCACTAAGGGTTTTAATTAAGAGAGAGGGAGAGCTTTAGAGAAGGAGATGAATAGGGTTTCCCAACCCTAGAGCTCATCTTTGGTGGAGCTACACTACTCCGATTCCCTCAACGTTGGTGGCTACGCGTAGAGGAGGGCAAGACGCTCCTTTCCAACCGTTCCAAAAACCAAGCCATGGCTTCGAAGCGGTGTTTAAGGGTAACGATTCTCTTTACCCTCATTTGGACATGTTCTAGTCCATTCCGTGCATCGTTGAGGCCCCTACCCAAAAGGGTGAGGTCTTGGCCTCCGACGGGTCGATTTGTGTTATCCCCGTCAAATCTTGCATACATGTAGAGTCCATGCGTGAAATGGACGTAGGCGCGCTGTGTGAAGCCCATCCGAGGCGGTTCGTCCGGATTGGTGATGCTTTTTGATATTGTGCGTGCCGGGGGAAAACTCCGTGTTGATATCCTGCTTCGTAGGACTAGAGAGTGCTACCGCATGCGCAGCAACGCCTGGGGGTGTGCCCTGGGAAGCACCCAAAGTTTGAAGCAGAAAAGGAGTTCTGTTCACTGTCGCTGGCGATATTGAATATCGCCAGGCGATAGCTCCCAGACTTGGTTCTGGTGATTTTGTGCGTTCTGAGGCTACTGCATGTGCAGCAATGCCTGGGGTTGTGCCCCGGGAAGCACCCACAGCTAGAAGCCAAAATGGAGTTCTGTTCACTGTCGCTGGCGATACTGAATATCGCCAGGCAATAGCTCCCAGACTTGGTTCTGGTGATAATGTTGTGCCCACCTATTGAGAGGACCTGAGGCCTGTGTACCTGGCCTGTGAGGGTGTCCTGGTGGATGACTTAGCGGCCCGTATAGCCGGCTAATTGAGAGTACCTGGGCCGAGGGGACGCCATACCCGCTTTTCGTGTTGTACAACGAGAGCTGTTAACAACGGGCATTTGGCGAACCTGAAACCGCACCATTGCAGCACCTGATTAGTGAGTCTCGTACAGCATGTCGGGAAGCAATGGGAAAGAGTCTTCGGACTACGGGATGTTCACAATTGAAGTACGGGAGAGCCCTAGTATTCGGGCCACCGACTTTAGCCTCGAAGGGCAAAGCCATCAAGAATGGATGGTGGTGGAAGGCGGAGTACACCAAAGAGTGCCTGAGAGCACGAGACGTGGAGGCCATTCCCACGTTTGTGATTGTTGCATATGTATGAACTGTTGTGGGCCTTGCTAGCCACTTCATTCTGTTATATATATATATATATATGTTGTGATGCTCTTGCAGGGACGGGAAACTGCCACCCCCTCGAAGGGGTGGGGTCGTTATAATTTGGTCAGCTTTAGCTGACCGTTGCCCTGTTTTGCCACCGTTTTTGGTGGGCTTGTTGTACAGGTGCTGGACCGAGCGGAAACTGTTGGAACACGGTCTTCCGCATCTCCTAGGTTTGAGAATAACAAATTCTATGTGTATTTGATCTTGTGTGATTCAAGTGTGCAGGTTAACATAGTCCACATGACTCAAGGAGTACTCATGATGACTGCCCCCAAAATTGAGGCCAAAATTCGAAGAGGCTCACTAGCGCCGGCGGTAGCGATAGCGCTCGGCTCTTGCGTTGATTAGCACGATTCCGGCATCATTTTTAGAAGGAGCTAGCGCCCGGAGGTAGCTACTAGCGCTGGCGGTAGCATGGCGCACAAGAGGCATGGAGCAATATGTTGCCATGGATTGAAGATCCTGCCGCGCAAAACGTTTCCTAATCCGGGCTAGCGTCGGCGGTAGCGCTAGCGCCGGCGGTAGCGCGAAGGCTATAAATTGGATGCTTTGGCTCCGAATTCTTCATCCTCCTCCAATCCCAAACTCCAGAGCTTCGTGCCACAGCAGAGAGAGGAAGATTCAGAGTGATACTCCCACAATTCCATAAAGCCTTAAGGAGATCCGTGGAGAAGATTTCAACACGCGTCATCATCGTGATGAAAGGCCGCATCGACTATGATCATACTCTGCGGGCCTTCGTCCACTTCTCCAAGAGATCCACATAGAGAGAGTTTTTATATTATTGTCTTTTCATTTCATATCTTTTCTGTAAACGGTAGTGAAATCGCCTCGTGTTGGCGACTAGGTCTGGGGTAGGACTTAGGGCTAAAATTTGCCTCGTGTTGGCGACTAGATCTGGGCTAGGTCTAGGGGGTGATCGAGGCCTTTCTGGGGATAGATTGGCTAGAGCGGCTTGAGGCCGTATCTGGGGAGAGATCGGCTAAAGCCAACCGGTTCGTGGGGATACGAGTCGGTATAGAAAACGAAAAAGAATTTTTATTAGTCGCCCCCGATTTCTAGCGGTATAGAAATCAAGTTTTGTAAAACATTATTTGATATTAATAAAGCATATCTCTTTATTATTGTTTTACTTGATGTCTCTTTATTAATCTTGCAATATTCCAAAGTTTTTATAAATATAATCTAAAGTTTTTGAAAACCCTTATTCACCCCCCCTCTAAGGGCGCCGACCGATCCAACAAGTGGTATCAGAGCTAGGTTTTATTCCAATCGGCTTAACAACTGGGAATAATGGCGTCTCATGATCTCGCTTCAACTAGTGGGGAAAATTTTTGTGAAGAGGAAAAATCACTTGCACCACCTTTATTTGAAGGGACAAATTATAAAGGATGGAAAATCTTAATTGAAAAATTTATTAAAACTTTAGACTTCGAAGTTTGGAATTTAGCAATAGCAAGACCCGCAAATGAATCAAATAAAATAGAACTTCAATTAAATGCAAAAGCTAAACACTATTTATTTTGCGGTCTATCAAATGAAATTTTCAAATTAATATATTATTTTTCAAGTGCATATAAAGTATGGCATTTTCTTGAAGAAATTTATGATTCTACAGGTATGGAACAATCGCAAGAACCGGAGAATACGCAAGCATGCACAACTCTTCAAGAATGCCCTCCTCATGACGGATCAATGGAGCACACATCTAATAGAAGAGAAGAAGAAGTATTGTGTTCGGAAGAGGAGTGCCAAAAAGATGTCAAAGAAATGATATGTTCAAATCGTGCCTCTCCTGAAGGCAATGTAAGGAAATCAAATTCCATCTTTTGTACTTCCATCTCTTCATTACAATTGCTTCAAACTACAAAGCACAAAATTAAGAAATTAAAAAAATGCTAATAAACATTTGCGCTTAGAAAATAAAAATTTAAAGGCAAAAATTAATGAAAATCAAATTTATCTAGTTCTACACATTGCTCCTTAGTAGAAAACACCACAACTTATGTAGAATATAATGAATTAAAAGAAAAGCACAAGAAACTTGAAAAGGATTTTATTTTAGTAAAAGAACAAAATGAAAAATTATGTTTAGAAAATTCATCTTTAATAAATGATTGTGCTAAGTGTAAAGAATATAAAATTGAAATTAAAGAGATGGATGAAACATTTGATGAATATAGAAACAACTATCAAGATCATATTGATTCAATTGTTTCCATTCTTAAAAACAGCACAATCGCTTATAATAAAGCTAGACATAATTTAATGATTAAAAATAATGAATTAAAAACTAAAATCAACTTGCTTAAGGAAATCATAAAGAAAAACTCTCAAAACATACAATCTCAAAATAATGCAAAATCCAAAAGCAAGTTGAATATGATTTCTTATAAGTTGAACAAGCCAAGCAATAGAAATAACAAACCTCAAAAGATTGAAAATGAAATTCCAAAATACAATCATTACTATCATTTACAACATCAACCTTCTCCCAACATAAAATTAAATGCTCACAAATTTCCTATGAACAACACTTTTAATAATCATTACAATCATAATCATCAATATAAAGATAATCTCAATGGAAATTTGATGAATAAGAATAATATTAAACCAAGGTTTGAATGGAGGCCTAAAATTAAAAATGAAACATTCACTTCACATGAAAGGACTCATTCATCTTTGTCTTCACAAAAATCATCACGATGCATTTGGGTACCCAAAGGAACCATCACTCATGGTCCTCTTTGGATACCTAAATCTCTTATCCATTAGGTATCATCAATCGCATGAAGTAGAATCCTTTCAAAATGAAATATACAAAGTTCTACTTCATGATATGCTTTCATGTCTTTTAATTTTTCTTATTTTTCTTATTTCTTTTGAACTATCATGTCATGGTCATCCTATACAATTTTGAAAATATGATCTTATCTCTTACAAGATTAATATGGTTTTATAAAACAAATTGATCAAAATTCAAAATCATATTTTGATGATCTATCTTTTATTATTATATTCATTGCTTCTAAATATCTTATATTATCCATATGAATCAAACTCTAAATTTGCTATAAGATATTTCAAATTAAATCCGGTTACTAGATTTTTAGCCTTCACCAACAAGTGGATAAAATTCTGAATTTGCTATGAGATATTTATCTAAATTAAAAAGAAAAACACATAAGACATATTGAAAGATTAATTGTCATAAATATTGATGTCATACGCACCACCATGATCTATTGATATCTTTTGCTAAAACTTTCTAAAATCATAATTCATATCAAGAATCATCTATCACATTTTATATAATGACAATTGGTATTATAATTGCTTACTATGGTTGGTATATTATGTGTGTATTATTTCTAGTTTAGACCTTTGAATCATTTTGATATCAAATCAAATAGAATTGTCACTCCATTCTAGGTCTCTAAGTTGAAACACAATCAAAACTTGGTATAACATTAATCTCAAATTTATCATTCTAACATTGCCACCTAAAGAATATTTGTGTCTATGTTAGGCTTTATTGTTTACCAAGATATACAGGCTGGGTATTCTCATCTAGGGCTTATCCATAGTATGATTGTGCATGAACATTATTGTTAATCTCTAAAATCATGCATATTTGATTTGTTCAAACATGATATCTTGGGTTTTCATTTCCTATTTTTTTTCAAGTTATAAGCACAAGTCTTTAGAAAAGTCAAAATGAAAACATAAGTAAATATATCTCATGCAATGATTATTTTGTCAAGTATATAAGAAATCGCTAACGTTTCATGCAATTTGGACCATCCAAAATATCTCCTAAAAATCTGCAACTTCAGCATGAAACTACTATTGGGACACCTAATCAAGTTCAAGCATCAAAATTTTCAAAACCCTAAAAAATCACTTAATGTTTCCCGCGCTAGCGCTAGCTCCGGCGCTAGCGTCGAGTTTCATTTTTCTGTATTTTTTAAATTTCTAAAAATCCCTTAAAATATATAAATCTATATTTTCTACTTAGTTTTGCACTTCTGTGATTCTTTATTTTTTGAAAAATCAAATACAAAACTACAAAAACCAAATTACAAAAAATATGTTTTGTTTTTTCGCTTGTGTTGTTTCCTTTATTTAAAGTTCATCTTTATGCAAAAATCAAATATAAAATTTACAAAAGCAAAAATTACAAAAATATGCTTTTATTTGTAAAAATCAACTACAAAAATATAAAACAAAACAAAAACAAGTATCAAAATTATTCTTCTAAACTTAACTTTTCTATGTATCTTGCGAAAGGGTGATTTGGGCTATCATCTATTAATATGTGCATAAATTATATTGAAAAAGTTGTGTAGAACTATGCGTAGCATGCCTTTAAGTATGAGTAATGTTTTATGTTTGATAATGATCGCAATTCACTCACTTATTTTGGCATTGTCTACTTATGTGTTTAATCTAAGAATGTTTGTGTATGTTTTGTAATAGTACAATGAATTAAAATTGCACAAGTATCTTACCTACACAACCTTTATTTGCACTTTTAAAAGTTAAGAAAAGTGGTTATCTTTTTCATAAACTATATTGGTTTGCAAAACAAGTGTATTCAGAGAACTTTGTACAAAACAAAATCATAAAATAAAGTGACAAAGATAACTCCACCAAGCACTACTTGAACCTCCTAGTAAGTCTTAATGAGCATTGTGATGTTGAGCACCTTGGAAAGAATAATAAAGTGTCTTGTGCAAATCAACTCTTTCTTTCAAAAATAAGAAAAACCAGTTTCTCTTAAAGTACACCGGATCACAAGTCTCAAATTTCAAAATAAAATATGTGATCCCCCAAGCACTACTTTGCACCCTGATAAGTCTTGATAAGCATTGTGTGTGCAAAGCACCTTGGTAGTTGTACATTTTTTTTGTGCATTGAAGTGAGTGGAAGTAAAATTATTTGTGTTTTATTGTGCTCTTTACTTTACATATTACTTGTATTTTTGATTAAAACATTTGTTTACTCTATTCAAAATACACATTTATGCACATCATTATCTTCCATAACACTTCTTCTCATGAGTATTGGATCCTAATGCTAATTCTATACTACTCTTTATTTATGAAATGCACTAGATAACCTAGCATGCTTTCTACAATGTTTGGTATGTTTTGAAATTGTGAATTAAAGTAACATTGTAGTAATCTCTTTTTGATAAGATTATTTCATGCTTGGTTACTGTATTGTCAAAACAAAAATTGTAAATGCAAAATGATTTACAAAAACATCTTCTTTTTGAAATTGAACTCATATATCTTTTTATGAACCATCATTGATTACCATAAAGATGTTTTTTGTACTTCTATATGTCTTCCGCATCATAACCATATAATTGTTTTACCTTGCACTTTAATACTTATTTAAAATCTTTCATCTTGTGTGCATCATCACTTGAATCTTCAAATTCCTTTCTTGCAACAAGTGGTAGACTTGCTTGGTAAACTTTATATTGGTTGAATTTTTTTTTGCCTATAACTCTGATCTATTTCTATTCTAAACACTCCTCCAACAAGTGAAATATTGCTTATAAAACATCTCGTTTTAACTTAAACTCTTATTTAGTATTATGATGTTTCTTTTTTGAAATCTTCCGCAATACTCAAACTCTGATTCATTCATGAATTTCAATATAGCTATGTGAGTTTTATTTCAAAAATTCAAATAAAAATATAAACCCGTATGCTATGATATTTCCCATTAGATTTAAATGCTTAATGTTTCCAATAATTGCTATCTATGACTTCATTTCTCACCATAGCGGGGGCGTACGGTTGTAGACATTAGATAACCTTATCTCTAGTCATGTCTTGTCCTTAACCGGGGAGGGTTCCAGTGGGGCCTTGCGAGGCACTGGGGGAAAGAGTGCTAGGTTAAGTTTTTGTCTAGTGTTTGCATATGGGATTAACACCCCAACCTACGGCATGTTTGCAGCTTCTCATGCCCATCTGTCACTTAGTACGGGGCTAGGGTGTTGACATATTGTCTGGGTAGATTGGTTACTTGGAAATCATGATTGTTTTTAGGCTTAAAACTCTTATTTAAAGGGGAAATCATTATTTTTTGCTTAAACTCTCATATATAAAAAGGGGAGAACTACAAACAAAAGGGATAAAATAAATCATAACTCTGATCATTTTCAATGAAAGACAAGTCTAAAACTCCTTATCATTTACTTAAAAAGCTCGATCATGCCTTCTCTTTTATTTACACATTTTTAGTGCTTTGTTTCACTACCCACTTTTGCTAATAACAAAGGGGGAGAACTAACATGATAAAATGCAAAAGGGGGAGAACTAACAATGATAAATGTAACCCGCTATCATAAACCCAACATGACAAATTCAGTTGATAGCATACATATTAAGGGAGCATTCACATAGGGGGAGCATATATTTAGGGAGAGCAATTCTAAATGCTAAAATCAATAATCATCCTAAAGTCATCACTCTCACACACACAAGTATAGTCTCATCATGCTTATTTATTAATGCTTTGATTTATCATTAATGGATTTGTTATTATCAAAAGGGGGAGTTTGTTGGAACACGGTCTTCCGCATCTCCTAGGTTTGAGAATAACAAATCCTATGTGTATTTGATCTTGTGTGATTCAAGTGTGCAGGTTAACATAGTCCACATGACTCAAGGAGTACTCATGATGACTGCCCCCAAAATTGAGGCCAAAATTCGAAGAGGCTCACTAGCGTCGGCGATAGCGATAGCGCCCGGCGCTAGCATTGATTAGCACGATTCCGGCATCATTTTTAGAAGGAACTAGCGCCCGGCGGTAGTTACTAGCGCTGGCGGTAGCATGGCGCACAAGAGGCATGGAGCAATATGTTCCCACGGATTGAAGATCCTGCTTCGCAAAACGTTTCCTAATCCGGGCTAGCGCCGGCGGTAGCGCTAGCGCCGGCGGTAGCGCGAAGGCTATAAATTGGATGCTTTGGCTCCGAATTCTTCATCCTCCTCCAATCCCAAACTCCAGAGCTTCGTGCCACAGCAGAGAGAGGAAGATTCAGAGCGATACTCCCACAATTCCATAAAGCCTTAAGGAGATCCGTGGAGAAGATTTCAACACGCATCATCATCGTGATGAAAGGCCGCATCGACTACGATCATACTCTGCGGGCCTTCGTCCACTACTGCAAGAGATCCACATAGAGGGAGTTTTTATATTATTGTCTTTTCATTTCATATCTTTTCTGTAAACGGTAGTGAAATCGCCTTGTGTTGGCGACTAGGTCTGGGGTAGGACTTAGGGCTATAATTCGCCTCGTGTTGGCGACTAGATCTAGGCTAGGTCTAGGGGGTGCTCGAGGCCTTTCTGGGGATAGATTGGCTAGAGCGGCTTGAGGTCGTATCTGGGGAGAGATCGGCTAAAGCCAACCGGTTCGTGGGGATACGAGTCGGTATAGAAAATGAAAAAGAATTTTTATTAGTCGCCCCCGATTTCTAGCATCATAGAAATCAAGTTTTGTAAAACATTATTTGATATTAATAAAGCATATCTCTTTATTATTGTTTTACTTGATGTCTCTTTATTAATCTTGCAATATTCCAAAGTTTTTATAAATATAATCTAAAGTTTTTGAAAACCCTTATTCACCCCCCCTCTAAGGGCACCGACTGATCCAACAGGAACATAGCGGGCTCTTAGTGGGCTGAAGCCCTTGTGCTGCTGCGGCCCTTGAAGGCCTTTTGATGTTCTTTTGCTTTTCATGTATGGCCGGCCTGCGCGCCGATGTTGGTAAATTATAAGGCCGTCGTGCCTAAATTTTGTGTTGTAAAACATTTATTCCTATTTAGTAAAAGTGGACATACCCTGGTACGGGTTTTGGGGTTTATCTTGTCTCTCTCTTTTCATCTTCCGCATAGAATGCTCTGAGTTAGGTTTCATTGTATAGCGTCGTTCGATATTTCAATTAAGTGACGTTCCCGTTGGTTTTGTAGTATATGGCGTAGGGCCCCGGCCGGACCCTCTGTTATATGCTACCGAACGGATGAGGGTGTTACAATTGTAAACTCTTTACATTCACTGTAGGACTCTTTTGAATATGGGTTGTAGGGTTCTGTATGAACCTGAGGTAGGATCTTAAGTGGATCTGAGTTATATGGCATATTATGTCTGAACTGTAGGGTTCCAGGAACCTAAGGTAAGATCCTAAGTGGATATAAGTTGTAGGGTCTGTTATTCCTGAGTTGTAGGGCTTGTAGTGCCCGAGTTGTAGGAACTGTGAAGGAGATCTGAGTTTTTGGAGGAGTTGGCCGAGTATAGCACGCTACTCTATAGGTGAATGGGGACAGTGGAGTACCCATCATCTGGAGAACCAATATAAACCTGGTGTCTCTGTGTGTTGTGTTATGTGTTGTGATATTCTTTTATTATCATAACCTTAAGTTTAAAAACAGTCACATCACTTATTCTCCCCCCTCTCTAGGTGATAGTGCCTTAAACAATAAGTGGTATCATATCAAGGTTGATCAAGAAGTGACTTAACATTTAGATCTAAATCTTTGGAACAATTCTCAAATGGGTGGAGGTGATCAGTATCGAGAGATGAGGTCCATTAAGCTTCCAGTGTACTCTAAAGAAAACTTCTCTATCTGGAAAGAAAGAGTTAGGTTGTTCATGGAGGCTGCAGATCCCAGGGTCTTTGATGTTGTTCAAGAGGGTCCCCACATACTTATGATAGATTCTAGCATAGATCCTACCAAGGGAGTACCAAAGATGTACTCTGATAAGAGCAAGGATGAGCTTGCCTTGGTTTCCCTTGACAAAAGGGCACAAAATATTATAGTAAGTGTAATTGATGACTCCACCCTCCAGAATCTCATTCACTGCAAATCTTCCAAGGAAATGTGGGACTCCTTGATTGTCTACATGGAGGGGACAAAGGAGGTAAGGGATGATAGGGAGTCCCTTCTAAACTAAGAGTATGAGGCATTCAAACAAAACAAGTATGAAACCATCTCTAACTGCTATGAGAGGTTTTTCAAAATTGTGAATGGCCTAAGAAGTAATGGAAGGGAATTCACAAATAATTCTGATCTTAATGAAAAATTCCTTAGATCCCTCACTAAGGAATGGGATATAAAGATATGTGCCTTCAGGGAGATGGGAAATTTGGGCATCATGGAGTCCAAAAATCTGTATGGAAAGCTTCTGTCCGATGAGCTTCAACTCAACACAAGAAAAGCTGAAGAGGAAAGCTCAAGGGGAAGCACCAGAGAAAGATTTGTGGCTCTTAAGGAAAAGAACATCAGGAGAACAAAAGACAAGACTCCTATATTTCAGGAGGAGTCTGAAAGCAGTGAGGCCTTTGATGCCAGCACATTAGAGTCATACTAAAAGAACTTGGGGGTTTATATTAATTCACCTAGAGGGGGGGTGAATAGGTTTTTCTTATTTCTTTTAAGCTTAGAGCTGTTAGTAGCCCAATATGCATACACAACCAATAAATTCAAGCTCAAAGAATCAAACCCACAACACAAAGGATTTTATAGTGGTTCCCCAAGTGATGGGTAGTCCATTGTCCCCCTACACCCCTCTAACTCCAATGTTAGATAGGGTCAAAGATACTCCTCCAAGTTATCTTCTCAGCTTTTAGAGCTTACACCACAATTTCCTCAGAACTTCTCAGATCACAGATGATCCTACCTCAGGACAATAGTCCCTACAGCTCAGAGTTATCACTAGCTCCTACCTTAGGCACAGCAGCCCTACAACTCAGAGGAATCCACCTCCTAAAACTCACACCACCTCTTGGTCCTACTTCATACAACACCTTTTATCAACCATCTCAGAGCTGAATAGCTCTTACAAAATAAAGTAATAATAGAATGAAAACCTATGCTACTGATTCAATCTTATCAATAGAATATTTCAGCAGATACTGATTTTGAGCTGATCCTGGACAGGTTGGTTCAGAGCAGCTCCACTGTCTTTTTCTTCAAAAGGAAGAAAGAAGACTTCTATCTTTCTTGATGATGAAGGCTTGAATCTCTGCAAGAGAGAACAACTTCTGTTCAAGGCAAGAAGGCTGTTGCAGTTTCAGGAATTTGCAGCCGGCTTATTTTCCAGCTTGTACAACTTTGCAAAGATGAAGGAGAGTTTTCTTTGTTGCCTTAGCTTTAGCTTTTATAGTATTGTACATCTTCAACGACTATAAGCACGACCTCCCTTGCCCATCCCGATAAAGGCATTACTTTATCACTTTTTGCGCCTTTATCAAATTCTGGGCGGCGCCAGTCAACGGGAAATATGTTTGATTCTATCTCAGTGGATCCGCTGAGACGGCTCCTTGTCTCAACGAATTAACAGCTGAGACAGTCTTCTTCTCAGCAGTTGGGGCATGCTGAGACAGCTACTCCTTTACAGCAATTCCGCTGAGACGACTCCTCGTCTCAGCGAATCTGACACTTCATCTCAGCGGTTCAGCTGAGACAGATCTCCATCTCTTAGGAGTTGATTTCTCCTGATCTTAGTTCATGATTGGCCCTTTCTCTTTGAGTCACCTAAGCCTGGGTATCTTACAAAAACATGGCTTTATCAAATACATCTTGTACTTAGCATTGCAAAGTGCCCCCTCTTCAAATCAAGGGAATTTGAGGGCAAATTCCCAACACATACAACACATATAAGGAACTAGTATTTTTCTCCAAACAATTTAAAAAGCCGATGTCTAGAAGGAGAAGAGATAGACACATATCATCTTCATCCAGCTCCAGAAGATCTGGTCATCATGACAGATCCAAGCCATCAAGGGAGGACATGTATAAGTCTACACCTAACAAATGTCATTTAGCTAATACTACGTGCTATTGTTGTAAGAAAACAGGGCACATGATAGATGACTGCCCCTTTAAAAAAGGAGTCAAGGAGGTCTGAAGAAAGGAGAAATCTAAAGAACAAGAAGAATTCTAAAAAGGATTCATTGCAAAGAAAATCAGAACATTGAGTGATTCTTATTCATGCTCCTCAAAAACTGAGGTGGAAGCACTCATTGGTCTTATGGCCATAGATGAAGACATCCAGGATGAGGAGACCTCTCCTGGGAAGGTACTTATTAGAGCCCCCCGTGTCTACTTCTGATTCTAAATCAATGGCAGATTATATGCATGAGAGTGAGTGTAAGTCTGCTTGCAATAACACATCCTCAAGATCCCCACATGAGGATGAGTCTGAACTAATGCACCAGTATGAAGCTTTATGGGAAACTTTCAAGAAAAGTAAGAAGCTCCTTAGAGTTCAATCTAAGGAGTTAGCTTCCTTAAAAAATACCCAATCTAAGCTCCAAGAGGCAGCTGAGAAGTTGGCTACTATGAGCAAAGAAGTGGGTAAATACAAGGAAGCCACAAAGCTTAGTAATAATGAATTAGCACAGAAGAACATGGTCATTAAGGACCTTGAGGCAATGTTATTGGCTAAAAGGAGAATAGTTGCCAGCTATGCCAAGCCCAAGACTGTATGTTGGATCGGTAGGCGCCCTTAGAGGGTGGGGGGTGAATAAGGGTTTTCAAAAATTTAAGTGATATTTTGAAAAGCTTTGTAATAATGCAAGATAAAGACAATAAGAAGTCAAGTAAAACAATTGAAATAATGTAGAGACATGCTTTATTTATATCAAATAAGGTTTTACAAAAGTTGACTTCTATAACGCTAGAAATCGGTGGCGATGAATAGTAAACTCTTTTTTGTTTTCTATCCCGACTCGCATCCCCACGAACCGGTGGCCCTAGCATCTCCTCCCCGGATTCGTCCTCACGATGCTCTAGCCAACCCTTCCCCGGATATGGCCTCGAGCACCCCCTAGACCTAGCCTAGATCTAGTTGCCAACACGAGGTGAGTTTTCCACCTAAGTCCTACCCAGACCTAGTCGCCAACACGAGGCGATTTCACTAACCGTTTACAAGAAAGACATGAAATGAAAATAAATAAAATCTCCCTCTTGATGAACTTCTGAAGTTGGAGACGAAGATCTGCTGTAGAGTAAGCGTTGTAGAAGTGGACTTCGTTTGGATCCGGCGAGATGAGATTCTCCTTCAGAAGTTTGCAGAACTTTGGTAGGACATCAACTTTCGGCCAAGATAGCCTCTGGAATTCTAGCACTCTAAAGCTCTCTCTTATATCTGTAATGTCTGATTGAAACGAGAGGAGAGGGGTCCTTTTTATAGCCTCAGCGCTAGTGCCTGCGCTAGTGGTACCGCCGGCGCTATCCCATATTAGGACACATTCTGCGCGGCAAAATCTTCAATTAGAGGAAACAATTCTCTCTTGCCTACTGTGCTCCTCGCTATCGCCTGTGCTATCGGATATCGCCTGGCGCTATCGCCTTATATAAGTACTCCCAGCATCTGTGCTTAAGCAAATATTTCGTCTATCGGAATTTCGTGGAACGCAGCTAAGAGTTCGTCGAGCGAAATTTCATCGAACGCATTTCTGAGCATTTCGTCGAGCGCCGCTAACAGTTCGTCGAATGACAGCTAGCGCCTGCGCTAGTACTACCGCCAGTGATAGTGGGATATTTGGATTTGATGGCTAAACTTTGGGGGCAACCTTCTTATGTAATCCTTGAGTCATGTGGACTTTGTTATCCTGTACACTTAAACACACAAGATCAAATACACATAGGTTTTGTTATTCTCAAACCTAGGAGATGCGGAAGACCATGTTCCAACAAACTCCCCCTTTTGATAATAACAAAACCATTAATGATAAATCAGAGCATTAATATATATAAGCATGAAGAAACATACTTGTGTGTGTGTGTGAGAGTGATGACTTAGGATAATTAACGATTTTAGCATTTAGAATTGCTCCCCCTAAATACATGCTCCCCCTAAATACGTGCTCCCCCTAAGTGAATGCTCTCCTAATATGTAAACTATCATCTTGATTAAGCATGTTAGTTTTATATTTTGATAGCAGATTATATTTATCATGTTAGTTCTCCCCCTTTTGTTATTAGTAAAAGCGGGTAAGGAGACACCACTTAAAAGTTAATAAGATAGAGGCATGATCGAGCGTGTAGAGAAGGAAATGATAAGGAGTTTTAGAATATTTTTTATTGAAATAAATCAGAGTTTGAGTATCATAATATTTTCGTAAATCAGAGTTTGTAGCATAAACAAATACACGGTAAATGTAAAGTTGCGGAAGACTTAGAAAAAATACAATCAAACATCTTTTGTAAGACATGATGATTCAAAAAAAAATATATAGGAGTTCAATTTCATAAAGACGATGTTTTGTAAATCATTGTTCAAGTAAGATCTTTAAATTCACTAATAAAGTAACCAAGCATGAAATAATGTTACCAAAAAGAGAGTACTATAATGTTATATTAATTCACAATTTCAAAACATACTAAACATTGGATAAAGCATGCTAGGTTTTCTAGTGCATTTCATAAATAAAGAGTAGTATAGATTTTGCATTAGGATCCAATACTCATGAGAAGAAGTGTTATGGAAGATAATGATGTGCACAATTCATTGTATTAATACAAAATATACACAAGCATTCTTAGATTAAACACATATGTAGACAATGCCAAAATAAGTGAGTGAATAAAAATCATTATCAAACATAAAAAATTTACTCATACTTAGAGGCATGCTATGCTTAGTTCTACACAACTTTTACAATATAATTGATGCACATATTAATAGATATATCAAAGCATGATGAAAACAATGTTCAAAGTAGTTTGAAAAGATAAATTTCAACATTATAGAAGTTCTAAATGATGGGTTAAATCATGCTTGATTTTCATAGGAAAATCCATACAGTTTTTTTATAGTTTTAATGTTTTATATTTTTGTATTAGAATTTTGCAAAAAAAATAAACTTTAAACAAATGGCAAAAACAAAAAAGCAAAAACATAATTTTTTTTTGTAATTTGGCTTTTGTATTTTTGTATTTGATTTTCGCATAAAAGATAGACTTT
The DNA here is from genome assembly GCA_033032865.1 of Dactylorhiza incarnata. Classification (NCBI taxonomy): domain Eukaryota; kingdom Viridiplantae; phylum Streptophyta; class Magnoliopsida; order Asparagales; family Orchidaceae; genus Dactylorhiza; species Dactylorhiza incarnata. The sequence goes on from JAWHQI010000269.1 coordinate 3,347,517, forward strand.
AAACAAAAAGCAAGACATATTTTTTGTAATTTGGCTTTTGTAATTTTGTATTTGATTTTTGCATAAAAAGAGACTTTAAACAAAAAGGCAAAACATATTTTTGTAATTTTTCCTTTGTATTTTTGTATTTGATTTTTCAAAAATAAAATAGAAGCAGAAGTGCAAAAATAAATAGTACATATATATTAATATATTTTTAGGAATTTTTCTAAATTTTAAAAATACAGAAAAATGACTAAGTGCGCTAGCGCCGGCGTTAGTGCTAGCGCGAGAAACAGTACACGATTTTTTAGGATTTTGAAATTTTTGATTATTGATCTTGATTAAGTGTCCCAATAGTAGTTTAATACTGAAATTTCAGAATTTTAGGAGATGTTTTTGATGGTTAAGAACTTACAAAATAGCATGTGTGAATGTGTTTTAACTCAGAAGATCTAGGACACCTAACTCAAGTCGTAATAATCAAAATCTAGCATCGGGAAGAGGTTTAGTAAATATGTCAGCGAGTTGGGAGTCCGTGCCAATGAAGCTTACTTTTATATTTTCTTTCTTAATGTGATCCCTAGTGAAATGATGACGAACATCGATTTGTTTGGATCTAGAATGGTGTATGGGATTATATGTGAGGTCTATTGCACTTTTGTTGTCACATTTAAGATCAATGTTTTTGATATAAAATCCAAAATCCTCTAGTGTTTGGCTCATCCATAACGCTTGTGCACAACAACTACCAAGTGTGATATATTCAGCCTCCGTGGTGGTGAGTTCAACCGAAGATTGTTTCCTACTAGACCAAGCTACTAAAGAGGGTCCTAGAAAGTGACAAGTACCGCTAGTGCTTTTTCGATCTAGTGAACACCCGGCGTAGTCCGAATCGGAATAGCCGTGGAGTGTGAATGAATCATTGTGTGGGACCATAATCCTAATTTAGATGACCCTAATAGATAATGAAAAATACGGTTTACCGCTTTTAAATGAGATTCTTTTGGATTGGCTTGAAAGAGAGCACATAAACATACGGCAAACATTGTATCTGGTCTAGATGCACTTAAGTAAAGAAGAGATCCTATCATTTCTCTATATAATGTTTGATCATGGAAATTCCGGATTCATCTTTTCCTAATTTTAAAGAAACACTCATAGGAGTAGAGGCTTGTTTAAGATTTTCAAATCCAAATCGTTTAAGCATATCGTGAACATATTTTGTTTGACAAATAAAGATACCATCAGTTCGTTGTGAGATTTGAAAACCAAGAAAATATGATAGTTCTCCTACAAGACTCATTTCAAATTCATTTTTCATTACTAAGACTACTTCATTACACAACTCTTCATTAGTGTCTCCAAAAATGATATCATCTACATATATTTGTAAAATAATTAGATCGTTATTATTATGATTAATGAAGAGTGTGTTGTCGGCACTTCCCATAACATACCCGTGTTTTAACAAAAATGATGTAAGTCGATCATACCATGCACGGGGCGCTTGTTTTAAACCATAAAGCACTTTTTCTAATTTGTAAACATGATTAGGGAATTTTTCATTTATGAAACCGGGGGGTTGTTCTACATAAACTTCTTCTTTTATAAACCCGTTTAGAAAAGCACTTTTAACATCCATTTGAAATAATTTTATTCTTTTAAAACTCGCAAATGCCAAAAATATTCTTATAGATTCTAAGCGAGCAACGGGTGCAAAAGTTTCTTCAAAATCTACCCCCTCGATTTGAGAATAACCTTGAGCAACTAAGCGTGCTTTATTTCTTATAATCCTAGAGTCACCATCTAATTTATTCTTAAAGATCCATTTTACTCTGATAATTGGATGATTTGATGGTCTATCTACTAGATTCCAAACCTTATTTCTTTCAAATTGACCTAACTCTTCATTCATAGCCAAAAACCAAAATTCGTCATTTAAAGCGGTGGAAACATTTTTAGGTTCGATTTCGGAAACAAAGCAAATATTTGAAAATGTTTCATGAAGAGAGGATCAAGTTCTTACCCCAGTAGAAGGTTCCCCAATGACTAGCTCTTTTGGATGATATTTTGAGAAGTTCAAAATGCTTGGAGGTACATATTCATCTTCCTTGGACTTTTCCTCCTCTTCTTTGGATGGTTCCTCTTCGTCGTGCTCCAAAGATAGCAAAGGTTCATCATTTGTACCTGTAGAAAGCTTCTCTGCACATGGAATAAACTCATCAAATTTAACATTAATAGACTCTTCAACCTTACTTGATCTTTTGTTAAATATTCTATAGGCTTTATTGGTTGAAGAATATCCAAGAAATATTCCTTCATCACACTTCTCATCAAATTTTCCTAAAGAATCTTTTGTATTAAGAATAAAACATTTACATCCAAATACTTTAAAATATGATGCGTTAGGTTTCTTTTGATAGTATAGTTCATACGGTGTGAGATTTAGTGATGGGAGAAGCATGACTCTATTCATTACATAGCATGATGTGCTTACGGCTTCGGCCCAAAAAGACTGGGGTAATTTATATTCAGATAACATGGTGCGTGCTAGTTCTTGGATTGTCCTATTTTTCCGTTCTACAACACCGTTTTGTTGAGGTGTGCGTGGAGCGGAGAACTCATGCTTAATACCTAACATTTCACAATAGGATTTAAAATTTTTCATTTTTAAATTCACCTCCATGATCTGAGCGAATGCATTTTATTTTTAGATCTAGTTCATTTTGAATACGAGTACATAATTTTGAGAATTCGCAAAATGCATCAGATTTGGAAGAGAGAAATAAAGTCCAGCAATATCTTGAGAAATCATCTATTAGAACGTAAGTGTATATTCTACCACCAAGACTTGCGGTGTTAACGGGACCAAAGAGATCCATATGAATTAATTGCAATGGTTTTGATGTAGAAATTTCGTTTTTGCTTTTAAAAGATGATTTTGTAAATTTTCCTTTTTGGCATGGAGAACATAGTGAAGATAAATTTCCATTTAACTTAGGCAATCCTCTAATCAATTCCCTTTTTGCTAGTTTTAAAATGAGCTTTGTGCTAGCGTGACCTAAACGTCTATGCCATAGTTCTAATTCATCATTTTTGGTTATAAAGCATTTCACAGATGATTTGGAAAGATCATGAAACGAAACTATGTAAACATTGTGAATTCTAGGTGCAGTTAGTAACACATCTTTTGTTTTATGATTAACTATTTTGTAAAGATTAGTGGATGATTCAAATAATACGTCTAATACTTTATCATACAGTTGCCTTATAGATATTAAGTTATGTTTTAATCCTTTTACATAAAGAACATTTGAGATAAGAAAAGATTCGTTACCCACTGTACCAACTCCCATGATCCTTCCTTTACCGTTATCACCAAACGTTACGATCCCTCCTTTCTTCTTTTCTAGGCTAAGGAATTTTGCTTTGCTGCCCATCATGTGCTTGGAGCAGCCTGAGTCCAAGTACCACACGTCCTCCGTTTCCTTAGCCTTCCTGCAAATCTAGAGAGAAGATGAGAGTAAAGATCTAGATACCCAAGAGCTACCACCCATAGAGTAAGTGAATTTCTTAGCTACCCAGATTTGTTTTAACGATCGTTGTTTTATATTCCTGCAAGAGCTAAACGTGTGTCCAAACTTAAGACAATTAGCACATGAAATAAAGGGAGTTGAGACCCTTTTCTGAGTTTCTACGTTGCTCTTGCTGGATGACGTTTGAACATTAGAAAAAACAGAAGATTTTTTAACACATGAGCTACCGCCGGCGTTAGTGGCTAGAGCCGGGCGGTATGGTTCACTTTTATATCAGACCCCAAACTTTCCAGAACCATAACATTGGTTTCCCAATATCATATCCAGGGATTTTTGACCAATCCCGAATTTTTTTATGGCTATATTGAGGTCATGATTTTGTTTTTTAAGAAAAGTATTTTCTTGTACAATCATAACACATTTATTTTCAAATCCCTTTTTGTTATTTTCACTTTGTAAAAGAGAGGTTTTTAGTTTTCTCTTTAAGTCCCCCTTTTCTTTTGCAATACTTTTGTTTTGTGAGAGGACCTTAGAAAGAGAAACTTCAAGTTCTTTTATATTAAATAAAGAGTGCTCACACTCTTGACATGAAGCCTTTCTCTTTTCAAGGGAAATCACCTTTTTTGTGAGCTTATGATTTTCTTTGATAATAGATTCATTTTCACGATTTAATATAATATTATCTTTTATACTTTGATCATAGGATTTGCAAGTTAAAACAAATTCATCATAGAGTTCTTCGAAAGTAGGAGGAGTTACCTCAGTGTGGCTAAGAACACTGGTGTCGTCATCGTTGCTTTTATCCATTAAGCATAAGTTTGCTTGCTCCTTGCTGCTTGATTCAGACTCGCTTGACTCTTCAGAAGAAGAATCATCCCAAGTTGCGGCTTTCAGTACTTTCTTTTTCTCTTTTGCTTTGTATTGTTCTTTTTGCTCCTTTTTATACTTCGGGCACTGGCTCTGAATGTGCCCGGTCTTTTTGCAGTGGTAGCACTCCGGTGGTGGTATTTCATCTTCATCTTTGCTTCCTTTTTCTTTCCTTGATGAAGAGGAAGATCCCTTTCGTCGAGTATCCTTTTGGAAGTATTTTTGGAATGTGTTCTTTCTTTCCGGATTCCTGATGAACTTCCTGAAGTTCTTCACCAGGAGACCATCTTCATCTTCATCATTTTCTTCGATGCTCTCCTTCTTTGACTTTAGTGCTAGCGCCTTTTTCTTTGGCTCTTTGTTGTATTCATCGTGTTGAATATGGAGTTCTACCTCATGGGTTTTGATATTCCCAATAAGGTTCTCGATCTGGAGCGTTCTTAAGTTGTGTGACTCCGAGATGGCTGTCACCTTTGGATTGAACCTTGGAGGTAAGGAAAGAAGAATTTTCCTCACCAAGTCCCCGTCTGAGTAGGTCTTTCCGAGTGCCTTTGAAGCGTTGACGATCTTGGTGAAGCGAGTGTACATCGAGTTAATGTCCTCTTCGGTATCCATCCTGAATTTTTCATATTCAGATTCCAGTTGGAATAGCTTTGCATCTTTCACCTGCGATGTACCTTCATGAGTAACTTCCAATTGATTCCAAATATCATAAGCAGTTGTGCATGTAGAAATTTTGTTAAACTCAGTCCTATTTAAAGCGCAATATAAAGCATTCATTGCTTTAGCATTATTTTTACACCTTAATTTATCGTTATTATCCCATTTATCTTTAGGTTTTGGTAATGTCGCCTCTCCCACTACAGTTGTAGGAGGAGAGTACCGAACTTCTACCATGTTCCATACTTCTACATCCATGGTCATAAGAAAACACATCATTCGATTTTTCCAGTAGTTAAAATCTGACCCAGTAAAGAGAGGTGGTCGACTAATCCCTTGACCCTCCGGAAAAGCGAGATCATGAGACACCATTATTCCCGGTTGTTAAGCCGATTGGAATAAAACCTCTCTGATACCACTTGTTATATCGGTAGGCGCCCTTAGGGGGGGGGGGTGAATAAGGGTTTTCAAAAACTTAAGTGATATTTTGAAAAGCTTTGTAATAATGCAAGATAAAGACAATAAGAAGTCAAGTAAAACAATTGAAATAAAGTAGAGACATGCTTTATTAATATCAAATAACGTTTTACAAAAGTTGACTTCTATAACGCTAGAAATCGGTGGCGATGAATAGCAAACTCTTTTTGTTTTCTATCCCGACTCGCATCCCCACGAACCTGTGGCCCTAGCCTATCCTCCCCGGATTCGGCCTCAAGCCGCTCTAGCCAACCCTTCCCCAGATATGGCCTCGAGCACCCCCTAGACCTAGCCTAGATCTAGTCGCCAACACGAGGCGAGTTTTCCCCCTAAGTCCTACCCAGACCTAGTCACCAACACGAGGCGATTTCACTAACCGTTTATAAGAAATATATGAAATGAAAATAAATAAAAACTCCCTCTTGATGAACTTCTGAAGTTGGAGAAGAAGATCCGCTGTAGAGTAAGCGTTGTAGAAGCGGACTTCGTTTGGATCCGACGTGATGAGATTCTCCTTCAGAAGTTTGCAGAACTTTGGTAGGACATCAACTTTCGGCCAAGATAGCCTCTGGAATTCTAGCACTCTATCTCTCTCTCTGATATCTGTAATGTCTGTTTGAAACGAGAGGAGAGGGGTCCTTTTTATAGCCTCAGCACTAGCGCCTGCGCTAGTGGTGCTGCCAGCGCTATCCCATATTAGGACACATTCTGCGCGGCCGAATCTTCAATCCGAGGAAATAATTCTCTCTTGCCTACTGTGCTCCTCGCTATCGCATGCGCTATCGGATATCGCCTGGCGCTATCGCCTTCTATAAGTACTCTCAGCATCTGTGCTTAAGCAAATATTTCATCGATCAGAATTTCATGGAACGCAACTAAGAGTTCGTCGAGCGAAATTTTGTCGAACGCATTTCTGAGCATTTCGTCGAGCGCTGCTAACATTTCGTCGAACGACAGCTAGCGCCTGCGCTAGTACTACTGCCAGCGCTAGTGGGAGATTTGGATTTGATGGCTCAACTTTGGGAGAAACCTTCTTATGTAATCCTTGAGTCATGTGGACTTTGTTATCCTGCACACTTAAACACACAAGATCAAATACATATAGGTTTTGTTATTCTCAAACCTAGGAGATGTGGAAGACCATATTCCAACACTGTCCAGCCAATTATCGACAGATTTATTGTACCATATAGAAGTGGTGTAGAATTTACTGAAGAGACATCCAAGGGCAAGGCTTCTAAATCCCAACCTACCTTTAAGAAGGTACTGCTGGCATCTAATCCTTTTGATCAAGATTCTGCATATTGTCATCTGACCAATGGCTGCTCTACTAGTGGTAGCAAGCCATCTACCATAAGACAAAGAGTAGGCATTGAGCTTAGTGCTTTTAAAGCACCCCATGAAGAAGTTCAAATGAACAATCTAGGTCCCTTAGTCCATGGACCTGCTTGAATAGCGCTCAACAGAAAGGGGAAGGCAATTCTTGCCAAGCCTGCCCTTAAGAAGGTGAACCAGAGAATTGTGTGACCAGCTCCACAACACCCTCATATTTCTGTGGTTCACCAAAGACCTATTAGGCCAGTTGTCTTCTATCCTGCCCACCAGCACTACTATCCCACCCACATTATGAGGCAGAAGAGAAGATACAATAGGTATGAGTGTTGGTGTTGTGGTAAAATTGGACACTTTGCTTTGGACTGTTGGTTCAATCCAACAGTGCCTAGAGCAAGAAAGGTGCAAGTCACTAAGAAGGTTGATACTCCAGCTTATTTCCCTAACAGGAACCAAGGATCCAAATCTAATTGGGTACCTAAGGTAAAGCAATTCCTTTTGCAGGTATGTTGAAAGGCCAACCAATCTCCTATTTGGTATTTGGACAGTGGCTGTTCCATGTATATGATTGGAGCAAAGAGATACTTAAGGGACTACAGCCCAGTGGAATGTGGACCAACAATGATATTTGGAGGTTTAGAAAGAGGGCTGACCAGAGGATATTGTAATATTACCAATGGTTTAGTCATCATCACAAAGGAAGCTTATGTGAAGGGATTGAATCATAATCACATAAGCATAAGTCAACTTTGTGACTAGGTTTTGTTATTGTTTTCTACAAGGATAAGTGCCTAGTTAAGAAGTCTTTGGATTTTGAGGCTATCTTAACTGGCACTAGGAGTGAAAACATTTATTATCTTAATTTCTTTCATTCAGACTCCTCTAAGCCAGTGTGCTTTGTAGCTAATGAGAAAGAGGCTCTTTGTGTTCAATGGCATAAGAGACATGCTTACATTAACTATAAAACCATTAACATGCTTTTCTCTCAAGACATAGTCAGAGATGGACCCAACATTATGTAACATCCCCCAAACAACTAGACCCCTAGAGTGGTTTTAACATGACTAGGTCATGACAAAACCTTAGGAAGCTTGAATAGATCACTTGGCCTAAGGCTTAAAGGGGAAGAGCACCTTGGTCTACACATAGCAATTTCTAGTTAACAAGACTAGGGTTGAACTTTAGGGCCTCTCCTTGATCATTTGACCCCACCATAACATCCCTAACCCATTAGGGGTCCCCGTAGAGCACCAAGGACCCATTGGGGGCAACCAAAGTGGCCAATTGACCAAAGTTAACCCTAACCCTAAATTGGTAAAAGTAGCCTAATTAGGGTCAATTGGCCTCCACCATGCCAAATTGATCTTGCCCCTACCCTTATAAGGATACTAGGGACCCAATGGACCAAAAATCCGCAACATGGGGACTCCAATTTGGCCAATTTGACTAAAGTCAACCCTAGCCCAATTTTGGTAAAGTGGCTTATTAAGGGTCAATTGACCCTCCCCTTGCCAAATTGACCCTACCTAGACCCCCCTAACCCTTAAGGAAGGCCAATGGATCACTAGACACCCATTGGGGTCAACCCAAATGGTCAAATTGACAAAAGTCAACTCTACCTCAAATTTAGGTCAAAATGACCTATATTGACCTAATCAAGCCCAATCCACTTGGTCTAGACTCAATTAAGGTGGTCCACCACCTAGTGGGCTTGCTAATTACTGAAATTGCCATTCAAATTCAAAGGAGTCGGCCAGGAGAGAGAAAGCCCCAAATGGGAAAGCGAGAGAAAGAGGGTGGATTAATGGGGAGGAAGAAGAAACCTCCAATCTCCCCCCATTAATGGCACCACTCACCTCCTCTTGGGGAGAGGAGGAGTTTCCAGCCTTCTCCTGGCCACATTTATGCCTAATTCACCTCCCCTACATGAAACCGAAATTCTTCATCAAGGGACATTAATGGCCACCAAGTGAATCCCCCTGGCCTCCAATTGAGACCTTTAACACCTTCAGAGGAGTGAGATGATTGAAACCCCCCTTCTTCCAGAGAGAATCGTGCAGTGGAGGCTCAAATCGACATGGCATTGAAAGCTCAAGCTTCGGCCATGGCAACCCGTCAGAATGCGCGGCCTCAGGCCACCACACAGGTCCGATCCTCCCTCCCTCCCCTAGTGCTAGATCCTCATCTAATTTGGGGCTTGATTCGAGCCAAATCAGGCTCGAATCAAGCTCCCGAAATGGCTCATTTTGAGCCCTTTTTTCCCCGCTAGAACTCCCCGTTCCGGCCACCTCCGACCGGCCACCACCTCAACGGAGGTGGAGGTAGCATTGGTCGGTCGGGGCGGCGCTCAGGTGGCCAGTAAAATGAGGTGTAAGGAGGCCCAGGTGCGAGCAATCGGGACCCTCTGGTGGAGGAAGAAGACAGCCCAATGTCGTCCAATCCTGCGCCAAGATCTATGTTGATCTAATTTCATTTAAATGTTTATGTATGGTATTTATGTCACACTTTTTGCAGTACATAGATTAATTTATTAAAAATAATTAGGCCCATATGATGAAAAAGTGTCCAACACCAAAGTGGTATCCCTTCGGGTGTACTTTAATCTAAAATTTGTTCCAGACCAAAAGGAGCATTGTAGCTCCCTGTAGGGTCATTTTGGTGGGACTAGTCCCTAGGGTAGGACAACCACTATTTCTTGAATAACTTTTGATTAGGTAATGGTATTGACTTGATATTTGGAGCATAATCTAATTATACCTACCCCCTAATCCAATCCAAAAATGGGAATTTTTGGAGAACATGTTTTTATGGTTTTTGTAAAAATTTAATAATTCACATATTAGATAATTATAGGGTCTAATGACATCCAATCCCCTCCAAATTTTCGTGGGTTCTCCTTAGGGCTATTATATGACCCTGGTAAAAATTTCATTCCAATTGGGACTAATTTGATTGGGTAATTATCTAGCCCAAGTTTCGTCAAATTAGGTCAAAGGTGTACTTGTTTGGGGTTAGGTGGTCAAATCTCATCAAAATGATGTGAAACTTTGGCCACTAGTTTAGGATCACATAAAACACCGCCATTAGTGATTTGGGGTGGTGTGGGGTGGATATGCCCTAGGGCCCTAGTTCAAAATCTAGGGTTGCACTTTAAGCTTTGTGAAGGACATAGGGGCATATGTCCTTGAATGGTCATGGAACTTGGTAGATAAGTTAATAGGATGTAAATATGCCCTTTGAAATGTTATGAGAATTTTAGAAACACTTGTCCCCTCTGATTTAGGTTATAACCTTTTTAGGGAACTCCCTTATAAGAGGAATTTACATGCTCAATTTATCTTGGATGTTGGTGAAAGTTTGGTAGGGTATATAGAATCATGATATAGACCTTTGGTAATTTTTGTGTAATTGTTGAATTGATTTAATTAGCACTTCATTCACAAGTCATCTATTTTGTAGTAGGAATATGTTAAATAAATGAGAGCCAAATATCCTTTGGAACATTATAAAACTTGGTGGTAGGACACTTTAGGGCATTATAAAGCTCTGTGAATTTTTGTATAATTTTTGGAACTATTTATCAGTAGGTTACTTCATAATTTACCCTAGTATGGGTTTACTTGGAATATTTATTTACATGACTAATTTGTTCTGATAAATTTTGAAATTTAGTCAGTAGATTTTTCTGATCAATATAATGGTCTGGTAATTTTCCCATAATTTTTGGACAAGTATTTTTGCTGGTTCCATCTTTAATTTCTAGTTTGGGGTAATTATTCAATATTATAATTAGAGGCCAACACCTTACTGCAAAATTGTGATATTCTGTATTTACAGTTATTTTGACATCATAGATTTTCAATAATTATATGGGTGGCATATTATAAGAAGATCTTAAACATCATGTTCAATCTCATGCTTGGCCAATGTTGGAGAAATTATAATAAATGTCAAATAATTAAGGAAAATTATGATCCTCTAGATTTAGTCTTATAATATCATGATAGACTCCCAGTAGTAACCTTGAGTCAGTTGGATGAATATTTGGAGTACCTCCTCTCATGCAACTCATATAACTCATTTGGTCGGCATATAGTAAAGCGGTGAAACTTAGGCAAATTGAAGACCAGTATGTGGGAATGGAAGGTAGATGTTGTACCTAGTCTGGTTGAGAAGATGTTAGGTCACCAATAGGAGTTGATATGCTGGGTGTACCCGATAAGTTAAAGAGTAAGGCTGTGTTCGGGATTGACGAAAGATCATCTTTCCCTTAGTGGGTCATAAAATGCTTAGGGTTAATCCAAGTGTAATGATAAGAGGGGTATTCTTATGGGTAGTTACCAATAACATTAAGTGCCTTGGAAAAGGGAGCTTTGGGGTGTCATCCCATCTTAGCTCCTAGTACCCTGCGAGCCCCTCACAGGGTAGACCTCGGGAAGTCCAAGATTAACCATAAATTGTAGGAGTAAGATGTTGTACAAGATTAACTTAATAATCCACACACCCCACACATTGCGGTTATGGGATGTTAGTTGGTTTGGTCTTACGAGCGGTAGGCTCGGTGGTTGTAGATGCGGACGGATTGGTCCGGCGAGCCAGTGGCTTGGGAGGTTATGGTGACGGGCGGGTTAGCCCGGGGAGCTTATGGCTCAAAGATAGATGGTAATCATAATTGCATGTGCATAAAGGTGGTGGGTCTTCGGTATTGACGGTCGTTCATACCGACGTTAATATGCTGATTCGGCAAGTGTGGATTTGCACTTAGCCAAGAAAAGTCTGGTGGTCCAGCCAGTAAGAGTACGCAAATGCTCCGCAGTTTTGCGTTGAGGCGACGATAGGTCTAGGTTAGGTAGTGTGAATAACAACCTAGAGGTGGGTGAGGCCCAACCCACCGCTTCCGTTTGCCACTACGGGAGTATCCTGGGAGTCTTTCTAGCTCCAAAAAGGGGGAACTAAAGGTCTGTGCGCATAGAGTCGAAGTGTGTGAGTTGCACTTGTGTGAACATAGCATAAACTGCATAATTCTGCATGTCATAACATAAGCATTGTATTTCAACCCCCCTACCCCTATCGTATAAATCGGTATGAGACTTGTTATACGATAGGCCCTGCTAAAAGACCCCTGGGTCTATAGGTTTGTATGGGCATTCCTATAAATCAATGGTTACTTTTATATTATGTACTTATCTTTACTTACTGTTCTTTACTTGCTCATTACTATGCTCTATTACTGCTTCATTTATATACATATATACACACACATGTGTAGAGTAGCTATTCCTGTAGCTAAGCCATGTCACCTGCCTTGATGTTTACCCCTTATTGTCCTCCGCTTCATTCCTCCCTCTCGGTGCCTAGGAGTCACCGGGGGAGGGGTGGGGGATTGGCTTAGTCTTTTGACTAACGGTCGGTGGACCTTATCATTTTAGGGAACCGAGGAGACATTGCAGCACTAAAGGACAGTGCAGATGGAGGTTGGCCAGTCTAGTACAGCAGCATCAGTCTCAGGATTAGCGAGTGATTAATAGTTTGCTTCCGCGAGTGACCTTGTAGTGAGTACATGATGTACAAGGCATGAGCCCTTTATTATTGTAACCTTTTTTATTCAGTTATATCATGTGGAAATTTATTATGTACAGGGCATGAAGGGGAAGAACACCTTGGTCTGCAGATTGCAATTTCTAGTTAACAAGCCTAGGGTTGAGCTTTAGGGCCTCACCTTGATCCTTTGACCCCACCATAACATCTCTAACCCATTAGGGGTCCCCTTAGAGCACCAAGGACCCATTGGGGGCAACCAAAGAGGCCAAATTGACCAAAGTCAACCCTAACACTAAATTGGTCAAAGTAGCGTAATTTGGGTCAATTGGCCTCCACCATGTTGGAACATGCTTTCCGCATCTCTTTTTTTGACAATAACAAATCCTATTGTATTTGTTCATACTTGTTTTGTGTTTATAGTATGCAGGATTCTGTGCTTTCAAAACTCCATGGTGCTGTGTTGTTGTTGCTACCGCGCTGCGCTAACTCTACCGTTGGCTATAACATTAACAACTGCTGAGACGAAACCGCTGAGAAGGGAAGCCGCTGAGATGCAAGATGGCGTTCGACGAAATGTATGCACTACCGCAGGGAGTCTGCATTACAGTGGCTCACTAGTTCCATTCAACGAACTGGGTTCGACGAACTCGGTGCTCCGTTCGACGAACGACGAACGCGGAAGCCCGTTCGATGAAATTCATATCAGGGCGTTTGACGATCGATGAAAGTTGAGGCTCGTTCGACGAAATGCAGATCTACCGTGGCGCGTTAGCACTAACGCTGGCGATAGCGTCCCAAAGACGAAATGGTGTTCCAAGAAAATGATGCCATTCGACGAACCAGATTGAGATCGACGAAAGCTGAGGTCAGCTCGACGAAGATGCGCCCGATGAAATGATCTACCACGGAGCGTTAGTACTGACGCTGGTGTTAGCATTTTTGGAAACTATTGACAGAAAGGAAAGTGGAGAAAAAGGAATGTCGACGGGTCGCTATGTTTGGCAAGTACTATAGCGGCGCGTTAGGTCTAACGCCCGGCGGTAGCTTTTGGAAACATCCCATCTGCAGTTGATTGAGGGGCAAATTTGGAAAGAAATATTGGCTGAAGGAAGGAAATTACACTATCGCAGGGCGATAGTGTTACCGTGGCGCGCTAGGCTGTCACAACTGTTTGCGCTCAGAAGTTGCCTTAACTGCCACGATCCGTGTGCGCGTCGTGTCACTATCGCGGGGCGGTAGTACTAGCGCAAGCGGTAGCTGTCGAATCTACTTCCCGTTAATGATTAATGAAAATATGTTTATTGTTTCATCTCTGAGTCGTACTCTGTGATTCTCATTGTTCAAACGTAAAAGTATTCTGACTGTTGCTAACGCCGAGCGTAAACACTACCGCTGGCGGTAGTATCAGAGAATTATTTTCTCTTATAATCTCTGAAATTTTAAAACCCTTATTCACCCCCCTCCCCCCTCTAAGGGCGCCTACAGATCCAACACACCATGCCAAATTGACTTTGCCCCTACCCTTATAAGGATACTAGGGACCCAATGGACCAAAAAGTCCCATCATGGGGACTCCAATTTGACGAAAATCAACCCTAGCTCTATTTTGTTCTAAGTGGCATATTAAGGGTCAATTGACTCTCCCCTTGCCAAATTAACCTTACCTAGACCCCCTAACACTTAAGGGAGGCAAATGGATCACTAGCCACCCATTGGGGTCAACCCAAATGTTCAAATTGACCAAAGTCAACTCTACCTCAAATTTTGGTCAAAATGACCTATGTTGACCTAATCAAGCCCAATCCATTTGGACTAGACTCAATTAAGGTGGTCCACCACCTAGTGCGCTTGCTAATTACTGAAATTTCCATTCAATTTCAAATGAGTCGGCCAAGAGAGAGAAAGCCCCAAATGGGAAAGAGAGAGAAAGAGGGTGGATTAATGGGGAGGAAGACGAAAGCTCCAATCTCCACCATTAATGGCATTATTCACCTCCTCTTGGGGAGAGGAGGAGTTTCCAGTCTTCTCCCGACCATATTAATGCCCAATTCACCTCCCCTACATGAAACCAAAATTCTTCATCATGGGCCATTAATGGCCACCAAGTGAAACCCCCCTCTGGCTCCAATTGAGACTTTTAACACCTTCAGAGGTGTGAGAGGAGTGAAACCTACCTTCTTCCAGAGAGAATTGTGCAGTGGAGGCTCAAATCAACATGTCACCTAAAGCTCATGCTCCGGCCATGGCAACCCGTCGGAATGCGCGGCCTCAGGCCACCACACAGGTCCGATCCTCCCTCCCCCCTAATGCTAGATCCTCATCTAATTTGGGGCTTGATTCGAGCCAAATTGGGCTCGAATCAAGCTCCTGAAAGGGCTCGTTTTGAGCCCTTTTCCCCTGCATTAACTCCCTGTTTCGGCCACCTCCGGCCGGCCAACCACCCCTAATCGCCGGCAACCACCTCAACGGAGGTGGTGGTGCATTGGTCGGTCGGGGCGGTGCTCAGGTGGCCAGGAAAATGAGGTGGAAGGAGGCCCAGTCACAAGCAATCGATACCGTCGGCTGGAGGAAGAAGACGGCCCGATGTCGTCCAATCCCGCACCAAGATCTGTGTTGATCTAATATCATTTAAATGTTTTTGTATGGTATTTATGTCACACTTTTTGCAGTACCTAGATTAATTTATAAAAACTACTTAGGCCCCTCTGATGAAAAATTGTCCAACACCAGAATTGTAGCCCTTGGTGTGTACTTTAATATAAAATTTGTTTTATCCCAAAAGAAGCACTGTAGCTCCCTGTAGGGTCATTTTGGTGGGATTGGTCCCTGGGGTAGGACAGCCACTATTTCTTGAATAACTTTTGATTGGGTAATGATATTGACTTAAAATTTGGAGCATAGTCTAATTATACCTACCCCTTATCCTATCCAAAAATGGGAATTTTTGGAGAACATTTTTCTAAGGTTTTTATAAAAATTTAATAATTCACATATTAATTAATTATAGGGTCTAATGACATCCAATCCCCTCCAAATTTTGGTGGGTACTCCTTAGGGCTATTATATGAAGCTGGTAAAAATTTCATCCCAATTGGGATGGATTTGGTTGGGAAATTATCTAACCCAAGTTTGGACAAACTAGGTCAAATTAGGTTAAAGGGGTACTTGTTTGGGTTAAGTGGTCAAATCACATCAAAATGATGTGAAACTTTGGCCACTGGTTTAGGATCACATAAAACACACCCATGAGTGATTTGGGGTGTTGTGGGGTGGATATGCCCTAGGTACCTAGTTCAAAACCTAGGGTTGCACTTTAAGCCTTGTGAAGGACATAGGGGCATATGTCCTGGAATGGTCATGGAACTTTGTATATAAGTTCATAGGGTGTAAATATGCCCTAGGAAATTTTATGAGAATTTTAGGAACACTTGTCCCCTTTGATTTAGGTTACAACTTTTTTGGGAACTCCCTTATAAGAGGAATTTACATGCTCAATTTATCTTGGATGTTGGTGAAAGTTTGGTAGGGTACATAGAATCATGATATAGACCTCTGGTAATTTTTGTGTAATTATTGAATTGATTTAATTAGCACTTCATTCACAAGTCATCAATTTTGTCTTAGGAATGTATTAAATAAATAAGAGCCAAATATCCTCTAAAAAATTATGAAACTTGGTGGTCAGACACTTTAGGGCATTAGAAAGCTCTGTGAATTTTTGTATAATTTTTTGAACTATTTATCAGTAGGTTACTTCACAATTTTCCCTAGTATGGGTTTACTTGGAATATTTATTTATGTGACTAATTTGTTCTCATAAATTCTGAAATTTAGTCAGTAGACTTTTCTAATCAATATAAAGGTCTGGTAATTTTCCCATAATTTTTAGATAAGTATTTTTGGTGGTTCCTTCTTTAATTTCTAGCTCGGGGTAATTATTCAATATTATAATTAGAGGCCAACACCTTACTGCAAAATTTTGATATTCTGTATTTACTGTTATTTTGACATCATAGATTTTTCATAATTATATGGGGGTCATATCATAAGAAGATCTTAGACATCATGTTCAATTTCATGCTTGGCCAATGTTGGAGAAATTATAATAAATGCCAAATAATTAAGGAAAATATGATCCTCTGGATTTAGTCTTATAACGTCATGATAGACTCCCAGTAGTAACCTTGAGTCAGTTGGATGAATATTTGGAGTACCTCCTCTCATGCAACTCATATAACTCATTTGGTCTGTGTATAGTAAAACTGTGAAACTTAGGCAAATTGAAGACCAGTACATGGGAATGGAAGGTAGATGGTGTACCTACTCTGTTTGAGAAGATGTGAGATCACCAATAGGAGTTGATATGTTGGGTGAACCCGATAAGTTAAGGAATAAGGTTCCGTTCGGGATTGACGAAAGATCGTCTTTCCCTTAGTGGGTCATAAAATGCTTAGGGTTAATCCAAGTGTAATGATAAGAGTGGTATTCTTATAGGTAGTTACCAATGACATTAAGTGCCTTGGAAAAGTGTGCTTTGGGGTGTCATCCCATCTTAGCTCCTAGTACCGATGTGATCCCCTCACAGGGTAGACCTCGGGAAGTCTAAGATTAACCATAAATTGTAGGAGTAAGATGTTGTACAAGATTAATTTAATAATCCACACACCCACACCCCGCAGTTACAGGAGGTTAGTTGGTTTGCTCTTACGAGCAGTAGGCTCGGTGGTTGTAGGTACGAACGGGTTGGTCCGGCGAGCCGGTGGCTCAGGAGGTTTTGGTGACGGGCGGGTTAGCCCGTGGAGCTTATGGCTCGGAGATAGATGGTAATCATAAATACATGTGCAAAAAAGTGGTGGGTCTTCAGTATTGACGGTCGTTCACGCCGACGTAGATACGCTGACTCGGTAAGTGTGGATTTGCACTAGGCAAGAAAAGTTTGGTTGTCCAGCCAGTAAGAGTATGCATATGCTCTGCGGTTTTGCATTGAGGCGTACGATAGGTTTAGGTTAGGTAGTGTGAATACCAACCTAGAGGTGGGCGAGGCCCAACCCACCGCTTCCGTTTGCCACTACGGGAGTATCCTGGGGGTCTTGCTAGCTACAAAAAGGGGGAACTAAAGTTCTGTGCGCATAGAGTCAAAGTGTGTGAGTTGCACTTGTGTGAACATAGCATAAACTGCATAATTTTTCATGTCATGGCATAAGCATTGCATTTCTACCCCCCTACCCCTATCGTATAAATCGGTATGGGACTTTTTATACGATAGACCCTCCTAAACGACCCCTTGGTCTATAGGTTTGTATAGTCATTCCTATAAATAAATGGTTACTTTTCTATTATGTACTTATCTTTACTTACTGTTCTTTACTTGCTCATTACTATGCTCTATTACTGCTTCATTTATATTTATATATATACACACACACATGTGTAGAATAGCTATTCCTGTAGTTAGGCCATGTCACTTGCCTTGATATATACCCATTGTTGTCCTTCGCTTCATTCCTCCCTGTTGGAACAACCCAATTACTGATTTGGGCTAGTATCACTATCTGTTGACTAGGTCTAAGTTGATCCCAATGTATAGTCTAAAGGGTCAAGGTTTATGCTGTTAGAACTAAGGAAAAGATAAGTTTTCTGCGTTCGACGAACTCCATACTGCGTTCGACGAACTCAATCCTGCGTTCGACGAATGTCATGCTCCTACGTTCGACGAACTTGCCAAGGTTCTGCGTTCAATGAACTCCTCTCTGCGTTCGACGAAATGCTCTGAGCGGTCGACGAACTTCAGTCTCAGCGGTTGTTGAACTTCAGTCTCAGCGGATGACCAAGTCTCAGCGTTCGACCAAGTCTCAACGATCGACGAATTGATTCAGATCGATGAAAGTTCTTCTCAGCTCAACGAATTCAATATTCCAGCTAGCTTATCAGATATTATCTTTCAGTTCGATGACCTCCAGCTTGAGATCAACGAACTCCAGATTATGTTCGACGAATTTGTTCAGATCGACGAAATTTCTATTCAGTTCAGTATTTCAGACAGATTATTTTTATTCTATTCTCTGAACTCAGATTTATCAGCAACGGCTCTATTTATTCCAGATAAGTCAAGGATATTATCTATTCTTTTTATTTTATTCCTT
This sequence comes from Dactylorhiza incarnata, assembly GCA_033032865.1. NCBI lineage: Eukaryota > Viridiplantae > Streptophyta > Magnoliopsida > Asparagales > Orchidaceae > Dactylorhiza > Dactylorhiza incarnata. Next base: position 3,366,055 of record JAWHQI010000269.1, read on the forward strand.
TCCATTCTCTTCCCGAGAAAATAGCCGTTTGGCGGAAAAGGATACATTAATTAAAAAGGAAAAGGAATTAAAGTCTTGGTTTGCATTTCCAAGAAATAATCCTCCAGATTATTTTATTCCTTATTTCAGAGGATTTGAAATTCAAATCAGAGATATATTATCAAAGGAAAAAGGAAGAAGAATATATACAACATTTATTATTACAGCAGCACAGCAAGAGAAAGAGGAAGGAGTCGGGAAAAAGAAATACAGGAAGAAAAACTAAAAGCTTTCAGATCTTCATCTTCCTCAAGCAGCACATCTCATTCTCAGAGAACAACAATAAAAATCTTCTCTCAGTTTTTCTGCCGCAAGTTCTCTAATCTTCAAGAGCAACAACAAATCTGAGAAACATTGTCTCTCAGATTCATCAGCTTCAAAGAAGATTTGTTTCATTCAAGTGAAATCTCCATCCTCAACTGTCAACCATTTCAATCAGATAGGGGGAACTTTACATCAAAACATTCCACTAGTCTTCTCTCAGATTATTGACAGAGAAGAACATCTTAACCCTCTTTATCCCCTCTTGTACAGGGTTCTAACTCCCTTCAAAAGTTAACCCCTTGGTGGCAGGGCACCTGAAAAAAACCTGTAGTTTGGTTAGAGCACCTGATCAAAAGTTCTTTGGTGTTTGGACACCTGATCAAAAATCCATTGGTGATAGGGCACCTGATCAAAAACCTTGTGGAATCCTACCAAGGGTGGTAGAAGAGTAGATGTACACAGGTTGATTGGGGAACTACTATAAAATCCTTGTGTCCTCTGTGTTCTTGTTTATTTTTCTGTACTGTGCTGTGTGATCTCTTTGTGTTTGTTGTTGTTAATGAAACTTTCACCTAGAGGGGTAGGGGGTTGTTAGGTGATCTTGATTCTTTTCTAAATATTTGCGCGATTTATGATTACTCAAACAAAGCACACAAGTATTGCACAAGAAAATCACACCAGACGACAGAAGATCTATAGAGGTTCCTCAAGACCGGGTGTCTTGAGTAGTCCTCTGTCCCTCTGCGCCTTCCTAGCAGTGTGCTAGGCTCAGCAAACTCCGCCAAATCTTCAGGCCCGCAAGCCTTACAACATAGACCCGCAAGTCTTACAGCCTAAGCCCGCAAGCCCCTACTGCACCCAAGCCCGCAAGCTCGACACTCAGGCCCTCAAGCCCTACACAATACAGACCCGCAAGTCCTGTTCCTACAGCCTAGGCCGGCAAGCCCCTACTACACCCAAGCCCTCAAGATTGACAAATTCGGGCCCACAAGTCCACTGCCCTGGCCCTCAAGCCTCACATCTCTCCATCCCTCAAGCTAGACGGTGTTGGACCCGAAGTCCACTGCCCTGGCCCTCAAGCCTCACAGCTCTCCAGCCCTCAAGCTAGACAAATAGGCCTGCAAGTCTTACAACAATAAAAGTTTTACAGTAATAAAAACTTTTTCTTCTGCCTGATGAAGATCGGCAACTTAGCCTGATGGAGATCGGCTTCTTGAGGTTGAAGAAGATGTTTCTGATTCAAATATTGACAGCGCAGTTCTTCTTCAATCTCTTCTCTTAGCCTGATGAGGAGAGACTTCTTATCAGTCTATCAAACAACCGATTCTTGCTTTTCTCTTACTTTATTTACGCCGCTTTTTACTATTCTATTCGCTGTATGCGTAAGTTCTTTCTGATGGGTCAATGCTTTAGGGCAACCTCTTATCTCTTTTATAAGTCTGTGAGGCTCCCAACGGTCTTCTGAAAAAGTTCCTTAAGTGTCAGATGCCCCATTCCTTAAGAGCGCACGCTGATTGGATAATCAGGCGGCGACATTAAATGCTGACAGCGCGTCCGCAACTTTTGAATTCCATCTGGATGATATTTTCAGCTTCATGACGATACTGACAGCATTACGACGATATGGATAATATCTCGACGACATGACTATGTTGATGCCTTAGACATTGGTAGATCTTCATGTCTTCTAGCTTCTGCCTCTGACATTGATATCTCGACGATACGAGATATTCTGGCATTCCTGCATATACAACGATATGCTATCTCTGACAGTATCGTCGTGATCTACTTCCTTGTAGTCTGTCGTCGTAATCACTTTGTTCTTTCGATGACATGAGCGATATCATGTCGACAAACTATGCTTGTCTTCAGCTGTCCTTCTTCAGTCTTCTCGACGTCATGCTTTCGTTACGACGATGTCTGTTCTTCTCGATGACAAGGCTACTTTGATGATGTCGACGATACTGCATCTTCTCGACGACATTCCTTCCTTTGCTATTGTAGGAACCTTAGTTTTGATTTGAGTTAGGATCCACCTTTAATGTCTAAGTTTCTATCATAACATATCTTATAACTTAGATCAAATCCTATTGAGAAAGAAGGCTGAAAAGAGACATAATTAATAGGCTAAGAAAATAAGAGAAGAATAAAAATAACATATGTTCTATGCGTTCGACGAACGGCTACCTGCGTTCGAAAAACGGCGCTCTGAGCTCGACGAATGGTATTCACTGTGCGCTCGACGATCTAGCCTGTCTCAGCGGTCAAAGAATTTGTCTATGTGCAGCGCTCGACTAAATTATATTCAGAGGTCGATGAACAGATTGGTTCAGCGGTCGACGAACAGATCCCAACTCAGCGGTCCATGCTTTTGCTCCAGCTCAGCGGTCGACGCTTTTGCTCAAGCTCAGCGGTCGACGAAATTATCCAGGCTCAGCGGTCGACGAATCCTTCCGTTCGACGAACTCAAGTCTGCGTTCGACGAATCTTCAATAGATGTTAAGAACGACGAATCAAATGATGAGGTCGACGAACGTGAAGCTGAGCTCGACGAAATATCTGCAGCATTATTTTATATCATTCTCAGCTCGACTAATATGTTGTTAGATTTATCTAAGCAATATTTTATTAATTCTATTTATATATTGATATATATATATTGCTGCCTTTATAAATTTGATATTACAGTCGTTGAAGCATTAAATGATATAGCCGTTGCAAAAGCTAAAGACGGCAACTTATGTTCTCGAGGGATTTGGGAAATAAAAGAGATATTATCTCTTTCCTCTTTTGTCGACAAGAATTCAAATCAGCCGAAAGCTCTCCAGAATATATATACAAAGCAGAGAAGAGAAAAAGAAGATAGCAGGTTCACGACAGATTATTTACAGAACATATTACATTTGCTGTACAGAGAAAAGAGAAGAAGAAGAAGAAGAAGAAGAAGAAGAAGAGAAAAAGAAGAACATCAGCAAAAATGGAGAACAACATTATTACTCAATCTTGTTTTGTTTTTGCTAATTTTTTCCCTACAGATCATCTACAACCCGAGACACCAATCTATATCAAGTGCTCAGGGATCTAAACTGCAAGAAGAAAAGAGGATTATCACATTCTAGAGAAGAAGCTCCATCCACAAGCTGTCATCAATCTAAATCAGACAGGAGGAGCTTTCTTCAACATCATCATCAAGATCCAAACACAACATCTCACCAGGATCATCAAGAGTCTTCTCAGCAAAAAGAGAAGAACAAAATATCTTTTCCCCCTTCTCCTTCCCATCTTGTAAAGGGTTATAACTCCCTTCAAAAGTTAACTACCGGTGACAAGCCACCTTAGCAAAAACCTGCATCTTGGTTAGAGCACCTGATCAAAAGCTCCCTTGGTTTTTAAGCACCATATCAAAAGCTTATTGGTGATTTGGGCACCTGATCAAACCTCCATTGGTGTGTGGACACCTTATCAAAAACCCCTTGGTGTGAGGGTACCTTATCAACAACCTCCGGTGGATTCATACCAGTGGGTAGAAGAGTAGATGTACCTAGGTTGATTGAGGAACTACTATATATCTTATGTCATCTGGATGTTTGCCTTGTTTGCTTTGTTTTATGTTTTGTTGTGCTGTGTTTACTTATGCACTCTTAGTATTTGTTGTTATTACTCACTCAGCACACTCATATATTTATATATATAACATTATTTTAAAGTAAACATAAACAAGAGCCTTAATATTTAAGAACTAAAACTCACTTTCAATTGGTATCAGAGGATATCAATTGGACTTTCAATTGGTATAAAGCAGGTTGATTTTTTCACACAGGCTAACACCTGAAATCACAAAGATCACTTAGTTCTTATTTTTTGAAAGGTGCATAAGCAGATTTTTCAATTTCATATCCACCTATTTGTAATTTGGATAGATTTACTTTATGGCAAGCTAGAATTAAGTTATATATGAATGCCATAGATGAAGATATTTACAAATCTATTTTGACAGGACTTCCATCTTCAATTTCCTCAACAGAAGAAGAAGAAAAGCTGAAAAGTGTTGATGCCATGGCCATGGAGATATTGGCTAAATCAATGTCAAAAGACATTCTTCAAAAAGTGGCTGATTGCACTTCAGCAAGAAGCATCTGGAACTACCTCTCATGGATGGTAAATGAACCATCTTCTTCCACTTTCACTAACTACATTTTTGATGCAGAACCATTTCCAAACCTCAGTGAAGAAGAAGAACAAAAAGCCAAAGATTTCTGCATGTTGGCAATATATGGCTCATATTACATATCAGATGCTGAATCTGAATCAGAAAAGGTAACAGAGGTAATATCAAATCCCAACTATACCTCTGAAAATTACAAATCTGATTTTAAAATAACATATACAGATTTAATATCTGAGAAGGAAATTAAAAAGGTGTTAACTAAAATAAATAATTTAACTTCTGAACTTAACAGAACTAAAGAAAATTTTAAAATATCAGCAGAACACATTATCTGTTTAAAAAATAAGTTCATTAAAGCTGATAAGTTTAAGCAAACTTTTAAAGAAAAAGAAATTATTTATGATCAACAAAATCAGAGAAATTTTTCAAATTTGTATTTCAATGAAATAAAAAGGTCAATATATCTAATGATAAAGCATTTATTTTTACCTATTTTAAAACATTTATAATTAAACAGCAGTTTTAAGATTCTTTGGAATTTTCTATCTTAAAAACAAGTCAGATAACTTCACATTCTTACAGATTTTCTCCTAAAATTAAGTTGAGCATTCTACTCAGTTGCGTAGATCAGAAATGATCAAAGTACAAAGTGTGAGTCTCTTCTGATTAAGGGGATTCTATAGAAAGAAGGTATCAGGCATTGTCTTTTTTATTTTAAAAATTCCTAGAATCCAATAAACAGCTAGCAATTCACATATTTAAAATTCCTATTTATATCAAATCTAGGAATCAGAAATTGCTTGGTTTTAAAAAGAAATTTAGAAATAATCTCTAACCCTTAAGCCTTAAGTTATTCAAGACTTTTTCGCTTAGGTATCCTAAACCAAATAGGGGGAGATTGTTAGAACCTAGTCTTAATTTGGATTAGGATTCCAACTGAAATAGGGGGAGATTGTTGGAACCTTAGTTTTGATTTGAGTTAGAATCCACCTTTAATGTCTAAGTTTCTATCATAACATATCTTATAGCTTAGATCAAATCCTATTAAGAAAGAAGGCTGAAAAGAGACATAATTAATAGGCTAAGAAAATAAGAGGAGAATAAAAATAACATATGTTCTTGCGTTCGACGAACGGCTACCTGCGTTCGACGAACGGCGCTCTGCGCTCGATGAATGGTATTCATTCTGCGCTCGAAGATCCAGCCCATCTCAGCGGTCGAAGAATTTTTCTATGTGCAGCGCTCGACTAAATTATATTCAGCGGTCGACGAATAGATTGGTTCAGCGGTCAACAAAGAGATCCCAGCTCAGCGGTCGATGCTTTTGCTCCACCTCAGCGGTCGGCGCTTTTGCTCAAGCTCAACGGTCGACGAAATTATCCAGGCTTAGCGGTCTACGAATCCTTCCGTTCGACGAACTCAAGTCTGCGTTTGACGAATCTTCAACAGATGTTCAGAACGACGAATCAAATGATGAGTTCGACGAACGTGAAGCTGAGCTGGACGAAATATCTGCAGCATTATTTTATATCATTCTTAGCTCGACAAATATGTTGTCAGATTTATTTAAGCAATATTTTATTAATTCTATTTATATATTGCTATATATATTGTTGCCTTTATAAATCTGACATTACAGCCGTTGAAGCATTAAATAATATAGCCGTTGCAAAAGTTAAAGACGACAACTTTTGTTCTCGAGGGATCTGGGAAATAAAAGAGATATTATCTCTTTCCTCTTTTGTCGGCAAGAATTCAAATCAGCTGAAAGCTCTCCAGAATACATATACAGAGCAGTGAAGAGAAAAAGAAGATAGCAGGTTCACGATAGATTATATACAGAACATATTACATTTGTTGTACAGAGAAAAGAGAAGAAGAAGAAGAATAGAAAAAGAAGAACATCAGCAAAAACAGAGAACAACATTATTACTCTATCTTGTTTTGTTTTTGCTAACTCTTTCCCTGCAGATCATCTACAACCTGAGACACCAATCTATATCAAGTTCTCAGGGATGTAAACTGCAAGAAGAAAAGAGGAGTATCACATTCTAAAGAAGAAGCTCCATCCACAAGCTGTCATCAATCTAAATCAGATAGGGGGAGCTTTCTTCAACATCATCATCAAGATCCAAACACAACATCTCATCATGATCATCAAGAGTCTTCTCAGCAAAAAGAGAAGAACAATATATCTTTTCCCCTTCTCCTTCCCATGCATCTTGTAAAGGGTTATAACTCCCTTCAAAAGATAACTCCCGGTGACAGGACACCTTAGCAAAAACCTGCATCTTGGTTAGAGCACTTGATCAAAAGCTCCCTTGGTTTTTAAGCACCTTATCAAAAGCTTATTGGTGATTTGGGCACTTGATCAAACCACCATTGGTGTGTGGACACCTTATCAAAAACCCCTTGGTGTGAGTGCACCTTATCAACAACCTATAGTGGATTCCTACCAGTGGGTAGAAGAGTAGATGTACCCAGGTTGATTGGGGAACAACTATATATCTTATGTCATCTGGATGTTTGCCTTGTTTGCTTTGTTTTATTTTTTGTTGTGCTGTGTTTACTTATGCACTCTTAGCATTTGTTGTTATTACTCACTCAGTACACTCATATATTTATATATATAACATAATTTTAAAGTAAACATAAACAAGAGCCTTAATATTTAAGAACTAAAACTCACTTTCAATTGGTATCAGAGGATATCAATTGGACTTTCAGATATCTTCATGTCTACTCTACGTTCGACGATCTTCAGTCTGCGTTCGATGAACAGCATTCTGCGTTCGACGAACTTCATTCTTCTATCCCGTCTCTTTGTTCGACGATCTTCATTCTGCGTTCGACGAACAGCATTCTGCGTTCGACGAACTTCATTCTTCTATCCCGTCTGTGCGTTCGACGATCTTCATTCTTCGTTTGACGAACTTGTCAGTCTCGGCGTTTGCTTCTGTCCTTTCTTTTTGTTCGACAAACTTTAATCTGCGTTCGACGAACTGCATTCTGCGTTCGATGAACTCGCCTATTCTTCCTAAGATTTTATGCTAGAGAAGTAATCAAATACAAAGTGAAGTTTTCTTGACTTGGCGACTTCTTCAAATCAGGAATCATGTGGGCAAGATTCCCAACATTTGTTTTTATAACTCACTCAATACACATATAAGTATCACTATTTCAATTCCGCTATAAAATTAAGTGAAAAACTTTTTAATACTCTATTCACCCCCCTCTAGAGTAAATCTAAGATCTAACCTCACTTTCAATTGGTATCATAGGATTCATCTGATATCAGAGGACTTTCAATTGGTATCAGAGGTTGGTTGATTGTATACAGGCTAACACCTGAATCAAAACATCAATTAGATCTTAAATTTATTTTAGAGTTTTCTTTTGCTTAAAAACTCATGGCACAGAACAAAGAATATTCAAGCACAAGACCTCCTATGTGCAATCTAAATAAGTTTGCACTATGAAAGGCAAGGATCAGGTTATACATGAATTCTATTGACGAAGAAATTTTCAATGTTATTTTGACAGGACCTCCTGCACCTACAACAACAACAAGTGCTGAAGCACCAACTAACAACAATGTTGTTCCACAACCCGAGTGAACAGATGCTCAAAAGAAGCAGAGAAGTGCAGATGCCAAGGCAATGAATATTTTGGCACAAACAATGTCTGATGACATTTTCCAAAAAGTTGTGGAATGCACTTCAGCAAGGGAAATCTGGATGTCACTCAACAATATGGTTGAAGGATCAGCAGATGAAAGAAAAGATAGAAGATCCCACCGTATTTCTCAGCACGAAAACTTCAAGAAAGGAGAAACTGAGACAGTGGCTGATATGTACAATAGACTCAGTCTCATAATCAATGAGCTGAAATCTTTAGACAAAGTGATCTCTATCACGGAAGTGAATGATAAGATCCTTATGTGCTTCCCCAGCACATGGGACTCTAGGATCTGGCCAATTAAGGAAGCCAGAAGACTTAATGAGATCTCCACTGAGAGCTTGTTAGGCAAACTTAAATCCTATGAGCAGCTTATCAAAACTAGAGAAGCTGAACAATCTGCCTCATCTCCAGCATCCAAGAAGGAGAGAAGCATAGCTTTACAAGCTACTGAAGAGGAAGAAAAAGCTCTAAGAGATGTGGAGTTCATGAGCCTACTAGCAAAAGATATTCTATAAAATGGCTAAGAAGGACTTCAGAAAGAAGGATTCCAGATCAAGAGAAAAACCAAGGTATGATAAATCAAATTCTAAAGAAATTATCTGTTTTGGTTGCAGGAAACCTGGACACATTCTACAAGAGTATCTAGAGAACCAAAAGAAAGAAAAGAGAAAGAGAAAGAAGAGAAAAGGCACTCCATCAAGCCATCATCCCACAAACACAAGCATAAGGGAATAGGGTTTGTAGCAGAATCATGGAGTGAAACTGATTTAGAGTCTTCATCCAGTTCCTCTGAAGATGAAGAAGAATCAAAGGAAAAAGACCAATGCTTGATGGCTATTTATGACTCAAGCAGTGAGTCAGAGAATGCATCTTCATCCACCTCCAGTGATGATGAGGATGATGAAGAAGAAAGAAGCTTCTGCATGATGGCTATCAATGCCTCAACAAACAACTCAGATGAATCAGAGTCTGACAATGATGTTGATCAGGTAATCTCAAACTTTGATTTCAATTCAAATGAATTCAAAGATGAATTCAAAGTTCTTTGCTTAGACTTAATCAAATCTGAGAAGGAAATAATCTCTCTCAAAAATAAGTTGGCTGAAATTAACAAACTATGTGAAGAAAATACTATTCTTAAGAAAGAATTGGCTGCCTCCAGAGAACACATTGTTCTCATTGAGAACAAGTTGTCTGAAGCTAAGAAATTTGAAGAATCCCTAAATTGGAGAAGCATCAAACTGATGGACATCACGAGCACAGTGAATACCAGACTTAGTGGCTAACTGGGCTTAGGTGCATCATCAAGTGAGCCACCTCTTATTAAGAAGAACATACTTTCTACACCAATAAAGTTCACCTCTGCCAAGAGCAAAGAGGTAGTAGAAGTAGATAAAAACATTTCAAGCAAGGCTGTTAAGAATAAAGGAATTCAACAGAATTCGTCGAACGGAGCTCGACGAAATCAATTCATTTCGTCGAACGGAGATCGATGAACTCTGAAGACAGATATTCAGTATAGTTATTATTTGAACGGCGCTCGATGAAAGCACTTCACTTCGTCGAATGGAGATCGACGTATTCATCCAAATTCGTCGAATGGAAAACATACTGAAAATCTAAAGAATTTTCATTCTTCACATTCTAAGAATCCTTTCACTGAGTGGATAATTCCTCCAAGGAGATATCATCCATAAGGTTATAAGGATCAGCCTGAGATGTCTTTCATTTCAGAATTTTGTGGAAAAACAAAAGGACCCAAGGTAGTCTGGGTCAAGAACAACTAGAATGTTTTCTGTTTTGCAGGTACAAGGCTATCCAAGCAAAAATGAACAATGGTATTTGGATAGTGGATGTTCAAAGCACATGTCAGGAAACAAGGCCAACCTGAGCAACTACAAGGCAAAGCTTGGACCCAAGGTGATCTTTGGAGACTCCAAATGTGGACAACCCAAAGGATATAGGAAGATCAAAGTTGGAGCAGTTACCTTCAAGGAGGTAGCTTATTGGAGTTGCGTCGAATTGTACTCGACGCTGCGTTGAGATTGTCTCGACATGGTGTATTTGACGTTGCGTCGAGATTGTCTCGACGCAAGTCTTGTACTCGACGCTACGTCGAGATTATCTCGACGTATTGTTCTCGACGTTGCGTCGAGATTGTCTCGACGCAAGTCTTGGACTTTATGTTGCATCGAATTGTCTCGACAGACAGGTTATATTCGACGTTGCGTCGAGAATGTCTCGACACAGTGTACTCGATGTTGCGTCGAGATGGTCTCGACGCAATTCTTGTACTCGACGTTACGTCGATATGATCTCGACGCAATTCTTGTACTCGACGTTGCGTCGAATTGTTTCGACAATACGTGTTAAACTCCAATTAAGTTTCTGGTCTGCGGATAATGTGTTTTATGCCTTGAGTATAAAATGAGAAACGATTAGGTTTCCTAGTCAGATAATCCTTTTGTAAAACTATCAGGGCCGAAGAGGAAGTGTTCCGCATAGGTCTCGACATTCCGCGAGATCGCTGCTGCCGCCTCTCCCTGTCGTCGAATCTAGCAGTTTGTGGGAGACGCATAGGGCATTCTTCCTCCATCCCAGATCTCTTGTTGGACAAAAGGTTGTGGGGTTCTTCTTCACTGTGTGCATTCATATAGAGGTGCTGATCCATTTCAGTACTTGGAACTCAGAGCTCATTTTGGGATCATCTCTTGGAGCATCTTGGTTGAGTATCAACTAAATCCCTCTCAGGTATATAACAATGTGTTGCTTTATTTATTTCTTGATTCATGAAATCGCAAGGTCCGAAACTCTTTTGGGTTGTTCTTGTTTGTTTCTTTCCGTTGCGCACATCTAATGTGTCGTTAAAGAAAACCCAACAGTGGTATCAGATATAGGTTTAACGATCCAGTGCGTGTAAATCAGAGGTTTAGAAATGTTCTAAAATATCTGGATTTCTTCCTGGTACATCATTTTGATGTATTTTCTGAGAGGTTTCTAGTGATGGTTTTTCGAAATTTTCGTCGGGGCTCTGCCCCGCACCCCGGAGGGGTGCTGCCCCTTGACCCCGCTCGACCACCGCCAGGGGCGATGCCCCTTAGAACCCCGCCAGGAATGCGTGTGATTGCGTTGCGATTTTTATGTTTCAAAAATCATTTCTCCTTGGCAATATGAGCTTATAGGGTCGCACATAAAAGTGTTGGAGAAGTTGGATGAGAGATTGTGTTGGTCATACTCATATTGGATATGAGTGGAGGACCAATCCTGTTGTTGATTGGAGTTGCGTCGAATTGTACTCGACGCTGCGTCGAGATTGTCTCGACGTGGTGTATTTGACGTTGCGTCGAGATTGTCTCGACGCAAGTCTTGTACTCGACGCTACGTCGAGATTATCTCGATGTGTTGTTCTCGACGTTGCGTCGAGATTGTCTCGACGCAAGTCTTGGACTTTATGTTGCATCGAATTGTCTCGACAGACAGGTTATATTCGACGTTGCGTCGAGAATGTCTCGACGCAGTGTACTCGACGTTGCGTCGAGATGGTCTTGACGCAATTCTTGTACTCGACGTTACGTCAAGATGATCTCGACGCAATTCTTGTACTCGACGTTGCGTCGAATTGTTTCGACAATACATGTTAAACTCCAATTAAGTTTCTGGTCCGCGAATAATGTGTTTTATGCCTTGAGTATAAAACGGGAAACGATTAGGTTTCCTAGTCAGATAATCCTTTTGTAAAACTATTAGGGCCGAAGCGGAAGTGTTCCGCATAGGTCTCGACATTCCATGAGATCGCTGTTGTCGCCTCTCCCTGTCGTCGAATCTAGCAGTTTGTGGGAGACGCAGAGGGCATTCTTCCTCCATCCCAGATCTCTTGTTGGACAAAAGGTTGTGGGGTTCTTCACTGTGTGCATTCCTATAGAGGTGCTGATCCATTTCAGTACTTGAAACTCAGAGCTCATTTTGGGATCATCTCTTGGAGCATCTTGGTTGAGTATCAACTCAATCCCTCTCAGGTATATAGCAATGTGTTGCTTTATTTATTTCTTGATTCATGAAATCACAAGGTCCGAAACTCTTTTGGGTTATTCTTGTTTGTTTCTTTCCGCTGCGCACATCTAATGTGTTGTTAAAAAATCCCCCAACAAATGTAGCATGTACAACCAAATATGCAAGGTGTGAGAGAGAATGCCAGAGTGGAGGGAAAAAGGAGGCTGAATGAAGTAGCATTTTGGAGGACGGAGGAAGGGAGACGATTAATGAGATAACATTTCGTGGACAGCGCAAAGTTCTAATAGACTTTGGGTACCTGCATGTGAATCATGAGGGAGCGAGCAACATCGAGCAGATGTCTATTTTTACGTTCAGCAACGCCATTTTGTTGTGGGTATAGACACACGACGTTTGGTGAATGATCCCAAATTCAGAGCAGAGATTATCAAATTCATGGCTGGTGTATTCGCGAGCTTTATCTGTCCGGAGAGTTTTTATATTTTCAGAAAACTGCGTGTGAATTTCAAGAACGAAAGCCCGAAATACACGGGGAAGCTCGGAGCGATCACGAAGTAAATACAACCATGTTGTGCGAGAATAATCATCAATAAATGTGATTAAATAACGATAACCAGAGACACTAGTAACTTAAACAAAAGGAGCAGAGCTCCGAGTACAATGAGAGGGAAACGAGGAACGATGTTGTTTCCCAAAATACATGATTTACATTTAAAAGCAGGAAGAGAGATATCTGGAAGAGCCTTCTGAAGGACTAGAAGAGGGGCATGCCCAAAACGCTGATGCCACTCAACGGAGGAGACTGAGGAGAGGATGGTAGGAGAAACATCAAGAAGGTAGAGCCCGTTTTGCAGTCGTCCCTTACCAATGATATTCTGCGTCCGTCGATCCTGCATAAAAAAAGAAGAAGAGGTGAATGCTACTGAGCAATCCATGTCGACAGTGAGGCGACTAACAGAAAGTAAATTAAACGGGAAGCTCGAAACATGAAGAGCCGAGCGGAGGGAGATAGAAGAATTAAGAGGGATATCAACCGAGCCGGAGACAGGGACGGTGTTGCCCTTGGCCACTGTGATACACTTAGAATGTGGAGAATCCAAGTATTGATGTGGTCTCAGTGAGGTGATATGGTTGGTAGCACCTGAATCCACTATCCTGCGCGGAGTAATGGAGAGACAAGCGATACCTTCATTAGAGCTGGAGGCAACGGAGGCAGGCGGGTGACGGAGCATCCCGTGAAGTTGTTGGACCTGAAGGCGAAACACTTCAAGATCAGTACGAGTGGCAGAGGGATTGTCAGCAGCAATAGAAGCAGTCTGATGAGAAGGAAGACCATGTTTGCGGTAACAGGTTGCCTCAAGATGTCCATCCTTACCGCAAAATGAACAATTAGGACGCGACCGGCCACTGCGACCCCTTCCCCGAGAGCCTGAACGTCCTCCACGAGCACCGGGAGGGAGAGGTAGTAATGATACAAATGAGTGCTGAAGAAGGACCGGTGAGGGAGGTCCAGTCATATCAGGAGGCTGTGAAACTTTGAGCAACATGGAGCAAATATCTGATAATGACGGGGTAGCAGCAAACGAAAGGATTTGAGCCCGAATACTCTGAAGGTGAAGCGGAACACGAGCCATCATCATGACAATACAAGCAACCTCTTTTTAAGCACGCTGGGCAGCAAGATCTGTAGTAGAGGGCTGACGTTGGATCCAGGCTTCAACAAGAGTCTTAGCCCGAGAAACAAATGAGGTTAAGTCGGCAGCACCACCAGTGTGAAAAGTTTGAAGCTCGATAATAATGTCATACAGGTGCTGGAGACTATCCTTGTCAGAGTACAAGGAGTGGAGCTCCTCCCACATTGCCTTGGCTGTCTCGTGATACATGACCATGCGGTAAGGTTCGCCATCAAGGGAGTTGAGAAGCCACGTCTGAACACGGCCATCGTTACGCAGCCAATCATCAGTAGGAGCAGAAGGAGGCTCCTTAGTGAGATGAAACAGAAGTCCCTTGGATTGAAGAACCCGTCTGACAGAGTGTACCCATTCAACGAAGTTTTTCTTCCCAGTCAGGGAAATGGTGGTGATTCTCAGCTCGTCGCGCAGTTCATGAGTGAGGAGCAAGCATGCTGCAGAGGAGGCGGTCTGCTCGGCAGGATGCTCTGAAGGATCAACTGAGGAACCCATTGGGTTACAGCGGTTAGAGCAGAGAGGACTAAGCGGAGATCGCACGACCTCAGGGAGAGGCAAGACTACAAGGAGCACGATCTCAGGGAGCTCCGCAGACCGCTGGGAGGAGGCCGCACGACTTCAGGGAGCTAGGCAGACCGCTGGGAGGAGGCCGCACGACCTCAGGGAGCTCGACAGACCGCTGGGAGGAGGCCGCTGGACCTCAGGGAACTCGGCAGACCGCTAGAGTGGCAGGTCGCTGAAGACGAGGCCGTTGGGGTGGCAGACCTCAGGGAGCTCGACAGACCGCTCGGGAGGAGGCCGCTGGACCGCAGGGAGCTCGACAGACTGCTGGAGAGGAGGTCGCTGGATAAGAGGCCGCTGGACAGGAGGGTTGGGGCCCACTTGTCAGAAGGGAGAAGGCTATAAATGAAGGAGAGGTGATTGAGGAGATGTGGAATCCACGAGAGAGAGAAGCAGGAAGCGGTCAGGAAAGGAGAGACCGTTGGGGAGCTGCGGTTAGAGGGAGACCGCTGGGGAGGAGATCGCGCGAGAAGGAGAGGGGATCACAGGGGAAGAGATCACTGCGACTTAGAGGAAGACCGCGCGTGAAGGAGAGGGCAGATCGTAGGTCCGGACCGCTGGCTATGATACCATGTAGATAAATACAGAACCTTGTATATACCTTCTCAATGATGAATTACAAAGTATGAATACATATATATAGGAGGGAGAGAGAGAGGAGTCCCTTAAACACAGTGTTAGACTAAAGTAAAGAAATTAAATGGGACCCAATATGGGCCCTTACATGGACTTTTTTAACAGATAGTATAGACACCACATTGGCAGAAATCCTCACTATGGAACGCACACCCCCTTCTTTGCCTCAGTTATGACCATCACTGAAGAGTCCTGGAACGCTCACTTCGATAGTATAGACACCACATTGGCATAAATCCTTGCTATGGATCGTTCGCTTCACCAACAACTTCATCTCTCTCTTCCCAGCAAGACCTAACTACTTCCACTTCTATGCGCACTACCTCCATTCCCCTCATCGCAACCAACGACCATCCAATCCAACACACTCACCCTACTTCCATCATCAACCCCATCGATTCATTATGTTTCCTCCATGTGTCCCCCATAGATCAAACCCCATACCAACCTTTTTTCCACCTCCTTCCGGCATTAGCAACACAACTATTCTTCGAACTTATCATAACAAGGCCCAATAACTCCTCCCAAAATTATATCCCCAACCTCATCGCATCCTTGACATTTCAGTCATTATCATGCATTTTTTAACAGTAGCCGTTCTCACAATGATGAATTTTCCTTTTCGTGGCTTCTTCTTAGTTTGGGCTGACCGACCCTCCCCAGTATCGCAAAAGACTTCGACGGAGCTCCGGTGTCCGAAATTTTCAATCGAGCATAGATTCAAAAAGCTCTCGACGAGAGCTACATGTTCGTGGTAAGTATTTCCCGTTTTTTGGGCTTTCCCACACTAGAGTTTTCGGTCATAACCTCCTTTTTGAACATTTTCTGTAGATTCTTCCTCATCGTGCCTTCTTTTGGACCGATCTATGACGAGGAGTTGTTCGGAGGACGTTTCCGATGAAAACTAGGCAAGTGGTGGTTTTCCCCCTCTTCCCTCTCATTTTGATTGTGGTATGATCTTTTACTCCATTTTTATTCCTTAATATTGTGTGTGCCGGACTTGAATCGCGTTCCTGAACGCTTGTTGTCATGGAAATACCTTTTTGGCCGTTTCGTTTTGATGATTACGTCTAGTACATGTGCGATCTCCACTTGTTATCCTACCCGTTGAGTTGAGATTTTGACTAGCTAAATTGACCTTGTAATTTCGCAAAAGTTCGTGATTCGTCCGTCGAACAAGTTTCGTTCGCCGACTTAGTCCTTCGTGCCCCTTGTATGAGTCCTTTGATTGAGTCTTTGAATCCGCCTTGAGGTCGATCACTCACCGAGTGGGCCTCACTTTAGTCAAGCTTGTGCGTCGAGTTTGTTCGACGAGCCTAGTTGGTTGTTTGACAAGACATGATTGCCTTGGTGAATTCAATGCTCTAAGACTAGTGGTATCTAGTCTAGTCAGTCCTGTCATTCTCGAGTTATAGGAATTGTTTTGGGGTTGTGGGTGTTAGTGGATTAAACCACCTCCACAATGCCCTGTATTTTGAAATTTGATACCCTGCGGGATTTTACCTGGGTTTGTTGGTTTACTGTTGGTGTGATGTGTAAGGCCCCAGTTTTTAGGTGCAACAAGTTCACAGAGTTCTATGCTAAGGAGCTAGCGTCGGGCGCTAGGTCGGTAGCTCTTATCATCGAAATGGTTGCGTCTTGACGAAAGTACTTGTGTGTATCATCGAAAACTTCACAACGAATCGTCGAGTGCTAGCGCCAGCGGTAGCGCCGACGGTAGCTGTCTCGACGAATTCATGTCCCGATGAATGTGTTCCGATGAATCGTTTCGAGCAATCGTGAATTCGATTCGACGAGCGCTAGCACAGGCGGTAGCTCTAGTGCTAGCGGTAGCGTTCTCGACGAATCCTTAAGCGGCTATAGATATGTTCGGCCTGGGCTAGCGCTTGCGTTAGACGGTAGCGCCGGCGGTAGCATTTTTTTATATATAGCCGCTAAATTCGTGGATTTTCCTTAGTTTCTCACGTGGACTCTCTTCAACAGCAAAGGCAGAGGTCGGGGAGAGGAAGGAGGTCAGTTTTGGCTAGAGCAAGTTCAGGTAGGAGATCTCTTGCGTTCTTGTGTCATCGTTGGATCCGTGGAGAGGAAGCTTAACCCTATGACACCAAAACGAGCATCAAGGGTAACGATTCTCCTCAATCTCTGAACATGTTAGTCCTTTGATTTGCAGTGTACCACTCATAATTCGTCGAGATCAGAATGACCTAAGGAGACGCCTATTCGTAGACCTTGCAATGGGCGAGCTTGGCGAGCAAGGGGCGAGCTTGGCGAGCAAGGGGAGAGCATGGCCGAGCAAGGGGCGAGTATGGCGAGTAGAGGCGAGTATGGGTGAGTATGGTCAGGTAACTACCCCCCCCCCCCACCCCCAAGGATTTGTCTATAAATAGACTCCTAGGGGTACAAGAAAGAGGACTTTTTGGACGAGGTTGACCCCCTCAGGCGAGATACACGCCAGGTCCCTGCCTTCCTTGTACCAAGCTTGGCCATTTTTAGTTTTGGAGGGGAAGACTCCTTTGAGCTTCCGGGTACGTGGTGGGACCTCCCTGCCGCTGCACCTGGGGTCCTGTTTGTTGCTCTTCTAGCTTCTTCGTCGTTGCCAGCCAAGTCATCACGTTGGACTGCTGGGCGAGTAGCCTCCGGCTGCATTGATCCGAATTTTGCATCGACCTCTCTTCACCTCCAGTTGAGCTCAGCTCCTACGAGGTGTCGACCTTCTCTCCACCTCTAGTTGAGCTCGACTCCTAGAAGGTGTCGACCTTGTATCCGCCTCCAGTTGAGCTCGGCTCCTGCGAGGTGTCGACCTTCTCTCCACCTCTAGTTGAGCTCGGCTCCTAGAAGGTGTTGACCTTGTATCCACCTCTAGTTGAGCTCGCCTCCTAGAAGGTGTCGACCTTCTCTCCACCTCTATTTGAGCTCAGCTCCTAGAAGGTGTTGACCTTGTATCCGCCTCCAGTTGAGCTCGACTCCTAGAAGGTGTCAACCTTGTATCCGCCTCCAGTTGAGCTCGGCTCCTGCGAGGTGTCGACCTTCTCTCCGCCTCTAGTTGAGCTCGGCTCCTAGAAGGTGTCGACCTTATATCCACCTCCAGTTGAGCTTGGCTCCTGTAAAGTGTCGGCCTCTCTTCCACCTCCAGTTGAGCTCGGCTCCTACGAGGTGTCGACCTCTTCTCCACCTCCAGTTGAGCTCGGCTCCTATGAAGTGTCGACCTCTCTTCCACCTCCAGTTGAGCTCGGCTCCTACGAGGTGTCGACCTTCTCTCCACCTCTAGTTGAGCTCGGCTCCTAGAAGGTGTCGATCTTGTATCCGCCTCCAGTTGAGCTCGGCTCCTGCGAGGTGTCGACCTTTTCTCCACCTCTAGTTGATCTCGGCTCCTATAAGGTGTCGACCTTGTATCCGCCTCCAGTTGAGCTCGGCTCCTGCGAGGTGTCGACCTTCTCTCCGCCTCTAGTTGAGCTCGGCTCCTAGAAGGTGTCGACCTTGTATCCGCCTCCAGTTGAGCTCGGCTCCTTCGAGGTGTCGACCTTCTCTCCGCCTCTAGTTGAGCTCGGCTCCTAGAAGGTGTCGACCTTGTATCCGCCTCCAGTTAAGCTCGGCTCCTGCGAGGTGTCGACCTTCTCTCCGCCTCTAGTTGAGCTCGGATCCTAGAAGGCGTCGACCTTATATCCGCCTACAGTTGAGCTCGGCTCCTGCGAGGTGTCGACCTTCTCTCCGCCTCTAGTTGAGCTCGGCTCCTAGAAGGTGTCGACCTTGTATCAGCCTCTAGTTGAGCTCGGCTCCTGCGAGTTGTCGACCTTCTCTCCACCTCTAGTTGAGCTCGGCTCCTAAAAGGTGTCGACCTTGTATCCACCTCTAGTTGAGCTCGGCTACTAGAAGGTGTCGACCTTGTATCCGCCTCCAGTTGAGCTCGGCTCCTGCGAGGTGTCGACCTTCTCTCAGCCTCTAGTTGAGCTCGGTTCCTAGAAGGTGTGGACCTTGTATCCACCTCCAGTTGAGCTCGGCTCCTGTGAAGTGTCGACCTCTCTTCCACCTCCAGTTGAGCTTGGCTCCTACGAGGTGTCGACCTTGAATCCGCCTCCAGTTGAGCTTGGCTCCTAGAAGGTGTCGACCTTGTATCCGCCTCCAGTTGAGCTTGGCTCCTGCGAGGTGTCGACCTTCTCTCCGCCTCTAGTTGAGCTCGGCTCCTAGAAGGTGTCGACCTTGTATCCACCTCCAGTTAAGCTCGGCTCCTACGAAGTGTCGACCTCTCTTCCACCTCCAGTTGAGCTCAGCTCCTACGAGGTGTCGACCTTCTCTCCACCTCTAGTTGAGCTCAGCTCCTAGAAGGTGACAACCATGTATCCACCTCTAGTCGAGCTCGGCGCCTGCGAGGTGTCGACCTTCTCTCCACCTCTAGTTGAGCTCAGATCCTAGAAGGTGTTGACCTTGTATCCACCTCTAGTTGAGCTCGGCTCCTAGAAGGTGTCAACCTTCTCTCCACCTCTAGTTGAGCTCGACTCCTAGAAGGTGTCGACCTTGTATCGGTCTCCAGTTGAGCTCGACTCCTAGAAGGTGTCGACCTTGTATCCGCCTCCAGTTGAGCTCGGCTCCTGCGAGGTGTCGACCTTCTCTCCGCCTCTAGTTGAGCTCGGCTCCTAGAAGGTGTCGACCTTGTATCCACCTCCAGTTGAGCTCGGATCCTGTGAAGTGTCGACCTCTCTTCCACCTCTAGTTGAGCTCGGCTCCTACGAGGTGTCGACCTCTTCTCCACCTCCAGTTGAGCTCGGGTCCTGTGAAGTGTTGACCTCTCTTCCACCTCCAGTTTAGCTCGGCTCCTACGAGGTGTCGACCTCTTCTCTAACTTAGTTGAGCTCAGTTCCTGTGAGGTATCACTCTTCTCTCCACATCCAGGTAAACCTATTCTGTGAAGTGCCACCCCTTTTCCACCTCTTCCAGTTGAACTCGCTCGCCTAGCGAATGGTCTGGGAGGTGTCGACTCTTCTCCATCTCCTCCAGTTGAGTTTTACCCATGGGAGGTGTCGACATTTTTTCTCCTTCAGTTGAGCTCCACTCCTGGAAGGACCTCGCGCGATACACCCTCTCGTTCACATCTCTCCGAACTACGGGTCCTACATTGTTTTTCCGACCTCGCGAGCGAGCTCGAAAAAAGCGGGGATTGTGTATCACCCGTAATTCGTCGAGATCAGAATGGCCTAAGGAGACGCTTATTCGTAGACCTTGCAAGGGGAGACCTTGGCGAGCAAGGAGCGACCTTGGCGAGCAAGGGGCGAGCTTGGTGAGCAAGGAGCGAGCTTGGCGAGCAAGGGGCGGGCTTGGCGAGCAAGGGGCGAGCATGGCCGAGCAAAGGGCGAGTATGGCGAGCAGAGGCGAGTATGGGCGAGTATGGTTAGGTAACACCCCCCAGGATTTGTCTATAAATAGACCCCCATGGGTACAAGATAGAGGACTTTTTGGACGAGGTTGACCCCCTCAGGCGAGATACTCGCCAGGTCCCTGCCTTCCTTGTACCAAGCTCGGACATTTTTGGTTTTGGAGGGGAAGACTCCCTTGAGCTTCCGGGTACGTGGTGGGACCTCTCTGCCGCAGCACCTGAGGTCCTATTTGTTGCTCTTCTAGCTTCTTCGTCGTTGCCAGCCAAGTCATCTCGTTGGACTGCTGGGCGAGTAGCCTCCGACTGCATTGATCCGAATTTTGGAGCCTAGAATTTTCCCGGCTTCAATACATAGTAGCTGGAAGATATCCACTAATTAGTGGATATGTTTCTTCCGACGGGTCGATATGGTTTATCCCCGTAGAAATTGAATATAGAGTCTGGATCGTTGTACGGACATAGACATACTGTGTGAAGCCCATCTGGACAGGTTGGTCTGGATTGGTGATGTTGATATTGCTATATTGCACTCCGGAGAAGAATCTGAGTATGTATATGTTGGGGAAATGATTTATCATAACCCCTAATGAGTAGAATATAAATTTTAAGAATGAAAAACTAGTCTAAGTAAATATGCGTCGAATAGTATTCGACGTAACGTCGAAGTATAGTCGACGTTCCTTTCAGAATGAGCCGAAGTAACTCCAAACAGAATTCGACGTAACCCATGTCGACGTAACTCTGATTTCTAGTCGACGCATCTAGTGAAGTCGACGTACCTTAGTCGACGCACCTTCCTTATTCTCCTCTCGACGTCCAGCCAGTCTGAAATCAACGCTTCCGTCGAATAGTAATCGACGTACGTCGATTTCTATGTCAAATTCAAAACACGCCAGATTTCTTTCCTTCTATCTGTAGATCTGAATTTTATGGAATGATATTATTCTTTTCTATCCGTTTTGAATCAGTCTTTCCTTCTAAATGATTCTTGGCTAAATTGATTAAGTTTATTATGGATATTATTTGAAATCAGAATGATCTCTTTCCTTCTACAGAAATATTGATTATAGAATCTTTTCTCTCTTACCATTTCTCTAACTGTTAATTGATTATTCTCCTATAGTATTCTTTGAATAAACAGAGCTATAAATAAGAGAGAGTCGGCAGAGAAAAACAACAAGTGATCCACTCCATCCATTTGAAATAGAGGAAAAGCTCCCAAGAGAAAAGTGAGAAAAAGCAGAGAGAAGTGATAGTGTGCTGAAGCAAACAACAAGCCTTCTTCATCCTCTCTTTTTGAAGCCATACTGCTGCAATCTCTGATAGCTCTCTTTGAAAGAGAAAAGACCTACAATCTCCTTCTCACTATAGAAGAGAGATTTTATTCACTATTTCTTGTGCTTCTAATCTTCTTGCTAGGAAGAAGATTCTTTCTCATTTTTAATTACTTCTTCTACTTCTTCTTCTTATCTTCATTTCATTTTCAAACAGTGTAAAAGAGTTTTTAGAATTTCTCTTCAAAAAATTCAGTTGTACTAGTTCTAAGAGTCTCCTTATCAAAAGACTCAGGCTGGTTCTAAGAGTCTCCTTATCAAAAGACTCAGTGCAAGATAGTGAATTCCTACCAAGGGGGTAGAAGAGTGGACTACCCAAAGTTTGGGGAACCACTATATTTCTTTGTGTTGTGCTGTGATTTTCATTTTGCTGTTTCTTTCTTTATTTACTTAATTATTGTTGGTGTGTGTGGGGAGCTTAAATCTGAGATCATTACACATATATACATATATTTGTTAACTTTGCACAAAGTACTTTTAAATCTCTATTCACCCCCCCCCCCCTCTAGAGAATTCTAGTGAGGTTAAATGTGCACTTTCAATTGGTATCAAAGCGAGGTTGATCTAAAAAGGGTAACTCCTTGATCAAAAAGATCCTACCTTATACATATATATAAATTTCTAAAAACTATTTCTCACATGACACAAATCAAAGATTATGCTTCTACTAGACCACCAATTTGCAACCTTGAAAAGTTTGCACTTTGGAAAACAAGAATTAAAATTTATCTAAACTCTATTGATGTAGAATTATTTGATGTTATTATGACAGGTCCTACCAAACCATTCAAGAAGGACTCAAGTGGAAAGGTCACACAAACACTTGCTCCAAAAGCTGAATGGAAAGATGAAGAAAAGAGAGCTCATGCATGTGATGCTAAGGCTATGAATATCTTAGTCTCAACCCTCTCAGATGAAACCTTCCAAAAGATTGCTGAATGTGAGTCGCTAAGGAAATATGGGAAGCTCTCACTAAATTGGTAGAAGGGAGTGCTGATGAGAGAAAAGATAAGAAGGCATTACTCATCTCTCAATATGAAAACTTCCAGAAGAAAGACAGTGAAAGTGTTGCTGACATGTATGCCAGATTCAGCCTCATAACAAATGAGTTAAGAACACTTGAGAAGGACATATCTCTCTCTAAGATAAATGACAAATTGCTAACTTGCTTCCCTAGATCTTGGGACTCAAGAATTTGGCCAATTAGAGACTCCAGAAGCCAAAATGAAATCTCAACATATGTTCTGTTGGGTAAATTAAGATCCTATGAACAGTTGTTGAAAATAAGAGCTGAGAAAGAAGTGAAAGAAAAGACTCCTTCACTCTCAAAGGAAAAGAGTATTGCCTTGAAGGCCACTCCAGATGAACCCTCTACAAGTGATGAGGAGCTGATCAGTCTACTGGCCAGAAGGTTCAAAAAGTGGATCAAAACAGAAGGGTCCAGAAGGAGAGATTCAAAAACCAGGTATAACAAAACCCCTACTAAAGAGATTATATGTTACTCTTGCAGGAAACCTGGACACATTGCACCTGAATGTCCTAAAGAACGCAGCTATAAGAAAGATCTGAAAAGAACAGATCTAAAGAAAAAGAAGAAAGAGAAAGGATTCATTGCTCAATCATGGAGTGATTCAGAATCTGAAGGAAGTACCTCATCTGAAAATGACCAAGAAGAGGCTAAGCAAGAGGAAATCTGTTTGATGGCTACTGAGAAGCCTGAAGATAAATCTCTGGTAAATATATTTAATGATATAGACTTCTCTTCTACTGATTTCAAAAAAAATTCAAACAATGTTGTTTAGATCAAGTCAAATCTGAAAAGGAAATAAAAGAACTAAGAAATGAATTAAACAATCTCAAACAAATGGATACACAATATAAAAACTATGAGCTTAGTCAAGAACTCTCTAGATCAGAGGAGCAATTAGATAAAATAAATACTGAAAATCACACACTGAAAAATGAGCTAGCAAAGGCAAAAGCCTTTGAAGATTCCCTAAATGGCAGAAGTCAAAAACTCAAGAAAATCTCTGAAAATCTCACTGATAGATTTAGACAACTAGAGTTTAATATTGATTTAGAAACCAGACCTCAGTCACCGAGCAAACTTGTCTGGAAACATCCTAGCCACTTCACTAGGAAGAATAATCTCATAGGGGAAGACTCACAAGAAAATCCAGAAACAACTACTGTTTTTAATAAAAATAATTTCACAAGGTATGAAGGAATCCTAGGTAAATGTCCTCTGAAAAGAAACAAACTTGCGTCGAATCAGTATCGACGTGCGTCGACTCCCAATCAATGCAATCTCTCCTATGCTTCGACTAAAAGAGAACACAGAATGAAGAAAGTGTCGACTTCGACTCGACGCAATCTTCAACATACGTCGACTAGATATCGACGCATAAAACCTCAGAGCAACTTAAATATATGACATGGGTATTCTTCAAAAACTTTCTATCTTAACCCCCATTCAGGACCCTTTCATCCTGATCAAAATTTTTATCCTGATCAAAACTTCTATCCTAATCAAAAATCCTTTCATAATCAAAATTACTATCCTGATCAAGACTTTTATCCTAATCACCATCTCTATTCCTCCCTAAACTCAAATTTCCTTAATCAAAAGAAAAGTAGGTGTTATATCTGCAATAAAATTGGCCACACTGCCAAACAATGTTGGCACAATCAATCTAACTGTTTATAAAATTAGTCCAAAAGTGACTTAGAAAACCTTAGGATTAGGAAGAAATAACCCCTCAAGAAAAACCTGGTATTTTCAGTCAAAGTAAAAATCAAGTCGATTCCTTAATCGACGCATCATCGATAACTAAAAATGATTAGTAAACTCGAAGTATGCGTCAACTCATATCGACGCATACGTCGATAGAAAACCCTATCAGACTATACCGACGTATACGTCAACTTCCACTCGACGCAACGTCGACTTCATGAAAAAGGCGGCAATGCTAAAATATTTTCGGTTACATCTACTGCTGTACCGAATAAACCTCGAGTTGTGTCTCGTATCGACGTTTCACCTGACTTAAATAGTCTCTTCAGTTAAAATTCTGCACACTCCTGAGCTTCTCTCATCCTTCTCATTTCTCAATCCAGTCATCTTTTCTTCTCTCACTGACCTAAATGGCTCCCAAGATCAACTCTGGTTTCGACATTGATCTTGAATCCTTCCAAGCCGCCGCCGAAAATTATAAGAGCATTATAGCTCTCTTCACTGAAGCTGGTTTAGACAAACTCATTTCCACAAGATGCAGAATCCTAGAGACAGAACTCACCGAGTTAATGAATCATGTTCAAATATCTGAGCAAGGAGAAATCACAGGAACACTCTATGAGACACCTGTCTCAATCTCAGCAGAACACCTTAGGGACACTTTTGATCTTCCATCAGGTACACTATCCTTGTTCAAATCAAAAATGGGAAGCAAATTATTTTCTAAAGATAACTAAATAAATCTTCATCATCACTCCCTTATCAGGTGATGAACCTGTGGATCTCACCCCTGAGGAAACCAAGAATCTATTACTCATCATGAAGTTCTCCAAAGATAAACCAATCCACCTGAAGAAAATAGATTTTTCTGAGGAATATAGACTATTGGCAGACATAGTAGAAAAAGTTCTATTATGCAAGATCTCTGCCCATGATGCAGTGCCCAAGCAGCAACTAAACATCATGGGGGCCCTTGTGCTGAAAAAGAAGGTTGACTGGGCCAGTTGCTTACTAAAAATGATAGGCTACAAATATTCTCACAAAGAGAATGCCTATATGAGGATCATGAGTCAGGTACTCCTCCACTCCTTCCCCGACCTATGTAGGTCAAAAGGAATCCACATTCCCCCTGGAAAAAGGATGTCCATTGCCCTATTCTCAAAATGGACCAGGCAAATTCCCAAGCCTAGTGTCATTCCTGACAGGACTCCCTCTCCTCCTAACTCTCCTAGCCATCCATCCTCACCTCCTCCTCTTCATACAGACACCTCTTCCCTACCTACATCATCCACACCAATAGTCTCTACTACCATCACAACTCCTATCCTACCTACATCTCCACATCCACCTGCTCAACCCTCCTCTATTCCTCCACCTCCGCCATCAAACTCACCTCATCACAATGATACAGTTCTCTCTCCACCTTCATCACCTCCTCCTCCACCATTATCTCTTGCTCCAACACACCTTGAGTCATCTCCATCCACTAACACTCTCATCACCCAGTGTATCCAATCAGCAACCCAAAAATTTCAAGAAATGTTGGATGCACACTGCTCCCAACTTCACTCCTCCATCATACACATGCAAACCCAAATAGATGGGGTCAATGCCTCTGTGCAAAGCTTGAAGTCCTCTGTCTCTTCCTCCAAAGTGACCAAGTCTTTCTTAACCTCCTTGGCTAAGAAGGTCAAGAAGGGGGAGAAATTAGATGAAGAGCAGCTCTCAAGTCACAAATCTCTCTCACACAAATCCCTTCCTACTTCAAAAGCTGATAAGACAATTGGGAATGAATTAGTCCCAGAGCTACATACTGAGGACTAGATAACAGATGTACTCTCTATAGCAAGAGAAGCTATACAACAAGTAGTTCTCTTTCAAGGGGAGGCTAGCAGAGCAGGGAGAGAAGTTGAAAAGGAAACTTTTGTTGAAAAAGAAGCTGAAGTTCAGGGGGAGCCAAATGCTGACATAACTGAAGCTGGAGCTGAGAAAGAAACTGAAGAAGCAGAAGTAGAAGACTCAAAGGAAGTTCCATCTCAGGGGGAGCAAACTGCTGTGACTCAGGGGGAGCTGAGTGAACCACATGTTACTGAGAAGGAGAACCTCTCTTCTTTAAAAACCTTAGTATTCACTAGGAAAAGAAAAACTCCTCCTACCCCTCCTGAGTGATGTGTTGAACAATGTGTTGAACAAATGTTGATATACTCTATATTTTTCTTCCTCCATGCTTAAATACTGTTTATAAAGTCTGTGTATATGATTCTACTTTCTTCTGAGTACTTAACATATTTCTTTTCTATATAAATGCCTTGTTGTGTTGATTAAAAACTGGTACAATTTCTCCCTGAATAGGGTTAAGACAAGTAGGGGGAGATTGTTGGGGAAATGATTTATCTTAACCCCTAATGAGTAGAATATAAATTCTATGAATGAAAAACTAGTCTAAGTAAATATGCGTCGAATAGTATTCGACGCAACGTCGAAGTATAGTCGACGTTCCTTTCAGAATGAGTCGAAGTAACTCCAAACAGAATTCGACGTAAACCATGTCGACGCAACTCTGATTTCTAGTCGATGCATCTAATGAAGTCGACGTACCTTAGTCGACGCACCTTCCTTATTCTCCTCTCGACGTCCAGCCAGTCTGAAATCGACGCTTCCGTCGAATAGTAATCAACGTACGTCGATTTCTATGTCAAATTCAAAACACGCCAGATTTCTTTCCTTCTATCTGTAGATCTGAATTTTATGGAATGATATTATTCTTTCCTAGCCGTTTTGAATCAGTCTTTCATTCTAAATGATTCTTGGCTAAATTGATTAAGTTTATTATGGATATTATTTGAAATCAGAATGATCTCTTTCCTTCTACAGAAATATTGATTATAGAATCTTTTCTCTCCTACCATTTCTCTAACTGATAATTGATTATTCTCCTATAGTATTCTTTGAATAAACAGAGCTATAAATAAGAGGGAGTCGGCAGAGAAAAACAACAAGTGATCCACTCCATCCATTTGAAATAGAGGAAAAGCTCCCAAGAGAAAAGTGAGAAAAAGCAGAGAGAAGTGATAGTGTGCTGAAGCAAACAACAAGCCTTCTTCATCCTCTCTTTCTGAAGCCATACTGCTGCAATCTCTGATAGCTCTCTTTGAAAGAGAAAATGCCTACAATCTCCTTCTCACTATAGAAGAGAGATTTCATTCACTATTTCTTGTGCTTCTAATCTTCTTGCTAGGGAGAAGATTCTTTCTTATTTTTAATTACTTCTTCTACTTCTTCTTCTTATCTTCATTTCATTTTCAAACAGTGTAAAAGAGTTTTTAGAATCTCTCTTCAAAAAATTCAGTTGTACTGGTTCTAAGAGTCTCCTTATCAAAAGACTCAGGCTGGTTCTAAGAGTCTCCTTATCAAAAGACTCAGTGCAAGATAGTGAATTCCTACCAAGGGGGTAGAAGAGTGGACTACCCAAAGTTTGGGGAACCACTATATTTCTTTGTGTTGTGCTGTGAATTTCATTTTGCTGTTTCTTTCTTTATTTACTTAATTCTTGTTGGTGTGTGTGGGGAGCTTAAATCTGAGATCATTACACATATATACATATATTTGTTAACTTTGCACAAAGTACTTTTAAATCTCTATTCACCCCCCCTCTAGAGAATTCTAGTGAGGTTAACTGTGCACTTTCAGTATACTTGTTTTTCGGGTTCTGGGTGTTGTGATGTACTGCAGGGAGTCCTGGAGGTTACCTTCAGGAAATACCCGAAAGAGCCGACAGAAAAGTGATCTGTTAGTTAGCGCCATCGCTAGTGCTAGCGCCGACGCTAGTGCCAGTGATATTAGATCACGTGGCATGCTGAGATGATGACCCGGAGGAGGTCGTCTATGTGATTGGGATGAGGTGAAAGTTTACTCGCATCGTGTTGTTTGTTCGCGATGATTGAGCGAAGACTAGCTGGATCTGAACCCGTCCATATTGGTCGGTGAAGAGGTCGCCCCTCGGTGCACCGTCCGAAAAACGTCGGTGTGTACGACTTAGCTCAATTGATCATCCAAGTTGAAAAAGGACTTGTGGATGGAGTGTGCCTTGAGAGCACAATACGTGCGACCTAGAGTCGACATGTGTGGTGATTGTTTCTATACGGTGCTTAGACGCACCTGTGAAATATATGCTGCTATTACTTGCTTGCAGGCAAGGGGCACCACCGCCCTGGGCATGGGGTGGGGTCGTTATAAATCTTGGTCAGCTAAAGCTGACCGGTTACCTGTTTTCCCACTGCTTGGTGGATTGCGTTTTACAGGTCCTGGCGAGACAAGCGAGAAATAACGGGTTGGAACCCTAGCTGCTGCGCTTTGCTGGCCCTCGAAGGCCCAAGTGTTTTGTTACTACTTTGCATGTGTGGTCGGCCTGCGAGTCGATGTTTGGAATCCACTTTTGTTGTAAACAAGTTTTGTAAATAACTCTATGTATATTCCTTCGTAGTGAACAAGTGGACAAATTATGTAATCTGGTTTTACTTTAATTAAAGGCTTCCATTGTGTATGACTCTGTGTATGTTGAGATGGTTTTATTTGAAACTATTAAACTACTAATTACGTAACGCTCTTTGTTGTTCATTTAATATGGTGTGAGGTCCCGACCGAACCTACTGTTATATTCTATGTGACGGGGCGGGTGTTACATGCTGGCGGAGGTATCTCCCACCGCAGTTACTGACCGGATACTTCCAATTTGGGTGTATCAGGCTATGAGATCACCCTATCCTTGGCCCCTGTGGAGGTTGTTCTGTGGGTGTGCTGGCGGAGGTATTCTCCCCACAGTCATCAGATACTTATCGGTGTTGTTTGCTAAATATTTTATTTTTAGAATTGTTATAATGTTGTTTATGCTCATATTATACCCGAGTATTTTAGACCTTGCTTTCTCCACCAAACGCTTTCTCCACCGCGCTTAATGTAGTCAGGTATACGTGATTATGCACGTAAGTGTGTTATATTGCTTACTTAGTTTACTTACTGTACTTTTCCTTTTGTATAGCAGGTCTTGGGTTGGTACCCCTGTTGACCGTGGTTTACTTTGTTTTGTTTCCTGCCGCCCCTTGTACCTTGTTGCTGAGACATTCTTTCTTTTGAATGCCTCAGACTCAGAGCAGTAGTGGGTCATGGAGCTAGAGCTAGAGTTACGGCGCTGCGGTTGCTGTTGTGATCTTTTCTCCTCGCGTTTAGAGGTAGTTGTTGTTGTTTTGTTTTGCTTAGTTCAGACATACTATTGTGACCTCTGGGTTTGTGTTAGTCTGTTGACACCCGCAGTGTTTATTGTTATTAGACACCTTGCTAGCTGCTAGTTATTTTCTTGCTATTTTGGGAGTAGTTTACTTGCTCTTTGAGAAGTTTTGTGCTAGGATTGCATGTTAGATATTTTGAAGTATAAAAGAACTTACACTACTATTTCATAACATCTTTTAAAGTGAATATCACATTATTTTAATGGTTATAAAAAGCTCTTTTCATACTTATACTAAACCTAGAAGTCTGTATATCATGTATGAGATTATCATGCTCATATAGGGTATTAAGTGAATAAAATCTAGTATTTTCCGCTGTGTATTTTTACTTACATCGTTACCCGTGGACTAGTCAATCCACTGAACCGAGGGACACCGATAATAAATTGAATTTAAATCATGTTTTAAAACTTTAACTCACGTATTTTTCATGGTAAATAATGAGAGTAGGATTTGCCTGAGCGCCTGCAGTTGTTCCTCGCACGACGTGGCATCACGGTGCGTATTTTCTCTTACTCTGACATATTATTCAATACGGAGATAATGCGGGTTGTGACAACCACCACTACAAGAAAAATCGACACCAACTTTCACTTTCGAAGCTCTGCTCAAGCCTTGCCCATTGAAACGAGTCCGCTTGAACACCACCTGCCAACTGCGCCTCAGAATTTACACCTCTTTGCACTTGCCGATTAAACCGCTAGTGACTCCTCCGACGTAGTGCACACTTAGAGTCTTCTCCCATCTTAATTGACGACTTCTTTCCGTGGTGTACTTGCTCCATCATCAAGCTATGATTATATATAGGATCATGTGGTTGGTGGCTAAAAAGATTTCATGCATGGTAGGTGTGAATCACGTGCTACCAAACACGCCACAAAATCTTTGAAGAAGACTTTAATTAGGTGGGCAATTAGGTGGAGGTGATTAATGTGAGGTTATGTGATTTTTCAAAAAGCAAAACAAAAAACAACAAAAATTGATTCGAGTTGGCTCAAAATTGAGCAATTTTGAGCCAACTTAATTTGAGTTAGCTCGAAATTAAATCGAATGGACTCGAAATTGAGCAAATGGACTCGAAATTGAGCAAATGGACTCGAAATTGAGCAAATGAAGCTCTTTAATGTTTACTCTTTAGTTTAAGTTTACACTATAGTATTTTTGTTTAAAAATAATAATATGTTAATAATACGTACTATTTTAATCAATTTGATTTGATTCAAGTCATATTTCGAGCGATTCGAGCTATACTTGAAATTGACTTCAAACTGGGCCCAGGCTAGACCCGGGCCTCCCAGAGAAAAGGGGGGCTTGCCCGCGCCTAAACAAATTGAGCCCAGGCAAGCCACAATTTGAACATGTGACAGCAGCAGCTGCTGCTGCCAAATAGCCGCTAGCACCTGCCAAAAGCTGCCTTTTGGCAGTAGCTAGCTTTTGGCAGTAGCTAGCTTTTGGTAGTAGCTTTGCTGGGCGGCCAGCGCCTAGCTGGGCAGGCTTAAAGGGCACAGACAAAGCTGTGCCCGGCCCGGGTACCAGACCGGGCCCTTGCAAAAATAGGGGGCCTGGGGAAGTCACGGAGGCCTGACCTGGGCGGTCTAACCGGCCCGAACTTTATTTGCACACCACACCCAACCACTAACCAGCATATAATAATGAATTATTTCTTCTCTCAATTCTATTGTTCTTCGGGCTTGCTGCAGTCAGTTCATCCTCGAAGGTCCAATCTCGATCACAGAAGACGCCTTCACAAATCATAATTAACAAGGGCTACGGAGCGGAGGGAGAGAAATGAGAACATTCGTTATCTCCCCTTGCCCTCTAAGCTCGCCTCTTCAACGAGTATGGACGGAAGAGCGGTCGAACTGTTTGGCATATGGCCGCGCGTTTTCGAAGGACGGTACGAAGAACGCAGTCTTCTGCAGGGCTTCAGAGAGTTCTTCAGGTGGAGTGAGAAGCGGCACTAAGGGAAACAGGATGGAAGACTATAACACGGCAATGAAGAGGATGATGAGGAATCCTTATGAGTATCATCATGATCTTGGTATTTATTAATTTTTTCCGAACCTTCTTTCAGATTTTTGTGAAAAGAAACTTAAATATTATATTTCACAGGCTCTGCAAATTGCGGAAGAACACATTCTTTGGCATTTGTGAAGAAATTCCTCTAACCAGCGTGTGCTGCATGCAAATTTTGATAATCCATAGGTCAAGGAGTCATTTCATGGCTCAAATTTTGATAATTGATAGGTCAGGGGATCATTTCATGGTTACTGATAAATGGTTTTGCGTTTTTCTAAAATCACAACAAAGAAAAGACGGTCAAACAAATGAGCCCTTAGTGTCATGAACTTTATTGATTTTGAATGCTTGAATTACTTTGATCATCCTGGACTGTAAACGTATACTCTGATATGCCATTTGACTTTGAGTTTGCTATGTTGGAGATGAATGCTGGATGCAGATTAAGAAGTTGATACAATACTATCAAGGGATTTTGCTCTCGTTTTAGGAATTCATAATCTTGATTCGAGGCTTCCAATGAGTGCATGCCTATGATTAATTATCTGTTATGGGCTTCTTTTAGCCGGAGATCGTTGGAGGTGGGGATACAAGGGCAAGCTCTTGAATGGTGGAGGAGATGAGAGAAGTTAGAAGAAACTTGGGGAAGAGGAAGAGGAAACCCTAGAGGAGGAGAGGGCTTGAGGGGGAGGGAGAGGAATTTAGAAAGAGGAAGAAACTATTTGATTGATTGATTGATTCCTTACATGACTCTAAGGGTCTATTTATAGGACCCTAATGACAACATTGCAAATACCTAAAAGAAAAACATAAAATATTTAAAACACCTAAAACACTATTATGACTCGACTCATACAATATTAAAACACCTAAAACACTATGACTCGACTCATACAATATTAAAACACCTAATACACTATGACTCGACTCATACAATATTAACACACCTAATACACTCAACTCGATACACATGACTCGAGAATATGACTCAATATAAAGAGACTCTAATACTAGATAACCAATGGTGTGGAATCCATAATACTCCACCCGTCCTTGAAATCGAGTTTGTCTTCAAGATCGAACTCCAGTAGGATGATTGAATCCTCTAGCTCCTTGATTTCGTGCCAAATCAGCGCCTGGTTGCGCTCCGTGGCAGCGGTGGTGGCGATGAGTAGCGACGGTGTCGTCGGAAAGACGAGCGGCGGGAGGAATGGGTCCGGCGGAGCGGCGGTAAGCAGAAGTGGCAGGGCGGCCGAGGGGACAACGACCGGCGGAAGGAATGGGTCTGGAGGTGGTGAGGTGATCAGAGGTACCGACAATGCAAGGACGGGCAAAAGAGGCGGAGAGATGGCCGACGGGGTCGGTAGAACAGGGGCCGACACAACAAATTGCTGGAGGAGAGGCGGTGAAGGGGACCGGCAGATTAGGGGACGACAGAGCAGTGACCGACAGAGCAGGGGTCGGCGGAGCAAGGGCCGACAGAAGGTGCGGGGAGGTGGATGAAGGGGCCGGTAGAGCAGGGGTCGGCGAAGCGAGGACTGGAAAAAGTGGCGGAGAGATGGACGACAGGGATGGCAGAGCAGGGGCCGACAGAGCAAGGGCCAGTAGAAGATGTGGGGAGGTGTCCGGAGGGGCCGACAGAGTAGGGGCCGACGGAGCGAGGTTCGGCAAAAGAGGCTGAGAGATGTCCGACAGGGTCGGTAGAACAGGGGCCTGCATAGCAGGCGGAGGAATGATCGGCATTGACAACTGCGTCTGGAGGCGGTCAGAAAGGGACGACAGTGGCAGGACTGGTAGAAGAGGCAGCGGCGTGGGTGGGGGTAGAACCTCAAACTATCCCGACCTCCTCAATTGATCAGTTTTGGCTTCGAGGCGAGACAGAGAGTCCTGAAATGATGCGAACCGCGAACGAAAAATAGCCGAATTGGCAGCACCGAGCTTCATGTCTATCTTAATTAATTGATTACTCAATTAATTCAATTAAGAATTAATAAAAAATCAATTATGTTGGAGTTGCTGCTACCCTGGTGTCGTGACGCGGTGGACTTGCTGTGGTGTGGGGCTTGCTGAGAGGTGATATGCGGCTGCTTGAGAGAGGCATCCGGATGGGAGGCGTGGATGCTGGGCTCGATGCTCTGAAAAGAAGGGTGGCGGACGTTGCTCTGTTGGGACGGCGAGGATGAAGCAGTAGCAATCGAGCCGGGAAGTCGATCGCTGGGAGAAGATCGTGCGAAGACGTCGAGTGTGGCCTGGGCGAGCAGGAAACAACGGGGACTTTGAAAAATCGTGCGCAGGTGAAGAAGAGGGCGTGAATGGAGATGGACGTTGTCGAGCAGAGCGTAGGAGATGATCCTGGAGGGGTTTCGATTGGAGGAGACGATCCCGTTATCGATTCGAGCGGAGGAGACGATCCTGCATGTGTCCGAGCACAGTTGAGAGAGGCGGATGCGGCGATCCCGCATGGGGTCGAGCGTGGCAGAGAGAGGCGAGCGGAAGTTTTATGCCGTGATCGAAGTGGAAGAAGCAAGGGGAAGGAAAAAAAGCTCTGATACCTATTTGTTATGAGCTTCTTTTGGCCGAAGATCGATGGAGGCGGGGATACAAGGGCAAGCCCTAGAATGGTGGAGGAGATGAGAGAAGTTAGAAGAAGCTTGGGGAAGAGGAAGAGGAAACCCTAGAGGAGGAGAGGGCTTGAGGGGGAGGGAGCGGAATTTAGAAAGAGGAAGAAACTATTTCATTGATTGATTGATTTCTTACATGACTCCAAGGGTCTATTTATATGACCCCAATGACAACATTGCAAATACCTAAAAGAAAAGCAAAAAATATTTAAAACACCTAAAACACTATGACTCGACTCATACAATATTAAAACACCTAATACACTATTAATGTAAACTCGTGTTCAGACTTTCTAAATAACGGTGCGAATTAATTTGGCGCGCGATAAAACAATGTGCTCAATTACGTTAGTGTGGTAACAACCCTCACGGCCTCCGAAAATCGACGAGTTAAGATACTTCACTCCGTGGTGGCGGACAACACTCGTTCGCAATGTATTTTATATTTTCTTCCACAAAAAATAAAAGGACGGGTTTGGAGGAAAACGACGAGATGATGAACGACAAGAATGATGCTACCCCTTAATTTTGCAAGTTAAATTTGACTGCATAAACGGTTCACAAAAGTGCTGGATTGGAGAATGAGTGGGAAGAGGATTTCACCTAGGGCCCAAAGGACCAACAACGGGCTGGACTGGAGGAGGGGTCGGAAGGAGTTTGCCGGTTCTGGGTTCAGCAGGGAGTAGCAGCAGCGGGGTCCAGACGGAACAGGAGTCGTAGTCGACGTCTGGACTGGACGAAGGGGTGGTAGCGTAGCAGGTTTGGTGATGTCAAGGGGGAAACGCCGGTCCGGACGGAAGCAATGTCGCAGTCGACGTCCAGGCCCAGAAGTAGCGAAGCAGCGGAGGGATGGTCTCGAGGAGGGCACGGCTGCTATCGGCTCAGGCGGAATGGCGTTCCGAAGTCGACGCCGAGTCGATCGAGGGAGCAGTGGCCAGCAATCGAGCGGTGGAGTGGAGAAGGCGCACGGGAGCAGGGAACTCGCGAGAGGTAGCCGCCCGAGAGAAAGAACGAATTCCTTTCTCTCAGCCAACGTGTCTAACCCTAGGCCTCCTCCTTCCTATTTATAGCATTCTCCAACCCTAAGAATTAAATGAAGAGGATTTTGTTAAATGCAGCCCAAATGTTGATTTTAGATAGGGGTAGCGTTATTCTCATCGCACACACATCACGCCGGACCATTTTATTTAAAGGTCATGTAAGGTGGTCGGGCTCACATGCCGAACTAACATTGCAAACGGAAATACATAAATACGGAGATATATAAAAACGCAGTAACAAAATATAACAAGCTAGATAGTTTCGATGCGGGTTACACCAATTCCCCCGGGGTTGAGAGAACTCGACTCCGGCGAGATGGCGTTCATGATGGCGATGGAGAGATCTGGGCGACGACGCTGTAGTTCTTTGGCACTGATCCATGAACTGTCCAAGATGTCCCGTCCTCGCCACGTGACTAAGTACTTCTGATATGTTCCATGGCGAGTCTGGAACTCACGAACGTCAAGGACTTGCTCGATCTATTCATCCGTGGGCGTGAAGGTGGGTTGGAACCCCACTTCGGTGCCGGACCCCAACGGTGGTGGTGGTATTGGTAGCTCAGGCGGGGAACCATAGAACGGCGCTAGATCGGAGATATTGAAGATGGGGGACGTGCCGAACTCCAATGGTAAATCCAGAAGGTAGGCATTCTCTCCCAACCACTTCCTCACTTGAAAGGGTCCGAAACGGCGCTGTTGGAGCTTATGATATGACCCCGTGGGAAACCTCTCATCGCGGAAATGAGCCAACACCCAATCTCCTTCGGAAAAGTGTAGTTCGTGACGGTGCATGTCCGCCGCGACCTTATACTTTTCGGAAGCTACCTGCAACTGTTTATGAATTGATTTATGCAGTAATTTAATTTGATCAATTAAAGTAGTAGCATCAAACGAGAGGCGCTCATGACAAGGAAGGGAGTGACGGTCCAGGAAGTGAGGAATGGGAAAATCATACACAATCTCAAATGGGGATTTTTGAGTGGAGCGGTTAACGGAATTATTGTACGCAAATTCAGCTTGTGGAAGAAATAAATCCCATTGCTTAGGGTGTTCACCCGCCAAACATCGCAGTAAGTCTCCTAAACTACGGTTGACCACTTCGGTTTGCCCGTCCATTTGGGGATGGTATGCACTACTAAATTTTAACTTCGTGCCAAGTTTACTCCATAAAGACTTCCAAAAATAACCCATGAAATGAGTGTCCCTGTCCGAGAGGAAAGTGCGTGGGACTCCGTGCAGTCTAACGACCTCGCGAAAGAAAAGTTCCGCTACGTGTGCAGCATCGGAGGTTTTCCGGCAAGGTATAAAATGGGCCATCTTGGAGAACCTATCGACTACCACAAAAATAGCATCGACCCGGCGGGAAGTAGGGGATAAGCCACTGATGAAGTCCATGGACACTTCGTCCCAGGGTCGCTCTGGAATGGATAACGGTGTGTATAACCCGGTGTTTTGTGATTGTCCCTTGAATAATTGGCATGTGTGACACGTCTGGACTAGTCGAACGACATCTTTCCTCAGATGTGGCCAGTAGTAACGGGTGGTGGCGAGGTCCAACATCTTCGACTGTCCAAAGTGTCCCCCTAATCCCGAGGAGTGCAACTCAGTGAGGAGTAATTCACGCAACGGGCCCCGGCAGATGCACAGACGTGTGCCCCCGAAATAGATACCCCTCACTCAAAATATAGTGGCCAGAACCGTCCGCACCCCTTGTACGACATTCCTCCCAAATGGTGCCAAAATCGGGGTCAGTGGCATAGGAGTCTCGCTGGGAATCTAAGTCAGTGATCCTCGGCTGAAGGGATACGAGTAAGTGGGCACGACGGCTAAGGGCATCGGCCACTCGGTTGGTCACTCCGGGTTTGTGTTGAATGTGAAACGTGTACTCCTGTAAAAACGCAGCCCACTTCGCGTGGCGTCTGACCTCCTTTTGGGAGTTCAAATGTCGCAACGCGTCATGGTCCGTGTTCAGCATGAATTCACGCTGAATGAGATAATGACGCCAATGACGGAGAGCCTGAACGATAGCGAAGAACTCAATGTCGTAGGTCGAGTATCGAGTCTTTGCATCGTCAAGCTTCTTACTATGGAAGGCTACAGGCCGACCCTCCTGGCTCAAGACAGCTCCTACGCCAATGTGTGAGGCATCGCAGTCTACTTCGAATACTTTCTCAAAGTCGGGAAGAGCTAGCACGAGAGCGCTAGACATCTTCTCCTTCATGAGGAGAAATGCAGCTTCAGCCTCGGCGGTCCATGTGAATTGGCCCTTCTTGAGGCAATCTGTGCTGGGGGCAATGTGGGTACTGAAATTACGAATAAAACGCCGATAGAACGACGCCAGTCCGTGGAATCCGCGGGCCTCTGTAAAGCTCCTGGGAGTAGGCCAGGAGATAATTGCCCTCACCTTTTCCTGATCGACCCGGATTCCTTCAGAGGACACTATATAGCCTAAGAATGTGAGACTATCGGTAAGGAATGTGCACTTCTTCAGGTTGATGATCAGCCTATGCTCACGTAAGATCTGAAGTACCTGGCGCAGGTGAATGATGTGCTGATCCGTCTCGGTACTATAGATCAAAATATCATCAAAATAGACGACAACACATGTCCCGATCAGGGGGCGTAGAACCTGGGTCATCAATCTCATGAAAGTACTCGGGGCGTTGGACAGTCCGAAGGGCATGACCATCCATTCGTACAACCCCTCCTTGGTCTTAAAGGCAGTTTTCCACTCATCTCCGGGGCGCACCCGAATCTGATGGTAGCCACTCCTAAGGTCAATCTTGGAGAATATCTTTGCGCCGCTCAACATATCAAGCATGTCGTCCAATCGGGGAATCGGAAAACGATACTTGACTGTCATCTTATTGATAGCACAGCTATCCACACACATTCGCCACGTTCCGTCCTTCTTGGGGACAAGAAGGGCAGGAACGGCGCAGGGGCTAAGACTCTCGCGTATGAGCCCCTTTTGGAGGAGCTCAGATACTTGTCTCCTCAGCTCCTCGTGCTCTCGTGGACTCATGCGATAATGAGGTAAGTGGGGCAAACTAGCTCCCGGGACAAGGTCAATACAGTGCTGTATGTCCCGTAGGGGGGGGAAGCTGGTCGGGTAACTCGTCCGGGGTGAGATCGTGAAACTCTGCGACTAGTGGCTGTACTCGGGGGTGTATCTCAGCAGGAGTGGGGAACTCTCTACCCACCAACATGTAGACTATACCCTCGTCCTCCACCTCCCGACAGAATTGACGGGCGGACATAACCATCGTGATGGACGGGTAGACAGTAGCGGGAGAGGAAATGGAAGTGATAGTAGGCGTAGGGTGGGCGAGAACATCAGTGTGAGCAGCAGTCGGGGGTGGGAGTCTCTGTGAGACTAGGCTATTCTTCTGGGGAAGAAGAACAATTCGGAGGCCCTGATGCTCGAAGGTGTAGGTGTTCCTGCGTCCGTCATGAATAACATGTCGATCGTATTGCCACGGACGGCCCAGCAGGATGTGACACACGTCCAGGGGGGCGACGTGACACCATGCAAAATCTGAGTAGGTGTTCCAAATGGAAAATGATACGAGGCAACAGTGTGTAATAACTATCGTGGTGCCGCTAGTGACCCAAGACAACTCGTATGCCCGCTCTAAAATTTGGGTGGTAAGTTTTAATTTTTCCACCATCAGTTGGGAAACAAAATTTTCCATGCTTCCGCCATCAGAAATGACGGAACAGAAGTGCTCCTGAATACGCGCAGTGGTGCGAAAAATGTTGTGGCGCAGCCATGCGTCGTCTGTGGGGACGCGCGGACTCAAAAGGCTACGATGCATGACGTAGACCAGGTGTGTAGGCTGCTCGCCTTCCACTTCGTACTCGATCCTAGGTGCGTCTGTCACGGCCGTATGGACGTCATCGTCCCAAATCCCATACTCGGGCTCTCGGCCATCATCGGCCTCGACTATTGCCGTGAATCGGCGGCGGGGGCACTCAGATGACTTGTGCCCCGGCTCCATACATTTAAAACAACGAAAGACCGAGCAGGAACCCTCTGCCTCCTTCCCCTTGACGACAACAGGTGCTGTGCCGGGAGGAGTGGGGGCTGGCAATAGAGGTCTAGTGGGGGCTGGGGATCTCGGAAAGGGTGCCGGACTAGACCGATCAGTCGAAGCCAGGGGTGGTGTGTGTGAGGTTCGGTCAACTGACCTCTGTCCTCCGGTCCTCTTCTGGAGGGCCTCCACACGTCGTGCGCGACTGACAGCCTCTCCCAAATTCTGAAAATCGTGTAGCTCTACCTGATCACGAATAGCGTATCGTAACCCATTGAGGTAACGAGCCACCACCATGTGATCCTCCTCACGTAAGTGTAATCGAGCCTGAAGTGTAAGAAACTCGTCTGTGTACTCGTCCACTGTCAACTTATCCTGTCGCAGGTTGTGGTACCTACGATACAGGGTCTGCAAGAAATCCGCAGGGACATATCTCTTTTTGAGTTGAGCCTAGAACTCAACCCACGTGGTGATGGGAGGTAATCCCATAGTGTAGCGCATACGCTCCGTTTGTCCCCACCAAGTGATGGCGGGTCCCTTCAGTTTTAAAGATGCATACTCCACCTGTTGGTGGGCAGACGTGCACTTCCAGGTCATGAATCTCTCTAACCGCTCGCACCAGTCAAGACACTTCTCAGGCTCGAGGGTGCCTTCAAAGTCTCCGACATCAAGTTTGACTCCCGCATCCCACCTAGGTGCAAATCTAGGATCCTGGGGACCTACGTCAACCGGGTTTGGTTCTTGGGGCATATGGTTCTGTGGTGCTCGAGGTGGTACCGCGGGCTGCGCAGGAAGACCCCCCACGTGGATGAGGCCCTCTATGTTGTTTACCGAGGTGCGCAGTCCTAGCATCACCTGGTTGGTGTCGCGCATGGATGTGGAGAGTGTCGTGACAGCAGTCATAAGGTCTCCTATACGTGCGGTGAGCTCCGCTAGTCCTCCCTCGACATTGGTCATTCTTGATTCCATGGGTTAAATTTAAACAACAACTGAAATCTAGAAATTCTGAACACCGATACGCTCGGCTATCCCACGATGAAAGTGAGATATCCTAGCAGCCACACTAAATTGATGTAAACTCGTGTTCAGACTTTCTAAATAACGGTGCAAATTAATTTGGCGCGCGATAAAACAGTGTGCTCAATTACGTTAGTGTGGTAACAACCCTCACGGCCTCCGAAAATCAACGAGTTAAGATACTTCACTCCGTGGTGGCGGACAACACTCGTTCGCAATGTATTTTATATTTTCTTCCACAAAAAATAAAAGGACGGGTTTGGAGGAAAACGACGAGATGATGAACGACAAGAATGATGCTACCCCTTGATTTTGCAAGTTAAATTTGACTGCATAAACGGTTCACAAAAGTGCTGGATTGGAGAATGAGTGGGAAGAGGATTTCACCTAGGGCCCAAAGGACCAACAGCGGGCTGGACTGGAGGAGGGGTCGGAAGGAGTTTGCCGGTTCTGGGTTCAGCAGGGAGTAGCAGCAGCAGGGTCCAGACGGAACAGGAGTCGTAGTCGACGTCTGGACTGGACGAAGGGGTGGTAGCGTAGCAGGTTTGGTGATGTCAAGGGGGAAACGCCGGTCCGGACGGAAGCAATGTCGCAGCCGACGTCCAGGCCCGGAAGTAGCGAAGCAGCGGAGGGATGGTCTCGAGGAGGGCACGGCTGCTATCGGCTCAGGCGGAATGGCGTTCCGAAGTCGACGCCGAGTCGATCGAGGGAGCAGCGGCCAGCAATCGAGCGGTGGAGTGGAGAAGGCGCACGGGAGCAGGGAACTCGCGAGAGGTAGCCGCCCGAGAGAAAGAACGAATTCCTTTCTCTCAGCCAACGTGTCTAACCCTAGGCCTCCTCCTTCCTATTTATAGCATTCTCCAACCCTAAGAATTAAATGAAGAGGATTTTGTTAAATGCAGCCCAAATGTTGATTTTAGATATGGGTAGCGTTATTCTCATCGCACACACATCACGCCGGACCATTTTATTTAAGGTCATGTGAGGTGGTCGGGCTCACATGCCGAACTAACATTGCAAACGGAAATACATAAATACGGAGATACATAAAAATGCAGTAACAAAATATAACAAGCTAGATAGTTTCGATGCGGGTTACACCAACTATAAATCGACTCATACAATATTAACACACCTAATACACTCGACTCGATACACATGATTCGAGACAATACAACTTAATATAAAGTGACTCTAATACTAGATCACCAACGACGTGGGATCCATAACATTATCCTTCTAATCATGAAAGGGAACTTTAGATTTAAGCTATTTGACCGGCTCTACATTAGATATATACTGCCATGGCTCCCCATACATTTCGTTGCGTGTGTTTGTCTTCTCTATTAAGCTTATAACAATTGCATGGGAATGATATTTCTATCCATGAATTGAGGATCCTTGTCAATTGATATTTTGGTGACCAAGGGGGTTTCAAAGACCGAGAGTGAAAATCTTGCCAATGGGGTGAATTCTGCATATGACCTTAGCTAATCGAGAGATTTGTTCCTTGTTAGATGCTCTATGTGCTTTATTGACTTGTATACATTGGCCTTTGAGAGCATCAAATGCATTGTATGAGGGTGATGATTGTCGTCAATACAATGAGTCCTGAACAATGAGCGGCTATAAGTAATAATTAAACCTCAAATATTAGAGACACCTTTTAAGAGCATATGATGAATTTCAGTCATGAACTCAATTATGCGTGATGAGGTGGGAGTATTACCGAGATGAGTGACCTGCTTGGAACTTGTCGTAAATCACCTCAAAAATATGTAAAATGTAAGGTTCTGCTTTGTATGGGGTGGGTGAGCCAAAATTGACAATACCGCACATATTAAAATGCTGGCCATTACAGAGGATCAATGGGTGACAACTATGAGCATAAAGTAGTCACTTATATATGCTTTGGGTTTTTTGTATTTTTGTATATTTTATTGGATGTGTTGTCTGAGTGGAGTTTAAGTTGGACACTATGGATGTCTCTTTGATTATGATTCGTATTTTGATTCACGGTCATTGACGTAGTTGTGAAAAACTTATGCTTCCACCAAACTAGTGGGCAATGTGTTTTACTTTTCTAGTGTCCTCTTTGGTTGAAATTCACATATTCAACACAACGATCAATAGTAGTTTGTTTTATTGGTGGTGGTGGGCGGTGTTACCGGGTTAAATGCCATTTTTGTATGAATGAAGCAAGGGTAATGATATGCCTCCATATGACTTGTGTTAATGTTTTTATGACTCCTCGACGATTTTTTTATTTTAACTTGGGTGACGCGATGCATTGATGATATAGATTACAATCTCGTGATTTAAATTTTTTTCTTTGTAGGTTAAGGCTCCGTTTGTTTCGGCGGTGACGTTTTGGAGCGTTGGGAATGCGAGCGGTGGGAATGGAGCAGTGGGAATAAAGCGGTAGGAATGGAGCGGTGGGAATAAAGGGAGGGGGCAACTTTGGCGCTGAAGGCCAAAAATGACATTTTGGAGTGTTGAGAATGGAAAAAGGGTTTTACCAAACAGGTTTTTTCAGCGTTGACGTTTTTCCTTGCCGCCAATTGAGAAAAAATTCCGAAACAAACAGAGCCTAAATGTCCTACTGTTACCGAATAGAAATGAGATCGGGGAAGAGAAGAAGAATCCGGCAAGGGGGAGGGCCGACGGTGGAAGGCGAGACGAAGGAGGAAGAGGAAAGAGGAATTTAGGGAGCAACCCTAAGAACTTTCATACATACCAAGCATAACTAAACACCCCAACCCCTCCCCCTTATATAGATGAGGGATGGAAAACAATACAAGGAAAACATTAATTACTATTTCCTAATTAATACTAATTAATATTAATTATATCAAACTAATTACTTGATATTAATTATTACATGAAATGATTAAGGCGGTTTCCATGTGCGATCTCTGGAGGTCCCGACGAAGAATAGCCGCTCCGGTGACCACGGCGGCTTCCATATGCACGTTCCATAATTGCTGACGAGTGTGGTCCCGTGACGTGCTCCTGCATTCCTAACAATATACCGCCCTTGAAAATCGACCTTGTCCCCAAGGTCGAGGTTCCAATATTTGGAAATATCTTCAATGGTGACGGCGGCGTGGGGTGTGAAAATAGGAGATCGAGAGGTGTAAGGAAATGAAAAGGGGAATGGCAGGAGGGCAGTGGGTCGCAGTTTAAACAAAAATTCAGGTGAGGGGTTGGAGGGTGGTAATAAATGTGGAGAAGTGAGGTGGGGCCCGCTTACCCAAAAAGTTATTAGGAGGTAAGAGGAGGG
The DNA here is from genome assembly GCA_033032865.1 of Dactylorhiza incarnata. Classification (NCBI taxonomy): domain Eukaryota; kingdom Viridiplantae; phylum Streptophyta; class Magnoliopsida; order Asparagales; family Orchidaceae; genus Dactylorhiza; species Dactylorhiza incarnata. The sequence continues at coordinate 3,409,838 of JAWHQI010000269.1, forward strand.
TGCTGGGCGTGGCAGAGGAAATGAAAAAAAAGAGTAAAATAGAGGGGGGTGTGCTGGTGGGTCCCAAGAGAAATACAAATAAGATAAAAAAATGGGGATGGGGAGGTGGCGTGTGCAGAAGGGGGAATGCGGATAAGACAAGGGGAAATAAAAATGAAAAGAGGCGCGTGAAGGCGTGGGGTTCCAGGCGGAAAGGCGCGGCGGCCTTCAGGCGTGGGGAGAAGACTGATAAGTATATCGAGCGGAATTCTGGCGTGGGGATTCAGGCGGGAAGGCGTGGGCTCGACGAATATCGAGCGGGAAGGCGCGGGGTTCCCGACGGAAAATCTGCAGGCGGTAGAGTAGGCGGGGATGGTGGTGCGGGACTGGAGTTGCGGGGCTGCGTCTCTGCGGCTCTGGGTTGCGGAAACTGCCCTGGGTTGAGGGGTCGATCGTGTCGGTGTGGAAGAAGATGATGGCGGCTGGGGAGTTGGCGCTGATGTCGACGGTGAAGGAGTAGCGGTTGATGCTGAGCAGCGACGGTGGTTCTAAAGCAGCGCGGGGTTGAGTGGAGCAGCGGATGGCGGTGCGGAAACCGTGGCGGGGGGTTGTGGTTGCTGGGGAAGTCTCCGAAAGGAGAATCTGTGGGCGCGACAGCGGAAGGGATCCCCATCCTGTTCGACGCCGCGGTTCGCTGGTTCAATCGCGGCCCGGTCGATGTGCGACTGGGACTGAGGTGCGGGTTGCTCGACGGCAGAGGAGAAGGAAGTAGCCGCCTGCGGTTCTCCCGCGAGGGTCATGGCGGTTGGTGTGGCGGCCGAAGGCGTGGAGCCAGACGGTGAAGGGTTGGAGGTTGGGGGCCAGATGGCGTCGATGCGGCTCAGGATGAGCGCTTGGCCGGCGAGGATGGCGGCGAGGGAGGACTGGAGGGCGTCGAGTCTGGCAGTCCGACGGTCGAGCATGGCGAGCATGGCTCGGTGGTTGACGGGTCCACCGTGAGCCTCGGTGATGGAGGTGCGGGTGATGGGTGCGAGATCCGGCGGCACAAGGGCGGGCGGAGCGGCAGGTCGGACCATTGTTACCGAATAGAAATGAGATCGGGGAAGAGAAGAAGAATCCGGCTAGGGGGAGGGCCGACAGTGGAAGGCGAGACGAAGGAGGAAGAGGAAAGAGGAATTTAGGGAGCAACCCTAAGAACTTTCATACATACCAAGCATAACTAAACACCCCAACCCCTCCCCCTTATATAGATGAGGGAGGGAAAACAATACAAGGAAAACATTAATTACTATTTCCTAATTAATACTAATTAATATTAATTAATATCAAACTAATTACTTGATATTAATTATTACATGAAATGATTAAGGCGGTTTCCATATGCGATCTCTGGAGGTCCCGACGAAGAATAGCCACTCCGGTGACCACGGCGGTTTCCATATGCACGTTCCATAATTGCTGACGAGTGTGGTCCCGTGACGTGCTCTTGCATTCCTAACACCTACACATGTTTTTTTGTTTGAATCATAAATATGATGATATGGTTCCTTATAACTTATGTTTATGTTTTTATGACCCTTCTTGGAGATCTATCTATTAATTTGACTTTGATGATATAGATTGCAATCCTTATAATTGTAAGCCTTTTTTGGGGAAAACAATGTTGGTGACATATTCTCCTCTAGTTATGATCTTCAGTAGATATATCCCATCGTCGCGATGTAAGGCCCTTGGGTGGTTATTTTTTGTTTGGGTAATTCTGTTTATAATATTTGATTACTTTGCCCATCAACAGGATATTATGAATGATGGTGCTGCTAATCTATATGGTAATAATTTCAATCACACCATTTGCGAATGAAATTTGAGCATTTATGATACGAGTATGCCTTGGTGGACAAGTGACACGTGTGCTTGACGATCGACCTCACTTCGCGAGAGTTCTCTCAGAGACGTGATTACCTTCGATGAATAATATTATAACGATAATTATGTATTGTGTCTTTTAGTACGATTCATCTTGTAGTGCGTCTTCATCTTATATAAGGAGCCATAAATGGAGAGTTATCTTATCTTGTAGATTAGTCTGAGTCGGCTTTTTTAGGATATGACCTTTAGAGGGAACCTACCCTCAAGGGTTGGGATAACGAGAATGTCTTGTTATTTTCTATCTTCATTCCGTTCCTAATGCAAATTTGAGTTCCTGCTCGTGTCCTTGATACATGGTTGCATATTCGTACAAATTGGTATGGCCTCAGCCTGCCATCCACAATCGTCTGCCTGGAACCAACACCCTTTTTTGCCTCAGTCATGACCATCACCATAATGTCTTTGAACGCTCACTTCGATAGTGTAGATAAATACAGAACCTTGTATATACCTTCTCAATGATGAATTACAAAGTATGAATACATATGTATAGGAGGGAGAGAGAGGAGTCCCTTATACACGGTGTGGGACTAAAGTAAAGAAATTAAATGAGCCCCAATATGGGCCCTTACATGGACTTTTCTAACACTCCCCCGCAAGCTGGAGCGTACAAGTCGTAAGCACCCAGCTTGGACAGGAACTGATAAAATAGGGTACTTGGTAGGGCTTTGGTGAGAATATCAGCAACTTGGTCAGTACCTGGAACATGCTTTAATTCTAGCTTCTTCATTTGAACTTTCTCCCGGATGAAGTGACTGTGTACTTTAATGTATTTCGTTCTTTCGTGGAAGACTTGGTTCTTAGCTATGTGTATAGCGGCTTGATTGTCACATAGTAAGATAGCTGGTGATGGAAGTTTTATTCTTAGATCAGCGATGAGACTTTCAAACCATGTGAGCTCAGAGACGACTGATGCCATCGAACTGTATTCTGCTTCAGCTGAAGATCGAGCAACCACAACTTGTTTCTTACTGCGCCAGGTAACAAGGTGACTTCCAAAGTAGGTACAAAATCCACTGGCAGACTGCCGATCATCCAGGGAACCAACATAATCTGCATCAGAGTACGCAACCAAAGTTGGAATAGAGGATGAGGTTTTGTATACCAACCCTTGACCAGTGGCTGTTTTTAGATATCTCAGGATGCGTTCGACGGCCTGAAGATGAGACATTCGAGGGGAATGCATAAACCGGCTGACAACCCCAACAACAAAGGATATATCTGGTCTCGTGATCGTTAGGTAAATCAGTTTTCTAACAAGTCGTCGGTAGTATTCTGTATTTGGAAGAGGAAGATCAGCATCAGAGACATGTGCACACAACTTTTGATTGACATCCATAGGAGTATTAATCGGCTTGCATCCAGAGTAGTCAGCATCCTGAAGAAGATCGAGACAGTACTTCCGTTGAGAGAGGACAAGTCCATCAGGACGTCTCACGATCCCAAGACCAGGGAAGTATCAAAGGTTCCCTAGATCTTTTGTTTGAAAAACAGAGCTAATGTGTTGTTTGACCGCTTGTATTCCCTTTGAATCATCTCCAGTGATTAGGATGTCATCAACATATACCAACAGAAGAACCGTTCTTGTTGTTCGATGTCGAGTGAACAGAGAGAAGTCTGCCGAGCTCCGAGTAAAGCCAACTTCCCGAACAACCTTACTGAACTTGTCAAACTATGCCCGAGGGGATTGTTTGAGACCCTAGATTGACTTCTTAAGGTGACAAACTCGAGAATCCCCCGTGGTCTCAAACCCGGGAGGCTGTTGCATGTAGACTGTTTCTTATAGGTCACCATTTAGAAAAGCATTCTTGATATCCAGTTGATGTAAGGGCCATTGGCGATGCACAACCACATAGAGGACACAAACTGTGTTGAGCTTGGCCACAGGAGAGAATGTCTCCTCATAATCGAGACCTTGTTGTTGGGTAAAGCCACGAGCCACCAGTCGGGCTTTCAGACGGTCAATTGTCCCATCAGGAGCATGCTTGATGACAAAGACCCATTTACACCCAACATGAGTTTGGTCTGGAGGGAGAGTGACCAGGTCCCATGTCTGGTTAGACCAGAGGGCTGCCATCTCTTCTTCCATGGCTGCCCGCCAGCCTGGATGTTGGAAAGCCTCCTGCACAGAGTTAGGTATAGAAACAGAGGATAATGAAGTAGCAAAGTTTTGAAGCTGTGAGGATAGGCGATGTAAGGATACATAGTTCGCCAGTGGATGAGCGGTGGAGGCTGGTGCCGGATCAGCGGGGCGCAGAGTGTCAGAGGTCGTAGCCGACTGCATTGGGGCGACGAGTGTAGACACGGATAAAAGGTGGCTTGTGGAGAGCAGGAGTCGGGACCGGAAGGGGTAGTGGTAGAGGAGTGGTAACGTGAATGACAGGTCGTGTGAAGGATTGTGGGGGAAGGGGTGGGGTTGGGTTGGAGAAGAAAGGTTGATCCTCCCAAAAGGTAACATCCGCAAAAAGATCACTTTGCGGGTAGCAGGAGAGTAGCAGACGTAACCTTTCTGAGTACGGGAATAGCCGACGAACATGTGTTTGGCTGCCCAAGGATCCAATTTGTCCGTGGACGGATCAAGTAGGTGAATGTAGCATGTACAACCAAATATGCGGGGTGTGAGAGAGAATGCCGGAGTGGAGGGAAAAAGGAGGCTGAATGAAGTAGCATTTTGGAGGACGGAGGAAGGGAGACGGTTAATGAGATAACATTCCGTGGACAGTGCAAAGTTCCAATAGATTTTGGGTACCTGCATGTGAATCATGAGAGAGCGAGCAACATTGAGCAGATGTCTATTTTTACGTTCAGCAACGCCATTTTGTTGGGGGTATAGACACACGACGTTTGGTGAATGATCCCAAATTAGAGCAGAGATTAGCAAATTCATTGCTAGTGTATTCGCGAGCATTATCTGTCAGGAGAGTTTTTATATTTTCAGAAAATTGCGTGCGAATTTCAAGAACGAAAGCCCGAAATACACGGGGAATCTCGGAGCGATCACGAAGTAAATACAACCATGTTGTGCGTGAATAATCATCAATAAATGTGATAAAATAACGATAACCAGAGACACTAGTAACTTTGTACGGGCCCCAAACATCAGAATGCACTAAAACAAAAGGAGCAGAGCTCCGAGTACAATGAGAGGGAAACGATGAACGATGTCGTTTTCCCAAAATACATGATTCACATTTAAAAGCAGAAAGAGAGATATCTGGAAGAGTCTTCTGAAGGACTGGAAGAGGGGCATGCCCAAAACGCTGATGCCACTCAACGGAGGAGATTGAGGAGAGGATAGTAGGAGAAACATCAAGAAGGTAGAGCCCGTTTTGCAGTCGTCCCTTATCAATGATATTCTGTGTCCGTCGATCCTGCATAAAAAAAGAAGAAGAGGTGAATATTACTGAGCAATCCTTGTCGGCAGTGAGGCGACTAACAAAAAGTAAATTAAACGGGGAGCCCGAAACATGAAGAGCCGAGCGGAGGGAGATAGAAGAATTAAGAGGGATATCAACCGAGCCGGAGACAGGGACGGTGTTGCCCTTGGCCACTGTGATACACTTAGGATGTGGAGAATCCAAGTATGGATGTGGTCTCAGCGAGGTGATATGGTGGGTAGCACCTGAATCCACTATCCAGCGCGGAGTAGTGGAGAGACAAGTGATACCTTCATTAGAGCTGGAGGCAACAGAGGCAGGCGGGTGACGGAGCATCCCGTGAAGTTGTTGGAGCTGAAGGCGAAGCGCTTCAAGATCAGTACGAGTGGCAGAGGGATTGTCAGCAACAATAGAAGCAGTGGGATGAGAAGGAAGACCATGTTTGCGGTAACATGTCGCCTCAAGATGTCCATCCTTACCGCAAAATGAACACTTAGGACGCGGCCGGCCACTGCGACCCCTTCCCCGAGAGCTTGAACGTCCTCCACGAGCACCGGGAGGGAGAGGTAGTAATGGTGCAGATGAGTGCTGAAGAAGGACCGGTGAGGGAGGTCCAGTAATATCAGGAGGCGGTGAAACTTTGAGCAACATGGAGCAAACATCTGATAATGACGGGGTAGCAGCAGACGAAAGGATTTGAGCCCGAATACTCTGAAGGTGAAGCGGGACACGAGCCATCATCATGGCAATACAAACAACCTCTTTTTGAGCACGCTGGGCAGCAAGATCTGTAGTAGAGGGCTGATGTTGGATCCAGGCTTCAACAAGAGTCTTAGCCCGAGCAACAAATGAGGTTAAGTCGGCAGCACCGCCAGTGTCAAAAGTTTGAAGCTCGGTAATGATGTCATACAGGTGCTGGAGACTGTCCTTGCCGGAGTACAAGGATTGGAGTTCCTCCCACATTGCCTTGGATGTCTCATGATACATGACCATGCGGTTAGGTTCACCATCAAGGGAGTTGAGAAGCCACGTTTGAACACGGCCATCGTTACGCAGCCAGTCATCAGTAGGAGCAGAAGGAGGCTCCTTAGTGAGATGAAACAGAAGTCCCTTGGATCGAAGAACCCGTCTGACAGAGTGTACCCATTCAACGAAGTTTTTCTTCCCAGTCAGGGAGATGGTGGTGATTCTCAGCTCGTCGCGCAGTTCGGGAGTGAGGAGCAAGCGTGCTGTAGAGGAGGCCGTCTGCTCGGCAGGATGCTCTAAAGGATCAACTGAGGAACCCATTGGGTTACATCGGTTAGAGCAGAGAGGACTAAGCGGAGATCGCACGACCTCAGGGAGAGGCAAGACTGCAGGGAGCACGATTTCAGGGAGCTCGGCAGACCGCTGGGAGGAGGCCGCACGACTTCAGGGAGCTCGGCAGACCGCTGAGAGGAGTCCGCATGACCTCAGGGAGCTCGACAGACCGCTGGACCTCAGGGAGATCGGCAGACCGCTGGGAGGAGGCCGCTGGAGTGGCAGGCGCTGGAGAGGAGGCCGTTGGGGTGGCAGACCTCAGGGAGCTCGACAGACCGCTCGGGAGGAGGCCGCTGGACCGCAGGGAGCTCAACAGACCGCTGGAGAGGAGGTCGCTGGATTAGAGGCCGCTGGCCAGGAGGTTGGGGCCCACTTGTCAGAAGGGAGAAGGCTATAAATGAAGGAGAGGTGATTGAGGAGATGTGGAATCCACGAGAGAGAGAAGCAGGAAGCGGTCAGGAAAGGAGAGACCGCTGGGGAGCTGCGGTTAGAGGGAGACCGCATGGGAGGAGATCGCGCGAGAAGGAGAGGGGATCACAGGGGAAGAGATCGCTGCGACTTAGAGGAAGACCGCGCGTGAAGGAGAGGGCAGACCGTAGGTCCGGACCGCTGGCTCTGATACCATGTAGATAAATACAGAACCTTGTATATACCTTCTCAATGATGAATTACAAAGTATGAATACATATATATAGGAGGGAGAGAGAGAGGAGTCCTTTATACACAGTGTGTGACTAAAGTAAAGAAATTAAATGGGCCCCAATATGAGCCCTTACATGGACTTTTCTAACAGATAGTATAGACACCACATTGGCAGAAATCCTCAGTATGGAACGCGCACCTCCTTCTTTGCCTCAGTTATGACCATCACCGAAGAGTCCTGGAACGCTCACTTCGATAGTATAGACACCACATTGGCAGAAATCCTTACTATGGATCGTTCGCTTCACCAACAACTTCATCTCTCTCCTCCCTGCAAGACCTAACTACTTCCACTTCTATGCGCACTACCTCCATTCCCCTCATCGCAACCAACGACCATGCAATCCAACACACTCACCCCACTTCCATCATCAACCCCGTCGATTCATTATGTTTCCTCCATGTGGCCCCCACAGATCAAACCCCATACCAACCTTTTTTCCACCTCCTTCCGACATTAGCAACACAACTACTCTTCAAACTTATCATAACAAGGCCCAATAACTCCACCCAAAATTATATCCCCAACCTCATCGCATCCTTGACATTTCGGTCATTATCGTGCATTTTTTAACAGTCGCCATTCTCACAATGATGAATTTTCCTTTTCGTGGCTTTTTCTTAGTTTGGGCTCACCGACCCTCCCCAGTATCGCAAAAGACTTCGACATGTTTGTTTCGTTGTTCTTCATCTAATCATGACTCCGACCGAAGCATTGGTCCAACTAACATGTTTCTACCGCTACAAAGGCCTTCAAGTTTGCTCCTCCTTGCTTGACCTTGGAGATAAGGTCAATTTTCAGGATTGATGTATTGATACGAGTATGCCCTAGCGGACAAGTGATACATACGCTTGGATGATCGGCCTCACTTCACTAGAGTTCTCTCATAGATGCGGTTGCATTCTACAGATAACGTCATAACGATAATTAATTATGTACGATACGCCTTGTAGCAGGTCTCCATCCTATATAACGAGCCATAGATGGGGAGTTATCTTGGAGATTAGCCTTGAGTTGGCTCTCTTAGTAGAGAAGGATTTTTAGAGGGAACCCACACTTAAGAGTTGGGATAGCGAGTATGTCTCGTTATTTTGTATCCATTATGTTTATAATGCAATATTTTGAGTTCCTATTCCTGTTCTTGATATGCGGTTGCATGTTCGTACCAATTTCCTTGATTGGACAAATGATTTTTTTTCTCACATAGTATGGATGTGAAATCCCTCTTGATTCCTTATACTTGAAATCCCTCTTGAGTCTCAAGCCCTCAAGCTTGACAATCAGGCCCTCAAGCCCTACCTAGCTTAGACCCGCAAGTCTAGCCTCTGCCCTGGCCCGCAAGCCTTCACAGGTCTCAAGCCCTCAAGCTTGACAATATTGGACCCGCAAGTCCACTGCCCTGACCCTCAAGCCTCACAGCTCTCCAACCCTCAAGCTAGACACTCAGATCTGAAAACAGATCTTACAGGTTTGGCCCTCAAGCCTTACAAGAAATTACAGTAAAGAAAACTGTTAAAACTGCCTGATGGAGATCGGCTACTTGACTTGAAGAAGATTCTTCTGATTTTCAATCTGAACGACAAATCTTCTTCAAGCTTTCTTGCTCTGCCGGATGTTGATTGGCTACCTTTCTCGAGAGAAACTTATCAGTCGATGTGGCTTGACTGCAACTTGAAGAACAGAGAATGATTGTTTCGTTCTTTTCTTTCTTCTTCTTCACCGCCGCTTGTACTGTTGTGTTGCTGGGCGGGATTCTTTTTCGTTCGTTTTTCTCTCTCTCGACGAAGACTTCTTTCTAGGGCATCCACCGTTCCCTTTTATAGGACCGAGGAACCTTCCAACGGTCTCCTATGATGTCCTTTAATGCCAGACGCCCCATTACTTAAGAGCACGCGCTGATTGGACAATCAGGCGGCGACATTAAATGCATGAAAGCGCGTCTGCAACATTTGAATTCCGTCTCGTTAGTGTTCCCAGCTTTATGACGATACAGATAGCGTCTCGACGACAGGCTTCGTCGTTGTCTTAGACCTTGGTAGATCTTCAAGTCTTCTTGCTTCTGCCTCTGACGCTGATATCTCGACGATACGAGATATCCTAGCGTTTCTGCATATATAACGATATGCTATCTCTGACTGTATCGTCGTGATCTTCTTTCTTGCAGACTGTCGTCGTAATCACTTTATTCTCTCGACGACATGTTCATTACGTCGATAGTCACTTCTTCAGGAAATGATGTCTTCATAACAGCTTTCCTAGCCTCTTTGATATCAGCTCTCCTTTACGCCGATATCGACGATACTTCTGGATATTGCCTTTTCAGCGATAAGCCTACTTTGATGATGTCGACGATACTGCATCTTCTCGACGACATTCCTTCCTTTGATATCTTATGGATATTGCCTTTTCATCAGCTCATGTCTTCTCTCCGATATTCTGTCGGCATTGTGATGTCACAACGATATGTGCATCACGACGATAACCTCCATTGTCCTTCAGTTTTGCTTTGCTCATCATCATGACGACAAACATACTTTGTCGACGACATTATACTTAGGCAGGTTATTGAAATAATGGACATATTGTCTCATCTCTGCAAGCATGAACTAGATGTGACATTAAATACATCTTGCACTTATCATTGAGTTGAACACTTCTTCAAATCAGGAACATTGCTGGGCACTGTTCCCAACAATCTTCCCCTATTTGAAGAAGTTATAACCCACTCAATGATAAATGCCACTCATATTAAAGGTTTAACATTTTAAGCAAATAAGTATATAATAATGACATTGCAGCTATATTTGAGTGAACACAGAATTTGACAGGTGTTACTTCTTTTATAAATAGTGCCAAATGTTTTCAAAAGTTTTTAACAATTCTACATTCAGCCCCTTAAAGATTTAGTCGTCTATATCTCTGGTGCCCTCATAGCAGCTTCACCCTTTGCTTTCTTAGCACTGGCTTCTGTTGGAACTTTAACTTTTGATTTGAGTTAGGATCCATCCTTTTGTTAATAAGTCATCTAATAATTTAGATCAATTAAGAAATCTAAGTAAACATAAATTAAATATGATGCGATCGAATCGGAGAATATACTTAAGCCTATAAAATAAAAGTTCTCTGCGCTCGACGAATGACTAACGGCGCTCGACAAATAACCAGACAGCCAGCGCTCGACAAATCCTCATCAGAACAGCGTTCGACAAATGTTGAACGCCGCTCATCAGAACATCGTTCGACGAATTCCTTTCTGAATTATTTTAATATTTTTACTGTCTCTTAGCCGTTGCAGATCAATCAATGCCATTAGCCGTTGCAATTGCTTTAATGAAAAGAAACGGCAGGTTATCCTCTCGAGGAGTCAAAGCATTGATGGAGACCTCAGCTCTTTCCTTCTTCCCAAGAGAAGAATTCAAAATAAGAGTAAAGGTTCTCAGATTATAAAAGGACAGTTACAGGGAAAGCAAGACATAGAACACCCGACAGAAATAAAGAGGAAACTCATTTTTTTGTTCTTTATTGCTAACATCTTCCTGCAGATTCAAAATATCCTGAGACACAAATCACAATTACTTGCTCAGGATCATCACTGCAAGTGAAGGAAGAAGTAGTTAAAAGGAGAGGCTCTATCCACAAGCTGTCATCAACTTACATCAGACAGGAGGAGCCTTCCTCAACATCACATTCAGATCCATTCAACTCCAAATCAGGATCTTCACGAGTCTTCTTATACAGAGAAGAACAATATAACTTCTGTTTTTCATTTTTTTCTTTCTTACCCCATCCTGTACAGGGTTATAACTCCCTTCAAAAGTTAATCCCGGTGACAGGGCACCTTAGCAAAAACCTGCAGTTTGGTTAGAGCACCTTATCAACAGCTCACCTGGTGTGAGGGCACCTTATCAACAACCTCCTAGTGGATTCCTACCAGTGGGTAGAAGAGTAGATGTACCTAGTTGAGGGGAACTACTATATATTTTGTGTCATCTGATTTTGTTTGTTTTACTTTACTTTTATTACTGCTGTGCTGTGATTTTTCTTATGCACTGTTAGTGCTTGATTTTATTCCTCACCTAGCATACATATCTATATATATAGCATTACTTTAAAGAAAAACTTAAACAAGATCTTTTAATAAGATAAATAAGAACTAGACCCACCTTTCAATTGATATCAGAGGAAGTTGATTTGTCACACATGTTAACACCTGAAATCACAAAGATCACCTAGTTCTTAAATCTGTTTTTTTTTTAAAAGTTTTTCAAAAATGACCCAAGACCTTTTATTTTCAGATCCACTTGTTTGTAATCTAGATAGATTTAATTTATGGCAAGTTAGAATTAAGATATATGCAAATGCCACAGATGAAGAAACTTACAAATCTATTTTGACAGGACCTCCCCTCATATCATCAAAGGCAGTTACACCTGCATCACCTAGTTCCACGGGTCTCAAGTCTCCTTCGAGAGCAATGAAAGGGCCTGTTTATGTTGGCGCTGATATATCCTCTTCAAAGAAAACTGCCGAAATAAAACGTGAACCTTCTCCCATCTCTTCAACTAACTATATTTTTGATGCAGAACCATCAACAAATCTAAGTGAAGAAGAACAAGAAGAAGAACTTAGAGCTAGAGCTTTCTGCATGATGGCCATATATGGAGGCTCATCTCAAATTCCAGATGCAGAAATCGAATCGGAAAAGCTCGAGGTAACTGAGGTAACTCCAACTTATAATTTTACCTCTACTCAAGATAAAACTAATTATAAATTAACTTTTACAGATATAATAAAACATAACATAGAAATCAAGGAGTTAATAAACAGAAATCATTTAACTCCTGAAATTAATAAACTAAAAGAAAATTTAAAAATATCAGAAGAAATCTTCCTGAAAAACAAATTTAAAAACTCTTCTAAAGAAAAAGAAATTAATCATGATCAACAAAAACCTTCAAATTTATATTTTAATGAAATAAAAAGGCTAATATATTTTAAATGCTAAACCTTTCAACTCTAGTAAAATTTAAAGAAACTTCCTAATTAATTATTAATAAGTTTCTCACCATTAAACTCCATCCCAATTCAAACAGCAAATCTAAAATTTACATGGATTGTTTCCATTATAAAAACAATGTTAAGACAACTTTGTATTCTTACAGACTTCTCCAAGTCAGTTTGAGCATTCTACTGTAGCTGCATTGATCAGAAATGATCATAGCACTGAGTGTGAGTCTCTTCTGATAAAGGGATTCTATGAGAAAGAAGATGTCTGGCAATGTTTTTTTTATATAATCTAAAACATTCCTTAGAATTCATTAACAGCTGTAGCAACTCATATATTAAAATCCTTCTAGAATAATAAAGTTAACCAAGTGAGAGAGAAAATGAGAAGCTCAAAACCCCAAATAAGATTTAATCTCTCTAATTACAAAGATTGCTGCAATTGAAAATTTTAACTTCAAGAAATAAGCTGCTGCAATTGAAAATTTTAAAAGCTGTTTAGACTAAAATGAGATTACCAGTCCACTAGTTTTGATCTGGATTAAGGATCCCAACTCAAATAGGAGGAGATTGTTGGAACCTTAGCTTTTGATTTGAGTTAGGATCCATCCTTTTGTTAATAAGTCATCTAATAATTTAGATCAATTAAGAAATCTAAGTAAACATAAATTAAATATGATGCGATCGAATCGGAGAATATACTTAAGCATATAAAATAAAAGTTCTCTGCGCTCGACGAATGACTAACGGCGCTCGACAAATAACCAGACAGCCAGCGCTCGACAAATCCTCATCAGAACAGCGTTCGACAAATGGCGAAATGCGCTCGACGAATTCAGTCAGAGAAATCTCAGCGGTCAGACATTCCCTGAACAACGCTCGACAAATTCAACTCAGAATTCTCAGCGGTCTACGAATTCTAAGATAGAGACAATTGCTCAGCACATCAGACGGCGAGCCCAGCCTCACAAATGTAGAGCTGGGATCGACGAATTCCTTTCTGAATTATTTTAATATTTTTACTGTCTCTTAGCCGTTGCAGATCAATCAATGCCATTAGCCGTTGCAATTGCTTTAATGAAAAGAAACGACAGGTTATCCTCTCGAGGAGTCTAAGCATTGATGGAGACCTCAGCTCTTTCCTTCTTCCCAAGAGAAGAATTCAAAATAAGAGTAATGGTTCTCAGATTATAAAAGGACAGTTACAGAGAAAGCAAGACATAGAACACCCGACAGAAATAAAGAGGAAACTCATTTTTTTGTTCTTTATTGCTAACATCTTCCTGCAGATTCAAAAGATCCTGAGACACAAATCACAATTACTTGCTCAGGATCATCACTGCAAGTGAAGGAAGAAGTAGTTAAAAGGAGAGGCTCTATCCACAAGCTGTCATCAACTTACATCAGACAGGGGGAGCCTTCCTCAAGATCACATTCAGATCCATTCAACTCCAAATCAGGATCTTCACGAGTCTTCTTATACAGAGAAGAACAATATAACTTCTGTTTTTCATTTTTTCTTTCTTACCCCATCCTGTACAGGGTTATAACTCCCTTCAAAAGTTAATCCCGGTGACAGGGCACCTTAGCAAAAACCTGCAGTTTGGTTAGAGCACCTTATCAACAGCTCACCTGGTGTGAGGGCACCTTATCAACAACCTCCTAGTGGATTCCTACCAGTGGGTAGAAGAGTAGATGTACCCAGTTGAGGGGAACTACTATATATTTTGTGTCATCTGGTTTTGTTTGTTTTTTACTTTACTTTTATTACTGCTGTGCTGTGATTTTTCTTATGCACTGTTAGTGCTTGATTTTATTCCTCACCTAGCATACATATCTATATATATAACATTACTTTAAAGAAAAACTTAAACAAAATCTTTTAATAAGATAAATAAGAACTAGACCCACCTTTCAGCTTCCTGCTCCTTTCCAGTTTGTCTGGTGAAGTATTCAAATGACTTGGGATGATACTTTAGAGGCTCAGGAGTGTCTACAGGGATTCTGCCTGCTTGCTTGTCCCTTCTGCTTGCTTCTTCTTGCTCTTCATACTTAGCCCATTCTTGAGGACTGTACACTTTGTACCTCTCACCTTTATTTACCTTCACCAGCTCCCATGCCTTTAATATGATGGCTCTGGACTTGGGACTCCATCTTTCATAGTCATCCTTTTTCTCTATTTCCTCCCTGTATTTTCTCTTCCTCATTTTTACTTCTTCATCCTCCAGTACTTCCTTCTCTTTACCCTTATCAGTGGCAGTATCAGGAATGTCTGCATGTTGCTCTTCAGCTAGTACTCTCCTGCAAGCTCATCAAAATGGAGAGGAGGGAGATTCATTGCTTCCCTGATGGTGTTTGTGGTCCAGATGACATGATCACCACTGGCCTTTATCATTGATCTCTCCCCCTTTATGACTGCTTCAGATATCCCACTCTGGAGATTCTCCTCAGAAACCAATATCTTGTTTTTAAGCATGCGGATTCCTGCTTCCAAGTGATTCTTGGTCTCAAGCAGATGACTGTCTAGATCTTTATTGTGGTGATCTAGACTTTCTTGGAGATTAGTTTTGTGTTCAACCATCCATCTGGTGGTTGCTATGTAGGCCTTCTCTATGTTGTTGTCGATCATTATCTGATTATCTCCTACCTCAGATAGACCCTTGTGAGTAAGTGCTGTCTCTTTGGCAGTGTATTCTTGTAGGTTCTTCACATCATTTCTTAGGCTTGCAGTTTCTGCAGATAGTTCTTTCCTTAGCTCATTGATGGCTGAGTTAACATGACCTTCAATTTTTAGCCTTTGCTCTTACAGAAGGATTCTTATCTGAGGCAGCAGGGAGAACTCCACTGGCCTATTCTCTGGAGGTGAACTAGCTTGTCCTGGTTCCTCTTCTTTATTCCCATCAACCATTGGAGATGGAGATTTTCTGATGGGTGACTGGTTTGACTCATTTTCCTTCTCAGGATTTGGCAGATCTCTGCTAGTCTCATCAGCAGGATTCTCTTGGTTGTCTTCTTGAGGATCGTTATTTGGGTCCTCTTGGTCTACTGGTCCAGAATGGACAGTATCCTCAGCCCCAATGATCTTGTTGATCAATTCTTCCACTTGAGCGTGGATCTCACCATTCTTCTCCACTATCTTCGATTTTAGAAGGGAGAAAACTGCAAGCTGTCGGTAGTTACCGGCAGTTAACTTCAGCCGTGGTCGGTTTCAGAGTACAGTGACCGTTTCTGATGAGGGGGGGGGGGGAGTGATTGGAGCGAGATTATGAGGGAATCACTCAAATGGACGCGGGCAAACGTCGGCTCTAGGATTTAACACCTAGAACTCCACGGATTCAGCACCGTGGTGATCACAAACTCTGATTTTCTCAAATTTTGCAATGCCACCAAAGAACTCCACAAAACATACTTATAGGTTAGGAATACATAACAAACGACTGTAATTGGCCGTCACAACACACAAAAACGACATAAAAATGTGTGAAAAAAATAAAGCAAACACATAAAATATCCCGTCGACGCTCTGCACGCGACAACGGGCTCAGATCGTCCATACGATGCCCCTAACCCCTCCTCGTACGGGTGTAAATCCGAACGAGCTTTGATACGGGTCGGCTCGCCCATGAACTATGATCCCCATCGCTTACCCTACAACACTTGATATCAGAGCTAGGTTTGGGTCATTTTTATGCTCCGTAGTGGTAGGTTTTTTAGATCCCCTATTCCTAATCCCCGCGTCCTTGATGACCGGGCGGCTAGCTCGAATTCAGGCATGAATCCCGCTGAGTTCTAATGATTTTTTTAAGATCGCTTCGATGCTAAACACCTAGTTTGAGGATCTCCGTTATTTCGTCGTAAAGATGAACATCCAAATTGAAAATTTAGAAAACCCAAGAGAAACACCGACACAGTATGATGACCCTCTTTGAAGGGAACCCTGACTTGCCCCCCTCGTCCCGACCTTTATCCTAGAGGTGTTCCTCTGCCCCTTGATCGACACCATCGTGATGCTCCCTGCCGGAGTCCTGCACCACCCTGAGCACAATCATGAGCGATGACATGGCCCCACCTATGTTAGACACACTGCACCACGAAGGACCTCTTCTGCATCTGCATGAACTGAGAGATCGTGGACCTCGACCTAGTTGCCGTGACCATGATCAAGATGAATTTTATGATCCCAGTCATAGAGAGCGCGGTCTCCCACCCGCTCGACATGACTACGACCATGAGGACTATTTCAAAGATTATCAGGAGCCTCGTAGAGGTGGACTTACCCTGGAGGATGACATCACTCGACACATCTGCATCGACACTCCCTCCTTCGATGGTCATCTAGTCCCGAAGGACTTCAGTGATTGCCTCTCAGACATGGACCACTACTTTGAGTAGTACTAGATGAGCGATGAGCCCGCTTCACCATAATGAAGTTATACGGTCAGGCGAAGATGTTTTGGATGAGCCCTGATACGAGCTTAGACTATGATGGTTATTATCCCGTCACCAGATGGGCGGACATGAAGCAGCAACTCAAGGATAAATATTTGTTGGTGTCTTACCATGACCAACTCCTGGACCAGCTATACGCTCTGTGACAGGGGACCTTCCTATACTGTCCCGAGACGGACACCCTCACGCACAGATGGTTCCATGTTTAGGATGCTACCCCCAACCACGCCTACTACCTCGCATGCGCCCGTCGACACGAAGTGCATTGCGATTCTCACGGGAGTTCCCAAGCATGTGGGTATCCAGTGTTTTAGATACTCTGGTAGAGGCCACGTGGCAACGCATTGCCCCACAGAGTTTGTTCATCTTGGAGGGCGATCACAACACTGAGGTTGAGGATACGGCTTAGGAGTAGATTATAACTACTGTAGAGGATGGTTGGGAGAGCGTTGCCGAGAGGTCTCTTGATATGGGTGTGATTGGACTCCTTTTACATACTCAGCGTGCTGATGAGAATTAGCGTCGCACCACCAACTTCTACTCCTTTTTCCCCAGCGCAGGTGGCCCCTGCAAGCTCGTGATAAATAGTGGTAGCTGCGTGAATATAATGGCCCAAAAGGGCATAGAGCACATGCAAGTTAAGGCGGAGCCTCATCCACATTCTTATAGGGTCATTTGGGTTGACCAGACCGCGATCCAAGTTACTCAGTGTTGCTTGGTCCCTATTAACATCGCTTTCTTCGAGGATCGGATATCGTGTGATGTGATACCCATGGATGTAGCCTTTCGTACTTCTGCGGCGACCCACTCTTTGACCATGACGTCCCGTGTTTCAGCAGATCGAACACGTGCGTATTTTACAACATGGGTCGTAAGATCACATTAACTCCCACCCAACCCAAGGAGAAATCCAAGGGTTGGGTTAACCCGTCGGCGAGCATGAGTGCTTCGAGGTATTTACACATCCTAAGACAGAGAACACTGATTCTTGCATCGTCTATGTAGTGGCCGCCGCTTGGTATTTGAGGGCCCCATAGACCCTTGAGCCACACCCTGACGCGCACTGCATTTTAGAAGAGTTCTCCGATATCTTACCTGATGAGTTACTCAACGAGCTGCTACCCTTACGGGATATCCAGCACGCCATCGATCTCGTCCAGGGAACCTCACTCTCGAATTTACCCCACCATCATATGAATCCCGATGAGCACGCTGAGTTCAAACGATAGATTGACGAGCTACTGAGAAAGCATTTTATCCGCGAGAGCCTGAGTCCATGCGCTGTTCCCTCCCTCCTTCCCCCGAAGAAGGATGATAGTTGACGCATGTGCATTGATAGTTAGGCTATCAATAAAATCACGATCAAGTACCTCTTTCCCATTCCTCGACTCGTTGACCTTCTCGGCATGATGACGGGTGTCTAGATCTTCTCGAAGATCTATCTTCGCAGTAGTTATCACCAGATCCGAGTCCGAAAAGGGGGACAAATGGATGACAACATTTAAGACCAAGGATGGGCTGTAAGAGTGTCTGGTCATGCCATTTGGGCTCTCCAATGGCCCGAGTATTTTTATGAGAGTTATGATCCAAATGTTGAGGCCCTACATCGGCGATCTGGTCCCTAATGTTTTTAATTTGTTTTCTTAGTATTATATATATATATTTATATATATTTACGAGCAGTCTAGTATGGGGGAATCCCGTGCCCCGCACGATAGTACCCCCGCCGCTCGGCTTCTCTCGTCTGTAGTGTGCGGTGACGATCGGATCCCCAGCTTCATCTGTCGTCCTCTCGCGTGGAAAAATATATGGACTGAGGACGTCGAGCGAGGATGGGTGTCCGATCGTTACCGCACACTGCAGACGGGAGAAGCCTAGTGCCGAGGGTACTGTAGCGCGGGGCACGAGGTTCCTCTGTGGTAGACTGCTTATATATATATATATATCAGGGATAAGACAGGAGTGACACCAATTGCAGAGAAGATGCGAGAAGCTCGACTATGATGGTTTGGACACGTACAAAGGAGACCATTAGATGCACCTGTTAGGCGTTGTGAGAGTATAGTCACTAGGCATGTTAAACGGGGGAGGGGTAGACCAATAAAGACTTGGAATGAAACTATAAGGAAAGACATGATGTACTTAGGCATTAGTCAGATTATAACTAAAGATAGGGCACAATGACGACAATGAATCCATATAGCCGACCCCACTATAGTGGGATAAAGGCTTGAGTGTTGTTGTTATATATATATAATATGTGTGTGTGTGCGCGTGTGAGCGTGTCTGCGCGTGTCTGCGCGTGTGCGTGTGTCTGCGTGTGTATACACACACTTGATATATTGCAAGTGCCAATCAATTTTTCATGGTTACTTCGGAGCACGAAAAATCCTTAAATAATTCACTGTAGTATTTAAATTTATGGTTCAACAGCTTACAGATTGCTGGAATTTTTTTGCTGAGGCCCATATTTATCTTTTTTGCCTAAAGCGCATGTAAGTCAAGGCTGAGTCTCACCCACATTCTTATAATGTCATTTGGGTTGACAAGACCGTGGTTCGGGTTACTCAGCGTTGCTTGATCCCTATCATCATCGCTTCCTTCGAGGATTGGATATCGTGTGATGTGATACCCATGGATGTAGCCCACGTACTCCTGTGGCGACCCACTCTATGACCAGAACGTCCTGTGTTTCGGCAGATCGAACATGTGCGTATTTTATGATAAGGGTCGTAAGATCACATTAACTCCCACACAACCCAAGGAGAAATCCAAGGGTTGGGTTGACTGGTCGACAAGCATGAGTGCTTTGAGATCTTTACACATCCTGAGACAGAGAGCACTGATTCTTACATTGTCTATGTAGTGGTCGCCGTTTGGCATCTGAGGGCCCTACAGAACCTTGAGCCTCACCCTAACGCGCGCTGCATTTTAGAAGAATTCTCTAATATCTTACCCGATGAGTTACTCAACGAACTACTACCCATGCGGGATATCCAACACGCCATCGATCTTGTTAAGGGAACCTCTCTCCCGAATTTACCACACTATCATTTGAATCCGGATGGGCACGCTGAGCTCAAACGATTAATCGATGAGCTACTAAGAATGCAGTTTATCCGTGAGAGCCTGAGTCCACGCGCTATCCCCACCCTCCTTACCCTGAAGAAGGATGACAGTTCGCGCATGTGCATTGATAGTCAGGTTATCAACAAAATCACGGTCAAGTACCGCTTTCCCATTTCTCGACTCGAGGAACTTCTCGGTATTATGACGGGCGTTCGCAGCAGATATCACCTGATCCAAGTCCGAGAATGAGACAAATGGAAGACAACATTTAAGACCAAGGATGGGCTGTATGAGTGGCTGACAATTTCATTTAGGCTCTCCAATGCCTTGAGTATTTTTATGAGAGTTATGATCCAGATCTTCAGGCCGGCGATCGGGTCCCGATTGATGATCGGCGACCAGCGATCTGGTACCCCCGCCGCTCGGCTTCTCTCGTCTGTAGTGTGCGGTGAAATCGGACCCCCAGCCTCGTCCGACGTCCTCTTGTGCGGAAAAAGATATGGACCGAGGATGTCGAGCGAGGCTAGGAGTCCGATCGTTACCACACACTGCAGACGGGACAAGCCGAGTTGTGGGGGTACTGTCGCTTAGGGCACGGGGTTCCTCTGTGCTAAATTGCTTATATATATATAGGGCCATTTACATTGACCTCCCATCTAAGTTTCGAAAATTAATTGCACCCCTCTTATTATTGAAATTACAAAAACCTCCCCTCAATGTTACAAAACATAACATTTACCTCCCCTGAGGTTCACATTTCATAACATCCATGCACAAAAATACCCCCTCGGGGGGTATTTTTGTGCATGGATGTTATGAAATGTGAACCCTCAAATACCCCCTCGGGGGGTATTTTTGTGCATGGATGTTATGAAATGTGAACCTCAGGGGAGGTAAATGTTATGTTTTGTAACATTGAGGGGGTATTTTTGTCGGGGGGTATTTTTGTGCATGGATGTTATGAAATGTGAACCTCAGGGGAGGTAAATGTTATGTTTTGTAATATTGAGGGGATATTTTTGTGCACGCGCGCACGCGCACACGCGCACACGCGCACACGCGCACACGCGCACACGCGCACACGCGCACACGCGCACACGCGCACACGCGCACACGCGCACACGCGCACACGCGCACACGCGCACACGCGCACACGCGCACACGCGCACACGCGCACACGCGCACACGCGCACACGCGCACACGCGCACACGCGCACACGCGCACACGCGCACACGCGCACACGCGCACACGCGCACACGCGCACACGCGCACACGCGCACACGCGCACACGCGCACACGCGCACACGCGCACACGCGCACACGCACACACGCACACACGCACACACCCGAGTGCCTGACACGAGGCTCCACCCCTACGACCAAGCGCGACAGTACTCGACCGACGATGGAGGGCTGGAGGGCTTCGCCCGCCCCCTGCGTGCTATGCTCGTGCTCGATGCTCTCGGGCGGCACCTCCAGCACGTCCGGGCCACCCTCCGCACTCTTCGCAGCCACAGCCTCGTCCTCAATCGGAAGAAGTGCTCCTTCGGAGCCACTTCGGTTAGTTACCTGGGCCACACGATCTCAGCCAACGGAGTGTCCATGGAGGCCGGCAAGGTTGCGGCGGTGCTTCACTGGCCGACGCCCACATCGGTCCGCGAGGTGCGCGGATTCCTGGGCTTGACCGCCTACTACCGCCGGTTCATTCAAGGCTATGGGACTTTAGCCCGCCCCCTCACCCAACTACTCAAGCTTTCGGAGGAGGGCCCATTCATCTGGTCGGCGGCGGCCATGGCAGCGTTTGCGGCCTTGCAATCGGCCCTCGTGCATGGGCCGGTATTGGCTATGCCGGACTTCCAACAGCCCTTTGTAGTCGAGTGCGACGCGTCGGGCACCGGTGTCGGCGTGGTCCTTATGCAGTCTGGACGACCAATAGCTTTCTACAGCCGGGCTTTCTCCCCCACTGTTCGCAGCCGTTCGGCATATGAGAATGAACTGATGGTCTTGGTATTGGCGGTACAGCACTGGCGCCCATACCTTCTCGGTCGGCCGTTCGTGGTTCTGACGGATCACCACAGCCTCCGTTATCTCCTCCAACAGAAAATCGCCACACCGGCACAACAAGTTTGGGTCGCGAAGCTATTGGGCTACGACTTTTCGATCGAGTTCCGCTCCGGTAAAACAAACCGGGCGGCGGATGCGCTGTCTCGCCAACCGCACGCGCCCGAGTTGACCGCCATTTCTCGACCAGTCTGGGAAGAGGGCTCCAACATACAGGAGGGAGTCGAGCAGGACCCGTACTTATCAGCGATCCAGACGGCTCTCATCACCGACCCGGCGGCGCACCCCCCTACTCCCTCATTGGCGGACGTCTGTTCTACCGCGGACGTTTGGCACTTTCCGCGTCCTCCGCGTGCATTCCTCGGTTGCTGGCCGAGTTCCACGCGTCCCCAACCGGCAGTCACGCCGGCGCCTTCTGGACATATCGCCGCTTGTCGGCCTCCTTGTTTTGGCCTCTGATGTTTCGCCAGATCAAGGCCTACGTCGCCGAATGCCTTACATGTCAGAAGGCCAAGTATGAAGCACTGTTTCCGGGCGGCTTCCTACAACCCCTTCCGGTACCGGAGCGTATATGGGAGGACATTGCCATGGATTTCATCACCCGACTTCCCCGGTCTGACGGGTTCGACTGTATCTTGGTGGTGGTGGACCGCCTCTCAAAGTATGGCCATTTCATTCCCCTTCGCCATCCGTACACGGCAAAGACGGTTGTGGACAGTTTCATTTCCGGCATCGTGCGCCTTCACGGGTTTCCGCGCTCCATCGTGAGCGACCGAGACCCCCTCTTTTTGAGCAGTTTTTGGACCTCTTTATTCCGTCTACAAGGAACTCAACTTCGCATGAGCACCGCCTACCATCCGCAGACGGACGGGCAGTCAGAAGTTCTCAATCGGTGCCTTCAAACCTACCTACGGTGCTTCATTGGCGAAAGACCGGGGACTTGGGCCAAGTGGCTCCCGTGGGCGGAATATTCGTACAATACGGCTTATCACTATGCAGCCAACACCTCCCCCTTCGCAGTGGTTTACGGCCGTCCACCCCCTTCGATCGTGCGGTATCTGCCCGGCGAGTGCAATGTGGACGGTCTCGCGGTGCACTTGCAAGATCGTGACACTATTTTGGACAGTTTAAAGCATCACCTACGACGCGCTCAAGCCAAGATGACATCTTTTGCGAATCGCAAACGCCGGGACCTCCAACTCGCAATTGGAGAGAAAGTATTCATCAAGCTGCAACCTTACCGGCAACTGTCCGTAGCTCGCCGAACGTGCCCAAAATTGGCCCCACGTTTCTTCGGCCCCTTCGAGGTGATCGGCCGCATTGGAGCGGTGGCCTACCGCCTTCGACTACCGGACGACAGCCGGATCCATCCCGTCTTCCACGTATCACAACTTCGTCGAGTCATCGGCGACCACCCGGCCGTGGATCACATCCCCGCCGACTTGGACTATTCCAGCAAATTGGCACCCCTATATCCGGCCGCCATCATCGATCGCCGCTCATCTCATTCCGGGACGCACTTTCCCGAGGAAGTCCGGGTAGCATGGCGACACTGGCCCCAGTCCGAGAGCACGTGGCTAATTCACGACGACTTCTGCCGTCAGTTTCCATACTACTGCCTTGAGGACAAGGCCAATTTCCCAGACGGTGGCATTGTTACCGACTTGCGGGAGGAAGAACCACCGTGGCGGGTGTACGCGCGGCGAGCTCGTGGAGCGGTTGACACAGGAGCAGCACGCAAATTGGTATCGCCGGGCGGTACTACAGGCGATACCATTGCAGGCGATAGCGGTGCATGGGACTACCGCCCGACGGTAGCAACGGCGACAGCAGGACCGGCACTGACATTGGAGATGAGCAGGCTTAGTAATTTATTATTTTGTTTATGGGTATTTTAGTAATGTATTGGGGAGGCCTCATGGTATAAGAGGTCTTCCTAAAAACCTAATTGCCATCTTTGGATCATTAGAGTTAATTGGGGCTGCTCCCCTTCTTCCCCCTTCTCTCTCTCTTTCTCTCTTTCTCGTTCCCTCTCCTCTCCCTCTCTCTACTCGCTATTTCGTTCGCCGCCACCAGTCACCGTCCGCCGCCGTCATCCTCGCCGGCCGTCCGATACCCAAGTGGTATCAGTGTCTGTATTTATATAATCAATTTTATTTACGTCGTACCCCAAACGTACCATATTTTTTATTTTCCGTACCACTGTACCGGATACATATCGTACCCGGTTCTCATACCTGAAACGGTGCTTGATAGCTTACAGATAGCTGGAAATTTTTGCTGAGGTCTATATTGTTCTTGTTTGTGCAAACAAACTTGACCATGATTTCACCTGAATTTTTTTTCTCACTGTTTTCTGCTAATGCATAAATATAGAACATAATCTTACTATTGTCTAAGTCTGCTTGTTACTTACCTCTATTTATTCCTGCAATTCATACTTTTAGGCATGAACTATACTGTGATTAGTGATGATATAATTGTGGGCTCCCAACCTCAGAAGCCTGAGGATATTTACCACTTGATGGAGGAGAAAGTGGCCTACATTCTATCGTTGCAGCAAGACAAAGACATTGAGTACTGGGATATTGATATTGATGCCATCGTCAAAATATGCAACACACTAGGTGTTCGGCACATGAGAAGGCCTGTAAGCTTCTTTTTTCTTTCAATCTTTTTTGTACACATGAAAAATTGAGTTTATTTTGTTTATCTTTACTTGTCATTTCCTGTATTTCTACTTGGTGACATTTGCAATCTAATTGTATTTTATTGACTCCAGTTTATGATTTCTCTTGCGTTAATTTGAGATGTTACACATTATCTCTCATTATTTAGCCAAATGGGATACAATTAATGATGAATCTAGGCCTTATACAGGCCCTAACTAAGTAGTAGTAAGCGGGTTTACGAGGTGAATTGAGTGATAGAGGATGAAACTAGACTTTTAAGAACCTCAAAGGCTTGTCAATGTCTTTTTATGTCCAATAGGCGGCCAAAGAACATCCTGAGCAGAATTACCCCAGGCTGGGTCCAATTAGACCCTGATAACAGCTATCATGGATATGTTATCTCCCTATATTGACTTGTTGCCACTATGGCCATATCGGGACCCTTATAGAGTTATTGGGATTCCAATAACTTCTTTGACCTAGATTCAATAGTTCGGGTGATTTTAAGGATCGAGGCTTTAGGCCTTGGAGGTTATACAGTCAAGTTGGGTAAGATTTTGGTCTCTAATTCGTTTGCCCCCTCTCCCCCCTTCCCTTGGGAGTGAGAGCTCTTTGGACCCATTAGAGGAGAAAGCTAGGGCTGCCTCTGGATAAGAAAAGAAGTGGAGAAAATCTGGAGGAGGATTCCTAAAGTAAGATCAAATCAAGTTTGGAGGCTTTGGTCAACTTAAACAGTGCAAATATCTCTGCCTCTGTTTATTTGATACCTTTTTATGTATGAATAAGGAGATATTGAATGCAAAATTTTTTCATGAGCTTTGGAGAAGCGTTTGCTCTAGATTTCTGATGCTTGATGCTATGATAACAGAAATGGGATTTTGAATGGATTGTTATGGGATGCATGGGATTATTCATGTTTTTCATAATTCAAGATTTATGCGATAACTTGATCCTTCCCCGTCTCTTGTATTGAGTTTTGACGTATTAATGCTTTGATGGAGATTTTGGTGATTAAATGTTTCATCATAAATTTTGTAATATTTCTACATTAAGCTTATGCCCTGATTATGTATGGATGGGATGTTGCTCCAGGGTTTTGGTTATGTTGTATGATATTCATAATGAAATCATATTATTATGATTTCTTAGATAATAGTTCACAGCTAGAAGATTGTCAAAAGACAAATCAAATTTTGAGTGATCTTCAGGCTCTGTTTGGCACGGTGGTGGACACGGTGGTTATGAACCATTCGTGAACGCCCGACCTCACCTAAGGAACTTCATCTACTTTTATGTTCAAAACTAGTTTTCTTTTCTTGGTGGCGGTCATAACCGTTTTGTCACGGACTCGTCTCTTTACAAGCTCCCGTGCGGCCTTAGCTCCTCTTGCCACTCCGCGTAGTAGCTAAGTCAGCTTCCTGCAAGATCTTGTTGGTGATGAAGAGAAGAATGGAGAAACAACTCAAGAGAAAGCTCACAAGTGAAAGAACTCCAAAGAGCTCTATTGCTTGTCCAAAACTTGGATTCTTTACAAATGAGGGGGCCTACCCTTTTTATAGGTCCTGAAGAGCTTTCCCTCCAAAGTATGGAAGGATCTAGAATACCTACTATTCTAGATTAATCTATACATCTCTAGTATTTACAAGATACATGAATCCTCCATCTTATTCTAGAATGCTTTCATGAGACAACTCTAGAATTCTCTATCATCTTCCTGACTCTTCCTATGTACAGGACTTCAGATTTCTCTAGAATCCTCTCGGGGCTTAACCCCAAAGATGATGAGCTGTGACATCCTCCGGCCTTCGCCACCTATCCTGGTGACATCCTCGCCGCCTCGTACTGTTGAAGGATGTTCTTGAACTGTCACAAGTCTTCTACTATATACTATGTTATTATGGACTCTGGCAACTCTTTCCATTTGATTAAATATTGTGTGCTGGGTTGCACACCTCTTCTCCGAAATACTCTCTTTGAAAGCATATCTTCTATGGCCCTTGTCAAAGGACTTCGTCATCACTGGAGGTGCCCTTTGAGATTCTCCTCTTTGAAGATCTTCATTATCCTCATAGTATGTCTTGAGCATACTCACATGAAACACCGGATGTATCTTCAAAGAGATTGGTAAGTCAAGGCGATATGAAACCTGACCCACCTTAGCCACGACCAGAAAGGGGACTTCAAGTCCCCTCCGCACCAAGCCTTTGTGCACGCTACACAAGGCCTTGAACTGTTGTGGTAAGATCTTCACCATTACTTTGTCTCCCATCGAGTATTCCATCGGTCGTCTTTTTGTGCCAACCAACTTTTTCATTCTCTTGCGGGCCTTCTCTAAGCACGATCTAGCTAAGTCGGCATGTTCCCCCCATGACTTAGCCATCTTCCATGCTCTTGGGCTCCTTCCATCTTCTGTTGTGGTCGCCAAAGTGTGCGTTATGAGAGGTTGTCTCACATTAGAAGCTCAAATGGACTCCAACCGGTAGCCTCACTTCGCTGCAAGTTGTAGGAAAACTGTGCCACATCCATAAGTTTTGCCCATTCCTGTTGATTTGCACTCACAAAGTGCTACAGGTAGCACTTAAGTAGTGCATTAACCATCTTTGTCTACCCATTTGTTTGAGGGTGGAAGCTAGTTGAGAAGTTTAACTTTGATCCCAATAACTTGAATAGCTCGGTCTATAGCTTCCCAGTAAAGCGGGGTCCTGATCACTCATAATGCTTTTGGGCAATCCCCAATACTTCACCACATGCTTGAAGAATAGTCGTGCTGTCTCCTCGGCAGTAGTATCTTTCACACTTGGTATGAAGGTTCCATATTTAGAAAAACAATCTACCACCACCAAGATAGATCTGCAACCTTCAGACTTGGGAAATCGTTGATGTAGTCAAGCGTCACCATCTCCCAAGGATGCTCTGGTACTGGTAATGGCTCCAAGAGTCCCGTCGGTTGCTTGTTCTCCACCTTGTCTTGTTGGCAAACAAGACATGTCTTCACGTACAACTAAACACTATCCCTCATCTGTGGCCAGTAATATGAGTCCTCCATCAGGGCTAAAGTATGCTTTTGCCCCGGGTGTCCAGCCCACTTTGTATCATGACACTCCTTGATTAAGTCCCTCCATAGGTTTCCCCACTTTGGGATGTATAGTCTTCTACCTTTGGTGTAGAGTAGCCCATTTTTTACCCAAAATCTCTTGCCACGACCCTCTCTAACTAGTTGCAGGAGTTGCTTTGCGAGTGGGTCCTCATCAAGACCATTCTTTATGTGCTCTATTAGGTCGCTCTTTATCATGGAGATTGCCATTAAATATGCTCTGCGACTGATGGTATCTGCCACTACTTTAGCTTTTCATGGCTTATGTTCCAGGACAAAGTCAAATTCTGCTAGAAAGTTCTGCCATTTTGCTTGCTTTGTCGACAACTTCTTCTGGGTTTGCAAATACGTTGTTGCCACATTATCGGTCTTGATCATGAATTGTGCACCGAGTAGGTAGTGTCTCCATACCTGCAAGAAATGGATGATGGCAGTCATCTCTTTCTCTTGTACGGTATATCGCCGCTCTGCCTCATTCAGCTTGCGACTTTCGAAAGCTATGGGGTGCCCTTCTTGCATCAACACCCCTCCAATTGTGAAGTCTGAAACATCAGTATGCAACTCAAACTTCTTGTTGAAGTCAGGTAGTGCCAATACTGGTTTCGTGCTCACCGCTTTCTTCAAATCCTCAAAAGCTTGTTTGCACTCTTCTGTCCAGTCCCAAGCTTTGTCCCTTTTTAGCAGGTGTACTTAAGTGACACTGCTCTCTTTGAGTAGCCCATGATGAACCGCTTGTAGTAGTTCACCAAGCCAAGGAATGATCGAAGCTCTGTCACCTTTGTTGGTGGCTCCCATTCGATGATTGCTCGAACCTTGTCCATATTCATCCGTAGTTGGCCATGCCCAACGACATGCCCAAGGAAAGGTACCTCCTCCTGGCCAAAGGAGCACTTTGACCTCTTGACATAAAGTACATTCTCTCATAGCATTTGAAATACTATGCGAAGATGTCTAGCATGGTCTTCCATTGTGTTACTATAGATGACAATGTCATCTAAGTAGTACACCACAAATTTATCCAAGTACGGGTGAAATATCTGATTCATTAGGGTAAAAAGGTTCCCTGTGTGTCAGTTAAGCCAAACGACATCACTAACCACTTGAAGGATCCATACCTTCTCACACAAATGGTCTTTGGCTCATCTCCTTCAGCGACCCGCACTTGGTGGTAGCCCTTTTGAAAGTCCATTTTCGTGTATATCCTTGCACTTCCAAGTCGGTCGAATAGATCGGCGATCAACATGATAAAATATTTGTTCTTTATTGTCACCTTATTTAGTGACCGGTAGTCAGTGCACAATCTAAGAGTTCCATCCTTCTTCTTTTGAAAGAGTACTGGTGCGCCGAAAGGTGCCTTCGATGGTATGATCATCCTAGCTTCAAGCACCTCTTGTAATTGCTTCCTTAACTCCTCGAGTTTAGGTGGAGCCATCTGGTATGGCGCCTTTGCCGGTGGATTTGCTCCAAGCTCCAACTCGATCTTATGGTTCACTTCTTTGTGGGGCGACAACTTTTTTGGTAGTTTTGCTGGCATGACATCCTTATTCTCCTCGAGGGCTTCCGTGATAAGTGGATGCACCTCCTCCATGATTCCGTCCATTGTATCTTCCTTCAATGTAGCTAGAAAGGTAGACTCTCCTTTCTTAACTTCTTTGGTAGTTGCATGGCAGATAATTGCTTTGTTTCATGACTTCTTGGTGGTCCCTCCACCGTTGGGACCATGCATGTAGCTCCCCGTTCAAAGATGCATACTGAGCAGCAACTTGGCATGACTATCACACTTACCATGTTGAAGAAGTCCATTCCAAAACAACTTTGTGATCATCCATCGTTGCGACCGAGAAGTTTGCTTGTCCTCTCCATATACCCAAGCATACTTCCACTCCACGAGCCACTCCAGATAGTGGTCTCTCATTCCCGTTAACAGTCTTGAGCCATCCATCGCTCTTTATCACTTGAAGGCCAAGCCTTCGAGTCCCCCCCCCCCCCATGACAAAGTTGTGAGTTGCGCCTGTCCACCAATGCTTTGGTAAACTTGTTGATCATAGTCTCTATGTACATCAACCCCTTGCTAGTTGCTTTCTCCGCTGGTTTCACATTTAGAAGTTGCAAAGAACAAATTTGATTTGTACCTTCTTCATTTTCGGGTCTCATTGCATCTTTCTGTTGTAGTGCTGAGAGCATAACCTATTAGGATCGCGATCCAGATCGTAGGATCGTTACGATCCTACGATTCAAATTTTGACAATCGATCCGGATCTTACTTAGAATCTAAATCGGCACATCTACGACTGGGATCGCGATCTGGATCTTTAGGATCGCGATCCCGACCCAAGCCAAAGGGAACTAGAAATACGTCCAACCCTATCCCAACGCCATTCAACCGGTCCAACACCCATAACCCATTGCTTAACCCAATCCCAATCCAATCCCGCTCCCATACCCCCATCACAGAATCATATCATGTTGCTTTACCGTATCCCAAATGTCGATTGCCGACTGCAAACGGAGGCCAAGTGCAACGTCTTCGGTCGCTTTTAGTCCAGACAATGTCTTCCTTTTCCTTCCTTATCAGGTTCCATTTCAAGTAATGTCAATGTCTTATCTTATATTTCTGCGTATGAGCAATCCAGTGGTTGGTAATCCAGTGGCTTCCTGCTTCCTACTTTCAGGTCGGCGTCTTCTCTTCCTTTCTACCGTACGAGCAATCTAGCGGTTAGAAATCCAGTATACGAGCAATTCAAGCTTTCTGCTTCCACCGTACGCGCAATCCAACAGTCTGGGTTCGTCTTCCTGCTTCTAGGTTTCCACCAATCCATCAGTCCAGATTTGTTTTTATTGTTAGTAGACATTGAGTGTCCTACCTGAAACTGAAAGTGAACTGAGCATGATATTATTTTTTTGATTTAGTTATTCAAAATTTTTTAATATAATTATTCACATACTGCTCAATTTATTGATTTTTTGTTAATTGAGCATGTAATTGTATGATACAAAATTCAATTTTATATTGTCTTAATTTATGAATGTTGTAGGATCTTGCGATCCTCGATCCAATCCGATCCAACCTCGAAACGATCTCACTTAGGATCTCGATCCCGACAACCTTGGCTGAGAGCGAGCTAAGCTTTGAGCACTTGTTCATCATGCATGGTCCCTTGCAAAGGTAGCATCCACCTATTGGCGTAAAGCTCTTGTTTCCTCCATCAATCTCCTTCCCATGGCGAGTAGGAGTACGATGTCCTCTAGGGGATCTCCGCGACCCTTGCCTCTCTCCCCCACCTTTGGTGTGGTCATTCTTGTATCCCTTCTTGGTTAAAGAAGCATCTGATGGTCTTTGAAATTCCGTCATTGCTTTGACAACAACAATGACTTCATCCAACGTCTTTGCTTCGCGACGGTGGACTTCTTGTTTCACCCAATTTTGAAGACCATCCTTGAAATTGAAGAGTTAGTCTTCTTCAGACATACCTGACACCATCATCATCAAGGTTTGGAACTCCTTCACGTACTCCATGATTGACCCTTTTTGCTTGAGTTCCTTCAACTTCTTCCTTGCCTCATTAGCAATGTTCTCCGGGTAGAAGTGCCACTTGAGTTCAATCTTGAACTCCTCTCAGTGTCCAGGTTGCATGCTCTCTTTCTGATATCTGCAAGCTTCTGTTGCCACCAAAGAGATGCGATATCCGAAAGATATTATCTAGCCGTTCTTACCTTGAGTGCTTCGTCAGTGATGTTGCAACCTTCAAAGTAAACCTCCATTTGATAAAAGAAATGTTCAACTTCCTTAGCATTCCTCTTTTCGGTCAAGGATTTTGGCTTAGGAACATCAATCCTTGGATTAGCCATTCCCCCACCATTTCCACCACTAGCGATGACCTTCTTGCACAAAGCCAACTCCTCCAAGTTTGCGATCTGCTCCTCATAATCATCCTCAAGTTGATTGCACCTTTGTTTCAGTTCCGCATTTGCATCAAGGCAAGCTTGGACTTGTGCCATCAATAGTGCCAGCTCTCCGCAAGCCAACAATACTTGCTTGACGGTCTCTAGTTCTCCGCGAACATATAGGTGGTCCTGCTCCACCGCCGTCATGCGCTTGTCCCAAACCATCAATGCAAGATCCAACCGTCATGCACGAGATTTGCTTTGGCTTTTCTTCTTCCTTTCAGCTTGTTGCATGACCTCCCAGCCACGCTCATCCATGCTTGAGTTGCCCATGTCACCAGCCATCTAGTCTCCTTGTAACACCAACCACGAACTTGAGCGAACTTATCTCTGATACTAACTGTCACGGACTTGTCTCTTTACAAGCTCCCGTGCGGCCTTGGCTCCTCTTTGTCACTCCGCGTAGCCTAGCTAAGTCAGCCTCTTGCAAGATCTTGTTGGTGATGAAGAGAAGAATGGAGAAACAACTCAATAGAAAGCTCACAAGTTAAAGAACTCCAAAGTGCTCTATTGCTTGTCCAAAACTTGGATGCTTTACAAATGAGGGGGCCTTCCCCTTTTATTAGCCCTAAAGAGCTTTCCCTCCAAATTATGGAAGGATCTAGAATCCCTACTATTCTAGATTAATCTATACATCTCTAGTATTTACAAGATACATGAATCCTCCATCTTATTCTAGAATGCTCTCATGAGACAACTCTAGAATTCTCTATCATCTTCCTGACTCTTCCTATGTACAAGACTCAAAATTTCTCTATAATTCTCTCGGGGTTTAACCCCAAAGATGATGAACCGTGATAATTTGCTCTAGATTTCTGATGCTTGATGCTATGATAACAGAAATGGGATTTTGAATGGATTGTTATGGGATGCATGAGATTATTCATGTTTTTCATAATTCAGGATTTATGCGATAACTTGATCCTGCCCCCTTCTCTTGTATTGAGTATTGACGTATTAAAGCTTTGATGTAGATTTTGGTGATTAAATGTTTCATCGTAAATTATGTAATATTTCTACATTAAGCTTATACCCTGATTCTTATGTATGGATGGATGTTGCTCTAGGGTTTTGAATATGTTGTATGATACTCATAATGAAATCAGTTTATTATGGTTTCTTAAATAATAGCTCACAGCTAGAAGATTGCGAAAAGCCAAATCAAATTTTGAGTGATCTTCAGGGCTCTGTTTGGCATGACGGTGGCGGTCGTGAACGCGGTGGTTATGAACCGCCGTTCTTGAACGCCCAACCTCACCTAAGGAACTTCATCTACTTTTATGTTCAAAACTAGTTTTCTTTTCTTGGTGGCGGTCATAACCATTGTCATGCCAAACATGCATTCTATGATGGTGGCGTTTTTGTCCAATCTCACTGGAGCAAAAACACCGCGCCAAACAGAGCCTCAATCTTCGAGCTAAATTCACAGCATAGATGAAATTGATGACCGTCACAGTCAGAACAGTATGCAGAACTAACTTTTCCTTTGTTGTGATCTTCAAGAAGTTCATTGAAAATTTGACTTACCTGTTATGAAAATGGCAGGCTAGAGACTTTGATCCAAATTCCTTGAGGAGCCAATTGCCTAAAGCAGTTTCTTCACTTGAGTGGGCAATATCAGATAGAAAAGGAAGAGTTTATGTTCATTGTACTGCGGGGTTGGGTAGAGCACCAGCTGTTGCCATTGCATACATGTTTTGGTTTTGCAACACGAATGTAAGTTGTTTTAATTTCGTGTTTTTAATGTTATAAACACTTGTTTTTATCTTAACAAGTCGCCATAGGTAATGTATAATGCAAGACTACTCTCTCCCATGTCAGACTTTTCTGATCCCCTAATTATGTTGGGCTTATCTTCCTCCTTTTTTGTCGGAATTGTGCGATTTTTGGTTCCATGTGTCCACCTTTTGATTCTCTGTTACATTTATCAAATATTACATATTCTTGAAAATGGTAAAATTTGAATTGCAAGGTTATAGAACTGTGGTTAAACAGGAACAAAAACTAAATAAACCATGGGAATTGGGGTATAATTGAGAACTGATTATAAATTACATTGCAAATAATAAAAACAAGAAACATTGATTGAGAGCGAAAAGGTTAGTAGTTAACTTATTTGATGAGGGATGCCTTAAGATTTAGGGTTTATGAATGCCATATTATGGAAAGATACCCTTGATCAAACTTTAATTCATTATAAAACCAGTAGACTTTGTAATCAAGCATAGATAATTTAGTTGTCTTCTAGTATTGTTGCGGGTCACTCGACGCTTTGGTAGACCGGTCGAAATGAACCACCTTAGCTCACGAGCGAGCCGAGTGCGCAAACAGTCAATGATAGAGTTAATAAATAACACAGACACTTTTTATCGTGGAAAACCCGGAAATGGTAAAAAACCACGCGGTCGGAGCTGTGCCGACCAAATTCCACTATCTTCTAGTTCGTTACAATTGAAAGCTAAGAACTCGAGCGCGACAGGCCGCTGCTCGTTACAATGGTAAAAAAGAGTAAACCTCGAGGGTGACAGACCACCTCTTGAGAGACTAAGTATTTTACCGGGAACAAAAGTGAGATTCTCGAGTCGCCTTTCGTAACCTTCGAAGGCTCGAAGGAGATTTTCGAAGATTCGAAGGAGATCTTCGAAGACCGAAGGAGATCTTCAAGCGCCGAAGGAAAATTCCAAGGAAATCTTCAAAGGAGCTCTCCCAGGCGTAGAAGGCAATGTGTCTTGAAATGAAGGTCCTGAGCTCCTTTTATAGCCTTGGGCAGGGGTAGCCCGGTAATTTCGCCGTTGTAACCACCGTAACCACCTGACATGCGAATCACGCTGGTCGATTTGGAGCACACGGATCGCCATTTTTGGGATATTCCCGTCTTGCCCCCTGGGCAATTCAGTCAATTCGGGCAGCTTCGTTGACGACGTTGAGCGTAGAGAACTAGACCTGCATCTAGGAAATTACGAAAGGTTAACTGTCGCGCGCGTCGTGAACACGGAAGTGTTCTGAGCGCGCAACGAACACGGAAGTGTTCTGAGCGCGCAACGAACAAGGAAGCGTTCTGAGCGCGCAACGAACACGGAAGTGTTCTGACGGAAGTGTTCTGAGCGCGCAACGAACACTGAAGTGTTCTGAGCGCGCAATGAACACGAAAGCGTTTTGGGAGCGTAAGGAACACGGAAGCATTCTGGGCGCGCAACGAACATGAAGCGTTCTGAGCGCGCGGCGAACACAGGAGCGTGTGGAAACGCTTCGCTCGCTTTTCGGACCGAAAGTCGGAAATGGGGCCGAGTTTCGACGGAGGGGCGTGCTTATAAGAGCAAGAGCGCGCCCATCGAAGGCAACGCCCCCCCAACACGGAGAGCCACTCCCGGCCTCGAGAGAGGGAGAGCGTCGGTGCTTTGACTGCGCCCCTGAGGGGGCGTCGGACTCGCCGTGCCCCCAACCGGGGGGGGGGGCAAGCTTGTCCGCTCCCCATGACGGGTGCGGCTTGGGCCGTACCCCTCTATGTGGGTTGCGGCTTGGGCCGTACCCCTCTATGGGGGGTGCGGCTTGGGCGCACCCCACGAGGGGTGCGACCTTGGCCGCATCCCCTACGGGGTGCGGCTAGGGCCGCACTCTATGAAGGGTGCGAGGGGTGCAACCTTGGCTGCACCCCACTTGGCGGGGTGCGGCTTTGACCGCGCCCTGCTAAGTAGGGTGCGACCCGCACCCCCTTTGCTGGGTGCGCGTCTAACCGCCCCTTAGTGGGGGCGCGGTGACGGGGCTTAGCCGGGCTTGGCGTCGTGCAACGGTTGTAGGGCTTTTCCTACTCTCTTTGCCGTGAGACTTGGCATGTCTCCACTACCCCCACTTACTCATGGTGGGGCTTTGGCGAAATGCACCCCTTGATTCTGCGAATGAGTGCATATCAAGTATAAATAATGCATAGTATATATTGAAAAGTGTGAATATTGTAAATTCTATTAAAAAAGTGTAAATGCTATTGAAAAGTGTGAATATTTTAAATGCACCCCTAGATTGCCTTGGCTGCACCCCATGAGGGGTGCGGCCTTGGCCGCACCCCACTTGGCGTGGCGCGGCTTTGTGGGGTGCGACCCGCACCTCCTTTGCGTGGTGCGCATCTAACCGCCCCCTTAGTGGGGCGCGGTGATGGGGCTCAGCCAGTATTGGTGTCGTGCAGCGGTTGTAGGGTTTTTTGAAAGTGTCTATTTGCACCTAGAGGGGGTGAATAGGTGAGTATAGTGTCTTTTTGCGGAATAAAAGTAAACAAGAAAAGCACAGAAAATCCACACCACAACACAAGGATTTTTATAGTGGTTCCCCGATGTGGGTACTCCACTTTCCCGCCTCACCTATCTAGCACGCCCGGCTAAACTAGGCTACTTCACCAAACTCAGGTGAAAATCTTATTACTTGGAGTCGAAACTCCTACAACTCAGAGAACAACCCTCTCCTACAACTCAATCCAAATAAAAATGGATCTACACAGAAGATGAATCTTCCTACAAATAATAAAGATTTGTTTACAATAACAAAATAAAGATTTAAAGATAAATCTTCACTTAGATTCACAGATGAATCTTCTTCAACTTCAGATCCGATCTTCAGAGGTCTCTTCTTCTACAACAACAACATAAATCTTTGGTCGAGAAAAGAGAAGATGTAGAACTCAAAAACTTGGATCTGAAACCTTGATCTTCGATCTTGAAGGAATGGATCTTGAAAAGTCGTGAAGATCGAAATCAAATCGTCTAACAAACTGGAGAGTCTAGAAGAACAGCAATCACAAAGATTTGTTGAAGCTTTTCGAAAACGAGGACTGTTCTTCAGGATCGTAACTTTCCAATTGCAGATCGCCGAAATACTTGTCTTTGGAGAAATCAAAATAGCAAAATAGACGAATAGTATTAAACGAAATTAATTCTTCAATATATATAGGAGATCAATCCCTAACGGCTAGGAATAATCCTCATTAAAGGTTTTGAGAAATTGCGCAATACGCGTGCCCTAATTTCAGGAATCCCGAATTTGAAATTCTGGAAGAAAAGAAATTTCTCCAAGGCAATTCGTCGAATATATGTGATGAAAGCCATATACGGCGAAAGAAGAAAAATCCGGCGAAGCCAAGCGATAAACATCGCAAAGGCTGATATACGATGAAATAACTTAGGCTTGAGAATTCTTTTTAGTTCGGCTTATATCACATACTCATTCCTCGAGTATAGTAGGTGATATTCGACAACTGACACGAATATACCTAACTATATTCGACGAATGGACTTAGTCAAATTCTTGAATGTACAACAAAGCTGTATCAAGGAGTTACTCGAATATATAAGTTCTTATTCGACGAATGACATGAATAAAGACATGTATA
Organism: Dactylorhiza incarnata; assembly: GCA_033032865.1. Taxonomy (NCBI): domain Eukaryota; kingdom Viridiplantae; phylum Streptophyta; class Magnoliopsida; order Asparagales; family Orchidaceae; genus Dactylorhiza; species Dactylorhiza incarnata. The sequence goes on from JAWHQI010000269.1 coordinate 3,446,797, forward strand.
TTCGATGAATTTAACTTGGCCGAATATATTAGAATTCTCTTACCTTAAGAAGCAGACTTTTCCAAGAATATATTCGACGAATCCACAAGTGCATATTCGACGAATGACATGAATATACACAAGTAGATTCGACAAATTTGCTTAGGAAAACTTCTGATCTTATAAAAGAAATCTTGGCTTGAACTTCCTTGATTTTCTCCAAGTACTTGAATGTAAAGTACAACCCAATAGAGAGATTACACATGAGTTAACACTTTGGCCTACACAATGAGGAATTACATTGTCTAGTCTTGTGTTTACTGACCCATTGCAACCTGACATTGGTTTGTACTTAGTAATTAGGTCCTGCAAGCACATAACTTAAAACAATGATCAAATACAAAATAATTCAACTTAGTTTAAGGAGACTTCTTCAAATTCAGGGTATTGTGGATACAAAACCCAACAGTTTTCCCACTCTCTTTGCGCGAGACTTGGCATGTTTCCACTAACCCACTTACTCATGGTGGGGCTTTGGCTAAATGCACCCCTTGGTTCCGCGAATGAGTGCATATCAATTGCCCCACAAACCTTCAAAGTCCACATTGTCGCTTGAAGGAGTTTGGAGGTTTCGTCGCCTTCTTTGCGGTAACTTGGAGCCGTTGTTGAAGTACGATTGCGAGGTCGCTTCCTAGAGGGCCATCCAGAAGATTCTCTGTCCTATGGAGAGGAGGATATGGGTTTCCCGGAGGAGGACCGTCATGATGTTGTCGAGAGCTGATCTTTGCCTTTGTCGTGCTCTCCTGTTCCGCTTTGTGTTATCGTGCTTGAAGTCGACGGTGAATAACGTTTGTATTCAAACCGAGGATGACCGCACGAGGGACAAACCCTTACGACTATAGGGGGAACAGGTCCCAAAGTTGTCAGTTGGCGTTGGTGTCGAAGATCGCTACGAGTTTGGTGTTAGCGTTGGAGGCCGTGACAAGCCTACCGCTTGGCGTGGAGGGTTCGCCCTCCCTCACCGGGGGTTGCTGAATTTGTTCTCTCGGAGATTAGAAGCGGCGCTGTAGCGGGAGGCTCGGACATCGCAATGGTGAGATTCTGAAGAGATTCAGTGGCGAGATGCCCAAGCAGCGCGGTGGCGAGATGCCCAAGCAGCGCAGTGGCGAGATGCCCAAGCAGCGCGATGGCGAGATGCCCAAGCAGCGCGGTGGCGAGTTGCCCAAGCAGCGCGGTGGCGAGTTGCCTAAGCAGCGCGGTGGCGAAATGCCCAAGCAGCGCGGTGGCGAGATGACCAAGCAGCGCGGTGGCGAGATGACCAAGCAGCGCGGTGGCGTGTTGTCCAAGCAGCGCAGTGGCGAGATGCCCAAGCAGTGCGGTGGCGAGATGCCCAAGCAGCGCGGTGGCGAGATGCCCAAGCAGCGCGGTGGCGAGTTGCCCAAGCAGCGTATGGGTGAGTTGCCCAAGCAGCGCGGTGGAGAGTTGCCCAAGCAGCGCGGTGGCGAGTTGCCCAAGCAGTGCGGTGGCGAGTTGCCCAAGCAGCGCGGTGGCGAGTTGCCCAAGCAGCGCGGTGGCGAGATGCCCAAGCAGCGCGGTGGCGAGTTTGTCTTTTGGGCGGACTTAATTAAGATTGTCGTCCTTGACACATATCCTCCACTCGTAGGAGGTTGTCATGATCGAGATCTTACGTCAGATCGGTCGGTAGTGGTACGATCGTAAAACGTGGGATCGACACGAAACGGTAAGATCTTATACAAAATTTAAAAAAATCTAATTTATATATAAAAATATCTAGAAGATCAACAATCATAAAACAATATATATAAAAAAAAGTTCAACTGCATAGTAAATAAATAATAGTACATTTACCTCATTCAAAGTAAGTCATCTATGCTAAAGTCCACCAAATTGCCTAATGAAGCATCTTTGTCGCCTTCATATATTCTAACATCTTGTTCTCCTCCCCCTATGTGAGCAGCTAGCTACCTCTTGGTCAAGATCATCTTCATCGGCAACAATCCACTCATTATCGGATGAAATATTATCAAAATTATGTGCATGAGTTTTCTTCAACTTGCTATTGGTCAAACGAGAATTCGCCATCACAAAGACAACATCATTTCATATATATATATATATCCCATAGTAGGCTTCTCATCAGAATCAACCAAACGAAGCACCTTCATTAAGGGATAAGCACCCTTCAAGCAAATGACAATTTTCTTCCAAAAATCTTTATCCATCACCACCTCCTCAATTAGTTTTCCTTCACTTGATGAGCGTAGTCGTGTGAGGGTACCGAGCGTCGAGCGGTTGCGCCTGAGGAAGAGGAATCATGCCTGCAATCTTGCCTGCGAGTGAGGAAGAGGAAACCGAGCGTCGTCGCCTGCCTGCGATCTTGCCGTTCCTAGCCCACCTACGATGAGAGCGGAAATCGAGACCCTCTACGTAAATTAGGTCGGCGCCTGCGTGATATTAAGTGGCCGGTGACGCGTGAAGTAGGATCGTTCAGGATCGTACGATCGTACAATCTTACGATCTTGAACGACGATCTTACCGTTCCTAGCCCACATGCCATCTTGCCTCTTGCCCGAAACGTTGCCCTAAAAAAGCGTACGATCGTACAATCATACGTGTAAGATCGCGATTTTGAAAACCTTGTTCTTATCACCACGTTTAGCGAGTTTGCTTCTTAGTGTTAGTACCGAAGGTCGTGACCCTAACTTTCGTAGCCTCACTTCAGGAGATTCGTATTGCTAATAGAGTCAGAAAGTAGCTAAAGTAATCTTAAATATACAATAGATACATGTGCACAAGTACAATCTTGCGGCTTACTGTTTAAAGGCAAAAAAACTGGAATAAGCAAAAAAATGGAAATTGATGATAGATGAAACGCGGGCTGTATGCGCTCTTCTAGAGGGAAAGTTCCCCTGCCCGGTACTTCTGTCTCATCCGCGTCCAGACTCGGCTCCGCCCTCTACTGGATTGTCAGCCTGAGGTTCGTGCTGGATTGGGACTTGGTTTAGTAAAAACCTTCCGAGGAGGCCTTTTCGGACAAGACACTCTATTTCCTTCTTGAACCGGTTGCATCCTTCAGTAATGTGTCCATGCCCGTGATGGAAGTCGCAATATTGCGACTGGTTTCCTCTGTTCGGCGCAAGCCGCTCGGGCCTGCGAAGCGCGTTGCTATCTTGGATGGCAAAGAGAACGTTAGCTCTGGTAGTGTTCATGGAGTGTAGTCCTGATGCTTGCGAGATCCTCAGTCTCGGTTGGGGTTGTCGTAATGCTTGTTGTTCTTATTGGGGACCGACTGCGGCGACGGCTCTTCCCTCTTCCTCTTCGACCTTCCCTCGAACTGCTGGCGGTGCGCTTCAACTGCATCATCAGCTGCAATCTGGGCCTCGACTCAGTGAATGAGGTCCGGGTAGCTGTTCACAGTTTCCCGCATTAGTTCGGCGTAGAAGTCACCGAGGCGGAGTCCTCCAAGAAAAACTCCTCGTAGAAGCTCGGGGTCCAGCCCTGGAATTTGTCACGCCTCAGTAGTGAAGCGGCGGAAGAAATCATTAAGAGTTTCTCCGTCGTTCTGGCGGATTCCCGAAAGATGGGAGGGGTCTCAAACAATCCTGCGATTGTCGATGAACTGGTCGGTGAACTGTCGTGCCATTTCTGCGGAGCTATCTATGACCCCATCTTGTAGAGAGTGGAACCAAGTGCACGCTTGGCCTTTCAAGGTTGCTGGAAACACCTGACAGAGGAGCTGATCTGGAGCGTGATAAATTCTCATGATGGTAATGAAATGGTTGACATGCTCCAGTGGGTCGTCCGTCCCATCGAACGTTTCTATGTTGGGGAGCTTGAAGCCATGAGGAACTGAGTGAGCTAGAACGTGAGGCGCTAATAGGGAGCCGTTGTGCGGGGGAAGGTGAGCGAAAGCAGCACGCCGCCCGACCTGACCGTACGCTATCTAGGACTCCATCTCGCAGAGAGTGAAACCAAGTGCGCGCTTGGCCTTTCAAGGTTGCTGGAAACACCTGACAGAGGAACTGATCTGGAGTGTGATAAATTCTCATGATGGTAGTGAAATAGTTGACATGCTCCAGTGGGTCGTCCGTCCCATCAAACGTTTCTATGTTGGGGAGCTTGAAGCCATGAGGAACTAGGTGAGCTAGAACGTGAGGCGCTAACAGGGAGCCGTTATGCAGGGGATGGTGAGCGAAAGCAGCACGACGCCCGACCTGACCGTACTCCCCCTCTATTACATAGCGTATTTCTTCTCGAGTGGTCCTCCCTACTGCTTGCCTAGGGACAATTCTTCCTTGGCGTTGGTGATGATGGTCTCCTTCTGGTCCTCTAGCTAGCCGAACGGGATGAGCAGAGCTTGCTGCATCCGATAGTTTGAGACATCATTCTCCCGAACCGCTACCTCGATCAGAGCATGATTCGGGGCTGGGGGCGCGGAACTTTCGGCATTGGAGGTGGAGCAGGAGCTCGAGGAACCTCGATGTTTCTCAGCAGGGTTAACATCTCGGTTTGCTGCTCCTCCATCTGACCCATGCACCCTTCCAGCGTTATCATGGGAGCATTTCCTGCTTCTTCCGCGGGAGGCGCATTTATGAGTGAATGTGAGGGAGCTGGATCGACGCGCCCCTCTGGGATGGATCCTTCAGTTGTGCGGGCATTCCTTCTGGCTATTGTTATCAGTTACGAGTATTGCTGCGAAGTGAATTCTGACTTTGGAAAGTTTTCGCAGAGTTTTGGGAACACCGTTCCCACAGACGACGCCAAACTGTTGCGGGTCACTCGACGCTCTGGTAGACCGGTCGAATTGAACCACCTTAGCTCACGAGCGAGCCGAGCGCGCAAACAATTAATGAAAAAGTTAATAAATATAACACAGACATTTTTTATCGTTGAAAACCCGGAAAGGGTAAAAAACCATGCGGTCGGAGCTGTGCCGACCAAATTCCACTATCTTCTGGTTCGTTACAATTGAAAGCTAAGAACTCGAGCGCGACATGCCGCTGCTCGTTATAATGGTAAAAAAGAGTAAACTTCGAGGGTGACAGGCCACCTCTCGAGAGACTAAGTATTTTCCCGGGAACGAAAGTGAGATTCTCGAGTCGTCTTTCGTAACCTTCGAAGACTCGAAGGAGATCTTCGAAGATTCGAAGGAGATCTTCGAAGACCGAAGGAGATCTTCAAGCGCCGAAGGAGAATTCCAAGGAAATCTTCAAAGGAGCTCTCCCGGGCGTAGAAGGCAAGGTGTCTTGAAATGAATGTCCTGGGCTCCTTTTATAGCCTTGGGCAGGGGTAGCCCGGTAATTTCGCCGTTGTAACCACCGTAACTACATGAAGGGTGAATCACGCTGGTCGATTTGGAGCACACGGATTGCCATTTTTGGGATATTCCCGTCTTGCCCCCCGGACAATTCGGTCAATTCGGGCAGCTTCGTTGACGACGTTGAGCGTAGAGAACTAGACCTGCAATCTAGAAAATTAGGAAATATTAACTGCCGCGCGCGTCGCGAACACGAAAGTGTTATGAGCGCGCAACGAACGCGGAAATGTTCTGGGTGCGCAGCGATCACGGAAGCGTTCTGGGCGCGCAGCGAACACGGAAGTGTTCTGGGCGTGCAACGAACACGGAAGCGTTCTGGGAGCGCAACGAACACGGAAGCGTTCTGGGCGCGCAATGAACACGGAAGCGTTCTGGGCGCGCAACGAACATGAAGCGTTCTGAGCGCGCGACGAACACGGGAGCGTGTGGAAACGCTTCGCTCGCTTTTCGGACCGAAAGTCGGAAATGTGGCCGAGTGTCGACGGAGGGGCGTACTTATAAGTGCAAGAGCGCGCCCAATGGAAGGCAGCACCCCCCAACACAGAGAGCCGCTCCCGGCCTCGAGAGAGGGAGAGCGTCGGGGCTCTGACTGCGCCCCTGAGGGGGCGTCAGACTCGCCGTGCCCCCGATGGGGGGGGGCAAGCTTGGCCGCTCCCCATGAGGGGTGCGGCTTGGGCCGTACCGCTCTATGGGGGGTGCGTCTAGGGCCGCACCCCATGAGGGGTGCGGCCCAAGCCGCACCCTTGAGGGGTGCGGTCTTGGCTGCACCCCACTTGGCGGGGTGCGGATTTGGCCGCGCCCCGCTATGTGGGGTGCGACCCGCACCCCCTTTGCGGGGTGCTCGTCTAACCGCCCCCCTTAGTGGGGCGCGGTGACGGGGCTCAGCCGGGCTTGGCGTCGCGCAACGGTTGTAGGGGTTTTCCCACTCTCTTTGCCGCGAGACTTGGCATATCTCCACTATCCCCTCTTACTCATGGTGGGGCTTTGGCTAAATGCACCCCTTGATTCTGCGAATGAGTGCATATCAAGTATAAATAATGCATAGTATATATTTGAAAATTGTGAATATTGTAAATTCTATTAAAAACTTTGCTGCAGTAGAAAATCCATCTTTATATAGGTTTGACTGAAATTAACCTAGCATGCAAACTGGTAATTAGAAATTTGAGAGATAAATATAACTAGGTAAATTCCCTAAAATCAATTGGTTGTAGTGAGAGTCCTTTGATATATATAACCACACAAGGCTACATGAGTTTCTTGATATGAAAATGTATTCTCAACACGAGCCATCGCATGCAGAGTCTTTAGGCGCGTCTCAACACGTGAACCTTTTTTTAGATTATGTGGGACTGCCGTTGGGCGACTGCTCTAATATTATATTAGTACCTATATAAAACTAAAAATCAAATGGTAAGTGTACATAATTACAACTATTCTCAATAATATTTCGGTGACATGATTTCACCACCTCTTCATTTCTTCTCATTTATTGTCATGCTAACACTTGTTTCTTCTTCTTCTTCAACTTTATGCAGTTGGATTTGGCTTACGGTGAGCTGACTTCAAAGAGGCCCTGTGGACCTAACAAGACAGCGATTCGTGGAGCAACTTATGATCTGGCGAAGAACGATCCATGGAAAGAGCCTTTCGAGAGTCTGCCTGAATACGCATTTAAGGACATTGCTGTCTGGGAAAGAAAACTCATCCAAGACCGTGTTCACGAACTCCGCGGAACTTGAAAATGATGAGTAATCACAAAGCCTTCTTGTGGTAGTCGAAATGGATTATAATAGTATTATTCCTTGTTCCGTAACCAATGTTATCCCAATGCTATCATGTTTAATCCAAATTGCTTCTATTTTATTTAAATATTAACATTGAAAGCTATGCTGATTAAATTGTTTTGGTGGCCAATATATGTAATTAATTTTGTGTTCATTTTAATTAGTAGTCTTAAATGTGATTTATTCGCAACCAATCCCAAATTGTTGGGATAAATTATTGATAATTACTACCTTGCCCTTAAAGCAAATATTAAACTTCAATTAACTTATCCTAGTGTGAAACTACAATTGAGATATAATTCTACAGAAATAATGTGATTGAATTTTAGAGAAGATTTTTGAGTAGAAGAATTTCAATTTGTATTAACTTGGAAAATTTTAATTATTGTAATTGATTTTATTTTGCAACCTGAATAGTAATATCATACGAATTCTAATTTTTGAAGATTCAGGAAATTATAAAAAATGATCAAAACATGATATCGTTATGCTCATCATAATTATCAACTGAATTATTATTTTGATTTTAAATCAAAATATTTGTACTATATATTAAAGCATGATATCATCTAACTAATCATAATTATCTGACTGAATTATTATTGAGATTTTAAATTAAAATATTTATACTATATATTAAGATAATTTTAGTAATCAGAAATCAGAATGACGTCATCTAACTAATCAAAACGGTTGACTCATGATTTTCAATAAATAAATAAATAAAATAAATAAATAACAATAATGCTCTTAATAATAATAGTAATAATAATAGTAATTATACACCCCCATGTTTGTCGAGTTGGCTCATCAAGCCATCAGGTGATCCGGAGCGAGAAGTGGCGAGTTAGTCAGGCGAGTGGCGAGCCTCGGCTCGCACTCGCCTCTAGCGGGCACTCGCCCCCCAACTCGGTGCGAGTGACGAGTCCCAACTTTACCGGGCACTCGCCACTCCGGCGAGTCGGCTAAGGGCAGCTTAGACTCGCCTGCTTGGTTGGTGGCCTGTTCTTACCAGGTGATCCTATTTTGGTCTGCAGTTAGCCATTCCAAACAGTGAGATTCCGCTGTTTGCAGATCAATTTGGGCTGTTTTTAGTAAAACCAAGAGGCGGGATTCAACTATCCGCAGACCGTTTCAGGAAAACTATAAATAGACCCCGAGGGCACCTTTGAAGAGGATCTCTGACTAGCTTCTCTCTCCTCTGGTTTGCTTTGGTCGGTCAGAGAGTCCATTTTTGCTGCTCACCATGGTTTCTGGGTGGGAAGGCAGGGGCTTTCTGGTACTCTCCAATGTGCCCAACTCAGCAATTGGTTTGAGAGGGAAAGTTCTTTAGATCTTCCGGGTTAGTGGCAGGACCTCCTTGCTGCAGCTCGTGGGTTTATTCTTAGTTTTCCACCCTCTGTGAGTGGGTTTCTTTGTCCTGAGTGTCCGATCTAGAGATTGAACTCATGAGAAGTAAGAGCAAACTACATCAGTCCGAACTCCTCTAGAGGCGTGGTTTCCGGGCTCAGAAACTGAACCGTGGTTTCCTGGTTCAACAGTAATAATTCATGTTTTCGAATATGAGAGATTGTGCAACAGCTGAAGGTGTGTTTCCACAAGACTGCTGATTGAAGCGCCCCTGTATAGGAATTTTTTGGGTATGTGTAATGTACCGTTCTTTAGGTGCGATAATAAATTAGTCTTTTTTCGCCATGGCCCCCACCCCATTTTCCCAATTTGAAATCTCTCTAGCTCGCTTCACCCTGTGCTCCGCCAAGGCGTTTCCTTGGCGACGAAAACTGAGGCGACATAACATAATCACCGACAACCGACTTCCTTTGGGCATAAAAGGTACATATCATCACTCCTCTCTTCTTTCACGAGCAATGATGTTCTTTGGTTTAGAAGAAACTTGATGTCCTATCAGTATAGAAGTAGTCGGCCGTCCGCTTTCTCATTGATTTTGGGCTATGTTGTCGTTAGCTTATGATTTACAGTTGTTCTTCATTAAAGCTGCTGCTTCTAGTTCATAAGATGCAGCCATATGTTATGAAGATGAAGTCGTATTGTAGTTTGTGGCTCATAAGATGTAACCGTATTTTCCTTTGTCGGTCATATTTTTTATAAAATTCGGCGGTATATGAATGTTGTCTCTATACATCAGTTTATTGTTTCTTTATGGTCAGTTATAGTTTTTCAATTCGTATTTTCTTAAGATGCAGCCGTATTTCTACTTGTGGGTCATATATATTTTTTATTTCTCAAGCCGTATGTTCTAAACATGCACCCGTATTTCTCCTTGCAGATGACCGACACTCCTTACTTAAATTGTAGGTATGTTGTTTCTTCATTCAAGGAGCGAGCACATCCGCTTTTGAATGTGATCAACGATCTTTCAAAGAATGTGCTACAGAAAGTTGGAATACTTCATCTATTTTCAATTCTAGATTTAAATCAAAATATTCACTATTAGGCACCTTGATTAGGTCTTACTCGGTCCAGAGGAGGGCTTTCCTACTACGAAAGGTCTACATGAAAATAACTGTGAATCAAGTTGCACTAATGTTTGAACTTCCAAACACCGGCCTACCAATTAATTTTAATAGGACCCCACTAGCTAATTATGAGCAAAAGGATATGACGGAGGAGATTTTGTGTCTTTCACATGGTCGGAGGAGGTGGAGTCACATAGGGTATACACTTTGGTGAAATATGTTTTGTGAAAGTTTTTTCCCCTTTAAAGATTTTAAAAGTCTCGACATGTCTTCATACCTTTGGAGGGATTGATGAAATTAGAAAATATAACTAGCCAAAGGTCATGCACAAGTTTCTACACTCTCAATTCCGGCCATTAAGTCGGATTGAAGATATTTGGAGGGCTGCTCTATTCTTATGGTGGTAAGTAAGAATAAATTTATGTTTTATTTTTATTCCACTCATCACATAATTTGAAGTTATCTCTCATTTTTGTAGGTATGGTTCTGTGAGATGACCAATTTTTAAACGGTTGTTGATGACTTAGCCAGATCCCGATTATATCGGTGGTCTACTAAGTTCAGTTTCAGTGGAAAGTTTGTTTAACGTTGCGTGCAAAGTTATGCATGCGTGGAAGAGTATGACATATATTAACATTTCTCTCATAATTGATGTGCATGCTAAGCTGTCATCCGAGAATATTCTTCCGGTTGAGGAGGGGCTTTTGGGAAATGAAGGTGAAGTGGATTCTGATTTTGAGGAGAATGAATCAAATGAGGAGTTCAAGGAGGAGGAAGAGTCAAAAGAGGAGGGGGATATAACACCCCAGTCCACTGTGGGTGCGCTACAGGTCTACAGACTAGTGATGCCAACCCATGCAGCTCAATTGGTGATGCGAACCACTTTAGAGCTCCCTTATCTAAGAGCTATGGAGTTCAATCTGCAGCCTCAATAACCCGCCATTGGAATTAGTGGATGCGACCAAACATATCTGTGAAGATGGGTTGGGGTCACTGGTCTGCAGACCTGTAGTACATCCACAGTAGAGCGGGGCATTACATAAAAAGTGTCCGCAGACCGGTGATCCCAACACATCTCCATGGATCTGATTGGCTGCAACCACTAATTCCAATGGCAGGTAGTTGAGGCTGGGGCTTGAACCGCATACCTCATAGATAAGGGAGTTCTAAACTAGTCTTCATCACCAATTGTGTTGCAACTCAATTGGTGATGAGGATCAATTTAGAGCTCCCTTATCTAGGAGGTCTGGGGTTCAAGCCACAGCCTCAACAAGCCGTCTTTGAAATTAGCGGCTGCTGTGAATCATATCCGTGAAGATGGGTTGAGGTCACTAAGTTTGCACACCTATAGCGCACTCATAGTAGATCAATGCGTTATAAAGGAGGAGGAGAAAATTGAGAAGTTGTTAAAGAGAAAGTGGGATAAAATGAAGGTGAAGAGAGAGGAAAGGGAGAGGAGGGATGATGGAGATGAAGAGGAAAAAGAAGAAGGCGAAGGAAGTTGGAGAGAAGGGAGAGAAGAATGGAGAGAAGAAGGAGAAGAAGAAAGAAAAGATGAAGGATCAGGTTTATGAGGAGAAAGAAGAGGAGCAAGGAGCTCCGGATATTGGACTGGAGTCCTAACTCCGGGATTTTATAGCTGATGAGGTGCGTAAGTTGCACATATATTGCGACAATAGAATTGATGCTTTAGCTGCCATTATTTTAGAAGCATGCCATCGCATGTATTTCAGCCATCGCCAACCTCTCTTCCATCCACCATTATCTTCACCACACAACACCATTATCCCTGATCCATCCCTAGGTGATATTTCGTCCGCTCTAGTAATTGCTCTCCCTTCTAAGGAGTTGTCGGTGGATATAATTTTGATTAAAGGAATCAAGCGTCGGGCCGACCAGAAGAAGAATTTGACATTTACTCCAACACCCAGAGAGCTTGCTTTCTAGGGGAGAAGATTGATATCTAAAAGACATCGGGAGATAAGAGACCACGCTCTATCACAACACCCGAAGAGGTAAATTTTTTTTGTGTGTACTTTGTTACATTATTAGACAACTACATGTTGTAATAGTACTTGAATTATTAAATTACTATATCTTGTAATAGTACTTCAATTGTTGCAATAATAGCATTGTGATTGAGCAGGTAAAATTTTTTTATGTACCGCTCAAACATAGATGAACTTTTAAAGAATGGGTGGCTTAGCGACCTATATTTAGATGCTAGGAAAACCATACCATAAGTACATGTGTTTCTTTTACAATTATTTTATCATTTGAAAATATATGTCTAATGTCATGTATTCATGATTTTAACTTTACAGAATTTAAAAAGCAATTCTATGAGTGGCAAGGCTTTAGTAACCCACTTTACAGGCAATGCAGTGAAGTATGCATATGTAATTCTTATTCCCATCCACCTAAATACCCACTAGGAACATTAGTGAGGAGGTTTGGGAATACTATGATTCACTGGCAAACCCAACCCATCTAGTCTCGCTTCCGAAAGTGGTAATATACGCCTCTCTCTCTATTTAAACTAATAATGCTCTAATGAGTAATGTTTTGTTTGTGTAGATCAAATTTCTACATGAGGACGCTTGCAACACGTTGCCCAAAAATATTTTGGAGTGGCCAATAAATCCAGTGGTAGGGTTGCCGACACAAACAAACGATGATGACTGTAGTATTTTTGTGATAAAGTACATGAAGAGCATAGTTGAGAATATGAGGGTTAATTGGAAAAACACCAAAGTTGGCAAAAAGACATGGCAAATTTTCGGGCTGAAATTGCTGTTGAATACTTCGATATATACTTTCTTGAACTTTCCTTGAAGATAACATTAACAGTTTATTGAATTGCTAATTAATGCTGTGATGGATTTCATTAAATGCTAGTTAAAAGAATAAATGTAGTAATATTTTCTTAATTATCTAGAGACATATTTGATATATATATATTTCATTAGTTTACTTAAATTAATTTCTATTGATATTTCTATGTGTGCTGGAATTGTATGATTGGTGTCCTGCAGGTTGTGAACAATGCTTTATTCTTTTTTTAGAACATATAAACTAAATACGATCGGACTATTGTAATAAACAATCAGATTGATCTAAAATATCCCTGAATTTTAGTAGAGTGGGTTGGTCCCTGTTAGGATGAATGCTTGCCTGGGTTCAACATCATTTCTTCCTCACTTTTTTGTAGATTTATTCCTTGAGTACTCATATTTCCTTTGTTTACAAGTAATTTTGAGTTTTGTCCTCATTGTCTTTTATCAAGTATACAATGTTATCCTATTAGTACTCCAATTACTCTTAGGCATGGTTCCATTGAACAAGGACTCGGGTGTTCTACAATACAATGTTTTGGTGCCTGTTAGGATGAATGCTCTCCTACCTGGCTGAACATGAAGATATTTTTATGAGTGAAATTCGAGAAATGTTGTGTTTCAATTTTTTGGGTGTTCTTTTTTACTTTTTTATTCTTATAGTTGTACTCTTTAAACTATTTTGGGTGTTGTGACTGAATGAATGTAAAGTAGTTGATGCATAAGATTGTGCTACCTGAAATGAAGCTCTTTTCAATGGACTGCAACTTCATCTAGTCGCCAAGTGGAATTATTTGCATGATGTATGCCTTATATTCAAGTGTGTTTAACTTTACCAAGTAGATTAGAAGTGATATTACAATTTCAGGATTGCTTTGTTCATTCAACGTATTCTGTTATATTTTTCACCTGCATGTTGTGAAAGATGCAACTGGCAATTGTTTTTGTAGTTGGTCGGGAAATTCAGTCAGATTTCCAATAATACGATCATAGTGTTTGCTGAAACAGTCATAGTATTGTACAATACAACCAGATTGTAATAGCCATGAGCCAATTTCAACAAAATATTTTAAAAACAACAAGCAAAGGTGTTGTAGAAACTCAAGCTTAAAAGTGCATATGGCGCCAAGATGACAAAAACATTACAAAAATAAGGATTTCTAACTTCTATCCCTGAGCATGTCCATTATGTAAAATTGCTTTTTTTAAACAGATGTTAATGTCATTTTGTTTGATTTGTCTTCTACCAAATATTGTTGGCATAGTCTTCTACCAAATATTGTTGGCATACTTTGATTTTTACACAAAAAACATTAAAATTCATAAATTACAGTAGCTGCCACTCAAAATTACAAGATTTATAGTGGTTCTTAGTGTTCACTTAAAATCTAGTGTTTGGAAATGAACAAATAAGCATAAAATTCAGTAAGTATTGAATATATAGTTTAAAGTTTAAACAAGAATACACATGATTTCTTTACAAGTGACTAAATGGGAAAGAGATAACTCCAATGAAATTAGAGATTATTATAAGGTTTTATATCTTAGGGTCATTTACTGGCACCACCTCTCCAAATTTTGGTTAATTATAAGGATCTCCCTTTTATCTTTTAAAATGACTAAAGCCTCCCTCTAAATTTATATTGCTAACATGGGCCTCCTCTCCAACATTTTCATAATTATATGGACCTCCCTTATATCTTTCAAAATTAATGAAACCTCCCTCTAAATTTATATTGCTAACATGGTCTTTTTGTATATGTATGTTAACAATGTAAACTTATGGGGGTTTTGGTAATTTGAAAGATAAAGAGAAGGTCCATAAAATTACACAATGTTGAAGTTTTTTTTTGTATTTGATGCATATGTTTAGTATGTTGTTTTCAGGTATTAGATAGTGCAAGCCTAACATAGGGGTAGACTTGGTGTCATTAGACATATTTTTTCCAATATAGTCCCTCATTGTGCAAAACACCATGTCAACCTAAGATCTAGACTATATTAGTCTTGTTACTCACTCATAAACATCATGTTGGGAAAAACCCTTATGATTTATCTAACAAATTATTTTAAAGTGATTTCATTAGTTATGTTGTATTACCCACATTGTATAGAAATGGTAAAATGGTCATTAGATGTCCTAAGATATCACATTCACTTAGAGTGTCAAGACCAGGTCTAAGAGAAGCACAAATTTAGTTCAGTTAAAACTTGCGTCGAATATAAGTCGACGCACATTCGAGTTGAAGTCGACGCAACTCTGACTCAAAAGTCAAAGTAACTCAGACTGCCTGTCGAAACATCAAGTCAAGTTGTAACAACCCAAAATTAATAACTCCATTTCAGGTCTAACCGCAGCCCAGCTCTCCCCCATTTAATTTCCCTCTCACGATTAAAACCCCCCCGGTCCGAGTATTCTCGCAAAAACCGCGCGTATTAGGGTTCCCGTAGCAGCGATCGGTCCGTCTCCCGCTCTCGTTTCCGCAGGCCGCGCCACTCCCGTCTCGCGCGCGCGTCGCAGCCGCCGCCGTCTGGTGCTCCCCCTCTCGCCGGCGCCACCTCCTGCTCCTTCCTAGGCCGGCGACTCCGCTCCCTCCAAGAAACCAGCGCCCGTCACCTGCTTCCCTGCCTCCGTCCAGAAAAGGCTAAGGCAGAAACCCTAACCCCTCTCTCTCCCTTAACATTTGTTTGGGTCTATCGTGGAAAGAACTCATGCGTGTTATTTTTTAGGGCAGCGGCTCGCCTCCAGCAACCCAAAATCTCTTCTCCTTCCCATTTCGGTTGGTGGAACTCAAGAGGGACGCTTTGGATTCGCTCGGATCCGCCCCTACTTGGACGTTTGAGTCAAATCTTGGCTCCCCTTGGGTAAGAACCCCCTCTTTTCCCTTATATGCAGATTTTATCTGAATTTGTGTGTTGGTTTCAGCGCTCCAAGTAGCGCATTTGCATTGAATCAAGCAATCGCCCTCTTGAAATTCATCTAACTCCATATTGTTTGCGTTTCTGGTGTCCCTCGTCGTATCTAGCGGTCGAATCGCGCAGGACCCCTCTCCGAATAGGGTTTTCCCAGATCCGGACACCGCCAAGACTCCCGATCCCCTGTGGTAACTCTTCTCCCCTCATTCCGAGGGAGGTAAATTTTCTTGTACTCGCCCCCTTGATTTAATTCCGCAACAGAAACACATGTGTGCGTGTAGGAGTAACATTGAAACAAATATTTTATTTGAATGCATCCCGAACAGGTTCCGCTAGAGTTTAGACCTTGCCTCTTAGCCGCCGCCTTCAAGCTCGGCTCCTCCTTAAGGCAAGTAGAGAAAACTCTCTCGCTTGCAAACAAGTTTTATTTAAGTCACACTTGTACCGCACTAGCCCCCACTTGAATTTATTACTTGCAGATAAGTAAGCTCATTAGACGCCATAGGCAAATAAATGAAAGGGATTGTGCCGTTTGATGTGACACCGGAAAAAGAGTTTACACTTGAATTGGTAACAGAAACTAATAAGGGAATCTTGCGAGCAGCGGTAGCTTAAGCCTTGCATCTACTCCCATGCTAGAATCTTGTACATCAAACGACGACACACACGCCTTTCATTGATTTCTGCTTATGCGTTTGTGTCTAGGCTAAACTCCGGAGTAGGCTAAAAATTTACTAGAGAATCTCAGTTAGTCTCTGACATACTTTACTGCTATGCTTGTTTCTCAGTTTACTTGATTATTTTATTAACTTGAATCTCTGCTATTTATCTTGTTCTGAGGCTTTTCCTTCTGTTTGGATTTGCCTTAGGGTTCGTGACTGCGCCGTCTACTTCCTGAGTGCTTCCTCGCCCACCTCCCATCTGTTGGAGGTTTACTTTTTTGTAGTTGCTGCATCAGGTCCTTTGTATCTTGTTTCTTTTACTTTTGGATTTGTTTTTCCTGTACTAGTTATTGTCAGCCATTTTCTTTGTATCGTGGACAACTCTTAGGATGGTATGGATGTATTACAACATTTTATAAATGTTCATTTTGGCTTCTGCGGTTTACTAGCATCTACTTTTGCATCATAATTGTAGCATGAGAATTGATCAAAGTGCATGAACATCACTTTTAATTCAAGCTTCCGCATAATAAATCAAACTGATATGGTTTTTTTCAAAATCTAATTATTTTCTACAGATATCTTGGTATTACAGCTCCCGCCTGGCAGACATGGTTTCTCTTTGCTCATGCCTGCGGCATCACGACCCGCCCGTAGCGCACTCTGATAATTGTTATTAGACGGGTCGTGACAGGTGGTATCAAAGCTAGGTTTAGCATCTAAAGATAAAGTATTTTAAAATTTTCATATATTTTGAAATCTATTATGTAAATATATGTGCATGCATCATTTCCTCACTCACCTTGTCGTTGTCTGTTGTTCGAGGCTGAAACACGCACACACTCACCCATAAGCATGAGTAGTATGCGTACAAATGTTAAGGGAGTATGGGCAAACTTAACATTTATATGCATATGAATTTCCATTAGGATTTACACCGCTTGCAAATATTAAATGGTATGGGCGATATAATATTTTCAAGTGCGATGACATTAGAATCATAATGCGCATGACATGTTAAGTGATATGGGCGCTTAACATGACATGCGTATCCATTCATAAACATTCTTAGGAATGCATTGTAGACATAATCATGTTGCATACATAACATAACTCATTGCACAAGTGTCTAAGCTAAGAGCAACAGATAACGAATGTACATACATGGATTTTACAAATCATCGTCTTACCGCATGTGATCATATCGCCGCACTTACATCTGCATGGTCGTCACTTAGAGTTGTCCAATGAAAATGCTGTAACTACTACTTGAATTGCTTATCCAACAGTATTAGATTGCTATGACCTGTAATCTCAACCCTCAAGCTTAACTTAGTCGTTGTCTCACTCGGTTCTTCTATGTTTCTTTCTAGATGGCTTCTAAGCGACCACAGCGCAAGAAGGCTACACCTTCTGCAGGGGAAGCCCCTTTAGGTGAAATTGTCCAACTTTTGAAGCAGCTTGTGGAGCGTGTCACCCGTCTGGAAGGGGATCGCCAAGCTCCTGATCCAGGTTCTGGTTCTGGCAGCGCAGGGACGTCTGAAGTAGCTGTCACCATCACCCCTCATGCACCTGATGCTGTAGTGACCCCGACCGTGACCACTCCGACTGCTCTTCCTTTGACGATGGCTGACACTCTGGCTTTCAAGAGGCTAAATCCGCCGGCCTACAACGGTAACCGCGACTACTTCGTGATCACAGAATGGATCTCCCAGATGGAGAAGCACTTCGAGTATGCCATAGTTCCTGAAGCCCAGAAGGTCCTTCTTGCGGCCTATCAGCTGACCGAGGACGCCTATACTTGGTGGCTCCAGCACCGCAGCCTCCACGAATCTACCACCCTAACTTGGGGGAATTTCAAGGACGCTTTGATGGAGAACTTCCTCTCTTCTGTGGAGCGGGACAAGTTAGCGGAGAGATTCTTGTCCCTTCAGCAGCCTGGCAGGACAGTGACAAAGTATGCGCAGGAGTTCTCCCGCCTATCCCTCCTTGCAGCGGAGTTCGTGCCGGATGAAGCCAAGAAGATCAGTCGTTTCGTGAAGGGACTTCGCCATGGCATTCGCCAGCATGTGGTAGCACACGACGCCAGAACCTATGCAGAGACCGTGGGAGCCGCCATGTGGGCGGAAGCTATTGAGCTGGATCGTACTGGAAAGAAAGCCCAGCACGGAACGAGCAATGCCGCTGCATCCGACCTCAAGCGCAGGAGTGCTACACCTCAGGAGCAAGGTTCCAGGTCCATGGAGGTGTGTGCTTACTGCCACAAGGTGGGCCATACCGCCCAAGTTTGCCGGTCTCTCCTGAAGAAGCAGAAGACAGCCGCTCCTACACAGCCCCCGATGACACTTGCCTCTGCCTCCACCGTTTGTGCCTACTGCAAGTTGTCGGGCCATCAACAGAGGGACTGCCACCGTAGGCAGAAGGCCTGTTTCAAGTGTGGGCATGTGGGTCATCTCAAGTTAGACTGCCCTATGAAGGAAGGCCCGGTCATTACTCAGCCACTGCAGGCTAACCCCGGAGCCCAGAATATGGGCAAGGCTGTGCTGAATGTCCTTACTCAAGGCGAGGCGCTCGCTTCCACGGACGTCATCTCTGGTACGTATGTGTTGTGTTATTTTTTTCCTGCAAGTATTTATGTATGTTTTTACATCAGATACAACCGGAATTGGCGGTTATAACTGCTATTCGTTTTAGGGAGGTTTCGAGTCAGAAACAAGTGGTTGCAGATTCTCTTTGATTCTGGCGCATCTCACTCGTTTATTGCTCGCCATATCGTGGACCTGCATGGTTGGCCGACTTCACCTCTGGAGGCCCCTTTTGAGATTTCTTTGCTGGGTCATCAGCACCTATCAACTAGGGGTATCCCCAATTGCCCAATCTTGCTCGAAGAATTGCAAGTCCTTGCGGATCTCATAATTCTGGAGATGTCTGAGTTCGTGAAGCTGGATTGCGCAGCAAAGAGGATCAATCTCAGCATCGACGGCAAGGATTACAGTGTGCACGTGCAGACCCGCGACCATCTGAAGGTAATTTCTGCTGTACGCGCCACTCGGTTGCTCAATCAAGGATGCACTGCTGGATTTATCTACGCTTCTCATTCGGAGGTTGCTGCTCCTCCACTCGAGTCTATTCCGGTGGTTTCTGAATTTCCTGACGTGTTCCCCGCCAAATTGCCTGGGATGCCTCCAGATCGAGAGATAGAGTTCTCTATTGACGTGGAACCTGGGACGCGCCCCATTTCTAAGGCTCCTTACCGAATGGCCCGCGCGAGTTGGAAGAACTTCGGTTACAGCTGGACGAAATGCTTGAACTTGGTTACATTCGTCCCAACACTTCTCCTTGGGGAGCCCCCGTCCTCTTCGTGAAGAAGAAAGATGGTTCCTTGAGGCTTTGTATCGACTACCGAGAGCTGAACAAAGTTACAGTGAAGAATAAGTACCCTATCCCTCGCGCGGGTGATCTTTTTGACCAGCTTAAGGGCAGTAGAGTATTCTCCAAGATAGATCTCAGGACGGGCTACTACCAGTTGAAGACCAAGGAGTCCGACATTCCCAAGACCGCTTTCAGGACTCGGTATGGACTCTTTGAATCTTTGGTGATGTCCATGGGTCTGGATAATGCCCCATCTTGGTTCATGGATTTGATGAACCGGGTGTTTCGCGAGTTCCTGGATTTGTTCATCATCATTTTCATACATGACATCTTGGTCTACTCCAAGACCCGAGAAGAGCATGCAGACCATCTCAGACTCGTCCTCTCAACTCTTCGCCAACACCAGCTCTACGCCAAATTGTCAAAGTGTGAATTCTGGTTGGATCGTGTTGCTTTTCTGGGGCATGTTATTTCTGGGGATGGGCTATTTGTTGACCCCGCCAAAATCTCCGTAGTAGTGGACTGGAAGCGACCTTCTACCCCTACTGAGATCCGCAGTTTCCTGGGTTTGGCTGGTTACTACCGACGCTTCGTAAAATGTTTCTCTTCTCTTGCCGCTCCTCTGACAAAGCTGACTCAGAAGCATGCCAAGTTCGAGTGGACAGATCAGTGTGAGCAATCCTTCTCTGAATTGAAGCAACGGTTGTGTTCAGCGCCAGTGTTAGCTCTTCCTTCTGAGGGTTTGGATTTTTCTGTGTATACCGACGCTTCCGGAGTGGGTCTGGGTGGTGTCCTGATGCAAGAGGACCGCATTATTGCCTATGGGTCGAGGCAGTTAAAGATCCATGAGCGCAATTACCCCACTCACGATTTGGAGTTTGCCGCGGTGGTTTTTGCCTTGAAGCTTTGGCGTCATTATCTCTATGGTGTGAAGTGCCACTTTTACACCGATCACCAGAGCTTAAACTATATTTTCGTTCAGAAGGACCTCAATCTTCGGCAGAGGCGATGGCTTGAGTTTGTAGCGGATTACGACTTGCAGATCACTTATGTGCCCGGTAAAGCCAATTCAGTGGCAGATGCGCTGAGCCGACATGCTACGGCTGCCGCCTGCACCCCTATGTCAGCATCCCTTGCAGCCTTGATAGATGACCTCGACCGGATGGACATATCCATCGCACCTGAGGGTCACGGAGGAGTTTCTGTTCCGTTATGGGTAGAGCAGGTGAAGGATTTGCAGCCATCTGATCCAGAACTCCAGCGTATCCGTCGGCAGGTTGAACTTGGTACTCTCCCAGATTTCTCCATCACTGATGATATCCTGCGATTCCGAGGTCGCCTTTGCATCCCTGATGTTCCTGAGCTACTGGATAGCATTTGCCGAGAAGCTCATGAGTCCCGCACCTCTGGTCACCCCGGCAATAATAAGATGTACCATGATTTGAAGCAGATCGTGTGGCGGCCTGGTATGAAAAATTATATTGCTCATTTCATCTCCCGATGTCTGACATGCCAGAAGGTGAAAGCCCAACGTCAGCGTCCGGGTGGTCTTTTGCAGCCTCTGCCTATCCCAGAGTGGAAATGGGAAGACATCTCTATGGATTTCATCACTGGACTGCCCCGTACTCCGAGAGGTCATGACGCGATTTGGGTTATTGTGGACCGCTTGACTAAAGTAGCTCACTTCATCCCGTACAGGGAAGGTCATCCCACCGAGAAGATGGCTCGGATCTATGTTTCTGAGATAGTTAGACTTCATGGGATCCCTCTACGGATTGTTTCTGATCGTGACTCGAGATTTGTATCGCACTTCTGGAAGGGATTCCAGCAAGCTCTGGGCACTGAGCTCAACCTGAGCACCGCTTACCATCCGACTACTGATGGCCAGACCGAAAGGGTGAATCAGATTCTTGAAGACATGCTTCGGTGTTATATTCTGGACTATAAGGGAGCGTGGGATGATCACTTGCCACTGGTTGAATTCGCCTACAACAACAGCTATCAGGAGAGCCTCAAGATGGCCCCCTTCGAGGCGTTGTATGGGCGTCGTTGTAGGACCCCTCTCTACTGGTCAGAAGTTGGTGAAAAGGTTGTGTTGGGTCCTGAGCTACTTCAGGAAATGGAAGAGGCCACCAAGAAGACTCGTCTTCAGCTTAGCCGTGCCGTCGAGAGGCAGAGGAAGTATGCTAATCAGCGTCGCCGTCCGTTGGAGTTTGCGGTGGGTGATCGTGTTTTCTTGAAGGTTTCTCCTACTCCTGGGGTGAAGCGTTTCGGTCGCCACCATAAGCTCAGCCCGAGATTTGTGGGACCGTATGTTATTTCTGAGCGTGTTGGAGGATCTGCTTACCGCCTGGAGCTACCTGATTCCTTGGCCAGTGTTCATGATGTCTTCCACGTCAGCCAGCTTCGGAAGTACATTCATGATCCTACCCACGTCATTGAGGAAGTTCCAGTGATTCCTGAAGCTAATCTGTCCTATCTAGTCGAACCTGCTAAGATCGTGGAGTATCAAGAGCGCAAGCTTCGAAAGAGGACCATTCCTATGGTGAAAGTACTTTGGATGCATGGCAAGTCTGAGGAGTTCACTTGGGAGCTCGAAGCTGACATGCGTAGCAAATATCCACACCTATTCTCCTGATCTTGGTAAGCCTCTGAGCTTGTTCCCTTCTCGTTTTGTTACGTTCATAGTTAATCCCATGTCTTGGTTTAAGAAAAGTTCTGTTGGAATGAATAACATCGGAATCGTCGCCATAAGAGACCCCATCCAGAAAATCCTCGAGAGTTTCGGGATGAAACTTCCTAAGTGGGGGAGAATGTAACAACACAAAATTAATAACTCCATTTCAGGTCTAACCGCAGCCCAGCTCTCCCCCATTTAATTTCCCTCTCACGATTAAAACCCCCCGGTCCGAGCCTTCTCGCAAAAACCGCGCGTATTAGGGTTCCCGTAGCAGCGATCGGTCTGTCTCCCGCTCTCGTTTCCGTAGGCCGACGCCACTCCCGTCTCGCGCGCGCGTCGCAGCCGCCACCGCCTAGTGCTCCCCCTCTCGCCGGCGCCACCTCCTGCTCCTTCCTAGGCCGGCGACTCCGCTCCCTCCAAGCAACCAGCGCCCGTCACCTGCTTCCCTGCCTCCGTACAGAAAAGGCTAAGGCAGAAACCCTAACCCCTCTCTCCCTTAACATTTGTTTGGGTCTATCGTGGAAAGAACTCATGCGTGTTCTTTTTTAGGGCAGCGGCTCGCCTCCAGCAACCCAAAATCTCTTCTCCTTCCCATTTCGGTTGGTGGAACTCAAGAGGGACGCTTTGGATTCGCTCGGATCCGCCCCTACTTGGACGTTTGAGTCAAATCTTGGCTCCCCTTGGGTAAGAACCCCCTCTTTTCCCTTCTATGCAGATTTTATCTGAATTTGTGTGTTGGTTTCAGCGCTCCAAGTAGCGCATTTGCATTGAATCAAGCGATCGCCCTCTTGAAATTCATCTAACTCCATATTGTCTGTGTTTCCGGTGTCCCTCGTCGTATCTAGCGGTCGAATCGCGCAGGACCCCTCTCCGAATAGGGTTTTCCCAGATCCGGACACCGCTAAGACTCCCGATCCCCTGTGGTAACTCTTCTCCCCTCATTCCGAGGGAGGTAAATTTTCTTGTACTCGCCCCCTTGATTTAATTCCGCAACAGAAACACATGTGTGCGTGTAGGAGTAACATTAAAACAAATATTTTATTTGAATGCATCCCGAACAGGTTCCGCTAGAGTTTAGACCTTGCCTCTTAGCCGCCGCCTTCAAGCCCGGCTCCTCCTTAAGTCAAGTAGAGAAAACTCTATCGCTTGCAAACAAGTTTTATTTAAGTCACACTTGTACCGCACTAGCCCCCACTTGAATTTATTACTTGCAGATAAGTAAGCTCATTAGATGCCATAGGCAAATAAATGAAAGGGATTGTGCCGTTTGATGTGACACCTGAAAATGAGCTTACACTTGAATTGGTAACAGAAACTAATGAGGGAATCTTGCGAGCAGCGGTAGCTTAAGCCTTGCATCTACTCCCATGCTAGAATCTTGTACATCAAACGACGACACACACGCCTTTCATTGATTTCTGCTTATGCGTTTGTGTCTAGGCTAAACTCCGGAGTAGGCTAAAAATTTACTAGAGAATCTCAGTTAGTCTTTGACATACTTTACTGCTATGCTTGTTTCTCAGTTTACTTGATTATTTTATTAACTTGAATCTCTGCTATTTATCTTGTTCCGAGGCTTTTCCTTCTGTTTGGATTTGCCTTAGGGTTCGTGACTGCGCCGTCTACTTCCTGAGTGCTTCCTCGCCCAGCTCCCGTCTGTTGGAGGTTTACTTTTTTGTAGTTGCTGCATCAGGTCCTTTGTATCTTGTTTCTTTTACTTTTGGATTTGTCTTTCCTGTACTAGTTATTGTCAGCCATTTTCCTTGTATCGTGGACAACTCTTAGGATGGTATGGATGTATTACAGCATTTTATAAATGTTCATTTTGGCATCTGCGGTTTACTAGCATCTACTTTTGCATCATAATTGTAGCATGAGAATTGATCAAAGTGCATGAGCATCACTTTTAATTCAAGCTTCCGCATAATAAATCAAACTGATATGGTTTTTTTCAAAATCTAATTATTTTCTACAGATATCTTGGTATTACAGCTCCCGCCTGGCAGACATGGTTTCTCTTTGCCCATGCCTGCGGCATCACGACCCGCCCGTAGCGCACTCTGATAATTGTTATTAGACGGGTCGTGACACAAGTCGACGCAATGTCGAAATGAACTCGACGTAGAAGGAAGAGCCTGTCGAAGCTATCTTAGAAGTCGACGCAACTTCGACTTCAAGTCGACGCAGAAGATGAAGTTCAAGTCCAAGTCTTCAACTCGACGGATGCATCGATAAGAACTTGACACAACGTCGACAACTGAGTTCAGTCAAAGCTCAGAAGGAATTCGAAGCTGCTTCTATAAGAACTCAGAGGTGCGTTGATATGAAAGATATGCGTCGATATTAAGGATAATGAATTCGACGCAGCGTCGAATACAATAAAAAAAGGAAGCTTTTCTTCTGTCCTTTCTGGTGCTTTTCCAGATGATCTACAAGGCTGAAATCTGTTCTCTAACAACTTGTTTATTACCAAAAATGGAATGAAGTATTTCAGAGATGCAGTAAAGACATTCTTGGAAGTTATTCAAATCAGATGGACGGTTGGGAACAGAAATAGAAGGAAACATTTCTTGTCCAATGAATATTCCTTCTAAGGG
Organism: Dactylorhiza incarnata; assembly: GCA_033032865.1. Lineage (NCBI taxonomy): Eukaryota > Viridiplantae > Streptophyta > Magnoliopsida > Asparagales > Orchidaceae > Dactylorhiza > Dactylorhiza incarnata. The sequence goes on from JAWHQI010000269.1 coordinate 3,471,439, forward strand.
CAGTCCAGAAGAAGAAAGAAATTGAAACAAAAATCAATAGAGAATAAGTTTGCTGAGGAAGAAACAAAATACAATAATTATTCCTCTCAGTCGATTCCTTGGGCCTTCTTCTTCCTCCTCCAGCCCTAAGAAAGAACATAAGAACAACTTCTCTGCACAGGAAAACAATACAACAAGCCCGCTGCTTTCTTTTCTTACATCATATAGCAACAAGCCAACAAAAGTGCATAGAGGATCAGGATCAAAGCTTATACCCCTTGCAATCATTACTATCTTAAGCAAGGGTTCATCATTTTCAGATCCTGAAGTATATAGAAGCAACATCATCCAGAGAGATAGCTGCTGAAGGATTCAATCTGAAGAATCCTATTCTCTTCTTCGTCCTCTTCTACTGTTCTTATTCTGCAACTGTAAAAGAGTTTTAAGCATCCCTCTTCAAAGGATTCAATGGTTCTAAGAGTCTCCTTAGCAAAAGACTCAGTGGTTCTAAGAGTCGTCTTAGCAAAAGACTTAGTGGTTCTAAGAGTGTCCTTATCAAAAGACTCGGTGGTTCTGAGTGTCTCCTTATCAAAAGACTCAGGAACTGTTAGTGCAATCCCATCATGGTGGTAGAAGAGTGGACTACCCACATTTTGGGGAACCACTATAAATTTTCTGTCTTCTGTGTTTGCTTTTCTGTGCTGTCCCTTTACTTATTACTATTTTCTGTAATCATATTATTCTGAGTTGGGATTGCTGAATGCATAGTTATTAGAGTAGTTATTTTCATTGTGTGTGCACATCTAGTGTAAAGATTTTTTAAATCTCTATTCACCCCCTCTAGAGAATACTCAGAGACACACTGTGCACTTTCAATTGATATCAAAGGTAGGTTGATCATTAAAAGGTTAACACTTTGATCAAAAGATCTCCTCACTCTTATTTCTTTATTTAAAATTATCAAAAACTATTTTATAAAGAAAAATGAGTTCTAAGGACTATGCATCAACAAGGCCACCAGTGTGTAACTTAAATAAGTTTACACTCTGGAAGGCCAGAATAAAATTATATATGAACTCTATTGATGAAGACATTTTTAATGTCATTATTTCAGGTCCCCCAGTCCCAGTCAGAAAAGGTGCTAGTGGGACAATGACACAAACTATAGTCCCTAGAGAAAAGTGGACTGATGATGAAAAGAAGGTGATGGCATGTGATGCCAAAACCATGAATATTCTGGTGTCAACTATATCTGTTGACATATTCCAGAAAGTTACTAATTGCAACTCTGCTAAAGATATCCCGGAATCACTTTCAAGATTAGTTGAGGATAGCTCTGATGAAAGGAAGGACAAAAGTCCCTTCTCATATCCTAATATGAGATGTTTCAGAAAAAGGCTGAAGAAAGCATAACTGAGATGTATGATATGTTCAGTTTCATCATAAATGAGCTGAAGGGTCTTGACAAAGAAATTTCTTTGACAGAAATTAATGACAAGCTCCTCATGCGCTTCCCAAGCACATGTGACTCAAGAATCTGGGCTATCAGAGATTCCAGGTTTCTCAGAGAAATATCTACAAATGCTCTGCTAGGCAAGCTCAAGTCCAATGAGCTCCTACTAAAAAGCAGGGCTGAGTCAGAAGCCCAGGAGAGAATCTCAATTCCTAAGGAAATGAAACTTGCTCTAAAGGCTGGTGAAGGAGATCCTTCCACTTCTGAAGAAGAGATGTTCAATCTCTTGGCCAGAAGATTCAAGAGATGGGTCAAGACAGAGGAATCCAAAAGGAAGGAGAGGAGTTCTAGCAAACCAAGGTTTGAAAAAACTCCTAAACAGGAAATTATCTGCTTCTCTTGCAGAAAACTTGGGCACTTTGCCACAGAATGTCCTGAAGAGGAAAAGAACAAAAGCAGCAAGAAGAAATCCTTTAGGAGGAAGGATAAGAAAAGGGGGAAAAGTTTCATTGCTGAAACCTGGAGTGACTCAGAGTCAGAGTCAAGCCCCTCTTCATCTGATAGCGATGAAGAGTGTGCAACTGAAGAAGCCTGCTTAATGGCTTTTGAAGATTCTACTACAGAAAATCAGGTAACTATCTTTGATGAATTTTACTTTTCTTCAAAAGATTTTAAAGACTATTCTAGAGAATTTTGTCAAGATTACATTAACAACCACAAAGAACTTAACACAATTAGAGAAGAACTAGAGGACCTTCAGAAAGACTATCTGTACGCAGTTAACTATGATATAAGAAATCAGATGTTTAAGAAAGAAAAAGAAATATTCATATTAACTAATGAAAATTCTGATTTAAAGGAAGAACTTACAAAGGCAAAAGCCTTTGAGGACTCACTTAATGGGAGGAGTCAAAAGCTTAAGAACATCACACAAAATCTCTCCAAGAGATTTAATCATCTTGATATAGGATCATTACCATCCACCATTGCACTAATCCCTATCAAACTTGCATGGGAAAATCCAATAGAATTCATTAGGTCTGGTATAAATCAACCTAATAACAACTTAAAAATAGGGGAAGAACTAAATAACAACCCTAATAAACTCACTATCTTCAATAGGGAAAATAATACTAATCACATAGGAATTCTAGGTTATTACCTCTCAGAAAATCTAATGAAAAATCATAAAATCCTTAATAAAAGAAATTATACGTCGAATAGAACTCGACGCACTTTTAAAGATGCGTCGAATGAAACTCGATGGACTTCTGCATATGCTTCGACATCATCTCGAAGCAAGTATGAGGGTGCGTCGAATTCTAATCGACGCAACCAATATTCTGCATCGAATCATTATCGATGAAACTATGCAGACACGTCGAATTACACTCGACGCAACTGTAAAGATGCGTCGATTTCTTATCGACACATGTTTTCAGAAAGAAATCTTCAATCATCTAGACCTCACTCTTTTATTTATAATTACCATTCTAGATGCTCTTGTTGATTCAAATTTGGGCACAAATTTAAAATTGCTGGCATAGTAAACCAACAATTCTTCACCTTAAGGGGTACACTGAAAGACCAACTTATTCTTTCATAACTCCATATGATTATAGAAGAAAGATACCCCAGCAAGTGAGGGTGTATGCTAATGTTTAATTGCATGTGCAGAATGGAGACTGTTCTACCACAAACCAGCAGTGGTATCTGGACAGTGGATGCTCCATGCATATGACTGGTGCAAAGGAGATGTTGGAAAACTTCAAGGCCAAGGAAGGCCCTAATGTAATTTTTGGGAACTCCCACTCTGGTCAGACCAGAGGATATGATGTGCTCAGAGTTGGAGAAATCTCCTTCTCTAAGGTAGCTTATGTTGAAGGTCTTCAACATAATTTAATTAGTATTAGTCAGCTGTATGATGATGAATACAAAGTTGTATTCACCAAGTCCTTATGTCATATCATTAGCTCTATAACCAATCAGATAGTATTGACTGGTCTTAGGAATGTGAAGGTCTATGTGGTAGATTTTGAGTATGCTAAGTCAGAGATATGCTTATTTAACTCTCAATAAGAAAATAATGAGTTGTGGCATATGAGACTCAGTCACCTAAATTTTAAAACCATAGCTAAGTTGTCTAAGCTTAACCTAGTAAGAGGCTTACCAACAGATAAGTTTAATAAAGACCATCCCTGTAGAGCCTGCCAACTAGGAAAGCAGATCAAATCATCATTCAAACTTATTGGTAAGAATGATTCCCCCAGAACCCTATACCTATTGCACATGGACCTATTTGGTCCTATCTCTACTCAGAGCTTAGCAGGTAAGTCCTACACTCTAGTCATTGATGATGACTTTTCTAGATTCAGCTGAGTGTTCTTTCTAAAAGCTAAGTCAAACACCTTCAAGATCCTCTCAAGATTCATTAGACAGATTCAATCTGAATTCAACACTCAGGTTGCTGTGATCAGAAGTGATCATGACACTAAGTTTGAAAATTAGTTAATGTGTAGATTCTGTGAAGATGAAGGAATAAGACAAAACTTTTCAGCTCCTAGAACCCCCAATAAAATGGGGTGGCTGAAAGGAAAAATAGAACTTTAGTTGATTCAGGAAGGACATTATTGGCTGAATCCAATTTATAAAAGTCCTTTTGGGCTGAGGCCGTGAATACAACCAACTATGTTCAGAATAGAAGTCCTATCCACAAGACAAAGTTGAAGACTCCCTATGAGTTATTGAAGGGAAATGCACCTATAATCACATACTTTAGGATTTTTGGATGTACTTGCTTGATTCTAAACAATGGAAAAAGTCATCTTGCCAAATTTGACAAGAAGGCTAATGATGGAATATTTTTGGGATATTCCTCATCAAGCAAGGCCTATAGGTTGAAAAGCTCTCTCAAAATTGAGGAGTCAGTGCATGTAGTCTTTGATGAAGCTAACATGTATTATAAGGGGAAAGAAACTTCCACCAACACTATATTGCAGGAAGAAGACCAACTTGCAGATCAAGTTGAAAGGCTCAGCATCATGGATCATTCATCAGAGTGTCATGATAGAGGGAAACAGAAAGCTGACACTGATTCAGATGAAGATTCTGCTGTAGATGAGGATGAGTTTAAAGCACCTGATCTACCAGCCATTGAGATCATTCTAGAGAATGTAGATGGTGCTCCCACAGTGAATGAGCAAGTGGAACATCATAAGAAGAGAATCACATGAATAGCTCAACAAGAACCAGGATGACCCTAAAGGATCATCCTTCAACACAGGTTATAGGAGATTTGACAGTGGGAGTCAAGACAAGAAATCAGATAACATATGAAACAATGTTGCAGTGCTTTCTCTCGCAGTGTTTTCTCTCACAATATGAACCTAAGAAGTTTGAAGAAGAAGACAGTGACCCTTACTAGACATCTGCAATACAAGAGGAGCTAACTCAATTTGAAAGGAACAAGGTCTGGACACTGGTTGAGAGACCAAGGAATTACCCAGTAATTGGAACCAAATGGGTATTCAAAAATAAGATGGACTCAACTGGAGTCATAGTCAGAAACAAGGCCAAACTTATGGCTTAAGGATATATGCAAGAAGAGGGGATTGATTTCAACCAGACATTTGCTCCAGTAGCAAGGCTGGAAGCCATTAGAATGTTTCTTACATATGTTGCACACATAAAGATTAAGGTATATCAGATGGATGTGAAGAGTGCATTCCTAAATAGAACTTTTCTGGAAGAAGTATATGTGGAGAAACCCCCAGGTTTTGTCAATCCATCTTTTCCCTCCTTTGTGTATAGATTAGATAAAGCACTATATGGCCTCAAGAAAGCTCCAAGAGCTTGGTATGAGACCTTATCCACCTTTCTTCTGGAACACTCCTTTGAAAGAGACAAAGTGGATAAAACACTCTTCACAAGAGCAAATAAAAATCAGCTCCTACTAGTACAAATATATGTAGATGATATTATATTTGGATCAACAGATCAAACACTATGCAAAAGGTTTGCATACCTAATGCAGTCTAGATTTGAAATGAGTAGCATGGGGGAATTATCCTATTTCCTATGCCTCCAAGTAAGGCAAAATGTATATGACATTTTCATATTCTAATCCAAGTATACCAGAGAACTCATCAAGAGGTTTTGGATGGAAAATGTCTCTATCATGAAAACCCTCATGAAAACCAATGTTGTTCTTGATAGAGATGAAAAAGGTAAGTCCTTTGAGCAGAAGACTTACACAGTAACCATTGGCTTTCTTCTCTATCTGACCGCTAGCAGACCAGATATAATGTTTACTACCTGTATATGTACTAGGTTTCTGGTTGACCCTAAGGAATCCCACATGAGTTCTGTAAAAAGGATACTTAGATATCTGAAGGGTACATCTGAACTTGGCTTGTGGTATCCAACAGAATCTGGATTTGACTTAGTTGGCTATTCAAATGCAGACTATGCTGGATGTAGGCTGGATAGAAAAAGCACATCAGGAACCTGTCAATTCCTGGGGTGCTAGACTGATATCATGGTTTAGCAAGAAGCAAACCTCAGTCTCCAATTCTACAGCTGAAGCTGTGTATGTAGCTGCAAGAAGGTGCTGCTCACAAATATTCTAGATGCAAAATTAGTTGTTAGACTAAAACTTTTCTCTTGATAATTCCACAATATTCTGTGACAGCTCTAGTGCTATTTCCATAGCTTCCAATCCTATTCTCCACAACAGAACTAAGCACATAGAGATAAGGCACCACTTTCTCAGGGACAATGTTGAGAAGGGTAAGATCAATATTCAATACATTTCCACTGATATTCAAAGGGTTGACATCTTCACTAAGCCACTTGGTGAAAGTAAGCACAAGTTCTTCATCAATGCAATGAGAATGCTTGATGGAGCTCTCTAGGACACCTCTACTATGTACTCAAACCTAATTCATTGAAAGGTATTGTTGGGAAAAACAACAAAATTTTTTAAGAATAACATAACTCTTTATTCAGAGCTGTGTCAAATACAAATCAATGCATCGTCGATTTCTATTCGACGTTAGCTTCGAGAGCTGTCTGGGATAGTTCATTCGAATAGCACTTGACGCAGTGTCGAATACATATCGATGTTTACATCGATAGTATATCTAACGTCTTTATTCGGAGCCACGTCGACTTCTACTCGATGCTACATCGACTATGCAAAAGCATGCACTAACTTGCTATTGGTATCTTGGCATACTATTTTCACCCCTTTTCGTCGTTGCTTCGAATACAAACCTAGGTTGTGATTAATCATCTTTTTTTAAGCAACTTAGGCGTCAAATTTATTGTGCTTTCGAATTCTCTCCCTGTTGCTCTCTTCCATTTTCCTCTCTATTCTCTTTTCCACCCTCTCTTGCAGGTACTCACAGGTGCTAAATGACGTCTATCTAAGATCAACAAGACCTTGTTGAAGCTGTTAATATTGCCTTGGAGACACTCTTGTCTCACTTCTCATCTCTGTATTTGGAATTCTCTGACGACTATTATAGGAAGCTGTGTACTCAACACAGGAGGTTGCAGGACCTTACCGCCCTAACAAGGGATCTTGAAAGGGAATTGAAATCATCCCTACTACCTGCTGAGGTCTTTATATCCTACATCCAAGATATAAAGGAGGGGGAGAAGTTTGACAGCAGGCCTAGGCCGCCTCCAGATTTGGTATATACGGTGTTTCTTCCAAATCTTCCCTCTCCCTATGTCTCCGAAGGTGAACCGGCCATCACCTCCAAGCTCCTTCTAGAACCTTCATCATTCTCCCCCCAAGGATTCTGCCTTCAATATAGGGGGAGTCATCAAAACAGGGGGATATTAATTCACTTTTAGATGATAATGGCTACCTGAAGAGTTTATAAGAGTACAATGAGTGCACTGAGTTATCTATCCCTGAGATACAAGAATTATGGACCCATTCTGAAGAATAGACAACAACACCATCTCTAGTCAAGATTGCTGATGAAGTCCCTATAACTGCTCCATCCTCTCCACTACAAGCTCAACTCCTTCCTGATCCTACTTCATTATACACTTCACTTGTCCCTAAACCAACCTTCAGAGGAAGACCTCCATTCAGAGGAAGGGTACATGGAGGGAACTATAGAGCAGAGGGAAGAGGGCCTAGAGGAAGAGTACCAATTTGGGAGAAATATATAAAAGAACAAAGAAAACAATTCAAGAAAGACAAGTTTTATTACAAAACCTATGAGAAGGTTAAAATCCCAGAAAATACAATGGAAGTATACACTAATCCAGATCTTGATAAAGTCCTAGATGAACTCAGAGAAACAGATCTATATGAGTATGAAGCATCTCAAAGAGACCTAGAAGAAAAGAGAAGGTTATTTATTGAAAGGTTGAAGAAGGGAAAGGATGTTGTAGAAAAGGAATAACTAAAGAAGGCAATCCAAATCCTAAGCACACACTTTGACCATAAAAAGTATGTTGCCAGGAACCCTCAAGCAAAACTTTTTGAGAATAAAGGGCAATTTCACAGAAGAGGTCTAAAATGTGATAAGAATGAAGCAGAACAGCCACTCCAAAAGAAAAAGAAGATTGTATTTAGGACAACTCCAATCTCTGGTAATCCACAATCAACATTCATTATACCAGATCCTAATGCAGAAGAGATAGACCTAGAAGAAATAAACTTGCTGTCTGTTAAAGTTATTGGTCTAGGGCTAAAGCTAAATGATGTCTATCCTGAAGCTGAAGCTGATCTGGAGAAGCTCTTCAAGGGACATGAAAGAATTCAGAAACATCCAGAGAAGGCCATTCCATCCAACTTCAAGTATGTGGAAAGAAAGTTCAGAAAGATCTATGAGGCCTTATCTACTTTTCTCAAAACGAGAAAGTAGATCATTTCTTGGGTAACTAACTATGATAAACCTTTATTTATATCAATCAGATGCTTTTCAGTTTACCATATCTTTTAGTCTATTGTCTTTGTATAGTTATTTGTATTAAGATTTATGTCTGAGCATGTTTGAAATTACTCACTTTATTTTTGTAAAATTTGTTGAGATAAATAGGGGGAGATTGTTGGGAAAAGCCCTTATGCTTTATCTGACAAATTATTTTAAACTAATTTCATCAGTTAGGTTTTATTACCCACATTGTATAGAAAGGGTAAAATGGTCATTAGATGTCCTAGGATATCACATTCACTTAGAGTGTCAAGACCAGGTCTAAGAGAAGCACAAATTCAGTTGAGTTAAAACTGGTGTCGAATAGAAGTCGGCGCACATTCGACTAGAATTCGATGCAACTCTGACTGAAAGTCGAAGTAACTCAGACTGCCTGTCGAAGCATCAAGTCAAGTCGACGTAACGTCAAAATGAACTTGACGCAGAAGTAAGAGCCTGTCAAAGCCATCTTAGAAGTTTACGCAACTTTGACTTCAAGTCGACGCAGAAGATGAAGTTCAAGTCCAAGTCTTCCACACGACGGATGCGTCGATAAGTGTACAACCCCGTATCTATCGGGTGGGACCCTCCCCAGATAGTGGGGACCCGTGGTGTCCCGTGGTGTCCCGTGGTTGGCTAGCATTGGCCGGGGTGCGGTTAGGATCCATATTCGTAAATAAACGAGAAAGTGGGGTGCGAATAACGGGGTTTGGGTGTGCGTTTAGAGGATGGGTTGCGGATAGCCAGTATGGGCTAGGGTTTTCTTTATATAAAACCTAAAAACTAAAACCTAAAGGGCTTCTCCTCCCCACCCGATTCAGCCCCCCCCCTCTCTCTCTCGGTTCGTGCAAGCAGCCGCAAAACCCACTCCCCCTCTCTTCTTCGCGCGGCTAGGGCAGCAACCGAATCCCCCTCCCCCTTCGTCTCTCTCTCTCTCGGTTCTTTGGAGCAGCGGCGACCCCCGACCCTCCCCCTTCATCTCTTCGTCTCGCGCCAGGAAGGAGGAGGCCCGATCCCGACCTCCCCCTCTCTCTCTCGGTTCTTTGGAGCAGCGGAAGGAGGAGGCCCGATCCCGACCTCCCCCTCTCTCTCTCAGTTCTTTGGAGCAGCGGCAAGCCCGACCTCCCTCTCTCTCTATCGCACCAGGAAGGAGGAGGCCCGACCCCTCCCCCTTCGTCTCTCTCTCTCGCGCCAGGAAGGAGGAGGCCCGACCCCTCCCCCTTCGCCTCTCTCTCTCGCGCCAGGAAGGAGGAAGCCCGACCCCCCGACCCCCTCTTTACCTCTCTGTCTCGCCGCCAGCAACAGCAGGAGGCCAACCCTCGCTCCGACCGGGAGCTCCTCTCCCGTGGCCGTCCGAGGCGAGATCCGGCCGGGAGCTTCTCTCCCGCGGCCTCTTGGAGCACGATCGGCCGGGAGCTCCTCTCCCGTGGCCGACTTGGGGCTAGACCCGACATGTAGAGGCCGGATCTATGCACGGAAAGCCGCTACGGCTCCAAGACGAGGAGCCTCTGGCAAAATACACGCTACAAGGGTAACGATGTTTCTACTCGGGCAGGTGAAGCCCTCAATTCTCATATTTGCATGAAAGCCCCTCCCCACCAACGGGTGGGGGAAGGGAGCTCTCCGACGGGTTGACGCGTGCGTCCCCGCTATTGATTGCACTAGCACCCGGAAGTGTGAGTACGGGTTAGGACATTCTGTGTGAAGCCCATCCGGGTGTGTATACCGGATTGGTGATGTTTCTGTGTGAAGCCCGTCCGGACGTGGGGGCCGGATTGGTGATGTTCTGGGGACCCCGGAGAAGACTCAACAGGAAGATAGTTATTATTTGCCCGTATTTATAAAATGCCGCCGCCTCGAGAAAGGGGTGTGGGTAATGTAGCTCGGTTTGCTTCAATTGGCCGAGGCTCAGTTTGCTACCGCATGGCGAGACGTTGGCGTACAGGTGTCGCAGTACCAAGCAGGGGGTTGCGGGCTCAAGCCCAAAGTTGTGCCGCCCCGAGGAGGGCTTACTTATTTATATTTGCCGGCCTGCGTGCCGAAGTATGGAGCTTATGCTCTTGTAAATCAAATTGCCTGTGATGCCCTTTTCTTGTAGCTTATATTTTTATCGTAGGAGAGTGGTGTTTTCACGAACCACTCGCCCCGTGGGAGCCCAGAGGTGAAATTACCGGGAAGACCTTAAGGGTCAGTTAATTAACTCTTAGAACGGCGGGGTTACGCTGTCGACAGTCCCATTTGGGCTGCGTACAGACAGACTGTTTGTCGGGATTACGTTATTGGCGGCCCGGACGAGGAACGCTATCAATAGACCCAAGAGAGCACCTTTAGGAGGGGGATCCGGTTGGGGATTTCCCCTTAGATGTTTTGGTTGGCCAAGAGAGTCCCCCAATGGTGCTTTGTCTCAGTCTTTGGCTTCGGAGGGGAAGTGCTTGTTAGTCTTCCGGGTGTGTGGTGGGACCTCCACGCTGAGGCCTTGGGTTCGTCCTTTGAGTTCCTAGTTTTGTGCCTAGATTGTTAGCTTGAGTGAAGTAGGTGTGAGGCCACCCCTCTTTTGGGACCCCGAACTCCACAGAGACCAAGTCTTGTTCGCGAGATTTCGGTTTCAACACATGGTGCGGTGAGCGTGGAGAGTGGCCAACACAGAAAAACTCGAGCGAACGTCGTGGCTAGAAAAGAGGAACTAGGTGACGACCAGGGTCGTGCGCCGACACCCGAGGGAGGGGTAGACCAATAAAGACTTGGAATGAAACTACACGGCAAGACACGACGCACTTAAGCATTAGTGAGGTTATGACTAAAGGTAGGGCACAATGGCGGCAAAGGATCCATGTAGCAAACCCCACTGTAGTGGGGTAAAGGCTTGAGTGTCGTTGTTGTGTGTGAGCATGCTAAGCGTAAACATATCACATTTTCCATTGATTTACCCCTTTACGTTTAATTCAGTGACATTTGAGGGTCATTTAATACTCAAATGTAAGTGGAGCTCGTTGGTTTGTACCATTTAGTGATAGTCACGTCAGGGTCACTTCGATTTTCCGTAAACCAATATATTTTTTCTTTGGTTGGTTAATATAATTCTTACAAATTAATGTTTTGAATGAGATAAAGTCATCATAGTCTCATAAATAAACAACAAACACTCTATAACTTAGTGCACATACGATCAGGAAGTCATAGAAAAGATGCACATGCAAAACGCTGACTATATAAGCTTATTTATTGATATATATCAGAATTGGAATTTACAAATTGAACAAAGAGGAAGTTTGCAACATAGGCTAAACCCTCTCAGTACCTGCTGCCTTCTTGGCTTGCTAAAAATGAGTAATAAAAAAGAATATATGAGTAGACTCCAAGTTGTTTTTATGAGTAACAAAGTATTGGTAGATGGAGAGTTCCCCTATCTGCTTCATGGTAGTCCTGCTCAACTTAGTTGGAGATTTCATATTCATCTATATATATATTAGAAATAATGAGCATAATATTTGTTTTACTCCCAAAATCGTTAACGTAGAAAACATTGTGCAACTCAGATACTTTTATAGAAGATTTGTACATCTATTTTTACAAAAATTAACACTTGGCCACCTTAAAGATCTAGCTCTAGGGCATGTAAGGTACTGGTCCGATTAATTTTGAGAAAGATCGATTTTATGCTTGTATATTATTAAAAATCTCTTGAGTATTTGGTTTTTTAAATATTATTTTTCATCTCGTGCTTTTCTATACTATGTGGGAACTCTCCCAACAATGATTTTACAAACACAACCTATTTTTAAGAGCTTCCTCATGAACTTGATTTTGGTAAAATATATGTAGGGGTTGGGTAGGACATCATCACCCACAGGGATACACCACTACTTAGTGTGTTGTGCTAAATAGTAAACAATCTTTCATTAGATCCAACACTAGAGTTGCATTGCTTTATAGAATTCAACGATTTTGAGTAGGAAAACAAGAAAATTGTTGGAAATAATGATCACACGAAGAATAGATATCACTTGTACACAAAAAAAAGAAGTATGGACAGAAAAAAGAATCTCCAGATATTGTGGAAGTCAGCATTGCTACTCATCTCACAAATAATCTTCCATCTAGGATTTTGGGTTTTAATTGTTCTATGAGTACAAGACCAAATGTCTATCCTAGAAGTTTTAGTTGTCCTTTTGCTCATTATCATAGTCCTAATATGGAGAAATTAAATCACAAGGCTTTCGATGTTGTTTATCATGTCGCTCTTGCGATTTTGCCCCATTCTGTGAGCCCCGTTCTCATGAGATTCCGGGTTAGGCCTAGATTATTTTACCCTATCCATTGTCGAGAAGTTGATAGCGTTTTAGAAGCTTGAACCCAATTGGGAAGGGCCGTATATTGTAAATGAGGCTCTCAGGTCCTGGGGACATCGTCTCCAGGATGTGGAAGGGGTACCCCTCGGTCGGGCTAGAAGTGGAGATAACCTGAAAAGATTTTATCCTTGAAAGTTCTTTCCTTTTATATATATAACTATTAAATTCCTTGACTATTGTGACTCATGTTAGCTTGGTAACTAAAAGGTTGGATATGTTGGTGCTAGAGTGCCCCAGATCGATTCCGCTCCCGGGCTCTCATCTAGATGGGGGGTTCTGGTTGATCTCTGGAGAGGCTGGCAAGGTTGGATATGTTGGTGCTGGAGTGCCCCAGATCGATTCCGCTCCCGGGCTCTCATCTAGACGGGGGGTTCTGGTTGATCTCTGGAGAGGCTGGCAAGGTTGGACATGTTGGTGCTGGAGTGCCCCAGATCGATTCCGCTCCCGGGCTCTCATCTAGACGGGGGGTTCTGGTTGATCTCTGGAGAGGCTGGCAAGGTTGGATATGTTGGTGCTGGAGTGCCCCAGATCGATTCCGCTCCCGGGCTCTCATCTAGACGGGGGGTTCTGGTTGATCTCTGGAGAGGCTGGCAAGGTTGGATATGTTGGTGCTGGAGTGCCCCAGATCGATTCCGCTCCCGGGCTCTCATCTAGACGGGGGGTTCTGGTTGATCTCTGGAGAGGCTGGCAAGGTTGGATATGATGGTGCTGGAGTGCCCCAGATCGATTCTGCTCCCGGGCTCTCATCTAGACGGGGGGTTCAGGTTGATCTCTGGAGAGGCTGGCAAGGTTGGATATGATGGTGCTGGAGTGCCCCAGATCGATTCCGCTCCCGGGCTCTCACCTAGACGGGGGGTTCTGGTTGATCTCTGGAGAGGCTGGCAAGGTTGGATATGTTGGTGCTGGAGTGCCCCAGATCGATTCCGCTCCCGGGCTCTCATCTAGACGGGGGGTTCTGGTTGATCTCTGGAGAGGCTGGCAAGGTTGGATATGTTGGTGCTGGAGTGCCCCAGATCGATTCCGCTCCCGGGCTCTCATCTAGACGGGGGGTTCTGGTTGATCTCTGGAGAGGCTGGCAAGGTTGGATATGATGGTGCTGGAGTGCCCCAGATCGATTCCGCTCCCGGGCTCTCATCTAGACGGGGGGTTCAGGTTGATCTCTGGAGAGGCTGGCAAGGTTGGATATGATGGTGCTGGAGTGCCCCAGATCGATTCCGCTCCCAGGCTCTCACCTAGACGGGGGGTTCTGGTTGATCTCTGGAGAGGCTGGCAAGGTTGGATATGTTGGTGCTGGAGTGCCCCAGATCGATTCCGCTCCCGGGCTCTCATCTAGACGGGGGGTTCAGGTTGATCTCTGGAGAGGCTGGCAAGCTGGGTACTTTTAAAGCAGCAAGGTAATAGTATATGCTAAGGCTAGTAGGGCCTGAATTGCTCCGAGTGATCCCGCTGGCAGGGCAGGAAGGCCTCGTGGAGATGAATTGTTTTTGCTTCGGGTGATCCCGCTGTCAGGCTCTCACTAGCTGGCCGGGCTGGAAGACATTCGCAGGAAAGTTGTTTTTGGAAAAGTGCCTCCGAGACGGTTCCACTGACCGAGCTCTCGCTAGCCGGCAGGGTGGGTATACCTCTCGGGTTGACGTTTTGAGAGATGTTGATTTTTAGAAAAGTGTCCCCGATACGGTTCCACGGACCGGGCTCTCGCTAGCCGGCAGGGTGGGTATACCTCGAGGGTTGATGGTTTGAAAAGTTATTTTTGAAAAAGTGCCCCCCGAGCAGACCCGCTGACCAGGCTCTCACCTAGCTGGCAGGGCCGTAGGCTCACTCAGCGGCGGATCCCAAAGGCTTTAGCATATAAGGAATCAGTTACGCTTGATAAATTGATAGTTTTCACTGATAATCGAAATTCTTCAAGAATAGTTTTTGAAAACAGAAGCTGAAGATAATAAATCCTGCAATGGCGCAGCCTTATTTGATTAGTTTTATAAACAAAATCAGATTCATTTCGAATTGTCAATGCATGATTGTTTATGTAATCATTGTAGATAATAGTGAGAATTCTATTCCTTAGCACCATCAATCATCCTTGAGGCCCATTCCTAAATAACGCAATATGCAACAGTAAAAAGAACTGCGCTCTAAATTGTGAGTTTGCTTGCTAATAGGCATTAAGTGGCATGACATTCTGAGAACCTGAAGGGCATAATATCTCTACCATAAAAAAGAAGGCATAATACATAACCAAGGTTGTTGACAACCAAATTGATCACTTAAAGGCAACAAAGGGAAAGGCTATCACATCAGGACAAATATGAGTACCAAAGGGAAGGATCATCATTCATATGATTATATACGCATAATTTTTTTTCGGGTCGGCTCCCACCCTCCGGATACTTGGGGTTGGACATTTCTTTCCGAGCGTAGGACACGCTCGCAAAGAGCGGGGATTGTGTACAACCCCGTATCTGTCGGGTGGGACCCTCCCCAGATAGTGGGGACCCGTGGTGTCCCGTGGTGTCCCGTGGTTGGCTAGCATTGGCCGGGGTGCGGTTAGGATCCATATTCATAAATAAACGAGAAAGTGGGGTGCGAATAACGGGGTTTGGGTGTGCGTTTAGAGGATGGGTTGCGGATAGCCAGTATGGGCTAGGGTTTTCTTTATATAAAACCTAAAAACTAAAACCTAAAGGGCTTCTCCTCCCCACCCGATTCAACCCCCCCCCTCTCTCTCTCTCGGTTCGTGCAAGCAGCCGCAAAACCCACTCCCCCTCTCTTCTTCGCGCGGCTAGGGCAGCAACCGAATCCCCCTCCCCCTTCGTCTCTCTCTCTCTCTCGGTTCTTTGGAGCAGCGGCGACCCCCGACCCTCCCCCTTCATCTCTTCGTCTCGCGCCAGGAAGGAGGAGGCCCGATCCCGACCTCCCCCTCTCTCTCTCGGTTCTTTGGAGCAGCGGAAGGAGGAGGCCCGATCCCGACCTCCCCCTCTCTCTCTCAGTTCTTTGGAGCAGCGGCAAGCCCGACCTCCCTCTCTCTCTATCGCGCCAGGAAGGAGGAGGCCCGACCCCTCCCCCTTCGTCTCTCTCTCTCGCGCCAGGAAGGAGGAGGCCCGACCCCTCCCCCTTCGCCTCTCTCTCTCGCGCCAGGAAGGAGGAAGCCCGACCCCCCGACCCCCTCTTTACCTCTCTGTCTCGCCGCCAGCAACAGCAGGAGGCCAACCCTCGCTCCGACCGGGAGCTCCTCTCCCGTGGCCGTCCGAGGCGAGATCCGGCCGGGAGCTTCTCTCCCGCGGCCTCTTGGAGCACGATCGGCCGGGAGCTCCTCTCCCGTGGCCGACTTGGGGCTAGACCCGACATGTAGAGGCCGGATCTATGCACGGAAAGCCGCTACGGCTCCAAGACGAGGAGCCTCTGGCAAAATACACGCTACAAGGGTAACGATGTTTCTACTCGGGCAGGTGAAGCCCTCAATTCTCATATTTGCATGAAAGCCCCTCCCCACCAACGGGTGGGGGAAGGGAGCTCTCCGACGGGTTGACGCGTGCGTCCCCGCTATTGATTGCACTAGCGCCCGGAAGTGTGAGTACGGGTTAGGACATTCTGTGTGAAGCCCATCCGGGTGTGTATACCGGATTGGTGATGTTTCTGTGTGAAGCCCGTCCGGACGTGGGGGCCGGATTGGTGATGTTCTGGGGACCCCGGAGAAGACTCAATAGGAAGATAGTTATTATTTGCCCGTATTTATAAAATGCCGCCGCCTCGAGAAAGGGGTGTGGGTAATGTAGCTCGGTTTGCTTCAATTGGCCGAGGCTCAGTTTGCTACCGCATGGCGAGACGTTGGCGTACAGGTGTCGCAGTACCAAGCAGGGGGTTGCGGGCTCAAGCCCAAAGTTGTGCCGCCCCGAGGAGGGCTTATTTATTTATATTTGCCGGCCTGCGTGCCGAAGTATGGAGCTTATGCTCTTGTAAATCAAATTGCCTGTGATGCCCTTTTCTTGTAGCTTATATTTTTATCGTAGGCGAGTGGTGTTTTCACGAACCACTCGCCCCGTGGGAGCCCCGAGGTGAAATTACCGGGAAGACCTTAAGGGTCAGTTAATTAACTCTTAGAACGGCGGGGTTACGCTGTCGGCAGTCCCATTTGGGCTGCGTACAGACAGACTGTTTGTCGGGATTACGTTATTGGCGGCCCGGACGAGGAACGCTATCAATAGACCCAAGAGAGCACCTTTAGGAGGGGGATCCGGTTGGGGATTTCCCCTTAGATGTTTTGGTTGGCCAAGAGAGTCCCCCAATGGTGCTTTGTCTCAGTCTTTGGCTTCGGAGGGGAAGTGCTTGTTAGTCTTCCGGGTGTGTGGTGGGACCTCCACGCTGAGGCCTTGGGTTCGTCCTTTGAGTTCCTAGTTTTGTGCCTAGATTGTTAGCTTGAGTGAAGTAGGTGTGAGGCCACCCCTCTTTTGGGACCCCGAACTCCACAGAGACCAAGTCTTGTTCGCGAGAGTCTCCTTAGCAAAGGTCTCGGTGGTTCTAAGAGTTTTCTTATCAACAGACTCAGTGGTTCTGAGAGTCTCCTTATCAAAAGACCCAGGCACTGTTAGTGCAATCATACTAGGGTGGTAGAAGAGTGGACTACCCATATTTTGGGGAACCACTATAAAATTTTTTGTGTCTCCTATGTTTGCTTTTCTGTGCTGTCCCTTTACTTATTATTATTTTTTGTAATCATATTATTCTGAGTTGGGATTGCAGAATATATAGTTATTAGAGTAGTTATTTTCATTGTGTGTGCACATCTAGTGTAATTTTTTTTTAAATCTCTATTCACCCCTCTAGAGAATACTCAGAGGCACACTGTGCACTTTCACATCAGGAAGAAAAGTCTAGCAAGTTGGAAAGAGCTAAATATCTGAATTCAGGATGATCAAAAATTTTCTAAGTCATATCATCTTGGAGAGTTACAAATATCGTCTTGTAGAGGTATTAATATCAACTTGATGACCTTAAACTTTAAGATGACATCGTCTTGTAGACTCTCAGCTAAATTATCAAATCGTCCTAATTAGAAGAAACAACTCAAGCTCCAAATATCGTCTTGGTAATACACTATCCAAGACGATATCATTTTGACAAGGACCAGTTATACACATATCGACTTGAAGATAATCAACAAGATGTTTGGAAGCTCTTCATTGAAGGTGGAATTTGTTTAAGTCCATTATCATCAAGGTTAAGTCAATTATCATCGAGGATATGTCAATTGTCGTCGAGGACAAGTAAATTGTCGTCGAGGAGCCTACACGACATTTCAAAAGTATAGTGAGTTGAGAATAACTTAAACCCATATCATCTAGATATGACTCCCTTATTGCCAAGACAATACTCAAATCTAAGTGTTAAGTCTTATCATCTTGACAAGCTAAAATGTTGTCTTGATAAGTTTAACATTCGACTTGAAGACAGTGGTCATGTTGAACACATAAATCATCTTGATAAGCTTGATCATTCGACTAGAAGACAGTGGTCGTGTTGAACAAAAAATTCGTCTTGATAAGCTTAATCATTCGACTTGAAGACAGTGGTCGTGCTGATCTCAAATATCATCTTGTAGACCAAAAGTATCATCGAGACAATGCAAATATTGTCGAGATAATGCAAATTTCATCAAGATAGTTCAAGACACGAAAATTCAAAGATTGCTGCCGCTGATTGCGCCAATCAGATCAGAGCTTTAAGGAAAGAAATATTTGACATTAAGTATTCCTAGTTTTTGATCCTTAAGGGCCGACTCTCATATAAATACTAATAGGATTTGAGGTGGAAACCCTAAAATCCTAATCGGAAGAATCACCGATATTCAGAACTTTCAAAGTGACGGCCGTGATAGAACACCATTTTTTTCAGAAAATCAAAAGGCTGTCGTCAAGAGATTAAAAGTTTGAGAACAAGAAGCTGAAGGAGAATTATTCAAGAATCATCCTGTACTCCTAGCGTGCTCCAGATTCTCCACACTCAATTATTTCAGAGCAAAGAAGTTCTCGGATATCATGGTCAGTTTGATCCAAGTTTTCTAAAAGAAGATTCAATCAAGATCTTGGCTGAACTAGAGAAGGCTAACTGCTTAGAAGCCTACGAAGACTTAATCCTTACAAGAAACTTATTTATTGAGTTTATTTGTATTATTGTAAAAAAATTATATTTTCTGTGGTAGGATCTTTTAAAATCTAAGCGTTGGGTTCTGTGTGAGCCTGAGGTAGGATTCAAGGTTGAATCTGAGTTGTAGGATCCAATGTTTGGGATCTGAGGTAGGGAACTTGCTGATGTTCCTGAGGCAAGAGTTTTGTACTCTAAGATATAAGGTCCCTGGTAGTTGTTCTGAGTTTGGAGGAGTTTTTGCTGAGGCTAGCACATTTCTAGATAGGCACAGGGGGAAGTGGACGCACCCATATTGGGGAACCACTATAAATATCTAGGTTCTATGTGGTGTATTTATGTTGTGTGTGATATCCTTTAATATGCTGCAATTATTTTAAAAAGGATAAACACCTATTCACCCCCCTCTAGGTGGTATAGATCCATATTATTTCAATTGGTATCAATGCACTGTTGTTCAAAAAGAAGCCTAACAACTTGAACAAGATCTTTCCAAGGGATATACTATTATCACCATCCTACTGTTGGGTTTTTCTATGACCATACATCACATGTAGGAGCAGCGGAAATAAAGAGAAACAACCCAAAAGACTTTGATCGGGCCATGAATATTGAATCAAGAAGTTAATAAAATACTAGGCAAAAATTACCTTTGCTGGATTGGATCAAATCCAACCTAGATGCTCCAAGAAGAAGAGTCCTTGCGCCGGCTATGCGAGAGTTCTCACGTAGAATAATGTCTACGTCTCTACAGTGATCCACACGAGCTGGGAGAAGAACGACTGCACCTTTGCACTTCCACGAACTGCTAGGTTCGCTCCAGGAAGAACAATCACGGCGACGATCGCCGGAGGGGAGGTCTGCGAAGGCGATCGAGACGGCGGAACACTTCCGTCGGCTAGGGTTCGTGAGGCGAAACTTCTTCTGTCTCGTCTCTTCTTCTTCGCGAAATAATCGTGGATCTAAAAGAAGAACCGTCGAACCGTCTATTTATACCCGAAGTATAAAAGACCTAAAAAAAAATCGCTATCCGCAGTCCATACAGAAACAATTTTCTGTAATAATTCATCGGGATTCCACGGAACAACATTCGTCGAGATTTCACGGGACAATCCGACGAATTCCGACGAATCACATCAGACGACAACATTTGCCGAGTGAAGGGTCTCTGTGACAATTCGTCGAGATTCCACGGAATGATCCGACGAATTCCGACGAATCCAATCAGACAACAACATTTGCCGAGTGAAGGATCTCTGTGACAATTTGTCGGGATTCCACGGAATGATCCGACGAATTCCGACGAATCCAATCAGACATATCCGACGAATTCAGATAGCAACAATTGCTGGACTTCCCCATTCTTTGTGATGATTGGTAACCTTTACCAACACAGTCAATCTTCCAACTTCTCCACATACTCTTATGTGCGACCCTGCAGGCTCATACCGCGTTGGCTGTGACATTACATGTTTGACCACTTCTAGATCACAATGGTAACTCCAACAGTCTCCCACTTGATCTTGAAAGTATCAAACAAAAACCTCACAAACAATGAGCGGCATCTAGCAATGCATCATTGATCCCCAAGCAATAAGAGTTCATAACTCATAAGCCTTTATGACCAATGTTCCAGCGTTGTCTTTGTCCCTTTGTCCCTTACATCCGGAAAGAACTAGAGGTATGGACTGTGTCACCCTCATAATAGCTCAATCCAAGTTTCTTGATCTAGAACGGACTTCAGAGAAAGGTGAGCTCAATATCACATATTGACTCAACCAAGCATGGCCATGCATTTCCTAGTCCAATTCCATCAAGGGGCCCATGGATGCAACTCCTGTTATATAGGAGGACAAATCCCATATCTGCTCACACCCAAACACCCAAATGATTTGTAACGTACCCAACGACCACCCTTATCATCAACCTTCTTCAAGGAAGACTTTAGATGACATCAAAGCACGCTCTTCCTCACTCGATGAATGCTGTGACTTCAGGTCAAAGGACCACAACACTATTGTCAAATGAAACCTACTTGTGACACTTTTAAGTAACAATCCACAAAGTAGTCTCAGGTTGGGTCTGTCCAGTACACCTTGTTCACTAACAAGTACCCACGTGATGACTTGATATCACAATATCATGACGTGTGAGAACCGGTCATCAGTCAACACACATGCTAGTCTTAATGTATCATCATCACCCTTAGCTTCTACGATGATACCTCGACCAGGGACCTTTTAAGAATGAAGCTTCGAGATCATAGGCTCTCACATTCAAGTCACGTACTTGATGTCGTATGGAAGCGAACATTCTAAGGGTATTTATCACGAATTTTATTCTATCATATAGAAACAGTATATCGTAATAAAAGAAATTGCCATTAATTATAAAAGGAAATCATTGGTACACAATTCATCATATGAATAAATATTAAACAGCCAACAGAATATTTATTTTACATGCAACCCACAAGACTCCCACTAGAGTTGATCACTCAGGTATCGTATACCCATTGATCTAGTATGACCATCATGCTTTCTCTGCGCGAGAGGCTTTGTCAGTGGATCTGCAATATTCTCCTCAGTCGGCACTCTGCAAATGTTCACATCTCCTCGTTCGACAATCTCACGAATAAGATGGAACCGCCGAAGTATGTGCTTGGAGCGCTGATGGGATCTAGGTTCCTTAGATTGTGCAATTGCACCATTGTTATCACAGTAGAGAACTACGGGACCAACAATGCTAGGAACTACATCTAGCTCGCCGATGAATTTCCTAATCCATACAGCCTCCTTCGCTGCATTTGCCGCAGCGATATACTCGGCCTCAGTTGTAGAATCAACAACTGTCTCTTACTTGGAACTCTTCCAGCTCACAGCTCCTCCATTCAGGCAAAACACAAACCCTGACTGAGACTTCGAATCATCCCTATCAGTTTGGAAGCTGGCATCCGTGTAACCACTTACAACGAGCTCTTCCTTTCCACCAAACACCAAGAATACATCCTTAGTCCTTCTCAAGTACTTCAAGATATTCTTTAC
This sequence comes from Dactylorhiza incarnata, assembly GCA_033032865.1. Classification (NCBI taxonomy): domain Eukaryota; kingdom Viridiplantae; phylum Streptophyta; class Magnoliopsida; order Asparagales; family Orchidaceae; genus Dactylorhiza; species Dactylorhiza incarnata. Next base: position 3,493,340 of record JAWHQI010000269.1, read on the forward strand.
GGCTATCCAGTGACATTCACCAGGATCAGACTGATACCTGCTAGTCATGCTCAAAGCAAAAGAGACATCAGGTCGAGTACATAACATTGCATACATGATTGACCCAATTGCCGAAGCATATGGAATCAACTTCATGCGGTCCTTATCTTCACAAGATTTTGGACACTGGTCCTTAGAGAGATTTATACCATGAGGCATGGGCAAAAATCCTTTCTTGGACTCAAGCATGTTGAACCGCTTCAACACCTTTTCAATGTACGTACTCTGGGTCAAACCCAGCAACTTCTTCGATCTATCTCTATAGATCTTAATACCGAGTATGTAAGTCGCTTCACCCAAGTCCTTCATAGAAAAGCAGTTCCCTAGGTTGTACTTAACAACTTTCAGGGTAGGTATGTCATTCCCGATTAACAGTATGTCATCTACATACAATATCAGGAAGACAACAATGCTCCCACTGATTCGCTTGTAAACACACGGTTCATCCTCATTCTTGACAAAACCAAACTCTTTGATCTTCTCATCAAAACGAAGATTCCAACTTCTAGAGGCCTGTTTCAATCCATAGATGGACCTATTCAGCTTGCATATTTTAGTGGCTTCATTTAGGGATACAAAACCCTCGGGTTGTGTCATGTACACTTCCTCAAGGAGGTTTCCATTTAGGAAAGCCGTTTTGACATCCATCTGCCAGATCTCGTAGTCATAATACGCAGCAATAGCAAGCAATATCCTAATGGACTTTACCATGGCAACAGGGGAAAAGGTCTCATCATAGTCAACACCATGAATTTGCTTGAAACCCTTAGCCACCAGTCGCCCTTTGAATGTCTGTACATTCCCATCCATGTCGGTCTTCTTCTTGAAGACCCACTTGCACCCTATGGGTCGTACCCCTTCAGGTGGTTCCACCAAGTTCCAAACTTGGTTTGTATACATGGAGTCCATTTCGGATTTCATAGCCTCAAGCCATTTGTCGGAGTCCGGTCCATTCATAGCCTCTTGGTAGGTCGCTGGTTCATCATCATGATCCATAAGCAACACATTACCTATTTGAGACACGAGAAATCCATATCTCTCAGGCTCAAATCTTGGTCTACCAGATCTACGTAGGACTTGTGTCTCTTGAGCAGGTTCTCCAGCTACAACATCTTGTAGTCCTGGCTCAGAATCCAACTCTGGTTCATTCACTACTTGTGGTTCTTGAACTTCTTCAAGTTCTACCTTTTGCGTCTTTCTTGACAAGAACTCTTTCTCCAAGAAGACACCCGTCCTTGCGACAAACACTTTGCCCTCAGACGGTAGGTAAAAGTAATATCCTTTCGTTTCCTTAGGATATCCCACCAGATAACACTTATCTGATTTGGGTTCCAGCTTGTCAGGCATTTGACGTCGTACGTATGCCTCACAGCCCCAAATTTTAATGAATGACATACTAGGACGCTTCCCAGTCCATATCTCATATGATGTCTTTAGAACCATTTTCGTTGGAGCGCGATTCAGTGTTATTGCAGCAGTCTCTAAAGCAAAACCCCAAAAGGAAACAGGCAAGTCTGCATGACTCATCATCGACCATACCATGTATAACAGAGTACGATTTCTCCTCTCAGACACACCATTATGCTGCGGTGTCCTAGGTGGAGTGAGCTGTGATACAATACCACACTCTTTCAGATGATCACGGAACTCATGACTCAGGTATTCGTCACGTCGATCAGATCGGAGTGCTTTAACCTTTTTACCCAATTGGTTTTCATCTTCATTCTTAAACTCTTTGAACTTTTCAAAAGTTTCGGATTTGCACTTCATAAGATACACGTATCCGTATCTACTGAAATCATCAGTAAATGTAACGAAGTAGAAATACCCACCTCTAGCCATAGAACTCATGGGTCCACATACATCACTATGTACTATACCCAAAAGATCCTCAGCCCTCTCAGTATAACCAGTGAAAGGGGCTTTAGTCATCTTGCCTAAAAAACAAGACTCGCATCGCTCGAATAATTCATAATCAAATGAGTCCAATAGTCCATCTTTATGGAGCTTGGATATGCGCTTCTCGTTTTTATGGCCCAAACGACAATGCCAGAGATATGTAGGATTTGAGTCATTTGTTCTTAGTCTTTTATTATTATCTACATTATAGATCGGATGGTCCAGGTTCAAAACATAAAGACCATTAAACAATTGAGCTACAGCATAACAAACATCATTCTTAAATATAGAACAACAATTGTTCTTAATTATAAAAGAAAATCCAATCATGTCTAAGTATGAAATGGATATAATGTTTCTAGTTATAGCCGGAACATAATAACAATTATTAAGTTCTATTACAAGCCCACTGGGCAAAGAAAGACGGTAAACCCCTACGGCTACAGCAGCAACTCTTGCTCCATTGCCGACGCGCAGGTCCACCTCTCCTTTACTCAGCAATCTCCTCCTTCCCAGTTCCTGCACATTTGTACAAATGTGAGTACCACATCCGGTATCCAATACCCAAGATGAAGGAGCAGAAAGGTTTATCTCTATAACGTAAATATTCGAAGCGGAAGTCATACCTCCCTTCATTTTCCGCAGACCGTCAATGTACGAAGGACAATTCCTCCTCCAATGACCAGCCTTGCCACAGTGGTGGCATTTCCCTTCCTTCACGGTGCTCTTCTTTTTCAGCGCAGAAGATTTGGGCTCAAGATGTGACTTAGGTCCCACCTTCGTCTTCTTGAAGCCCTTGGCCTTACCCTTGCCTTTATGTACCATCAATATGGGACTAGCAGGCTTGGCCTTCTTCATGTTTATCTCGGCAGTTCGCAACATGCCTAGGAGCTCGGGCAGTGTCTTGTCTATTTCATTCATGTTGTAGTTCAAGACAAACTGCTCATAACTATCCGGCAACGATTGCAGGATAAGATCTGTGGCCAACTCTTGACCCAGAGGAAAACCCAGTCTCTCCAGGTTCTCTATATACCCAATCATCTTGAGTACATGAGTACCAACCGAGTCTCGAGCTCCCATTTTGCACTGAAATAATGCCTTCGTGACATCGAACCTCTCTTGACGAGCTTGCCCTTGAAACATTTTCTTTAGGTGCTCGTCAATCTCCTTGCACCCCATGTTCTCGTGTTGCTTCTGAAGCTCAGAGTTCATGGTGGCAAGCATAAGGCACTCGACGTCTAAGGCATCATCGGTATACTTCTTATAAGCATCCTTATCAACACGGGACGAGTTCCCGGTCGGCACCTCGGGGGCTTCTTTTTCCAAGACGTAGAGCTTTCGCTCTTGCCTGAGAACAATTCTCAGGTTCCTATACCAGTCCATATAGTTCGTCCCACTAAGCTTGTCCTTCTCAAGGATAACTCTCAGGGACAAGGTGGGATGTGAACCACTTGCCATGAAATTCTACAAGAATTCATGCAGAATTTAATCAGTACCTTAATTTCAAAATACAATTTATTTTAATTTGGACTTCAATTAAATACTCCCACTATTTTATTCAAATTGATAGCCCTCACTATCAATTCGGAGAGTCCATGCGAGCTACTCTCTTAGTGGACAAGATCCGTATTTCACCAACACCACGAGTCTGCTTTGGCGTTCCTCTCATAATGCGGTTATTTAGGTAGGCAACGCTTGCCAATTGCATCCTCATCCAACTCTTATATGGCTGGTGAATAACTCCTTATTCGCATCCATCATATGGTGCATGCCAACCCTATGCCTCTAGGCACTCAACCTTTGAGGTCACCTAGTTAAGCTAGACCCGATGTCGACAGTGGGATATCACAATTATCCGCTCGCACCCTTACCAAGATAGATTGATGCACCTTGCTTTGGCAAGCCCACACGTCATCGATCGAGGCAGGAAGAGTGTCATCCATCAAAAGGCATCCGAACACTTAATATTTTATGAAGGGTTTTTAATTTTTAATAATAAGTTAACACTTAACCACGATCAACATTTGATCAAGTGCACATCAACAGAAAAACAAGCTTTCTAAAATCCAGATGCATCCCTTATGTGCACAACATAAGTCTATCAACCTTTGATAGACGAAAGGGCTAAATCTGGACATTTAGAACTCTTCCAAATCTTCAGATTTACATGCATTGGACAAAGGCAAAGACAACTCGACTTAAAGCAGTAGACAAGCTCGTCTCTCATTGTTGGATTCAAAATCCAAAACAATACAAGGGTTTATTAACCACTTGAGGGACGGTTACTGCTAAGGAGACAACAATTTCTAACAATTAGAAGTAACCACGAAATCCCAGATGTTCCTGGCGGGGTTCAAAAAATTTTTTTTTTTCAAAATCACCACCGATTTCCCATGGGAAAATCATCAACTTTTGATGTTCCAGGAAGAAATCTTGACATTTAGAACGCTTCTAAATACCTAGATTTGCACGTACTGGAATAACCTAACTTCTGAAACAACATTCATGAGCGGAACCTGCCTCTGATACCACTGTTGGGTTTTTCTATGACCATACATCACATGTAGGCGCAGCGGAAATAAAGAGAAACAACCCAAAAGACTTTGATCGGGTCATGAATATTGAATCAAGAAGTTAATAAAATACTAGGCAAAAATTACCTTTGCTGGATTGGATCAAATCCAACCTAGATGCTCCAAGAAGAAGAGTCCTTGCGCCGGCTATGCGAGAGTTCTCAAGTAGAATAATGTTTACGTCTCTACAGTGATCCACACGAGCCAGGAGAAGAACGACTGCACCTTTGCACTTCCACGAACTGCTAGGTTCGCTCCAGGAAGAACAATCACGGCGACGATCGCCGGAGGGGAGGTCTGCGAAGGCGATCGAGACGGCGGAACACTTCCGTCGGCTAGGGTTCGTGAGGCGGAACTTCTTCCGTCTCGTCTCTTCTTCTTCGCGAAATAATCGTGGATCGAAAAGAAGAACCGTCGAACCGTCTATTTATACCCGAAGTATAAAAGACCTAAAAAAATCGCTATCCGCAGTCCATACAGAAACAGTTTTCTGTAATAATTCGTCGGGATTCCACGGAACAACATTTGTCGAGATTTCACGGGACAATCCGACGAATTCCGACGAATCACATTAGACGACAACATTTGCCGAGTGAAGGGTCTCTGTGACAATTCGTCGGGATTCCACGGAATGATCCGACGAATTCCGACGAATCCAATCAGACAACAACATTTGCCGAGTGAAGGATCTCTGTGACAATTCGTCGGGATTCCACGGAATGATCCGACGAATTCCGACGAATCCAATCAGACATATCCGACGAATTCAGACAGCAACAATTGCTGGACTTCCCCATTCTTTATGATGATTAGTAACCTTTACCAACACAGTCAATCTTCCAACTTCTCCACATGCTCTTATGTGCGACCCTGCAGGCTCATACCGCGTTGGCAGTGACATTACATGTTTGACCACTTCTAGATCACAATGGTAACTCCAACACCTACATGAGAGAATTACAAAGAGATGAGCTCAATGAAACTCCCCATATGCTCAATAGAAAACTTTCCCATTTGAAAAGAAAGAGTCAGACTATATATAGAGGCATATGATCCAAGGATATTGAACATAATAGAAGAAGGACCCTTTGTCCCTATGAAAGCTTCCACCATAGATCCAACCAAGCAAGTCACCAAAAATTATAATGAAATGACTAAAGATTAAATTGTCCTAGTCACCATGGATAATAGAGCTAAGAACATCTTGGTCAGTGCCATAGATGATTCAACCTTTCAAAATATGATTCACTACAGAACTGCAAAGGAGATGTGGAACTCTTTGATTGTATTTATGGAAGGAACTAAAGAGGTTAGAGATGACAAGAAATCTCTCCTTAACCAGGAATATGAAGCCTTTAGGCAGGACAAGAAGGACTCTATCTCAGACAGCTATGAGAAGTTCTTCAAGATTGTGAATGGTCTTCGAATTTATGGAAGATAATTCTCTAATTATGATCTGAATGAAAAATTCTTGAGATCCCTCATTAAGGAATGAGATATCGAAATTGGTGCCATAAGAGAAATGGGAAATCAGATAAGAATAGAATCCCATATTTTCTTTGGAAAGCTACTGTCCCATGAACTGCAGCTGAATACCCGAAAGGCTGAGGCAGAACCTACAAATCCTACTCCAAAGAGTAGTCAGTTGCATTCAAAGCTAAAAGCTCTAGAAGGAGTAGAGATGACTCCCCAATCATCCAGGAGAGGATTGCTGAGCAAGAAGAATCTGAGTCCAACACCTCAAGTTCAGAGTTGACTGATGGAGAACTCTCACTGTTCTCCAAGCAATTCAAGAAATTGTTATCTAGAAGAAGATTGGACAAGTATAGACCATCTTCTTCCAACTCCAGAAGATCTGATAATAATAATGATAGGTCTAGGCACAAACCAAAAGAAGACAGGTATGATTCTAAACCAAGTAAATATTCTTCAGCTAACATTATTTTCTACTGTTGTAAGAAACCGTGTACTATAATAGCTGAATGCCCATCCACTCATAAGGGCAAGAAGCATAAAAGGAGCTTCATTGCCAAGAAGACTAAGACACTGAGTGACAGCAGTAACGACTCTTCAGAATATGAAGAAGAAGCCTACATTGGGCTTGCTGCATTGTTTGAGGATGAGGGGCATGATGATTATGAAAGTGCACAATGTGTCTCTGAGAATCCTCCAGAGGGGGGTGAATAGAGATTTAAAAATCATTCCTATTCTAACTGTGAGCACAATAAAATAATCTAAGGATTTATGCTCAATCAAGATCTCAGGCAGAATAAAATAATGCTGAAATATAAAGCAGAAAATAATAATGTAAACTAGCTATAAGGATAACATAGAAAATTAGCAACCAGAAGACACACAGATTTTTTATAGAGGCTCACCAAAATGTGGGTACTCCCCTCTTCTACCACCTGGTAGGGATGTACCACTGTGCCCGAGTCTTTTGTTAAGGAGACTCTTAGAACCACTGATCTTTTGACAAGGAGATCATGAACCACCATATCTTTTGATAAGGAGATCTTGAACCACCAGATATTATGATAAGGAGATCTTGAACCACTGAATCCTTTGAAGAGGGATTAACAAAACTCTTTTACCCAAGGGAATTAGAAGGAGAAGGAGGAAGAGAAATGGTGTAGGAATTCTATTGGAACAATCCTATCTCTGATTTGGGCTAGGATCACTATCTGTTGACTAGGATAAAGTTGACCCCAATGTATAGTCAATGGGTCAAGGGTTTAGGTTGATATAACTCAAGAAAATATTCAGGTTCTGCGTTCGACGAACTCAACACTGCGTTTGACGAAATGCAATCTGCGTTCGACGAATGACGTGTCAATCTGCGTTCGACGAAATGCTATCCGCGTTCGACGAACGGCGTGTCAATCTGCGTTTGACGAACGACGTGCTTCAATCTGTGGTCGACGATTTTATCCAGTCTCAGCGGTCGACAATTTTATCCAGTCTTAGTGGTCGACAATTTTATTCAGTCTCAGCGGTCGACGAATTTGCTCAGTTCAGTGGTCGACAAATTTGCCAACTCATTCTGTGTTCAACGAACTTCTCTCAGCGTTCGACGAACTCAGTCTGCGTTCGACAAATATCTTGATCGACGAACTCAGCTCTGAGATCGACGAATTCAATTCTGTTCGACGAACTTGTTTCTCAAATCGACGAATTTTCTAGACAACAGATTTATTTCAGAAGATCAGATATATTTTTAGTCATTCAACAAGAAATATTCAGATCGTCTATCAGCAAGTTAAGTAAGAGATTAATTCTTTTCCTTTTTATATTCCTTTCCATTCTCTTCCCGAGAAAATAGCCGCTGGCTTCTATTGGGAAAGGATATCATATTAAAAAGGAAAAGGAATTAAAGGCTTGCTTGCAGTTCCAAGGAAATATTAAATGCAGAATATTTTATTCCTTATACAAATGATTTGAATTTCAAATCAAAGATATATTATAAAAGAAAACGGAAGAAGAATAGATTACAGTACAACAATACAGAATAGCAGAACAACCGACAGAGAAGAATACCATTCTTCAGAAAGTTACAGGAAGAGAAGAAACATAAGAAAGCATTCACAGATCTTCATCTTCCTCAATAGCAGCACTCATTCTCTGAGAACAACATCACCATCTTCTCTCAGTCTCTGCTGCAAGTTCAGATCTTCAAAAGCAACAAACAATCTGCGAAACATTTTGTCTCTTAGATTCATCAGCTACAGGAAGATCAATTTCTTTCAAGAGAAAGCTCCATCCTCAACTGTCAAGCATTTTATATCAGATAGGGGGAGCTTTACAACATCAACAATCAACTAGAGTCTTCTCTCAGAATATTGACAGAGAAGAACTTCATAACCCTTCTTTACCTCATCTTGTACATGGTTCTAACTCCCTTCAAAAGTTAACCCCTTGGTGGCAGGGCACCTGAACAAAAACCTGTGGTTTGGTTAGGGCACCAGATCAAAAGCTCCTTGGTGTGTGGACACCTGATCAAAATCCCCTTGGTGATAGGGCACCTGATAAAAAATCTAGTGGATCCTACTAAGTGTGGTAGAAGAGTAGACGTACCCAGGTTTATTGGGGAACTACTATAAAAATCCTTGTGTCCTCTGTGTTGAGCTTTTCTGTGTGCTGTTATTTCTTTTTATCTATTTTATAACTCACTCTGCTATACACATATAAGTAACACTATATTAATTCCGCTATAAAATTAAGTGAAAACGTTTTAATACTCTATTCACCCCCCTCTAGAGTAAACTTTTAGATCTAACCTCACTTTCAATTGGTATCAGAGGGCTGTTGATTATTTCAGGCTAACACCTGAATCATAAATATCAATTAGATCTTAAATTTATTTTAGAGTTTTATTTTACCTTTTTCATGGCACAAAAAGAATTTTCAAGTATCAGACCACCTATTTGTAATTTGAATAACTTCTCTTTATGGCAAGCTAGAATCAGATTATATATGAATGCAATAGATGAAGAAATTTATATTTCTATCCTGACAAGACCTCCAACTTCATCAACATCAACAGATGCTCAAAAGAAGCTGAAAAGTGCTGATGCCAAGGCTATGGATATATTAGCTCAATCAATGTCAAATGACATTTTTCAAATAGTTGCTGATTGCACTTTAGTAAGAGACATCTGGAACTCCCTCACAAGAAAGGTAGCTGAATCTTCTTCCACCTCAAGTGATTCAGATACAGAATCATCATCTAATTCAAGTGAAGAAGAAGAAGAACAAAAAGCTATAGAATTCTGCATGATGGCCATAAATGGCTCAAACCACAACTCAGATGCAGAATCTGAATCTGAATCTGATGAGGTAATTTCAAGTTTGATTTTACTCCTAAACAATTTAAATCAGATTTTAAATTGCTATGTATAGATTTAATACAATCTGAGAACAAAATTAAATCTCTCAGAAAAGAGTTAACAGAAATAAACAATTTAACTTCTGAAAATGCTAAACCTAAAGAAGATTTGAAAACATCAGAAGAGCAAACTATCTCTTTGAAAAATAAGTCAATTAGGGCAGAAATATTTGAACAATCTCTTAATAGGAAAAATATCAAACTAATGAATATCGCAAGCACTATAAATGCCAGATTAAATGGCAGTAAACTTGGCTTAGGATTTTCATCTAATCTATCTCACATTCAAAAGAAAAATACTCTAAACACAGAGAATAAATATAATTATTCCTTAATCAGAGATCAACGAAATCACTGCACTTTGTCAACCTGAGATCGACGAAATCAGAATAGTTTATCAAACATATATTTTAATGATTATCAAAGAAACTTTCAATTAGTAAAACACTTATCAGATACAAAAGTCAATATAACTAACTATAAGGCAATGCTTAAACCTATTATAAATCTTTTAACTCCAATTGTAATTAAACAAAAAGTTATAGGATTCAATTGAATTTTCTATCTTAAAAGCAAAGTCAGATACCTTTAGTGTTCTAACAAACTTTCTCAGGTCCATCAAGATTTGAGTATTCTACTCTAGTTGCATTGATCAGAAATGATCATGGCACTGAGTTTTGAATCTCTTCTGATGAGAGAATTCTGTAAGAAGGAAGGTATCAGGCAATGTTTTTCTGAGAAAATAAAAATTCCTTAGAATCCATTAACAGCTGTAGCAATTCAAATCTAACAAAAATTTTCTATCCCAAAACAAAAATTCCTTAGAATCCATTAACAGCTGTAGCAACTCATCATATTGATAAAATCCCATTGAAACAAAATCTAGGAATCAGAAATGCTTATATTCCCATTTACCCTTCTTCTAGGGGTCTTGATCCAGGGTTCCCTGAATCAAGACAGGGGGAGAAATTTAAAAGAAGAAAAGAAATTTAAAAGAGAAAAGAAATCAAAAGAAGAAGAGAAATTAAAAGAAGAAGGAATTTAGCAATTTATGATTAAATGCTTTCAAAAGAACAAATTCATTTTACTATCTGTTTATTCTGTATATCTCCTTAAAGCTTTAGAATATCTACTGAAATGATTTATTCTTTAAGTTATTCTATTTCTTTTGCTTGGCAACCTAAACCAAATATGGGAGATATTTTTCACCTTCAATTGCATTGTTGGAACTAACCTATTAAATGAGGAGAGGAACACCACCTCTACAAGAAACATTTTTGCAGGTACATGATCACTATCTCAAGCAGTCATTTCTTCCAAGATATTCTTCAACTGTTTGAAGAATACCAACTTAAGAAGTCATTGACCATCAGAATCAAACTATCAGTTGCAGAAATAAAGGAATGGGTACACACCCTTAAGACAAAGAATGCAACATCATTATCAGATCAATTTTCTGGAAATCAGTTTTCATCCTTCCCCACCTCCATCAAATGTCCCTTCTTCTAAGGGCCTAGTTCCAGGTCTTCCTGAAACTAGGCAGGGGGAGAAGTTCTATGAAGAAGCTTCATATGATGTAGTTGCTCAGGGGGAGATGTTCTATGAACTAGGTAGGGGGAGAAGCTGAAGATGCTCCAGTCTCAGGGGGAGATTATCTCAAGGGAGAGATGATTTATGAAGAAGCTACATATGTTGTAAATTTCAGATGCAATGTTTGCTCCAGCTTAATGCAAATTCATATAAAGTTTTCATGTTCAAGTTCAGATTCAGATACAGCTTTTGATATAGAAGAAGCAACAGATTCAAAGCAGATTAAGATAATTAGTTTTTGCTTACAACTCAGCTAATCAGAATTCAGAAAAGTCAGAGAAAGACAATATCAGAATTCAGAATTCAGAAGGAAGATTTTGAAAAGCAGAATTCAGAAAGACAAAAGGTTTTTTATTATTTCTGTTTTCATTGAAATGTTTCAAAACTCAGAGTATCATATATTTATATCTGTTGAAATATTTAAACTATATCAGATATATATGCTCTATTGTTTTGTTGTTATTTCTGTTTGTTTTAAATTTTGTCAAATAGTGTCCTAACCCAAATAGGGGGAGATTGTTGGAACAACCCTATTTCTGATTTGGGCTAGGATCACTATCTGTTGACTAGGATAAAGTTGACCCCAATGTATAGTCAATGGGTCAAGGGTTTAGGCTGTTAGAACTCAAGAAAATATTCAGGTTCTGCGTTCGACGAACTCAACACTATGTTCGACGAAATGCTATCTGCGTTCAACGAACGGTGTGTCAATATGCGTTCAACGAAATGCTATCTGCGTTCGACGAACGGCGTGTCAATCTGTGTTCGACGAACGACGTGTTTCAATCTGCGGTCGATGATTTTATCTAGTCTAAGCGGTCGATGATTTTATCCAATCTCAGCGGTCGACGATTTTATTCAGTCTCAGCGGTCGACGAATTTGCTCAGTTCAGCGGTCGACGAATTTGCCAACTCATTCTGCGTTCAACGAACTTCTCTCAGCGTTCTACGAACTCAGTCTGCGTTTGATGAATATCTTCAAATAGACGAACTCAGCTCTGAGATCGACGAATTCAATTCTGTTCGACGAACTTGTTTCTCAGGTCGACAAATATTCTAGACAGCAGATTTATTTCAGAAGATCAGATATATTTTTAGTCGTTCAGCAAGAAATATTCAGATCGTCTATCAGCAAGTTAAGTAAGAGATTTATTCCTTTCCTTATTATATTCCTTTATATTCTCTTCTTGAGAAAATAACTGTTGGCTTCTATTGGAAAAGGATATCATATTAAAAAGGAAAAGGAATTAAAGGCTTGCTTGCAGTTCTAAGGAAATATTAAATGCAGAATATTTTATTCCTTATACAGATGATTTGAATTTCAAATCAAAGATTTATTGTAAAAGAAAAAGGAAGAAGAATAGATTACAGTACAACAATACAGAATAGCAGAACATCCGACAGAGAAGAATACCATTCTTCAGAAAGTTACAGGAAGAGAAGAAACATAAGAAAGCATTCACAGATCTTCATCTTCCTCAATAGCAGCACTCATTCTCTGAGAACAACATCAACATCTTCTCTCAGTCTCTTCTATAAGTTCAGATCTTCAAAAGCAACAAACAATCTGAGAAACATTTTGTCTCTTAGATTCATCAGCTATAGGAAGATCAATTTCTTTCAAGAGAAAGATCCATCCTCAACTGTCAAGCATTTATATCAGACAGGCGGAGCTTTACAATATCAACAATCCACTAGAGTATTCTCTCAGAATATTGACAGAGAAGAACTTCATAACCCTTCTTTACCTCATCTTGTATAGTGTTCTAACTCCCTTCAAAAGTTAACCCCTTGGTGGCAGGGCACCTGAACAAAAACCTGTGGTTTGGTTACAGCACCTGATCAAAAGCTCCTTGGTGTGCGGACACCTAATCAAAAACCCCTTGGTGATAGGGCACCTGATCAAAAACCTAGTGGATCCTACCAAGTGTGGTAGAAGAGTAGACGCACCCAGGTTTATTGGGGAACTACTATAAAAATCCTTGTGTCCTCTGTGTTATGATTTTCTGTGTGCTGTGTTGTGTGCTGTTATTTCTTTTTATCTGTTTTATAACTCACTCTGCTATACACATATAAGTAACACTATTTTAATTCCGCTATAAAATTAAGTGAAAATGTTTTAATACTCTATTCACCCCCTCTAAAGTAAACTTTAGGATCTAACCTTACTTTCAAATTCTATTCTCAGAATTCTTATGAAGGCTGTATGATACACAACTTCTTGTATCTATCACAGGATCTGCTCATGATTAACTCATGCTTATAATAGTGATGTTTTGCAGGAGCTTTGATTGTCAGATCCTTTGTGATTCTGCTTGCTTGATATCTGGCTGTTATGAGATGGCAATGAAGAACAACTTTTAGATCCTTTGCATTTTCTTTTGATTAAGGTCAGCCTGATATCTGATTGTGATGATGAGCAGGTGTTCTTATCTTCTCTACATCTTCTCAGTTAGGGTTCCTGAGGGAGGAAGAAGAAGAGCAGAAGCCTGGAGAGAAGATGTCAGTAGATTGTGATGAATGCTGTAATTTGTCTCCTTCTTCTCTACCCTTATATTGTCTACTTTCAATTTTGAATTTGATTTCTCTTGGATCGGTAGGTGCCCTTAGAGGGAGGGGGGGGGGGGTGAATAAGGGTTTTAAAGACTTATATTATATTTTGAAATACTTGCTTATGATAAGAGATCAAAATAGTGATTTTGAATAAAGATCTAAATTGTTTTATAATAAAGGAGAGGATAATAAACAATTTAGAGAAATGAAGAACAAATCAATTTTATTACACAAAGAGAGACATGATTATTATTAATAAAATTGATTACAAAATTTTGATTTCAATGACGCTAGAAATCAAAGCGAAATATGAAAAACTCTTTTTGTTTTATATACCGACTCGTATCCCCACGAACCGATTGGCTTTAGCCGATCCTTCCCTGGATATGGCGTCAAGCCGCTCTAGCCAACCCTTCCCCGGATATGGCCTCCAGCACCCCCTAGACCTAGTCGCCAACACGAGGTGAATTTTTGCCATAAGTCCTATCCAGACCTAGTCTCCAACACGAGGCGAGTTTACTAAATGATTACATGAAAAGATGTGAAATAAAAAGACAATAATATAAAAACTCCCTCTATGTGGATCTCTTGGAGAATTAGACGAAGACCCACCGAGTATGATCGTAGTCAATGCGGTCTTTCGTCATGATGATGACGCGTGTTGAAATCTTCTCCACGGATCTCCTTAAGCCTTGATGGATTTATGAGAGTATCTCTCTGAACCTTCCTCTCTATGCTGTGTCACGAAGCTCTATAATTTAGGAGTAGGAGAGGATGAGGAAGACGGAGCAAAGGGGTCCTTTTTATAGCCTCGGAGCTAGCTCCTGCGCTATCGCTACCGCCGACGCTATCCCAGATTAGGAAATATTCTCCGCGTGAGAATCCTTTATTTTAAGCAAGTCTGCCGCCTTCCTCTATTGCTTTGTGCTACCTTCTACGCTAGTAGATACCGCCTGCGCTAGCTGCTACCACCTGCGTTATCTACTATCGCCTGGCGCTAACACCTTCCATAACTGTTTCCGAAATTTTCTCAAATCAGCATTAGCGCCTGCGCTAGCGCGGCGCTGGTGCTAGCGGGCATGTTGGAATTTTGGCTTCAAATTTTGGCGCAACATTCTTATGTTATCCTTGAGTCATGTGGACTTGTTTTCCTGCACACTTAAACACACAAGATCAAATACACATAGGATTTGTTATTCTCAAACCTAATAGATGCGGAAGACCATGTTCCAACAAAATCCCCCTTTTGATAATAACAAATGCATTAATGATAAATCAGAGCATTAATATATAAGCATGATGAAACTTACTTGTGTGTGCGTGTGCGAGTGATGACTTAGGATAATTATCGATTTTAGCATTTAGAATTGCTCCCCCTAAATACATGCTCCCCCTAAGTGAATGCTCCCCTAATATGTAAGCTATCATCTTAATTAATCATGTTAGTTTTCTATTTTGATAGCGGATTATATTTATCATGTTAGTTCTCCTCCTTTTGTTATTAGCAAAAAGTGGGTAAGGAAACAAAACACGGAAAAGTTTTGATTAGAAGATAAAGGCATGATCGAGCTTTTAGAGAGAAGGAAATGATAAGGAGTTTTAGAATACTTTTCATTGAAATAAATCAGAGTGTTGAGCATAAAGATGAATAGTATAACATTTGCTAAGTAATCAATATTATCTTGTTAGTTCTCTCCGATTTATAAGATTTTTAAGCATAAAAAGGTGATTTCCAAGTAACTAATCTACCCAGACAATATGTCTACACCCTAGCCCCGTACTAAGTGACGGATGGTCATGAGGAGCTGAATACATGCCATAGGTTGGGGGTGTTAGTCCCATATGCAAACATTAGACAAAACTCAACCTAGCACTCTTTCCCCCCAGTGCCTCGCATGGCCCCACTGGAAACCTCCCCGGTTAAGGACAAGACATGACATAGAGGTCAGATTATCTAATGTCTACAACCTTACGCCCCCGCTATGGTGAGATATGTAATCATGAATAATAGTTATTGGAAACATTAATCATTTAATTCTAATGATACATTCGTAGCCTATGGGTTTATATTTTTATTTGAATTTTTTAAAGAAAAAAGTCTCAGAGCTAGTTTAAAATCCATTAATAAATCAGAGTTTTAGTATTACAATATTTTTATAGAAATAAATCAGAGTTTTTAGCATAAAAAATATTCTTGTTTAAGGCAACCAATATAAAGTTTACCAAGCAAGTCTACCACTTGTTGAAAGAAAGGAATGTTAAGATTCAAGTGAGGATGCACACAAAATAAAAGACTATAAATAAGTATGAAAGTGCAAGGTAAAACAATTATATGGTTATGATGTGGAAGACTTATCGAAATATAAGAAACATCTTATTGTAATCAATGATGATCCATAAAAAGATATATGAGTTAAATTTCATAAAGAAGATGTTTTTGTAAATCATTGTTCAATTAAAACCATTAAGTTTAACAATAAAGTAACCAAGCATGAAATAATGTTATCAAAAAGAGATTACTACAATGTTATTTAATTCACAATTTCAAAACACACCAAACATTGTAGAAAGCATGCTAGGTTATCTAGTGCATTTAAATAGAAAGAGTATTATAGAATTTTAGCATTAGGATCCAATACTCATGAGAAGAAGTGTTATGGAAGATAATGATGTGCACATAAGTGTATTTTGAATAGAGTAAACAAGTGTTTTAATCAAAAATACAAGAAATATGTAAAGTAAATAGCACAATAAAACACAAATAGTTTTACTTTCACAAACTTCAATGCACAAAAAAATGTACAACTACCAAGGTGCTTTGTACACACAATGCTCATTAAGACTTATCAGGGTGCAAAGTAGTGCTTGGGGGATCACATATTTTATTTTATTTTAATGTTGAGACTAGTGATCCGGTGTACTCAAGAGTAAGTGGTTTTTATTTTGAAAGAAAGATATGATTTGCACAAGATACTTTACTATTCTTTCCAAGGTGCTCAACCTCACAACGCTTATTAAGACTTATCGGGAGGTTCAAGCTTGGTGGAGTTATCTTTGTCACTTTATTTTATGATTTTTGTTTTGTACAAAGTTCTCCGAATACACTTGTTTTGCAAACCAATATAATTTATGAAAACATAACCACTTTTCTTAACTTTTAAAAGTGCAAACAAAGGTTGTGTTGGTAAGGTACTTGTGCAATTTTAATTCATTGTACTATTACAAAACATACACAAGCATTCTTAGATTAAAAACATATGTAGACAATGCCAAAATAAGTGAGTGAATAAATACCATTATCAAACATAAACATTTACTCATACTTAGAGGCATGCTAAGCTTGGTTCTGCACAACTTTTATAATATAATTTATGCACATGAGTTTAGAAGTACCAAGGCATGATAAAGACAGTGTTCAAAGTAGTTTGAAAATATGAATCACAATATTATAGAAAGTCTTAAATGATAGAAGAAATCATGCTTGAGTTTCACAATAAAGTCCATACAGTATTTTTGATATTTTTGAGAAATTATTTTAATTTAAAGTTTGAACTCTTGATCTTGGACTTCCCGAGGTCTACCCTGTGAGAGGTTCGCCCGGTACTAGGTGATGTGATGGGATGATATTCCAAATCACCCTTTCGCAAGATACATGTAAATAGAAAAGTTAAGTTCAAAATAATAATTTTTGATACTTGTTTTTGTTTTATATTTTTGTATTTGATTTTTGCATATAGGAATAGAAATCAAATAAATAACCAAAGGAAAAAAAATATTTTTTGTAATTTGGCTTTTGTAATTTTGTGTTGTGCTTCACCAATGCTCTGGATGCTGAATGAAGGAAGCATGGTTATGTGCACATAAATCAAATGGATTCTTGGGTCTGCCCTCTCTGATGTCTTTGGCTTTGATTTGAGGGCATGATTCCGCAGCAAACGCGACGGTATAGGGGGCCACTATTTCAGTGGTACTCTGTGAGCAGCCACTTTGTGCATTTATTGTCAACGGTTAGGTCTTTCTCCTCTGAGAGAAGCCACTTTGTGCATAGTGCCAAAGGTTAGGTCTGTTTCCAATCTTCCCCCGCCCATACCCCCAATGATTGGGGACTATATGGGTTATGTTGTTGTTGTTGGCTTTTGTAATTTTATATTTTAATTTTTTTTCAAAAATCATTTATAGGCAGAAATGCAAAAATGAGTAGTACATATAAGATAATATATTTTTAGTGATTTTTTAAATTTTAAAATTACAGAAAATCGGATACTTGAGCTAGCGTCAGCGTTAGGTCCTAGCGCCTGCGTTAGCTCACAGAGAGTGCTTATTTTAATCATATAGCTTAGATTTCTTCGATTTTGCTTCCAATTTTGCTTAATTTTGTTTGTGCAATGTAAGGCATGTCTAATGAAGAGATGAGACAAGAAGAAATCGCAAAAAGTTGCGGAAGTTAAAATTTTAGTTCATGGGTTTCATATTCATTAAAGCTTCATATTCATTAGCCCTTAATTCTTGAGTTTTGCACGACATATGCATGAGTGAAATGATCATAAATAAGTGAAATAAGATTCATACAATTTTTCAATTCCGATTTGACATGATTATGATTAAACATACTAGGGGTAATAAAAAATGACGCAAATATATTAAATACCTTGCGCATTTTATAAATTTAGTCTAATACCCCTAAAATACCTTTTGAATCCATTTTGCCACTTATTTCATTTAGTCTTAATAATATCATATGACAAATTTAGTTTTTCAAATTTTATAAGACTTTTAGGAAATGGATTTAGAAGGATAAAAATAAAAAAGGATAAGTAGATCACTTGAAAAATGACATGACTTTTTATTCAACTTTATTCAATTTGATTTATTTATGAATTTTGGTTTAATATGTGAAAGTCATATCACATGTTATATAAAGTGATCATATCATGATGGCTCAAAGAAATAAAAAAAGGGAAATTAAGCATATCATGAAGTAGATAATTGATTTTTTTATTTTTTAGTTGATTTCTACTTCATGCAAATGATTGGATACTAATGAATGGGAGATTTAGGTATCCAAAGAGGACCGGGTGCGACGGTTCCTTTGGGTACCCAAATACATCGTGTTTGCTTTTGGGGAGATATGGTCGAATGTGCCCTTTTGAGTGGAGTTAGTGTTTTATCTTTAACTTTGGGCCTCTATTCAAACCTTGGTTTAATATTATTTCTATTTGTCAAATTTCCATGATTATTTTGCAAAACATTATTTTTAGTTTTCAAATTTCCATAATCATTTACTTGAACATTTGGATCAAAAAGGTTTTTGAATTTATACTTTGAAGGAAATTTGTTTGCATTTAATTTTAGGTTGGGAAAAACATGATATTGTAAATTATGGTGATTTTGATTTAGATTTACAAATCCTTTATGTTCCTTACTCCCATTTTTAAACTTAGGCAAGATGTTCATATTCATATTCAACTTGTTTTTAGATATAGTTTGATATTGTGAATTTGTATTTACCATTTTCATAAGCAGGTTGATTTTTTATTTTAATTCATCATTCTTAACTATAAGATTATGTCTAGCTTTATTATAAGTGATTGTGCTGTTTTTAAGAATGGAAACAATTGAATCAATATGATTTTGATAGTTATTTCTATATTCATCAAATATTTCATCCATCTCTTTAATTTCAATTTTATAGTCCTTACACTTAGCACAATCATTTTTCAAGGATGAATTTTCTAAACATAATCTTTTATTTTGTTCTTTTATAAAAAGAAGTTCCTTTTCAAGTTCCTTGTGTTTTTCTTTTAATTCATTATATTCTACACAAGGTGTAGTGTTTTCAACTAAGGAACCATGGATAGAACTAGATAAATTTGAATTTGATTGTTCATTAATTTTTGCCTTAAAATTTTTATTTTCTAAGCGCAAATGTTTATTAACATCTTTTAATTTATTAATTTTGCGCTTTGTAGTTTGAAGCAATTGTAATGAAGAGATAGAAGTACAGAAAATGAGATTTGATTTCCTTACGTTGCTTTCGGGAGAGGCACGATTTGAACACATAGTTTCTTTGACATCTTTTTGGCACTCCTCTTCCGAAGACAGTACTTCTCCTTCTTTCCATTTGATGTGTGCTCCAATGATCCGTCATGAGAGGAGCATTCTTGAAGACTTGAGCAAGCTTGCATATTCTCCGGTTCTTGTGATTGTTCCATACCTGTAGAAGGAGAATCATACATTTCTTCAAGAAATTTCCATACTTTGTATGCACTAGAAAAACAATATATTAATTTTGAAATTTGGTAAGATAAAACACAGAAAATATTATTTAAAGCTTTTGGATTTAGATGACGTTCCTGTTTATTTGATTCATCCGCTGGTCTAACTATTGATATATCCCATGCATTGATATCTAAATTTTTAATAAACTTTTCCATTAAAAATTTCCACCCTTTATAATTTGTTCCTTCAAATAAAGGTGGTTTAAGAGATTTTTCTTCTTCACAAAAATTTATCCCACAAGTAGAGCGAGATCATGAGATGCCATTATTCCGGGTTGTTAAGCCGATTGGAATAAAACCTCTCTGATACCACTTGTTGGATCGGTAGGCGCCCTTAGAGGGGGGGGGGGTGAATAAGGGTTTTAAAAACTTATATTATATTTTGAAATACTTGCTTATGATAAGAGATCAAAATAGTGATTTTGAATAAAGATCTAAATTGTTTTATAATAAAGGAGAGGATAATAAACAATTTAGAAAAATGAAGAACAAATCAATTTTATTACACAAAGAGAGACATGATTATTATTAATAAAATTGATTACAAAATTTTGATTTCAATGACGCTAAAAATCAAAGTGAAATATGAAAAACTCGTTTTGTTTTCTATACCGACTCGTATCCCCACGAACCGGTTGGCTTTAGCCGATCCTTCTGATGAGATAAATTCGCGCTGCGCAAAATTAAAATATTATCCACGTATAATTCGATAAGGCAAGTGTACCTATCGCTTTATAGTATAGGATTTAGAAAATCAAGTGTCGTATTTTTCCGGGCTTGTTGAGTACTTCTACTCACAAAGAAGAGCTATTATTTTATCGATCAAAAGTTGGGTTTGTTTTGGAAAAACGATTTGGAGAAAATTAACTACGAAGAAAGATTATGATTAAAAGGATTAGCACTTGGTCTTGAATCCCTTTGGAATAAAATTTAATTTTATAAAAGATGAAACCGCAAACTCTTATTGAAATATATTCGACCGTGGAGGTTCCCAAAATATGGTAGAGCCTCTCTCGAGAGAACTACCACCTAACCTTAGGTTGATCGATTAAGACCCCTCGGCCAGTCGAAACCCCCTAAGCTTGCTTTAAGCGGTGAACCCCACTATTGGATTTGACTCCAATCCGGAAGATTTGCGTCACCCTCTCTCGAGGAATGCATACAACTCTTTTTATCTTTGAGTGATCTCCTCGTTCGCATGGATCTCTCGATCACTAGCAAACGAATCTTAGATTGAAAGTCATATTCCGGACATATGAAATCAAAACGAAATAATTCAAAGATAAATCGAAGATAAACAATACGAGAGTTTGCTAATTAGAAAAATTCAAAACATATTTTATTTCATTCCAAAGTTCATCATGACCAAGTGCTAAAGAAAATTTAGCTACTCATCATGATGGAGGAAACACATATGATAAGAGAGAAATACATGATTTTTAAAAAAAACTAGAATACTTGAAATGAAATTGCAATAATAAAAGCTTTCAACTTGAAGAAAAACTAGCTAGAACAACGATAATAGTAGACTAAAGCTGTAAGTAAACTCCAAAATCGAACCCCCTAACTTCTGGAGATTGCTGCCTTTTATAGCTGAAAAATCGGGGAGTCACGCCCTTGGTCACGCCCGTGACCAAGGGCGTGTAAGCTGCGTAATTGCTGTCATGAAAGCCCGGGACGTTGGGGAAGAGAAACCGGCAGAAATCAATTGCATGGCGGGTCACGGCCTCGGTCACGCCCGTGACCGAGGGCGTGTCTTGAACGGGCCAGGAAACGGCGGGAAACGCCGCGAACAGGAGTTATTCTGGCGGTTGCAGAAGAGTCACGGCCTTGGTCACGCCCGTGACCAAGGGCGTGTAAGCTAGAAACGGCGGGAATTGATTGCAGGCTGAATTGAACGCATTCCGGGCGTGTCACGCCCGTGACACTCTAGGTCACGCCCTCTGTCACGCCCGTGACGGAGGGCGTGTAATTTTAAACTGACGTGGCGGACGGCTTTTTCAACTGGAATGCGCGGGGCTGGATCACGGCCGTGACAAAACGTCACGCCCTAGGTCACGCCCGTGACCGAGGGCGTGTACTTTGCGATTTCGGCCGAAATGCTCCAAATAATCTTCTGATTATTCCTATGAGCTTGAAATTGCTATTGGCAGCCCATATTACCTGAAAATACAAAAAGAAGATAAATTAGTGAAAAATTAACTAAAACTAAATTAAATTAAATTAATTATTAATAAAATATTATATGAAAATAACTATAAATATAGGATTATCAAATACCCCCATACTTATTCGTTTGCTAGTCCCGAGCAAACAACTTTCCATAGGAGTAGAAAAATTTAAATACTAGAAAAGAATTTTGAACCTAAGGAGTAAAAATGCGAAGTCTTGCGCCTAAGCGTGTAGAAATCCTAGTAGAAAAACATATTCAGCATAAAGATTAGCTTATAATTTTCAAGAATGCGTTATAACATATTGTTTTTACTTTTTAATTGAAAAATCCGGTAAATCCTAAAATGATATTTAAGGAGCGGGTAGCGTGTTTACTAAGATCAATATTACACAAAATCAAAGTTCGGGATAGCCTCCAAAGAAATCCATCAATGACGATGGCCATAGGCTTGCCCTTTCACACTCTCGCCACGGCACTAGTTTAACTCATAAGCACGAATCAATAGGACTTAATTAGGTTGAAATGTGGCTTAGGTTCAAGGTGCGGAAATCAAAAGATAAACGTGAAGGGTTAAGGCACACTTAAAACAAAAATAAGAGCTTTGCAAAAACTTGTATGCTAATTAATTTTTACACCCCAAATAATTTTGAAATATAAAGGTAGGGGTCAAAAATGCACGCTGCAAATTTTTTTCCTCAATATTTTTCTCATTTTTTTTTATATATTTATTTTTTTCATTATTTTTTTCTTTTTTTTTTTCTTCTTTTGCAGCAAAATGATACAAAAATTAAAATCACCATTTTCACAAATAAGATACACAAGCTAGCAACAAATAAAGCTCTAAATTTCAAGCGTGCATCATAGGTAGGCTATTTGGCTTTGGTGAAAATGAGTGGGGCTTACAAAAGAAACGGTAAAAAGAACAAAATGGCTAGCAACGGTTAAGATTTTATGGCTTGGAATGCAAAGGCTCAAACGAATCAAGAGGTGGCCTAAATCATTTTCATGCTCATGAATCTAACTTATGCAAATGTCTTGAGAGTCGCTAGAGGCAAGTTCTAGACATCGAGAAAGAATACCCTTCCGTTCAAATTGGGTAATATTTCTCCAGTAAACTTCTACATACTCACTTAAAGTATTTTTGGATTTTACCGGTTTCAAATTAAAAGTAAAACAAAAATATTCTACGCAATTAGAAAAACATAAATCTAATTTTATGCTGAATAGTTAATTCGACATGAGATCCTACTAACGCGTGCGCGTAACTAGAACACTGCACGAGTCAACAATTTTACTCCAAAATTCAAAATCTAATAAAGTATATAAAATTTTCTACAACACTATGTAAAAGTAAATTTACTAAGAACTGTGCAAACAAGTAAATATAGAAATATTGATAAAACTATATATATTTATTTTTTTTTGTAAATTTTTTTTTAATTTTGTAATTTTGTAGATTTTTTTTTTTTTTTGATAAAAATTTTGGGTGTTGCTTTGCAATACAATCGTCGTGAAATACCCTCCCCCCATACTTAAAAGAAAACAGTGTCCCCAATGTTTTAGAAATAAGTACGAGTAAAGAAGAGAAAACTTCCCTGATGAAGAGCAAATCAATACCCAAGCCATCCTGAAGAAAGACATAAAGCAAAACATTTTTTTTGATATTTTTAATATTTTGGCAAAAATAAAAGAGAAATAAAACAAATACAAAAGTGCAGGACAGAAAATAAAAGATACAGACGACCAAAAATAAAAATCTCAAACATCATCGTCGTCGTCCTCCTGCTGATAATAAGCACGCAGATCAGCAAATTCCCGCTGCAGATGCTCCATAGAGGAAGCATGGCGCTGCTCGAGGGTATCAAAACGTGTGTCAAAATGAGTGCGCATGGACAGCTGCTCTGTCTGAATCTGATCCAAACGAGTGTGGATCCGCCCAAACTGCTGATCGAAATAAGTCGATGAGTCGGGCGCAGGGGGAAAATGCTGCTGTGGCGGCTGTGGAAACTGTGGAGCTGGAGCAACGCCACCGGAATCAGCTTCGAAATCAAGATCGATCGGGTCGCCACCCACTTCGCCAGGAACGGCCTCGTACTCGCGGCCACGCCTACGCATCAAACCAAGGGCTCGGAGGTTTTGGAAAGTGATAGGCGCGGGCGTTTGGAGTGGAGACATGGGAGGAAGTGTATCCCAGAGCCCCAAACGCTTGGCCAAAAATGTAACAAACGAGCCTCCATGTAGCGCACTAAGCCTCCGATTTTCGGCCTGATGCCGGAAAAACATCGCTAGCGCCGAACCAAGATTGAGGGGGACTCGTTCGTGCATGCTATATAAATATAACAGGTCCGCGCGGGTCACCACTCCATGGCTATCGCCGCGAGCGGAAAGTGTGAAAGTGAGGAGGTAGTGGAGATAGCGTAAGGCGGGGGAGAGGAGATGACTACCCTTGGATTTTTTAGGCGAATATGGATTGGGGTCGTTACTGATTTCCGCCCAAAATCCGGGAAGGTTATACTCACGAGGGAAATCAAGGGGGAGAGCGGTGTAGGCCTCCGTAAGAGTGAAGGCCTCGTCGCAGAAGCCCATGAGAACGTTGAACTGACGCAAAGGAAGAGTTTGTGAAAGCCCGCCCATTCGGAATTCAAGCACGTTGTCGGCCCCGGCCCAGTGGAAATCAAACGAAGAGAAAAACTCCACCGTCAGCTCGTAGTACGCCGGCTCCGAAATGGAGAAGAAAGGAGCCCACCCCGGAGTAGTGAGTAGATCTCGCACCACGTTCGCCTGCCCGAGGGTGGTGAGAACGTTCCAATCGATGACGCGGAAAACTCCAAATTCTTTCCCACGGAGGCGGGTACTTCGGTCTTGATGAGTGGGATGCGAAAAATTGAGCATAGCCTCCGCATCAAAAGCTTCATCGGGGAGTGAAGAGGAGGATTCGCCAATGGGGTGATTGCGGCGGCGGCCGGCCATTTGGAAGGAAGAAAGGAAATAATCGGCCAAAGATGAGAGAAAAGAAGGGGGAGAGGGGGGAGAAGGTGTGGAGAAAGGAGAGGGGGAAGGGCACTTAAATAGGAAAAATTTAGGTGTCACGCCCTCGGTCACGCCCGTGACCGAGGGCGTGTAAGGGGCGACACGTGAAAAGATGGCGTGAGGGAGGAATCCGAGGCTGGACCGGTCAAAAAGCGAATTTTTAGCATGTCACGCCCTCGGTCACGCCCGTGTCCGAGGGCGTGTAACTGGAAAAGCAGGACCGGCCAGAGAATCCAATGCTGGCCGGTCAAAAGGCGGTCCCCGAGGTGTCATCGGTCATAGTCACGCCCGTGACCATGGGCGTGACTTGACTGTCACGGGCGTGACAGTCAAAGGGAATCTTTGACCGGGTGCTGTGGAGGTGATGTGCCAGCGGGATGAGTCACGGCCGTGACCTTCAGATGTCACGGGCGTGACTCGAGTTGTCACGGGCGTGACATGTCATGTTGAGTCCGGGAGTGCCGTGATGGGTGAAAATGTTCTTCCGCCAATGTCACGCCCGTGACCAAGGTTGGTCACGCCCGTGACTTTTGCGGAAGGCGGAATGGGAGGCAGCTCGTCGAGAGACTCGCCAGGAAAACGAAGCATGACGCGCCACGCCCTAGTCACGGCCGTGACTGAGGCCGTGACCAAGACTTTTTTTCAGAAACATTTTTTTTTTTTTGGTTTTGGAATCTTTTTTATCTTTTTTTTTTTTGAAAAGAAAACAAAAAATAAAAAAAACAAAAGCAAGGTAATAAAAATAAAAAGAGAAATACTAAAAAGAAAGTACCGACTTGGAGAGCGGGGTTTCATGCGTATGCGCGAGTGACCGTTATCACGCAAATCTCCTCCAAACCTGTAAAAACCTCAAAATAGAATAATAACATTTTTTTTTATTTGTTTTTTCCATTTTTAAATGTTGTAATTTTTTTATTGTTTTTTTTTTTTTTTTTTTAAAAACAAGAATAAAAATACTTAGAATTTTTTAAACGGAAGAAAAATAAAATAAGATAAAAACATGGGTTGCCTCCCAAGAGCGCTTTGGTTACGGTCGTTGAGCTCGACCATGGTGGCACGCCGATTTAGGTGTTCGGAAGGTGAATTTCCTCCCGGTGCTCATGAAAATTATCGCCGGTGAAAAATAATTTCAACCGGTGCCCATTCACTTTAAATTCACCTTTT
The DNA here is from genome assembly GCA_033032865.1 of Dactylorhiza incarnata. Taxonomy (NCBI): domain Eukaryota; kingdom Viridiplantae; phylum Streptophyta; class Magnoliopsida; order Asparagales; family Orchidaceae; genus Dactylorhiza; species Dactylorhiza incarnata. The sequence goes on from JAWHQI010000269.1 coordinate 3,519,524, forward strand.
TCAGGATGTGTTATTGAAACGGTCCCGTAGGGCCAAACCTCTTTGACGATAAAGGGGCCGGACCAACGGGACTTAAGTTTTCCCGGAAAAAGTCGTAAGCGCGAGTTATAGAGGAGAACTTGGTCTCCCGGTCGAAAAGTTTTAGGATTCCTAAGTTTCTTATCATGATAAAATTTAGTGCGCTCCTTGTATAATTTATTACTTTCATAAGCAAGGGAGCGCCATTCATCGAGCTCGTTAAGTTGGAACTTGCGGAGCTCGGAAGCAATATTGCTATCTAGATTAAGAAATTTAAGCGCCCAAAAGGCGCGATGCTCAAGTTCGACCGGTAAATGACATGCTTTCCCATAGACCAATCGATACGGCGTACAACCGATAGCGGTCTTGTACGCGGTCCGATAGGCCCATAAAGCATCATCGAGTTTATGCGACCAATCTTTCCTATTGGTGGAAATCGTTTTTTCTAAAATTCGTTTTAATTCACGGTTAACCACTTCTACTTGGCCACTTGTTTGAGGGTGATATGGGGTGGCCATCCTATGTGTAACGCCATATTTAGATAAAACTTTAGTGAATTGGGCGTTACAAAAATGAGTTCCCCTATCGCTAATTATCGCCCGCGGTGCTCCAAATCGCGAAAAGAGTTTTTTGAGAAATTGGGTTACGACTCGGGCATCATTGGTGGGAAGGGCTTGCGCTTCCGCCCACCTAGACACGTAATCGACCGCTACCAAAATATATCGATTTCCAAAAGAAACTGGTAGCGGGCCGACAAAATCGATCCCCCATAAATCAAAAACCTCAATTTCTAAAATAGATTTTAAGGGCATTTCATCAAGACGGGAGATATTACCTGAGCGTTGGCATTGTTCACAACGACTTACATGTGCGTGAGCGTCTTTGAAGATGCTCGGCCAATAGAAGCCCGCTTCAAGTACCTTCCGTGCCGTCCGATTTGCTTTATAATGCCCGCCGGCGGGTCCCTCGTGGCAATGCTTTAAAATTTGAGCGCCCTCCTCATGAGATACACACCTCCGCACCACTTGGTCCGCACAAACTCGAAAAAGGAACGGATCCTCCCAAAAATAATTTTTCAAATCGGAAAAGAATTTCTTCTTTTCTTGATAGGAAAAATCTTTTGGGAGAAATCTCGCAACAAGGTAGTTTGCGAAATCGGCGAACCAAGGGGTGGGGAGATCTATTACCTTATGAATAACGAGGAGGCGTTCCTCAGGAAAAGTATCATTAATTTCTTCCTCTATGAGCTCCTCCGAATTGGGATTCTCCAACCGAGAAAGATGATCCGCCGCCAAATTTTCCGCTCCCCGTTTGTCCCGGATCTCCAAATCAAATTCTTGTAAAAGTAAGATCCACCTAATCAACCTTGGCTTGGCATCAGTTTTTGTTAGCAAATAACGTAAAGCCGAGTGATCAGTAAAAACAATTACTTTAGATAAAGTAAGATAAGAGCGAAATTTATCAAAAGCAAAAATTACGGCTAAAAGCTCTTTCTCGGTTGTTGTGTAATTCTCTTGTGCGTCGGTAAGTGTCTTGCTCGCATAATAAATAGGATGAAAATTTTTATTTATGCGTTGTCCTAGGACTGCACCAACGGCAAAACTACTAGCATCGCACATAATCTCAAAAGGAAGATCCCAATTGGGAGCTATCATAATAGGAGCGTTTATTAATTTTTCTTTAATAATAGAAAAAGAATGCAAACAATTTTCATCAAAAATAAACGGTGCATCTTTTTCTAATAAGTGAGTGAGGGGCTTGGTTATTTTAGAAAAGTCTTTAATAAACCGGCGATAGAAACCGGCATGCCCAAGAAAACTACGTACGGCCTTAACATTTGAAGGGGGAGGTAATTTTTCTATAGTTTCAATTTTAGCTTTATCTACCTCTATACCCTTACTAGAAATTTTGTGGCCTAAAACTAAACCTTCCCGTACCATAAAATGGCACTTCTCCCAATTTAACACTAAATTTGTCTCCTCACATCTTTGGAGAACGCGGGAAAGGTTAGTCAAACATAAATCAAATGAATCTCCGAAAACGGAGAAATCATCCATAAAAACTTCCATAATATCCTCCACTAGCTCGTCAAAAATTGCTAGCATACATCTTTGGAATGTAGCCGGCGCATTGCATAACCCAAATGGCATCCTACGATAGGCGAAGGTGCCAAACGGACAAGTGAAGGTTGTTTTCTCTTGGTCCTCGGGCGCAATTGGGATTTGAAAATACCCCGAGAGACCGTCAAGAAAACAATAAAACGAGTGTCCCGATAATCGTTCAAGGATTTGGTCGATGAACGGTAAAGGAAAATGATCCTTACGGGTCGCATCATTTAATTTGCGATAATCAATACAAACCCGCCATCCGGTAACGGTTCTAGTTGGGATTAATTCATTTTTTTCGTTTGGCACTACCGTTAACCCTCCTTTCTTTGGCACCACTTGGACCGGACTAACCCAAGAGCTATCCGAAATTGGATAGATGATGCCCGCATCTAATAATTTAATTACCTCCGCCTTAACCACCTCCTTCATATTAGGATTGAGGCGGCGTTGAGGTTGAATAGATTTACGTGAAGTTTCTTCTAATAAAATTTTATGCGTACAAAAGGAGGGATTAATCCCTTTTAAATCCGTAATTTTCCACGCAATTGCGCGGCGATGAAGTTTTAAAACATTTAATAATTTTAATTTTTCTTCATCGGACAGAAACGCCGACACGATTACGGGAAGCTTAGAATCCTCCGCTAGAAATAAATATTCTAAATGATTAGGCAATTGTTTTAGTTCTACTACGGGAGGTTCCTCATAAGAAGTTTTTAATCGATCACTACTTAATTCTAAAATTTCAAAAATAGGTTCGTGAGTGATCGTGTCGTCAATAATTTCATGAGAAATAAGTTCGAGATTTTCAAATTCTTCATCATAGAAAGATGACGGTGAAATATATTCAGAAAATAAAATTGAGTCTTCATCAGGTGAAGCCTCCAAGAAAAAACAAGAGTCGTCATTTGAGAGCGTATTTTTCATAGAAGAATTTATAGTAAAGGTAACTTCCTCATCTCCGACTCTAAGGAGAAGTTTAGCGTTACTAACATCAATTATGGCGCGCGAGGTGGCAAGAAAAGGGCGACCGAGAATGAGTGGTACCTCGGCGTCCTCATCTATGTCAAGGATGACAAAATCTACCGGAAAGATAAATTTATCAACCTTGACAAGCACATCCTCGATAATACCCATTGGGTATTTTATGGATCGATCCGCCAATTGGATGCTCATTCTCGTAGGATTAGGCTCTCCTAAACCCAATTTTTGGAAAAGAGAATAAGGCATCAAATTTATAGAGGCGCCTAGATCGGCCAACGCATGTTTTACTAAGAAATCACCAAATAAACAAGGAATTGAGAAACTACCCGGATCGGTTAATTTCTTAGGTAATTTATTAAGTAAAACTGCCGAGCACTCCGCGTTCAATTGAACGGTAGAAATATCCTCAAGTTTCTTTTTATTAGACAAAAGCTCCTTGAGGTATTTAGCATACTTCGGCATTTGCGCGATAGCTTCGCAAAACGGTAGATTAATTTGAATTTGTTTAAACATATCTAAAAATTTACCGTAATGCTCATCATTTCGATCTTTTTTTAATTTAGACGGATAGGGAAGTGGTTGTTGAAATTCCTTAATTTTATTTTGCGTTGGAACTTGAGGAGGAGGAGAAGATGAAGAGATTGTTACCTCTGGTTCAACCAATTGTGAAGGGGTAGTTACCTCCTTCCCGCTTCGTAGCGTGATAGCCTTTGCTTGCTCCTTTGGGTTGGGCTCCGTATTGCCTGGAAGTGCTCCCTGCTGGCGATCGGAGAGCATCTTCGCGATTTGCCCAATTTGATTCTCCAAATTGCGAACAGATCCGGTAAGATTCCGGATATTGGCATCGTTATTTGCTGCATATTTGGTGAAAACCTCCTCAAGAGAGGGAGATTTTGGAGCCTGTGGTGGAGGAAAACCAGGTGGAATTGTGTTTGGGGGTTGTGCCGCATTCCCTGGATTACTCCAAGAGAAATTTGGGTGGTTACGGAAACCCGGGTGATATGTGTTACCATAATGAGTGTTACCCGAATTAAAGTTTGGCCGATTCGGATTACCCATGTAATCCACATGTTCGGCGATGGTGGAGGGGGATCCCCAGGTAGGTGTAGAAGAGGAAGCAGTCATCTCTTCTATTTTTCTATTTAAAAGCTCAACCTGGACAGATAAATTCGAAATTGCATCAACTTCATACAAACCGGCCGGTTTATTTGAGCGCGACCGAGGTGTACTCCATTGATACGTATTCATGGCCATACTCTCTAAAAGCTCTTGCGCTCCTGCCGGTGTTTTGTTATTTAAGGTACCACCGGCGGCGGCATCAATCATTTGACGCGTTTGAGAATTGAGGCCGTTATAAAATGTCTGAATTTGCAACCAATCGGGGATTGCATGATGGGGGCATCGGCGCAAATATTCCTTAAATCGCTCCCAAGTATCATAAAGTGTTTCCATTTCAACTTGGGAGAAAGAAATGATATCCTTACGCAATTGAGCCGATTTAGCGGGCGGAAAATATTTTGTGAGAAATTGTTCCGTCATTTGGGCCCATGTGGTGATAGATCCTCTTGGAAGAGAACTGAGCCACTGCTTAGCCTTATTGCGCAAAGAGAAAGGAAAAAGACGAAGCCTTATTGCGTCATCGGATACCCCGTTAATTTTGAAAGTATCGCATATTTCTAGAAAACTAAAAATATGCGCGTTGGGATCCTCATCTTGAAGCCCATCAAATTGTACATATTGTTGTACCATTTGAATGATGCTTGGCTTTAATTCAAAATTATTGTTCGCTATAGCAGGTCGAACAATACAAGAAGTGGTATCCTCCAGATTAGGCCGGGCATAATAGGACATAGTCCGTTGCGCGACCTCATCCGGATTTGGATCACCCATATTAGAAGAAGTGGAAGAGGAGGAAGAAGTAGAAGAAGAAGAAGAAGGAGAAGTGACACCTACGGACTCCTCGATCGGATCTTGAGAATTTGGTCCTTGAAATCTTAAGCGTCGCCGAATGGTTTGCTCGATTTCCGGATCCAATTCAAGAAGATCGGACGGATTCCTTCGGGTCATACACCAAACAGAAAAACGTAGAAAAGAGAGAAAAAAATGATAAAATTAATAGAACTAAGCTTTCAAAATATCAACAATAGTCCCCGGCAACGGCGCCAAAAACTTGATGAGATAAATTCGCGCTGCGCAAAATTAAAATATTATCCACGTATAATTCGATAAGGCAAGTGTACCTATCGCTTTATAGTATAGGATTTAGAAAATCAAGTGTCGTATTTTTCCGGGCTTGTTGAGTACTTCTACTCACAAAGAAGAGCTATTATTTTATCGATCAAAAGTTGGGTTTGTTTTGGAAAAACGATTTGGAGAAAATTAACTACGAAGAAAGATTATGATTAAAAGGATTAGCACTTGGTCTTGAATCCCTTTGGAATAAAATTTAATTTTATAAAAGATGAAACCGCAAACTCTTATTGAAATATATTCGACCGTGGAGGTTCCCAAAATATGGTAGAGCCTCTCTCGAGAGAACTACCACCTAACCTTAGGTTGATCGATTAAGACCCCTCGGCCAGTCGAAACCCCCTAAGCTTGCTTTAAGCGGTGAACCCCACTATTGGATTTGACTCCAATCCGGAAGATTTGCGTCACCCTCTCTCGAGGAATGCATACAACTCTTTTTATCTTTGAGTGATCTCCTCGTTCGCATGGATCTCTCGATCACTAGCAAACGAATCTTAGATTGAAAGTCATATTCCGGACATATGAAATCAAAACGAAATAATTCAAAGATAAATCGAAGATAAACAATACGAGAGTTTGCTAATTAGAAAAATTCAAAACATATTTTATTTCATTCCAAAGTTCATCATGACCAAGTGCTAAAGAAAATTTAGCTACTCATCATGATGGAGGAAACACATATGATAAGAGAGAAATACATGATTTTTAAAAAAAACTAGAATACTTGAAATGAAATTGCAATAATAAAAGCTTTCAACTTGAAGAAAAACTAGCTAGAACAACGATAATAGTAGACTAAAGCTGTAAGTAAACTCCAAAATCGAACCCCCTAACTTCTGGAGATTGCTGCCTTTTATAGCTGAAAAATCGGGGAGTCACGCCCTTGGTCACGCCCGTGACCAAGGGCGTGTAAGCTGCGTAATTGCTGTCATGAAAGCCCGGGACGTTGGGGAAGAGAAACCGGCAGAAATCAATTGCATGGCGGGTCACGGCCTCGGTCACGCCCGTGACCGAGGGCGTGTCTTGAACGGGCCAGGAAACGGCGGGAAACGCCGCGAACAGGAGTTATTCTGGCGGTTGCAGAAGAGTCACGGCCTTGGTCACGCCCGTGACCAAGGGCGTGTAAGCTAGAAACGGCGGGAATTGATTGCAGGCTGAATTGAACGCATTCCGGGCGTGTCACGCCCGTGACACTCTAGGTCACGCCCTCTGTCACGCCCGTGACGGAGGGCGTGTAATTTTAAACTGACGTGGCGGACGGCTTTTTCAACTGGAATGCGCGGGGCTGGATCACGGCCGTGACAAAACGTCACGCCCTAGGTCACGCCCGTGACCGAGGGCGTGTACTTTGCGATTTCGGCCGAAATGCTCCAAATAATCTTCTGATTATTCCTATGAGCTTGAAATTGCTATTGGCAGCCCATATTACCTGAAAATACAAAAAGAAGATAAATTAGTGAAAAATTAACTAAAACTAAATTAAATTAAATTAATTATTAATAAAATATTATATGAAAATAACTATAAATATAGGATTATCACCTTCCCCGGATACAGCCTCAAGCCGCTCTAGCCAACCCTTCCCCAGATATGGCCTCGAGCACCGCCTAGACCTACACCCTAGACCTAGTCGCCAACACGAGGCAAATTTTTGCCCTAAGTCCTACCCAGACCTAAACGCCAACACGAGACGAGTTTACTAAAGGATTACGAGAAAAGATGTGAAATAAAAAGACAATAATATAAAAACTCCCTCTATGTGGATCTCTTGGAGAAGTAGACGAAGACACACAGAGTATGATCGTAGTCGATGCGGTCTTTCGTCATGATGATGACGCGTGTTGAAATCTTCTCCACGGATCTCCTTAAGCCTTGATGGATTTATGAGAGTATCTCTCTGAACCTTCCTCTCTATGCTGAGGCACGAAGCTCTGGAATTTTGGAGTAGGAGAGGATGAGGAAGACGGAGCCAAGGGGTCCTTTTTATAGCCTTGGAGCTAGCGCCTGCGCTATCGCTACCGCCGGCGCTATCCCAGATTAGGCAATATTCTCCGTGTGAGAATCCTTCATTTTAAGCAAGCCAACCTCCTTCCACTATTGCTTTGCGCTACCTCCTGTGCTAGTAGATACCGCCTACGCTAGCTGCTATCGCCTGCGTTAGCTGCTATCGCCTAGCGCTAGCACCTTCCATAACTGTTTCTGAAATTTTCTCAAATCAGCGCTAGCGCCTGCGCTTGCGCTGGTACTAGCGGGCATGTTGGAATTTTGGCTTCAAATTTTGGTGCAACATTCTTATGTTATCCTTGAGTCATGTGGACTTGTTTTCCTGCACACTTAAACACACAAGATCAAATACACATAGGATTTATTATTCTCAAACCTAAGAGATGCGGAAGACCATGTTCCAACAATTTCCCTTTATGGTAAGCTCTGAATAGGTATTCTACCCTTCACAATCTCTCTCTTTCCTTTCTTTAATTCCCTACCCGTTCACCAACCTTAAGCATGTTTCCAAGAAAGCTTTTTGTCTTCTTGTAGTTCTTCTGTCTATTTGAGGCAATTTGTCTTCTTGTAGCATCGAGTTCTCTTCCTCTCTTATTGACGCACCTTCGAGTTCTTGTAGGGGCAGCTTCGAATTCATCCTTGCTCTGACTGAACTCTGCCAGTCGACGTTGCGTTGATACCCAATCGACGTAACTGCCGAATTGATTGCTTAGATTTGAACTTCATTATCTGCGTCGAGATGAAGTCGATGTTGCGTCGACTTTAGATGGCTTCGACAGGTACTTCCTTGTGCGCTGAGTTGAAGTAGAAGCTGCGTCGACTTGTCAAAGTACTTCGACAGGTCCATGACCTCTACGTCAATATCTATTCGATGTAACGTCGACTTGAGTTACATCGACAGAAGGGTTGAACAACTTGGACTTCTAGTCAGAGTAGTGTTGACAATAATTCGATGTTGCATCGATTTCTATTCAATGCTAATGTTAACTTTGCCCATATTGTGCTTCTCTTGATCTGATTTTGACACCCTAGGTTGGGTGTGACATCCTAAGATATCTAATGACCAGATTGCCCTCACTATACAATGGGTAATTCAATCCTAAGAGATAAAATCACTTTTAGGTATTTTGTTAAGTTAAATCAAACGGGGGTTTCCCAACAATCTCCCCCTATTTATCTTAACAAATTTTACAAATTGAATAAAGTGGTTTTACATATTTCTTTGCATAAACAAACATAAATGCATACCAGACATCCTGGACATAAGAAAATGAAGTACATACAAGATAGCAATGGTTTATAAGACAATAACATATTGTTTTTCACAGACCATTTCATTCTAATGTCAAGAAATATGTAGATATCCAGAGCTGTTTTTCAGGAAGAATAGTTTCTAACAGAGTACCTGAGCCTCATTGCTCCTTCTCAGGAGTTCTTCTTTTTCTTGAAAATACTCTTGAGGAAACTTTCCTTGGGGAAATCTGCAAAGGCTCATCATCTTCTTCAGTAGTGTCTTTGAGAAGCTCCCCCTGACTTTGTGCATTTACTTCAGCTTCCTGGGTAGCTCTCTCAGCTATCTGAGCTACTTTATCCAATAGTTCTTTATTCTGAATCTCATCCTGAGCTACTGCTGTGTTTACAGCTGTCGTTTCTTCTTCTAAATTCCTTTGAACATCTGGGACAAGCTCCCCCTACTTATCTGCATCTGTTTGCTCAACATTCATTATTTATGGGGGCTCCCCCTCATTTGTCAGAAATTGAATGACATCTGCCATTTCTTTGTCAATTATCTCCCCCTGAGCCAATGGGAGAACATCTTGATCTTCTTCACTCTTCTCTTCCTCATTTAACTTTTTTGGAAGCTCCCCATGAATCTGTGCACCCTGAAATGTGGTCACTTTGTCAAGAGCAGGCTCATTATCAGCATCCCTTTTTTCTTGTCCACTCATATCAAGAGGAGGTCTTTCTTCCTCTAATATGTTCTCCCCCTTCTTGACCTAGCTGACCAGTGAGGTTAAGAACTCCCTTGTAACCATAGAGGAAGATACAAAATATTTGAGGCTCTGAAAAGATCTTTTACAACTTAATAGCTCACCCTCCATTTGTGAGTATTTTCTGTGAAACCTTCTAGCCTGAGAGGCCACTTGGTCTGCAAATGTGGAGGAGGCAATGACCACAGCTTTAGAAATAATCTGCACAAGATCAATTACGGGTGGATGAGATGTAGATGGAGAAGGTGATGGAGGAAGTTCTTCTTGGATAGGGGAGAGAGGATGGTAAAAGTCAGGTGAGAAATGAACTGATGGTGGTGGAGGTGGAGCAGGTTGATAATCTGGAATGATAGTGGATGGTAGTTGATGGGATGGTTGAGGAGATGGCTTAGGGGCTGAAGAGGATTGGTGTTATTGTTGTTGTTGTTACTGTTGAGGTGAATGTTGGGCTGGAGCATCATCCTGATGGATATCTAGGGCATTATACAGCGGAGGTGGAGAGAGAGGAGGAGGGATAGTATCCCTTGGGGGGGGGGGGTCTGGAATGTGCCTTTCTGTCTCTTGAGGATGAGGAGATGGAGGAGGTGAACCTGGGGCTTGACCAGGCTTTAAGATTCGCCTGGTCCACTTAGAGAAGATCCATATATTAATCCTCTTCCCAGGAAAAATATGCACTCCTTTGGACTTACACACACTAAGAGAGTGGTGAAGCAGTACCCGACTCATGATTCTCATAAAAGCATTCTCCTTGTTGGAGTACTTATGAACAATCAGCTTTAGGAGGCACCTCCCCCAGCTAATCTTCTTCTGCAGAACTAACACTCCCATAATCTTTAACTGCTGCCTGGGGATAGCATCATAGGCTGAAATTTTACAGAGCATAACCTTCCCCACAATGTCAGCCAAAAATCTATACTCCTCTTCCACATCAATCTTTTTAAGATTAATTGGCTTCTCTTTCTTGAACTGCATTATTTCCAGGACATTCTTTATTTTCTCTCCTGACAGTTCATCTGGGTCATTCCCAGTGGCCAGATCAAATGTTTGGGAGAGTATCTCTTAAGATATGCTGATGTCTTGACCAGAGATTGTCCCTTGGAGAGAACCACCATCTACTACTGAAATAGTGTCCTTGAATTCTGTAAGTTCTATATCTAGAATCTTACATCTTGTGGAGATCAGCTTTGTCAAACCAGCAGAATGAAATAGACCAAGGATGGCGTTGAAGATTTCTGCAGTAGCATTGAACAACTCGATGTCCACATCAAATCCAGAGTTAACTTTTGGTGGAGCCATTTGAATTTGGGTGTACCTACAAACACAAAGAAGACGAGAGAGAGAGGGATACGAGAGAGCTGGAGAGAAGGAGAGCAAGAGAGCAAGAGAACAATAGGAAGAGAATTCGAAAGCGTAAATGTTTCGATGCAGTAATTGCTTAAAAGCAGATGAATCGCTGCTACTTAGGGTTTAGGTCGACGTACCATCGATAACACTTATTATTTGGCGCGCAAAGCTGTGTCGAGATTGCTTCTAGAATCAATACTGCGCGCGCTGATATATCAACGTTGCGTCAACTAGTACTCGATGAAGCTTCGAGGCTATTCAGAGACCCTAAGTCGACGTAGTCCCATCGATGTTACGTCGTTTTCCATTTGACGTAATTTCGAATTTAATCAACGTTTAATAAGTCGACGTATGCGTTGATATGAACTTGACGCTGCGTCGAATTCTATTCTAATTGTCTACTCTGAATGCTTCTTGACGGTGGCGTCGAGCAGAAGTTGATGGCACATCGACTTCTATTCGACGTACCACTAATTAAACAGATCTATTTCGTTAAAAAATTCTTGCTATTTTTCCCAACAATTACATTTATTGAAAATAGATCATAATATAATGTAATAAATGTTATGGAGGATTCAAGGTAGAAATTACTCCCTTGAATGAAGTTTGTTCCTTATCCTTGACCTATATCTTCCTTCCCACTCCTTTCTCTCCTGAGTGGGACCTAACCTAACCCTGCACAAGTAATTCAAACATTAGAGGGAACCCAGGTTACCTTGGGCCCTTTCCTTTTACCATTGTAGGGTTCAATGAAAGAATATGAGGGTCTTTCATGATACCCTTTGGGATGATAAGGAACGGTTTTCCCAAACCTATTATTTTGATACTTAAGATGAGTATAGAATATATCTAAATGCAGGAGATCAGCATAGTGTCTTATTATTTTAGATTTTGTTTTTACCTTTAGATTGTTGTTATTTGACTTCTCTACATTGTTCTTTCCTAAAGGTTTTTCTTTCTTATTCAGATGTATTTTGTTGGGTTTATCTATCCTATCTGAATAACTACCAGCATTACCCTTGATTGATGCACTCTTCTCACTGGGTTGATAATCACTAGGTCTAACAAAGGAAACTGGATTTTTCCAGGATGGTTTCCTAGATGTTTCTATGCTAGTGGACGGTTCTGCCTTAACCCTAGGTGATTGAATCTCATAGAGAGATTTTCTGTGATATCCTTGAGCTTCTGACTCCTCCCATTGAATGAGCCCTCAAAGGCCTTTGCCTTTGCTAGATCTTCTTTTAGATTTGTGTTTTCCTCTCTAAGCATAATCAATTCTATCTCTTTATTATTAAGTTCATTAGTTAGATTTTTATTTATTAGAAGTATTTCATCTTTCTTAAGATTCTCTAATTCAGTTTTAGCTGTGCTTAACTCTTTTTCTACCCTAAGATGTTCAATGCAGAAATCTTTAAAACATGATTTAAAATCATCAAAGCTAAAGTCAAATTCATCAAAAACTGATACCTGTTCCTCTTCATCATCTGATGACATTCCTAGTGCCATCATGCAGTCTGCTTCAGCTTCAGCTTCATCATCACTTTCAGATGAGGATGAGCTCACTTACACTTCTGAATCACTCCAGGTTTCAGCAATGAAACCCTTTGCTTTCTTCTTGTCCTTCCCTCTGAGGGACTAATTCTTCTTCTTCTCCTCTTTGCTGTTACTTCTTTCCCTTAGATCTTGTGGGCACTAAGGAGCAATTTGCCCTAGTTTGTTGCAGGTATAGCAAATAATCTCCTTCCTTGGAGTTTTATCATACCTGGGCCTTGAATCCCTTTCTTTTCTCCTTGAGTCCTCAGTCTTGACCCACTTCTTGAATCTTTTTGCTAGCAGACTGAACATTTCATCCTAAGGAGTGGAGGACTCTCCTTCAGCAGCTTTAAATGCTAGGCTCCTTTGGATATGAGCTGGGGAGGTTTCCCTCTCTTCTGACTCAACCCTATTTTTCAGTAATATCTCATAAGACTTAAGCTTTCCTAGCAAAGCTTCAGTTGAGATCTCTCTGTGGAATCTGGATTCTCTGATTTCCCAGATCTTTGAATCCTATGAGCTAGGGAAGCACCTGAGAATCATATCATTAATTTCAGTCAAGGATATTTGCTTGTCTAAGCCTCTGAGCTCATTAATGATAAGACTGAATCTGTCATACATATTGACAACAGATTCTTCAGCTTTCTTTTGAAAGTTCTCATGCTGGTATATGAGAAGGGACTTTTTGTCCTTTCTTTCATCAGCACTTCCTTCCACCATTGTGGTGACTGAATCCTAGATTTCCTTTGCTGATTGGCACTCAACAACTTTCTGGAAAATGTCATTTGACATTGTTGACACCAGAATATTCATGACCTTGGCATCACATGCCTTGACCTTCTTCTCAGCCTCTGTCCATTCCTTTCTTGGGACAGCCTTGGTTGTTGAGGTTTCACCTTCCTTTTGTCTGATTGGTGCAGGAGGACCTGTGAGAAGAACATTATAGATGTCTTCATCAATTGAATTCATGTACAACCTTATCCCGGCCTTCCAAAGTGTGAACTTATTCAAGTTACACACTGGGGGTCTTGTGGAAGCATAATACTTAGTACTCATTTTCTTTATAATAATGTTTATAGAAAAGAAATAAGAGCAGGAGGTCTTTTTGATCAAGGTGTTAACCTCTTAATGATCAACCCCCTCTGATACAAATTGAAAGTGCATAGTGTGCCTCTGAGAATCCTCTAGAGGGGGGGGGGGTGAATAGAGATTTAAAATTTATTCCTATTCTAACTGTGAGTACAATAAAATAATCTAAGGATTTATGCTCAATCAAGATCTCAGGCAGAATAAAATAGTGCAGAAATATAAAGCAGAAAACAGTAATGTAAACTAGCTATAAGGACAACACAGAAAATTAGCAACCAGAAGACACAGATTTTTTATAGAGGTTCCCCAAAATGTGGGTACTCTCCTCTTCTACCACCTGGTAGGGATGCACCACTATGCCTGAGTCTTTTGGTAAGGAGATTCTTAGAACCACTGATCTTTTGACAAGGAGATCATGAACCACCAGATCTTTTGATAAGAAGATATTGAACAACTAGATCTTTTGATAAGGAGATCTTGAACCACTGAATCCTTTGAAGACGGATTAACAAAACTCTTTTACAAAAGGGAATTAGAAGGAGAAGGAGGAAGAGAAATGGTGTAGGAATTCTTTTCCCAGAATTCTTATGAAGGCTATATGATAGACAACTTCTTGTATCTATCACTAGATCTGCTCTTGATTTACTCCTGCTTATAATAGTGATATTTTGCAGGAGCTTTGATTGTCAGATCCTTTGTGATTCTGCTTGCTTGAGATCTGGCTGTTATGAGATGGTGATGAAGAACAACTTTTAGATCCTTTGTATTTTTCTTCTGATTAAGATCAGCCTGCTATCTGATTGTGATGATGAGCAGCTGTTCTTATCTTCTCTATATCTTCTCAGTTAGGGTTCCTGAGGGAGGAAGAAGAAGAGCAGAAGCCTGGAGAGCATATGTTAGCCAATTGTGATGAATGCTGTAATTTGTCTCCTTCTTCTCTGCCCTTATATTGTCTGTCTTTAATTTTGAATTTGATTTCCCTTTATGGTAAGCTCTGAAAAGGTATTCTACCCTTGACAATCTCTCTCTTTCCTTTCTTTAATTCCCGACCCGTTCACCAACCTTAAGCATGTTTCCAAGAAAGCTTATTGTCTTCTTGTAGTTCTTCTGTCTATTTGAGGCAATTAATGAGCCGTTAGAGAACGGCCTTGAGAGAGGTGTGCCTTGAGAGAGAGAGAGAGTCAAAAATGACATCTGAAAAGGTTTCCCTTTTCATACTGTATTCGACGTAGCGTCGAGTTCTCTTCCTCCCTTATCGACGCACCTTCGAGTTCTTGTAGGGGCAGCTTCGAATTCATCCTTGCTCTGACTGAACTCTGCTAATCGACGTTGCATTGATACCCAATCGACGTAACCGTCAAATTGATTGCTTGACTTTGAACTTCATTATCTGCATCGAGATGAAGTTGGCGTTGCGTCGACTTTAGATGGCTTCAACAGATACTTCCTTCTGCACTGAGTTGAAGTAGAAGCTGCGTCGACTTCTCAAAGTACTTCTACAGGTCCATGGCCTCTACATCGATATCTATTTGATGTAACGTCGACTTGAGTTACTTCGACAGAAGTGTTGAACCACTTGGACTTCTCGTCAGAGTAGCGTCGACAATAATTCGATGTTGCATCGATTTCTATTCGACGCTAATGTTAACTTTGGCAATATTGTGCTTCTCCTGATCTGATTTTTACACCCTAGGTTGGGTGTGACATCCTAAGACATCTAATGACCAGATTACCCTCACTATACAATGGGTAATTCAATCCTAAGAGATAAAATCACTTTTAGGTAATTTGTTAAGTTAAATCAAAAGGGGGTTTTCCTAATAGATTATCCTCCTGCCAGGGTGTGCATAAGGGCACCCTTATCCATGTCAAATAGTGAATAAGAAGATTATTGTGGGCTTATGTACATGACTAATGAAGAAAGTCAGGATGAGTCCATCTCACATGCTAAGGTACAAATCAAATCTCCCATATCTGCTACTAATTCAAAATTAGAAGTGGAATGTTATTATTAAACAAGTTTTGAAAGATCATCCTCATTTGAGTTTGATCATGAGGATGAAGATGACCTAGTGGATCAGTATGGTGCCTTGCTGGATGCTCTGAAAAGATGCAAAAGCTTGTCAAGACACAAGCTGAAGAGATTGAATCCCTCAAGCTTGCTAAATCTGAACTCTTTGAGAAAGCTGAGAAGATAGCTCAAGTGAGTGATGAACTCAACAAGCTAAGAGGGATGTCAACAGTCCAAATTGATGCACTAAGTCAGAAGCACAAGATCATCAAAGATCTTGAGGATAAGCTCCTCATTGAGAGGAAGCTTGTGGCTAGGTTTTCCAAACCACAAACTGTGCTACCGATTATTGATAAGTTTTCAGCACCATATAGAGGTTGTGTATAATATACTAAGGAGGTAGACAAGGGCAAGACCATCAAGGATTAGACTATTTTTCAAAAGGTCATATTGCCTACGAACACATATGATCATGATCATTTTTATGGATTCATGTCCAATGAGTGCTCTACCATTGGAACAAAGCCACATAATTCAACAAATAGAGTAGATATTGGAAAGAGTGCCTTCAAGGCACCTCATGAGAAAATCCAGATGAAAAATCATAGATCATTTATGTTTGGCTCTACAACACCAACACTCAAAGGGAAGGGAATGACTATTCCTCAAAAGCCTATCCCTACGATGAAACATATGACCATGCAACCCATCTTCCATCATGCTCACAGGCACAAGATTCATCTAAGAAAATCTAAGAATGCTGAAACCTGCTCTTCGGATCATCAACATTCTCACTCTACTCAGAAGGTGACTCAGAAGAGGAGGTATAATAAGTTTGAATGCTGGTGTTGTGGAAAAATTGGCTACTTTACCATATAATGTTAGTTAAATCCAACAGTTCCTAGGGCAAAGAATATGAGACTTGTCGATATTATTGTTGTGAAGCATCCTATAGTTAGAACTAACAAGAACCAAGGACCCAAACCTATTTGGGTTCCTAAGGTAAGGTAATCTCATTTTGCAGGAATGTCCAAAGGCCAATCAAATGCCAATATGGTACTTGGACAGTGGATGTTCCAGACACACGACTGGAATAAGAAACCATCTAAAGGACTATACCC
This sequence comes from Dactylorhiza incarnata, assembly GCA_033032865.1. Taxonomy (NCBI): domain Eukaryota; kingdom Viridiplantae; phylum Streptophyta; class Magnoliopsida; order Asparagales; family Orchidaceae; genus Dactylorhiza; species Dactylorhiza incarnata. The sequence goes on from JAWHQI010000269.1 coordinate 3,535,974, forward strand.
CAGTGAAAGATGGGCCCGAAGTAATCTTTAGTGGATCAGACAGATGGGTAACAAAAGGCTATAGTATGATTACCAATGACATAGTCTTTATAACAAAAGTAGCTCATGTAGAGGGGTTGCAACACAATCTCATAAGCATAAGTTAACTACGTGACATAGGCTATGTCATTATTTTCCACAAGAAAAGTTTCTGATCAAGACGTCTATTGATCTAGAGATTGTTGTAACAGGCACTAGGAGTGGAAATGTCTATTATTTGAATTTCATTTGTTTAGATTCTTCTACACCTATTTGTCTAGTAGCAAATAAAAAGGAGTCTCTTTCTGTACAATGGCACAAGAGACTAGTTCACTTGAACTACAAGACAATCAACAAGTTAATCTCAGAAAACCTAGTTAGGGATGGACCCAATATCATGTAAGACCTCCTCCAGGAACACAAGACATGGCTGAGGGGAGCCTTATGCCCAGAACAGCCGCCTTGCAGTAGAGTCAGCACACGTGCTAACCTGTACCACAAGATGCATGTCTTGCCGGCTAAACCAATATCACTATGCCAACCCGTCAATAATAGAAAAACTACATAAGCCATAGATTCACAAATAAGTAAAAGTGTCCCAACAAGTACAAACGGACAGGCAGCTACAAGAGCTCCTGCAAAATATCAGAGTGCAGAATTTCCCCAAGGGCTACATCTCAAAACTCTCACTTGTTGGATCTTACGGCGCCCTTAGAGGGGGGGGGGGGGGGGGGGTGAATAAGGGAATAAAAATCTTTGATAATTTTTACTAAATTTGTTTAGAGTGAATTAGAATGAAATAATCAATTTATCTTAATGAAGGAAAACAATTGTAATTTGCAATTCTAAAAATTACGCCAAATGATAGAAATCAAGTAAACACAAAAGAGACATGATTATATTATATGAGAAAAAGTGTTTACATAAATTTGATTTCTATATCGCTAGAAATCGGAGGCGTACACATGTAAATTTCTTTTCCTTTTCTATACCGACTTGTATCCCCACAAACCGGTTGGCTTTAGCATATCCTTCCCCGGATAAGGCCTCAAGCCGCTCTAGCCAATCCTTACCCGGATATGGCCTCGAGCCCCCTAGATCTAATCACCTAGAACTAGTCGCCAACACAAGGCGAATTTCCCCCTAAGTCCTACCCAGACCTAGTCGCCAACACAAGGCGAATTCTCTAAACGGTTACAAAAAGTATGGGATGGAAATAATGAAAAACAATAATAAAAACTCCCTATATGAGATCTTCTGAAGTTGGAGATGAAGGATCGTTGTAGTATGAGAGAGGTCGAAGCGATCGTCCTTCGGATGTAGCGTAATGTAGTCCTCCTCCAGAATTCTCCTTAAGCTTTTTGTGGGAGATCCATCTTCGGCAGCATAACAACACTGGAATTGTGGCACAAGCAACCTCTCTGGATGGATAGACAAAATGATCGAAGTTGGCTCATTTTATAGAACTTGGAGATAGCGCCTGCAGTAGCATTATCGTGGAGCGGTTGCGAAACCGTCGATGGCGTGGCGCTGTGCACGAACATGCGATAGAGCTAACGCTGGCGGTAGCGGTTGCGAAACCGTCGGTGGCGTGGCAGAACAAACTCTCGTCGAACGGAGTTCCACATTCGTCGAACGGAAATTTTTGTCGAACACAGTTCCGCATTCGTCGAACGGAAATTTTCGTCGAACGTAGTTCCACATTCGTCGAACGAGAAATTTTCGTCGAACGGAGTTCCACATTCGTCGAACGAGCTAGCGCCTGGCGGTAGCGCTAGCGCTGGCGGTAGCGCTGCTCCTTTCAAAATTTTGATTCCATGCTGCCTTTTATATGTGGAGTATTGCACCTATAGTTCCTGTACACTATAAACACACTACAAGCAATATCAAATACAATATGGGATTTGTTATTCTCAAACAAAAGGATGCGACACATATGTCCAACATCGCTCACATCTGTCACTGACGGCAACGAAGGTAACGTAGTCTCAGGCCCTGTCACCTTGGCCTTGCTGTCCTCCTACACTACGCACTGCTGCTCCATCTGCTGCAGGGTGTCCTCCTAAAAATGGTGATGTAGTATCCGTTAGTCATACAGACTAAGTGGCTTCGCATCCTCTCCCACGACAATTCTCAGGCACCGGGCGGATGGAAGGAAAGAGAAAGCTATAATATAATTAGTAATATACAATATAGTAGGTTGCAAGGAAATAATAATCACATCAGATATATCAAGTGTATAAATAGTACATCTATTCAAGCAGTATAGTCAGCAACATAGTATAAGTAGAGTAGAGTATATAAAGAACTGAACTGAACTTAACTTATAAAAATGCCCGTACAAGATTATAAGTTAAGGGTCTTTCACAATAATAAGTAACTCATCATATAAAGGTGCCAATACAAGTTTATGTGATAAGGATCTTTATGCGGTGCAATGCAATGAATGTATGTATGATGACTCACCCATGGATTACACAAGCACTCTGATTTGATATGTTGACATAAACTTTTACTTCCCACTTTTCGAGGGTAGCTAACATCCCAGGCATCACCTGTCCTGGCCATATGATGACATTGGATCGGGCTATCCACTACTAGGCGGGTATGCACACTACCAAACCTAGGCCTTACGTATGCCTCGACACTGAGAACACAACAGTGGAGAACCTGCGTACTGGACATGGAAGGGGTCTTGGGAAGTAAGCACCAAAGAGCCGAGCCTAATCGGTCAATGTCAAGGAAGGGGTCTTTGGGAAGTAAACACCAAAGAGCCCTGCCCAACCGTCCAAGATCTATATGCTAGCTCCTGTCGGTGCGATGACTGGCAAGCCCGTAGAACTGCCACATGTAATTCTCAATACAGGATTGTAACCATCGTGTGCCAACATACGCACACGCACCTATGCCAACCGCTCACTTACCGTATATCCCAAGTACCCAAGGGCTCCATCGGAGCCCTTTTATTTTTCCAACACACAAGTGCTTTTAAGCACGCAAGGGCTTTCACCGAGCCCCTTTCCACCATACCTTAGGATGTCATCGCATCCTAATTATTAAGTTGAGCCCTAACTGCTACCCGAAGGGAGTTATCATAACTCTAAGTAGTGGTTACACGTGTCAGGGGTTTTTCACCCATACGATCCTAAGGACTACATGTGTATCCGATCATCACAATGAGGGCATCAACATCATATGGTTGTTCAAGTATAGTATCTAGGTTATCCAATTGATATTTCCACCATAGCTCATGCCAATTAACAATTTGAACCTTTCCACCCATTTCAGCCCCAACTGATTTCAATTCACAATTAGTGTGACAAGATAATTCTCAACAATTAATATGACAAGGTAATTCTCAACCATTAATATGACAAGATAAATCTCAATAGTGGTTAGTAATGTCTCAACAAATATGTATCTAATTCCCATAAAACATAACAGGGGCGTGTGCAATAATATTATGTTTAAGTCTACCAATTTTCATAAGTGTCCGATGATTAAATTAAGAGAAATCCAAGAACATCAAAATCTGTATGCTTTGGACAGCTTACGGAGACTAAATTTCTCGGAGCTACAGACCACCAAAAATTATGTTCCAACCTATTCCAGAAAGGTATATCCAAGGGCTACAACTTCCATGTGGAACCCAAGATCCAGATCTAAGTTTAACCTATCTAAATTCAGGTTTGAACCCAGCAGAGCATATCTGAACAACAAGTTGTCCTGTACTTAAACATGATCATCTTCTGTACAACCATTTTCAATTTAACCTTGCAGGAGCTACTGACATCCCCAGAAAATGCACAACCAGTCGTTGGAAAGGCCATTCCAAGGGCTACAACTTTTGTGTTGAGTGCAAGACCTGAATATGGCCGGATCATGCCTTAAAATAGGCTTGAAGTCCATCGCGTGTAGAAAATAGATTTTGCCCATATTATTAAATCTGCACGGACCTCATGACAGATGAACAACATCTGTTCATCTTCTTACTCCAGCTCACACATATATTATTTCTCCTTATCACCTCCAATACTCCCTCATTAGACCATCGTTCTTCATGAAATCAACTCCCACGACTTCGTTTTGAAGAGAAGAGTAGATCGAAGACATTATCTCGGCGAACGACGCCCTAGAATGGAAGTTCTAGTGTGGTCTCTTCCTAGAAAACTCCATTAAACTCACTAAGGTCAAGCTCTTTTGAGTCGACATCTCACCTAAATTAGATCTAAAGATCTAGCACCAAGGGAGAGGGGGCGGAGGTCACCTGATTTTCGTCCATGGACCGCGTTATCCTCCTTGGCGGCATAGCGATGGTGATCTTAAATGACCTCGTCCTTAGCTTTGCTCTTCCAAGGAAAAAGGGGCAGCTGGTTATGGTTGATGGAGGAAGATAAAAGTTCTGAAGGGTTTTAAACTATTTCTCTCGGGTGACTTCTTGTCCAAGGCTAAGGCTAATAAAGAAGATTTGACTAGTATTAAATTAAAGTTGCCTCCCATGCTTGAATTAGTCAACACCGCCACGTGTCACTATCATATAGGACCAACTTGGTTATAAAACATAAAATAAGCTTTGGACAACTCAGAAATCTCTTATTCGGACGGCACACATCCCAATTCATCAAATCAATCTGGAAAAGAACTCTACAGGACTGACACTCGACGAATCCGTCGAGTGGTCTCGATGAATTCATCAAGTCCACTCGATGGATCGTCAAGTCCACTCCACAGATCATCGAGTCCACTCGACGGATCGTTGAGTCCACTCGATGGATCGTCGAGTCAACTCGACACATTCATCGAGTCAACTCGACACATTCGTCGAGTTTGAGTCTGCCCGACGGCTTCCTCAAGCCTTTTTTCACGCCGATATTTTCCCCGCTCAAGTGTAGCCTAGCCGTCAGTGCACACCGAGCCCGAGCCAACTCACCAAACATGCGTTCAAGGGGCTTAGTGCGAATCAGTACATTACAAATCCTATAAATAAATAAACAATTTCGTCCCCGAAATTGAGTTTCGGCCTATGGTGTTTAAAGTACAAGGTTCGACATAAATTCATTCGTACCATGCAGGAACAAATCCGGATAATGCTGCTGCAAATGGTCCATAGGCTCCCAAGTGTACTCCTGCTTCCCGTGATTGGACCATAAGACCTTTACCAAAGGATCACTTTTTCGCCGCAACTTCCGGATTTTAGTGTCTACTATCCGCATAGAATTTGACTAGACAGACCAGTCAGTTGCCATAGGACTGGAAGTAGTGATGACGAACTACTCAGGGCGAAGTAGTGACTTCCGAAGGGAGGACACATGAAAAACATTGTGTAACTTCTCCATCTCCAATGGTAGCTCCAGCCTATATGCCAAGGGACCAATCTGCTCCAAGATAGAATAAGGCCTCCAGTAATGTGTGCTGAGCTTCTTCCTCCCATGAACACGCGACACACCGTGCATCGGCCTAATCTTCAAGAAAACCTTGTCACCCACTTGAAATTCCACCATTCTGTGCTTTGCATCATAATACTTTGCCTGTCGGCTCTGTGCCTCTAGCATGCGATCCTTGATCAGCCTTATTATAGCATTGGTGTCATCAATGTATTCCACCCCTAACGCCTTTGGATCCTTGTCCTGGACCCACGATAAGGGTGTTCTGCAGCTCCTAATATAAAGTGCCTCATAGGGAGCCATCACGATGCTCACCTGATGACTGTTAATATACGAGAACTCTACCAATGGTAGCAGTCTCTCCCATTGTTCTCCTCTATCTAAAACTCATAACCGCAGTAGATCCTCCATTGTTCTGATAGTCCTTTTCGACCGACCGTCTATCTGTGGGTGGAAAGCGGTGTTGAAAGTTATCCTTGAGCCCAAATACGCTTTCACTGCCATACATTCTCCAGAAGTGAAGTGGCCATCCCAATCTGAAATGATAGTATTGGGCACTCCATGGTATTTGACGGCCTGCTCCACGAAGAAACGCACCAAAACATCCACATGTGCCTTTTTCCTCATCGGGATGAACCAGGCAACCTTCGTCAGTCGGTCCACTATCACCCAAACTGAGTCTTTCCCGGAACGAGATCGGGGAAGACCGTGAATAAAATCCATGGAAATGTCTTCGAACTTCGACTCGGGGATGGGTAGTGATTGTAACAGTCCTGCAGGGATCTTACACTCCGCCTTCACCTTCTGGCAATTCTTGCAATGTGTCGTGAAATAAGCAACATCCCTCTTCATACCCGACCAGAACATAGTCTTCCGCAAATCTGTATACATTTTGGCGATCCCGGGATGCACCGAGTACTTAGTGCAATGAGCCCCTCTCAGAATGTCTTCCTGGATCCCACCTTCTGCAGGAATAAATACTCTGCCGTGGAAATGAACGGGGTTGTCCTTGAAGGTATATCCCTCAGCCGATCCATCCTTGAGTGCTTGGAATATTGGTGCCAGAGTTGCATCCTTCTTTTGCTTGGCCCGTATCTGATCTCGAATGTCACAAACTATGCTTAGTGCAGTTATATACTCAGTAAAAACCTCAGGCAAGCCCTAGAAACAAGCGTAATTTCCATCTCCTCGAGCATCTGGGCCAACTCCATGGCCATCAATCTAGAATCTGATCCTCCCGCGGGTGCCTTCCTACTCAACACATCCGCAACTGAGTTTGCCTTCTCGGGGTGGTAGTTCAGTGTGAACTCATAGTCACATAGGAACTCCAGCCACTGCCGTTGTCTCAAGTTTAAATCTTTCTGCGTGTAAATGCATTTGAGATTTTTATGGTGAGAAAAGATCTCGCAGTGGACGCCGTACATGTAGTACTTCTAAATATTTAAGGAAAAGACCACTACTCCCAGTTCCAAATCATGCACTAGGAGGTAATTCGCCTTATGTTTCTTCAGCTGTCTTGAGGCATATGCAATCACGTGCCCATGCTGCATCAAAATAGCTCCCATACCTTGGTATGATGCATCAGTATATATCTGGAATCCTTCCTTCCCAAATGGAAGGGCAAGGACTGGTGCAGAGGTAAGGTAATCCTTCTGCTCTTGGAATGCAGCCTCGCACTTGGGTGACCATATAAACGACACACCTTTCTTGGTCAAAGCGGTGAGAGGGAGAGCGATCTTTGAAATCCCTTAACAAACTTGTGGTAGTAACCAACAAGTCCGAGGAAGCTACGAACATCTTCTATCAACTTCAATGACTGCTACTCCTTTACACATGGCCCAAGAACGCAACCTGCTAGAGCCAAAACTCGCACTTATTATACTTGGCAAACAACTGATGTTCCCACAACTTTTCCAATACCAACGCCAGATGCTTCGTATGGTCCTCCAAATTTGAATAAACCAAGATGTCATCTATGAACACAATCACGAAGACATCAAGGTAAGGCTCAAACACGCGGTTCATCAGGCTCATGCACTACAAGAAAATTGACTTTTGGTGACGAAATATTTCGTCACTAAATATTGTATTTTGGGCACTAAAGATATTTAGTGACCAAATTTTGTCCGTCACAATGTGGTCACGGTAGCCCCGCCACTAAATGTATTTATTGATAAAAAAATTGTTACTAAAGGTTTATATTCAATGACCAAATAAAATTTGGTCGCTAAATGATTTTTTTGTGACCAAATTAATTTGGTCACTAAACATTCATTCAGTGACAAAGCATGTACAGTCACTAAATGTCGTTTGTGACCAAACCACATTCGTCACTAAATATTCATATTTAGTGATCAAATTAATTTGGTCACCAAAAAGAAAATTTAAGTGACAATATTTGGTCACTAAAGGGACGACACAATAGTAATAATTTGTCACTAAATTTTACTCAATTTCTCACAAAATATTATAAATTATTTCATTGTTATTCACTATAATTCACTTCTAGACATGCAAACACAATAATGATGGCGACGACGCCCCGCCATATGTTCGTGACCAGTTCCTTGACGACGCCGACTCGGCGCATTATGTTGATCTCTGCCGCAACACTACATTTAAAGACTCTGACGGACGATGCCGCAACAACAATCATGGTGTACGCCATCGCCGCGATAACCATTTTGAAGAATGCCATTGCCGCACCATCACGACGAACGCCATCGCCGTTACAACCTTCGTCCGCGGCGCAAGATGAATAATTAATAATTATAATGATTTTTATTATAATTATTAATTAAAATTTTACCAAGCATTGTCTTTTATTTTGGACTTTGTTTATGTCCATGTTTTATTTTAATTTGGACTGCGTCTAGCCATGCTCATGTTTTATTTTAATTTCGGACTACGTTTAGCCATGTTTGTTGGCTAGCCTATAAAAGGCTATCTTGTATTAGATTTTGAGGATTATTGAATGATAAGAATTTTGAAACTTTAAAGCCTCCTCCCTCTCTCTAGCTGAACTCCCTCCTTCCCCCTCTTGAAATTTCGGCCCCCTCTCGCCCTCTCTTCCTCTCATTTTCGTTCTCCTCTACGACTCTTTCTCACATCCCTCTCTTTTCTCTCTTGCTTGCAACACGAAGGATCTCCTATCCTTTTTTTCTTTCAAAGAATTCGGCCAACCAAAGTTTTCCTCTTTGAAGATTTCATTCAAGGTGCTTGGTGCTAGTTCGTGTGGATCTTGGATTCGGCGTGAAGCAAATACGGCTGATGAGTTTCTCTCCAAACGATGTATCTCCGGTGGAACAATTGAAGATTTCATTCAAGGTGTAACGAAATTTCTACTCGTGAGATTTCCCTCTGGTTAACTTCTTGTGGTGGTAATTTTGGCGTGATCTTCGAATCACTTGAATAATCGTGGTTTTCTTCGATCGATTTGTGCGTTCTTCTTATTTCTTTTAATTTTCGAAGAGGATTGACGAACCTCGACTTTTTGTTGGGAGAGATCTACCCTTTTTGAATCGTAATTTTTGGTGGATCTCTTTTGGTACAACTCAAGCTCGTTCGGACCGGGTGGGCCCTTTTAGTCGGGAAGAATATTGGCCTATAACCATCTATTCAACCTCTAACGACGTGACTACCCGTACGTTAGCATCTAATTGATAATTATTGCGTTGCGTGTACGTTGCGAGTATTTTTGTGCGAACTTAAATTTGGGAGCGTTGCGAGGGAACGCGTGTTTGTTCGTAGCGATCGTGTCAGAGACCGGAGCATGCATCAATTTGGTATCAGAGCCAGGTTCGTGTCAATTTCTTAATTGACGCATTCTGAGAGGACCCAGCGCAACCAACTGCACTAAAAGCCATGACTGTTGGTGAAGGCGCAACTTGATCTTTATATCAACGGAAAGGCGTTACGGGTCAAGTGAAGGAACGCTGGACCCAACAATCCCCCCCCCAGCGTCCAGCACGACCCGCAAGCTCAGAGGTGCTCCACATGGCCCGCAGGCTCAGAGGTGGCTTGACACATGGCTCCGGCCGCCTGACCCACCAGGACCCACACATGTAGAGAGAATTTCAGGAATTATCAACGCCCCCCTGGTCTCGAACCCGCAACCTGCTTTGATACCAATTGAGAGGACCCAGCGCAACCAACTGCACCAAAAGCCAGTGTTCCTTCACTTGACCCGTAGCGCCTTTCCGTTGATATAAAGATCAAGTTGTGCCTTCACCAACAGTCATGGCTTTTGGTGCAGTTGGTTGTGCTGGGTCCTCTCAATTGGTATCAAAGCGAGTTGATTTGTCACACAGGTTAACACCTGAAATCACAAAGATCACCTAGTTCTTATATTTTTTTTTGGGTTTTTCAAAAATGACACAAGACCTTTTATCTTCAGATCCACTTGTTTGTAATCTAGATAGATCGATCTACTTTATGGCAAGATAGAATTAAGATATATGCAAATGCCACAGATGAAGAAACTTACAAATTTATTTTGACAGGACCTCCCCTCATATCATCAAAGGCAGTTACACCTGCATTACCTAGCTCCATGGGTCTCAAGTCTCCTTCGAGAGCAATGAAAGGGCCTGTTTATGTTGGCGCTGATATATCCTCTTCAATGAAAGCTGCCGAAATAAAACGTGAACCTCCTTCCATCTCTTCAACTAACTATATTTTTGATGCAGAACCATCAACAAATCTAAGTGAAGAAGAACAGGAAGAAGAACTTAAAGCTAGAGCTTTCTGCATGATGGCCATATATGGAGGCTCATCTCAAATTCCAGATGCAGAAATCGAATCGGAAAAGCTTGAGGTAACTGAGGCAACTCCAACTTATAATTTTACCTCTACTCAAGATAAAACTAATCATAAATTAACATTTACAGACTTAATAAAATATGAAAATAAACCTTTAAAAGAGTTAACAAATATAAATTTTCTAACTCCTGAGAATAATAAACTTCAAGAAAATTTGAAATCATCAGAAGAACAGACTATTTTTCTTAAAAACAAATTTTCTATGGCAAGCACAACCAATGGGAGAAATCTCAAAATGCAGGCCAAAAAGTTTGAACAAATTTCTAAAGAAAAATAATTAATCATGATCAACAAAAACCTTCAAATTTATATTTTACTGAAATAAAAAGACTAATATATTTCAAATGCTAAACCTTTCAACTCTAGTAAAATTTAAAGAAACTTCCTAATTAATTATTAATAAGTTTCTCACCATTAAACTCCATTCCAATTCATTAACAGCTGTAGCAACTCATATATTAAAATCCGTCTAGAATAATAAAATTAACCAAGTGAGAGAGAAAATGAGAAGCTCAAAACCCCTTTCAACTGGTATCAAAAATTTTAATCTCTCTAAATACAAAGATTGCTGCATTTGAAAATTTTAACTTCAAGAAATAAGCTGCTGCAATTGAAAATTTTAAGAGCAGTTTTAAGATTACCAGTCCACTAGTTTTGATTTGGATTAAGGATCCCAACTCAAATAGGGGGAGATTGTTGGAACCTTAGCTTTTTAATTTGAGTTAGAATCCATCCTTATATTAATAAGTCATCTAATAATTTAGGTCAATTAAGAAATCTAAGTAAACATAAATTAAATATGATGCGATCGAATCGGAGAATATACTTAAGCATAATAAAAGTTCTCTGCGCTCGATGAATGACTAACGGCGCTCGACAAATAGCCAGACAGCCAGCGCTCGACAAATGGCAAAATGCGCTCGACGAATTCAGTCAGAAAAATCTCAGCGGTCTATGAATTCTAAGATAGAGAGAATTGCTCAGCACATCAGATGGCGAGCCCAGCCTCACAAATGTAGAGCAGGGATCGACGAATTCCTTTCTGAATAGTTTTAATATTCTTTTTACTGTCTCTTAGCCGTTGCACATCAATCAATGGCATTAGCCGTTGTAATTGCCTTAATGAAAAGAAACGATAGGTCACCCTCTCGAGGAGTCAAAGCATTGATGGAGACCTTAGCTCTTTCCTTCTTCCCAATAGAAGAATTCAAATTTAGAGAAAAGGCTCTCAGATTATAAAGAAACAGAGCAGTACACACAATACAGAACACACACGACTGAAAAGAGAAAACTTATTTTGTTCTTCAGTACTAACATCTTCCTGCAGATTCAAAATATCCTGAGACACAAACCACAATTACTTGCTCAGGATCATCACTGCAAGAGAAGGAAGAAGCAGTTAAAAGGAGAAGCTCTATCCACAAGCTGTCATCAACTCTAATTAGACAGGGGGAGCCTTCTTCAACATCACACTCAGATCCATTCAACTTCAAACCAGGATCTTCAAGAGTCTTCTTATACAGAGAAGAACAATATAATTTCTGCTTTTATTTTTCCTTTCTTTACCCCATCCTGTACAAGGTTATAACTCCCTTCAAAAGTTAACTCTCGGTGACAGGGCACCTTAGCAAAAACCTGCAGTTTGGTTAGAGCACCTTATCAACAACTCACCTGGTGTGAGGGCACCTTATCAACAACCTCATAGTGGATTCCTACCAGTGGGTAGAAGAGTAGATGTACCCAGTTGAGGGGAACTACTATACATCTTGTGTCATCTGGTTTTGTTTGCCTTTTTTTTTTACTTTAGTTTTGTCTGTTGTGCTGTGATTTTTCTTATGCACTGTTAGTGCTTGATTTTATTCCTCACCCAGCATACATATCTATATAACATTACTTTAAAGAAAAACTTAAATAAGATCTTTTAAGATAAATAAGAACTAGACCCTCCTTTCACATTCCTAAAGTTTTCTTAGAACGCCGGCACACACAACTTTCACACGATTTTGTTTTCAAAATATCAAAATTTTAATTGGTTGTCTGCGAATAGCGGTCTAAATTTTTATTTTTCTGCGAAAATCAAAAAAATATTTTAATTACCCTAGTTATTAAGTGGGAATAAAATTATCTTTAATAAAATTTTGACCTGTTTAAATATTTGGTCTACGAATAGCGGCCTAAATTTTTTATTTTTTCTGCCAAAATAACAAAAAAAATGAAATTCTGGAAAGTCAAATTCAAAATTTTGAAATTCAAATTCAAATTTTTGAAATTCAAAATTCAAATTTTTGATTTTCACATTCAAAATTCAAATTTTTTAAAATTTAAAATTCAAAATTTTGAAATTCAAATATTTCTGGAAATTCAAATTTTTTCTGGAATTTCAAAATTTTCTTCTTATAAAATTCTCTTTTATAAATCTGTCTAGTTCAGATTCAAAAATTTTCTATCATTGCATGTTCACTAATTCTGGTCCCGAGTACACACCTACTCATCGGGTATGGCTCATGGCGTTTATGTTTCTCGTTTAGATTACTTTAGGATGCAAAGTGTCAAACCCCCTTATTTGGAGGGTGCAAAGTGCCAAAAGTCCTAAGATTAATGATAACTAACTAATTTACACAGTGATAAAATAATTTTGAGATCTAAATATTAATATTTGTGATTAGATTTTTATTTGTCACAAAATAAATAATTTTAGTAACCAAACAAATTTTTTCGCAACAAATGGCCTTAAATTTTGATCTAATAACTAGATATTCATTTTAGTCATTAATTACATGCATGTTAAGAAATATTTTTATTTAGAAGCGAAAATTTAATTTGTTGGTGATTAGTGACTAATATATATTTGTCACTAAATAATTTAAAATACTTTAATTTGTGACCAAATAAATTTGGTCACAAAATAGATTAATTTAGTGACAAATATAATTTTGGTCACTAAAGAATAATATTACGGGACGAAATTTATTTTGGTCACTACATAATAATATTTCGTGACGAATAAAATAATTGTCACAAAAAAAAAGTTTTTGTGACTACATATTTTTTCAGTCACCAATAAAATGGAAATTAATATATAGTGACCAACTTCAAATTTCGTCACAAAAAATACACTTTTAGTGACAAAAATTTTTTGTCACAAATATTTCGTCACCAAAAGTCAATTTTCTTGTAGTTATGAACGTGGAAGGGTCATTTGTGAGCCCAAATGGCATAACTGTGAACTCATATAGTCCGTACCTTAAGCAAAAAGTTGTTTTTGGAACTTCCTCCTCCTGTATCCTCAGCTGATTGTACCTCGATCGCAAGTCCAACTTGGGGAAACAATGGGCCTCCACCAGCTGATCGAAAATCTCATCGATCCGGGGTAACCGTCAAATGGTTGAGCTCCCGGTAATCTATGCATAATCGTAGGGATCCATCCTTCTTCTTGACAAATAAAACAGGGGCTCCCTAGGGTGATGAACTGGGGCGAACAAATCCTGAGTCCACCAACTATTGTAGTTGTACCTGAAACTATGCTAGTTCCTTAGGGGCCATCTTGTATGGGGCCCGAGAAACAGGTTTAGCACCCAGAATTATCCTAATCTGGAAGTTCGCTTCCCTAGGCGGGGGTAATCCAGGTAACTAATCTGGGAATACATCGGGAAAATCCCGAACTCCTGGTACATCCTTCATGTTAACCTCCATCTCTTTCAACTCAAAACATATCATAACTACTCCGTCCCCTGCTCATGGGCCTTGATGACCTGAGTAGAAGAAAGTAAACGATGGGAGGCCGGAATAATACCTTTAAAGGCTGCATAGGTGTTGTCATATCTTAACATGACCTTCCTTGTCGGGTAATCTATCTTAGCCAGGTGAGCCATGTCATCCCCAATACAAGGTCAAAGTTTGGCATCTCCAAGATTGTTGCCGAGGCATCGAGTGTTAGGACATCAATGGTCACCTTTAAGAGGTACTTTGCTGTCGATTCCATCAGCGACCCATTAGGAAGATGCACCCTCCTGATAGCTCCCGTGTAGTGTCGAACCTGATCCAAGTCCTTGACGAATTCTTCTGAGACAAAGTTGTGCGTTGCTCCCGTGTCGATCAGGGCATGTGCAGGCTTGCCGCATACATTCACTATTCCTGAAGTTATCATATAGTTTAAGGTGGCTAAGTTTTTCTCCTTCAAGCAATTCTAAATCATTTCTATATTCTAAGACTTGAAAAAGAATTTAGAACACTAGTATACCTGCAATGACTCTTTTCGGACTCCGGGGCTGAGCAAGATCTAGTGCATAGACTTGCTCCCCGGCTGGTCAATGGTCTCCACAGTGGAATCCTTGGCCTCAACCACGCCATTGGCCACGCCGAGCTGCTGGGGGAACCATGGTGCGATTTGGAGCATTCCCTTGCAACTGGGGGCAAAAGTGCCAAATGTGGCCCGACTGATGGAAATGAAAACAACCCTCCCTGAAAGGCCCTCTGGGTTGCTGATACGCCTAGGCCTGTGGAGGTGGGGATAATGCTAACTGTTGGGCTGGCTTCTCCATCCAGATGTTCTAACGGAAATGTCCGCCACCTCCTCTCTGATTTCCTCCTCTGCCTCTGGCACTCTGTCTCATAAAACTGGGTCCTGCTTCCATCACACCCTATGTGGGTCTCTTACCACTAGCGTGGACCCCCAAGTGGTCCGGCTCCAATTTATTTGCCATCTCTATGATTTGCGCAAGGCTCAAATCAGCGATGAATAAAAGAGCCTGCCTAAGGGGGTCTCCCAGACCCTTGTAGAACCTCTTTGTGTAACCGCGATCATCTAACTCGTAGGAGCTTGCAAATATGGCAAGGTGTTGAAACTCCCACTGGTATTCCACTACTGATCTAGATCCCCACTTTAGCTGCAAGAACCTCTCCTCGAGCTCATCACGGGCCATAGAGGGGACAAAGTGCTCCAGGAATGGACCGGAAAACTCACTCCAGCTTATATCAGTATAGTTATGTCCCTCAATGATGGAGCCCATAAGGGACTTCCACCACCTCTTGGCATACAAATCCAGGGCCAAAATTGCCATCGTAACTGCCATACTGACAGGGCATCAGATCCCCGCCATCAACTCCTGTACAAAGTCTAGCCACTCCTTTATGTGTACAACAGACTCCGTCCCATGATAGGTGGGAGGTGAGTGATCTCAGAAGGTGCTTAACAAGTTCAAGCCCGGGGCCTACTGCTACACCGGGGTTTGTTGAGACCTGAAGGCATCCAGGATTGTCATCAAGGTCTGTCCCATCTCAGACTGCTGGAAAGAAGTAAGGTCTGGAGGAACGGGGCTGCCAATTGCTGGCTCCAAATGTACCAGAATCTACACGTAAGGTAGAATTTTGGGTAAGGTTGACTACTTAAAGGAAGGTAATGGACACACTTAATGTGATTCACACATGAGCACACCACTGCTTCCGCTTATTTAGTTTGTCCCCAAACTGAAGAGTCGAGCGTGAGTGGCACCATGGGGTAATGGACATCTTTATCTTAGGATCATTGCAAGTTGATACCATTTGTAAGACCCACCTACCAGAACACAAGACACGACCGAGGGGAGCCTTATAACCAGAATAGCTGCCTTGCGGTAGCATCAACAGACGGGCTAACCTGTACCACAAGATGCCTATCCTACCGGCTAAAGCAATATCACTATATATACCAACCCGTCAATAATATAAAAACTACATAAGCCATAGATTCACAAATAAGTAAAAGTGACCCAATAAATATAAAAGGACAGGTAGCTACAAGAGCTCCTGCAAAATATCAGAGTACAGGATTGCCCCATGGGCTACATCTCAAAACTCTTGCTCATATCTGCCACTGACGACAACAAAGGTAACGTAGTCTCAGGCCCTGTCACCCTGGTCTGGCTGTCCTCCCGCGCCATGCGCTGCTGCTCCCTCTGCTGCAGGGTGTCCTCCAAAAAATGGTGACATAGCAACCGTTAGTCATACAGACTAAGTGGCTTTACATCCTCTCCCCCGATGACTCTCAGGCACTAGACAGAAGGAAGGAAAGAGAAAGCTGCAATATAATCAGTAATATACAATATAGTAGGTGGCAAGGAAATAGTAATCACAGTAGATATATCAAGTGTATAAAGAGTACATCTATTCTAGCAGTATAGTCAGCAACAAAGAATAAGCAGAGCAGAGTATATAAAGAACTGAATTGAACTTAACTTATAAAAATGCCCATACAAGTTTATGTTGGAAAAAACCCTTGAGATTTATCTAACAAATTATCTTAAAGTGATTTCATCAATTAGGATGTATTACCCACACTGTATAGAAAGGGTAAAATGGTCATTAGATTTCCTAGGATGTCACACTCACCTTTGAGTGTCAAGACCAGGTCAAGATAAGCACAAATTCAGTTGAGTTAAAAACTTGCGTCGACTAGAAGTCGACGTAACTTCAACTAGAAGTCGACGCAACTCTGACTAGAAGTCAAAGCAACTCAGACTGACTGTCGAAGTATCAAGTAAAAATCGACGCAATGTCAAAATGAACTTGACACAGAAGGAAGAGCCTGTCGAAGCCATCTTAGAATTCGATGTAACTTCGACTTCAATTCGACGCAGAAGATAAAGTTCAAGTCCAAAGGTTTCAACTCGATGGATATGTCGATAGGTACTCAACGCAATGTCGACATTTGAGTTGAGCAAGAGCTAAGAAGGAATTCGAAGCTACTTCTATAGGAACTTAGAGGTGTGTCGATATGATGAATAATGAAGTCGACGCAACGTCGAATACAGCCAGAAAAAGGATGTTTTCTGCTGTCTTTTCTAATACCTTTTCAGAAGGTCTACAAAGTTGAAAACTATTCTCTAATGGCTCATTTATTGACGAGAATGGAATGGAGTATTCTAGAGAAACAACAATGACATTCTTGGAAGATATTCAAATCAGTCTTGAAGGGTCGGGAACAGAAATAGAAGTAAATAGTTATTATCTAATGGATATTCCTTCTAAGGACAGTTCAGAAGAAGAAAGAAATTCAAACACAAATCAAGAGAGAATAAGTATGCCGAGGAGGAAAGACAATACAACTATTATTCTCTCAGTCGAAATCTTCTGTCTTCTTCTTCCTCCTCCAGCCCTAAGATAGAAGAGAAGAACAACATCTCTGCATAGGAAAACAATTCAACAAGCATGCTATTTTCACTTCTAAATCATATAGCAGCAAGCCAACAAAAGTGCGGAGAGGATTATGATCAAAGCTCATACCCCTTGCAATCATCTCTATGTTAAGTAAGGGGTCATTATATTCAGATCCTGAAGTATATAGAAGCAACAACATCCAGACAGATAGCCGCTGAAGGGTTCTAACTGAAGAATCCTATTCTCTTCTTCCTCCTCTTCTACTGTTCTTATTCTGAACCTGTAAAATAGTTTTAAGAATGCCTCTTCAAAGGATTCAGTGGTTCTAAGAGTCTCCCTAGCAAAAGACTCTGTAGTTCTAAGAGTCTCCTTATCAAAATACTCAGTGGTTCTAAGAGTCTCCTTAGCAAAAGACTCAGTGGTTCCGAGAGTCTCCTTATCAAAAGACTCAGACACAGTTAGTGTAATCTTTCCACAGAGGTAGAAGTGTGGACTACCCACATTTTGGGGAACCACTATAAAATTCCCATGTCTTCTGCATTGCTTTTCTGTACTTTCCAATTTCTTGTTTTCTGCTCTATCTTTTCTGTGATTATTTTATTCTATTTTGGTGTTGATGATTGCATAGTACTTAGTAGTTTTATTGTGTGTGCACATTCAGTGTAAAGATTTTTTAAATCTCTATTCACCCCCTTTAGAGAATACTCAGAGGCATACTGTGCATTTTCTGTTTATAAGTTAAGGGTCTTCCACAATAATAAGTAACTCATCATATAAAGGTGTCCATACAAGTTTATATGATGAGGATCTTTATGCAGTGCAATGCAATGAATGTATGTATGATGACTCACCCATGGATTACGCACGCACTCTGATTTGCTATGTCGACATAGACTTTTACTTCCCACTTTTGGAGGGTAGCTAACCTCTCAGGCATCACCTATTGTGGCCAGACGGGGATAGTGGATCAGGCTCTCCACTACTAGGCAGGTATGCACACTACCAGACCTAGGCCTTATATACGCCTCAATGCTGAGAACACAACAATGGAGAACCTGCGTACTGTACATAGAAAGGGTTTTGGGAAGTAATATCCAAAGAGCCCAACCCAATCGGTGAATGACACAAAAGGGGTCTTTGGGAAGTAAACACCAAAGAGCCCAGCCAAACTGTCTAAGATCTATCTGCCATCTCCCATCGGTGTGATGACTGGCGAGCCCGTAGACCTGCCACATATAATTCTCAACACAAGATTGTAACCATCGTGTGCCAACACATGCACGTGCACCCATGCCAACCCCTCACTTGCTGTATATCCCAAGTACCCAAGGGCTCCGTCAGAGCACTATTCTTTTTCCAACACACCCGTGCTTTTAAGCACGCAAGGGCTTTCACCGAGTCCCTTTACACCATACCTTAGGATGTCATCGCATCCTAATTATTAGGCCGAGCTCTTACTAATTAGTTCCATTTATATACACTTTGAGGGACTCATCCGGGCTAGTTTTCACTCTTGTGCACGTCGTTTTCGGGATATTAGTGCATCTAATTCTCTTATGCCCATTTACGCGAACTTACGTGCTTCGTGCTCTTTTTAGGCCCGTTTTGGTGTGCGTTTGCGCTCTATATTATTGGGGGTAAGCACATGGTGCTCCCCAATCCTTTTTCTATGTTTGATTGGTGCTGGAGGTGTATTCTCAGCTGGATTGCTGTGCTTGCAGGTGGTTGGATCATCTCCATTTGCCCAGAAATCATGATTGTGTATATCGCACGGTCGTGGGTTATCTTGACGCACGGACGACTGCGGTCGTGCGCCTTCATCTGGGGAGAAAACCGGTGATCTGAATTTGTTCGTGCATTTTTATGTACGGGTGGATTCACCCGTGCGCAAAGGAAACACATGATCGCCTATTTCGACTGATTTTTAGCCAATTTAAATCTGTTCGTGCATTTTTAAGCACGGGTGGATTCGCCCGTGCGCGAGGAAAATGCACAGGCGCTGCTGCTTCTTCCTCAAGCCAGTTTATTCGTTAAATAATGCACGGGCAACGCAAGGTTGTGCGTTCGCCCGTGCGTGACTAAATTTCTGACATTTTATTATTTAAGGCAGGAAATCTGCTGCAATCAGGGACCCCCGCGGGAAAAGCTTCAGAAGCCCGCCATTTTCGCCCAGTTCGCCGCTCCACCACCATTTGACCTAGGAGGAGCTCCGACACCCATAGTCTTGCAAATCTTCCGCCGAAGCTCACTCCTTGGCCTCCTCCATCATCTTTGAGCTCAAGAATGCCATAGAGGAAAAGTCTCCGCTGCATTCAAGGTGTCAAACAAGAGTTACCTCGAGCTAGACCACGAAGAAGATGGGTAAAAGTAGAGGAAGGTGACAGCTCCTCCAGACCCCGGACGCAACTGAAGACCGAGCACGGACGAGGCTTGACAACCCTACGATTCCGGCCGAGAATCTTCAGCATAGTCTTCGAGCTTCGGTTTCTTCTTTTCCCCTTTCGCTTTGCTTCAGAGTTTTCCTTGTATGTGTTTGTTATTGTGGATGATGTTCATAAACATTGTGTTTTAGTTAATATGATTTCATGTTTTTTAGATCCTTTGTGGTTTATGATATTTGAGGAGCGTCGTAGTCCCCCATCCACTCCACCAATTTGTAGTGCTCCACACTAGCAATTACTAGTTGAGTGTTCCGCGACGAGGTGCCTACAACCCTCATCCGCCAGCCTTCTCGTTCACTCGCTCACTGAAGCACGGCATCGCGGCCGTTGCATCCATCCCGCCTTACGAAGCGGAGTTTTGACCCTGCATTTCTCTTATTTCTGCAATAGCTTAGGACGCCAATCACAACCCCCTTTGTTTTTATGTTCTTTTACTCATCGTAACAATCACCTCACTCTATTTTCTTGTCACCACTACCTGCATTCCCTGAGAGATTGATATCTGGGGAGTTGCCTCCTAACTATTACTTGCTCGCAACCGGTGCACTTACCGTAATCCCATCAAGTTTTTGGCGCCGTTGCCGGGGAATGCAGGTGTGATGAGATTTTGGTTGTGTATCGATTATTTTTGATTGAGTCTTTTATTCTTTTTAATTTATTCTTTATCATGCTATTTTCTTCTTCTGTATCATGTGGGCGCATTTGAATATCGATGTCGTTGGTGTGGGGACACATCCCACGCTAGTGATAGGTGCCCCAAAGAGTATGGTGTTGTTCAGAAACCGCACAGAGCCCATAAATCTTTTGGCTACTCTACTGCGCCTCCGTTGTCGCACTTTTACGCGGCTGTCGCACCTTTTGTGCCAGCGAAGCCGATAAAGCAATGTTTATTTTGCAAAAGTAGAGTGCATGCCTTGAAGGACTGTGCTGATTATCTTCGCCAATTGGCGGATGATGATGAGCTGGACATCCGGATCATCCCATCTTCAAATTCTGCGAGCACATCTCCTTCCTCTGATTACGTGTCACTTCCACCTTCACTTTCTGAAGGCTCTGGAATCGAAATGTGCATCAGTGTCCCTCATGACTCTGTTTTTGATGAGACCCCCATACCTCTTCGGTTCATGTACCACTTTGCGTGGATTTGTGCCCTTGTGTGGAGAGTGAGCCCGAACTCTTAAGAAGCATGTCTTCTCCCACTACACACGAAATTACATCTATTTCTGATGTTATCATTGAGGTCAATTTGCAGGATGTTGCAGACCTGCGCAATGTTGTGCCCACTCTCATGGAGGAGGACAGTCTCGATTGTGCTGAAGCAACCATTTCGGTCTAGTGCGAGGAAGTCCAAGTTATAGAGGAGGCCATTGCGTGCGCTGTTGAGTCTAGTGAAATCTTCGATGATATCATCGGTTTGTCATTGCTTTTGGGGGATGAAGCCGGGATTATCCCCTCAGATGAGATTTCTTTTAGTTTTTCTTCCAATTTATTTCCTGACCCCCTTTCTTTATGTACAAGGATGCATGATGCTCCTCCTCCGGTTGATCAGACCTTATGCATGGAGGAGCCGAAAGCCTGGCGGGATGAGGAAGGTACAGTGAAGGAACATCTTGTTTCCTCATCATCGTTGGTGCTTCCCCTTGAGGATTGGTTACAAGGGGGCAAGCGGTTTTTCTTTGAAGACATAATACTGGAGGAGAAGAAGAGAGCGAAAAAGGAGGAGATTTGGGGTTGGAGGCTGAGCATCCTACTTAATTTCCACTCCTACTACCAGGTCTCCGGACCTTTTTCTTCTATCTGCAGTTACTATTTTAAATCAACGTATAGTTAATTTCTCCATATGGTTGTGTAATAATACTACGTAGACTTGGATGATCTCCTCTCTTTAATTTTGCGTGAACAATTCTATAATCTGCTAATATAGGTATTTAGTCCACCTTAAGGACGTTAAACAAAAGGGCTTCTTGGGAGACAACCCATGGGGGAACCATTTGGTTCCGAACTTTTGTTCAGATTTTTGTTTATTATGTTTTGTTGTTTGCTTTATGCTAACATCGCAGGTTTAAGCTCTCACTTGGCGGATGAGGAAGAAGAAATTTAAAGAAGGAATTGCCGCACTTCTGGCATGCTCATTCGTGAGCATAGGTCCACTCTACCCCTATTTTCCTTATTCATGAATTCTTTATTTTATATGGTTGTCATCAAGTCTGGGGGAGAGACCGAGTTATGCACGTGCACACACTTTGCATAACATGTTAGAATGTGCTAAGTTAGGATTCTCAATTTTGTTGCACACATTGCATACATTTGCACCTAGTTCACACGTACTTGATCGCGCGCGCTTATTGGATATTGCTGCGAGGTTCCCCGCTCATAACATTTGGATTGTTAGTGTAGGAGTGAGGGGTGGAGAAAAATGTTGACTCGAGTAGTGCTCTAGTCGAGTGCTCCCGTCACGCCTAGAAATTCATTTAGAGTAGAATAAAATTCAATGTTATAATTTAATTATTTCTATTATAGTAGTTGCAATTTATTTTACTCTAGTGGTGAATCCGGTGAATCCAACGGCAGCATAGGGTTGAGTGTAGCAGGATTAGTAGTAGCTTATTACTAGGGTCGGAAGGAAAGATAACCTTTCTCGGTGGCTAGAATTGCACTAGGTGACTCTTGAAACGATTGCGTTGAATAACTCGTTATAAAGCGTGATGTAGGCCGTTTCTTGATCCGTTTGTGCTTTTGAAATCCTAACCAATGTAATCACCCTTGCAAGCCCACTTGAGCCTACCTATCCTTCTTGTTTAGCTCCACTTAAATTTCACCAAAGCCATACGGCCAAACCTATATTCGCACCAACAAATGAGTTTGAAAGAAATTTATATATCTATCATGTTTGGTGTTATCTCTGATGTGTATGGTAGTTTTGAGAAAGCTAAAGGAGAAGTTTATAAAGTGCTTACAAAAGATATATATGTCGAGAAGAGAAAATAAAAATAATTGTGCAAAAAGAACTTTCAAATACAATCTCTCGATAAAATAATGTATGGTTGTCTTAGCAAACACCTAGTGTCCAGTTGAAGTCTGGGGGTGTTGTGTGGTTCTTGAAATTGTTGTATTGGTGATTTTATACTCCTGAGTATTCAGGTTATGTTAAGTGCGATGCCCATCGTTCTTCTACTTATCTAACCTAAACTCAACCTAAGCCAAATCTTAACCTATAAGTCCTATTGATTTTAGATATGAGTCATCTCATGCAGTGGAGAGAGTGCGAACGTGCAAGCCTATGTACACCGACTTTGATGGATTTCTTAAGAGATTGTCCCAAATTTTGATTCGAGTAATACTCTACTCATTAGTCACGCTATTGTCCCTTGTGCTCGAACGAAAGACTCACCGGGATTCACCATCCGAGTAAACTAGATTTCAAATTACTGTTTTAGAAATAGTCAAATATAATCTTGAGTTAAATTCTATTCTAACGTATTTCTACGCACGTGAGCATATGACTTCGCATGGATCTCTATCGCTCAAATTCACTCTAACACCCAATTGTTCCGACGGGAGAGCTGAGTAGTTTGCCTAAGACGTGCAAACGGTTAAGTGTGGGGGTGTGACGAGTCCCATTTATATACACTTTGATGGACTCATCCGGGCTAGTTTTCACTCTCGTGCACGTCGTTTTCGGGCTATTAGTGCATCTAATTCTCTTATGCTTATTTATGCGCTCTTACGTGCTTCGTGCTCTTTTTAGGCCCGTTTTGGTGTGCGTTTGCGCTCCATGTTATTGGGGGTAAGCACGTGGTGCTCCCCAATCCTTTTTCTATGTTTGATTGGTGTTGGAGGTGTATTCCCAACTGGATTGCTGTGCTTGCAGGTGGTTGGATCATCTCCTTTTGCCCAGAAATCATGATTGTGTATATCGCACAGTCGTGCGATTTCTTGACGCACGGACGGCTGCGGTCGTGCGCCTTCATCTGGGGAGAAAACCAGTGATCTGAATTTGTTCATGCATTTTTATGCACGGGCGGATTCGCCAGTGCGCGAAGGAAACGCACGATCGCCTGTTTCGACTAATATTTAGCCAATCTGAATCTGTTCGTGCGTTTTTACGCACGGGCGGATTCGCCCGTGCGCGAGTAAAACGCACGGGCGCTGTTGCTTCTTCCTCAAGCCACTTTATTCATTAAATAACGCACGGGCAACACACGGTCGTGGGTTCACCCGTGCGTGACTAAATTTCTGACCTTTTAGTATTTAAGGAAGGAAATCTGCTGCAATCAGGGACCCCCCGCGGGAAAAGCTTCAGAAGCCCGCCATTTTTGCCCAGTTCGCCGCTCCACCACCGTTTGACCTAGGAGGAGCTCCGGCAACCATATTCTTGCAAATCTTCCTTCGAGGTTCCCTCTTTGGCCTCCTCCATCATCTTTGAGCTCAAGAACGCCATAGATAGAAAGTCTCCGCTGCATTCAAGGTGCCGAACAAGAGTTACCTCGAGCTAGACCACGAAGAAGATGGGTAAAAGTAGAGGAAGGTGACAGCTCCTCCGGACCCCGGACGCAACTGAAGACCGAGCATAGACGAGGCTTGACAACCCTACGATTCCGGCCGAGAATCTTCAGCATAGTCTTCGAGCTTCGATTTCTTCTTTTCCCCTTTCGCTTTGCTTCAGAGTTTTCCTTGTATGTGTTTTTTATTGTGGATGATGTTCATAAACATTGTGTTTTAGTTAATATAATTTCATGTTTTTGAGATCCTTTGTGGTTTATGAGATTTGAGGAGCGTCGTAGTCCCCCATCCACTCCACCGCTTTGTAGTGCTCCGCACTAGCAATTGCTAGTTGTGTGTTCCGCGACGAGGTGCCTATGACCCTCATCCGTCAGCCTTCTCATTCACCCGCTCACCGAAGCATGGCATCGCGGCCATTGCATCCACCCCACCTTGCGAAGCGGAGTTTTGACCCGCATTTCTCTTATTTCTGCAATAGCTTAGGAAACCAATCACAACACCCTTGTTTTTACGTTCTTTTACTCGTCGTAACAATCACCTCACTCTATTTTCTTGTCACCACAACCTGCATTCCCTGAGAGATCGATATCTGGGGAGTTTCCTCCCAACTATTACTTGCTCGCGACCAATGTACTTGCCATAATCGCATCACTTACTGCTACTCGAATGGAGTTATCATAACTCTAAGCAGTGGTTACACATGTCAGGGGTTTTTCACCCGTACGATCCTAAGGACTACATGTGTATCCAATCATCACAATGAGGGCATCAACATCATAACGTTATTCAAGTATAGTATCTGGGTTATCCTATCATAGTTCATGTCGATTAACAATTTGAACCTTTCCACCTATTTCAGCCCTAACTGATTTCAATTCACAATTATTTTGACAAGATAATTCTCAACATTTAATATGACAAGGTAATTCTCAACCATTATTATAACAAGATAAATCTCAACAGTGGTTAGTAATGTCTCAAGAAATATGTATCCAATTCAAATAAATCATAACAGGGGCGTGTACAATAATATTAAGTTAAATCTACCAATTTTCATAAGTGTCCGATGATTAAATTAAGAGAAATCCAAGAACATCAAAATCTATACTCTTTGGACACAACTTACGGAGACTAAATTTCTCGGATCTACATACCACCAAAAATTATGTTCCACCCCATTCTGGAAAGGTATCTCCAAGGGATACAACTTCCGTGTGGAGCCCAAGATACCGATCTAAGCCTAACCTAGCTAAATTCAGGTTTGAACCCAGCAAAGCATATCTGGACAGCAAGCTGTCCTGTACTTAAACAAGATCATCTTCCGTACAACTATTTTTAAAATTTTCAAAAGTTTGCCAACTTGATGCAAGGGAAATTTGAAATGAACAACATGTGAGAGCTAAAATACTTCTTAGGAGTCCAAATGAAACAGTCTGAAGATGGAATCTTCATCTCCCAGACTAAGTTCACTAAGTAATTGATAAAGAAGTTTGGAATGGAGAGTGCCTCCACAATGAGGACTTCCATGAGATCAAATGTATCTCTAGACAAGGATGAGAAAGGGAAACCTTTTGATGAAACCAAGTACAAATGCATTATTGTCTCCCTACTCTACTTGATTGATAGTAGGCCAGATATAATGTTTGCTATATGTGTCTGTGTTAAATATCATGTGAATCCTAAGAAATCTCACTATTCCTCTACAAAAGGATTTTAAGATACCTTAAGGGCATATCTAATCTTGTCGTATGGTACTCTAGGAGTAATGATTTTAAACTAATTGGGTACTCATATACAAATTTTTTTGGATCTTAAGGCGCCATAGAGGGAGTGGTGGTGGTGGTGAATAAGGGTTTTAGAAAACTTTATAATTTAAAGGAAAACTTTTGATATTTTATTAGAAATAGATTGGATCAAAAGTAAAGTTCTAGAAATTGAAGACCAAATCAATTTTATTGAACAAATAAAGATATGATTATCATTTATAAAATTGATTACAAATGCTGATTTCTATGACGCTAGAAATCAAGACGAATATAAAAAACTCCTTTTGTTTTCTATACCGAGTCTTTTCACTAAGAACTGGTTGGCTTTAGCCGATCTATCCCAAGATTCGGCCTCAAGAAATTATAGACTCTCTATCATGAGAAAGGACTCGAGCACCACCTAGATCTATGCTCTAGACCTACTTGCCAACACACACGACGAATTCCCCCTAAGCTGCACACGGGCCTAGTCGCCAACAACTGTGACGAATTCACAAAACAATCACAAAGATAAAAGTATAACAAAATATGAAAGACAAATTGAAAACTCCATAAGAGGAAATTTGAAGGAGACGATGAAGAATCGCTAAAGATCATTAAAGTTGATGCGTGCGTTCTTCGCGTTGAGTTAGCGTTGATCCAATCCTCCTTTGATTCCTTCTCTTGAAAATGAATGGGAGATGTTTGCGGTCTGGAAATATGGCCTTCACAGAGAATTCAGAGTGCTGGAATAGAGCTCCTTGAGTTGCAAAGTTGAATAGAACAAATGCCACCTATTTATAGGAGAGAAAGCTAACGTCAGCGTTAGTGCTAACGCCAGACATTGACTCAATTTAGAATTGTTTTGATGGCTCGAATACACGTTCTTGGAAGGAGATATTGCATGTTTAGAAACATCTCATTTTAGGCAACCCTAATGCTGGCGTTAAGGCTAACACTGGCGTTAGACCAAATTATGCCCAAAATGCACCTTCAATCATGGCAGCTTCCCTCCATACCATTTTCATACTGGTGAGATCGAGGGTCAATGCTGACGTTGCCTCTAATGCCTGGCATTAGACCTCATCCTTTCCTATCAACACATTGAGTTAGTCCAGACCAACATATAACATCCTAGTGTCATCTGTGTTCAATTCTACATACTAAAAAAATAATGGAAAACTAGATCAAATATTTTGAAACCGTCAACCAGTCTCTTGAGTTCAGACCCACCGGGGGCGTGTAGCCTACACCTAATTATTCCTCACTTACACTCTTAACTGTGGATGAAGAACTATGAACAGACTCAAAGCAGTAGTGAGGAGGTCCCGCCACACACCCGAATGATCTTAGAGAGCTTCCCCTCCCAAACCAATGCTTAGCTGGGAACCTTGGAGGGCAATATGGGCCAACCAAAATTTCCCTAGTTGGAGAGAGCCCAAAAGATCTGGTATCCTCCAAGGTGCCCTTAAGAGTCTATTTATAGATTTTCTAGTCTGGTCTGCAAATAGCGTAAATCCACCTTTTAGTTTTACTAATCGCACCCCAAATTGGTCTGCTAAAAGCCGAACTCCACTTCTCTGAAGGGCTATTGGTAGACTACAAAGGGTATCAGGTAATTTCCCCACTAAAGCCTTCTGGGCGAGTGGTCCATGAAGGCACCACTCGCCGGACCTCTCGCACACTAGATTCCACTGGGCGAGTGGTCCGTGGGGGCACCACTCGCCTGATACTTGGCTCGCTTGGGGAGTGTGGTTCCGCCCTCACTCACCTGGCCTTCCGCGTGTTCACACTCCTAAGCGAGCGAGTGCCCTTCTTGACTATCTTGCACGCCTTTTGAACCTTTGGGACCTGGGGACCCACTCGGTGAATATGGGGTTGTACAAAATACAAGTAGGATTTGTTATTCTCAAACCAAAGGGATGCGGAAAACCATGTTCCAACAATCTCCCCTTTTGATAATAATAAATCCAATTAAGATATATCAGATTTCAAAAGGTAAATGATGTGTTTTTATAAGAGATATACCACTATGCTACTTAGAGATTTTTGTGAGAAATATTATATTTGGAGAAATGTGCTCCCCCTATTTAAGTTCCCCCCTTAGTGTATGCTCGCATGGAATATATTTACGCTCCCCCTTAATATAGTGAATCCTTCTCCATAATCATTAAGATTTATCATTTTATTCTCCCCCTTTTGTTATTAGCAAAAGTAGGTGGAGTGAAACAAAACAAGACTAGAATAAGGTAAGGAGGTCAATGTTGGGACTACAAAGTGAGGGTTAAGAGTTTTGTTGTAAAATAAAGGAAGACATGATTGAGCTTAGAGGGATTAGTGCAGCGGAAAATATGATAAGCGTGTAAGTAACAAAATCCCTTATACTTTACCTAGCAAGTCTACCACTTGTTCAAAAAAAATGAAATAGTGTTTTGAAACACAAGTGATGAAAAGACCTCAAAATTTAAGACTTGAGATAAACATGATAAAACATGGTAAATATACATGATCATATCAATAGTGCAGAAAACAAAGTAACCAAGATAATCACATTAATTTGTAGAAAAAGTGTTTTGAGTTAAAAAAACAATGCAAACAATTTTTCTAGAAGTTTCACATGTAAGGAGCATTAAACTTGAAAATTTTTCAACAACTAAAGGCAAGCATGATTTGACATATTCAAAGAGATAATAGTTACAATGTAACTAATTTGTATTTCAAATAATGAAAACATTGTAGAGATCATGCATTGCAATCTATTGCTTTTACTTAAGCATTTTAGAGAATTATGTAGATATGCATTAGGATCCAATTATCATGAGTAGAAGCTTTAGGAAAGATAATGATGTGTACAAATAGTGTTTTGATAAGAGTATACAAGTGATATAATCAAAAACATGACATGTAATGAAGTAGTAAAACACTATTAAGAGTGTAGTATTAGAATTCCTTTCACACACCAATTCTAGATTATTTATTTCAAAGCACATAAAGTGTACAACTGCCAAGGTGCTTCACCCACACAATGCTTATTAAGACTTATTAGGGAGGGGAGTATTGCTTGGGGGATGACATATGCATTTGATATATATATTTTTATTTATTTTGAGTGATCCGGTGTACAAGTAGAGGTGATAAGAAGATGTGTTTGCACAAGACACTTTACAATTCTTTCCAAGGTGCTCAACCTCACAATGCTCATTAAGACTTATCAGGAGGCTACGCAGTGCTTGGTGGAGTTATCTTTTAGGACAAAGGTCTCCAAATTCACTTGTTTAATGCAGACATCTAAAATTTTGAAACCACACTTCTATAGTGCAAGAAATTGATGTTTAAAAGAAGGTGTAGGTAATTCAGACATACAACTTAACATGTTTAAATATTACACTACACAATCATGCAAGACTAAGATTATGAGCACCTGTAGATTACCAAAAGAGTGAGTGAAAGAATCATTATTTAACATAAAAACATTACTCATTGTTGAAGCCAGGAAAATCCCGACTCCAATATTCGGATCAATGCAGCCGGAGGCTACTCGCCCAACAGTCCAACTAGACGACATGACTGCCAATGACGAAGAGGCTAGGACGGCAACAACAAGACCCCAGGTGCTGCGGTAGGGAGGTCCCACCACGTACCCAGAATCTCAGAAGAGACTTCTCCTCCACAACCAAAGATGGCCGAGCAGGGTACAAGGAAGGCACCGACTTGGCGAGTATCTAGGATGACAGTCGAGAGTGACGGTCAAGAACTCAGGGGGACAGGTCTTCAAAAGTAGTGTTCTGAAACCTCAGCTAAAGGTGCCAATCCAAGTACCCTTGAGGTCCTATTTATAGGAAAAAAAAGGTGAGGGGAGGGGGGGGGGGGGGGAGGACTATTTATAGCCCAACCCTGCCTGGCGACTATGCGACATTGAGGAGATTTCACTTGGCTTCGACGAGTATCTGCTATGGTCACCCACCTGGCAAGTATAAGTGGCTTGCTCGCACATGCTTGCCTATACTCGCACATGCCTTCTGCTTCCTCTGCTTGCTGAGCCGTCTTCAGTCTTTTACTCCTGTCCCCTGTATTGACCTTTGCTTTGACCTTTTGCCTCCGTGAATTGAATCGGGTCCTACCTTTGAAAAATATGGGTTGTACACTCATACTTAGAGGCATGTTAAGCAATCTTACATAATTTTCTATAGTCTATTTCATTGCACATAACAAGATTAAGGTCAAGGCATGACAAGACAAAATAATGTTTAGGAAACTTAAAATGAAAATTAATCATTGAAGATAATCTTTAAGAGTATGCCTAAACACTTTTGATCATTAATGAAGAAAATAGCAAGATTTTTGCTCATGTGAAATCCTATAGTGAAATAACAATACACATATATTTTTTTGAAAATTTAAAAAATGAAAATCACAAAACATATTTTTTAAGATTTTTGTTTATTTGAATTTTTTGTGAATTTTTGTATAAAAAAAAAAGATGAATAAAAAAAGATAGATTTTTGGATAAAAATATGTTTGAATTTTTGAAAATTGAAAACAAAAGAAAAAACAAGTTTTTGAAATTTTTTGATTATTTGAATTTTTTGTAGATTTTTTGAA
Organism: Dactylorhiza incarnata; assembly: GCA_033032865.1. Taxonomy (NCBI): domain Eukaryota; kingdom Viridiplantae; phylum Streptophyta; class Magnoliopsida; order Asparagales; family Orchidaceae; genus Dactylorhiza; species Dactylorhiza incarnata. The sequence goes on from JAWHQI010000269.1 coordinate 3,566,622, forward strand.
TAAGGAAAAAAGAAAGATTAATTATTTTTTTCAAAACAGAGAAACAAACATGAAAAATGTGCATGAGTGAATATCAGAGATTTTTTCAGCATAAGAAAAATGGAAATTTGGAGCAAAGAAAGCTAACACTAAGTGTTGAGATCTAACGCTGGCATTGGAGCATAACGTTGGCGTTAAAAGTTAACGCCAAAACTGCAGTCAATTCCTTGAATTCTTGAAATTTTTTTCCTTTGATTTAGAGTCATTGTATAAAGACCTTCTTAGTGTAAAAATTTCAGACAATTTAGAGATCATTAGAAGGCTCAAAATCCTTGAATACTTTTTCATGAATAAGGTGAAAATTACTTTAAATAATGTTAATTCAAATAATGGAATTGAGAGTGTAGGAGGGTATATTGAAGACTATAATAGGAGGTACAGAGATCAGAGATTGAAAAACCATAGATAGGGCTAACGCGCGGCGTTATACTCAACGCTGTTGATGACTCCACTTTATATAAAATCCCAAATCCTGAGTTCTATCCTCATTTGCTCCAGCACAATCAGGTTTTCTCTCAGTTTTCACCATCAAGCCCTTCTCAGATCCAGGTAAAAACTTTGATTTTATCTTATATTTATTAGTTAAATGATTTCTCTACACTAATAAGTAACCTTTGAAGTATTGGAGCATTTCACCATGGTAGATTGTAGATCTAGGTATTTAAGATTTAGGGTTTTGGTTTTTGAGATTTAGGGTTTGGTTTTTTAGATCTTCAATAAAGATGAGATTTTGCTTTAGATTTATAGGAGTTTTGAGTTCTATAGATGATTTTTCTTTTCTTTCTCAGATTTTATTAAATTTTTCGAGGTCAAGGCGTGTTTTAAGATCAGTATTGTCTAGAGGAAATGACAGCAAGCTCTGATGGAATGCACCTAGCTTTAGACTTAACGCTGGGCGTTGACCTGATTGTATTTGGTTTGATTACTGTTGTGCTTCTATGTGCAGGTGATGGCTGCTTCCAGTTCCCATTGTGTTCGTGCCCGAAAAACCTCTTCCTGTACACCAGGTGAGTCTTATCGAACATTTTCGAGAATAAAAAAAGCGTCAATCAGTGTAGGGATGGAGTTGCAACTAGACCTCCCACAACATGCTCACATATAGAATCTCCTGACTACAATTGGGATATTGTCAGTGATCCCTAACGATTGCTTTTCAACTAATTTCATTCGGGAGTTCTACAAAAATCTGTTTGATCTATCAGAGATGGAACTCGATGGAGGAGTAATGTCGATGATGCAGCTCGAGTCAGTCCAAATTACCCATGAGGATTTGAGGATGAAATTTGGGTTGGTGGAGAGTGAGAAGAGGCTGGATGTGGTGGAAAAGTACTGGGCTGAGCGGGACTGGACACAGGTCAACCTGGTTTTGCATGGGAGGGAAAGTAGGGATCATATTACTGATATCTCTTCACTCAGGGAGGATGCATACATTATCCAGGATATTTTGCGCCATACTATTATGCTGAAATCCGGAGATACTAAGAAGATCATGACACATCTTAGTATAGTTACATATCATATTTTGCAGGAGGAGTTTGGTATGACAGATCTTCTTCTCTTTATGATACGATATACGTACAAGTTAAAGGATCCGAGATGATCCCTTCTTAACACACTCCCGTTGGGAGGACTTATTCAACGGATGGCGTTGCAGAAATATCAGTATATATCCCGAGAGAATTATCTAAATAATAATATTCCTACTTTATATCCTACTTCTTCTATTCAGGTTCCTCAACCCCGAGATGTACCATATGTTGGAACACAGTTTTCCACATCCCTTTGGTTTGAGAATAACAAATCCTACTTGTATTTGATCTAGTATTCCATTGTGCTTTTAATATGCGGGATTGAACAAAGATGACACTAGGATACTATGTGTTGGTCTGAAATTGCTCAAGTACTAAAAATAAAGGTTATGGCCTAATGCTAGGCATTAGAGCCAACACCGGCTTTGACCCTTGATCTCACCAGCATGAAAATGGTATGGAGGGAAGATGCCGTAATTGAAGGTACACTTTTGGAATGATTTGACCTAACATCAGCGTTAGCCTTAACGCCAACATTAGGGTTGTCTAAAATGAAATGTTTCTAAAGATGCAATATCTCCTTCCTGGAATGTGGATTCGAGCCATCAAAACATTTCTATACAGAGTCAATGCCAGGCGTTATCCCTAACGCCGACGTTAGCTTGCTCTTCTATAAATAGGTGGCATTCGTTCTATTCAAGTTGACACATCTCAAGGATCCCTATTCTAGCACTCTAAATTTTCTGAGGTCGTATTTCCAGACCACAAAGGATATCCCGCTCAATCTCAAGAGAAGGAAAATCAAAGGAGGCTTGGATCAACGCTAACTCAACGTGCAGAACACATGCTTCTACTTCAAAGATCTTCAGCATCTCCTTCAGATTTCCTCATAGGGAGTTTTAAACTTGTATTTTATATTTTGTATTACTTTCATCTTTGTGTTCAGTTAGTTAATTAGCCGCGGTTGTTGGCGACTAGGTCCGTGTGCGGCTTGGAGGGAATTCTCAATAAGGCAACTAAGTCTAGGGCTTAGATCTAGGGGGTGCCAGAGGCATTTTCTGGGGATACAGAGGCTAGAGCAGCTGGAGGCCGTATATGGGGATAGATCGGCTAATGCCAACCGGTTCTTAAGGAGAAGAGTTAACATAGAAATCCAAAAGGTTTTTCATATCCGCCTTTGATTTCTAGCGTCACAGAAATGCAATTTTGTAATCAATTTTATAAATGATAATCATGTCTTTTCTTGTTCAATAAAATGGATTTGGTTTTCAATTTCTAGCAATCTTCTCTTTTTATTTCATTCAAAATATCAAAAGTTTTCCATTAAATCATAAATTTTCTAAAACCCTTTTTCATCCCCCTCTAAGGGCACCTTAAGATCCAAGACCATGATCCTCTTCTCGACCACCCCTTCAACGAGGAGTCTCTCTCCGTGAGATGAGTCGGGAGCATTATGAGTCTTTTGAAGAGTTCAGAGAGAACGTGACGCGTCAGATGTCATGGATGGAGAGAATGATGCGGTACATGATCAAGGCCCTCAAGCTAAAGCAGACACTGACCAAGGAGAGGGATTGGGACATTCCCGTGGAGGATCCACCCCTTCACTCGATTCACCATATGAGAAGGTCAAGGGATTGAGGAAATTCTAGTGGAGAAAGGGCAGATAATAACAGTGATAGTAGAGAATTTTAGGGAGGAATAATTTGTTATGTAATAATAGATAATTTGGATAACTGAAGTCTAACACCGACGTTAGATCTTGCGCCAGGTGTTAGCTGTTATCTTGATTTTAATTTTCTTGCCGTTCTCTGAGTTTTAATTAGTTTTTATTATTTATCTTGTGAAAATTTTCTTTTTGGTGATTTTTATTTAGGGTTTCTACTTATAACTTATTGCTTTTACTAAAAGGCCTCCACTCAAATTTTAGTGGATTAGTCATTTTATGCTTTGAGATTTTATCTTGATAATTATAGATTTTAAGATTTTTCATTTCTGATTGTAATTTAGTATGATAGGGGCTATCTTGATAATGATATGATCTAATTATAATGAAATCAAATAAATAAACACATTTTATATTTTAACCAAAAACCTGAAATGGCTTATTTTAAATCCTTATTTTTTTAAAGTATTAGTTTTCATAGCAAATTTAGTATTCAATTTATAAGTTATTTATAAGTAATGGATTTAAAAGGATGAGAGCTAAAACGAATATTGACAGGTTACTTGAGAGAAGACATGCTTTTTTATTCAATTTCATTCAATTTGATTTATTGAGCATTAGGTTTTATGTGATAATGTCATATTTCAAAATATATATAAAGTGACCATAGCATTTTGGGTTTAAGAAAGACGATAACACAAACAAAATAAAAAGGAAGAAGATTAAGCATATCATGAAGTAGTGTTTTAGTTTTTCATTTTAATTTGGTTCTACTTTTTACATTTTAATGATACTGATGAATAAGAGATTTAGGTATCCAAAGAGAAGATTGATGTTGTAAATGATAACGATGATAGTGTTTTAGAATTTCATTTACAAGCTTTTGATGTTTTTAATTCCTTTTGTTTGGCTTAGTTAAGATATGAAAATTTTTTTTCAGCTTGCTTTTGGATCTTGCTTGATATTGTGGATTTTTGTGCTGTGAGTTTTTATTTATAATTTCCTCAAGCAAGTTGATTTTTGTTTCTAATTCATTATTCTTAATCTTGAGATTATGTCTAGCTTTATTATAAGCAAGTGCGCTATTTTTAAGAATTGTGGTTATAGAACTAATATGAGTTTGATAATCATTTCTCAATTCTTCAAATGTTTCATCCATCTCTTTAATTTCAATATTATAATTTTTGCACATAGGACAACCACTTTTTAAAGATGAATTTTCTAATGACAATTTTTCATTTTGTTCTTTAAGAGGCTCTCTTTCATAAATCTTAAAATTTTGATTTAGAGAGTTACACTCAAGGCAAGGAATAGTGTTTTCAAGTGATGCGGAAGGTGGAGAATTAGATAGATCAATTTTGGAATTCTCAACATGTTTTAATTTTAGAGGTTTATTTTTTACACGTAATTTGGAAATAACATTTTTTAATGTTTTAAAATTTCATTTAGCCTTTTCAAGCATATGAAAAGAAGAAATAGAGTTATCAACAAGAAGAGATGAATTTGATTTGCTTACATCGCTATTTGGCTTGGAATTGTGATTTGAAAACAAGGTTCCTTTAACATCTTCTTCTTCCTCTTTCATTGATGCATTATAATCTTCCCTTCCGCTTGACGTTCACTCCATGGATTCATAAAATGAGGAGTTTTCTTGAATTCACATGCATGCTTGCATATTCTCCAAGTATTGTGCTTTCTCCATACCTACACGAGGAAGACTATAAATCTCTTCAAGAAATTTCCAATTTTTGTACGCATTAGAAAAACAACAAACCAATTTGAAAATATCTTGTGATATTGCACAAAATAAACTATTCATAGCCTTTGCATTTAAATGACATTCTCTTTTATTTTGTTCATCCGGTGGTTTGATTATTGTGATATTCCAAACTTTGATATCTAAGGACTTAAGAAATTGTTCCGTTAGGATTTTCCACCCTTTATAATTTTTTCCTTCAAATAAAGGTGGTGCTAGTGATTCTTCATTTATATAAAATTTCTTTCCACTAGTAGAAGCGAGATCATGATTATGAAGCACCATTATTCCCGGTGGTGAATCCGTTTTGGAATAACTTGGCTCTGATACCATTTGTTGGACCTTAAGGCACCCTTAGAGTGGGGGGGGGGGGGTGAATAAGGGTATTAGAAAACTTAATAATTTAAAGGAATTTTTTTGATATTTTATTAGAAATAGATTAGATCAAAAGTAAAGTGCTAGAAATTAAAGACCAAATCAATTTTATTGAACAAATAAATACATGATTACCATTTATAAAATTGATTACAAAATCTGATTTCTATGACGCTAGAAATCAAGGCAAATATGAAAAACTATTTTTGTTTTCTATGCCGACTCTTTTCCCTAAGAACTGGCTGGCTTTAGCTGATCTATCCCAAGATCCGGCCTCAAGCCGCTCTAGCCTCTCTATCCCGAGAAAAGCCTCGAGCACCCCCTAGATCTATGCCCTAGACCTAGTCGCAAACACACACGGAAAATTCCGCCTAAGCCGCACACGGACCTAGTGGCCAACAACCACGACGAATTCACAAAACCATCACAAAGATAAAAGCATTACAAAATATGAAAGACAGATTGAAAACTCCCTATGAGGAAATCTGAAGGAGGCGACGAAGAACCACTGAATATCATTGAAGTTGAAGCATACGTTCTTCACATTGAGTTAGCATTGATCCAAGCCTCCTTTGATTCCTTCTCTTGAAATTCAATGGGAGATCCTTTGTGGTCTAGAAATACAGCTTTCACAGAGAATTCAGAGTGCTGGAATAGGGCTCCTTGAGTTGTAAAGTTGAATAGAATGAATGCCACCTATTTATAGGAGAGGAAGTTAACACCGACGTTAGGGCTAATGCCAGGCATTGACATAATTTAGAATTGTTTTGATGGATCGAATACACATTCCAGGAAGGAGATATTGCATGTTTGAAAACATCTCATTTTAGGCAACCCTAATGTTGGTGTTAATGCTAACAATGGCGTTAGATCAAATCATTCCCAAAATGCACCTTCAATCACGACAGCTTTCCGACATAAGATTTTTATACTGGTGAGAGCAAGGGTTAACAGCGACATTGGCTCTAATGCCTGGCGTTAGACCTCATCCTTTCCTTTCAACATATTGAGCTAGTCTTGACCAACATATAACATCCTAGTGTCATCTTTGTTCAATCCTGCATACTATAAAAATAATTGCAAACTAGATCAAATACATGTAGGATTTATTATTCTCAAACCAAAGGGATGCAGAAAACCGTGTTCCAACAGATTATGCAGGATGCAAGGAGGATAAAAAGCACTTCAGGCACATGTCAATTCTTAGGCAAAAGACTAATCTCATGGAGCAGCAAGAAGCAAACAAGTTAGCTATTTCAACTGCTAAGTCAGAGTACATCTCAGCTGGAAGTTGCTGTGCATAACTACTATGGATATAGTATCAGCTAGAAGACTACAACATCAAGATCAGTAAAACAACAATCTACCACGACTCATCTAGTGCAATTTCAATTGCTAAGAACCCTGTATCAGACAGCAGGACTAAGCATATTAAAATCAGGCACCACTTTATCAAGGAGCATGTTGAAAAAGAAGATATCTATCTTGAATATGTCCCCACTGATAGACAAGTGACAAATATCTTCACAAAGCCCCTTGATGAAGCAAAATTCAATTTCTTTAAATTTGAGCTTGGTATGCTAAATGTAGATTAAGTATATTAATGTTCATATGCCATCAAGTATTGTGTATGTGGATGCTAACAATGTACTTACAGGAAGTCAATGTGAAATTGTAGGAAAATATCTAAGTATTATCTCTGTCGTCGAGCATTCAAAATGACATCAAGGTCTTGTCAATGAGTTGTCAAACTAACACAATAGCTCTATCACCGTGGTGAACTCTTGACACTTAAATAATATAATATATTGGATCCTTCATTACAGCCATTAAATCATAGATCAATATCAAAAGTATATGCACCCAGGTACATGCCTCTTGAAGTTCCTAAAATAGAATATATAAATAGGTCAAAATTTTAGAACTAGATTATAAATTTATTTGCCCTAAGTCGTCAAAAAAAGTTCATCCCACTCGACAACTTGCAACATCACTGACCTCCAGTTCTCTAGTTTTCTTACAATGACGCCAAAGAAAGGAGAAGATTCTTACAATATTGGATGTGAATTAGCCAGAGGAGGATTCAATAGAGAAGATAACGAGATCATATCAGTTATTGGATTACTGACTTCCGCCGGCCTGGAGTACGTATTATTAGAACCTATAGTTATTATGTATACAGAGTTGGTGGAGTTTGATGCGATGATTCGGCAAGTGCACCGGTCGCGCAAGTAATAATAATGGGGAAAATCCCCGAGTGTCGGTCTCTTGAGGAACACAGTAAGGTGGAGTTAGGTTTCGAGGAAGGACTTGAGATTGAAGACCTTTGGGTCGGATGAATTGCGGACACGGGGGTTGATTTGGTTTGTGGAAAATAAAGAGAAAAGCTATCAACTACTCCTATGCAATGCCGCTATGCAATGCTTCGCTTAGCGGGATGGAGACTAGGCAGGCCTTGAGCGCGCTGCGTCGCAAGGGCAGATGGACGAGTAGGCAAGCGGAATCGAGCGCGCTGCTTCGTTAGGCGGGATGGAATACGGGCCGCGATGCCACGCTTCGGTAGGCGGATGGACGAGAAGGCTAGCGGATGGAATGGTTCGCACCGGCAGAGTTGGGATGGATTACACGGGCCGCTATGCCACGCTTCGCTAGGCGGATGGAAGAGTAGGCATACGGATGAGGGTCGCAAGCACCTCTTCGACAAGCACGCCACTAGCAATTGCTAGTGCGGCACACGAACGTGACGGCGGGATGGAGGATGGATGGTGGCGCACCTCAAGCACACAAATAAACAAAATGGTACTTCACATAGACATGAAATAACTTTAAATAACAAGGTCTAAAGTGTTCTTCATCAAAATACAAAAGATCTAACTATTACAACAATCAATAAGAGGAGAACAAGACAAGAAATCGACCGAATCCGAAGGCTCGTTGGAGATTCACGGTTGGAATCGCCGGGTTGTCAATCCGCGTCCAAGCTCGGTCCGCAACTACGTCCGGGGTAGAGAGAGCTGTCACGACTCTCCAATGGACCCATCTTCTTCGTGTCACGATCCGGTAGAGGTTGCAAACTTCCTCTTGCTTGATGGTAATGGCGGCTAGGTCTTCCTTTGGAACTCTTGGATGAAGGAGGAGGCCGAGAGGAAACTCCGGCTCAAGATTGGCATGAAGAGCAAGCCCGGAGCACCTCTAGATGGTGGGCGACGATGGAGGGGCGAAACTGGCGCGGAACGACGGAGCTGGGCGTGAAAACGGCGGTCGATCCGACCTAATTCGCGAGCATCGGAATTTATAGGCGCTGGAATTAAACAGTGCGCACGGTCATTGGCGCACGACCAGTGGTCGTGCGCACTAGAATCTTGTGATCGTGCGCTCTGCCTGGACGGAACCTGTAAAGACAGAAATTATAAAATAACATGTTCGCACGACCAGTGGCGCACGACCGGTGGTCATGCGCACTATCGTAGGTGGTCGTGCGCACTGGTTGAAACAGAACTCATGAAATTGATGACAGGTGCGCACGAACAGTGGCGCACGACCGGTGGTCGTGCGCACTATCGTAGATGGTCGTGCGCACTACACCAAACAGAACTCATGAAAAAGGGGTTAAGTGGACACGATCAGTGGCGCACGACCAGTGGTAGTGCGCAATAGAACCAGTGATCGTGCGCAGTGTTCCTGTGCAGAATTGCACCGGAAGCACCTGCACGACTCCTGTTCTAGCGTACAACCACGAATCCAGCTACTGAAAGTGGCACCTAACAGTGCATGAAAACTACTAATGAAGATAAACATGAAAACACACCAAAATGGGCCTAGAAGTGCACATAGCAAGTGATAACAAATATAAGCTAAAACAAGGCTAAAGTGCAGTGGAATGACTAGATAAACGACCCAGATGAGTCCATATATGTGTATATAATCGGGACTCATCACACCCCCAGACTTACCTGTTTGCGCGTCCCGAGCAAACAAATTCTAAGCGAACGGGGAAAGAAAAATAGATGGCTTAAAACTACAATACAGAGTACCATGCGAAGTTGCATGCTCACGTGCATAAGAAAAATAGTAGAAAAGATTTTTGACTATAAAAACAGTTTATATATTTCTAAAAGAGTAAAAGCATATTACAACTACTCAAAATGGTGAACTACGGTGAATCGTTCGGTCATGCATACGGAGAAAGTAAACGAAACGCTGAGATGAGCATTGCTCAAGATTGGGATGCGGGAAAAACTCCACTGAAATCCATCAGTGTTGGTGACCATAGGCTCACCCGGTCACATTCTCTCCACGACACTAGATTGATCCATAGCGTGAGTCGGTAGGACTTTTAGGTTTTAATTGGGGCTTGGGTTACGGTGAGGTAAACAATGATAAACAAAATGGCTTATACACATAACCCAAATGAGCTTTAAAAATAACTACCCGCGCACAAAAATCGAATGCAAGTGCACCACACCCCCAGACTTGGACTTTTGCAACATAGGTGTGTGCACCGCCTACTCCCAATACATAATTTTTCTACATGATTTTTCAATAAAACTCATTTTTCTTTCTTCTTTTTTTTTTCATTTTTCTTTCTATCTTTCTTTTTCTTGTCTTTTTTTTTTCTTTCAGCAAAATTTTCAAATGAGCACATCCACAGATTCACATAATAGACACCACAATCAACATCCCCCAAAATGTAAATGAAACTACAACTAAAGCTCAGATTTGGGTGTGTGACTAGGCTAGGCTTTTAGGCTTTGGTGAGATAAATGTGGAGCTGAATCAAGAAAAGGGTAGGCACAAAGGGGCTAGCAAGGGTAGACGATAGGCATGAAATAAAAAGTTCAACCGAGCCAAAATAATGGCCTACGTCATTCTCACGCACTAGAACTATCCTATGCCAATGCTTCAAGAATCGCTTGGGGCAAGTTCTAGCCACCGAGAAAGATTCTCCTTTCTCCCGACTCAAGCAATACGAGTCTAGCGATCGTTTACACACATCCCTACGCTACCGTTTGATTCACACCGGATTCACCATTTGAGTAGAGTAAACAACATTTACACTAATAGAGAAAAATATAAAACCATAGTATAAAAAGAAATCTAATCTACACAAATTTCTATGCAACCGAGCACTCGACTAGGAGCACTACTGGAGTCAACATTTTACTCTGCTGCATAGTCCTAAGCCATCACCTAGATTTTCCCACATAAGCAGAAGAATTAAATTCACTACAGAGCTTGCATACAGATGAGTACGCGCTCAAGTGGGTGCTGTGGTGTGCAATGAAAATGAACAAATAATAAAACTGAAAATAAAATACTTCTGGCATGCTATGTATGAGTGCACGTGAGTGGGTGAACAAAACTACTCTCCCCCAGACTTAAACTAAACAATCCGCATAATATATGACATGAAAATCAGAAAAGGCTAGGGGAAGAGAGTACCCAATGCTCAGCAAGTGAGCATACCAGAAGATTGGCGTTTAAACCAAGACTAAGCTGCAGCATCCGCCATCCAGAGAAGATACCTGCAGGGGTCAGCTCCGCAAAAACAAAAGACAAAAGAAAACTGAAAAGAAAGTACTACTAACTAAACATGATTAGAAGAAATAAAAATGCAGGAAAAGAAAGATAACTACTGGGGTTATTGTCCTCCCAGCACGACTTATTCAAACTTTAAGAGTTCTAGCTAATGGGCCTATGGAAGAGAAAATGCACAAGTAACTGTTCTAATATGCGCATCGGTAGCGGGTACCGATACGGAGACAGAGCAGTCACCCCTCTACCTAAATATAAATACCTGCTCCTCACAGGTAGAGGGTAGAGAATGTAAGAAAAGGAGGAGGCCTGGTCCTCACTCATCTCGCAAAAAAAATCCTTGTCGAGCAAGGTATCGTCAATAGGGAGGCAGCAGGAGGAAAGGGCAATGAGTGGAGCTTCCTCAACGGAGGGGGAATAAACCTCCTCACATGAGAGGATACTCTCATCATTGACTTGAGCAAAGAGCTCCAAGTCCTCCTGGGATACCTGTGAAGACTCAACCTGCACAGGCTCGGATGAAGAAAGGGGATCAAGAAATAAAGAAGAAGAATGACTTAAATAATCAAAAATTGGGGGAGTGGTCCCGGTCTCACTCCCAGCAGGATCCAAACATAGATCACTGTCAGTATCATATGAGTCGTAACGAGGAGAACCTAAGAGCTCAGGGTCCTTGGTGGTGAACCGGATGTCCCCATCCAATAAGAAGGTAAATACCTCCTCCTCGGAAAGAGAATCCTCCTCATCCCACCGCGGCGCGTCATCGTGTTCAAAGGTATCAAACTCCCCATCAGAGAGAATGAAATCCTCATCCCACTTTGGCGCAACCTCAGGCGCTGAATCAGCCACCCGCACGACATCATCAGCCGACTCACTAAAGATTGGAGTAGATGAATTTTGCAAGGAATGCGGAGGAACCGGACTGCTCTCATGATCAGAAAGTAAATGAGCAGTCACCTCCGCGAAAATATCCACAGACGCCTCCCCGCAGGAAGAACCAGAATCTGCACACCATACTGGTGCATCCATGAGTTCCCAATCCTGTCCCTGTTGACCATCGAATGAGTGCACATCGTCACTCAAGGGAAGCTCATAAGAGGGGATTGAGGGACCCATGAAAGAGCAGTACGCGGCGAGAGATTCCTCGGTAATCTCCAAGGGTAAAGATCGAGCAAGATGTGCAATGTCAGTATAGGGGCCAGGCAACACTCTGGTGGGCCTGTCCGCAGTAGTCTCCCGTAAACGGGGGGATGCTGCGTATACGTCCTCAGAGGAGGAAGGATCGCACAGACGAGTGCAATCCTTCAACACATGGCCTATACCTTGACATAACAAGCACCTAATACAATGCTCAGCGTTTAAAGCAGTCACGGCGTCGATGTATCGACGCAAAGTGTCAGAAAGATGACACTCGGCTTCAGAATACATCACAGAAATATGTGGATAACAGAAAATAAAGATTCTTTGCAAAATAATACTACACACACAAGATAAATCTGAAAATCCTGCTTTAGAAAAGTTAAAAACTAGAGAAAACAACAGAGCAAAGAAATTTAAGAGGCTAAAATTTTTTTTTTAAGACAAAAACAAAGTTGAAAAATGGATATACAAGTGAAAAAAAAAGAACTAGAATCTCTCGTCTACCTCTCAAGAAAACTTACACGACTGTGTTCCCCGGCAACGGCGCCAAAAACTTGATGCGATGATTCGGCAAGTGCACCGGTCGCGCAAGTAATAATAATGGGGAAAATCCCCGAGTGTCGGTCTCTTGAGGAACACAGTAAGGTGGAGTTAGGTTTCGAGGAAGGACTTGATATTGAAGTCCTTTGGGTCGGATGAATTGCGGACACGGGGGTTGATTTGGTTTGTGGAAAATAAAGAGAAAAGCTATCAACTACTCCTATGCAATGCCGCTATGCAATGCTTCGCTTGGCGGGATGGAGACTAGGCAGGCCTTGAGCGCGCTGCGTCGCAAGGGCGGATGGACGAGTAGGCAAGCGGAATCGAACAATGCAGGCCTTGAGCGCGCTGCTTCGTTAGGCGGGATGGAATACAGGCCGCGATGCCACGCTTCGGTAGGCGGATGGACGAGAAGGCTAGTCGGAATGGATTACACGGGCCGCTATGCCATGCTTCGCTAGGCGGATGGAAGAGTAGGCATACGGATGAGGGTCGCAAGCACCTCTTCGACAAGCACGCCACTAGCAATTGCTAGTGCGGCACACGAACGTGACGGCGGGATGGAGGATGGATGGTGGTGCACCTCAAGCACACAAATAAATGAAATGGTACTTCACATAGACATGAAATAACTTTAAATAGCAAGGTCTAAAGTGTTCTTCATCAAAATACAAAAGATCTAACTATTACAACAATCAATAAGAGGAGAACAAGGCAAGAAATCGACCGAATCCGAAGGCTCGTTGGAGATTCACGGTTGGAATCGCCGGGTTGTCAATCCGCGTCCAAGCTCGGTCCGCAACTACATCCGGTGTAGAGAGAGCTGTCACGACTCTCCAATGGACCCGTCTTCTTCGTGTCACGATCCGGTAGAGGTTGCAAACTTCCTCTTGCTTGATGGTAATGGCGGCTAGGTCTTCCTTTGGAACTCTTGGATGAAGGAGGAGGCCGAGAGGAAACTCCGGCTCAAGATTGGCGTGAAGAGCAAGCCCGGAGCACCTCTAGATGGTGGGCGACGATGGAGGGGCGAAACTGGCGCGGAACGACGGAGCTGGGCGTGAAAACGGCGGTCGATCCGACCTAATTCGCGAGCAGCGGAATTTATAGGCGCTGGAATTAAACAGTGCGCACGGTCATTGGCGCACGACCAGTGGTCGTGCGCACTAGAATCCTGTGATCGTGCGCTCTACCTGGACGGAACCTGTAAAGACAGAAATTATAAAATAACATGTTCGCACGACCAGTGGCGCACGACCGGTGGTCGTGCGCACTATCGTAGGTGGTCGTGCGCACTGGTTGAAACAGAACTCATGAAATTGATGACAGGTGCGCACGAACAGTGGCGCACGACCGGTGGTCGTGCGCACTATCGTAGATGGTCGTGCGCACTACACCAAACAGAACTCATGAAAAAGGGGTTAAGTGCACACGATCAGTGGCGCACGACCAGTGGTCGTGCGCAATAGAACCAGTGATCGTGCGCAGTGTTCCTGTGCAGAATTGCACCGGAAGCACCTGCACGACTCCTGTTCTAGCGTACAACCACGAATCTAGCTACTGAAAGTGGCACCTAACAGTGCATGAAAACTACTAATGAAGATAAACATGAAAACACACCAAAATGGGCCTAGAAGTGCACATAGCAAGTGATAACAAATATAAGCTAAAACAAGGCTAAAGTGCAGTGGAATGACTAGATAAACGGCCCAGATGAGTCCATATATGTGTATATAATCGGGACTCATCAGAGTTCTATTCCAAGCCCAAGATGAGCCCTCTGGGAAAGCCATCAAAACAAGGGTTGGCGATACCTTGTTGAGTGTGAAAGTTCAAGGGTTGTCAAAAGCAGTGCATCTGCAAAGATTTGAAGAGGATGATGAAGAAGATATTTCTAATGAAGATTATTCCAAATATTTGAAGTGGTGTGTACATGATGAAGAGTGCTATGTATCACTAAAAAGGGCCAACTTCAACTCCAAAGGAAAACTTCATGCAGATATCATTGGGAAGGTCCTTTCTATAAGCTAGGTTCTTTGGATAGTAAATGAACTCCATCACTCACTGGGACTCAATTCCATAGTGTTTGAGTCTCAAAGGTCTGATAGTCCTTATAATACTTCAAGAAATGCACAGTTGAAAGCTGTATCAAGTCAGTAAAAGAGGCAAAGGATATCAGAGGAAGAAATGGTTGCCAAGAGGAAAAGAGAAGAATCTAGAGCAAATGATCATACTTTTGAAATGTGGAGTCCAAAGTCAAGACACATAATACTACAAACATGGAATGACTTTGTAAGCATTGACAAAGACAAAGATAAATACTTCTCCACTAATGAATGGACTAAATATATGAAGACTGAAGCCCAGAGGAGAAAATACGTGAAACACTAGAAGGAGGGAACATTGCTAAGGAATACTCCTCATATCCCTAACAAATATATTCCCAAGCCATTCGACTTCTTTGATAGACAAAAGCAGAAGGTGAAAGAAGAAGGAAAGAAGAAGAGTTCTCAAAAATTTTAGATGGGATGAAGGCAAACATAGTTTTTGTTAATCTATTAAAGGACATTTGACATACTTCTATATATGATATTTTGAATGTCGTCTCAATTCTCTATGTTATTATCATAATATTTTTTATGTGTTTATCATTGATTGAGGTTCTGACTTCTTCAAATAGGGGGAGATTGTTGCGAACCTTACCTAAAATGTTCCTAATTTAAATAATTCCTCAAGTCAAAGATAAATACACTATATATTTGACACATTTGATTTAGAATATTGCTTTCAGGTACTAGACAGTGCAAGCCTAACATAGGGCTAGACTTACTGTCATCAAACATAATTTTGCCAATATAATCCTTCATTGTGAAAAATATCAGGTCGACTTATGATCTAGACTATATTAGACTTGTCACCAAATCATCATCATCAGGAATAGAGGTTTAACAAGTGAGCTAAAGCAAAGGATCTTAAGTGAGAATCAGAAATTAACTAAGTGAAATATCATCTTGGAGAGTCTAAATGTCATCGAATAAAGGTCTCGATATCATCTTAAAGACCTTAAGCTCCGAGACGATATCATCTTGTAAACTCTCAATTACTCACATATCGTCTAATCTAGAAGAAGAAGACCAATCTCCAAATAACTTCTTGGTAGTATACTTTCCATGTCGATATCGTGTTGACAAGGCTCATTTGCTCTCATATCATTTTGGAAGTATACACTAGATATCTGGAAGCACTTGAATGAAGGAATAATTTGCCTAAGGTATTTATCGTCGAGGTAATCTCAAATATCGTCAAGGTCACGTGAAATGTCGTCGAGGAAAAAACACAAAATTTCATAGGTATGCAAGGCAGATTCGACCAGATAGGCTTATCATTTGGCTAGAAGATAGAAGGAATCAATTTTCGTCTTGAAGACTATAAAGAAGCATCATGTCAATTCAAGCAGAAAATTTGACTAGAAGAAGAAAAGCAGTGTAATATCATCTTATGAAACCCCAAAGTGTCATCAAGATGATTCGTGCAAAAGATTCGACTAGAAGAGCAAAGTAGTGAAATATCGTCTTGTGAACCATAAAGAGTCATCAAGATGATTCATGCAGAAGATGCAACTAGAAGAGCAAAGCAGTGAAATATAGTCTTGTGAACCACAAAGGGCCAGCAAGACAATACGTATATATGACTTGACTAGAAGATTGAAGCAGTGAAGTATCGACTTGTAGACCGCCAAAGTCACCAAGATGATTCGTACAGAAGTTTTGAACTAGTTATACAGAGTTCAAATTTGACCAGAAGAATTACATTCGACTAGACATCTAGACAAATTACGAAAAGACCAGAATTCAAATTAAAGCGTGATTTTGGCGCCACGCTATTTATTTCCGCCGCAGATTGGGCCAATCAAAGCCGAGCTTTATAGAAAGCTGATTTCTGACTTAAAGGCCATCCGAGGAAGTGACCGTTATTAAATGTCCTTATAAAAAGAAAGATATGGATTTCAACAAACCCTAATCTTGAGATTCATAGGAATTTCCTTAATCATTCCAAAGAAAGAGCCCGTCGCTAACAATGAGCAATTCATTTCTAGAGCTCAAGTAAAAAGAAGAAATACATTGACGCTAATCATTCTATTCTTCTGAAGAAAGATTCAGTCATCTTGCTGATCAAAATATTCAATACCTCATTGCAAGAAGATTTCTGAAGAATCCATTTCCGCAATAGATGTCAAGAAGACTCAAACGATACAAGTTAAATTTTCTAAATTTAAAACATCTTTGTGAAATATTATTTTATACATTCTTCTGTAAGACTTCTGAGGAATCTGAGTATAGGGTCTTTTGTACCTGAGTGTAGGATCCTTGCTAAGGATCTGAGATAGGGAACTTTGTACAGTTCCCGTGGTAGGATTCAATCTTGAATCTGAGTTGTAGGATCTATGGACTGGATATGTGGTATGGAATAGACTGTTATTCCTGAGCTATAGGAGCCTGGGACTCTGAGTTGTAAGATCTTATAGATCTAAGTATTTGGAGGAGTTGGCCAAGTCTAGCACACTACTAGTTAGGTGGAGGTGGAAGTGGACGTACCCAACTCGGGGAAACACAATAAATATCTGTGTAATATGTGATGTGTGAGCTTTTCTGTGATTAATTTGCTCGGATAATTTTGACATCTAAGAAACACTTAGACACATATTCACCCCTAGGTGATTAGACATCCCTTAACTTACAAGTGGTATCAGTGGGAGGTTGTTTATAAAAGCATAACAGCTTGAACAATATCCTCAACAAGGGAAATCCGTCTATTCACCATGACTTATGGAGAGAACTATACAGAACTCAGTTCTATGAAGCTACCGATATGTAGAAAAGAAAACTTCGAAATCTGGAAGGAGAGAGTCAGATTATTTATGGAAGCATCTGACCCTAGAATCTTCATAACTGTTGAGGACGTACCTTTCATCCCCATGAAAGTCTCCACTATAGATGCAGATCTACAAGTACCAAAGAAGTTCTCTGAGATGACTAAATATGAAGTAGTTCTGTCTACCATGGATAAAAGGGCCAAGAACATAATAGTGAGTGCCATAGATGACTCCACTTTCCAGAACATAATTCACTGCAGAACTGCTAAGGAAATAGGGATTTCACTGCTTGTATACATGGAATGCACTAAAGAAGTGAGAGATGATATAAAATCTCTTCTTAACCAAGAACATGAAGCCTTCAGGCAGGAGAAGAAGGACTCAATTGCTGACTGCTTTAGGAAATTCTTTAAGATAGTCAATGGACTAAGGAACTATGGGAGAGAATTCTCCAACTATGATCAGAATGACAAATTTTGAGGTCCCTCAACAAAGAGTGGGACATCAAGATTTGTGCCATAAGGGAGATGGGGAATCTAGCTAACATCTAACCCCAAAATCTATTTGGAAAACTGCTATCCCATGTGCTGCAGCAGAACACTATGAAGGTAGAAGAAGAGTCCAATAAATGTCACTATAGAGAGAAGTCTGTAGCTTTCAAAGTGAAAGCTTCCGGAGAAGTAGAGAGGACTCCCCAACCCTCAAGGAGAGAGATGTTGAAGAAAAAGAATCTGAGACCAACACTTCAGGTTTAGATATTTCAGATGGAGAACTGTCCTTGTTCTCCAAGCAATTTTAGAAGATGCTGAGCAAGAGGAGGTAATGGAAGAACAGACCCTAATCATCCTCCGGATAAAAAAAATTACAATAATTTTGATAGGGCAAAGCACAATCCTAAAAGGGACATGTATGCCTCTAAACAGAACAAATAATTTTCAACTAATGTTGTGTGTTATTGGTGCAACAGGGCAGGACATGTCATAGCTGACCATCCAGATAAAAGAAAGGAAGGAAAAAGAAATGATGAGAGAAGATCTCTCAAAGGCAAGAAGTCTGAAAAGAGCTTCATAGTAAAGAAGCCCAAGACCTTAAGTGATAGTGACTCAAGTTCATCAGAATCTGAGTAAGAAGCCTACATTGAGCTCACATCAGTATTAGAAGAAGAGTGGCAGGATAACTATCCTGCATCCAGGGTGTGCATAAGGTCACCCCTATCACTGTCAGACAGTGACAATGAATCAGAAGAAGATGAGATCAGTCATGGACTGATGGCTTTGACTGATGAAGAGAATCATGACAACTCTTATCCTGATAAGGTACATATTAAAGCCCCTCTTGCTATTTTTGGATTTGATATTAATTTTGATGCTAAAACATAAGCATACTCATCAACTGATGATGAGAGTGATTCTGAATTAGCAGATCAATATAATGATCTCTGTTGAAACCAGAACTTGGTCTCTTGTGGAGCTCGGGCACCAAAGGTTGGGGGTAGATAGCACTTACTGATTCCCCGGAAGGAACAGACCGAAGCCTCAAAACTAGAAACAATCCCATGGTCACAGCGAAGAGGTCCCACCACACACCCGGAAGATCTTTGAGCGCCTCCCCTCCCAAGCCAAAGCTGAGACTGGGCACCTTGGAGAGCCTGAGAGCTAAGCCAAGGTAACCTAGGGAGAAGGAAGCTCAGATTACTGAGATTGGAATCCTCTCCAAAGGTGCCCTACAAGGTCTATTTATAGTCTTTTACTTACGATTCGCTAATAGCGGGATTCTGCATTACACTTTTGCTATGCGCAGCCCAAAATGGCCTGCCAACAACCAAATTCCACTGTTTGGAGAGGCTAACTGCAGACCACCAAGGGTTTTCAGGTAAAATCACCCCTGGACCCCTGCTGGCGAGCCGCCCACAAGGGCTCTGAAAGGAGAGTTAGTTCTTAAGTATTAAAAGATCTTGTTTAACTTAGTTTCAAAAGTAAATGATATATATATATAAGTGTTTGCTGAGTAATAAAATCAAACAGTAAGAGTGCATAAAAATCACAGCATAACAAATACAGAAATAAAACAATAAGCAAACCAACAAGCATCCAGATGACACAAGATATATAGTAGTTCCCCAAAACCTGGATACATCTACTCTTCTACCCACTGGTAGGAATCCACTAGAGGTTGTTGATCAGGTTCCCTCACACCAAGGTGATTTTGATAAGGTGTCCACACACCATAGAGCTTTTGATCAGGTGCTCAAAACCAAGATGCAAGTTTTTGCTAAGGTGGCTGTCACCGGGAGTAAACTTTTGAAGGGAGTTATAACCATTTACAAGATGGGGAGGAATAAAAGAAAATAAAAGATATGTTATTTTTCTCTTTCTAAGAAGACCCTTGAAGATCCTGATTGGTAGTTTAGTTGGATCTTGATGATGATGATGTTGAAGAGAGCTCCCCATGTCTGATTTAGATTGATGACAGCTTGTGGAGGATTCTTCTCTTGATTGCAAATACTCTTCTTCTTCTTGCAGTTTTGATCCTGAGCAAATAATGGTGATTGGTGTCTCAGGATGTATATGATCTGCAAAGAAGGAGTTAGCAAAAAGCAAGATATAAATGTATTGTTCATTGGATCAAGAACTATGATATGTTCTTCTTTCTTTTTGCTTCTCTGTTTCTCTCTTCCTCTTTCTTTTCCTATACAACAATATTGATATGTCCTGTCTATATATTCTATCGAGAGAAACATCTGTATATATTCTGCTATATAATAATCTGCTGCTACTTGTTCTTGATCTTCTCTCTGTATATTTAATCTGAGTGCTTTTGGCTGATTTGATTTCTTGCCGACAGGAAAGGATATAATATCTCATTCATTTCCTAGATCCTCGAGAACATAAGTTGCCATCTTTAGCTTTGCTGCAACGCTCTATTAATTAATGCTGCAATGACTATTTCAAACAAAGGAAATGCAGCAATATATATAGAAATATATAAATAGAATTAATAAACTATTGCTTTAATAAATCTGTCAGCATATATATAATATTTTAGACGAGCTGAAAGATATTAAAAATAATGCTGCAGATATTTCATCGAGCTGAGCTTCAAGTTCGTCGACCTCCTCATTTGATTCGTCGACCTGAACATTTGATTTACTGTTCTGAATATCTACTGAATATTCGTCGAACGCAGACTTGAGTTCGTCGAACGAAAGGATTCGTCGACCGCTGAGCCTGGATAAATTCGTCGACCGCTGAGCTTGAGCAAAAGCGTTGACTGCTGAGCTTGAGCACAAGCGTCGAGCGCTGAGCTTGAGAAAAACGTCGAGCGCTGAGCTTTGATCGTCGAGCGCTGCTCTTAGACAAATTCTTCGACCGCTGAGAAGGGGTCTGTTCGTCGACCGCTGAACCAATCTGTTCGGCGATCGCTGAGCTGAGGCGGGATTGTCGAGCGCTGCTTGGATTTCGTCGAACGCAGCTTTGAACCTTTTCGTTGACTGCAGAGCGCCGTTCGTCGAACGCAGATTGCCGTTCGTCGAACGCAGAGAACTTATGTTATTTTTATTCTTCTCTTATTTTCAACCTATTAATTATATCTATTTTTCTTAGTATATTATTTATATTATATATATATTATTTTGTCTTGTCTTCTGTCTTAATGGGATTTGGTCTAAGTTATATAAGGTGTGTTATGATAGAAGCTTAGACATTAATGGTGGATCCAAACTCAAATCAAAACTAAGGTTCCAACAGGCTCCTCTCGTGAACTGCGAGGCTTGGCTCACCCGCCTTCCTGCGGGCTGCCGACGAGGGGCCGGCCCGCTCGCCTTACTATGAGCAGCCGACAAGGGTTCAGCCCGACTGCCTTCCTGCGAGAAGCCGGCGAGAGCCCGACTCACCCGCCTCCCTGCGAGCATCCTTTGAGAACCTGGCTCGCCCTCCTTCCTACTCTTCTTGCATGTTGAACCCTTAGTCTCTGCTCACCTGTTGGCGAATACCGGGGTTGTACACAATCCCCTCTCTTCGCGAGGCTACCTTAGGCTCGCGAAGAAACATCCAAACCCTGGTGTTCGCTGGCCCCTTGATGACATGTTTGGTGGGCCCCATACCCAATTCTATAAATACCATTCCCTCTGGCTGGTGCTTGAACTTTTTCTCCCTCTTCTCCCTTTCACTGCTCGTCGCCATATCCATTGAGATGTCCAAAAAGGAAGTGATATTGGCTTGCCTCAAGGCCTCGCAGGCGATCCAAAAAGCCAAAGCTACCGAGCTCGCCCCTTGGATTTCCCAGCAACCTACTTCACCTCCGCCTCAAATCAAAAAGGCGAAGACCGTCCGACGGCCGTCCAGGGAGGATGAGTCATCACCACTATCCCCGTCCCCCGGCCACGAGCTCACCTCGCAGGTTCTACTGTCGAAGGTTCAATAATCCAAGTAGTATTCAACGAATTTTGTTCCTTTGCTCGCAAAACCGTCCTGCTAGGGAAAATCTCATCGGGCAATCGCCAATGGGGTCTCTCCTCGCATCCCCTGGGAGGGCTGGCATCCCACCCAGAGGTGGGGACCTCAGGCCTGTGAGTCTCATCCTTGCGTCCTGGTAAGTTGTTCGCCTCGCCATCTCTTGTATGTCTTTGTCTGCTGAAACCGTATTATTCCTTTCATGCAGTGACCCCTCTCCCGACTCCGGAGAGGCGAATCACCTCTCCGGTGGGCTCTCCATCCCCACCTAAAATGACCATCATCACCTCGGGGTTTGGCTCTCTAGGCCAACGGAGCCCGGGTGGGTCGCTACTTGCTGACCCCGGTGTCGCGGACGACTCGATGCACTGCCCGGGCTTGGGGAAATCTATCACTCCTGCCTTCACTGAAGACTTCAAGGGCAAACCGAGCTATTCTCGTCAGCGAGCCCATACCATCGTCATCTCGCTAGGTTAAATAATTTCTGTTGAATACCTCTTTCCTACTTATTGTTGGTTTCTTCCTCGCAGGTGTTCCCCCGACCCCGCTGGCGGAATCAGAGCATGGAGAGGAGGAGATATCGCCCCCGCCCTCGCCGAACCAGGTCATAGACTTCCTGGGGTACCCCGGCAATCCCGAGTAAATGAAGAGGCGGGTTACCGAGCTTTTCTAGAAGTATGGCCTCATGCTGACCGTCATAACTGACCGTCCAGGTAAAAGAAAGGAAGGAAAAAGAAATGATGAGAGAAGATCTCTCAAAGGCAAGAAGTCTGAAAAGAGCTTCATAGCAAAGAAGCCCAAGACCTTAAGTGATAGTGACTCAAGTTCATCAGAATCAGAGGAAGAAGCCTACATTGAGCTCACATCAGTCTTAGAATAAGAGTGGCAGGATTACTATCCTGCATCCAGGGTATGCATAAGGTCACCCCTATCACTGTCAGATAGTGACAATGAATCAGAAGAAGATGAGATCAGTCATGGACTGATGGCTTTGACTGATGAAGAGAATCATGACAACTCTTATCCTGATAAGGTACATATCAAAGCCCCTCTTGCTATTTTTGGATTTGATATTGATTTTGATGCTAAAACATAAGCATACTCATCAACTGATGATGAGAGTGATTCTGAATTAGCAGATCAATATAATGATCTCTGTTGAAACCAGAACTTGGTCTCTTGTGGAGCTCGGGCACCAAAGGTTGGGCGCGGGTGGGGGTAGCTAGCACTTACTGATTCCACGGAAGGAATAGACCGAAGCCTCAAAACTAGACACAAACCCTTGGTCGCAGCGAAGAGGTCCCACCACACACCTGGAAGATCTTTGAGCGCTTCCCCTCCCAAGCTAAAGCTGAGACTGGACACCTTGGAGAGCCTGAGAGCTAAGCCAAGGTAACCTAGGGAGAAGGAAGCTCAGATTACTGAGATTGGAATCCTCTCCAAAGGTGCCCTACAAGGTCTATTTATAGTCTTTTACTTACGATTCGCTAATAGCGGGATTCCGCATTACACATTTGCTATGCGCAACCAAAAATGGCCTGCCAACAGCCAAATTCCACTGTTTGGAGAGGCTAACTGCAGACCACCAAGGGTTTTCAGGTAAAATCACCCGTGGATCCCTGCTGGCGAGCTGCCCAGAAGGGCTCCTCTCGCGAACTGCGAGGCTTGGCTCACCCGCCTTCCTTCGAGCTGCCGATGAGGGCCCGGCCCGCACGCCTTCCTATGAGCAGCTGACGAGGGTTCAGCCCGCCCGCCTTCCTGCGAGAAGCCAGCGAGAGCCTGGCTCACCCTCCTCCCTGCAAGCATCCTTTGAGAACCTGGCTCACCCTCCTTCCTACTCTTTTTGCCTGTTGAGCCCTTAGTCTCCGCTCACCTCTTGGCGAATACCGGGGTTGTACACAATCCCCGCTCTTCACTAGGCTACCTTAGGCTCGTGAAGAAACATCCTACCCCTAGTGTTCGTTGGCCCCTTGATGGCGTGGTGAGAATCTTTTGGTGGGCCCTATACCCAATGCTATAAATACCATTCCCTCTGGCCAGTGCATGAACTTTTTCTCCCGCTTCTCCCTTTCGCTGCTCGTCGCCATATCCATTGAGATGTCCAAAAAGGAAGAGATATTGGCTTGCCTCAAGGCCTCGCAGGCGATCCAAAAAGCCAAATCTACCGAGCTCGCCCCCTGGATTTCCCAGCAACCTACTTCGCCTCTGCCTCAAATCAAAAAGGCGAAGACTGTCCAACGGCCGTCCGGGGAGGATGAGTCATCAACACTATCCCCGTCCCCCGGCCACGAGCTCACCTCGCAGGTTCTACTGTCGAAGGTTCGATAATCCAAGTAGTATTCAACTAATTTTGTTCCTTTGCTCGTAAAACCTTCCTGCTGGGGAAAATCTCATCGGGCAATCGCCAGCGTCCCTTGGGAGGGATGGCCTCCCACCCAGAGGTGGGGACCACAGGCCTACGAGTCTCATCCTTGCGTCCTGGTAAGTTGTTTGCCTCGCAATCTCTTGTATGTCTTTGTCTGCTGAAACCGCATTATTCCTTTCATGCAGTGACCCCTCTCCCGACTCCGGAGAGGCGAACCTCCTCTCCGGTAGGCTCGCCATCCCCACCTAAAATTACCATCATCACCTCGGGGTTTGGCTCTCTAGGCCAACGAAACCCGGGTGGGTCGCTACTTGCCGACCCCGGTGTCGCGGACGACTCGATGCACCGCCCTGGCTTGGGGAAATCTATCACTCCTGCCTTCACTGAAGCCTTCAAGGGACAACCGAGCTATTCTCGTCAGCGAGCCCATACCATCCTCATCTCGCCAGGTTAAATAATTTCTGTTGAATACCTCTTTCCTCCTTATTGCTGATTTCTTCCTCGCAGGTGTTCCCCCGACCTCGCTGGCAGAATCAGAGCATGGAGAGGAGGAGATATTGCCAACTCCCTCGCCGAAACAGGTCTCGGACTTCCTGGGGGACCCCAACAATCCTGAGTAAATGAAGAGGTGGGTCACCGAGCTTTTCTAGAAGTATGGCCTCATGCAGCGAGACCTATATGATCAGAACCGGGTGGACAGGACCGCATACGAGGAGAGGTTCTCCTCTATTGAGGATGCGAACGCATGAGTCCTTGCCGAGATGCGCCAATTTGCTCGCGACGAGGTCACCTCGCCCGGGGTGCACCTCGCGTGAATCGAGGATCAAATGCGCCTGATGCAGCGTGAGTTCCAGTCGGTTTGCGAGTACCACTACCCGAAATTGCGCCCGCGATCTGGGGTGCGGGGCCGTGGCCGCTGGAAGTGGATTAACTATTGAACAATTATATTTTATTATTTGTTGCTCGCACCTACTATTCCACCCCCCTTGTGGGTTTTGAACAATTTATGAATTTGTAATAAGGATATTCCTGCTCACTCGCGGGCTTTCTCTTTCGCATTGCATTACTTCTACCGTTATGTTAACTGTGCTCGCATGTCGCTTATTTTCTATTTTGATATAAGTGCCTCACTTTAGACTCGCGAGCTATTGCCTCGCCTTCGCGACTTTTACTTCTTTCTCCGCAGCTTGGCTCGCCTATGCCGAGTTAGAGGATGTCGCCAAGACGCAAGCCCACCCGGAGAGGATAAGGTCCAAGAAGTTGAAACGTCACTGCACGGTCCAGCTATCCGCACTCCCTGGCGCTTCAAATTCTTCCCGCCTTTTTCATTCTTATCAATAGCCATCGGTTTTTACTTTCTAACCACCGCATTATCTATCTTCAACCCTTTTCTTTTCTTCCAGGATCTCTCACAACTCTCGGCTCGCACTCGCGCTTCCCCCAGCTCGCTATTATTGAAACCATGGTCACTGACAGAGACTCCGAAGGCCGGGCTAGGTGCACCCGGGCCTACCGCGACCATCCTTTCTTCTGCGCCTTGCTCACTGATGAGGAGTTCCTCGCCACAGTGGACAGATACATCCCCTCAGGGTTTGTAGCTCGCCGCCCGGCGAACACCGTCACCATCAATGAGCAATCCCCTGAAGAGATCGCCATCCCCATTGCTTACTTCGAGAATGGGTCGCGACTCCCCCTATGGATGCGCCAGGTAACTTACTCAACTATTACATTTCTTGCTCGCTTCGCAAAGAGCACGCTAACCCTTTGGATAATTTCCTAGGTACTAAAGTACTATGGCATCCTGCCGAGCAGCTGACCCCAAACGTGATCGCTGTTATAGTCGTGTGCACCAGCTACCTGCGCGAGGAGAGAATGGAATTCAACCTGCTCATTTTCCGCAATATCTTCTCCTTCCACGCCTACAAAGACGGGACAAACCATTTCGCGAGCCAGCATGTCACTGTCTGCGAGATAGTGAACAAGAGCCACAATTGGCACCAGAAGTTTATCCTCGTCAAAGGACCCTTCAGCAACATACCTTTCTATCCCCTCTAGCGAGATGAGGCGACCTACTGCCCCCTGCTTCGCACAGGGGTGACGATGCGAAGCTCTTCAAGTATATGGAGGGGAAGAACTTCGAGGTCGCCTACCTCCGGCAGAGGGTGGCTCGCTGTTCTTGGTCCCACAAGGAGAAGGTTTGACTTACGCTCGCAAACTTCCCATACTTTTCTTTACTCTAATGAATAACTCTGATACTGCCTTTGCAGTAGAGCGGGTTCTTCCCCTCCACCCCCACATGCGAGAAGTACAACCCTCTCCTCCTGCTCTCTCAACACTGCGGCCGCCGATGCGTGCCGAGACCCTCTCGGCTCGACTTCTGGTAAGAAGCGGCCGCCTCCTGCGAGCCTGCCCACCAGGAATGCCCCAGCGAAGAAAAGGACCAAGGAGACCCCTTCCACAACTAAGGGTAAGGATTTCGTGGACCTGAGCGAGACGGAGACCCTACTCCCTCCGCCCGCGAGTCAAAAGGCTGCCAAGGGGAGCTGCGAGGCTGGGGATGCTTCCGGCAATCCCAAGCCAGCGAGACACAAGATTTTGGTCTCGGCGCGAATTTCCCGGATGCGGTCGGCTGCTGGTGTAGGATCCTGACCACAACAGGATCCCATACTCTTCGCTCCCCCCTCCTAGGTTGAGAGCCACCAGGTTGGGGGCGAGGCGTTCGCCCTCGCCTTTGGGCTGTATGTCCGTGAGGACGCCGCTAACTTCGGCGCCCTAAGGTCTAGGCTGCTCGTCTACGAGGCCATGCGAGCCCAGTTCCGGGCTATGGAGCTCACCCATATGGTGGGCCGGCAGTACCTGACATCAGACAGGGATTCTAAGGAGCTCAAGTGTGAGCTCCAGGAGGCCGCAGATGAGGTCGCGCGCCTCAAGGAAAAAAGGCCCTAAAGCCTTCAAGACGGGATGGTAAGTGATTCATTCACTTTCAATCTTGCTCACTGTATTTCCCCTAATATGACTTAACCCCTTCTTTTACAGGATGCGGAGACAGCGAGCCAACTTCTTGTGCAACATGCCGACCTGGAGATAGAGAACGGGCTCCTGAAAGCTCAAGTCTGCGAGCTGACCAGGGCTGTGCTCCCCCCGCCTCCTCTGCGAGCTGGGGCTCGCAATCGAACGCGGGACGAGGAGGAAGCGACCCACAAGAACTCGATGGGCATCGCCAACCTCGTCTTTGATACCCTCAAGGGAGAGAGCCTGCTTTCTCCAGATGCAATGGAGCTTAGCGCCGAGGACGTCGTCCCAGACTTGTTCGTGCCAATTCCAGAGCCCGAAGATCGCGGGATCGAGGAGGAGCTATCCGACGACTAGCCTTGACATTTTTGTTTTTCAATGTATATCTTCATTTTGACTGGCGAGTTCGCCACTACTTGTAATGAACTTTTTCCTGAAATGAAACAAGAAATATTTTTCTATCTTTAAATTGTCATATTTTTCTACTTGCGCCAACATACTTTGTCATGCTCGCACCAATGTATTTTGTTATGCTTGTGCCCATACGCTTATCCATGCTTGTGTTCGCAAATTTTTCCTTTGCAATGGTTAAATGGTTCACCGTTTTATTGTTCTTTCATTTTGTCTCGCTACAATACCACGCGCACACCCAATAAGGTGTTCGCTTAGCTTCTCTCGCTTAGATGCTTCGTTAGATAAACTTTATGCTCGCTTCCGCACCTGGGCAAAGAGTGGACTGCTTTGTGCCTCTGGCTCGCCCAGTATGAGCCCTCGCGAGAAGGGTCATCATTGCCTAATCTCGCCCGCCACAACCTCTGTGACCGGAGATTACTCATTGATTACCACGCCGATGGTCCCCCTTTGACTCGCTTATTTAGATGTTGCTTAGAGATTCTCCGAGTGTTTTGCGAGCCGGGAGTCACCTCGAAATATTCTGTTGCCACCATATTCAGCCGTCTCGCTATAACCGTTGGACTTAGATATTTTTCATTCGATATTACTCTTTATTTTGTGCGAGTGAGCCCCGGGGCTCGCCCAGTCTAGGCCTCGCATTGAGAGATTTTGCAAGCCGGGAGTATCAGCATAAACCTTCTCCTTGCCAGCCTCTCCGTAAGAACGTCCTGACCCACCGACTAGTGAGAGCCCAGTAGCGGAATCATCAGGGGCATTCCAGCATGAAACATTTGCTACCTTGCCAGCCACTCCGCAAGATCGACCTGACCCACCGCCTAGTGAGAGCCCGACAGCGGGATCATCCGGGGCAATACAACACAAAATAGTTGCTACCTTGCCAGCCTCTCCGCGAGATCAACCAGACCCACTGGCTAGTGAGAGCCCGGCAGCGGGATCGTCTAGGGCATTCCAGCATAGAACATTTGCTACCTTGCCAGCCTCTCCATGAGATCAACCTGACCCACAGTCTAATAAGAGCATGGCAGTGGAATCATCCGGGGCATTCCAGCATAAAACATTTGCTACCTTGCCAGCCTCTCTGCGAGATGAACCTGACCCACCGGCTAGTGAGACCCCAGTAGCGGAATCATCCGGGGCATTCCAGCATAAAACATTTTCTACCTTGCCAGCCTCTCTGCGAGATCAACCTGACCCATCGGCTAGTGAGAGCATGGCAGTGGGATCATCCGGGGCAATCCGGCACAAAACATTTGCCACCTTGCCAGCCTCTCCGCGAGATCAACCTGACCCACCGGCTAGTGAGAGCCCGGCAGCGGGATCGTCTGGGGCATTCCAACATAGAACATTTGCTACCATGCCAGCCACTCCGCGAGATCAACCTGATCCACCGGCTAGTAAAAGCCCGGTAGCAGAATCATCCGGGGCATTCCAGCATAAAATGTTTGCTACCTTGCCAGCCTCTCCGTGAGATCAACCTGACCCACCAGCTAGTGAGAGCCCGAAAGCGGAATCATCCGGGGCATTCCAGCATAAAACACTTCGAGGACCCATGCTACCGGGGTTGTACACTTAGAAGAAACATTGAAACCAACACATGATGAGTCAAATATGTAACAAATTAATATGAAAAGTTTTAAGGGTAGAAATGCTTTAGGTCATCCCCACTCTGAGCCCGACTGAGAGGTACCCCTTTCACATCTTAGAGGTGATACCCTCCCAACTTGAGCACTTCATCTACAATGTATGACCCTTTCCAGTTGGGATCAAGCTTTCCTACTGCGGCCCCTCTCCCGGCCGCGTCAACCTTTTTCAGGACTAGATCTCCTTTCTCGAACTGCTTTACTCGGATATGTTTGTCGAAGTACTGAGCCATCCGCTACTTGACTTCTTCCTGTTGGACGGTGGCTATGTCTCGGAGCTCTTCCACCAGGTCCAAGGATAGCCTTTGCTCTACCTCATTCTCCACTTGCCATTCTTCATCCCCTTCACCTGCAGCGACCACCCTGGGGGATTTCACCTCGAACTTTATTGGAAGGATGGCCTCGGACTCGTGTGAGTGCTTGAACGGAGTCTCCACCGAGGCCGTGTTTGGAGTTGTCCTCAAGGCCCAAAGGACCGAGGGTAACTGCTCTGCCCAGTTGCCCCTGAGGTTCTCGACCTTCTTCTTCAGCAAGTTCATAATTATTTTATTTGCCGCCTCCACTTGCCCATTGCTCCTCAGGTGGTGGACTGACGCGAACCGAAGATCTATGCCAAACTAGGTGCAGAAGCTGATGAGCTCATCGCTGGCAAACTGCGGCCCATTGTTTGTAACTATGGCTAGTGGGAGCCTGTGCATGCAAATTATTTCACCCCATACAAAATTTCTCATTACTTGGGATGTTATCTTGGCCAGCGCCTTCACATCCAGCCACTTGGAGAAATAATCGATCATCACTAGCAAGAACCATCTTTGACCACTTGCTTGAGGGAAAGGACCGACCAGGTCCAACCCCCATATTGCAAAGGTTTAGGGGGCTGTGATGGTTTCGAGACTTTTGGACGGCAGGAGCTGGAGAGGGGAGAACAACTAACACTTCAAGCACTTCCTTGCAAACTCTGCTGCGTCCTTGCTGAGGGTAGGCCAAAAGTAGCCTTGCCTCAGCACTCTCCCCTCCAAGGTTCGGCTCCCGGAGTGCCTGCCACACTCCCCCGAGTGGGTCTCCTCCAGGACCCTCAGGATCTCCTCCTCCGACACACAACGGGCTAGGAGCCCCGAGAGCGTCTTCCGATATAGTCCTCCTGCATGCAAAGAGTAGTATACCGACTTATACCTGAACTGTTGTTTGTCCACACCCCCCTCAGGGAACTTCCCCGACGTCAGGAAGGTGATGAAGGGGTCCATCCATAATGCCCGCTGGTCTACCTCCATCAGTTCCCCCTCCTCGATGGATGGTCGGAAGAGGTCCGACACCGTGCCTCCTGCCCTTGGACAGAACTTGGAAAGGAGGTCCACCACGACACTCTCCTCCCTTGGCACATGACGGATTGATAAGGTGCGGAACTGCCATATGAACCCTTTGACCTTTTCCAGGTATCGCTGAAGAGTCGACTCATTTACCTCAAAATCCCCTTGACTTGGCATGCCACCACCATGGAGTCCGTCGAGACCTCCACATCTTGCACTCCCAACTTCCAGAGTAGGAAGATCCCTGCTATCATGGCTTCGTACTCGGCCTGATTGTTGGTGAGGGGGAAGTGGATGTTGATCGCCTGCTCGATCCTTTTCCCTTGGGGGCTTACCAAAACCACGCCTCCCCCAAAGTAATGCTTCCCTGACGCCCCATCAAACATCATTCTCCAGGCCACCGAGGAGGGCAGCTCAGACTCTTCCACCTCGGTCACATAGTCCGCCAAGAAATCTGCCACCGCTTGCACTTCTATGGATAACCTGGGAACATATGAGATATCAAACTCGCTCAACTCCACTGACCACTTAGCCATCCTTCCTGAGTGCTCCACCCCCTCCATGATGTTGCGAAGGGGGTGATCGGTCATGACCTTGATCGAGTGTGCCTGAAAATAGGGTCGAAGCTTCCTGGCTGACACCACCAAGGCGAAGGCTAGCTTCTCCAAGATGGGGTATCTGAGCCCTGCCTTCCTCAATACCCGACTAATATAGTAGATTGGGAGTTGCTTTTTTTTCTTCTTCCCAGACCAGCACCGAGCTCACCGCCTTGGGTCCTACCCCCAGGTATAGGGACAAGTTCTCTCCTTGTCTCGGCCCTTGCAGCAACGGGGCTTGGGTTAACTGTTCCTTCAGCGCCTGGAAAGCCCTTTCATACTCAGGGGTCCACTCAAACTTTTGGTTCCCTTGCATCACCTTGAAGAAGGCCAGACACTTCTCTCCTGCCCTGGAGAGAAACCTGCTTAGTCCGGCCAACTTCCCTATGAGACATTGGACCTCTTTCGCACTCCTCAGATACCCCAGCTCCATGAATGCCCTTACTTTGTCCGGGTTAGGCTCCACCCCAACCGGGGTGAGCAGGTGACCTAGGAACTTCCCTCGGCTGGCCCCAAAGAACCACTTCTAGGGTTTGAGCTTCATCTTGAATTTTCTCAAAGTCCGGAAGGTTTCCTCAAGGTCATGGAGGTGGGACTCGAGGTCCCGAATTTTTACCATGAGGTCATCCACATAGACCTCCAGGTTCCTTACCTTTTGCTCCCGGAAGACCCTGTCCATCATTCACTGATAAGTTGCCATTACGTTCTTTAGCCCAAAAGGCATCATTTTGTAGCAGTAGCACCCATCCCTTGTGATGAAGGAGACATCATTGATGCCGGGAGGGTGCATGTGGATCTGATGGTAACCTGAGCAAGCATCTAGAAAACTTATTAGCAAAAAACCGACGGCTGAGTCAACCAGCGTGTCGATTCGAGGTAGGGGATAACAATCCTTAGGGCATGATTTATTTAACAAGGAAAAATCCACACACATTCTCCAGCTACCATCACCCTTCTTTACCATCACTACATTGGAGACCCAGCCTGGATACTGGATCTCCGATAGAAAGACAGTCTTGAGGAGCTTGCTCACTTCCTCCCGGATGGGTGCCTCCATCTTGTCTGCGATGGATCTCTTCTACTGGCGGATGGGGCGAGTGCAGGGGTTGAGGTTGAGGTGATGGCATGCCACATCCACATCGATCCCAGGCATCTCCATGGCACTCCAGGCGAAGACGTCCACATTCTCTTGGACGCAAGCCAAGATCTTCCTCCGGTCCTCGGGGCTGAGCTCCCCATTGACCTTTACCTTCTCAATCGCCCCTGCCCTGGTGATGACCTCTAGCTCCACCACCTCATCCACAACCTCCAGCCTTGAGTGCTCTGCCCAGTCATTCTCCTTCCTCTCGCCAAAAGCAAGCGCTTCAACTCTTTCCTTCTCCTCCTCCCCGATCACCATCAACTCCTTCGCCCCTCCTTCCTGGGCCTAAACTCCCTCTACTCCCCTTTCTTCCTCTCCTACTTCTTCCAGCCTCGCCGACTCCCCCATATCCTGATCCAATTCCTCTGCTTCCACCATCCAGGAGATGGTATTTACGATAGTCACGTAGCACTGCCTTGCCACCTTTGGGTCACCCCTCACCCGGACCTGGACTCCTCCTGCGTTGAACTTGAGGCATTGATGAAAGGTGAAGGGGATGCAGCAGAACACACTGATGAGTGGCCATTCAAATATTGCACTGTAGCTGCGGGGGGCATCCACTATAACAAAGCGGCAGTTCCGGGACTGCCCCCCCCAGGACCACATGGAGTCCCACTCCCCCTTCTACCTCTTTCCTCTCCCCCGAAAACCCAAACAACAGGACATCCGAGGCCAACACCCTATGGACTCCACCTTTATCTCATCGAACGCCTTCTTGAAGATGACATTGACTGAGCTCCCATGGTCCACGAGAATCAGTGAGATGGTGAAGTTCTCGATGTCTGTCTAGATGACCAGCGCCTCGCAGAACGGGTCCTCATGGCCCGGCAAGTCCTTCTGGGTGAACATGATCTTTTTTGCTGGGGGCGGGGCTTGGGATGTCGAAGCCATGCTCCGACGATAGATGGTGTGGAGGCTTTCCTTCCGGGTTGCCTCGATCCCTACCCCCTATGGATCACTCTGATCCCTCCTCGGGTCCCCATGTTGACCCAGTCCTCACACCTTTCCTCCTCCTCTTCTCGAGGCAGGACCTCCTCAATCCTCACCAGCCGCTGCTCCCGCTGCACCGGCACTTTGGCTCCCCTCACCTCCAAGAACTCCGGGCAGGTGGCCGTCGAATGACCTTCCTTCTGGTGGAAGTCACAATAGGGCAACGTTACCCCCTCCCCTCGGCCTCTGCCCTTCTGTTCCTCCTTCTAGGCCTGGCTCCTCTGGTTCCTACTCGTCTTCCTCTTCCTGCTCTCCCTCGCACAACCCAATCGCCTGCTGAGGTGTGTGTGTGGGGGGGGGGGGAGGTTGCCTCGGGCCCTGCCTCCACCCTAGCTGGTGGGGTCTTCCTTGCCCTCCTTGGAAGTTGCCCCCTCCCTGGTGGAAACCCTACCTGGGCCCTGCACCCCCCTTGCTGCCTCCACCCCAACTCCGGGGCTCTTGCCTCTTCTCTCCTTCTCGCCTCTGGTTGCCTAACCTCCGACTCGCTCAGCCATGCCAGCCTCTTTGAGAACTCGGGGTTGGCGGCCTCCCCCTCTATCTCCTCTACCGCTCTCTCCATCAGCTCCTCAAAGGACAAGGGAGCCCTCCTCTTCAGGTCCATCTTAAAAAACCCCTCCCGCAGCCCTACTATGAAGGCAAGCTGAAAGGTGTATCCCGACACCTCCTGGATGAGGTGGACCTCCTCTTGGAACCGATCCACATAATGGGCTAGAGACTCACCCGTTCTCTGCTTGTTGTTGAAGAGCACCTCGGGGTCTTTCTTCCTCTACTTCGAGGTTGAGAACCGCATCAGGAAGCCACGAAGCAGATCCTCGAAGGCGTAGATCAACCCCAAGGGCAATTGGTCGAACCAGTCCCTTGCTTTTTCTTTTAGGGTGGTGGCGAAGAGTCGGCACTTGAAAGCGTCAGACATAGGTCTGATAGGGACCATGTCCTTGAACCACTGTAGGTGTTGAATGGGGTCGTACTTGCTGGTATACAACATTATGTCTGGCTCCCTGAACCCCTCGGGGAGTGGTGCTGAGAGTACCAACTCACGGAATAGGGTTCCTCCTTTCACCCCCTGACCTGCTCCCCTCGCCCCGTGAACTCCCCGGGCGACCTGGCTCCTACCGACCTTGCGCTCGCCGAGGGGCCACTGGCCGGGACTCCACTGGCCAAGATCCTGCTTGCCTGGACGACACTTGCTAGGACCCCGCTCGCACTCGCTGGGCTGGGAAAATGTTTCCGCCCCGTAAGATCTCGCTCTGACGCCTGTGGCACCACCTCCTTTCCTGCCCTCTGCCCTGGGGCGTTCTCACTAACTCTAGCTGGAGGGGCCACCTGGGTTGCAGGGGTTGTGATACCCACAATTGCCATGGTGAGAGCGCACTAAAAAGCCCCGAGCAGGTCCCTTCTGAGGTCTGCCATCATCTCTACCGTCATTGGCGCGCCGGTTTGTGGCGAACTGCCAAAGCCCGTCTCCCGCTCGTCGTCTCCCTCCATGTATCTTCCTTGTAACTTTCTTGTAATATCTGTACTCCACACTCAACACACCAAAAATGTTGAAACCAAAACTTGGTCTCTTGTGGAGCTCGGGCCCCCAAACATTGGGGGGCAGCTAGCACTTACTGATTCCCCGGAAGGAATACACCGAAGCCTCAAAACTAGACACAGACCCTTGGTCAGAGCGTGGAGGTCCCACCACACACCCAGAAGATCTTTGAGCACTTCTCCTCCCAAGCGAAAGCTGAGACTGGGCACCTTGGAGAGCCTGAGAGCTAAGCCAAGGTAACCTAGGGAGAAGGAAGCTCAGAGTACTGAGATTGGAATCCTCTCCAAAGGTGCCCTTCAAGGTCTATTTATAGTCTTTTACTTACGGTCTGCTAATAGC
Organism: Dactylorhiza incarnata; assembly: GCA_033032865.1. Lineage (NCBI taxonomy): Eukaryota > Viridiplantae > Streptophyta > Magnoliopsida > Asparagales > Orchidaceae > Dactylorhiza > Dactylorhiza incarnata. The sequence continues at coordinate 3,601,858 of JAWHQI010000269.1, forward strand.
GGGATTTTGCCTTACACCTTTCCTATGCGCAACCCAAAATGGTCTGCCAACAGCCAAACTCTGCTGTTTGGAGAGGCTAACTGCAGACCACCAAGGGTTTTCAGGTAAAATCACCCCTGGACCCCTGCTGGCGAACTGCCTACAAGGGCTCCTCTCGCAAACTGTGAGGCCTGGCTCACCCGCCTTCTTGTGAGCGGCCGACGAGGGCCGGCCCGCCCACCGTTCTGTGAACGGCCGATGAGGGTCCATCCCCCCGCCTTCCTGTGAGCATCCGACGAGAGTCTGGCTCGCCCGCCTCCCTGCGAGCGGCCTTTGAGAACCTAGCTCGCACTCCTTCCTACTCTTATTGCCTGTTGAACCCTTAGTCTCCGCTCACCTCTTGGCGAATACCGGGGTTGTACAATCTCATTAGCAATTATGGTACTCTTTTAACAGCATTGAAGAAAAGCAAAGCCTTGGCTAAAGCTCAGGCAAAAGAAATAAGAATTCTTGAGCCATTCAAATCCCAGGTGGATGAGAAAACCCATGAAATAACAAGGTTATGCTATAAGCTCATGGTACTTCAAAAGATGTTTGAAGCTCAAAGCAAGTTGTTAGTTCAAAGGGAATAAGCTATCAAGGCTGTGGAGGACAAGATTCTTTTAGAAGAAAGCTTGTGGCAAGTTTCTCTAAGCCTACAACAGTTCTCCCTATTATAGACAGCTTCTCTCTGTATAGAGGAGGGCTTGGCTATAATAAGGAAACAGAAGAGACCTCCCAACCTAAAACCATCTTCCAAAAGGTTGTCCTGCCATCAAATACCTATAACCAAGATCTAACCTATGGATACCTCACTAATGGTTGCTCAACTAGTGGAACTAAGCCACAAAACCCAAAGAATCGACCAAACATTGGACTGATTGCTCTAAAGGCACCCAATAAAGAGATTCAGATGAAGGATCATGGGACATTTATTCTTGGCTCTACAACACCATCAACCAAAGGAAAGGGAAAGGCTATTCCTCAAAATCCTATCCCTAGAGTGAAGCTTATGAGTGTGCAACCAACTTCCAATTCAGTGCACAACCACAGGGCTAGCTCAAGAAATGCTTGCTATAAAGTAGCCCGATCTTTTGATCATCAACACCAACACTCCATTCAGAAGGTGACTCAGAAGAGGAGGTATAATAGATTTGATTGCTGGTGCCATGGCAAGATTTGAAACTTTTCTATAGATTGTTGGTTCAACACAACAATGTCTAGAGCAAGGAATGTGAAGCTTGCTAGTAGTTTTGCACTCAAGCATCCTGCAGTCAGGCCAATAGGAACCAAGGACCCAAATCTATTTGGGTTCCTAAGGTAAAAAAGTTTATTCTTGCAGTTATATTCAAAGACCAACAAAATGCCCATCTAGTATTTGGACAGTGGATGTTCTAGGCACATGACTGGAACAAGAAGCCTTTTGAAGAACTTTACCTCTGTGGAAGATGGTGCCAAAGTCATATTTGGTGGATTTGACAGAGGCATCATCAAATGCTCTGCTGGTATGATTACCAATGGCATAGTCACCAACACAAAAGTAGCTTGTGTGGAAGGGTTGCAAAATAACCTTATAAATATAATACAACTATGTGAACAAGGCTATGTCATTGAGTTCCACAAGGATAAGTGTCTGATTAAGAATTATGTTGACCTTGAGAAAATTCTATCAGGAACTAGGAGTGGTAATGTTTATTGTTTGAATTTCTTATGCTTAGATTCTACTACATCGGTTTGTCTTGTAGTAAATGAGAGAGAATCTCTTTGTGTGCAATGACACAAGAGACTTGCTCACATGAACTACAAGACCATCAACAAACTCTTTTCAAAAAATCTAGTTAGAAATGGACCTAATCTTAAATGCATTAAAGAGGGTATTTTCCATGCTTGTCAGATGGGCAAGCAGACTAAGACCACCTTTAAGAGCATATGATCCAAAGATTCAGAAAGATGCCTTTATATATTGCATATGAACTTATTTGATCCTATGGCAATTCATAGTTTAGGAAGGAAGTTGTTTACCTTTGTGATAGTTGATGACTTCTCTAGGTATGCTTGGGTGTTATTCCTCAAGAAAAAATCTAATACCTTGGATATCTTTGTATCTTTTGTCAAGCAAATTCAGAATGAAAAGAACTATACTGTGGTCAAAATCAGAAGTGACCATGGCACATAATTTTAGTCTGAAGCCATGACAGATTTCTGCAAAGAACAAGGTATCCTTCAAGAATTTTCTTCTCCAAGAATGCCACAACAGAATGGAGTTGTTGAGAGGAAAAACAGAACTCTCGTAGAAGTTGGGAGAACCATGCTAAGTGACTCTTCACTATTAGAATATTTCTGGGCTAAAGCTGCCAACACTACATGCCATGTGCAAAATAGAGCCTCTATCATCAAATGTCACAAGAAAATCCTTATGAACTAATAAAGGGAAGAAAACCAAATCTAACATACTTTAGATTCATTGGATGCAAGTGTTATGTTCTAAACAATGGTAAATCATATCTAACTATGTTTGCTGAAAAATGCTTTGAGGGGATTCTTGTTAGATATAATAGTCACAACAAGGCTTACAGAATATTCAATAAGAAGACTCATGTGGTAGAAGAATCAATTCATATTTTATTTGATGAGACAAGCATGATTCATCAAGGCTTGTTTAGCTCTTCTAATGTTGCAGGAACAGATTTGAAGCTGAAAGAGCTTAGCCTAGAAGATTCTCCAACTCCAGAACTGATCATTGAAGAAGGAGAACAAATCCAAGGAGAAGCACAATAAACAATCAATAGACAATAGCCAGTTGGTATAGAAACCGCTGACACTCAAGGAGCACTGCCACCAACTTGGAGGCACCATAAAGACCAACCATGTAACATCCCATTTCACGCTAGACCCCTTAGAGACGTTTTGACTACCCAGTTTTGGGCTTTCCAGTGCGTGCTTGGATTTGGATTAATTGGGGGAAAAGAATGACAATACTGCTTTAGGAAATATTAAAATATGACAGGAAATATGACAGGAAAATATAATAAAATAATAACTAATTAATTTAAACTTAAGAACTATTTGATATTGCCGTTCGACGAATTTCTTAGAATTCGTCGATCTAATGTTGCCTCCGTTCGACGAAATTCTCAGATTTCGTCGATCTCAGAAAGTTGGAGCAGCGCTCGACAAATTAATATTAGGCAGCGCTCGACGAATTAGAATTAGCCGCAGATCGTCGGAAATATAGCTGTTGCCGCCGTTCAACGAAAATCTTGAATTCGTCGAACACCGGTCTGCTTTTATTACTTCTGCGCACTTTCTTTCCGTTCGACAAATTTGCTTAAATTTTTCGAACGCCGGTCTGCTTTTATTATTTCTGCGCGCTTTCTTTCCATTCGACAAATTTGCTTAAATTTGTCGAACGCTGGTCTGCTTTTATTACTTCTGCGCGCTTTCTTTCCGTTCGACGAATTTGCTTAAATTTGTCGAACGCCGGTCTGCTTTTATTATTTCTGCGCGCTTTCTTTCCGTTCGACGAATTTGCTTAAATTTGTCGAACGCCGGTCTGCTTTTATTACTTCTGCGCGCTTTCTTTCCGTTCGATGAATTTGCTTAAATTTGTCGAACGCCGGTCTGCTTTTATTATTTCTGCGCGCTTTCTTTCCGTTCGACGAATTTAATTTGTCGAACGCCGGTCTGCTTTTATTATTTCTGCGCGCTTTCTTTCCATTCGACGAATTTGCTTAAATTTGTCGAACGCCGGTCTGCTTTTATTACTTCTGCGCGCTTTCTTTCCGTTCGACGAATTTGCTTAAATTTGTCGAACGCTAGTCTGCTTTTATTATTTCTGCGCGCTTTCTTTCCGTTTGACGAATTTGCTTAAATTTGTCGAACGCCGGTCTGCTTTTATTATTTCTGCGCGCTTCCTTTCCGTTCGATGAATTTGCTTAAATTTGTCAAACGCCGGTCTGCTTTTATTGTTTCTGCGCGCTTCCTTTCCGTTCGACAAATTTGCTTAAATTTGTCGAACGTCGGTCTGTATTTATTAATATTGGGCGTTCTTCTTTCCGTCACCCGATAAAGCCTGAATGCTTATTTTTATGATTATTTTAGGCTAACAGTGGAATTATTGTCCAATAAGGAGCTGACACCGAAAAATTGGAGTTTCAAGGCTTATTAATGCAAACCCTCTTTTCTCTTAACACAAGGGCTGAGCATTTCTCCCGAGGGAAAATCTGGATCTTCATCTTCTTCTTCCTCTCCTTCTTCTTCTTCCTCTCACTTCAGGGAATTAGTTGGGGGAATCTTTGAAGGAGCAAAGTTTGGAGGAAATTTGGAGCTTGGTCGACCACCACCATGCTTCCATCAAGATGAGATCCAACCATGGCTGTAAAATCAGGTGACTTCCGCCCCCTCTCCCTTGGTGCTAGCGTCCTAGGTCACAATAGGAGAGATGAAGGCTCAAGAGAGCTTCTCGTGTGAGCTTTAATGGAGTTTCCTTAGGAAGACCAAGCCGGAACCTCAAATTTAGGGCATCGTTCGCCGCAAGGTTTTAGGAAGCATTTCTTCTCTTCAAGAAAAAGAGATAGGATTTGATTTGGGGCAAACCCATGGTCGTTGAGGGAGAGTGAGGGGAATGACATTTAGGGATTTAACCTAACCCTTGCTTGGGAAGGATGATGAACAACCCTCTGTTAATTAGGGTTGTTATTTATATATTTGTTGATTAATTAGGGTTGTTAATTATATATTTGTGTGATAAATGTGATGACAGCCCCCCTTGCTAAGGAAGTCTTCAATTTATAATTTTGCACTTGGTTATTAAGGAAATCTGTGCGCAGCTGGGGTCAAGCCAATTCTTAGGCTTGATCCCTCTGGATATAGACTTCGGGCTCAACATGAAAGTTGTAGCCCTCGGAAAGAGCTTTCCAACGATAGGTTACCCATTTTCTGAAGTGACCTGTAGCTCCCTAAAGGTCCAGTCGAGTGGACTATCCAGAAAGCTGGAATGGGTTTACTGCATGCTGTTTTTGCTGTTCAGATTTCTGTAGTTGACTTCATAGCAGATTTTTGGTAGGACCCACTTAGATCTGGTTTTAGGACTCAACAGGAATGTTGTAGCCCTTGATGTTAGCTTTCCAAATTGGGGTGGATCATAATGTTTGGACAAGTGTAGCACCCAGAAATCCAGTTTTAGTAAACTGTGTCATAACACCTTCGATCTCAGTATTTTGTGGATTTCTCCCATTATATTGGTTGGATGCTTATGAATATTGGTGGAGACATTTGTGATAACAATATGTACATCCCTGTTGAAATTCATAATTTATGATTAAGTAATATTAAAGTTATTGCCGTGTTATTTCATAACTTGAAGGGGATATAAATGCTGAATGTGAAGCCTGTTTGGGCCAGAATTTTGTATGAATCATGTATATGCTAGCATTGGCTCGTGATAATGATTTCAGATTTATTTCTGTTAAGATGACTCCTTGAATGAACCTTCAATTGTAGATTTATGTGGAATCGTAAAAAGGACATGTATGAATTGATATTCATATCGCTTGATAATCTATTGGATGGTGTAGAATGGTGATAACCTCTCCATAAGGTTGATAGCTTTAATCGTGTTGAAACACGTTGTGATTTGTACATAAGACGATTTAATATTGGTGATATGTTTGGGCTTACCTATTTAGTAAAATATGAATATGACGCCGTACGCACAAGTAGTCCTACAGGATCTTGTAGAGTAATTTCCATGATATACACTCGCTACTGCATAGAGTAATGATTGCTCGGTATGGGTAGCATTGATGGATCGGTGTGGATTATAAGATATGGTTATATCTTATGGTGAAATGTTAAGGACCCGGTGGTTGGGGGCCTTGGATGCTAATTAGCATCGGTTGAGTTGGTATGATGTGAAAGATAAGAAGGCTCCATTCGTGAGTCCTTGGGTGCTTGATAGCACGGTGTATGCATGGGAATTACATGAAAGTGCATGGTTCACACATGGTGGTGTAGTGATCGTGGTTGGAGGATTACTTGTGGTGGGTCTACGGGCTTGCTAGTCGTGACACTGACAGAACCCGACAGTTAGACTCTAGACCAATTGGGTTGGGCTCTTGGTGCTCACCTACCCAAGTCCCCTTCTGGGTCCTTGGAGGCTCCGCTGTGTGTTCTTAGCGTCGAGCAGTACGCAGGGTCTCCGCTGTGTGTTCTTAGCTTCGAGGCGTACAGAGGCCTAGGACTGGTAGTGTTCATACCCTCCTAGTAGTGGAGGAGCTCGTTCCACTATCTCCGTCTGGCCACGACGGGAGATGCCTGAGTGGTTTGCTACCCCTCAAAAAGCGAGAACTAAAGGTCTATGTTGACATAGCAAAATGCATGGGTGAGTTCACCATATCATAATCATAACATTACATTCATCCTTCATAATCATAGCATTGCACCGCATCGGGTCCATCATATAAATTAGTATGGGCTCTTTTATATGATGGGTCCCAAATTGGAAACCTTAACTTATAAGTTTGTATGGGCATTCATATAAGTTAGGGTACGATATGAAATGCTTACATTCTGTCATTGCCTTATTACTTGTTAGCTGTGCTTCTTATACCTGATACTAGTACTTGCATTCATAACCATTGCTACTTATATACTTATGAACATCATAGTTAGTGCCATTGCAAGTACTTGGGTACTTAAACAACCGACATATATGAACATCCATTCCTGTCACCTGCTTGTATATAGTATTGCTTATATTGCGGCTTTTCTTCATTTCCTTCCACCCGGTGCCTTGGAGTCGCCGGGGGAGCGGATGTGAAGCCACTTAGTCTTTATGACTAACGGTTGCTACATCCCTCTTTTTAGGAGTGTAGTTTAGAGCAACAGTGCATGGTGCTGGAGGAGGATAGTCAGGTCAGGGTGACAGGGCCGGAGACCATGATACCTTGGCTACCGTCAGTGGCAGAAGCGAGTGAGTGTTTTGAGATGTAGCCCTTGGGGCATTTAGCTTGTTACTCTGATGATTTGCAGGAGCTTGTGTAGCTTTCTATCTTTCTTGTACTTACTGTTTGGACATTATTACTTATTGTGAATCTATGGCTTTTAATGCTTTCTTTTGTTGATGGGTTGGCGCTGTTTAGTTGGTTTGGCCGGCAGGATAGGCATCTTGTGGGGGAGGCTAGCTCGTGTGTTGGCGCTTCCGCAAGGCGGCTGTCCTGGGCATAAGACTTCCCTCGGTCGTGTCTTGTGTTCCGGGAGGGGGGGGGGGGGTCTTACAATCCAAGTAGTCAAGTCATTGGAGACATAAGCCAAGGAGTTAGAACAAGAAGAAGTACTGGGAATGAAGCACTATATCTGATCTTTCTATCTCAGATTGAACCAAGTGATTTGAAGAAGACAATTCAGATCCTTCTTGGATCATGGCTATGCAAGAAGAACACAATCAATTCAAAAGATGCAAAGTATGGAAGCTGGTTCCTAGACCCCAACATAAGAATGTCATTGGAACAAAGTGGGTATACAAGAACAAGCTAGATGAGAATGGCATCATTATTAAGAATAAAGTAAGGCTGATTGTAAAGGGATATAGACAAGAAGAAGGGATTGAGTTTGATCAAACTTATGCACTAGTAGCAATACATGAGGCAACAAGACTATTTCTAGCCTATGTAGCTCACAAAGGATTCAAAGTGTATCAAATGGATGTGAAGTCTGCTTTTCTCAATGGAGATCTCAAGGAAGAATTGTATGTAGAGCAGCCTCTGAGTTTTGTTGTTCCTAACCTTTCTGATAATGTTTACTTCTGAAGAAAGGCTTTACATGGATTGAAACAAGCTCCTAGAGCTTTCAATGAAACCCTATCTAGCTTCCTCATTGAAAACAAAATTTCAAGGGTCAAGATAGATAAGATATTATTTATAAGGGAAGTAAAGGGCAAAATTTTGCTAGTCCAACTTTATGTCGATTACATAATTTTTGGCTCTACTGATGATAACCTTTGCAAGAAGTTTGCTAACTTAATGCAAGGGAAGTTTAAAATGAGTAGCACGGGAGAGCTGAAATACTTCCTAGGGCTCAAAGTGAAGTAATCTGAGGATGGAATATTCATCTCTCAGACCAAGTTCACCAAAGAGCTTATAAAAAAGTTTGGAATGGAGAATGCAACCTCAATGAGGACTCCAATGGTCTCCAATGTTTCTCTGGACAAGGATGAGAATGGAAACCATTTGATGAGACCTTGTAATGATGCATCATTGGATCTCTGCTCTACCTAACAACTAGTAGGCTTCACATTATGATTGCTAGATGTGTATGTGCTAGGTATCAAGCTTCCCCTAAGGAATCTCACTACACCTATGCAAAGAGAATCTGGATATACCTCAAGGGAACTCCAAATCTTGGCCTTTGGTACCATACAAGTAATGATTTTGAGCTAACAAGGTATTCAAATGTAGATTTTGCGGGTTGCAAAGAAGACAGGAAAAACACATATAGGATCTGTCAATTCTAGGGAAGAGGCTGATCTCATGGAGCAGCAAGAAGGAAACAAGCACGACAATCTCAACAGCTGAATCGGAATACATCTCAGTTGGGAGTTATTATGATAGACTGCTATGGATTCAACATCAGCTGGACGACTACAACATAAAGACCAGCAAAATATCCATTTACTGTGATTTGTCTAGTGCAATCTCAATTGCTAAGAACCCTGTATCACAAACCAGGATTAAGCACATTGAAATCAGGTACCACTTCATCAGTGAGCATGTTGAAAAAGAGGACATATTTTTTGAGTATGTCCCTACTAACATCCAAGTAGCATATATCTTTACAAAGCCCCTAGATGAAGCTAAATTCATTTTCTTTAAATTTGAGCTTGGTCTTTTGAATTTAGACTAAACATATCAATGCTCCCTTATCTATAACTATTGTGCATATGCATGCTAACAAGGTATTTGCAGAAAACTAACTAAAAGATATAGGGAAATCCTATTTTATATCTGTGTCGTCGAGGATACAAGATGACATAGAGGTCTTTTCGAAGGGTTATCAAGCCGACAAAATAGCCGTATTGTCATGGCGCATCTTCGACACTCAAATATTAGCTAATATTGGATCTTTCATCACAATCGTTCAATTAAGGATCAATTTACTTAGCAAACACATCTAGGTATGCGCCTTTTGACATTCCTAAAATAGAACATATATAGGGTAAATGCTAAGAAATAGATTACACTTTCATTTTCCCTAAGCCGTCAAATTAATAAGCTCGTCCCGCTCGACCACCTGCGACATCGGCGACCTTCAATTCTCCTGATTTTCTTGCCATGGAATCAAAGAAAGGAGAAGACTATTGCAATATTGGATGCGAGCTAGTCATAGGTGGATTCAACAGGGCCGACGAAGAGAGAAATTTAGTTATTGGACTATTGATCGCCGTCAGCCTGGAGTATATCTTATCTGAACCCACTGCGATCATGCATAGAGAACTAGTGGAGTTTATTCCAAACCCCAGATAAGCTCCTCCGGCAAAGCCATTAAAATAAGGTTAAGTGATACCTTGTTAAGAGTAACAGTTGATGCTCAAATCTAGCACACCGCTATAGGCGGGAGCGAGATTGCATCATGAAACAACAAGTGCACTGATCGTTCAAGTAATATAAAATGAGGACTGAATCCCAGATTATCGATTTGTCAAGGAACACGGTAAGGTGGAGTTATCTATCGAGAAAGGACTTGAGATTGAAGTACTTTAGTCAGATGGTGAGTGGGGTTTGATTTGGTTGGTGAATGTGATGAAAAATAAACTAAATTAACTATGTAGGTCGCCGACACTGCTTCATAATGTGGGGGATTATATAGGCCGTTAGCACTACTGCGCTTGGAGAATGGAAGAGTAGGCACACAGAATGGAACAGTAGGCATGCAGAATGGAAGAGTAGGCACACATAATGGAAGAGTAGGCAAGCAGAATGGAAGACTAGGCATGCGAAATGGAAGAGAACGCACACATAGTGGAATGGTGAGTATGGCGAAGTGAACGAACCTCAAGCACAATCTAAACATACATAATATGTTGGAACCTTAGTTTTGATTTGAGTTAAGATCCACCTTTAGTATCTATGTTTATATCATAACTCAGATTGTATAACTTAGATTAAATATCTCATTAAGAAAGAAGGCTGAAAAAGAAATATATTAATAGGCAGAAAAGAATAATATATATATAAATAATATACTAAGAAAAATATATATATATATATTAATAGGCTAATTAATATAAGAGAAAATAATATAAGAGAAAATAATATAAGAGAAATAATATAAGAGAAATAATATATTTCATATTCTAGCTGCGTTCGACAAACGTAGAACGACGTTCGGCATTCGTCGAACAACGCTCGACAAAAAGTTTGTATTACAACATCGCTCGACAGATTATAGCAAGGAAAGCAGCGGTCGACGAACGTGGAACAACGGTCGACGAATGATGAATGGAGGTCGACAAAATCCCAGCAGCGCTCGACAAAAGTTCTCTGCAGTTAACTAATGTTCATTATATCATTTGGCGAGCTCAGCCCGACGAATGACGAGCTGAGGTTGACAAATTTCTACAGCAATATTTTTATATCATTAAATATTACTTATATGCTGTCAGACTTTATTTAAAGCAATATTTCTGTATTCTATTTTATATATTGCTATATATATATATTGATTTAACAATCCAGCCGTTGCAACATTAATTAAATATAGCCGTTTCGCAAAAGCATTAATTAATATAGCCGTTGCAGCAAGTCAAAGATGGCAAGTTATCTGCTCAAGGATCTGGGAAATGAAAGTGACTTTACACCCTTCCTTTCTGGTCGGTAAGGATTCAAATAGCTATACTCGACAGCAGATAATATATATCAGAATATATATAGCTGTTCTCTCTTAACATATATATATATATACAGAATATATATTGCTGAACAGATCTAATATAGATATAAGATATATTACAACTGCTGTACAGGAACAAGGAGAAAAAGAGAAGAAGAAGAACAGAGCAAAAAGAAGAACAAATCCAAATATATTATCTTCTTTTTGCCTAATCCCTTTCTTGTAGATCATATACAACCTGGGACATCAAACACTATCATTTGCTCAGGGATCCAAAACTGCAAGAAGAAGAACAGAGGATTTGGAATCAAGAGAAGGAGCCTCCACAAACTGTCATCAAACTTCATCAGACATGGGGAGCTCTCTTCAACATCTTCATCAAGAGTCTTCTTAGCAAAAGAAAAGAACAACATCTGTTTTTGTTTTCTTTTATTTCTTCCCATCTTGTAAAGGGTTAAAACTCCCTTCAAAGTTTAATCCCCGTGACAGGCCACCTTAGCAAAAACCTGCAGCTTGGTTTATAAGCACCTTATCAAAAGCTTATAGGTGAATTGGGCACCTGATCAAAACTCCCATTGGTGTGTGGACACCTTAACAAAATCACCTTGGTGTGAGGGCACCTTATCAACAACCTCCAGTGGATTCCTACCAGTGGGTAGAAGAGTAGATGTACCCGGTTTGGGAAACTACTATATTTCTCTGTGTCATCTGGATTGCTTCTTGTTTGTTTGTTTTATTTCCTGTGTTGTTTATTACTCTGCACTTCCACTGCTTGTGTTTATTACTTAATCAGCAAACATCACATATATTTATATATATCACCTATTTTGAAAGCAAACTTAAACAAGAGTTTCAACAGATAATAAGAACTAAAACTCTCCTTTCAATTGGTATCAAAGCAGGTTTATTTTATCAATCACCCTCATCAGAGGATATCAATTGTCCCTTTCAATTGGTATCAGAGGAGGCTGATTTTATTTTTTTTTCAATTTCTTGCACCTGATACTCAATTGAACCCCTTTCAATGGGTATTAGAGGAAGTTGATTTTTCACACAGGCTAACACCTGAAATCACAAAGATCACCTTAGTTCTTATTTTGTTTTGTTGTAAAAAGATTTTTCCAAATGACACTAGCAGATTTTTTAATTTCAGATCCACCTTTGTGTAATTTGGATAGTTTTGATTTATGGCAAGTTAGAATTAAATTATTTATGAATGCCATAGATGAAGATATTTATAAATCTGTTTTGACAGGAACTACTTCTTCATCTGATGATCAAGAAAAGCTGAAAAGTGCTGATGACATAGCCATGGAGATATTGGCTAAATCAATGTCTGATGACATTCTTCTTAAAGTGGCTGATTGCACTTCAGCAAAGGCCATCTGGAACTCCCTCTCTAGGATGGTAAATAAACACATTCCTACTTCTTCTACTAACATCATTTTTTATGCATAACCATCAGTTACTCTAACTGAAGAAGAAGACAAGGAAGAACAAAAAGCCAGAAAATTTTGCATGATGGCAATTTATGGCTCAAACTACATATCAGATACTGAATCAGAATCAGAAAAGGTAAAAGAGGTAATATCAAATCCCAACTCTACCTCTGAAGATTTCAAATCTGATTTTAAATTTCCTTGTACAGATTTAATGAATTCTGAAAATAGAATCAGAAAAGAGTTAAAAATAACTATTTTGACTTCTGATTATAACAAACCTTAAGAAGATTTTAAAATAACAGCAGAAAAATTTATTTGTTTAGAAAATAAGGCTGATAACTTTAAACCGAATTTTAAAGAAAAAGAAATTTCTTATATTCAGCAAAATAAAAATAAACTTTCAAAATTGTACTTTAATGAGATAAAAAGGCCAAAATATTTATCTGTAAGGCAAATTTTAAAACTTTTAATATTTTTACTTAAATTAAATTAAACAGCAGTTTTAATGATTCTGTTGAATTTTTCTATTTTAAAAGCAATATCAGATAACTTCACTATCTTACAGATTTTCTCCAAAATCAGTTTGAGCATTCTACTCAAGTAGCATGGATCAGAAATGATCAGAGCTCTGAGTGTGAGTCTCTTCTGATTAAGAGAATTCTATAGAAAGAAGCTATCAGATACTGTCTTTCTGATTATAAAAATTCTTAGAATCTGTTAAACAGGCAGCAATTCATCTTATTAAAATTCCTATTTAAATAAAAATCTAGGAAATTAGAAATTGCTTAGTTATAAAAGAAATTTAAAAATAATCTCTGTCCCTTAAACAGCTCAAGACTTTTTATGCTTAGGAATCCTAAACCAAATAGGGGGAGATTGTTAGAACCTAGGTTATTTGGATTAGGATCCCAACTGAAATAGGGAGAGATTGTTGGAACCTTAGTTTTGATTTGAGTTAGGATCCACCTTTAGTATCTATGATTATATCATAACTCAGATTGTATAACTTAGATTAAATATCTCATTAAGAAAGAAGGCTGAAAAAGAAATATATTAATAGGCAGACAAGAATAATATATATATATAAATAATATACTAAGAAAAAAAATATATAATAATAGGCTAATTAATATAAGAGAAAATAATATAAGAGAAATAATATAAGCGAAATAATATATTTCATATTCTAGCTGCGCTCGACAAATGTCGAACGGCGCTCGGCATTCGTCGAACAGCGCTCGGCGAAAAGTTTGTATTACAGCAGCACTCGACAGATTATAGCAAGGAAAGCAGCGGTCGACGAATGTGGAACAGTGGTCGACGAATGACGAACGACGGTCGACGAAATCCCAGCAGCGCTCGACAAAAGTTCTCTGCAGTTAATTAATGTTCAGTATATCATTTGGCGAGCTCAGCCCGACGAATGACGAGCTGAGGTCGACAAATTTCTACAGCATTATTTTTATATCATTAAATATTACTTATATGCTGTCAGACGTTATTTAAAGCAATATTTCTTTATTCTATTTTATATATTACTATATATTGATTTAACAATCCAGCCGTTGCAGCATTAATTAAATATAGTCGTTTGGCAAAAGCATTAATTAATATAGCCGTTGCAGCAAGTCAAAGACGACAAGTTATCTGCTCAAGGACCTGGGAAATGAAAGTGACTTTACTCCCTTCCTTTTTGGTCGGCAAGGATTCAAATAGCTATACTCGACAGCAGATAATATATATCAGAATATATATAGCTGTTCTCTCTTAACATATATATATATACAGAATATATATTGCTAAACAGACCTAATATAGATAGAAGATATATTACAACTGCTGTACAGGAACAAGGAGAAAAAGAGAAGAAGAAGTACATAGCAAAAAGAAGAACAGATCCAAATATATTATCTTCTTTTTGCATAATCCCTTTCTTGCAGATCATATACAACCTGAGACATCAAACACTATCATTTGCTCAGGGATCCAAAACTGCAAGAAGAAGAACAAAGGTTTTGGAATCAAGAGAAGGAGCCTCCACAAGCTGTCATCAAACTTCATCAGACCGGGGGAGCTCTCTTCAACATCTTCATCAAGAGTCTTCTTAGCAAAAGAAAAGAACAACATCTGTTTTTGTTTTCTTTTATTTCTTCCCATCTTGTAAAGGGTTAAAACTCCCTTCAAAAGTTTAATCCCGGTGACAGGCCACCTTAGCAAAAACCTGCAGCTTGGTTTATAAGCAACTTATCAAAAGCTTATAGGTGAATTGGGCACCTGATCAAAACTCCCATTGGTGTGTGGACACCTTATCAAAATCACCTTGGTGTGAGGGCACCTTATCAACAACCTCCAATGGATTCCTACCAGTGGGTAGAAGAGTAGATGTACCCGGTTTGGGGAACTACTATATTTCTCTGTGTCATCTGGATTGCTTCTTGTTTGTTTGTTTGATTTCCTGTGCTGTTTATTACTCTGCACTTTCACTGTTTGTGTTTATTACTTAATCATCAAACATCATATATATTTATATATATCACCTATTTTGAAAGCAAACTTAAACAAGAGTTTCAACAGATAATAAGAACTAAAACTCTCCTTTCATAATATTTTATAACAATGAAATAAAAATATAAATCACATGTTTAGAAAGGCATACATCATCATAAAATGGAGAAAATAATCAACTGTTGGAACACGATTTTCTGTATCCTTTTGATTTGAGAATAGCAAATCCCACTTGTGTTTGATCTTGTTTGCCATTGTATTTTTAGCATGCAGGTTTGAACAAAATTGACACTAGGATGCTACATTGTTGGTCTGGACTTGCTCACAAGCTGAATTGATGAATGCGGTCTAACGCCAGGCATTAGGACTTATCGCCGGTGTTAACTTTCGTTCCCTCCAAGACAAAGATGACATGGAGGGAAGCTGCCGTGATTGCAGGAGCATTTTGGGAATGATTAGTCTTAACGCTAGGTGTTAGCCTCAATGTCAGCATTAAGTTTTGCTAAAATGAATGTTTCCAAAGATGCAGAATCTCCTTCCTGTTTCGAAGATCCGAGCCATCAAATTATTTCTATACTGAGTCAACGCGCATTAGCCTTCACGCCGACGTTAGCTTCCAGTCCTATAAATAGGTGGCATTCATTCTCTTTAATAATCCATACCAAGGAGCCTATTCCAGCACTTTGAATTATTTGTAAGGGTCGTATTTCCAGACCACAAAGGATCTCCCATTCAATTTCAAAAGAAGGAATCAATGGAGGCTTGGATCAACTCTAACTCAACGCGAAGAACGCACGCTTTGACTTCAACAATCTTCAGCGATTCTTTGTCGTCTCCTTCAGATTTCCTCATAGGGAGTTTTATATTTTGTCTCTTGTATTTTTGTAACACCTTTATCCTTGTGATCATTTAGTGAATTAGCCTCGTGTTGGCGACTAGGTCTGGGTAGGACTTAGGGAGGATTTCAACTTGTGTTGGCGACTAGGTCTAGGGAGTAGATCTAGGGGGTGCTCGAGGCCTTTCTAGGGATATAAAGGCTAGAGCAGCTTGAGGCCTTATTTGGGAAAAGACCGGCTAAAGCCATCCGGTTCATAGTGAGAAGAGTCGGTATAGAAAATGAAAAGAGTATTTCATATTTGCCTTGATTTCTAGCGTCATAAAAATTAGATTTTGTAATCAAATTTTATAAATGATAATCATGCTGTCTTTTCATGTTAAATAAAAATGATTTCATTTCTTTTTTCTAGCTCTTTACTTTTGTTTCAATTTACTTATTAGAAAATCACAAAAGTTTTTCTTAAAATCCTAAAGTTTTCTAGAACCCTTATTCACCCCCTCTAAAGGTGCCTCAAGATCCAACAAGTGATATCAAAGCGAGGTTATTCCATAACATCTTCACAACTGGGAATAATGGTGCTTTATGATCTCGCATCCTTTAGAGGGGATGATTTTTTATTAAATGAAAAATCTTTAGCACCACCTTTATTTATGGGCAAAAATTATACAGGGTGGAAAATATCAATGAAAATTTTTCTTAAAGCTTTAGATGAAAAAGTTTGGAATATTACTATTGAAAAACCACCTAGCACATTAAATAAAAATGAAATGGTTTTAATTGCAAAATCTATAAATAGTCTATTTTGTGCGTTAGATGAAATAACTTTCAAACTTATTTATACTTTACCCACCACATATGAGATTTGGAATTTTCTTGAAAGAACTTATGATTCTCCTTCTGTAGGTTTGAAACAATCACAAGAACCGAAGAATATGCAAGTCTACACAGGTATTCAAGAATGCTCCTCACATGGTGGATCCATGGAATGCACATCAAGCAGAAGCGAAGATAAAAACTCATCCATGGAAGAGGAATGCAATAAAGATGAAAAAATAACTTCATGTTCAAACCATACCTCATCCAAAAGCACTGTAAGGAAATCAAATTCCATCTTTTGTAACTCTATTTCTACGTTACAATTGCTATAAACCATTAAGTGTAAAATCAAGAAATTGAAAAATACCAATTCAAAATTACGTTTAGAAAATAAAAGATTAAAAGCTATATCTAATGTAGAAATAAAAATTGATGTGCTTGTTGACTCTCACTCTTGCTCTTTAATTAAAACTGCTTCACCTTGTACCAATTATAATGAAGTAAAAGAAAATTACAAGGAACTTGAAAAGGAGCTTATTTTTGTAAAAGAACAAAATGAACGATTATGCTTAGAAAATTCATCTTTTAAAAGTAATTGTTCTATGTGTAAAAATTATAAAATTGAAATAAAAGAGATGGATGAAACATTTGAGGAATTTAGAAATTACTATCAAACTCATATTGATTCTATTGTTTCCACTCTTAAGAATAACACAATTGCTTATAATAAAGCTAGACATAATCTCAAAGTTAAGAATTATGAATTAGAAAATAAAGTTAATATACTTAAGGAAATTGTAAACAAAAATGCTCAACACATAAATTCAAAATATCAAGCAAAATCCAAAGGCAAGCTAAATATGAATTTTCATAATTTATCTAAGCAAAACATAGGAAATGAAAAACAACATATGCTTATAAATGAAATTTCAAAACTCTATCAACATTATCATTTACAACAAAATTGTTCTCCCAACATAAAATTAAATGCAAACAAATTTCCTTTAAATAATAAATTCAAAAATCATTTTTATCCAAATATTCAAGTAAATGACTATGGAAATTTGAAAAATAAAAATAATGTGTCCAAGGTATGATTGGAGACCCATACTTAAGAATGATGCACTAATGTCAAATGAAAGGGTCCATTCATCCTTGTCTCCCCAAAAGCCAACTCGTTGTATTTGGGTACCCAAAGGAACCATCCCACTTGGTCACCTTTGGATACCTAAATCTCTCATTCATTAGTGTCTAATCATTTGCATGAAGTAAAAATAATTAAAAATGAAATATCAATACTCTACTTCATGATATGCATAATTTCTTTTTTGTTTTTGTTAGTTTTTGCTTTTATTTTTATTAAGCCAACCTGCGAGGGTCACACTATATAACTTGTGATATGACTTTTCACACATTAAGCCAAGAACTCATTAATGAATCAAATTGAACAAAAGCCATATCATTTCTCAAGTGACCTATTTATCCTTTTTATTTTTTCTAAATCCATTACCTATAAAAATCTCATATCATCATTATAAGTTAAATTCTAAATGTGTTATATGATGTTATCAAGACTAATGATATAATTGTCAAATATGGATTTAAAAGGAATATTAGGAGTCTTAGGATAAAAGTATAAAATGCAGAAATTTTTGCTTATTTACTGAATATCCTTGTGTCATTTGATAGCCTATATCACGTTCAACCATAAACATGAAAAATTGGAATTAAAAATAGCAAAAAAACATATGTTTTAAATAAAAGAAAAATTCACTGTTTGCTAACGTCTGACATTAGTCTCTAACGCTGGCGGTAACACAATTATACTGAAAATTCTGATTTCTCTAAATATTAATTTCTATAAAATTATATTACTATGTTAATTATCATTCTCTTCTACTTCAAAAAAAAAACTTATATATGTTTTGGTCAAATTCACATAAAATCAAAATAAAAAAGAAAGTGGAATACTCTTTGCAAATGACCAATAACATCTTCACAATTAATTTTTCAATATAAATAATTAAAATAAATAAGAATAATTTATCATATGATGAAGTAAAAGATAATATATCTATCTTATGTTTAAAGTTTTCAACTCATCATAAGAATTAATGATCTTATAAAAATTCTTATAATAAACTCAATTGGAATTGATTCCATGGCTTTCATAACTTATTTTACCTATGAATTATGTCTTGAATTTGCATGTATCTCATTCTTGTCTAGACCTTAGAATTAATCTTATACTTATTGAAAATAATTTACAAGATTAAATCACGTCATTTTAAGTCTATGAACAGTTAGGTTAAAGTCCACGTTGAATACATGCAAATCAATTATATGCTTGTAATATTTACATAACATTGCAACTTGTTACCATAACTTTCATTCTTGCATCATCACTTACTATGAGTAGAACTCAATGTCTATGCTAGTAATATCATGCCATGTTATGTTAAAAAAATAGAATAATGAAATTTGAAAGTCAAGAAAATTATATATATGTATATATATGTTTTGTTTAATATTAAAAAAATTTCAATGGAAAAATTTATAAAACCTTTCAAAGATAACTAAAATATTTTCTCATTGTATTCATTATTCACCTTACAATCTTTCTCTTTAATATTTTGAAAAGGATGAATATGAATTGTATTATATATTTCACTTACATCATTATGAATAATTATTTCCTAAATTTTTATATATTTCACTACTAGAAAATTGACTTTTAGCCACGCTCGTATTGCCCACGGCCATTTTCCATTGCAAACAGTCAAATTATCGTGGCTATAAGACCAAAATCGTGGCTAAAAGTCATAGAAAAAGGGCATTTACCACAGAAAGAGCATGGCAAATACTTTTTTGCCATGCTCGTATTGGCCACGCCCATTTGCCACGGCAGTCCGTGGCTAAAAGTCTTTTGCCGCGGTTTTGGACTTTTAGCCACGGCAATTTACCCTGACTAAAAGTCATTTTTCTTGTAGTGATTTATAATAATTATGCAAAATCAAAAGATCTTTAAAATTCAAATATTAAGCAAAACTACAAAAGATACTATTGCTTCCAACATATGGTTATGATCATTATCATTATATGAATGTTGTATGACTTGCATGTATCTCATTTATATGTAGACCATAGAATCAATTTTATATCAATAAGTATAAATCAAATAGAATCATCACTTCATTCTATGTCAAAAAAAAATTGAATCACTATTTTTGAATACATGCAACATTGTCTCAATTAATCATATGACATATCTTTGCATTCTAATTCATCTCTCTATCGTTATCAACTAATAAATATTATTATTCATGCTAGTTATCTCATATTGCCATAATGAATTAATTTTAAAAAAATTGAAAGAGAATTCATAATAACTATGTGACTTTGAAATCAAATATAATTAGAAATCAATCTCTCATAAAAGCCATAGATTATAAACTGATTCCATAGGATAAAATGCGTAGGATGTCCATGATCATTCACCCACATTATGTATCTCACAATATTGAGGGCGTAGGAATATATGCATTAGAAGACCTAACCTCTAAGTCATGTCTTATCCTTAACCGGGGAGGGTTCCAGTGGAGCCTTGCGAGGCACCGGGGGGAAAGAGTGCTAGGTTGAGAGTTCTCTAGTGTGTGCATATAGAATTAACACCCCAACCTACAAAATATGTGCAGCTCCTCATGCCCATCTATCACTTAGTACGGGGCTAGTGTGTAGGCATACCGTTAGAGTATTATATTCTAGGACATACCTACATCACATGTTTTGCATACACTCATTATGATTACACTTTTTATGCATTCTTATTTTGATCAAACATGCTTATCTTGTGTTTTGCATATCTTATCATTTTGGGCTTTAATGATTTTATAAAACACAAGTATCAGAAAAAATAATAAAAATATAAAACCATTTTTATTCAAACAAAAACATGCTTAATGAGCCTTCTAAACATGTCCAAAATGTTTGAAATTTCTACACTAGGAAGGCCTAGTTATAATACCTCTTAATCAAAGAAAAAGTTTTTCAAAACCTAAGGAAATCATGTTCTGTTTGGGCGTTAGGAGTCAACGCCCGACGTTAGCTCCTTTGGCCCATTTGTCATTCTGGTTTTTCTACAAAAACTCTGATCTTTTTCTCATGCATATTTTATGATTATTTTCTCTGACTTGGAATTTATTTTCTTTCCATAATTTATTTTTATTCCAAAAATTCAAAACAACAAAACATTTCAAATAATCCAAAATGATGAAAAATATGTTTTGTTCGCTTATATGTTTACAAAAATATGGGTTGATTATAAAAACTTCACATGAGCAAAACATCTTAGTATTTTCATTACAAATGATCAAAATTGATAAGACATACACTTAAAGATTTTCTTCAAAGTCTAATTTTCATTTCAAGTTTCCTAAACATTTTTTTCTTGTCATGCCTTGGCCTTAATCTTATTATGTGCAATGAAATGTTCTATAGAAAATTGTGAAAGATTGCCTAGCATGCCTCTAAGTATGAGTAATATTTTATGTTAATTAATGATTCATTCACTCACTATTTTGGTAATCTACATGTGCTCATAACCTTAGTTTTGCATGATTGTGTAGTGTAATAGCTCTAACTTATTAAGTTGCGTGTCTATATTACCTACACAATCTTTCAAACAAAATATTTCTTGCACATATAGAAGTGTTATTTCAATATTGTTGGTGTTTGCAAAAATAAGTGAATTCAGAGACCTTTGTCCCAAAATTAAAAATATGAAATAAAATGACAAAGATAACTCCACCAAGCACTAATCACCCTCCTAATAAGTCTTAATGAGCATTGTGAGGTTGAGCACCTTGGAATGAATTGTAAAGTGTCTTGTGCAAACACATTTTCTTTATCACTTATATGTTTACACCGGATCACTTAAAATAAAAATTTATAAAACCTTGCTTATGTGATCCCCCAAGCAATACTTCGCTCCTTGATAAGTCTTGATGTGCATTATGTGGGCGAAGCACCTTGGTAGTTGTAATCTTTTTATGTGCTTTGAAATTTTCTTCTAGAATTGATGTGTGAAAGTAATTAATCTTAATATTGTTTTACTATTTCATTACATATGTCATGTGTTTTGATTACTTCACTTGTATACTCTCATCAGAACACTTTTGCACACATCATTACTTTTCATAAAGCTTATACTCATGAGAATTGGATCCTAATGCATATTTACATGATTCTCTAAAAACATAAGTAAAAGCACTAGATTGCAATGCATGATTTACTGGAAATATGAATTAGTAACATTGTAGCTCTTATATTTTTGAATATGTCAAATCATGCTTGCCTATTAGTTATAGAATTTTTTTAAAGTTAATGCTCAAATGTGAAAAGTCTAGACATATTGTTGGAAGAGTCAAACCATAACAAAAATATTCTTTACAAAAATATTAATCTTAGTAACATATTGTTTTGTTTTTTCCGCATTGTTGATTTGATCATGTACTCTTATCTTGCTTCATCATGCTTATTTTTAATTTCACTCCTTCACTTGTATCTTCCAAACTCTTATGTTCATTATTTTCTAACAAGTGGAAGAATAAATTGGTAAAGTACATGAGATGTTATTACTCACGCTTATCATTTCACATTTTTATCCACTGTGATACTCTCTCTTAGCTCGATCATGACCAACTTTATGCTTAAAACAAAACTCTCATCCTCTCTTAGTTTGTCACAACTTGTGTCTTCTTTATTCTAGTTCTATTTTCACTCCACCCACTTTTCCTAAAAACAATGATTAAATGAGTAGGATTCACTAGTTTAAGGGGGATCATGAATCTAGTTTATGGGAGCATACACTAAGGGGGGGGGGGCACTTAAGTAGGGGGAGCACAATTTAACAAACTATAATTATAACTCCCATCTCTATGTTGCTTAGTGTCATATATCTTTCTATAAACACAACTCTTATATATGATTCTGAATTATCACTATTGGATTTGTTATTATCAAAAGAGGGAGATTGATGGAACACGGTTTCATACATCCCTTTGACTTGAGAATAATAAATCCTACTTGTATTTGATCTTGTTTGCCATTGTGTTTTTAGCATGCAGGTTTGAACAAAATTGACACTAGGATGCTACATTGTTGGTCTGGACTTGCTCACAAGATGAATTGATGAATATGGTCTAACGCCAGACATTAGGACTTAACGCCGACATTAACTTTTGTCCCCACCAAGAGGAAGATGGCATGGATGAAAGCTATCGTGATTGTACAAGCATTTTGGGAATGATTAGTCTTAATGCTAAGCGTTAGCCTTAACACCAGCATTAAGGTTGCCTAAAATGAATGTTTCCAAAGATGCAACATCTCCTTCCTGTTTTGAAGATCCAAGCCATCAAATTATTTCTATACAAAGTCAACGGCTAATAATAGCCTTAACGTCGACGTTAGCTTCCAGTCCTATAAATAGGTAGCATCCGTTCCCTTCAATAATACATGCCAAGGAGCCCTATTCCAGCACTCTAAATTATTTCTGAGGGCCGTATTTCCAGACCACAAAGGATCTCCCATTCAATATCAAAAGAAGGAATCAAAGGAGGCTTGGATCAACGCTAACTCAACGTGAAGAATGAACACTTCGACTTCAACGATCTTCAACGATTCTTCATCGTCTCATTCAGATTTCCTTATAGGGAGTTGTATATTTTGTCTCTTGTATTTTTGTAACACCTTTATCCTTGTGATCATTTAGTGAATTCACCTCGTGTTGGCTACTAGGTCTGGGTAGGACTTAGGGATGAATTCACCTTGTGTTGGCGACTAGGTCTAGGGCGTAGATCTAGGGGGTGATCGAGGCCTTTTTTGGGATAGAAAGGCTAGAGCAGCTTGAGGTCGTATCTAGGGAAAGATCGGATAAAGCCAACCAGTTCTTAGTGAGAATAGTCGGTATAGAAAACGAAAAGAGTATTTCATATTCGCCTTGATTTCTTGTGTCATAGAAATCAGATTTTGTAATCAAATTTAATAAATGATAATCATGTCTTTTCATGTTAAATGAAATTGATTTCATTTTTATTTCCAACTCTTTACTTTTGTTTCAATTTACTTATTAGAAAATCACAAAAGTTTTCCTTAAAATCCTAAAGTTTTCTAGAACCCTTATTCACCCCCTCTAAGGGCGCCTCAAGATCGAACATCAACAACATCAAATCAAGTGGAGAAAGTGATAATAGATACAACCGAATCCAAAGGCTTGTTGAAGATCGATGGTGGAAGCCACCGAGTTATCAATTCGTGTCCTGTCCTTGATCATCTACTACATCCGGGGTATGAGAGGATTGCCACCACCTCCTAATGTACCCAACCTCTCTATTCATAGTACCCGACCATGTCAAATGCAAGGATCTACTTGCTTTGGCGATGATCTTTCGGTAGATTCTCCTCCTTGAATCTTAGGATGATGGGAGGTTGCCTAGGGCAAAGCCCTAGCTATTGGAGAAGAAGAACTAGAGTTGGAGATAAACCCCTTAGTTTTTTTTTCGGATCAAAATCCAGATCCTTCAAAATATGCAGAAAAATAACTTAAATAGGAGTCAGGCAGAGCGTGCATGGTCGAACTCACGGCCATGCATTTTGATTGTGCGCATAGGATAATATTTAAATGCAAAACAACGCCAAAATTTGGCGCATTAGTCACTTAAACTAAAAGCTGCCCATACCTGTGCGTTTTGTTCACGCACGGTCGAAACTGACCATGCTAGAAGAAAATGCACGGTCTGGGACAGAACACTCAGAACTTAAGGAAAATACACGCATGGCCTGAAGTGCTCGTGCGCTAAGGAAATCGCACAACCATGCGATTTCTTTAAATGCAGACCTCTCGTGTGATTATCTTGATGCACGGTCGAACCCGATCGTGCGAGAAGAAAATGAAAAAATGCGCACATAACACCTAATTGTAGACCAAAACAAGCATTCAACTAGAAGGTTACTCACGCACGACCGTCCAGGGCGTGCGAGAAGAAAAATGCACGACCGTGCAATTTCCAAATTTGACTAGATGAATACAGTTGGGAAAACCCCTTAGATTTAACTCAACAAATTACCTAAAAGTGATTTTATTTCTTAGGATTGAATTACTCATTGTATAGTGAGGGTAATCTAGTCATTAGATGTCTTAGGGTGTCACACTCAACCTAGGGTGTCAAGATCAAATCAAGAGAAACAAAATTGGGCAAAGTTAACATTTACGTTGAATAAAATTCGACGCAATGTCAAGTTATTGTCGACGCTACTCTGACTAGAAGTCCAAGTGGTTCACCATTTTGTCGAAGTAATTCAAGTCGATGCTACGTCGAATAGATATCAACACAGAGATCATGGACCTATCGAAGTACTTTGAGAAGTCGAAGCATCTTCTACTTCAAATCAACACACAAGGAAGTATCTGTCAAAGCAACCTAATATCGACGCAACGTCGACTTCATCTCGACGCAGATAATGATGCTCAGAGCCTTACCTTTAACTCAATGGTTACGTCGATAGGGTATCGACACAACGCCGATTAGTAGAGTTCAGTCAGAGCAAGGATGAATTCGAAGCTACTCCTAAAAGAACTCGAAGGTGCATCGATAAGAGAGGAAGTGAACTCGATGCTACGTCAAATATAGTATGAAAAGGGAAACCTTTTTAGCTGTCATTTTGGACCCTCTCTTATGGCCCACCTCTCTCAAGACCATTCCCAAATGGCTCCTTAATTGCCTCAAATGGAATGAAGAACTAAAAGAGGTCAAAAAGCATTCCAGGAAATATGCTTAATGTTGGTGAACGGTTCGGGAATTAAAGAAGGAAAGAAAGAGAATTTGTCTTATTCAGAAGACCTTTTCATCTTACCAAAAAGGGAAATGAAATTCAAATCTGCTGAGGCACAATAAAAGAGAAGGATAGAAAGAGAAGGGCAGATCACTTACCACAATTGGCCAGAGTGTTCCATTGGGATTCTCTTCTTCTTCTTCCTCCTCAGGAACCCTAATAGAGCACATACAAAGAAGAAAGAAATATTTCTCTCCTTCTCTCTCAGAACATAACAGAACAAGGCTGCTCATCATCATAATCTCATAGTAGCCAAGAGTTCAATCAGAAAGAAGAAACAGAAAGGATCTGACATCAATATTTCCTGTAATACAATCTGTCATAAGCAGAAGTTAATCAAGAGCAAATCCAGTGAAAGATTCAAGAAGTTGTTCTTCATACAGCCTACATAAGAATTTTGAAAACAAAATTCTTCCTCTTCTCCCTCTTCTTTCTTTCTCCTTCTCATTCCCTGTAAAAGAGTTTTGAGAATCCCTCTTCCAAAGAATTCATTGGTTCAAGATCTCCTTATCAAAAGATCTAGTGGGTTAAGATCTCCTTATCAAAAGATCTGGTGGTTCAAGATCTCCTTATCCAATGATCTGGTTGTTCATGATCTCCTTGTGAAAAGATCAGTGGTTCTAAGAATCTCCTTACCAAAAGACTCTGGAATAGTGGTGCATCCCTACCGGGTGGTAGAAGAGGGGAGTACCCATATTTTGGGGAACCTCTATAAAAATCTTGGTATCTTCTGGATTGCTTTTCTGTGCTGTCCCAAGTTCTTTTTATTTTGCACTTTATTTCCTGCACCATTTTTATTCTTCCTGTGATCTTATTGTGCATAAATCCTTAGTTTATTTTATTGTTTTCATAGTTAGTATATAAATAAATTTAAATATCTATTCACCACCTCTAGAGGATTCTCAGAGGCACACTGTACACTTTCAATTGGTATCAGAGGGAGGTTGATCATTAAAAGGTTAACACCTTGATCAAAAAGACCTCCTGCTCTTATTTCTTTATTATAAACAAATTTTATAAAGAAAATGAGTACTAAGGATTATGCTTCCACAAGACCCCCAGTGTGTTACTTAAATAAGTTCACACTCTGGAAGGCCAGAATAAGACTTTATATGAACTCCATTGATGAAGACATCTATAATGTTCTTCTCACAGGTCCTCTAACTCCAGTAAAATAAAAGGCAGGAGAATCCTCAACAACTGAGGCTGTCCGAAGAAAGGAATGGATAGAGGCAGAGAAGAAGGTCAAGGCATGTGATGCCAAGGCCATGAATATTCTGGTATCAACAATGTTAGATGACATTTTATAGAAGGTTGTTGAATGCCAATCAGCAAAAGAAATTTGGGATTCACTCACCATAATGGTGGAAGGAAGTGCTGATGAAAGAAAGGACAGAAAGTCCCTTCTCACATCCCAATATGAGAATTTTCAAAAGAAAGCTGAAGAATCTGTTGCTGATATGTATGACAGATTCAACATTATCATTAATGAGCTCAGAGGCTTAAACAAGGAAATATCCTTAACTAAAATTAATGATAAAATCCTCATGTGCTTCCCTAGCTCATGGGTTTCCATAATCTGGGCAATTAGAGAGTCTAGGTGCCACAGAGAGATCTCAACTGAAGCTTTGCTAGGAAAGCGTAAGTCTTATGAGATGTTACTAAAGAATAGGGCTGAATCAAAAGAAAGGGAAACTACTATAGATCCTATCCAAAGGAGCCTAGCTCTGAAAGCTACTGAAGGAGAGCCCTCTACTCCTGAAGATGAAATGTTCAGTCTGCTAGCTAGGATATTCAAGAAATAGGTCAAGACTGAAGACTCAAGGAGAAGAGAAAGAGATTCAAGACCCAGGTATGATAAAACTCCAAAGAAGGAGGTTATCTGCTATACCTGCAACAAACTAGGGCACATTGCTCCTGAGTGCCCACAAGAGCAAAGGGAAAGAATCAACAACAAAGAGGAGAAGTAGAAGAAGAAGTCCTTCAGAGGAAAGGACAAGAAGAAAGCCAAGGGTTTCATTGCTTAAACCTAGAGTGATTCTGAAGCAAAATTAAGCTCCTCATCATCTGAAAGTGATGATGAAGCAGCAACAGAAGCAGCCTACATGATGACACTAGGGATGTCAACAGATGGTGAAGATTACCAGGTATCTGTATTTGATGAATTTGATTTTAGCTCAGATGATTTTAAAACCTATTTTAAAGATTTCTGCATTAATCATCTTAGGGTAGAAAAGGAATTAGACATAGCTAGATCTGAATTAGAAAACCTTAAGAAAGATGAAATGCACCTAATAAATCAAAACCTAACAAATGAAATTAATAATAAGGAGTTAGAATTGATTAAACTTATAGAAGAAAACATAAACTTAAAAGAAGAGCTAGCAAAGGCAAAGGCCTTTGAAGACTCACTCAATGGGAGGAGTCTGAAGCTCAAAGACATCACTGAAAATCTCTCTATGAGATTTAATCACCTAGGGTTAGGAACAGAGCCTTCCAGTAGAACAGAAGAACCTAGGAAACCTGCCTAGAAAAATCCCGTGTCATTTGTTAGAGCTAGTGAGTACCAACCAAGTGAGAAGAGTGCATCATCCAAAGGTAAGGTTAATAGTCATCCAGATAAGATAGATAAACATAATCAAGTAAATCTGAATAGGAAAGAAAGACCTATAGGTAAGAACAATGTAGAGAGGTCAAATAACAACAACCAAAAGGCTAAAGCAAAACCTAGAATAATAAAACATTCTGCTGATCTTCTTTATTTAGATACATTTTCAACTCATTACAAGTATCAAAATAATAGGTTTGGGAAACCCATTCCTTATCATCTAGAAGGGTATCACGAAAGACCCTTCTATTCCTTCATTAAACCCTACAATGGTACAAGCAAAGGGCCCAAGGTAAACTGGGTTCCTTCTAATGTTTTAACTACTTGTGCAGGGTCAGGTAGGGTTCCACTCAGGAGAAAATGGAGTGGGGGGGAATGATGTAGGTCTTGAATAAGGAACAAAATTCATACAAGGGAGTAATTTCTGCCTTGAATCTTCCTTAATGTTTATTAAATTATATTATAATCTATTTTCAATAAATAAAATTGCTGGGAAAAACATCAATAATTTTCTAAGGAAATAAATATGTTCAAGCAGAGGTGCGTCGAATAGAAGTCAAAGTACCATCGACTTCTAATCGACTCCAGTGTTAAGAAGCACTTAGAGTGGACAATTCAAATAATATTCGATGCAACGTCAAGTTCATATCGACGCATACGTCGACTTATTGAACGCTGAATAAATTCAAAGTTACGTCGACTGAAAATCGACGTAACATCGACAGGACTACGTCGACTTA
Source organism: Dactylorhiza incarnata (assembly GCA_033032865.1). Lineage (NCBI taxonomy): Eukaryota > Viridiplantae > Streptophyta > Magnoliopsida > Asparagales > Orchidaceae > Dactylorhiza > Dactylorhiza incarnata. The sequence continues at coordinate 3,630,601 of JAWHQI010000269.1, forward strand.
AGGTCTGCTGAACAGTCTCGAAGTTATGTCGAGTACTAGTCGACGCAACATCAATATAATAGTGCACACAGAATTACTTCTTGAAAGCAATCTAGACACAGCTTTGCGCGCCAAATAATAAGTTTTATCGACGGTGCGTCGACCTAAACCCTAAGTTGTGGCGATTCATCCGCTTTTAAGAAATTATTGCGTCGAAACATTTACGCTTTCGAATTTTCCTTCTCTTGCACTCTTATTCTCCAGCTCTCCCATGCCCGTATCTCTCTTGTTTTCTCTGTGTGTTTTGCAAGAACCATCACTCAATGGCCCCTCCTAAGATTAATTCTGGATTCGATGTGGATATTGACTCTTTCAGCGTAGCGACCGACAGCTTCAAAGCCATCCTGGGCTTGTTTCAGGATGCTGGCTTGACCAAACTGATATCCACCAGGAGCAAGATACTTGATATAGAATAAACAGAGTTTAAGGAGTCTGTATAGATAGGAGATGATGGCTCCCTTAATGGGAAAGTTTCTGAGACAGACATTCTCATCACAGAGGAGCTGCTGAGTCAGACTTTTGATCTTCCAACTGGGAGTGTCTCTGATGAGCTGATAGGGGAAGAGACCCAGAAAGATCTAGAGATCATGTAGTTCAGAAAGGAGAAAGCAATTAATCTCAAGAAGATTGATTTGGGAGAAGAATACAAATTTCTTGCTGACATTGCGGGAAAAGTGCTGCTTTGCAAAATCTCTGCTCATGATGCAATGCCAAAGTAGCAGCTACAAATAATGGGAGTTCTGGTCCTTAAGAAAAAGATAAATTGGGGAAGGTGCCTCTTGAAAATGATTGGGCACAAGTAATCTCACAAGGAAAATGCATATATGAGAATAATGACCCAAGTATTTCTCCACCATTACCCAGCAGTGTGCAGGTCAAAGGGAGTGCCAATTCCACCAGGGAAAAGAATCAACATAGGAATCTTTTCAAAGTGGACCAGGCAAATCTTGAAGCCTGGTCAAGCCCCTTCTTCACCTCCAAGGGATAATTTCCCTCCACTTGACACTGTTCCAGACCTTCATTAGGATGATGCTCTAGCTCACCATTATCCTCAGCAACAACAACAACAACATCAGATCCCACATTTCTTACCATCCACTTCAACCCCTGAGCCATCTCCTCAATTATCCCATCAACTACCATCCACTGTCATTCCAGATTATCAACTTGCTCCACCTCCTCCACCATCAATTCATTTCTCACCTAATATTTATCATCCTCTCTCCTCTATCCAAGAAGACCTTTCTCCATCACATCCCCCTTCTACATCTGATATTACCCCAGTTGACCTTGAGCAGGTCATCTCCAAAGCCGTGGCTCTTGCTTCATCCACCTTTGCAGACCAGGTGGCTTCTCAGGCAAGAAGCTTTGAAAGAAAATATTCACAAATGGAGGCTGAGCTATTAACTTTTAAAAGAACTCTCCAGAGCCTAAAGGATTTTATATCTTCCTCCATCGTTACAAAGGAATTCTTAAACTCTCTATCCAGCAAGGTTAAGAAGGGGGAGAACTTATTGGAGGAAGAAAGACCTGTTCTAGATTTAAGTGAACATGGTATAGGTGATGATCATGCTCCTGTCAAAGTGATCACCTTCCAAGGTGCACAGATCCAGGGGGAGCCTGCAGATCAGGGGGAGTCTGCACCAGAAAAATAGAATGAGGAAGAAAGAGTAGAAGCAGATCAGGCTGAGCTTCCAGATACTCAGGGGAAGCTGATGGACAAAGAGATGGAAGATGTAAATCAGTACCTTGCAGATGTGAATGAGGAGAAAATAGATGCAGCAGATCAGGGAGATCATACAATAATTCAGGGGGAGCCCCAGAATGATACTTTGGATGAGGTTGCCCAGATTGCTCAGGAAGTTGCACAGTAGGCTAAAGCAAATGCAAAATCTCAGGGAGATCTTCCCAAAGATGCTACTACAGAAGATGATGAGCCTCTGAACATTGCTCCTAGGAAGGTAAAAGTATTTTCAAGGAAGAGAAGAACTCCTGAGAAGGAGCAGTAAGGCACTCTGTAAAGATTTATAGTTCCTAAAAAACAGCTGTGGATATCTACATATTTCTTGACAATAGAATGAAATGGCTTGTGAAAAACAATATGTTATTTTCTTATATCTATGCTGTTCTGTATGAATTTTTGTTTTATACAAAGAAATGTGTAAAATCATATTATTCAAATTGTAAAAGTTGTTAAGATAAATAGAGGGAGATTGTTGGAAAAAACCCCTTAGATTTAACTTAACAAATTACCTACAAGTGATTTTATTTCTTAGGATTGATTTACTCATTGTATAGTGAGGGTAATCTGGTCATTAGATAACTTAGGGTGTCACACTCAACCTAGGGTGTCAAGACCAAATCAAGAGAAACAAAATTAGGCAAAGTTACATTTGCGTCGAATAGAATTCGATGCAACGTCAAGTAATTATTGACGCTACTCTGACTAGAAGTACAAGTGGTTCACCCTTCTGTCGAAGTAATTCAAGTCGACGCTACGTCGACTAGATATCGACATAGAGATCATGGACCTATCGAAGTACTTTGAGAAGTCGACGCAACTTTTACTTCAACTCAGCATAGAAGGAAGTATCTGTCGAAGCAACCTAAAGTGGACTCAACTTCGACTTCATCTCGACCCAGATAATGAAGCTCAGAGCCATACCTTTAACTCGATGGTTACGTCGATAGGGTATCGACGCAATGTCGACTAGCAGAGTTTAGGCAGAGCAAGGATGAATTTGAAGCTGCTCCTACAAGAACTCGAAGGTGCATCAATAAGAGAGGAAGTGAACTCGATGCTACGTCGAATACAGTCTAAAAAGTGAAACCTTTTCAGCTGTCATTTTGAACCCTCTCTTATGGCCCACCTCTCTAAAGACCGTTCCCCAACGACTCCTTAATTGTCTCAAATGGAATGAAGAAATAAAAGAGGACAAAAAGCTTTCTTGGAAATATGCTTAATATTGGTGAAAGGGTCGGAAATTAAAGAAGGAAAGAAAGAGAATTTCTCTTATGCAAAAGACCTTTTCAGCTTACCAAAAAGGGAATGAAATTCAAATTTGCTGAGGCACAATAAAAGAGAAGGATTGAAAGAGAAGGGCGGATCACTTATCACAATCGGCTACGTTATTCCATTGGGGTTCTCTTCTTCTTCCTCCTCCTCAGGAACCCTAATAGAGCACATACAAAGAAGAAAGAACTGCTGCTCTCCTTCTCTCTCAGAATAGAATAGAACAAGGCTGCTCATCATCACAATCTCATAGCAGCCCAAGAGTTCAATCAGAAAGAAGAAACAGAAAGGATCTGACATCAATAGCTCCTACAATACAACACTATCATAAGCAGGAGTTAATCAAGAGCAGATACAGTGAAAGATTCAAGAAATTGTTCTTCATACAGCCTACATAAGAATTCAGAAAACAAAATTCTTCCTCTTCTCCCCCTTCTTTATTTCTCCTTCTCATTCCCTGTAAAAGAGTTTTGAGAATCCCTCTTCCAAAGTATTCAGTGGTTCAAGATCTCTTATCAAAAGATCTGGTGGTTCAAGATCACCTTATCAAAAGATCTGGTGGTTCAAGATCTCCTTATCAAAAGATCTGGTGGTTCATAATCTTCCTGTCAAAAGATCAGTAGTTTTAAGAGTCTTCTTACCAAAAGACTCATCAATGCGTATTTCTTATTGTTATAGCTTCATTTTTATTTGAAAAGAGCGTGTATATCACTTTATGACTTTTCACGCTTGAAGAACTTTTGACTCCTAATTTGGTGTGCGAAGTGTCGATTCCATATAAATGTTGTACAACCCTCATTCTCCGAGGTAGGCCCATTCAAAGCCACGTAGGCTGAAGTCAAGGTCAAAGGGTCAGCACAGGAGCCGGCAATCCAAGACACAAGGCAACTCAGCCAGCAGGAGCAAGAGGCGAGCTGGGCGAGCAAGGGGCGAGTATGGCGAGCAAGGGGCGAGTATGGCGAGCAAGGGGCGAGTATGGCGAGCAAGGGGTGAGTATGGCGAGCAAGGGGTGAGTATGGCGAGCAAGGGGCGAGTATGGCGAGCAAGGGGCGAGTATGGCGAGCAAGAGGCGAGCTTGGGCGAGTATCTCACGAGTATGGGCGAGTATCTCGCGAGTATGGGCGAGTATCTCGCGAGTATGGGCGAGTAGCCCTTGTAACTCGCGAGCAAAGGCAGTATACTCGCCTGTACCCCCCCTAGGATTTCTCTATAAATAGACCCCCAGGGGTACTAGAAATGGCACTTTTGGGAAGTGGTCGAGGTTCCCCCAAGTTGGATACTCGCCAAATCCATGCCCGTCTAGTACCTCGCCCAGCTTTTGGTTGCGGAGGGGAAGTTTCTCCCAAACTTCCGGGTACGTGGTGGGACCTCCCTGCTGGAGCACCTGGGGTGTGCTTAGTCATTTTCTCTCTCCTATTTTAGCTATCAGAGCCGTGGAGTTGGACCGCAAGATCAGTAACCTCGGGCTGCATTGATCCGAATCTTGAGGTCAGGATTTTCCTGGCGTCAACAAATGTGGAGACATCACTTTGCTCTGCCACTTTTCTCACTTTTATGCACTTGGCTACTCTGCACATGCTGGCGGCTATTCGCTTCGGTCCATTTGTGCATCATAAGCATGAGTTATGTTGTTTAGGTTTAATATTGTTAGTCACGCACAGTCGTGTGTTTTCCTTCACGAATGGGCATGCATGCGTATCCATCTAGTCAAATTTAGGAATTGCACGGTCGTGCATTTTTCTTCTCGCACGCTCTGGACGGTCGTGCGTGAGCAACCTTCTAGTTGAATGCTTGTTTTGGTCTGAAATTAGGTGTTCTGTGCATTCTCATGCATTTTCTTCTCACACGGTCGGGTTCGACCGTGAGTTAAGATAATCACATGGGAGGTCTGCATTTAGACAAATTGCACAATCATCTGATTTCCTTAGCGCACGAGCACTTCAGGTTGTGTGTGTGTTTTCCTTAAGTTTTGAGTGTTTTGTCCCGGACCGCGCGTTTTCTTCTTGCACGGTCAGTTTCGACCGTGCGTGAACAAAATGCATGGGTATGGGCAGCTTTTCGGTGAAGTAACTGATGTGCTGAATTTTGGCATTGTTTTGTATTTAAATATTATCCTTTGCACACGATCAAAATGCACGACCATGCGCACTCTGCCTGATTCCTATTTAAGATATTTTCTGCAGATTTTGAGAGATCCAAATTTTGATCTGAAAAAAAACCTAATGGGGTTTAGCTCCAACTACGATTCTTCTTCTCCAGCAGCTAGGGCCTTGCCCTAGGCCACCTACCATCATCCTAAGCTGTAAGGAGGAGAATATAGGCTAAGATCATCGCCAAAGTAAGGAGATCCTCACATTTGACATGGCCCGATACTATTACCAGAGAATTTGGGTATATTAGGAGGTGTTGACAGCCCTCTCGGACCCCAGATGTAGTTGATGATCATGGACAGGACACAGATTGACAACTCGGTGGGTTCCACCTTCGATCTACAACAAGCCTTTGGATTCGATTGTATCTTATGCCTTTTTCTTTACTTTATTTGATGTTGTTGATTATTTTCTCCATTTATAATGATGTATGCCTTTCTAAACATGTGATTTATATTTTTATTTCATTGTTATGAAATCCTATGTATGTTCAGATTGTGCTTGAGGTTAGCCCATTTTGCCATCACTCACCATTCCACTATGTGTGCCTAGTCTTAAATTCCATGTGCCTACTCTTCCATTATGCATGCCTAAACTTCCATTCTGCATGCCTACTCTTCCATTCTAAGTGCCTAATCAGCCATTCGCCAAGCGAAGCAGTGCTAATAGCCCTATAATCCCCCATATTGTGAAGCGATATCGACGACCCACATAGTTAATTTAGTTTATTTTCTATCACGTTTGCCACCCAAATCAAACCCCACTCAACATCCGACTAAATGACTTCAATCTCAAGTCCTTTCTCGATAGATAACTCCACCTTGTCGTATTCCTTGAGGGATCGATACTCGAGGATTCACACCTCATTGTATATTACTTAAACGATCGGTGCACTTGCCATTTTGTGACGTAGTCTCGCTCTGCCTATATCGGTGTGCTGGATTTGCGCATCAAGTTTTTGGTGGCATTGCCAGGGAACACAGATGTGTGAGTTTCTGAAGAAAGAGATGAGAGATAAAGGTCTTTTTCATTTGTTTATCACGCTTGTTTTAATTTTGTTGTTTTGTTTTTGTTCTTCTTAATCTTCTTTCTAATTTTATTTCTTCTTAATCTATTTTAAAGCTTTTAGAATAGGTTTTCCTGGTTCGATATAATTGTCAAGTGTAGTTCATCTTTGCAAAGAAAATTTATTTGTATATCCACATTCGATCCACAATGTATACTGTGCCTCCACGACAGACATTTTCTCGGTCTTATGACTCGACTCCTTGGAAGCCGATAAGTACTGCTAAAAAGTGTTTGTTTTTCCTTGGTACGGATCATGCCTCGAAGGATTGTGTCACTTTTCAAAGACAGATGGAGGAAGATGATGAACCAGACATTCGAATCATGTCTACTCCCTATTATGACAGCTTTCCTTTAGCCTTTGATGACATAAAGGCAACACCACCTTGTCTATGGGGGGCTGTTACAGATATGCCCTTTAATTTGTGGTTACTCTGAATGTCGATATTGTGGAGACATATCTTCATGCACATTCATCACCTCTTTTTGATTCACCTGCGGAAGAACTTTAGTCTATATTTTCTGAATTTGATATTAATAGCGTTCTTCCATCTTCTTTGTGAGAATTTTCTACACTTGTATTTAATGATCCTGTCGAAGAAATGTTGCAGGGTGAGAACTGAGAGCCCAAGCTGCACCGAAATGGGATGAGGACTCCTTTTTTTTATGAAGAGATGTGCCAAACTTCACTGGTTGAGGAAGTCTGCCCCATTACCAACGCTCTTGAGTTTTCAGAAGTCCCCCGCTACGATTCATACGATACTGATAATGATCAAGCTTGGGAACTTGCCGGTAGTGAAACCAGGATCACTTCCATAATTACAGATTATTTATGTCTTTCTTCCAATTTGTTTCCTGACCACCCTTCTTTGCCTGAACAAGTGCAGGGGGATTTAACAGTGGTAAATCTTTGGGAAGCTGAATCTAAAATGCCATCCACTGTTGATCCACCTCTATCTCCTCTTCCTAATATTCTTAATGCTTACTCTTTTCCATCCCTGCAGGATTTTGAGTATGTTGACCCAATTTTGGGTAATGTTGAAAATCAATTATGGCAGGAAAAATACAGTGCAATAATGGAATTCATTCATTATTCCACAACACCATCACCACTTGTGTTCCCTTGAAGGATTGGTTGCAGGGAGGCAAGAGATATTCATATGATGATATAATGTCGGAAGAGAATAAGAAGGCGAAAAAGAAAAAGATTTTGGGAAAGAAGACTGATCTTCTTATCCATTGTCACTACTTGGTCTCCGAACCATTTACTTTCATTTGTAGTTATTACTTTAAATCAACTTATAGTTAATCATTTTGATGAGCATGTAATAATAATTAAGATTTCCTAACTTTTGCTTTTATGATTAGACAATATTTTGAACTGCATAATACATGTATTTAGTCCAGCTTAAGAACGGTAAACAAAAGCGCTATTCGGAGACAACCCAGATTAGTTTTTCTATGGTTTTGTAATTTCTTATATAGTATGCAGTATTGTATTTCTATAGTATTTTGCAGTTTGCTGGAGATCAGTCCCAATAGATACACCATCCGAAATCAGAATTGTTGGGGCATGAAGAAGAAGAAGAATTTCATATTTCAACCGTCTTCTAGTATGCTCAATATCTGATCATGGGGTACATTCTAAACCTGTCCCCTATATTTATCTCAAAGGTTTATAGTTAGATTTATCAGTTAGTTTCATCTAAGTCTGGTGGAGAGTGAACGGAATGCACACTCATATTTCTCACTTCACAATTATATACCGGAAAGTTATTTTTATTCCAGCTTTTAATGTTTTATGATTGCAGATTTCTTTTACTTCAAATGCTAAATTTCTATTTTTGTCGTGCACACCACACCGCACCCACTCAAATGCCCACTTGCTTTTTTTGTGCGTTCTAGGTGACTTTAATTTTTCATGGTGATTAGGAATTTCTCGTGCTTGCATAGGATTTGAGTTATGGAGTATATAGTAGGCTCGTCTAGTGCTCCTAGTCAATTGCACGCATCCTGTGTAGAATTTCATGTAGAATTAATTTCTCAGCATACTACTAGGTTTAAAATTTTCTAATTGTGTTGAGATAGTTTATTTTACTCTTAATTTATGAATCTGGTAGAGTCCGAAAGTAGTATAGGTGAGTGTGTAGAAGATCGCTAGAGACATATTACTCGAGTCGGTCGGAAGGTTATTCTTTCTCGATGTCTACAACTTGCCCCTAACGACCCTCAAAACATTTGCATAGGTTAGTACTAGTGTGATATAGGCCATTTCTTGGTCTATTTGTGCTTTTGCACCTTACCTACATGTTATATCCTTTTGCACACCCCTTGATCCTTACCCCTACCTTTGATTCAGCTCCACCAAATAATTCACCAAAGCCTAAACAACATCCTAATCACACACCTAAGTATGTGTTCAAAATGTTTTTCAAATAAATTTTGGGAGTGATAAGGTGTTTCTAATGTGGTGGTCGGGTATTTTGAAAAAACAAAATTATAGAAAAGCTGAATGCATTGCTATTAAAAACAAGATGTTGTTATGAAACAAATCAAAAGCAATTTGATATTTGGAAAAGAAATAAATGAAGAAAATATATTTGTGTGGGAGTAGGCAAGGTACACAACCCTTATTGCTTCATACAGATCTAGAGGAGCTGTGTACGCTTTTTATTTCTTGGATAACTTTTGTTTGCGAGCTAATTTTTGGTTTAGGTGTTTTAGCCTTCACGTTTATATTTGTTTATCACACTGAAAACCTAAGCCCTCTCTTTATCCTATTAAAAGTCCTATTGATTCAAGCTTGTGACATCGGCTAATGTCGTGGAGAGAGTGTGAAAGGGAAAGCCTATGGCCATCATCATTGATGGATTTCTATGGAGGCTGCCTCGATCTCTGACTTTGCGTAATGTAGATCTGAGAGATCACACTACTTTCTACCTATACGTAACTCTAGGACTTACCGTAGTTCTAATTAGGAGTAGAAATAATAAATTAAAATGCATTTTAGAAAGTTATAAATGAGTATGTATGCTGAGAAAGTTATTCTACTGAAATGACTACGCACGCATGCGTGAGACTTATGTTTTTGCCCTTGTTATTCATTATCCATGCAAGCATTAGATTTTCCTACATCTATGGATATTTGTTTGCTCGGGACTAGAAAATGAGTAAGTCTGAGGGTATTTGATGAGTAGTTTTCATGTAGCATATTTTAGACTCATCTAGGCGTATTTCTTATTGTTATATCTTCATTTTTATTAGAAAAGAGTGTGTATCTCACTTTATCACTTTTCACGCTTGAAGCACTTTCAACGCCTAATTTTGTGTGTGAAGTGTCGATTCCATAGAAATGTGTGAAGTGTCGTTTCAGATACACACGCACGGGCATGCGTGCATATCTGAAAGTGCACAGTGTGCCTCTGAGAATCCTCTAGAGGGGGTGAATAGAGATTTAAATTTATTTCTATCCTAACTATGAAAATAATAAAATAAACTAAGGATTTATGCACAACAAGATCACAGGCAGAATAAAAATGGTGCAGGAAATAAAGTGCAAAATTAAAAAGAACTTGGGACAACACAGAAAAGCAATCCAGAAGACACCAAAATTTTTATACTACTCATCATGAATAGTTCAAGGGCTGACAAGAGACTCCTCCTACCAGTTTTTTAAGAAAATGATGAAGAGGATGAGATTTCTAATGTAGATTATTCTAAAGGTTTACAATGGTGTGGACATAAAGCAGAATGATATAGCTCATTAAAAAGGGCAAACTTCAATTCTAAAGAAAAGCTCTTGGTAGATGTCATTGGAAAGGTCTTGATCTGCAAGTCTGGATCACATGGTAGAATTTTAAGAGAAATGTTAGAAATAATTACATGGGTCATACTGAGCAAAAGAACAAATTGAGCTCAGATTCTATTTGACAAAATTGGGGAAAGCTTTAGTGTCCCAAATTTTGGTAGAATACTATCCTTATATCTTATGTCAAGCCTACCTAACAAGCTGAATAAGAATTTGGGCGCTCCAATCCATTACATGAAGAAAATGGACATAAGGACCCTAGAACGGTGGGGGAAAGTGTTTCCAAGGCTCCTAAGAAATCCAAGGGGGTCAATGTAGTGAAAAGGAAGAGAGCTGCTGTAGCCGAGGGAAGCTCCTCAGAGGAAGAGGAACATCTTGCCAGCCCAACCGCTGCACAAACTGAGGGGGATACTGTTTAGACCTCAGCCCTAAGTTTCACGATAGAACCATTGGGTGATCCCATAGTCACTGATAAGGTTGCTCTTCCAAAATCTATTACTAAGCTGATGATAGATAGGAAGCTACTCAAGTAAGTGCTTTAGTTAATGGGGAGACTCAAACTGAGCTCCCTGCTCTAAGGGTTGAGGAAGTAACCCCAAATTGGCTGGCTGTCCAAGAAGACCTAGAAAACTCTCAGAATGTCATGGATGATATTGTTGAGAATATAGGTACATAATTTTCTGTTCTAAGATAGGACTCACCTTATATTCTATATGATTATGAGGCAATGGTTACTATGTATCAAGATGTGGTACAAAGAAAGGTTGTTGAGAAAGAACAAGTTATTCCAAGCACATCTGCTCCAAAACCTCAAGAAGACACTTCAAGATCCCTTATCCACCAAATAAAAGAATTGCTAGCAGAGGAAAGACTTCACTATCAATCTTATGTTGACAATGTGGTGAAGGACTTCAAGGAAAATATCTATGCTCATATGAAGGAGATGAAGTCTAAAATTGACCATATCAATGCTCAAATTATTGGTTAGAGAACCAAGGTAGGAACAATAGTGGATTGTAACATGAAGACACTTCAATATCTAGGCATTAAGATGGATTCCACCTTGGAATCTCACCATAGTTCAGAATGAAACCTAGAAAGTGCAGTCAAATTCCACACCAAAAGAATGGTTGACAGTCAGAAGCACATAATGAACAGATGTGTAAACACTCAAATGTTCATCAATGAGACTTTATCTAAGAAGCTGTAAGACTCCTCAAAGGACATTCAAAGATGTATTTTTAAAGAATTCAGAAAGGGGGAGAAGCTATTAGGATAGTGAATGCACTTCATAACTCCCTGGAACATAATCCCATAGTGACTGAGCCTCCAAATAGTGCCAGTCGTTTGAACATTTCTAAAGAAGCTGGTCCTATTGGATCTGTAGGCGCCCTTAGAGGGGGGGGGGGGGGGGGGGGGGGGGGGCGGGAATAAGAGTTATAAAACTTTTAGTACTTAAGTGCAATTTCATTTATATGTTGAAATATGTTATGAAATATTTCTCATAAGATTATGATATATGCTTTTATGAAACTGTGTTGCACTATGCAAGAGAGATGAAGTCTCTGTTGTTTCCGCCAGTGGTAGTAGTTACTGATCGACATTAGTGATAGAGAACTCCCTTTTTGTTTAGATTCCAAAGATCAGAGATAAGAAGTCAGTACTAGAGAAAAAAATATTATTGCTTTAAAAATTATTACAAAACTTGATCCCAATGACGCTTGGAATTGAGGCGAACATAAAATCCTTTTTGGTTTTTATACCGACCCTTCTCCCAAGGACCTGTTGTCTCTTGCCTATCTCTCCCAGATGAGGCCTCAAGATGCCCCTAGATCAAACCCTACACTTAGGTGCCACACCCACGTGGAGAATTCTCCCTACTCCTCACAAGGCCCTAGTCGCCAACCACGAGCAAATTTCTCTACCGACAAAAGATTAGAGTTACAATCAATAATAAAACTAAAACATAAAAAACTCCCACATAGGTTGAACTTGAAGAGGTTGACAAAGGCACACCAAAGTAGTCATTGGAGTTTGGTGCATACGAACTTCATGTAGAATAAGCGTGACCGATCCTTCTTCAAGTTCTTTGCGATTACAAGCATTGATGTAGTTCTGTTAGCTGCAAGGAGGATGCTCTCACAAAAGTATATGAGTTGTGGTTTTGGTAGTCCATTAATTAGCACTGCTAAAAGGAGGAGGACCGCTCTTTAAATAGACTCGGATCCTAGCGCCATCGGTAGTGCTATCGCCGACCGGTAGACTCTTTAGGAAATTGGTTGGCACATAGATTGAGTCAACTTTGGCAACATTCTTGCTCCAATTTTGGAAGCCCCTCCTACCGCTCTACGGTGATACTAATGTGTCGTGTTAGCAATATATCTTTTCTTGTCGTCAGATCTCCTTCCTCTTTTGCTCCTCAATCAGCAGTTGATGATGGGCCTTCTATAAGTTACCATCGTGCGTTAGCGTTAACTCGCCGCGGTAGAACTTGCTATATATAAGTCCTATCGATATTCCATTCTCGATGATATTGCCATCTTGACGTTGTTTCCAAATATGTTGACGCTACCGCCAATGTTAGCGTTAACGCGCCGCAGTTGAACTTGCTATATTTGAGTTACATCAATATTCCATTCTCGACGATATTGCCATCTCAATGATATTTCCAATTAAGTCGACGCTACGGCCAGCGATAGTGTTAATGGGTCGCGTTAGCAACAGAGCGTCGTCGCTTATCGTTTTTTGTCATCTTTCTTTATCGTACTCATAGGGTGTTGAAAGCTGAAGTTCCTGCATATTATAAACACATGACAAGTATGATCAAATACAATGTGATTTGTTATTCTCAAACCAAAAGATATGGAAAACATGTTCCAACAAACTCCCCCTTTTGATAATAACAAATCCTTTTAGAAAAGAATTATTCAAATATAAGAATTGTGTTTATAGTAAAGAATAAGTGTGGTAGTATGCATATGCTCCCCATATATAGATTCTCCCCCTATATGAATGTTCCCCTTACATCAAAGCTTTCTATGTATTTTACTCCCCCTTATATGTGAATTTCTTTCAAAGTTATTCTCCCACTTTTGGTATTATCAAAAGAGGGTGGAGAGAAAATATATCATTTAAAGTTTAATATTTTTGCAGAGAATGGAATGAGCATAACAAAGATTTATCACTTAGTGATACCATATGGTGAGTGAGTAAAAGAAATTTGATTTGTAAGTGTGAGGTGTCATTTGTTTAGTAAAAATAGACCACTTGTTAGGTAAGAAAATATTCATGATCGAGCACACAATTAGTAAAAATAGTGGAAATTATTTTTAAAGATTTTGTATATAAACATATTTATAAGAGTTTTAAGCATAGTAAATAAGTAAGAGTTTTAGTCTTGTAAAATATAGATGTTTTAACGATTGTAGGCCAAGATCAAATATCTCTTGTTATCAAAACATAATAGCATTTGTTGAGAAAGTAAATAATCAAGATTGAGCATACAAGGCGTAACAGAAGATAAGTTCAAAAAGAATGTTAGCATGATTCATTTTATCAAGACAAGATAGGAAGATGCAATGTCCTAAATTCATAATTCAAGTAAACTTATACATTGTAGAGATCATGCAATGCTATCTAGTGCATCCACTAAAGTGTAGAGAGAAAAATGTAGATATGCATTAGAATCAGATTCTCATGAGTAGAAGTTTTATAAGAGATAATGATGTGTACAAATAGTGTTTTTGATAAGAGTATACATATTATTTAATCAAACACATGACATGTATAATGGAATAAACAGAACATTATCGAAAATGCATTTCTAGAATAACTTCTACCCATAAAGCTATATTTGTTTTCAATGGACATGAAAAATAGTACAACTATTAAGTTGCTCTGCACGCACAATGCTTATTAAGACTTATCAGGGTGCATGCAAAGTAGTGCTTCAGGGATCACATTTATTATTTTTACTTTAATTTATTTTGTGATCCGGTGTACAAGAAGAAGTAGTGTATAAATGTGTTTGCACAAGACACTTTACAATTCTCTCCAAGGTGCTCAACCTCACAATGCTCATTAAGACTTATCAGGAGGGCGAGTAGTGCTTGGTGGAGTTATCTTTGTCATTTATTCATTTGAATTTTAGTTTGGTGACAAAGGTCTCCAAATTCACTTATTTTTGCAAAGATAGAGTTTTTGATTGTTGATAACATACTTACTCATATATGGGTGCATGAAAGAGATTTTTATTGTGGTGTTGGTGAACTAATCACACATATCAATAATATTAAGTTGTTACACAGCACAATCATGCAAGAGTAAGATTAAAAACACATGTAGGTTATCAAAGATGTGAGTTTGCTTATCATTATCAAACATAAAACATTACTCATACTCAGAGGCATGCTAAGCAATCCTACACATGATTTTTATAATCAATTTTGTTGTTTATGGAACTATGACTTAGAGGGGTGGGGAGAATAGGTGATGTGAGTGTTTTTAAACTTAAGCTTATGGCAGTAAAAGTAAATCACTGCACAGAACACAACACACAGAGACACCATATTTATAGTGGTTCCCCAGATGATGTGTAAGATCCTTCTCACCAGAGAGTTCCCGGATCTTAGGCCCAGAATCGCCGCCTTACGGTGATACCAACTCATGGGTTAGTCGCCTACGCAAGACGCTGATCCTGTCGGTAAGAACGATCAACCAGACCAACATTGAGATAAGAAGTAAACTATAAATAAACAAGTCCATAATCACACACACACACACACAAATATATATATATATATATATCAATCAAAAGAGATATATGTCCAATAATGAGTACAAATAAGAGAGTAAGGGCTTATGCCCGGTATATGTCCAAAATAAAGCAAAAACACACTCTCTCACTTTACATTTATGCGGAAGCTAACAAACTCTTATCAACCTGTTCTCGGGTAGTAGTAGTAAAGTGCGACAGCTGCTCCTCAGGTCTTATCATCACGTCTTGCTAGTCATACTACTACTCCAGCTCCTGGACCCCTGGTGTTATGACCACATCCGACCATAAGTCAAAAATGCTAAGCTGGTTTTGTCCTTATCTCCCCTCATGACTCCTAGGCACCCTGCACGATGATGAAGCGGAGGACAACAAGGGGTAAAAACAAGCAGGTGACACGGAACTAGCTAACAAGCATGTACATGTGTAAACTACTATAGAATAAGGGATACGCTAGCAGTTCTATATATATCTCAAGCAGGGTAAGAGAAATAGGTAAGAGCAGCTACAAAAGTAACATTAACTTATATGAATGCCCCATATAAACTTATAAGTTAAGGGATATGACACTAAGGTAAACTCGTTGTATAAAAGAGCCCATACTAATTTATACGATAAGGTTTTATTTATGAAGTGATGTTATGCTATGCTGTGCAATACAATGATGCAACTCACACACCAGAATCTGTATATACAGACCTTTTTGTTAGTTCCCTCTGTTCTAGTGTGTCAACTCAGGTACCACATCGAGGAAAATAGGAGCAGTCAATCATGCATGTCCATATCTAGGCTCCTTTAAATAACTCTCATCCTAGACCTTATCTACGCCCCTAAGAACACACAGGGTATCTACGTACTATCTGGTAAGTAACACCTCTATTCTGCTTTTTGAGTCTCCACTCGGGTACACCCCGTTGAGGCAAATAAGGGCAGTGGATTGGGTCCTCTACTCCCAGGCTAGTATGACACCACCAAGCCTAGACCTTATGTACACCCCTAAGAACACACAGGGTATTCACGTACTATCTTGTAAGTAAGGTATTCACGTACTATCTTGTAAGTAACACCTCTTAATTGTATTTTCTTGAGCCTCCAGCTCGCCAGACTATCCTGTCCTCCTTAGATAACATCGAGCCTACCGCTCACAGGAAAAATCCATCTTGATATCATAAGTTTCCGAAGCCTCCAGCTCGCAGGACTAACATGACCTTGTACTAAACCATCCCAAATTTGGGCTGAGGTTTACCTGATCAAGTTCTCCTACTTAAACTACTCTTGTCTATTATTTAGTTGTACTTAGAAGTTTAGGGTGAATCCTGGACTTCCCGAGGGCTACCCGGTGAAGGGCTCGCAACGGTACTAGGGAATACAATGAGCTGAATCCCAAATCACCTTTTCCAAGATATTTACCCTTATTGGTGTCTACGCATTCTTACATACCCACTTACTCTCTAGTTACTCTAAAATCCTAAGGTGGTTTACAATTATTGGGATAGGGAAGCGACGATGTTCTATTAAACATCAATCCTTGCCCTTGCTTAGTGACTACTACACCTTCATGTCATCATTCAATTCCTATCTAATGGTTCGTTGTTCTGATGTATCATAACCTTTAGTTTCTGGTGGATCACTTCTCATATCTCCTAACATGTCTCTATCAAAATCCAATATTGATAATTCTTACTAAACGCACTCCAATCCAACCACTCAGTGTAAAGTCTAGCTGGTGAGACTACTAATCAATCCATAATGCACACAATGTTTTAGGGATTAATAGCTCTATTTGTAAAGATCAAATGTGGTCTAATTCAAATATTTCACTTTTGCTATCCTCCGACCAAATTATTCTCAAGCATGATACATGACCCTAAAAGGAGCTACATGATCTTCCTAACTAATATATACTCAATTAACATTCCATAAGTTATACAAATGAAAAGTCACTAATTCCATCCTCTTTACTTTAATGTGATTATGTTAGGGCCTATTACTCAACTTCTTAATATTTAGGGAAAACATTCATTTGTACATGAAGTGTCAACTAGCATGGCCCAAGGGGTCTAATAAAATTTTCTGAGTTTAGTTATGATCAAAAACAATGTTCAACAGAGTTTTATAATTTTCTCCCTAATTAATTCCTAGAAAATTAATTAAATGCCCAAGGGTACAATTTATAATATTGTGAAGGATCTACTACAAATATTCGTCCAAATGCTGTAACTAAATTTTCCAGGTATTTGTGTAACTCTAAAATAGGTTTGGCATTTTTCCAGCAGTATTTGATCACCAATATTAAATAAATCATGTAAGCTCATTATTTTCACTTTGAAAAGGATCTACTGTAAATCATCATAAATTAACTACAAAAAATTACCATGGCATTATTATGATCTACAAAAATCTACTGACCATGTTTCATAATTTTCCAATTCCATTTGACCAGCATATATAATTACTCTAGGTAAACAATGAAATTCCACTTTGTGAATAAACAACTATAAATTCTCAACAAATAATTATGATAAAATTCCCACAGCATCCTATTGGTCTCAAAAGTCTAATTACTCAGTTTCTTAATTTTCCAGATCAATTTGACTAGCATTTACAACAAAATAAGGAAGACATTAGAATTCCACTTTGTGAATGAACCATAGTAAATACTCATCAATTAAATATAATAAAATTCCCAAGGGCTACTAATGATCTCAAAAGTCTGACTACTCATTTCATGCCATTAAAAATTCCTTTTCCCTTAAAAAGGTGGGGTAAAGTAATTGGGGATAATTTGAATAAGTGCAATTTAGTGAATTATACTAACACTAAAAATTCCAATAAAATTTTCCAGAGTGTAATTACACTCTTTAAAGTGAATACCAGAGATTCATAATATTCCATAAAAATTTGAACCCTAATTTATCAATAGTGCTGAATGCGACAAAATTATATTTTAATTAAAATACTTAGGGAATCTATTCCAAAAATTCCAATCCTCCCAAAGGAAATGTATTTCATCATAATACATGCATGGCCACAATTTCACTCACATGTAGTAAGTCATTTGGGCTAAATTTACCAATATGAATTTTGTACTATTAGCACACCATTTCAATCCTACATGGGTCTTGCATGTGGAATTCCTTCACATGCATAAAGCCAATTGGTTCCAAATTTTTACCAGAGGCTTATAGTGACATAACTACTATCTATCATAATTTAGGGTCTAGCCATGTATATATTCCAATACATAATTTATCAAATTATTGTAAATAATATGGGAATTTTATTCCAAAGATTACAATTTTTGGACAGAGGGTGTAAATAGGCATGATATGTCTATGGTTAAAATTCCAGCCATATGCACCTAATGGTTTGAGAGATATTCAGAAAATACTCTCTGAGTTATAAGAATATTATTTCCCATATTAGGTTATATTTGCATTTTGAAAACACTCACATTCATAAGTCCAAATGTTCCAAAATTTTGTCCAAGGACTTTTATTATCCTAATTGACCTTCCAGAGAAGATTTGATGGATTTTGAGTTCATAAAACTCAAAAATCAACACATGCATGGATTATCAAATATTTTCTAAAACTATAGAAAAGTGTTGTCCAAAAATTCTCATTTTTGGCCAGGAGGTGGATCTAGGGTAGATGCATGCATGCACCAAATTTCAGCCTCATGCCTTCAACCATTTAAAATTATTCAAATAATATGGACCGTCCCCTCCTAGGGACTATTCCCACTAAAACTGCCCTACGGGGAGCAGTAGGGCACCATTTTGGTTGATTTTAAATCCTAATTAAAGTAGACCCCAAGGGCTACCTTTTAATGTTCTACACTTTTTATGAATCTTCCCATAAGGGCCTCATTTTTCTAGATCAAGAGGTGTATTCCAAGGTCACAAAACAACACATATATAATCTTTTAATCAAAATCGATGGCTGTGATTATGTCTCCATCCTTGAGCCAAAGTCCATGCTTAGCCCGACCTGGAGCATCTTCCAGGGCTGTTTCCCAGCCATTGAGCCACTTCCCCAGCCGGCCGGCCACCGCCACCACCACCTCCGTTGAGGTGGTGGCTATCGGCCGATGGTGGTTTGGCCGCCGGAGGTGGTGTTTTTTGGCGATCCCGCTACCACACATATATTCGAATATTTCCATTTTATCACATTGGATAGGGCTCAATTGAGCCTGATTTCTCACCTAATGGATCTAGGATGCTAGCACAAGGGGAGAGGAGGAGAAACCGGACCTTGTTTGGGCTTGAGGTTGAGGGATTCTCATATTTTCCATGTCCAACCACCCTTCTTGAGCACCTTGCCGATCTCTTAATTCTCCACCAAATGCTTTACTTCAAGGCTTGATTTCGACTGCTTAGAGTGTTCTGAAGCTAATGACATGGTCAGTTTGAGCTTGGGAGGTGATTATATGGAGTTGCCATTGGGAGGAGCTCGTCCACCACCTTGGATGCTCCTCGTAGCTGCCATTTGGCTTGGGAGATAGCTGGATTCGGCTGAGGGATTTATGAGGGGTTCAAAGGAGTTATTTGGGAGGGGAATTTGTTGCCATGTGTAGCCAATTTCTAGATTTCCTCCTTTTGTCCCAGTCAAAATTGGGGGTTTTCCCAATTTACCCTCACATGCCACTCATTTCCTGATATTGGAGGGCAATGAGGGTAATTGGGTTCATGGGTTGCCGAATGGGCTGACCTTGAGGGCATTATACCATTGAAATATGTTAGCCCATTTGATTTTCTTATTTAGGCCAAGTTTGACCAATGTTGACTTTCTTAGTTGACTTGGTAAATTGATGGGTTGACTAGTCCAATGTGTTGGTCTTGAGTCCCTTGATACTACCCAATGTTGATTGGGTCATGGTGATGCACTAATTGGGCCAATTTAGCCAATAATTGTGATTTTGACCAAATTGGGGAAGATTTGACTTTAGTCATATTGGACCAATTGATGACCACTTGATGGGGCTTTTGGGTCCATTGGGTCCCCTATGATGTTATAAAACTAGGGGTGTGGTCAATTGAAAGTTTTGGGGGTCAATTGGACCTAGTGGTGAAGGGATGACCTATGTTGACCTAAAATTGACTTAGGTCAATGTGGACCAATTGGTGACCCCATTTTGGGGCTTTTGGGTCACTTGGGTCTCTCTTAGGGTTAGAGACCTATTGGTAAACTCAATTTGAGTTGGTGAGCCCAATTTGAAGTAAATTGGCCTAGGTTAACTTGTGCACTTTTGGGGTGCTTATAGTAATTTTCCTAAGTTTATGGTTGTTGGAACATGCTTTCCACAACTCTTAGTTTGAGAATAACAAATCTCATTGTATTTGATCATACTTGCTATGTGTTTATAGTGTGTGGGAACTTCTACTTTGAAGTCTCTATGAGTACGAAAAAGAAAGACAACGAATTCCCTACCAGGTCAAAGCTCTGGTGCTAGCGCGACGCGCTAATACCGCGGGTGGTAGCGTGTGCAGATTTGAAACTTTGTCAAAAAGGAAACATTCACCGAGAAAGGAAGATCGTCGAGACTGAATATGACAACTCTTACCACAGAGTGTTAAGGCTAACACCCATCAGTAACTTATGCAAGTCACGCGATCACGGTGCTGATTTAGGAGCAAAAAAGGAAGGAGATCTGACGACTAGAAATGATATATCACTAACGCGGCGCGTTAGTATTACCGCGGCGCGGTAGGAGGGGATACCAATTTTGGAGCCAGAATGTTACCAAAAATGCCTCGATCCACATGCCAGCTTGTTTCCTAAAGAGGCTACCGCCTGACGGTAGTACTACCGCTGGCGCTAGGATTTGAGCCTATTTAAAGAGCGATCAGACTCCATTTTGATTTGCTGATTTGGCTAAGTTGAGAAGATATCAAAGCCACAACTCCTGTATTCATGAGAGCCTCCTTTTGCAAGCCAAGAGAATTTCGTCAACGTTCGTGAACGCTAAGGACTTGAAGAAAGATCAATCACGCTGACTTTATCTTCAAGTTCATCCTTTGAGGGAGTGTCTTTGATGTTTTTAGTTTCTATTATTTGGAACTCTTTTTATCACTAGTAGAGAAATCACCGCGTGGTTGGTGACTATGGCCTTGCGAGGACTAGGGGGAATTTGCCACACGACGAAGAGGTCTTGGGACTAGAGCTCGGGGTTGCTCGAGGACTTTCTGGGGATAGAGAGGCTAGAGCGGCTTGAGGCTGTATCTGGGGATAGATCAGCTAAAGCCAACCGGTCCTTGGGAGAAGGGTCGGTATAGAAAACTAAAAAGGTTTTTATGCAATTGCCTCAATCTCAAGTGTCATTTTGATAAGTTTTTGTAATGATTTCGAAAAACAATAATACTATCGTTTTATCTAATATTACAATGCAATCTCTGGTCTTTTGAAATCTAAATGAATAGGCATTCTCTATCACTAACGTCGAGCGATAACACTACCACAGGCGATAGCAACAGAGTTTATAACCGTCGTGCCAAATAATATCATGAGAAGCCTACTGCAATGTTTAATCTGAGATAATTTTTATAAATACTGTCTACTTACTTGATTAAACTCTATTAAATTGTAAAAGTTTTAACATTTATGTCCTTATTCACATAAGTACGACGAGCATGAGAACTGGAGGAAGCCATAATTTTAAAACAATGGAACAATGGAGGAGAAAATCATTAAAAAGCTTAAATCAGGCACTACCGCGGCGCAATAGAAAACTACCGCTGGCGGTAGCGGACGAAAAACCCTATTCATCTTCCTCCTCCAAATCATCTCAAATAAACTCAAAAATTTAAAACAATTGCATAAAATTAAAAGACCTAACATATCCTAAAACTTTAACTAAGAAAATACAACTTTAACGCCAAGATCTATATTTTTTAAAAAAAGCTCATCAAACAAACCATTTAATACATTCTTCGATAAAATCTCCTCAAAAATCAACTTAAATCTAAACTCAAATCACTAAAATATGAAAGACAAATGAAAAATGGGCTTACCTCTAACTATCGCCTGGCGCAAGCTGTCCTCCAAACCAAAGAAACCCTAGCCCAATTGAAAAATGGAATAATCCATGTGTTTTTATATTTACGAGAATTACCGCGGAGTGGTAGGTCCAACCGATGGCGGTAGTATAAACTTTATGGCAAATGTCACATCATTGATATTAAAACTTATGGTTGTAGTGTCTATACGTGATTCAAACTATTTGTTATATAACTTGTGTCTCATACATAGACCAAAGCGGAGTAAAAAAAGGGTCCCGATGTTTATGTTAAAATTGCAAAATCCCCCATCATATGTGTATGCCTGTCGGATTTTTTGGCTCCACTACATAGCCCTTACACTAAAAAATACAATCAGGCAAAAAAATTCAAAAACACATGTTTTTTCTGAGAAATACTACTTCTGTTACTAACACGCGGCGTTAGTTTATTACCCCTGGCGGTAGTATTAAATCCTTTGTTTTATTAACTATTTTTCATATTGTGCATTTCTGTTTAATTCCTGTTACTCTTTAAATAAATAAAAAAATGTGTAAAACTAATCAAAATCAATCAAAACAGAATTTTTTTAATTTGACCATTTAAAAATCAAATACAAAATTTCAAAACAAATTTCAAAGAACAAAAATATGCTTTTCTCATTGTTTCTTTATGAGTGTTTACTATTGTGTATTTAAAAAAAAATTAAAAAATTATAAAAATAATTACTATTTATTGAAATGTTTTCAAGGGTGATTTGTGCTATCTTTTCAAGATTAAAATACAATGAAAATTATCTATTTCAAATTTCATAAAACATTGTTTTGTATCATGCCTTGAACATTATCTTGTAATGTGCAATGAAATTGATTATAGAAATCATGTGTAGAAGTGCTTAACAAGCCTCTAAGTATGACTAATGTTTTATATTTGATAATGATTTGTTCACTCACATCTTTGATAATCTACATATGATTTTAATCTTACTCTTGCATGATTGTGTAGTGTAACAACTTAACATTATTAGATGTGTGCTTAGTTTACCTACACCTCATAAAAATCTTTTTTCATGCACTCATATTTGAAGAAGTGTGTTTCAAAAATTAAAAACTCTATGTTTGCAAAAAATAAGTAAATTCAGAGAACTTTGTCCCAAACCAAAATTCAAATGAATACATGACAAAGATAACTCTACCAAGCACTAC
Source organism: Dactylorhiza incarnata (assembly GCA_033032865.1). NCBI lineage: Eukaryota > Viridiplantae > Streptophyta > Magnoliopsida > Asparagales > Orchidaceae > Dactylorhiza > Dactylorhiza incarnata. The sequence goes on from JAWHQI010000269.1 coordinate 3,653,652, forward strand.
TCACCCTCCTGATAAGTCTTAATGAGCATTCTGAGGTTGAGCACCTTGGAAAGAATTGTAAAGTGTCTCGTGCAAACTTCTTTATACACTACTTCTTCTTGTACATCGGATCCCCCAAGCACTACTTTGCACCCTGATAAGTCTTAATGAGTATTATGTGTGTAGAGCACCTTGGGAGTCGTACTACTTTTATGTCATTTGAAATAAAATAAAGCTATATGGGTAGTAATTCTAAAAATGCATTTCAATAATGTTGTGTATATTCCATTATACATGTCATATGTTTTGATTAAATCATTTGTATACTCTTATCAAAAAACACTACTTGTACACATCATTATTTCTTATAAAACTTCTACTAATGAGTGTTGACCTTTAATGCATATTTACATGTCTTTTCTACAATTGTTAGTAAATGTACTAGATAACTTTGCATGATTTCTACAATGTATAAGTATACTTGAATTATGAATTTAAGTCATTGTAGTTTCCTATCTTGTCTTGATAAATTAAAATCATGCTTGAATTATTTATTTTAAAGCATATCTTGGATTTCAAACTCAAAACATCGTCTTTCAAAAACTAACACTCTTATATCATTTTCAATGCTTGAAAATTTTAATCAAAGGATGATTATCATAAGAATGTTTATTATATTTGAATTTATCTTCTGCTACGCCTTGTATGCACACTCTTACCTATTTACTCATTAAATAAGTGCTATTATATTTTGATAACAAGTGATATTTTGATCTTGCCCTTCAAATTGCTAAAACATCTATTTTCCACTAAAACAAAACTCACACTCATTTACTATGCTTCAATCTCCTATAAAGATGTTTATTTATCTTGAATCATACTTTCCACTATCCTTACTACTTGTACGCTCGATCATGAATATTTTTTTTACCAAACAAGTAATATTGGTTCCTTATGTAAAGATACTCATTCTTAATCCAAACTTCCTACAAATGGAGGAGAATATATAAGTAAATTCGAACTCCATCCTTTACTCACGCACCTTGTAGTATCCTAAGTCATAAATCATTATCATGCTCTTGCCCTTCTCTCCACCCTCTTTTGATAATACCAAAAGGGGGAGAATAACTTTGAAAGAAATTTACACTTAAGGGGAGCAAAATACATATGATGCTTTGATATAAGGGGAGGGCTCATATAGGGGGAGCATCTATATAGGGGGGGTATATTCATACTATCACGCTTATCCTTTACTATAAACACATTTCTTATTGTTGAATGATTTCTTTCTAAGTGGATTTGTTATTATCAAAAGGAGGAGTTTGTTCGAACATGCTTTCCACATCTCTTGGTTTGAGAATAACAAATCTCATTGTATTTGATCACACTTTCCATGTGTTTATAGTGTGCAGGAACATCTACTTTCAAGCCTCTATGAGTACGAAAAAGAAAGATGATTAATTCCCTACCAGGTCAAAGCTCTGGTGCTAGCTTAGCGCGCGAATGCTACCGCTGGAGGTAGCATGTGCAGATTCAAAAACTTGGTCGAAAAGAAAACATTCTTGGAGAAAGGAAGGTCATTGAGACTAAATATGGAAACTCTTACTGCAGAGCGTTAAGGCTAATGCCCGGCGGTAACATATGGAAGTCCCACGATCAGGGTGCTAATTGAGGAGAAGAAAAGGAAGGAGATCAGACGGCTGGGAATGATATATCACAAACATGACGCATTAGTATTACCGCGGCGTGGTAGGAGGGGATACCAATTTTGGAGCCAGAATGTTACCAAAAATGCCTTGATCCGCACTCCAGCTTGTTGCCTAAAGAGGATACTGCCAGCGGTAGCACTAACGCTGGCGCTAGGATCCGAGCCTATTTAAAGAGCAGTCTGACTCCTTTTTGATTTGCTGATTTGGCTGATTTGAGAAGATATCAAAGCCATAACTCCTGTGTTCGTGAGAGCCTTCTCTTTGCAAGCCAAGAGAACTCTGTCAACATTCGCAAATGCTAAGGACTTGAAGAAAGATCAATCACACCGAATTCATCTTCAAGTTCATCCTTTGAGTGAGTATCTCTGATGTTTTTAGTTTATATTATATGTAACTCTTTTTTATCACAAGTAGAGAATCTGGCGCGTGGTTAGCGACTAGGACCTTGCGAGGACTAGGGGGAATTCACCACACGAAGACTAGGTCTTGGGACTTGATCTAGATGGTGCTCGAGGCCTTTCTGGGGATAGAGAGGCTAGAGCGGATTATGGTCGTATCTGGGGATAGATCGGCTAAAGTCAATTGGTCCTTGGGAGAAGGGTCGATATAGAAAACCAAAAAGGTTTTTATGTAATTGCCTCAATATCAAGCATCATTGGGATAAGTTTTTATAATGATTTCTAAAAGCAATAATATTGTCTTTTTTATCTAATATTTTCATGCAATCTCTGGTCTTTTGAAATCTAAATGAATATGCATTCTCTGTCACTAACGCCAATAGGTAACACTACCGCAGGTGGTAGCAACAAAGTTTGTAACTATCGTACCAAATACAACCTAATCTCATGAGAAGCCTATTGCAATGTTTAATCTGAGATAATTTTTATAAATAATATCTACTTACTTGATTAAACTCTATTATATTGTAAAAGTTTTAAAACCCTAATTCACCCCCCTCTAAGGGCGCCTACCGATCCAACAAAGGTAACCTAGGGTCATACCATGACCTCTACTCACAACTTAAGTCCTAACCCTAACCCAAGGGGGTCTAGAAGGAATAGGGATGTTACATGATGGGTACTCCACTGCCCCCCTTCACCTATCTAGCAGTATGCTAGACTCGTCCAACTTCTCCAAAAACATAAATCTCCTTCACAGATCTTACACTCAGGCACTATATGCCCCACAACTCAGGTACAACAGGCCTTATAACTCAGATCCACTTAGGATCTTACATCAGGTTCTTGGAACCCTACAGCTCAGGCCCAACATGCCCTACAACTTAGATCCACTTAGGATCCTACCTCAGGTTCACACAGAACCCTACAACTCAGACTCAAAAGAGTCCTACAATGAATGTAAAGAGTTAACAATACAGAAGAACAATCCACAATGTAAAGTATAGAAATAACCTGGAGTGTCTTCTGATGCCTGAGGCAGACGTCCACTAGATCTGACGAGAAGTCTTTGAAGGAATTGAAAATGATGCATAATAACTTCTATTTGATCTTCTTCTTCACTCTGAAACAATACTTATCAGTCGATGGTGCCTGACTGATTCTTGGAGATCTAAGATTGCAAGAAGATTGTTCTCGTGAATGTTCCTTTAGTTGTACTGGTGGCCATTACATTCTTTTGATTCGTTAGTTCTTTTTTCATTAGGGCAACCATCTTATCATTATATATGACAAGAATATCTAACAGTCGATTCTGAGGTCTCTTGATTGTCAGAAGCCCATTCCTTAATGAAATCCACTGATTGGTCACTTAGATGGGGGCATCAAATGCAGACAACGCAATTTGAAAAATCTTGGTCCGTTTCAACGATATGAGAGATATCTCGACGTCATAGCTTGCCGTTTTAGTGACCCATCTTGGAATTAGACAATTCTTCAATTCTCTGAATTCCTCACTTAGAATAGGCATCTCGATGATATATGAAATAGTTGATTCTCCTTGAGTCCTTACGACAATTTCATCATGTGTACCTTGCTGGCATAATGATATATGCATTGGCAGACTTCCCTGAGTTCTCACAACGATATCGTCATGTGCACCTTGTTAACACGAGGATATTTGCCTTGACACTTTCTTTGAGACCTCACAATGATATCATCGCGTGTACCTTGTTGACATGATGATATCGTCATGATCTTCTTAATGTCATGACGATTCTTGACTGACCTCTTCTGCTTCCTTATTCGAGTAATCAAGACGATATCGCCGTGTGAATGTTATATACACAACGATATTTATCTTAGTCTGAATTTTACTTCTGACTCTTGAAGTATCTCTGCAAAGCAATCTTTTCAACGATAGCCTTGTACTATTTCCATGATATATCCAGTCCTTCTCAACAATTTTGGACTTAGAGAGATTTGACAAGCACTGGTCAAACTAACTATACACTATATTCATAAATAAGATAGAGAATCAAATACATAGTGCTTTTATCATTAACCTGAGCACTTCTTCAAATCAGGAACATTGTTCCAAACAATCTCCCCCTATTTGAAGAAATCATAACTCAGTTCAATGATAAATGCCAGATAACAAGTAAAGTGAAATAAAGAGAATTAGATAAGACACAGAAAGATTCAACTACCAATATTTTATAAATAAGAGATAATGTCTTATACAAATTTAACAAGGTTATTTGCACTTTCCAATTTTAAGAGAAACATCCTTAGATATTTGATCTTTCTAGCTTCTGCTGCTACTGCCTTTTCCTTTCCTCATTTGTCTTTCATAGAAACTCCTTGGCATTGGGATCCTCTTAGGAGAAGGAGGAGGACCATGAGGAAAAGCTAATTTATGATTTATCCTCTTCTCCTCATGTCTCACGTGAATTTGCCAAATCAATAGAGTAACAGATTCTTTCTTAGCCAGCCTTGGGATATCCAAATTCAGTCCATGCTTCTGTAATGAGATCTCTAGAAGTATAACTCCACCTGCTGAATTGAGGATCTATCTCAACTTCCCTCAGTCTTCTTTTTTTGTACTCTCTACTTTCTGTGCTTTTCCTTTTCCTGGAAGTTGAAGAGTCTCCACTTTCAACAACATTTTCTTTTGAAGCTGTACTCTCAGAAGGTTCTTCCATATCATACACAAAGGTGGGCATTTCATGGCTTTCTTAACATGATCAACTGCCCACATTGCCTGATGGAAGCCTGCATTTTTCACAACCTTCTCCCCCTTTATGACTTCTTCAGATATATGATTATCTAGGGTAACTTGCACTAAGTTAATTCTTTCATGAAGAATTTGTTCAATTTGAAGAAGAGAATTTTTGGCTTATAGCAGATGCTCATCTAGCATTTATGTATTAAGGTCCATTCTGTCAACTACCGTTAGTCTATCCTGACTTATGGAGTTTGTGACCTGTTTAAAGGCTTCTTGCATGTTTCCTAACATGGCCACCAAATTTTGAATAACTTGAAGGGTTGGATGATGAGTTACATTTAGCTGATCAACAATTGTGTCCATTGCTGGAGCTGCTTGGTGAAGAAAGTGAGTTTGCTGAGCATTAAGATGATGCATACCATTTTTGACAACTTGGAGCTCAGCCTTCAACTCCTTTCTCAACCCTTCAATTGTCTTCAGAACAAATTCTTCCATTTTTATCCTCTGCACATTTAGCAATGTTGTTAACATGTTTAATAAGGATCCTGTTGTGCATTGGATGGTTCAATAATAGCATCTTCAGGTGCAGAAAAATCTATCTACTAGAACATATAGGGCAAAGCACCACAGATAGGTCTCCTCCTCAACAACTACAGGGTCTAAGGATGAGCTCCCTAGCATTGACTCCACCTCAACTTGATAGCCCTCCCCCTCCATCAGAGCAGGGTTTGAGATAGTTTGGGATTCTTCTTCTCGTTTGTCCTTCTTTTGAGTCATGGAAGCAAGTTTACGAGAATGAACGTGTGTCAAGAACGGAGCGGGAATTTGTCGCAGAATGGTCTTAGGGAAAATGACAGCGTACATTTGTCCTAAGCATTCATAATCTTTATACTAGAGGTAGATGAAGGGGCGCGTACCTATTCATACTATTTGATTTAATTAATTGATCATCGAACGACTCAGATTGAAGATACAATATAGCTGAGTTGTGTTACGACGATACACATTGTGTCGCTAAGATTCTTGAAGCGGCGTCGAGACAGCTAATGATGTCGTTGCGACAAGGCACCAATATTTATCAGACTTGGTGAATTTCTGTCACTTCTTGAGAGGTACCTGCAACACTCAGCATGTGTGTTTCCAATTACTATAAATAGATGATGGCAAATTGAAATTGAGTTAGAAATCATTCTATGTTCAGCATCCCCAATTGAAACTTGAAGAAATTAAACTTAGCTTCATCTAGGTGCTTTGTGAATATATAAACCACTTGTTTGTCTATAGGGACAAACTCAAGGATAATATCTTCATTCTCTACATGCTCCCTAATGATGTGATACCTGATCTCAATGTGCTTAGTCCTGCTATATGAGATAGGGTTCTTAGCAATTGAGATGACACTGGATGAATCACAGAACATGGGTGTTTTGGTAATCTTTTGATTATAATCTTGGAGTTGATGCTGGATCGTTAGCAATTGAGCGAATCAACTCTCTATAGATATATATATTCTGATTCAGCTATAGAGATAACCACACTTGTTTGCTTACTGCTGCTCCATGAAATGAATCTTCCTCCCAGGAATTGGCAAGTCCTTGAAGTGCTCTTCCTATCTTCATCGCACCATGCATAATCTGCATTTGAATAACTAGTTAGCTCACAATCATTATTCCTAAGGTACCATAGGCCAAGATTAGGTGTACCCTTAAGGTATCTCAAGATCTTCTTGAGAAAGGAGTGATGAGATTCCTTGGGGTTCACCTGGTATCTTGCACATACACATATGACAAACATTATATCAGGTCTACTGGCAGTAAGGTAAAGCAAGGATCCTATCATACATCTGTATTTGGTTTCATCAAAGAGAAATCCCTTTTTATCCTTGTCTAGAGTCACATTAGATCCCATGGGAGTCTTCATGGAAGAAGCATTCTCCAATCTAAATTTCATGACTAGCTCTTTAGTAAACTTAGTCTGTGAGATGAATATGCCATCTTCAGACTGTTTCACTTGGAGACATATAAAGTATTTGAGCTCTCCCATACTACTTATTTCAAACTTTCCCTGCATCACGTTTGCAAACTTTTTGCAGAGATTATCATCTGTAGAGCCAAATATTATATCATCCACATAGATTTGCACTAACAAGATCTTGCCCTTTACTTCCCTTAGGAACAATGTCTTGTTAATCTTCCCCCTTGAGAACTTGTTCTCAATGAGAAAGCTTGACAAGGTTTCATACTAGGATCTAGGAGCCTGTTTCAACCCATGCAAAGCTTTTTGAAGAAAATAAACATAACCAGGGTGTTCAGATTCAACAAAACCCGAGGGCTGCTCTACATATAACTCTTCTTTGAGATGACCATTTAGGAATGCTGACTTTACATCCATGGGATAGACTTTAAATCCCATGTGAGTTGCATAAGCTAGAAATAGTCTGATGGCTTCTAATCTTGCAACATGGGCAAAAGTTTTGTCAAATCTATGCCTTCCTTTTGTCTATAACCCTTTGCAACTAGCCTAGCCTTGTTCTTTATAATTACTCCATTTTCATCCAACTTGTTCCTATAGACCCATTTGGTTCCTATGATATTGTGTCCTTGGGGTATAAGAACTAATTTCCACACTCTACATCTCTTGAACTGATTTTATTCTTCCTGCATTGCTGTAATCAAGAATATATCTGAATTTGCTTCCTCAAATTTCTTGGGTTCAACTTGAGAAAGAAAACTTAGATACATGGCTTCATTCAAGGCCCTGATCCTTGTCAGCACTCCTTGACATGGCATCTCCTATGATCTGATCCTATGGATGATGCCTGATGTGTCTAGATGTAGCTGGAAGTCTTCTGGGGGTTTCTTCTATGAGTGGTTCTGCATGTTGTGCTTCCTTTGCTATATCCAATACTTCCACATCATCTTCTTCTAAGTCTACTACAGCTGAGTGATCTTTGACTTTTATTGAAATTTTAGCTTTGTCTTCAATGTATGTCCTTCATTCTCTCAGTTGTACCTACATCCACTAAAGAACTAGACCATCCTTTGTGAATAAAGCTAGTCTCATCAAATACAATATGTACAGATTCTTCCATCACTTGAATATTAATGTTGCACACCATATAAGTTTTGCTATAAGATCTGTAGCCAACGAAAATACCTTTACTGCTTTTCTCTGAAAACATGGTTAGCTTGGTTTTTCCATTATTAAGGACATAACATTTCCTACCAATGATTCTAAAGTAGGATAAAGTACATTTTCTTCCCTTCATAATCTCATATGGAGTTTTCTTATGGCCTTTAATGATGGAGGCTCTATTAATCATATGACAGGCTGTATTGACAGCCTCTGCCTAGAAAAATTCTGGTAGGGAGTGTTGGATCGTATGACGCCCTTAGAGGGGGGGGGGGGGGGGTGAATAAGGGTGTATTTAAAATATAAGTTTTAGTTAATAATATTTTTTTTTAAACAGATTTTACTTTAAAAAAATTACTTATAAACACTTTCAAACCAATGCAATTTTTGTATTAAACCAAACACAAATTTCTAAGATAAGGATTATGCCACCAAATATGTAATTAAAGAAAAAGACATAATTATATTAATCATGAAATTTGCATACAATAAAAATGATCTTAACAATGCTTAAGATCAAGGCACAATTATGTTAATAAAAAAAATTCAACAATTTTGGTTTACCAATCCTTCTCCCAAGGATCGGAAGGCTATCACTTGTCTCTCCCAAGACCAAGCCCAAGCCCATCCTCTAGATCTTCCCAAGATCTAGACGTAGCACACAAGGCCACGATTTCCCACCAAGCCACGCAAGGACTTGGACGCTCCACACAAGGAAGCGATTTTCCCCTAAGCCACGCAAGGACTTAGACGCCGCACGCAAGACGACGATTTCTCTACCAATCCAAAATGAAATGTGTGTAAATGAAAATACAATATGAAAAGAACAACTCCCTAGAATTTCAGATCTCTGAAAGGATGGTTGAAGCCTCGAGATGATCGTCGATATAGAAGCGTGCCCGATCTCGTCTTCAATCTTCAATCCTTCTTTGCACAAATGGGAGTTGAAGAGGTTCTGGAGCTCTCTGGTTCGTATGCACTCAGGAAGGGACTTGGAATTCTCAATTCTTGGAATGCTGATGAGTCCTGATCATATATACATTTATGGACTCATCCGGGCCGTTATTTTGTCAATATCACGCACTTCAGCCTTATTATAGTCTATATTTGATAACCCATGCTAGGTGCACATTTAGGCCCACTTTGGTGTGTTTTCGTGTTTATTATCTTTAGTAGTATTCATATGTTGTTAAGTGCCACTTTCAGTGGCTAGATCTGTGTTTGTGCTGGAATAGGAGGCGTGCAAGTGTCCCCGTTGCAATTCTGCACAGGAACACTGCGCACGATCACTTGTTCTACTGCGCACGACCACAGGTCGTGCGCCACTGATCGTGCGCACTTAACCCTTTTTCACGAGTTCTGTCTGGTGCAGTGCGCACGATCATCAACGCCAGTGCGCACGACCACCGATCGTGCGCTACTGATCGTGCGCACTCACCAGTAATTTTATGAGTTCTGTTTCATCTATTGCGCACGACCACCGACGCTAGTGCGCACGACCACCGGTCGTGCGCCACTGGTCGTGCGAACATTTTATTTCATAATTTCTGTCTTTGCAGGTTCCGTCCAGGCAGCGCGCACGAGCACCGGACTCTAGTGCGCACGACCACTGGTCGTGCGCCACTGACCGTGCGCACTGTTTAATTCAGCGCCTATATAATGACCTGATCGCGAATTAGGTCGGGGGGGACGCAATTTGGCTCCGTTCCGTCCGCCGTTTTTGCCGTTTTCAGAGGGATTTCATCCCCTAGGCCTCCTCCATCATCCAAGGGGTTGAAAGAAGGGTTCCTACACTCACTTTGATCGCTAATGAAGAGGTTCTTCGCTTGAGACGTGGCCGGATGGTAAATCGCTGGAGAAGACGGGTTCATTGGGAGGTGTGACAGCCCTCCTCTACCCCGGACGCAGTTGGGACCGAGTTAGGACGCGGATTGACAACCTGGTGCTTCCTACCGTGAATCTACAATGAGACTCCGGATTCGGTCGTATCTCTCGCCCTTTTTCCTCTACTTATGTGGTTATAGTGTTGTATTCTCTTTATATCGATGATGAACGCTATGAATGATGTTTAAGATTGCTTATTTCATGATTATGAAATCATTTTGTTCATTTGTGTTAATGAGGTGCGCCCCGATCGATTTTCCGCTCCATTACCATGTCCGGTGCCGCACTAGCAATTGCTAGTGGCGTGCTTGTTGAAGAGGTGTTTGCGACCCTCAATTCGTTAGCCTTCTCGCCCATCCGCCCTTTCGACGCAGCGCGCTCAAGGCCTGCCTAGTCTCCATCCCGCCAATCGAAGCATTGCATAGCGGCATTGCATAGGAGTAGGCATAGTATTTTATTTAATTACTTGCAAACCAAACCACCCATTCATTGTAGCACCGACTAAGGACTTCGATCTCAAGTCCTTCCTCGAAACCTAACTCCACCTTACTGTGTTCCTCAAGAGACCGACACTCGGGGATTTTCCCCATTATTATTACTTGCGCGACCGGTGCACTTGCCGAAACGCATCAAGTTTTTGGCGCCGTTGCCGGGGAACACAGTCGTGTGAGTTTTCTGGAGAGGGAGAATCTGAGAGAGAAGCCCTTTTATTTGTAAATTGCATCCTTTAAATTTTATTTCTGTTCTTTTTATTCCGCTTTCTTATTTAATATTAGGTTGCTTTAGTAATTTCTGTTTGGTATAGTGTCTGCATAATAGCATTCTTATCTTGAATCGTATTATTTTTACACTATGTGGGCACATCTCAATATTCGTTGCCGTTGGTGTAGAGATACTTCTCACTCTAGTGATGAATGCCCTACGGAGAATAGTAGGCATAGTTCCTGCAGCCCAGCATATGGAGCACCGACTTCATCTGGTATTTCATATGGTGCGTGTAAGTCTTATGGCTACTCTGCTGAGCCTTTACCGTCATACTTCTTTTCGGCTCCAGCCTCCGCTGTGCCAAAGAAGCCCGCTAGGCAGTGCCAGTTTTGTCGGAGCACAGATCATGCCCTGAAGGATTGTGCTGTTTTTCGTCGCCAATTGGATGAGGATGACGAGCCGGATATCCGGATCGTCCCGAATCCTAACTCTGGCGGCACACCTTCAACATCCGGTTTTGTGTCATTGCCACCTTCACATCTTGAAGGGTATGGCGTTGACACAGTCACCAGATGTGTGGCTGATTTGGGCACCGACATTGCTGAGTCTATTCTCCCAGTGCATCCACCACTTCTAGTGGATTCGATTCTTCCCGCTGTTGTGCACGCTACACTCGTCTCCGACGACATTGTCGATGAGGTGTCACAAGAGGAGGCGGTTGATCAGAGTGTTGTGCTTATTCCTATGGAGGAGGACAACCTTCTAGGTGAAGAGGAGTCTCCCTTAGCACCGGTGGAGGAAGTCCAAATCCTAGGCTTGGCCACCGTTGATCCCGCCGAGCCTTGTAGCATTGATGACAATGCAAGCATTATTTTGCTTCCCCAACCTGTTGGGAGTGAGACCGGGACCGCTCCCCCGATGTTTGACCATTTACGTCTTTCATCTCTTTCATTTCCTGACCCCCTTTCGTCATCTGAGCCGGTGCAGGTTGAGTCTTCACAGGTGCTTCAGGAGGACTTGGAGCTGTTTGCTCAAGTCAATGATAAGAGCATCCTCTCATGTGAGGAGGTTTATTCCCCCTCCGTAGAGGAAGCTCCATTCATTGCCTTTTCCTCCTACTACCTCCCTGTTGACGATACCTTGCTAGGCAAGGATGTGTTTCGTGAGATGAGCGAGGACCAGGCCTCCTCCTTTTCTTACGTTCTCTACCCTCTACCTGTGAGGAGCAGGTATCTTTATTTAAGTAGAGGGGTGACTGTTCTATCACCGTATCGGTACTCATTACCGACACGCATATTAGAACAGTTACCTGTGCACTTCTCCTTCCATAGGCCCATTAGCTAGAACTTTTATATTTTCAAATAAGTCGTGCTGGGATGACATTAACCCCAGTAGTTATCCTTATTTTTCCTGAAACTTTATTTAGTTTGGTTTAGTTGAGTTTTTGTTAATGCTATGAATGTCTCGCTGCGTGTGCTGACTCCTGTTTGTGCGTAAACTGCACGGTGAATGGAGTTTTTACTAAAATTTTGGCCGCTGAAAAATTCCTAAAGCGCACGATCACTGATCGTGCGCACTACTTATCGCGCACGACCACTGGTCGTGCGATCGGCCCAGATTTTTATAAAAAGCCCATCCGCCCGAGCCTTTCGCGCACGATCTAGGGTTCTCGTTCGCCGACGTCCGTGCGCCGTTTCTGCCTGCTTGCCGCCGATCGTGCGCCTCCTTCCCTTCCGGTGAGCCCTTTCCCTATTTCTCCTCCTTCCTTCGGCCTCCTACCACCATGAGCTCCCGTGATCGTCAAAATGTCTACCAACGCTCCGGCCGAACTTCCGCCTCTCCCGCTCAGATCCTCACTAGGATGGCTACCTTTTCCAAAGATTCGCACACGAGGCGATTCAACTCTCTTAAGGAGAAGCCGTTCCTATCGCATCGTCTAGTGGATTGGAACGAGTTGAATTCTATCGGCGATAATGGAGAGTTGTGCGAGGCCGTCCGCCAACGTTATTCCTTCGATCACTGGAGTGGGGTGCTTGGGTGCGATGATCTCGGCAACCGGGAGCTCTCCTTGGAATTTCTCGCTACATTTGAGTGGGAAGTGTTGCCCTCCGGCCAACGTCCGGGAAAGTGCTCTTTCCGAATTTTGGGCAAGGTTTACACTCTCTCCTTATCCGAGTTGGCGGTGTGCGCTGGATTTTACACTGAAGCCGAGGCCGCGACGATCCCTTTTCTGGACTTGGATGTCTCCTTCCCAGATGGCGTTACTCCGCGTGCTGCGTGGGGTGCTCTTACGGGTCGTGATGAGGAATACGTGGCCAGAAAAAGCAAATCCACATGGATCGTCGTGCCTGCTCTCCGATACCTGCAGCACGTCCTCAGCCACTCTCTTGTTGCCCGTGCCCTTAGTCAGAATGTAGTAGGGTGGCAAGATCTGATCTCCCTCTATAGTATGGAATTTCGGCAGCCCTTGCATCTCGGCTACATGTTGGCCTTCTTCTTCCATCACGAGGCTACCTACGGTCTCACCGGTGCCATTGGTGGTGCCTACTATATCACCCGCATTGCCAAAAGCTTGGGGGTTTGGAGTCTTCTGCCTCCGATGGTGCAGGTGACTGCACCCTCTTTCATCACGCGGGCCACCATGGTGAGTTTCCATCTATTACGGGTCGTGGGGAAGAAGAGTAGTCGACGTTTTGTGGTCGTGATGCCAGGAGATGCGCCTAGGGAGAGGCATGACGATGAGGAGCACGGAGAGCCGGCTGAGCCGCCTAATACTCACCGCGAGGTGGTTCTTCCGCAGCCGCGGAGTCATTCTTTTCAGCAGGGGAGGAGAGCCAAGGAAGAGGGCAGTTCTTCTAGAGCGCCGGAGGTGCCAAGTTTCGATCGGCGCCTCTCCGATTTGGAGGCAAACCAGTACTGGCTTACGGATTTCGTCTATCAGCAGGCATTGCGGGGAGGGCTAAATATTCCCCCACCTCCGGGGCGGGCCGCATCATCTTCCAGACGGTCGCCGTCCGTTGTGGTGCTAGATAGCGACAGCGACGACGAGTGATCTTCCCCCTGCATGCGAGATATTCTAAGCCTTGTTTTCTGTTTAGTTTCTTTTGTTGAGTCGTTTGAACTCCTTATCTTTTATTAATTGTAATAATAACATTTTGCTTGTGGAATGCTCTTCTGGGCATAGTTTATTTATTCAGCTTTTTCTGTTCCCTTATTTTGTGTGCGAGTGCTCAATATTAATGGCAGGAACAAGTTCACTCCCATGGGTGATAACTTAGATTTCTTGATTTTTTTGTGCTCTCACATGTTTAGTTCAGTTTTCACTATTTTTGTTGCTCTAGTGTATAACTTTCAGGTGGCCTTTGTTTCTCATGATGGCGAACGTTGCGGACTGTTCTTGATCTTAAACGCCAATCGTCTGGTATGCTCATTTCTGAGCATTGGGTAACACTTCCTTCCCTCTTTCAGCTTCAAATTTCTAGATATCGTGTTTAGCTTAAGTCTGGGGGAGCGGTTGTTATTATCCACTGTGCACGAGCTGCATTGCATACTAGAAGGTTGCTTTTTATTTTTCATTATCATTATCATTGTTGCATTCCTTACACACCACTTCACCCACTTGAGTGCGTGCTTGTCTTTTTGTGTTGTTCCGTTTAAATTAGTTTGGTTGGAATGTGAAATAGTTTGTTAACATAGGAATTATTATTTGGAGCGCGATGTCGACTCATGTAGTGTACTAGTCACGTCGCATGTTATGGCAGAATTTGAGTAGAACTAGATTTCCTTTATGCATCTAATTTATATTTAGTATTTCTGCGTAAATTTAGATTTAGTATACTCAAATGGTGAATTCGTATGAAATTGACGATAACCCAGTATTGTGTGTGCACGATTGCTAGTCGTGTGTTGCTCGAGTCGGGAGGAAGGTTTATCTTTCTCGTGGGCTAAGAACTTGCCCCAAGTGACTCTCGAAGCATTGGTGAGAGCGACTCGTCGAGTTAAAAATGACGTAGGCCACCATTTGGCTAGTTTGAGCTTTGTTATTCCATGTCCATTTCATTCACCTTTGCGAGCCAAATTTGTGCCTACCAATCCTTTGTTCAGCTCCTCTTCATCCACCAAAGCCTGAAGCCTATCCTACACCCGCAACCAAAAATGTTTTAACTGTGCTCATAATTTTCAACTTGTGTGGTGTTTGGAACCATTGTGTTATGAAGGGAAAATAAAGTTTATCCGCTGATTTTGAACCAACCGGAGGATACATAAAAGAAGAAAAATATGTAAAAGAAAAAAAAAAGTAGTTTGAAAAAAAAAAAAATCCTCCTGAGCTAAAAACAGAAAATCTGTTGGAATTTGTGAAGTAGGCCGTGCGCACACCTGGTTTTCATGATAAGTCTGGGGGTGTGTCACACGAGCGTAGTTTGTGGTTTTGTGGGATGCAGCGTTCCGATAGCTCACTTGGGTTGCGTAGCCATCGCGTTTACCTTTGAATATCATACCGTAACCTAAGCCCCATTTTAATCCTATAAGCCCTACTGATTTGACTTGCGAGTTTGCTAGCGCCGTGGAGAGAGTGTGACCGGGCAAGCGTATGGTTCACGACGTTGATGGATTTCAGCGGAGTTATTCCTAAGCCCCGATCTTGTGCAACACCCGCCTCAGTGTCTCGTCGCTTTCATACCGGGCATGATCGCCAAATTCGTCATAATTCACCAACTGAGTATAATTAAATCTCTACTTACGCTTTAATACTTACGTAAATTAGTTAGCATAGTTAGAATCTCTTTCTACTAGAATTTCTACTCGCATGCGTATGTTACTTCGCACCGTACTCCTTTGTGTAATTCTCTATGTTAATTATTCGTTTTCACATTCCACCGGATTCGTTTGCTCGGGACGCGCAAACAGTTAAGTCTGGGGGTGTGATGAGTCCTGATCATATATACATTTATGGACTCATCCGGGCCGTTATTTTGTCAATATCACGCACTTCAGCCTTATTATAGTCTATATTTGATAACCCATGCTAGGTGCACATTTAGGCCCACTTTGGTGTGTTTTCGTGTTTATTATCTTTAGTAGTATTCATATGTTGTTAAGTGCCACTTTCAGTGGCTAGATCTGTGTTTGTGCTGGAATAGGAGGCGTGCAAGTGTCCCCGTTGCAATTCTGCACAGGAACACTGCGCACAATCACTTGTTCTACTGCGCACGACCACAGGTCGTGCGCCACTGATCGTGCGCACTTAACCCTTTTTCACGAGTTCTGTCTGGTGCAGTGCGCACGATCATCAACGCCAGTGCGCACGACCACCGGTCGTGCGCCACTGATCGTGCGCACTCACCAGTAATTTTATGAGTTCTGTTTCATCTATTGCGCACGACCACCGACGCTAGTGCGCACGACCACCGGTCGTGCGCCACTGGTCGTGCGAACATTTTATTTCATAATTTCTGTCTTTGCAGGTTCCGTCCAGGCAGCGCGCACGAGCACCGGACTCTAGTGCGCACGACCACTGGTCGTGCGCCACTGACCGTGCGCACTGTTTAATTCAGCGCCTATATAATGACCTGATCGCGAATTAGGTCGGGGGGGACGCAATTTGGCTCCGTTCCGTCCGTCGTTTTCGCCGTTTTCAGAGGGATTTCATCCCCTAGGCCTCCTCCATCATCCAAGGGGTTGAAAGAAGGGTTCCTACACTCACTTTGATCGCTAATGAAGAGGTTCTTCGCTTGAGACATGGCCGGATGGTAAATCGCTGGAGAAGACGGGTTCATTGGGAGGTGTGACAGCCCTCCTCTACCCCGGACGCAGTTGGGACCGAGTTAGGACGCGGATTGACAACCTGGTGCTTCCTACCGTGAATCTACAACGAGACTCCGGATTCGGTCGTATCTCTCGCCCTTTTTCCTCTACTTATGTGGTTATAGTGTTGTATTCTCTTTATATCGATGATGAACGCTATGAATGATGTTTAAGATTGCTTATTTCATGATTATGAAATCATTTTGTTCATTTGTGTTAATGAGGTGCGCCCCGATCGATTTTCCGCTCCATTACCATGTCCGGTGCCGCACTAGCAATTGCTAGTGGCGTGCTTGTTGAAGAGGTGTTTGCGACCCTCAATTCGTTAGCCTTCTCGCCCATCCGCCCTTTCGACGCAGCGCGCTCAAGGCCTGCCTAGTCTCCATCCCGCCAATCGAAGCATTGCATAGCGGCATTGCATAGGAGTAGGCATAGTATTTTATTTAATTACTTGCAAACCAAACCACCCATTCATTGTAGCACCGACTAAGGACTTCGATCTCAAGTCCTTCCTCGAAACCTAACTCCACCTTACTGTGTTCCTCAAGAGACCGACACTCGGGGATTTTCCCCATTATTATTACTTGCGCGACCGGTGCACTTGCCGAAACGCATCAAATGCACGAACACAAGGAGTCAATTTATAGAAATTCGCTGTCGCCTGGGCGACATCGACTGTCGGAATTTCCGACAGCGCTAAACTGCCATCGTAGTGCTGTCGTGCATGCAGTTGCTGTAACCTCCGAGCTGTCGCCTGGGCGACATCGATGTCGGATTTTCCGACAGCGCAAAACTGCCGGTCGTGGTGCTGTCGTGGGCAGTTGTTGTAACCTCCGAGCTGTCGCCTGGGCGACATCGCTGTCGGATTTGCGACAGTGCAAAACTGCCTTTCGTCGTGCTGCCGTGGGGGGAAGTAGTTGTAACTTCTCTGCTGTCGCCTGGGCGACATCAGCTGTCGGAATTTTCCGACAGTGAAATTTTCCTACACTCAAATTGAGCTCCAGCAGAAATGTGAACATCTCATACCTGTTACATGTACACCATTAATAAAAATAGAATCAAATACAAACGGGACTTTGTTATTATCAAACCGGAGGAGTGCGAAATGCATGCTCCAATAATCTCCCCCTTTTGATAATAACAAATCCGTATAAAAAGAAATCATGTCTATTTAGGTTGTTGATTTTCAACATATGGTGTGTGCACATGATATATTCCTCTTAAAATGAATAATCTCCCCCTAGATGAATGCTCCACCTAAATGAATGCTCCCCCTAAATTAATGCTCCCCTTAAATGTTAAAGTACGTTGAAATGATGTATTGTCTAGGTGGAATATTTAGGTGTAATAGTTTTTTGATTTCTTGAATATACTTATAATTCTCCCCCTTTTGGTATTAGCAAAAGATAATATGAGACAAATGAGTAGCTCGTAAGGGAAGAAATATGATGTAGAAAATAAGAGTAAGCGGAAGCACTTGCTGGGAAAATGATTGAAGGTCTCGAATTAATAGTAATATGCCATAATATTGAATAAACTTATGAAGAGATGGTATAGCCATATGAAGTAATAAAATAAAATAACTTATACATGATTAAGGTCATTTGAAAGTATCATAGAAAGACAAAATAGTGTATAGAAATTTGGAATATCTTCGGTCCAATTCTCATGAGATTAATGTTTATATAACATAATGATGTGTACATGTGATACTTAGATCAAACATATGAAGTTATTTAATGTACATGATCATCGAAATGGAGAACATAATATAAGCATATAAAGACAACTTTGACCTTGAAGATATAGCATAATAAGAATAGAATACCATTTTTCTTTTGCACAAGACACTTTACAATTCTTTCCAAGGTGCTTAACCTCACAATGCTCATTAAGACTTATCAGGAGGGTAAGTAGTGCTTGGTGGAGTATCCTTATATTTATTTTAAATATTTTGATCACATATGTTGTGATATCTTAATTTTGAGATATTTATAATTTTTTAATTGACCAAGGATCTCCGAATTCACTTAAATCGCAAAAGATGGTGTATATTTTGATGTGCTAACAAATCAAGGTTGAAAGTAGTATTTATTAAGTGCTTTTGTATTATGTTAAAGCAAATATGATTCATGTATATATTAAATAGAAAGACATACGTATTGATCAAAAGAAGTGAACGTGAAAGTTCATTATGATATATAAACAATTTCTCATACTTAGAGGCATGCGAAAACAATTTCCAATGGTCTAATTAACTAAGTAGGAGTGTCAACACGATGATAGCTTGGAAATGAAATCATATAATCATGTAAGAGCCCTTTTTTAAAAAATATAAAACACATGGTTTGTCATCAAGTCATGAGTTGAAGCATTAATAATGACATATAACTATTTGAAAGCATCAAAGGGACCAAAAATTGAAGATTAAGCAAATCGGGAGCTATCGGAAATTTCCGACAGTCAATGTCGCCTGGGCGACAGCTAAAAATAGAAATACGTCTTTAGACCGAGTCAAACCCTATTGTGCATCATTTTTTTGGTCTGAAGGGCGAGAGAAAGCTGTCGGAGTTCGGCGACAACCTAGATCTAAGGTATGGTTTTTGGATTTTTAAGTTTTTGATTCAAAATTTTTTTATGGATTTGTGATTTTTGAAAGTAGAGAAGAAGGAAAATGTGGTTTTCATTTTACTATTGATGAATGGTTTAGATCTTTGAAGTTTTGTGTTTTAAAAGTGTAGATCTAGTGTAAAGCAAGTGGATCTTGTTGGATCTTCGGGAAAAATGTTTTGATTTTGTGATTCTTGTGGTTGAAGTTTTGTATTTTTGACATGGTGGAATTGGAAAAACTGAAGCATTCCTTTTGAAGATTGTGAAGAAGATGAATAGTAAAGGAGATGTTAGAAGATGTAGTTTTTTTTAAAATTTTTAAACTTGATGTTGTAATAAAACTTGATTTTGAGTAGATCTGGAAGTGTAAAAAAAATTTCAAGAAAATTTCACTGGAGTACTGTCGGAATTTTCCGACAGTCATTGTCGCCTGGGCGACAGTGTTCCAGAGCACAGGACTTGTTTAATTTATTTTTGTTATGTTTTGTTTGCAGAATGGCTTCCAGTTCTAAAGCGTGAAGGAGTACGTCTGAAGATGCGCATAGTTCGTATCAAGTTTACCCTGGGGTGGAGAAAGCCATAGTTGGAGTAGCGAAATATGTTGAATTTGATTCGCCGGAGCACGATCATATCTATGATCGTCTTGCGAATGCAGGTATAATTTTAGTAATCACAGCAGATTCGTTCTCATCCTTTTTGATTCGAGAATTTTATAATCATTTGGAAGACCTGAGTTATACTGAATTGGATGGGGGAGTGAGATCTAGAATCCAGGGTCAACATGTGGAAATAGCACATGTTGATCTAAGAGAGGAATTCGGTCTTCTTATGAGTGAAAATATGCCGGATATAGTGGAGAGTTATAGTAAGGATAGAGATTGGACCCTTGTAAACATGAGTTTACATGGGAGTCAAAAGAAGACTCAGTTATGTTAAAGAGTGGAGATACAAGGAGTATCACGGCACAGTTGACCCTCATTACTTACTTTATTATGGAGGAGGAACCTTTTGATGTAGCGGACTTCATACTTTCCCAGATTCGATATGCTTTTAGATTAAAGCATCCAAAATGGGTGAAGGTTCATACTCTCCCAATGGGGGCTATAATTCAGTGTATACTATATAAGAAGTATGGATGGATAGTTCAAGATTCGTATTTTGATGATTGTTTTCCTGAGATATATTATACGGGTACCATGAAAGTGAAGAAGACGCATAAAAAGGCCCATCCTTGAATTGAGATTAGAGAGCCTCCAATGCCTAGGGCAGGATCACTACGAGAGTCTATAGATGATCTTCGTGATTCACTAGAGGATCACAAGAAGGAAGTGAAGAAGGATCATAGTAGAATGCAAAAGTTTATGAAATTTTTGGTCAAAGGTTTTAAGTTAAAGCCTACACCGGAGGAAGCGGCCGAATGGCAAATTCCAGATGAAGAACCGCCACGCCAATCGGTGAGGCGGACTCGACGTGGTAAGGCCGTAAGACGAGGACCTCCAGAAGACTGTCCAGAGAGCAGCGGGGCTGGTTATGAGGATTCTAAGTAGTTTTTATCAGGGTGTTGCTTCTGATTGATGTCGGAATTTTCCGACATCCACTGTCGCCTGGGCGACAGTGAACTTCTTCAGATTTCATATTCTGTTAATGAACTTAAACTTTTGTTGAATTCTACTGTTTTATGGAACAAATTTTATGTAATATTAATGATGTGTGAATCTTTGTTAAGTCATTTCAAATTCTATGGTTTGATTTAATATTTTAGTTTTTCTTTTTAAAATGTATAAGTTTTGTGATGATTTTTTTTAAAATTTATATGTTTTGAAGTAGTGATATATTCATTGTGAAATGTCTAGGATTCCCAATTCTAGCCTAAGCATAGAAAAATGGGAATCCGGTAACGGTTTAGTGAATATATCCGCTTGTTGTGAATCCGTTCCTATGAAATTGATTTTTATATTTCCCTTCTTAATATGATCCCTTATAAAATGATGTCGGACATCTATGTGCTTAGATCTAGAATGTAATACGGGATTGTTAGTTAAGTCTATAGCACTTTTATTATCACACTTTAATTCTACACTACTTTGTTGTATGCAAAAATCTTCTAACGTTTGTGACATCCAAAGAGCTTGGGCACAACAACTACCTAGTGCAATATATTCGGCCTCGGTAGTAGAGAGGGCAACCGAATTCTATTTCCTACTCGACCATGAAATAAGTGAAGGGCCGATAAAATGACAAGTGCCACTTGTGCTTTTCCTATCTAAAGAACATCCCGCATAATCTGAATCCGAAAAACCATGCAAAATAAAGGAATCATTATGAGGATACCATAATCCTAATTTAGATGTTCCTATAAGATATCTAAAGATGCGTTTCACCGCTTTTAAATGTGACTCTTTAGGATTAGCTTGAAATCTAGCACATAAACAAACGGCAAACATAATGTCAGGTCTAGATGCGGTTAAATACAATAAAGATCCTATCATACTTCTATAAAGGGTTTGTTCAATTGAAACACCACTTTCATTTTTTCCTAATTTTAGGGAAGTACTCATAGGAGTGTTTTCATGTTTTAGATTTTCAAATCCAAATCTTTTTAACATATCATGAATATATTTGGTTTGACATATAAAAATACCATCATGTTTTTGTGTAATTTGAAAACCTAGAAAATATGAAAGTTCTCCAACCATGCTCATTTCAAATTCATTTTTCATAATTTGAACTATTTCATTAGACAACTCTTCATTAGTGGCTCCAAAAATAATATCATCAACATAAATTTGCAAAATAACTAAATCATGATCAAATTTCTTAATGAAGAGTGTAGAATCCGCACTTCCTATTTTATAATCGTGCTTTAATAAATATTGAGTTAATCGATCATACCAAGCACGAGGCGCTTGTTTTAATCCATAAAGCGCTTTATCTAATTTATAAACATAATTTGGATATTTCTCATTTACAAAGCCAGGGGGTTGTTCTACATAAACCTCTTCTTTTATATACCCGTTTAAAAATGCGGTTTTGACATCCATTTGATATAATTTAAATCTTTTAAAACAAGCAAATGCAAGAAAATCCTAACCGCTTCTAATCTTGCTACGGGTGCAAAAGTTTCATCAAAATCTACCCCTTCAATTTGTGCATAACCTTTTGCAACTAATCTGGCTTTATTTCTAATAATTCTAGATTCACTATCCAATTTATTTTTGAAAATCCACTTAACTCCAACGACAGGATGATTTTTGGGTCGTTCTACAAGATTCCAAACCTTATTACGTTCAAATTGATTAAGTTCTTCATTCATAGCTAAAAACCAAAATTCATCATTTAAAGCGGTGGAAACATCTTTTGGTTCTATTTCAGAGACAAAACAAAGGTTTGATAATAAAACATATAATGATGATCGAGTACTAACCCCTTTTTGCGGATCTCCAATGATAAGCTCCTTTGGATGATCCTTTGAAAATTTCAATTCACTTGGAGGCACATATTCTTCTCTTTCTTCTTCTTCTCTATCTTCTTCTTCTCTTTCTCCTTCTCTTTCTTCTTCTTTTTCTTCTTCATTTTCTCCAAGTTCTTCATCATCATTCTCCACTGAAGGAAGGGGTTCATCTTCTCCTGTACTTTTCTTTTCTACACATGAAGCAAACTCATCAAACCTAACATGAATAGATTCTTCAACTATTTTTGTTCTCTTATTAAAAATCCTATAAGCTTTACTAGTTGAAGAATAGCCAATAAAAATACCTTCATCACATTTTTCATCAAATTTTCCTAAGGAATTTTTAGAATTCAAAATAAAACAATTACAACCAAAAACTTTGAAATAAGAAACATTTGGTTGTTTATTAAAAATTAATTCATAAGGAGTTAATTTTAAAATAGGGCGAAGCATTACTCTATTAATTACATAACATGCCGTACTAACCGCTTCAGCCCAAAAATATTTTGGTAATTTAAATTCAGATAACATCGTAAGGGCTAACTCTTGAAGAGTTCTATTTTTCCTCTCCACTACACCATTTTGCTGTGGTGTGCGTGGAGCGGAAAATTCATGTTTAATTCCTAACTCCGTACAAAAAGAAATAAACTTTTCATTTTCAAATTCTCCTCCATGATCCGATCGTATGCGTTTAATTTTTAACTCAAATTCATTTTGAATACGCAAACATAATTTTGAGAATTCTGAAAATGCATCGGATTTGGAGGTTAGAAATAAAGTCCAACAAAAACGAGAATAATCATCAATCAATACAAATGTGTATTTTCTACCTCCTAAGCTAGAAATTCCAATTGGCCCAAATAAATCCATATGTATTAATTGAAGTGGCCTAGTGGTAGAAATAATGTTTTTACTTTTGAAAGATGATTTTGAAAATTTTCCTTTTTGGCAAGGCACACATATTGAAGAAGATAAATTTCCATTTAACAATGGTAAACCTTTAATTAATTTATCTTTTGAAAGTTTTGTAATTAACTTGGCACTAGTATGTCCAAGTCGCCTATGCCATAAATCTAATTCATCATTTTTTGATAAAAAACATTTTAAGGTAGAATTTGAAAAATCAAGAAATTTAATCATATATACATTATGACATCTAGGTGCGGTAAAAACAATTTCATTTGTTTTGGAATTAATAATTTTGCACAAATTTGTAGAAGATTCAAATAAAACATTTAAACCCTTATCACATAATTGACTAATAGAAATCAAATTATGCTTTAATCCTTCTACAAATAGAACATTTGAAATTGAAAAATTTTCGTTACCCACAACTCCGATGCCGATGATTTTTCCTTTTCCATTGTCTCCGAATGTAACAACTCCTCCTTTCTTCATCTCCAGGTTAAGGAACTTCTCTTTATTGCCCGTCATGTGTTTTGAACAACCCGAGTCCAAGTACCACACGTCTTCTTTGTCCTTAGCCTGCCAACACACCTAGAAAGAAGAGGTGAGTAAAGATCTGGTTACCCAAGTGGTTCCACCCATAGTATAGGTAGAAGCCTTAGGCACCCAGATTTGTTTAATTTTACTTTTTCCTTCCTTCCAGCAAGAGTCCGTAGGGTGGCCAAATCTATTGCATTTGGCACATGTAATGTATTTAGAAGAGTATAACTTTTCTGGACTTTTACTGGATGAGGATGCAGTATTTGACAATTCATTAAATTTAGAATTTTTTAAAGTAGATTTTCTGGACTTTTCACTGTCGCCGGTGACAGTGGTTGTCGCCGGGCGACAGCTTCCTGACGTGTATCCGAGTCCAAACCTTCCAGATCCATGGCGTTGGTATCCTAAGATCATATCCAGTGATCTTCGGCCCATTCCAATTTTTTTCATGGCTAGTGTTAAGTCATGAATCTGGTTTCTCATTTTTGTATTTTCGAATACCAGATTTACACATCTACGTTCAAAAGATTTCTTTCCCTCATGGATTTTGGAAATTGAAGATTTCAGATCTCTCTCTAAAATCTCATTCTTTTTAGTAAGAACTTTTATTGTAGAATGAGATTTAGAAAGAGATTCTTCAAGTTCTTTAATTCTTCGCAAAAAGTGATCACACTCTTGGCAAGAAATATCTCTTTTTCCAATAGTCTTAATTTCCTTTAACAGTTTTTTGTTTTCTTTAAGTAAAATTTCATTTTCAGATTTAAGAAGATCATTATCTTTTAAACTTTTTTCAAAAAATTTGCAAGTCTTTAAAAATTCAAAAAATAATTCATCATAGGTTGGAGGAGTTACCTCAGTGTCACTTTGGACACTGTATTCGTCATCAGATATGACGCTCTTTCCCATTAAGCACATGTTGGCCTCCTCTTCTTTACTTGAGTCTGAACTGCTTGCATCCTCAGAAGTAGTATCATCCCATGTTTTCGCCTTCAACACCTTCTTTGACCCTTTGTGCTTCTTTTCTTTAAGTTCTTTCAAGTACTTTGGACACTTGCTTCAGATGTGTCCTAACTTCCTGCAGTGATAGCACTCCGGTGGCGGTCTCTCTTCCTCCTCATCGCCTTCCTTTCCTTTTTTCTTCCTAAACGTCTCCTTCTTAAAATACTTCTTAAACGAATTCCTCCTCTCTGGATTTTTCATAAATTTTCTAAATTTTCTAACAAATAAACTTTCCTCATCTTCTTCTTCCTCCTCAGAATCACTAGTTTCTTCCTTCTTAGATCTTAGAGCCAATCCCTTCTTCCTTGGCTCCATATACTCTTGTTGTTGAATTTTCAATTCAACTTCATGAGTTTTCAAGTTCCCAATGAGGCTCTCCAATTGTAAGGTCTTAAGATCACGTGACTCGGAAATTGCAGTCACTTTAGGATTGAACTTCGGGGGAAGTGATCTTAAGATTTTCCTTACTAAGTCTCCATTTGAGAACACCTTTCCTAGCACCTTTGAGTCGTTCACGATTTTTGTGAATTGTGTGTACATCGTATCAATCTCTTCATCTACCTCCATTTTGAACCTTTCAAATTCAGATTCCAGTTGAAATAGCTTTGAGTCCTTTACCTGCGAAGTACCTTCATGAGTGATTTCTAACAGATTCCAAATTTCAAATGCAGTATTACAAGCACAAACTCTATTAAACTCAGTGCGATCTAGTGCGCAAAATAAAGCATTCATGGCTTTTGCATTGTTCTTACATTTTAATTTATCATTGTCATCCCATCTGTCTTTGGGCTTATCCATAGTTACATCTCCTACAACAAATGTTGGAGAAGTGTAGCTAGATTCTACCATATTCCAGACTTCTATATATAGCCCAATTAGAAAACAACGCATACGTGTTTTCCAATAATTATAGTCTGTGCCCATGAATAAAGGTGGTCTACTTATGCCTTGCCCCTTAACGAACGCATGATCATTGTGCGCCATTACTCCCGGTGGTAAAACCGTTTTGGAGTAACCTCGCTCTGATACCACTTGTTGGATCGTATGACGCCCTTAGAGGGGGGGGGGGGGGGTGAATAAGGGTGTGTTTAAAATATAAGTTTTACTTAATAATATATTTTTTTAAACAGATTTTACTTTAAAAAAATTACTTATAAACACTTTCAAACCAATGCAATTTTTGTATTAAACCAAACACAAATTTCTAAGATAAGGATTATGCCACCAAATATGTAATTAAAGAAAAAGACATAATTATATTAATCATGAAATTTGCATACAATAAAAATGATCTTAACAATGCTTAAGATCAAGGCACAATTATGTTAATAAAAAAATTCAACAATTTTGGTTTACCAATCCTTCTCCCAAGGATCGGAAGACTATCACTTGTCTCTCCCAAGACCAAGCCCAAGCCTATCCTCTAGATCTTCCCAAGATCTAGACGTAGCACACAAGGCCACGATTTCCCACCAAGCCACGCAAGGACTTGGACGCTCCACACAAGGAAGCGATTTTCCCCTAAGCCACGCAAGGACTTAGATGTCGCACGCAAGACGACGATTTCTCTACCAATCCAAAATGAAATGTGTGTAAATGAAAATACAATATGAAAAGAACAACTCCCTAGAATTTCAGATCTCTGAAAGGATGGTTGAATCCTCGAGATGATCGTTGATGTAGAAGCGCGCCCGATATCATCTTCAATCTTCAATCCTTCTTTGCACAAATGGGAGTTGAAGAGGTTCCGGAGCTCTCTGGTTCGTATGCACTCAGGAAGGGACTTGGAATTCTCAATTCTTGGAATGCACGAACACAAGGAGTCAATTTATAGAAATTCGCTGTCTCCTGGGCGACATCGACTGTCGGAATTTCCGACAGCGCTAAACTGCCGCCATAGTGCTGTCGTGCGTGCAGTTGCTGTAACCTCCGAGCTGTCGCCTGGGCGACATCGATGTCGGATTTTCCGACAGCGCAAAACTGCCGGTCATGGTGCTGTCGTGGGCAGTTGTTGTAATCTCCGAGCTGTCGCCTTGACGACATCGCTGTCGGATTTCCGACAGTGCAAAACTGCCTTTCGTCGTGCTGCCGTGGGGGGAAGTAGTTGTAACTTCTCTGCTGTCGCCTGGGCGACATCAGCTGTCGGAATTTTCTGACAGTGAAATTTTCCTACACTCAAATTGAGCTCCAGCAGAAATGTGAACATCTCATACCTGTTACCTGTACACCATTAATAAAAATAGAATCAAATACAAACGGGACTTTGTTATTATCAAACCGGAGGAGTGCGAAACGCATGATCAAGTAGGGAGGATTCACTTAGCATTGTTTTGTTGGCCTCTATTAAAGATCTATTTTTCCTCTCAGCCACTCCATTTTGTTGAGGAGTTCTGGGTGAGGAAAATTCTTGGGAGATACCCAACACTTGGCAGAATTCTGTCATGACCCTGAATGAAATTCTGTACCATGGACATTCTGAATTTGACAACAGTACAACCCATTTCATTCTAAATTTTCCTGAAAAAACTCTTCAATTTGTCGAAGGTATCTGAATTCTTTTTATGGAAAAAAACCACCCAAGTGAACCTTGAGTAGCCATCAACTACTACAAGAGAATAAGCTTTCCCTCCTAAACTATGAACTGACATAGGACCAAATAGATCCATATGCAACATGTAGAGGCACCTTATAGAGTCTTTACTAGTAATACCTTTAAAGCTAGTTCTAGTTTGTTTGCCAAGTTGGCATCCATGACATGGACCTTCGTTAATGCACTTAATGTGAAAGACCCCATTTTTTTGCTACAAAACTGGGTCTTGTTGGGATTCTTGCCCACAAGATTCCTGATTTGAAGAAGTCATCAAGTCAATAAAACTTCACTTTGTATTTGATCAGTTCTCTAGCTGATAATCTCAGGAAGTTAAAGTATAATATCGTCGAACGAAGAACGAAGTTCGTCGAACAAAGAATGCAGTTCATCGAACGCAAAGATGATGCAACGCGGACGCTGAGACTTGGCAAGTTCGTCGAACGCATAAGCAAGATCGTCGAACTCAGAAGGAAGATCATCGACCGCTAAGACTTGGCATGTTCGTCGAG
Organism: Dactylorhiza incarnata; assembly: GCA_033032865.1. Taxonomy (NCBI): domain Eukaryota; kingdom Viridiplantae; phylum Streptophyta; class Magnoliopsida; order Asparagales; family Orchidaceae; genus Dactylorhiza; species Dactylorhiza incarnata. Next base: position 3,681,594 of record JAWHQI010000269.1, read on the forward strand.
CGCAGAAGGCAGTTCGTCGAACGCAGAATGGAGTTCGTCGAACGCAGAATAGAGTTCGTCGAACGCTGAGACGGGATAGATGAATGAAACTCGTTGAAAGCAGAATGCTGTCTGTCGAACGAAGATTGCAGTTTGTCTAACGCAGAGAAGAATGAAGACAAAGGGAAGAAATGTCCTCTAGAAGACGCAGTATTGTCGACATCGACAAAGATGCCTTATTGCTGAAAAGGTTAAGTATGACTGATGGCGTAGGACATCATCGCAAAGAAGGCAGGTCGTCGAGAAGACTGAAGAAGGACAACTGAAGACAAGCAGTTGTTAAAGTATGATCTGTCGACATGTTATCACTCATTTCGTCGAGAGAACAACAAGATTACGGCGATAGTCTGCAAGAAAGAAGATCACCACGACATAGTCGAGTTAGCATATCGTCGTATATGCAGAAGCATCAGAATGTCTCGTATCGTCGAGATACCTGCATCAGTGGAAGAAGCAAGAAGAATTGAAAGTATACCTAAGTTCAAGGAATCGACAAAGTCTTGTCATCGAGATATCATCCATGTCATCATAACATTGGAAATATCGTCGAGACAGATTCAAAAGTTGCGGACGCACTGTCAGCATTTAATGCCGCCGCCTGATTGTCAAATCAACGCGTGCTCTTAAGGAAAGGAGTGTCTGACACTTAAGGAACTTTTTTAGAAGACCGTTGGGAGCCTCGCAGTCATATAAAAGAGACAAGAGGTTGCCCTAATGCGGGAATCAATCGATCAATCAAAAAGAACTTGCGCATACAGAAAATAGAATAGTAAAAGTGGTGCAAGAAAGAAAGTGAAAAAGAAGAAGCAGTCATCTCCATCGACTGATAAGAAGCCAATCCTCATCAGGCTGAGAAATGATTGAAGAAGAACTGTGCACTCAAGATCTGATTCAGAAGCATCTTCTTCAACCTTAAGAAGCCAATCTTCAACAGGCAAAAGTTGACGATCTTCATCCGGCAGAAGTAACAGTCTTTTAACACTATAATTTTTGTAAGGCTTGCGGGCCTATTTGTCTAGCTTGAGGGATGGAGAGCTGTGAGGCTTGAGGGCCAAGGCAGTGGACTTGCGGGTCCGACACCGTCTAGCTTGAGGGATGGAGAGCTGTGAGGCTTGAGGGCCAGGGCAGTGGACTTGCGGGTCCGATTCTGTCGAGATTGCGTGCTCGGGCGTAGTAGGGGCTTGCGGGCCTAGGATTTAGGTACATGACTTGCGGCTCTATGTTGTGTAGGGCTTGAGGGCCTTAGTGTTGAGCTTGCGGGCTCGGGGGTAGTAGGGGCTTGCGGGCCTAGGCTGATGGACTTGCGGGTCCGTGTTGTAAGGCTTGAGGGCCTGAAGTTTTTGGCGGAGTTTGCTGATCCTAGCACACTGCTGGGTAGGCGCAGAGGGACAGAGGACTACTCAAGACACACAGTCTTGAGGAACCTATATAGATCTTGTGTCGTCTGGTGTGTTTTATCTGTGTTTATCTGTGCAATATTTCTGTGTTGTGCTTGAATATTTGAAACTCGCGCAAATAATTTGAAAAGATCCCAGATCACCTAATACCCCCCCCCCCCCTCTAGGTGAGCGTTCCTATACTAACAAGTGGTATCAAAGAGAGGTTGATCAAAAGAAGACTTAACAGTCTGATCTAGATCGTGGAACAACTCACTATGGCTGGTGGTGATCAGAATCGGGAGATGAGATCCATGAAACTTCCAATCTTCTCAAAGGAGAACTTTCCTATCTGGAAGGAAAGGGTTAGGCTGTTCATGGAAGTGACTGATCCAAGAATCTATCTGACAATCCAACAGGGTCCCTTCATCCCTACAACTGCTTCCACCATTGATCCAACAAAGAAGGTGGTAAAGAAATATGAGGACATGACCAAGGACGAGCTAGCCTTGGTAGGCCTAGATAAGAGGGCACAAACTGTCATCGTAAGTGCCATAGATGATTCAACCTCCAGAATCTGATTCACTGCAAAACGGCCAAGGAGATGTGGGACTCCTTGATCGTGTACATGGAGGGTACTGAAGAGGTTAGGGATGATAGAAAATCCCTTCTTAACCAAGAGTATGAGGCCTTCAAGCAAGGCAAGAATGAAACAATCTCCAACTGCTATGAGAGATTTTTCAAGATAGTGAATGGATTGAGAAACTATGATAGAAAGTTCACAAACTTAGATCTTAATGACAAGTTTATTAGATCCCTCACCAAAGAATGGGACATCAAGATCTGTGCCATCAGAGAGATGGGTCAGCTGGGCATCATGGAGCACAAAAATCTGTATGGGAAGCTGCTGTCTCATGAACTTCAGCTTAACACCAGGAATGCTGAAGAAGAAAGCTCAAAGGTGAGCTAAAGAGAAAGATCTGTGGCTCTAAAGGCTGAGAGCACCAGAAGAGCCAAGGGCAAGACCTCTGCAACTCAGAGCAGATCTGAGAGCAGTGAAGAATCAGAAGCCAGTTCCTCTGATTCTGATGATACTGATAGAGAGGTGGCCCTTCTCTCAAAATAGTTCAGGAAGCTGATACACAGAAGAAGGAGGGATAATCACAGAAATTCCTCCTCAAGTACCAGAAGATCCGATTATCGGGATAGATCCAGAGCCCCCAGGGAGGAAAGGTACAAGTCTAACCCTCGTAAACATGTTTTAATACTGTTTGCTATTCCTGCAGCAAGACAGGTCACATGGCTGCTGACTGCCCCTCTAAGGAGAAGGAGTCAAGGAACCATGAAGAATGAAGAAGCTCAAGGAGCAAAAGAAAATCAGACAAAGGATTCATGGCAAAGAAGGTCAGAACACTGAGTGATGCTAACTCAAGTTCCTCGGGCACTGAGGAAGATGTACTCATTGGCTTGATGGCCATAGGTGAAGACAACCAGGATGACATCTCTCCTGAGAAGGTAAACAACCAAACTCCTCTATCTGACTCTGATTCTAAATCAGTAGCAGATTCTGTGCATGATGATGAGGGTGTGTCTGCTGCCAACGGCACAGCCTTGAGATCCCAATATGATGTTGAATCTGAACTAATAAGGCAATATAAATCCCTATGGAAAGCTTTCAAAAGCGGTAAGAAACTCCTCAAAGTCCAGACCAAGGAGTTAGATTCCTTGAAGCCTGTTCAATCTGAGCTCCAGGAGACAGCTGAGAATCTGGCTGCTATGAGCAAAGAAGTGGACAAATTCAAGGAAACCATAAGGCTTAAGAATGCTAAATTAGGGCAGAAGAACAAGGTCAGCAAGGACCTTGAGGAAATGTTGTTGGCTGAGAAGAAACTTGCATCCAACTTCTCTATGCCCAAAACTATCCTGCCTATCATTGACACCTTCTCTGGACAGTTCAGAGCTGGTATTGGTTTTAATCAGGAGACAGTTAAGGGCAAAGATTCTGAAGCTAGACCTTCCTATAAGAAGGTGACGGTGTCAAGTCCTTCAGCCCATAAACCTACATCTACAGCAATCAAGAGTAAGGGAAAGGCTGTTCCTACAAAGCCTGTTCCCAAGAAGGTGAACCAAAATGTGGTGAGACTGATTCCACCCCAGACTCATACATATGAGGCTCACCCAAGATCTGTTAGGCAAGAAGGATTCTCTTCTGCTCATCAACACTGCCACCCCATTCAGATGGTGAAGCAGAAGAGAAGATACAACAGACATGAATGATGGTGTTGTGGGATGGTAGGCCACTTTGCCTTGGACTGTTGGTTCAACCCAACAGGGCACAATGGAAAGAGAGTGCAGAACCCTCCGTGGTTTAGTGTTCCTTTATACCACCCTAACAGAAACCAAGGACCCAATCCATATTGGGTACCTAAGGGAAAGTAATTTGTCTTGCAGGTAGGTCCAAATGCCAACCAATCTCCAATTTGGTATTTGGACAGTGGCTGCTCCAGGCACATGACTGGAGTCAGAAGGTAGTTGAAAGAGTTCATCCCTGTGGAGAATGGACCAACAGTGATTTTTGGTGGTTCAGAAAAGGGAATGACCAGGGGCTATGGCAACACCTCTAATGGGTTAGTTATAATCACAAAGGTCGCCTATGTGGAGGGGTTGAAACACAACCTCATAAGCATAAGTCAACTTTGTGACTTAGGCTTTGTTATTACCTTCCACAAGGACAAGTGTCTAATTAAGAAGTCCTTAGATTCTGACGCTACCTTAACTGGCACTAGGAGTGGGAATATTTATTGTTTAAATTTTCTCAATACAAATTCTTCCATGCCCATATGTCTTGTGGCTGATGGTAAAGAGGCTCTTTGTGTACAATGGAACAAGAGACTTGCACACATCAACTATAAGACAATAGACAAGCTTTTCTCACAAGACCTAGTTAGAAATGGACCTGATATTAAGTGCATCAAAGATGGTCCATGTCAAGCTTGCCAACTAGGAAAGCAGACTAGGACCAGCTTTAAAAGCATATCTAACAAAGAATCCACTAGGTGCTTATTTCTACTGCACATGGATTTGTTTGGTCCTATGTTAGTTCATAGCTTAGGAGGGAAGGCCTACACCCTTGTAGTTGTTGATGATTATTCAAGGTTCACTTGGGTATTCTTCCTCAAAAAGAAATCAGATACCCTAGATATCTTGAAAAATTTTGTCAGGCAGATCCAGAATGAGATGGACTGTATTGTGGTCAAACTCAGAAGTGACCATGGGACAGAATTTTAGTCAGGGGCCATGACAGAATTTTGCCAAGAACTAGGTATCTCCCAAGAATTCTTCTCACCCAAAACTCCTCAACAGAATGGGGTTGCTGAAAGGAAGAACAGAAGCTTGATAGAGGCCAGTAGGACAATTCTAAGTGACTCCTCTCTACCAGAATACTTTTGGGCAGAGGCTGTCAATACAGCTTGTCATGTGATAAACAGGGCTTCCATCATCGAAGACCATAAGAAAACTCCCTATGAGTTAATGAAGGGCAGAAAACCAACCTTATCCAACTTTAGGCTCTTTGGTAGCAAATGCTATGTCCTTAATAATGGGAAATCCAAACTAACTAAGTTTGCTGAGAAAAGCAGTGAGGGTATTTTTGTTGGCTACAACTCTCATAGCAAGGCTTATCGAGTGTACAACATCAATAACCAAGCAGTGGAAGAATCTGTTCATGTGGTATTTGATGAGACTAGCCTTATACATAAGGGATGGTCTAGTTCTCTAGTGAATGCAGGTACAGTGGAGAGAATAGAGAAGTTATCCATTGACGACAATGCTGGCACCTCACTCAGAGATAAGAATCAGTCAGTGATAGTTGAAATCGAGGAAGAACCTGCAGAATGTTCAGAAACGGCTGAAGAAATGTAACCTGAAGAAGTTGCTAATGCAAAAGTGCCCAGAATACTACCAACTGTCTTGAAACAAGTAAGAGATCATCCCCAAGAACACATAATAGGAAATGTCAACCAAGGTGTGATAACAAGGAGCAGAGCTGCAAATGAAGCATTGTACCTGCGTTTTTTCTCTCAAATTGAACCCAAGAAATTTGAGAAAGCAAATCAGGATCCATTTTGGATTGCAGCAATGCAGGAGGAACTGAACCAGTTTAATATATGCAAGGTTTGGAAACTGGTTCCAAGACCCCAAGGACAGAACATCATAGGAACTAAATTGGTCTACAGAAACAAGTTGGATGAAAATGGAATCATCACCAAGAATAAAGCAAGGCTAGTGGCAAAAGGATACAGACAAGAGGAAGGGATAGATTTTGATCAGACATTTGCTCCAGTAGCTAGACTGGAAGCAATAAGACTGTTTCTAGCCAATGCAGCATACCAAGGTTTAAAGGTCTACCAGATGGATGTGAAGTCAGACTTTCTAAATGGTGACCTCAAAGAGGAGGTATATGTAGAGCAGCCCTCAGGTTTTGTAGATCCTACTCATCCTGATTATGTATATTTTCTTAGAAAAGCCCTTTCTGGCTTAAAGCAGACACTTAGGGCCTGGTATGAAACTCTGTCAAGCTTTCTAATTGAGAACGAGTTCTCAAGGGGGAAAGATTGATAAGACATTGTTCCTAAGGGAAGTGAAGGGCAAGATCTTGCTAGTGCAGATCTATGTGGATGACATCATCTTTGGCTCTACAGATAACAATCTCTGCAAAAGATTTGCCAACTTGATGCAGGAAAAGTTTGAGATGAGCAGTATGGGTGAGCTCAAATATTTCCTAGGTCTCCAAGTGAAACAATCTGAAGATGGTATATTCATCTCCCAGACCAAGTTCACTACGGAGATAGTCAAGAAATTTGGATTGGAGAGTGCTTCTTCAATGAAGACTCCAATGGGAACCAATGTGTCTTTGGACAAGGATGAGAAGGGCATACCCTTTGATGAAACCAAGTACAGATGCATGATTGGATCATTTCTTTATCTAACTGGAAATAGGCCTGACATAATGTTTGCTACATGTGTCTATGCTAGATATCAGGTGAATCCTAAGGAATCTCATCATGTCTCTGTCAAGAGAATCTTAAGATACCTAAAGGGTACATCAAATCTTGGCCAATGGTACCCTAGGAACAATGGATGTGAACTAACTGGTTACTCAGATGCAGATTATGCAGGGTGCAAGGAAGACAGGAAGAGTACCTCAGGGACATGTCAATTCCTTGGTGGAAGATTGATCTCGTGGAGCAGTAAGAAGCAGACCTGTGTGGCAATCTCAACAGCAGAATCAGAGTATATCTCTGCTGGGAGTATATCACAAAAACACACATGTTTTGTGACTCTTCCAGTGATTGGTTAGAGAATCTCAATAGCAGAATCAGAGTATATCTCTGCTGGGACTATGCAGGGTGCAAGGATTACTCATTTTTCACTAATCCCTTTCTAGATGATTGGTTAGAGAATCTCACAGGATTTGGATGAACTATGACTGAGCAAGGGGGAGCTTGGACTATTGTCTACTTAAAGAAGAGCTTTCGGGAAGAAGTCAGAAAGGGGGAGAAATTGCACATCAATATGTTCAAGACAAAGATGCTCAGGAAGAAAGACCTCAAAGATAGGGGGAGCAAAGGTGTAGGGGGAGCCACAAAAGAAGAGACATCAAATCAAGGGGGAGCTACAAGCCTGATGTACTCAGAGAGTTCAGCAAAGATAAGTACAATATTACCTGCTCAAAAGTTAAGATTATAATATTTATTGTCAAGTGAAAGTAGTCTTGAATTGAGATTCTGACTTCTTCAAATAGGGGAAGATTGTTGGGAATCTTGCCCACATGATTCCTGATTTGAAGAAGTCATCAAGTCAAGAAAACTTCATTTTGTATTTGATCACTTCTCTAGCTGATAATCTTAGGAAGTTAAAGTACAATAACGTCGAACGAAGAACGAAGTTCGTCGAACAAAGAATGCAGTTCATCGAACGCAAAGATGATGCGAAGCGAACACGGATAATTGGCAAGTTCGTCGAATGCAAAAGCAAGATCGTTGAACTCAGAAGGAAGATCGTCGACCGCTGAGACTTGGCATGTTCGTCGAACGCAGAAGGCTGTTCGTCAAATGCAGAATGGAGTTCGTCGAACGCATAATTGAGTTCGTCGAACACTGAGACGGGACAGAAGAATGAAGCTCGTTGAGCACAGAATGTTGTCCGTCGAACGAAGATTGTCGTTCGTCGAATGCAGAGAAGAATGAAGACAAAAGGAAGAAATGTCGTCCAGAAGATGCAGTATCGTCGACATCAACAAAGAAGCCTTGTCGCTGAAAAGGTTAAGTATGACTGATGGCATAGGACATCGTCGTAAAGAAGGCAGGTCATCGAGAAGACTGAAGAAGGAAGCTGAAGACAAGCAGTTGTTAAAGTATGATCTGTCGACATGTTATCACTCATGTTATCGAGAGAACAATGAGATTATGACGACAGTATGCAAGAAAGAAGATCACCACGACACAGTCAGAGTTATCATATCGTCGTATATGCAGAAGCATCAGAATGTCTCGTATCGTCGAGAAACCTGCATTAGTGGTAGAAGCAAGAAGAATTGAAAGTATACCTAAGTTCAAGGCATCAACAAAGTCCTGTCGTCGAGATATCATCCATGTCGTCGTAACATTGGAAATATCGTCGAGACAGATTCAAAAGTTGCGGATGCGCTGTCAGCATTTAATGTCGCCACCTGATTGTCAAATCAGCGCGTGCTCTTAAGGAAAGGAGCGTCTGACACTTAAGGAACTTTTTTAGAAGATCGTTGGGAGCCTCGCTCTCAAATAAAAGAGATAAGAGGTTGCCCTAATGCGGGAATCAATCGATCAATCAAAAAGAACTTGCACATACAAAAAATAGAACAGTAAAAGCGGCGCAAGAAAGAAAGTGAAAAAAGAAGCAGTCATCTCCATCGACTGATAAGAAGCCAATCCTCATCAGGCTAAGAAATGATTGAAGAAGAACTGTGCACTCAAGATCTGATTCAGAAGCATCTTCTTCAACCTTAAGAAGCCAATCTTCAACAGGCAAAAGTTGCCGATCTTCATCCGGCAGAAGTAACAGTCTTTTAACACTTAATTTTTGTAAGGCTTGCGGGCCTATTTGTCTAGCTTGAGGGCTAGAGAGCTGTGAGGCTTGAGGGCCAGGGCAGTGGACTTGCGGGTCCGACACCGTCTAGCTTGAGGGCTGGAGAGCTGTGAGGCTTGAGGGCCAGGGCAGTGGATTGCGGGTCCAATTCTGTCTAGCTTAAGGTCTTGGGCGCAGTAGGGGCTTGCGGGCCTAGGATGTACGCACAGGACTTGCGGGTCTGTATTGTGTAGGGCTTGAGGGCTTGAGTGTCGAGCTTGTGGGCTCGGGGGCAGTAGGGGCTTGCGGGCCTAGGCTGTTGGACTTGCGGTTCCTAGCACACAAGCTCTATAGATCCTAGCACACTGCTGGGTAGGCGCAGAGGGACAGAGGACTACTCAAGATACCCGGTCTTGAGGAACCTCTATAGATCTTGTGTCGTCTGGTGTGTTTTATATGTGTTTATCTGTGTGATATTTCTGTGTTGTGCTTGAATATTCGAAACTCGCGCAAATAATTTGAAAAGAACCCAGATCACCTAATACCCCCCCTCTAGGTGAACGTTCCTATACTAATAGGTCATATGCCCAGAACTGCCGCTTTGCGGTGACACCAACACATGGGAATGTCACCAATACAAAGCGCCGATCCTACCGACCATATCGATCACAGAAGAAGAAAAGTATAAATGAACAAATAGAAGTTCAAGTCCACAATCACATGATATATATAATAAATGTCCACATGATATAACTGAAATAACAAAGGTTACAATAATAAAGGCCTCATGCCATGTACATCATGTACTCATGTAACATCCTGCCAGTACGAAGAGTATAACAGCAGGTCCGGCCGGGACCCCACGCCATACAAACCACACTAGCTAGGAGTTAAAAGGTGATAACCAGAAAAGTAACAACTAAACGAGAGTACAAAACGTAAGCGGAAGCATTAATTAAACCATTCAAATAGAACTGTCCACTATCATAGGAATGTATCCAGAATAAGAGTTACGACCTTAAGGCCTTACATTCATCCAATGCACAAAACTCCATAAGCATACATCGGCACGCAGGCCGGCAATACATGAATAACAGGAAAAGGGCTGGCCTTCGAGGGCCAACATTGCAAAGGGCCATCGCCCGCTATTTCCCGCTAGGCTCACCTGCACCTGCATAAGAACATTCCACCAAGCGGTGGCAAACAAAGTAACGGTCAGCACAGCTGACCAAATTATAACGACCCCACCCCTTTTCCGGGGTGGCGGAGCTTCTACCCTGCAAGCAAGCCATACTAGCACAAGTACTAAATATAAAGAAAGTGCAACTACACGAGGTGAGGTTTCAAGCACAATCAATCTTCTAGGTTGAGCATCAAAAGAAGGGAACCTAGGTATGCACATGATGTTGGTTGGGTTCACCCGAAGGTTCCCCACAACCGCCTAAGCAATCGCATGAGGCTAACATAACATCCAGTTCACAAAACACTCCACCGTAAGGGCCACAACCTTGGGTGGAAATAAGAGCTTTTGGTCGGTCTAGGTATGACACCTTCCACGACCTCTCCCATGATCACACGGCTTTCCTGAGGAAGGGACCTCTTACCGATCTGCATGGAAACGGGTTCGGTTTAGCTTTGCCCGTGCTCTAATCGTCGCGATCTATCGCACGACGCGGGTACGGCTTCGCCTCGGCCCGTAAGGGTTTAGCACTTTCAAGTGCTACACTAAATATATGCTACGCACCTAACCCCTTCACAAGGATCTAGGTTTCACGAATACTCATCAAGGGAGGTGCAATACACTCCACATCAATTTCGTGGTGAAGGTTTGCCTTCATCCAAAACTCAAAGCATGGGGCTTTTGTTAGGATCTTCACAAGACGCCTACACTTAGTTCCTGCAATACTATAGGTGAGTTCACGGAGTCATTCTCCGACACGCATTCTAGGCCTAACCTAAATGCAACGTCGTAAATCAAGCATCACCGATTCGGGCTCACGGCCACGAATAGGCTTCACACAAAATGCCTAAATCCGCACGACTACCAGATTTTCTACTTGCAATAATGTCGGGGACGGACACAATCTACCCGGAGTTCCGAAGAACTTGAGGAAATCCTACACTTCACCCATTTGGTGAAAGAGATACCTCATGCAAACATAGGAAGAGGAATGAAAGGACAAATACAAGTCCAAAGTTCGGGAGGAAGAATCGTTACCCTAGACGCGTTCTTTTTCGCCATAGATCCGAGATTCTACACGGAGAGAAACGACCGCACCGAGCTGCACTCTCCAAATCTGGAAACGGCTCGCGAAACGGAGCTCCGGAGCTCCGTCAATGGCGGGATCTACCTTCTTCTTCCTTGGCTCCTCCTTCTTTCTCTAGGGTTTGGAGAGAGAATGGCTTAGAGAATATGAGGGTTTAACCCCCTCTCATCAGCCCTAAAGGTCTCCCGCAACTAAACCTAGCCGTTGGATCAATTTCCAAAAGATTTGGACGGTCCGATCTTCTTCTCCGCTCAAAATCGCGGAACAGAATAAACAGGACGCACGATCGCTGGCGCACGATCACTGGTCGTGCGCGAAGAGGGAAATGGTCGTGCGCACTGTCCGAGACAGAACTCGATTCTCTTCTGAATTAACGCACGATCGCTGGCGCATGATCACTGGTCGTGCGCGAAGAGGAAAATGGTCGTGCGCACTGTCCGAGACAGAACTCGATTCTCTCCTGAATTAACGCACGATCGCTGGCGCACGATCGCCAGTCGTGCGCGATGAGGCCACTGATCGTGCGCTAAGAGCAGAAAGGGAAGATTTAGCCTACTTCAAGTGCAGCACTACCACTCCGCCTACTTCGCTGAACCACGATTTTTGGGGTGTTACAACTCCACCACCCTTAAAAGAATTTCGTCCCGAATTTTATAAAACAAAAATAGCAAGAAATTCAGCTATAAATTACCTGAGAGAAATAGCTCGGGGTACTCCGCAAGCATCGCTTGCTCTCTCTCCCAAGAGAGCTCCTCTCGGCCGCAATTATCCCACCGGACTTTTACCATCCGAATGGACTTGTTCCGCAGCTGCTTTACTTCGGTATCTTCGATGCGTAAGGGCTTGACTTTCGTCGACAACCCACTATCAACCGGAACTTTGCCGACCGCAACGATATGAGTAGGCTCTTGCACTGCCTTCCTCAACACTAAAATGTGAAACACGTCGTGCAGACCGCTCAGCTCTGCAGATAGTGCAAGCCGATAAGCCGCATCACCAACACGCTCCACGATCTCAAACGGTCCTAAGTACCTTGGAATGAGCTTTTTCAAGCGTCAGATCCTTGATACCCCTTTGAACGGTTTGATCTTCAAGTAAACCCGGTCACCGACGGCAAACTCTAGGTTCCTATGCTTGGCATTGAAATACTTTGCTTGCCTATCCTGGGCAACCAATAGCCTTTCACGTATAGTCCGGATCGTCGAAGTTGCTTCTTCAACATCCTTTCGCTTTAATAGCTTAGTATCGCCCATTTCCGCCCAAGACAACGACGTACGACACTTCTTACCATAGAGGGCTTCGAAGGGAGCCATCTTTATACTGGCTTGGTAGCTATTATTGTAGGCGAACTCGATCATATAGAGATGATCTTCCCACCTCTTTCCAAAATCTAGAGCGCACATTCGGAGCATATCTTCCATAGTCCTGTTGGTTCTCTCGGTCTGTCCATCCGTTTGCGGGTGGAAGGCCGTGTTGAACTTCAATTTCGTGCCCAACAGTTCATGGATAAGCCTCCAATCTTTCGATGTGAAACGCCCGTCACGATCGCTGACGATACTACGGGGGACACCGTGCAGTCTCACAATACTATCAACATAGAGCTTTGCTAGATTCTCTACAGAATCATCCTTCCTGTTCGGAATGAAGTGTGATACCTTCGTCAAACGGTCCACGATCACCCAGATGGCATCGTTTCCATGCTGCGATCTCGGCAATCCGTGCACGAAATCCATCGAAATATCATCAAGCTTCCATTCCGGAATCGGCAAGGACTTCAGAAACCCACCGGGACGTTGACATTCCGCTTTCACCAACGCGCAAGTATGATACTTGGCCACGTAAAGGGCAATGTCTTTCTTCATACCCGGCCACCAGAACAATTTCTTCAAATCCATATACATTTTAGCGCTCCCCGGGTGGATCGAGTACTTGGTATGATGAGCCTCGTACATCAACTCCGCCCGTAGAGTGCCAACGTTTGGGATGCACAGCCTTTCCTGTTTCCACATAAGGTCGTCTTCAAAGGAGAAATCAACGTTTAACCCCTCAACGGTTTCCGCTTTATAGCGTTTCATGCTCTCGTCCAGCTCCAATGCTTGTCGAACTCGGTCGGCAAGGTCGTATTGAACCTCCGTCCAGTTCAAGCATGCTGAAGTAGACGTTCTCTTATCAATGCATGCGATCTCCATTTCCTCTAGCTCACGGATTAGACGCTCATCGTGCATCAAAATCCAATTTGCTTGAGCGGGAGCCCGACGACTCAGCGCGTCCGCTACTACATTTCCCTTACCGGGAGTATAATTGATGTCGAAGGTGTAGTCCCCAAGGAACTCCATCCACCTCCTTTGACGCATATTCAACTCCCTTTGATCCAGCAAGTACTTGAGGCTCTTGTGGTCGGTAAAGATATCAATCTTCACGCCATATAAATAATGCCTCCAAAGCTTAAGAGCGAATACCATGGCCGCTAGCTCCAAATCATGGACCGGGTAATTCCTCTCATGAACCTTCAGTTGCCGGGAGCCGTAGGCAATTACCTTCCTGAACTGCACTAGGACACAACCCAAACCACTTCCTGAGGTGTCGCTATAAATTTCGTAGCCTTCCGTACCTTGTGGCGAGCATAGAATGGGCGCCGTGGTCAGACGGCTCTTCAGTTCTTCAAAAGCTCGTGCGCACTCGGGCGACCAAACGAACTTATGATCCTTCCTAGTCAGTTTTGTGAGAGGAAGTGCGATCCTCGAGAAGTTTTCCACAAAGCGCCTATAATAGCCGGCAAGTCCTAAGAAACTTCGGACTTCCGCTACGTTTTTCAACAAAGGCCACGCTCGGATCGCTTCTATCTTCGACGGATCTACTGCAATTCCATCTCCACTAACGACGTGACCAAGGAATGCTACTGACGGTAGCCAAAACTCGCACTTGGAGAACTTGGCATAGAGCTGACTCCTCCTCAAGGTGCTCAGAACGGCGTGCAAATGCCCTACATGCTCCTCTTCCGATTGAGAGTATACCAAAATGTCGTCGATAAAGACGATCACAAATTGATCCAAATACTCACGGAACGTCCTGTTCATTAAGTCCATGAATACCTACGGTGCATTGGACAAACCGAACGGCATCACCGTGAACTCATAGTGCCCAAAGCGGGTACTGAACGCTGTTTTTGGAATGTCACATTCCCTTATCCGCAGTTGGTAATAGCCGGACCTTAGGTCCAGCTTGGAGTAAACCGTCGACCCCACCAGTTGGTCGAATAGATCATCGATTCTTGGAATCGGATATCGGTTCTTCTCGGTCAACTTGTTTAGCTCTCGATAATCAATACATAGACGCAAGCTCCCTTCCTTCTTTTTCACTAAGAGGACCGGTGCACTCCAAGGCGATGAACTTGGACGTACGTAGCCTTGCTCTAGCAGCTCCTGCAATTGAACCTTCAGCTCTGCCAATTCCTTTGGCGCTATCCGGTACGGTGAGCGGGCCACAGGTTTGGCACCTGGCACCAACTCGATACAGAAATCGATCTCCCGCTGAGGCGGAGCCCCAGGGAGTTCGTTAGGAAACACGTCGGCGTACTCCGCTACAACTGGGACATCACATAACCTGGGCATTGGCTCTGAAGTCTCCAACAAGGTGAAGAACAACTCGGCGCCTTTTCTCACCGCCTTAACCACCTGGAGAGCAGACATCAGCGTCTTGCTCGCTCCTCGCATACCGGCGAACATGGTTTCTCCTTCGGTGTCCCTTCCCAGAGTGATCTCCTTTGTATTGCAATCTATGCATGCCCGCTGCTCCAAGAACCAGTCCATGCCGAAGATCACATCAAATTCAGCTAACAGTAATAACGACGCTTCCAAGTCGAAATCCTGACTTCCGATCCGCACCTTCACACGGCTCTTCCTATCCGCACTCATTCGAGATCCATTGGGTAGCACTACTTCCAATCTATCCTCTACGAAGGTAGACGGCACTCCGATTCGCACAACGAAGTCCGCGGACAGAAAAGAGTGCGATGCACCCGTATCAAATAGAGCTCTCGCCGGATAGTTGAAAATTAGGACGAAACCTAATTGCACACAAATAAAGCATATAGTCGTACCACAGTATGAATTATATATATAGCTGTAAAAGCTAACTTCTAATTCGTACCTGTGACGACATCAGTTTGTCGTATAGCTTCTTGTTGGCCAAGCGAATAGACTCTCGGCTGAGTCGGAATGTGCTGGGAAGCCGAAGACTCCGCAGCTTTACCCTTTTCGGCAGCACGAGCATAATCCACCGCTCGATTACCAGCCTTCGGGGGACCACTTCGACACACCGCAGCTTTGTGTCCCACCTTCCCGCAGGTGAAACACGTAATAGGAGTCCGCGCGGTCGTGGCTCCCGAAACATTTGAAGGAGCTAGTTCCGCCTGTTTGAACTTCCTTTTGTTCCTTCTGAAATCCGACTTGGACTGAGAGGCCGGCGCATGAAACTCAGGTTTCTTTACAACACCCCTTGCTTGTAACCTCTTCATGTCCAACTCCAAAGATCTGGCAGTTTGCACCATCACTTGGAAGCCGAACGTCATAGGGCCTGCAAGGAGCAGCCTCAACTCGTCCCTAAGCCCTTCATAGAACTTATTTGTCTTTGTCTCCTCATCCTCCACCAAGGACCCCGCATAGCGACTCAGTCTGGTAAACTCATGCAAGTAATCATCAACGGAGCGATCACCTTGTGTCAACCTCAAGAACTGGTTTTGTAACGCAATGCGCTGGGCAGAGGGGATAAACCTTTGGAGGAACAACTTTGAAAACTCAGCCATTGTGATTTCAGTAATATCTCTATCGCAGAACTTATGCAGCTCCTGCTCTTCCCACCATAGCACAGCCTCTCCATCAAGAAGGAAAGTGGCTAAGGTGACCATCATGGCTTCGTCCGTCGCTGTCGCCCTCAGAGTTCTTCTAACTCTTGACAACCAGTCCTCTACCTCCGTTGGGGACTCAGATCCCGAGAAGGTAGGAGGATTAAAGCTCAGGAAATGCTTTAATTGCTGGTCACGCGCTCGCCCCACAACTACTTGCGCAACTTGAGGTTCCACCCTCGGCGCTACCGCAGGTTCTACTGCAGCTACAGGCACAGGGGCCTCCACCCTTGGTTCCGCCGCAGGTTCCACTGCAGCAACAGCCTCAGGGGCCACATCCGGAGTAGGAGTAGCAGGCTGGACCAGCCTTTGGGGTTGAGCGTTGATCATCGCGAAGACCGCTTCTGCGACTAATTTGATCATTTCAGCAGAAGGAGTGGTCGCTGGCACTTCAGCCGACCCACTACTTTCAGCGGTGTTACGGGGTCGAGACTGCCCCGCAGCACTTCTAGTCACCTATAATCATGCAAAGCACAATTTAGTGACCCAAAACATATCAAACATCAATCATGGAACGCTCAGGTTCCGCAAACAAGTATGTTTTCTTTTCATTCCTAAGTGGACATTCTTATTAGTTTTTGTCGTTTTAGGTGAATGCACAACCCGTGCGCACCACCCCTTAAAAGGAATTCGTCCCGAATTCGCTAAACTACGGATCAACGCCTTAAGTCCGATACCAAATTGTAACATCCTGCCAGTACGAAGAGTATAACAGCAGGTCCGGCCGGGACCCCACGCCATACAAACCACACTAGCTAGGAGTTAAAAGGTGATAACCAGAAAAGTAACAACTAAACGAGAGTACAAAACGTAAGCGGAAGCATTAATTAAACCATTCAAATAGAACTGTCCACTATCATAGGAATGTATCCAGAATAAGAGTTACGGCCTTAAGGCCTTACATTCATCCAATGCACAAAACTCCATAAGCATACATCGGCACGCAGGCCGGCAATACATGAATAACAGGAAAAGGGCTGGCCTTCGAGGGCCAACATTGCAAAGGGCCATCGCCCGCTATTTCCCGCTAGGCTCACCTGCACCTGCATAAGAACATTCCACCAAGCGGTGGCAAACAAAGTAACGGTCAGCACAGCTGACCAAATTATAACGACCCCACCCCTTTTCTGGGGTGGCGGAGCTTCTACCCTGCAAGCAAGCCATACTAGCACAAGTACTAAATATAAAGAAAGTGCAACTACATGAGGTGAGGTTTCAAGCACAATTAATCTTCTAGGTTGAGCATCAAAAGAAGGGAACCTAGGTATGCACATGATGTTGGTTGGGTTCACCCGAAGCTTCCCCACAACTGCCTAAGCAATCGCATGAGGCTAACATAACATCCATTTCACAAAACACTCCACCGTAAGGGCCACAACCTTGGGTGGAAACAAGAGCTTTTGGTCGGTCTAGGTATGACACCTTCCACGACCTCTCCCATGATCACATGGCTTTCCTGAGGAAGGGACCTCTTACCGATCTGCATGGAAACGGGTTCGGTTTAGCTTTGCCCGTGCTCTAATCGTCGCGATCTATCGCACGACGCGGGTACGGCTTCGCCTCGGCCCGTAAGGGTGTAGCACTTTCAAGTGCTACACTAAATATACGCTACGCACCTAACCCCTTCACAAGGATCTAGGTTTCACGAATACTCATCAAGGGAGGTGCAATACACTCCGCATCAATTTCGTGGTGAAGGTTTGCCTTCATCCAAAACTCAAAGCATGGGGATTTTGTTAGGATCTTCACAAGACGCCTACACTTAGTTCCCGCAATACTATAGGTGAGTTCACGGAGTCATTCTCTGGCACGCATTCTAGGCCTAACCTAAATGCAACGTCGTAAATCAAGCATCACCGATTCGGGCTCACGGCCACGAATAGGCTTCACACAAAATGCCTAAATCCGCACGACTACCGGATTTTCTACTTGCAATAATGCCGGGGACGGACACAATCTACCCGGAGTTCCGAAGAACTTGAGGAAATCCTACACTTCACCCATTTGGTGAAAGAGATACCTCATGCAAACATAGGAAGAGGAATGAAAGGACAAATACAAGTCCAAAGTTCGGGAGGAAGAATCGTTACCCTAAACGCGTTCTTTTTCGCCATAGATCCGAGATTCTACACGGAGAGAAACGACCGCACCGGGCTGCACTCTCCAAATCTGGAAATGGCTCGCGAAACGGAGCTCCGTCAATGGCGGGATCTACCTTCTTCTTCCTTGGCTCCTCCTTCTTTCTCTAGGGTTTGGAGAGAGAATGGCTTAGAGAATATGAGGGTTTAACCCCCTCTCATCAGCCCTAAAGGTCTCCCGCAACTAAACCTAGCCGTTGGATCAATTTCCAAAAGATTTGGACGGTCCGATCTTCTTCTCCGCTCAAAATCGCGGAATAGAATAAACAGGGCGCACGATCGCTGGCGCACGATCACTGGTCGTGCACGAAGAGGGAAATGGTCGTGCGCACTGTCCGAGACAGAACTCGATTCTCTTTTGAATTAACGCACGATCGCTGACGCACGATCACTGGTCGCGCGCGAAGAGGAAAATGGTCGTGCGCACTGTCCGAGACAGAACTCGATTCTCTCCTGAATTAACGCACGATCGCTGGCGCACGATCGTCGGTCGTGCGCGATGAGGCCACTGATCGTGCGCTAAGAGCAGAAAGGGAAGATTTAGCCTGCTTCAAGTGCAGCACTACCACTCCGCCTACTTCGCTGAACCACGATTTTTGGGGTGTTACAACTCACTACAAGGTCACTCGCGGAAGAAAACAATTAATCACTCGATGATCCTGAGACTTATGCTCCTGTACTAGACTGGCCCGCCTCCATCTACACTATCCTCTAGTGCTGCAGCGTCTCCTCGGTTCCCTAAAATGATAAGGTCCACCGACCGATAATCAAAAGACTAAGCCAATCCCACACCCCTCCCCCGGTGACTCCTAGGCACCAAGCGGGAGGAATGAAGCGGAGGACAGCAAGTGGTATATATCAAGGCAGGTGACTTGGCCTAGCTATAGGAATAGCTACTCTACACAGGTGTGTGTGTATATATATATAAATGAAGCAGTAATAGAGCATAGTAATGAGCAAGTAAAGAATTGTAAGTAAAGATAAGTACATAATAGAAAAGTAATCATTGATTTATAGGAATGCCCATACAAACCTATAGACCAAGGGGTCGTTTAGCAGGGCCTATCGTATAAAGAGTCCCATACCGATTTATATGATAGGGGTGGGGGGGGGGGGGGTTGAAATGCAATGCTTATGCTATGACATGCAGAGTTATGCAGTTTATGCTAAGTTCATACAAGTGCAACTCACACACTTTGACTCTATGCGCACAGACCATTAGTTTCCCCTTTTTGGAGCAAGCAAGACTCCCAGGATACTACCGTAGTGGCAAACAGAAGTGGTGGGTTAGGCCTCGCCCACCTCTAGGTTGGTATTCACAGTACCTAACCTAGACCTATCGCCCGCCTCAACGCAAAACCGCGGAGCATCTGTGTACTCTTACTGGCTGGACAACCAGACTTTTCTTGGCTAAGCGCAAATCCACACTTGCCGAGTCAGTGTATTAATGTCAGTGTGAATGACAGTCAATACCGAAGACCCACCACCTTTATGCACATGCAGTTATGATTACTATCTATCTCCGATCCATAAGCTCCGGGCTAACCTGCCCGTCACCATAACCTCCCGAGCCACGGGCTCGCCAGACCAACCCATCCGCACCTACAACAACCGAGCCTACCGCTCGTAAGACCAAACTAACTAACCTCCCAAAACCTCGGGGTGTGGGTGTGTGGATTATTAAGTTAATCTTGTACAACATCTTACTCCTACAATTTATGGTTAATCTTGGACGTCGCGAGGTCTACCCTGTGAGGGGCTCACAGCGGTACTAGGAGCTAAGATGGGATGACACCCCAAAGCTCCCTTTTCCAAGGCACTTAATGTTATTGGTAACTACCCATAAGAATACCCCTCTTATCATTACACTTGGATTAACCCTAAGCATTTTATGACCCACTAAGGGAAAGACGATCTTTCGTCAATCCCGAACACAAACTTACTCCTTAACTTATCGGGTACACCCAAAATATCAACTCCTATTAGTGACCTCACATCTTCTCAACCAGACTAGGTACACCATCTACCTTCCATTCCCGCCTAGTGGTCTTCAATTTGCTTAAGTTTCACCGTTTTACTATACACAGACCAAATAAGTTATATGAGTTACATGAGAGGAGGTACTCCAAATATTCATCCAACTGACTCAAGGTTACTACTGGGAGTCTATCATGATATTATAAGACTAAATCTAGAGGATCATATTTTTTCTTAATTATTTGGCATTTATTATAATTTCTCCAACATTGTCCAAGCATGAAATTGAACATGATGTGTAAGATCTTCTTATGATATGGCCCCCATATAATTATGGAAAATCTATGATGTCAAAATAACTGTAAATACAGAATATCATAATTTTGCAGTAAGGTGTTGACCTCTAATTATAATATTGAATAATTACCCCAAACTAGAAATTAAAGAATGAACCACCAAAAATACTTGTCCAAAAATTATGGGAAAATTACCAGACCTTTATAGTGATCAGAAAAGTCTACTGACTAAATTTCAGAATTCATCAGAACTAATTATTCACATAAATAAATATTCCAAGTAAACCCATACTAGGCAAAATTGTGAAGTAACCTACTAATAAATAGTTCCAAAAATTATACAAAAATTCACAGAGCTTTCTAATGCCCTAAATTGTCCTACCACCATGTTTCATAATTTTCCAGAGGATATTTGGCTCTCATTTATTTAACATATTCCTAAGACAAAATAGATAACTTGTGAATGAAGTGCTAATTAAATCAATTCAACAATTACACAAAAATTACCAGAGGTCTATATCATGATTCAATGTACCCTACCAAACTTTCACCAACATCCAAGATAAATTGTGCATGTAAATTCCTCTTCTAAGGGAGTTCCCTAAAAAGGTTGTAACCTAAATCAGAGGGGACAAGTGTTCCTAAAATTCTCATAAAATTTCCTAGGGCATATTTACCAAGTTCCATGACCATTCAAGGACATATGCCCCTTTGTCCTTCACAAGACTTAAAGTGTAACCCTAGGTTTTGAACTAGGGCCCTAGGGCATATCCACCCCACACCACCCCAAATCACAAATGGGGGTGTTTTATGTGATCTTAAACCAGTGGCCAAAGTTTCACATCATTTTGATGAGATTTGACCACCTAACCCCAACAAGTACACCTCTGACCTAATTTGACCTAGTTTTACCAAACTTGGGTTAAAAAATTACAAAACCAAATTAGTCCCAATTGAAATGAAATTTTTACCAGGGTCATATAATAGCCCTAAGGAGCACCCACCAAATTTTGGAGGGGATTGAATGTCATTAGACCCTATAATTAATTAATATGTGAATTACTAAATTTTTACAAAAACCTTAGAAAAATGTTCTACTTAAATTTCTATTTTTGGATACAATTAGGGGGTAAGTATAATTAGACTATGCTCCAAATTTCAAGTCAATACCATTAACCAATAAAAAGTTATTCAAGAAATAGTGGCTATCCTACCCTAGGGACCAGTCCCACCAAAATGACCCTACAGGGAGTTACATTGATCCTTTTGGGCTGAATTTTTTTTAGATTAAAGTACACACCAAGGGCTACAACTCTTGTGTTGGACACTTTTTCATCAGAGGGGCCAAAGTATTTTTAATAAATTAATCTAGGTACTGCAAAGAGTGTGACATAAATTCCATACATAAACATTTAAATGAAATTAGATCAGCACTGATCTTAGCGCAAGATTGGACGACATCGGGCTGTCTTCTTCCTCCAGCCGACGGTCCCGATTGTTCGCGCTTGGGCCTCCTTCCATCTCGTTTTCCCAGCCACCTGAGCGCCTCCCCGGCTGACCAATGGCACCACCACCTCTGTTGAGGTGGTGGACGATGATTAGGGGTGGTTGGCCGGCCGGAGATGGCCCAAACGGAGAGTTCTAGCGGGGGAAAAGGGCTCAAAATGAGACCGTTTAGGAGCTGGATTCGTGCCCGATTTGGCTCGAATCAAGCCCCGAATTAGATGAGGATCTGGCATTAGGGGAGGGAGGGAGGAGCAGACCTGTGTGGTGGCTTGAGGCCACGCATTCCGATGGGTTGCCATGGCTGGAGCTTGAGCTTTAGGTGCCATGTCGATTTGATCCTCCACTGCACGATTCTCTCTAGAAGAAGGGTGATTTCACACCTCTCACTCCTCTAAAGGTGTTAAAGGTCTCAATTGGAGTCCAGAGGGGGGTATCACTTGGTGGCCATTAATGGCGCTTGATGAAGAATTTTAGTTTCATGCAGGGGAGGTGAATTGGGCATCAATATGGTTGGGAGAAGGCTGGAAACTCCTCCTCTCCCCAAGAGGAGGTGAATGGTGCCATTAATGGGGGGAGATTGGAGGTTTCTTCTTCCTCCCCCTAAATCCACCATCTTTCTCTCTCTTTCCCATTTGGGGCTTTCTCTCCTGGCCGACTCCTTTGAAATTGAAGTCAATTTCAGTAATTAGCAAGCCCACTAGGTGGTGGATCACCTTAATTGAGTATAGTCCAAGTGGATTGGGCTTGATTAGGTGAACATAGGTCATTTTGACCAAAATTTGAGGTATAGTTGACTTTGGTCAATTTGACCATTTGGGTTGACCCCAATGGGTGTCTAGTGATCCATTGGCCTCCCTTAAGGGTTGGGGGGGGGGGGTCTAGGTAGGGTCAATTTGGCAAGGGGAGGGTCAATTGACCCTTAATAGGCCACTTTGACCAAAATAGTGCTATGGTTGACTTTGGTCAAATTAGCCAAATTGGAGTCCCCATGATGGGGCTTTTTGGTCCATTGGGTCCCTAGTATCCTTATATGGGTAGGGGCAAGGTCAATTTGGCATGGCGGAGTCCAATTGACCTTAATTAGGCTACTTTGACCAATTTAGGGTTATGGTTGACTTTGGTCAATTTGGCCTCTTTGGTTGCCCCCAATTTGTCCTTGGTGCTCTAAGGGGACCCATAATGGGTTAGGGATGTTATGGTTGGGTCAAAGGATGAAGGTGAGGCCCTAAAGTTCAAACCTAGGCTTGTTAACTAGAAATTGATATCTGCAGACCAAGGTGCTCTTCCCCTTCAAGCCTAAGGCCAAGTGATCTCTTCAAGCTTCGTAGGGTTTTGTCATGACCTAGTCATGACAAAACCTTAGTTGGGTTTTGTCATGACCTAAAGTTCAAACCTAGACTTCGTAGGGTTTTGTCATGACCTAGTCATGACCTAGTCATGACCTAGTCATGACAAAACCATTCTAGGTGTCTAGTTGTTTGGGGGATGTTACAAATCCTAATAAAAAAATAATAATTTCATCCCCGAAATTCAGGTTAGGCCTGCGCGGTTTCTACCGCAAGTGATTGTATGTAACATCCCATAAGAGACTAATTATACCTGAAGCAAAAAGCTCCAGATACTTCTGCTACTTCTATTCTAGTGGCTCCCTGATAAGCTTCTCCTGTCCATGATTTCTACACAAGACTTTTACCAACGGAACCTTCTTGCACCACAAGACTCACACCGTCGTATCATCTGTCCTGACCGGCACCACGCAAACTGATCAGTCAGAAGTTACTAGCCCATCTGTAATAGATATCTGTTGCTCTAGACATAGTATATCCCTCCTAAGGGAGGAGACGTGAAAAACGTCATGCAAACCCGCTACCTTCGGCGGTAGCTCTAGTCCATAAGCCAACGGGCCGATCCACTCCAGGATCCTGTAGAGCCCCATTTATCTTAGACTGAGCTTCTTCCGCCTACGTACCTGCGAGCTCCATGCATTAGACGTATCTTCTAGGACTCCGGGTCTCTAACCTAGAACTCTACTGCACGATGTCGCGCATCGATATACTTGGCCTGCCTGTTCTGGGCTTCCAGCATCCTAACTCAAATTAGTCGCACCTGGGCATCTGTGTCCTTCACAAATTCAGAGTCGAGTGTCTTTAAATCTTCATCATGGGTCCAAGATAGAGGAAACCTACGCCTTCGCCCCTATGAGGTGGAAAGTTGTGTTGAATGTCAATCAGGAGCCCATATAAGCCTGGACTGATCTTCACTTCTTGGACGTGACCCATCCTTCCAGATCTGACACGATCGTCCTGGGTACACCATCATAATGGATAGACATCACATCATATCCCATCAAACACCCACAGGGGTATCCTTCCGGCCCGTGGTGACCCTAGCTATCTTGGTCAATCTATCCTAGATGTTCTAAATAAATTTGTGCCCGGAGTGGGGATGTGGTAACCTGTGTTTGAAATCCATAATTATATCCTCAACCTTCCACTCTAACACGATCAGTGACTGTGGTAGTTCCCCGAAGACTCTTGCACTTGGCTTTCATCGTGCATCACAAAACCTATGTTGTCTTTCCTCATTTCAGGGAAATACATGTTTCAGAATACACCATGTTTCTGGTGACTAAAGCTCTTATTTATATGGGTAGGCAACACTTCTATAAAGTTTCTCTACACATTCAGATTCTTATTCCTTCCCGTTCGCCTGAGTCATCAACCAAGTCAACTTTATGATTTTATACAATTCTTATCATTTAATGGGACTGATCGCATCATCAAGCGTCCCGATCATCCACAGAATTTAAGGGGGTGTACACGTGAATCTTATAAACATATGTTAACCAACCAACACTAGTATCAATATTTATAAGATGACTCCCAATCACTTTCTATGTGGAGTTTGATTCATAATGTATACGGGTAAAATCTTTTGAAACCCTGAGATTTTTCACAAGTCAATTTCATCAAGGAAATATCATCACATTTATTACACCATATTCCTATCACTTCCACATATGCTAGTCTTGATCACTTTCGGATGGTCCAAAGTAAGATAAACTTAGATCGTTCTTATCATAGTAAACTCAAACAGTATATTCTAATTTCAATAAGTTATCGTCTAAGAACTCTGGTTACTCATCATCATAGTTCCCAAGGTATAATGGCTATTATTGAAGTTCAAATTTTCTACCATGATAGGGTGTGATTTTTAACAAATCGTAAGTTGATCACCTCCGAATTCCCCAAACCATAAGAACTTTCGTATATAACTATAACCTGTAAGAACTAATTTCCGTCCTCAACTTCTAGAATAGGACATCAACATCCCTATGTGATTTATCCTGGCAATTTTACATTTCTAATGATTCAACTAAGGTTAAGTCGTTGCTTGGTCAACGATGTCTATCTATTGTCCTGGTAATAGTACAAGTCATCATTCCAAATGTGCTTTTACAGAATCCCATCTTCGCCCAAGTAACATTGAATAAGATCGACTTCAAAATCATTATTTTCACGATACAACACTTTCTAAATTAGATCTAAGGAATACCCAAGTCAGTAACTGCTGGGAACAGTGCCCTGCAATGTTCCTGATTTGAAGAAGTGTTCAGCTCAATGATAAATGCAAGTTGTATTTAATGTCGCATTTAGTTCATCCTTGCAGAGATAAGACAATATGTCCAGTACTTCAACACCCTAAGTATAATATCGTCGAAAAAGGCTGGACATATCGTCGACATGTACAGGCACATCGTTGAGATAAATGGGCAAAGCAAAGAAGAAATGTCGTCAAGAAGAATAGGAGATATCGTCGATAAAGTATGCTTATCATTGTAAATGATGAGCAAAACAACTGCTGGGACTTGGCGTGTTCATCGACCGCTGAGACATTGGCAGTTCATTGAATGCAGAATGAAGATAGTCGAACACAGAGACGATACAGAAGAATCAAGTTCGTCGAACGCAGACTTGGCGTATTCATCGAACGCAGACTTAGCATGTTCGTCGAACGCAGAATGGAGTTCGTTGAACGAAGATTGCCGTTCGTCGAACGCAGAGAAGAATGAAGACAATGAAAGAATATCGTCGAGAAGATGCAGTATCGTCGACATCAACAAAGTAGCTTTGTCGTCGAGAAGAACAGACATCGTCGTGAAGAAGCCTTGTTGCTGAAAAGGCTAAGTATGACTGATGTCGGTAAACATCGTCGTAAAGAAGGCGTGTCATCGAGAAGACTGAGGAAGGACAGCTGAAGACAAGCAGTGGATAAAGTATTTTCTGTCGACATGTTATCACTCATGTCGTCGAGAGAACAACGTGATTGCGACGACAATCTATAAGAAAGAAGATTACGACGACACAGTCCGAGACAACATATCGTCGTATATGCAGAGGCACCAGAATGTCTCATATCATCGAGATACCAGCATGAGAGGCAGAAGCAAGAAGAATTGAAAGTCTATCAAAGTTCAAGGCATCGACAAAGTTCTGTCGTCGAGATATTATCCATGTCGTCGTAATAATGGAAATATCATCGAGACAGATTCAAAAGTTGCGGATGCACTGACAGCATTTAATGCCGCCGCTTGATTTTCCAATCAATGCGCGCTTTTAAGGAATGAGCATCTGACAATAAAGGACATCACATGTGACCGTTATGAGGCTCATCTGTCCTATAAAAAGGAACAATGATGCCCTAGAAAAGTAGTCTTCAAAAATAGAGAAAATAAACAAAAAAGAATCCCGTCGCTACTCTTCAATAGAACAGTAATTTTCAGCGGAGAAGAAAAAGATCAAGTATAGAACAAGCATCAAGTGTTCTCTGATGAATCAGTCAACTCCATCGACTGAAAAAGTAGCCGATCAACATCAGAAAAAAGAAGAGGAGGCCGAAGAAGATCCAGTGCTGAAACTCCAAATCAAGAAGCATCTTCTTCAACCTAAAGAAGCCGATCTTCATCAGGCTAAGTTGTCAATCTTCATCCGGTTGAAGAAGCAGTTATTTTTGCTGTAATTTCTTGTAAGGCTTGGGTGCCTATGTGTCTAGCTTGAGCGCTGGAGAGCTGTGAGGCTTGAGGGCCATGGCAGTGGACTTGCGGGTCCGACACCGTCTAACTTGAGGGACAGGGAAGTGGACATGCGGGTCCAATTTTGTCGAGCTTGAGGGCTCGGGCGTAGTAAGGGCTTGCAGGCCTAGGCTGTAGGCACAGGACTTGCGGGTCTGTGTTGTGTAGTGCTTGAGGGCCCGAGTGTCGAGCTTGCGGGCTCGGTGGCAGTAAGGGCTTGCGGGCCTAGGATGTTGGACTTGTGGGTACGTGTTGTAAGGCTTGATGGACTGAAGTTTTTGGCGGAGTTTGCTGAGCCTAGTACACTGCTAGGTAGGCGCAGAGGGAAAGGGGACTACTCAAGACACCCTGTCTTGAGGAACCTCTATAAGTTCCTGTGTGTTTTATGTGTTATGCTTTATAACTTATAGATCTACTAATTAGAATTCAAGAACCCGTAAAGGGGATAAAATAATTTGAAAAACCTATTCACCCCCCCCCCTCTAGGTGATTAGTCGACACCCAATAATCAACAGGTGGTATCAAGGCGAGGTTGTTCAAAGAAAAGCTTAACAGCTTGAACAGATCTGCTAGTGGGTGTCTAAGTATCATAACTATGGAGTCAAGAACAGTTATGTGTTCTAGGGAGAACTTTCCCTTTCGAAAGTTAGAACAAGAATATTCATGGAGGCTATGGATCCCAGGATGTTTCAAGTTATTAGAGAAGGGCCATATGCCCCCAAGACCATGTCCAAGACAATGACTGAAGATGAGATCATCCTATTTGACTTAGACAAGAAAGCCAGAGACATTATAACTGATGCAGTTGATACTCCTATACTCATAAAACCGATCCACTGTACAACAGCTAAGGAGATGTGGAACTCTCTAACAGTCCTCATGGAAGGATCGTCAGAAGTTAGAAGTACTGCAGCTGAGGGGAAGATCAAAACCCTGAGTGATAGTGACTCAAGCAATTCAGATACAGAGGAGGAAGCTCAGTTTGGACTAACTGTCCTATCTGAATCAGAGGAAGAAATTCAAGATGAGACAACACCAGAACAGGTAGGCATAAGGGCTCCATTATCCAATACTGATTCAGAATCTGAAATAAGTCTCTCAGAAAATTATGAGGATCTTCTAGAAGAACTCAAAAGGAGCAAGGAGCTCTGCAGGAAGCAAGCTGATGAGATCTCAATTCTTCAAGCCAGATACTCCGATCTCTTGGAAAAGGCTAATTGGCTGACTATAGAGAACGCAGATTTTTGCCAGCTCAAAAGAGATTATAATGCGTGCTTGATGCGCTAATTCGGCACTGCTAATTAGCAGGCACGAAATGCGATACGACGACAGTGCACCGGTCGCTCAAGTAATAAAATAGGGAGGAACTCCCCGAATATCGTTCTCAAAGGACCGCAAGTTGGGTAATACGATTTGCTCAAACCAGGAAATCAGTTAAAAGGGTTAATAAGTAACAACGGGAGGTTTGGTTTGGGATCATATGCTATTGCAGAATAAAGAGAGATGAGGGTAAAAACTCCGCTTCGCAAGGCGAGATGGATGCAACGGCCACGATTGTGTGCTTCAGAAGGCGCGTGGACGGAATGTAACTATGACGGTTGAGGGTCGCACACACCTCTTCTCTAAACATCACCACTAGCAATTGCTAGCGGCTTCACACGCAATGAATCTCAGAAATCACTAGAAAAAAGGGCTATTCATGCCATCACAACAACATTGCATATGAACACAAGCAATATTCCTTAAGATTAACTTAACAAGCATTCATAAAACAACAACAAAGAAGTTCAAGCATCAAAGGTTAGAGAGGACCACAAATAAGAAGTCACGTCTTGGGTTCACGGCCCGAATGAGAGGTTGTCGGGCTCTCTCCGGACTCGGCCCTCAGATGGTGAGCTTGGCTCGAAGGAGGCTGTCACCGCTCCTACGATCTTCAGCGCTTCTCTGATCTCTCGGCGAGCAATGCTTGAGCTAATGATGGAAAAAGCTTCCTAGTGCTCCCAGATGGAAGGATGGAGGTGGAAATCACCGGAAATAGCCTTTATGGTGGTGGAGATGAAGGGGAAGCCTTCAGCCCTCAAGAGCAGCGGGAAGGAAGTGATTTCCCGCTCTCTGAATGGCTCCAGTTCGCCTCCAATCGCTCTCCGTTGACTGCCTCGATTCCTGCTTTTTATAGCAAACAAGCTGAAAAATGGTCACGCACGGTCGAACGCACGACCGTGCGCAGACCGTGCGATATTATCGGATAAAAATATGGCTTGGGGAAGAAGCTGCGCCGCCCGTGCGATTTGCTCATGCACGACCAATACCGCCCGTGCGTTCAAACGCATGGGTAAACTCCGACGCTCTGAAATCACAAAGGCACAGATCGACCGTGCGTTTTACTCACGCACGGGCGAATCCGCCCGTGCGTCAAAACGCACGAGTAAACTCCGACGCTCCATTTTCTGCCCAGACACAAACGCACGACCGCAACCGACCGTGCGTCAAGGAAATGCACGACCCTGCGATATGCACATAAATTACTTCTGGGGAAAACGGGACGATCAGATCACCTGCATACAAGATATACAGTTGGGAATACACATCCAACATCAGAAAAACATAAAAGAAGGGAAGGGGAGCACCATGTGCTTACCCCCAACAATAAGGAATGCAATTGCACACCCAAATTAGCTTAATAGTGCACCTAGTATGGAATAACACATATGAATGAAAACGTGCCTAAAATGTGGTGCAAAGACTAGAATATCAGCCCAAATGAGTCTAAAAATATATATATATATATATATATATAAATGGGACTCATCACACCCCCAGACTTAACTATTTGCACATCTCGGGCAAACTACTCAGCTCTCCTGTCAGAACAATTGAATTTTCGCATGAGTTTGAGCGGTAGAGAACAATGCGAAGTTGCATGCTCTCGCGCTTAGAAATGCATTAGAACAAAATTAAACTCAAGATTGTATCTAATTATTTCTAAAACAGTAAATTGAAATTTAATTTACTTGGATGGTGAATCCTGGTGAATCTTTCGGTCGCGCAAAAGGGAAAATAGCGTGACTAATGAGTAGAGTATTACTCGAATCGAAGCTAGGGACAAACTCCTAAGAAATCCATAAATGTCGGTGTCCATAGGCTTGCACGTCTGCACTCTCTCTACTGCATGAGACGACTCGCGTCTAAAATCAATAGGATTGATAGGCAATTATTGGGCTTAGGTTGAGTATAGGCTAGGTAAGTAGAAGGACGATGGGAATCGCACTTAACACAACCTGAGCACTCAAGATAATCACAATCACAAATACAATATTTTCAGTAATTACACGACACCCCCAGACTTCAACTGAACACTAGGTGCGTGCTGAGCCAGATATAAATAGAATTTGCCGAGAGAAAATTATTTTTACACAACCTTTTTATTTTTTTCTTTTCTCTTTTCGACAAAATAACATTTTTTTAAGCACAATAAAACGGCTTCTTTAGCTAAATCAAAGCTGCCATACATAACACAAATGACACCAAATGTGATCGAAACAGAAATTTCTTTCAGCTCATCGGTTGGTCCGCAAATAGGTTCGGCCGTATGGCTTTGGTTAAATTTTTAGTGGAGTTAAACAAGGAGGAAAGGTAGGCTCAAGTGGGCTTGCAACGGTGATTACGTAGGTAAGGATTTCCAAAGCTCAACCGGATCAAGAAATGGCCTATATCACATTTTATGATGAGAACTTCAACACAATCGTGTCGAGAGTCGCCTAGTGCAAGTTCTAGCCACCGAGAAAGGTTGTCCTTCCTTCCGACCCTAATAATAAGCTACTACTAGTCTGCTACATTCTAGCATGTCATGCAAAGTGTGTGCATGTGCACAGCTCGCTCTCTCCCCCAGACTTGATTAAAACTAACTAGAATAAACAATTCAAACGTAAGTAAGAGAGGGGTAGAGTTGACCTATGCTCATAAAAGAGCATGCCAGAAGTGCGGTAATCCCATTTTTTTTAAAAGATTTCCCCTTCATCATCGTCCACAAGAGAACATCCTCCTACAATGTTAGCAAAACAGAAATAACAGTGCACAAAAGGAATTAAAAAGCTAGACGGAACAGGGTGGTTCCCCATGGGTTGTCTCCCAAGAAGCCCTTTTGTTTAACGTCCTTTCAGGTGGACCAAATACCTGTATTAAGCATTGTTCAAAGAGTTCTCACAAAGTTTTTTAGGAAATTGCTCAGAATTAACCCCGAAATACAACATATAACCAGAAGAAAAGAGATACAGATTCAGCAAGATTATACAAATCACGTATTCGAATACAGCAAAGAGACAAAAGAGAAAATCACTCTAACACATTTGATTCAGCTAGATACATTTTTTCACTGTCCTTCAAAACTGTGCCGCCCTCATAGATTTTCAAGCGATGTCCATTCACCTTGAACTTCCCTTCTTTTTCACCAGAAATTTCAATTGCGCCAAACGGAGAGACACCAGTCACAGTGAACGGTCCACTCCACCGTGACTTCAGCTTTCCGGGGAATAGGCGTAGACGAGAGTTGTAGAGGAGAACACTATCTCCCGGATTGAATTCTTTTGGTCTAATATGCCTATCATGCCACTGCTTTGTCTTTTCTTTATATGTGCGGGAGTTCTCATAGGCAGAATGACGCAATTCTTCAAGTTCATTCAACTGAGCGAGACGCCGTTCTGCTGTTGCTGCGATGTCCATGTTTAGGAACTTAGTTGCCCACAATACCTTGTGTTCTAATTCCACTGGTAGGTGGCATGCCTTTCCAAAAATAAGTTGAAAGGGTGACATTCCCAAAGGAGTTTTGAAGGCTGTACGGTAGGCCCACAAGGCATCATCCACTTTCGTTTCCCAATCCTTTCTGTTCGAGTGGATCGATTTTTCTATTATTCTTTTAAGTTCTCTATTCGAAACTTCCACTTGTCCACACATTTTCGGGTGGTAAGCTAAAGAGACTTTATGATGCACACCAAATTTTTTTAGTAATTGCAAAAATTGTCGGTTGCAAAAATGGCTACCACCATCACTTATAATTGTCCGCGGAGCTCCGAATCTCGAAAAGATATTTGTATGAATAAATTTCAAAATTGTACGGGCATCATTAGCAGCAACAACCTCCGCCTCCACCCACTTTGAGACGTAATCCACCGCCACTATTATATAATGTTTTCCGTGAGACATTGAGAATGGACCCATGAAGTCGATTCCCCAAACGTCGAAAGGTTCACAAACTAACATATTGTTAAGCGGCATCTCGTCTTTCCTCGAAATGTTACCAGTTCTCTGGCATTCATTGCATTTTAAGACGTATGCGTGAGCATCCTTGAATAGCGTGGGCCAAAACAGTCCACTTTGAAGCGCCTTGCGTGCTATCCTAGCAGCGCCCATATGTCCTCCAGCCTCCCTATCGTGGCAATGTTCGAGAACAGATCTATACTCAGATTCCGGGACGCAACGTCTGATTACACCATCACTACAAGTACGAAATAACAATGGATCTTCCCAAAAATAATACTTTAAGTCCGAAAACAGCTTATTCCTCTGCTGAGGCGTAAGATTGGGCGAGAAAGTTTTACATGCGAGATAGTTAGTTATATCAGCATACCATGGGGTTGCTGAAGGATACGTAGTGATGGTGAATAGCTTCTCGTCCGGAAAATAGTCAATCATTTCCTCCTCTTTGTTGTCCGAAGCTTTAGCCGACATGTCGTTCTCCAGCCGCGATAAGTGATCTGCTATTACATTCTCTACCCCCTTCTTGTCTTTGATTTCCAAATCATATTCTTGCAGCAGTAGGATCCAGCGGATTAAAAACGGCTTGGCTTCTTTCTTGCTGAATAGGTACTTTAGTGAGGCATGATCTGTGTACACTATTACTTCAGAGAGCACCAAGTACGAATGAAACTTCTTGAAGGCAAAGATCACGACTAGCATTTCTTTCTCCGTGGTGGTGTAGTTAGCTTGAGCGTTATTTAGAGTTCTACTGGCATATGCAATGGTGTGAAAGATTTTGTCTTTCTTTTGACCAAGCACTGCACCCACGGCCACGTCACTAGCATCGCACATGATCACAAAAGGCAAACTCCAGTCAGGTGCCACCAAGATCGGAGCAGAGATAAGTTGCCCCCGTAGCGTTTCAAATGCTTGCATACAAGCTTCATTGAAATAGAACGGGATATCCTTGCCTAGTAAGTGAGAATGAGGTTTTGAAATGGATGAGAAATCCTTGATAAATCTCCGATAGAATCCCAAGTGTCCGAGAAAGCTGCGGATACCCTTCACAGAAGACGGCGGAGGAAGATTCTTGATGACACTAACCTTCACCGGATCTACCTCAAGCCCCAGGCGGGATACCTTATGCCCCAACACGATTCCTTCGTGCACCATGAAAGGGCATTTTTCCCAATTTAGGATGAGGTTGGTATCCTCACACCGCTTCAAGGTCTTATCAAGATTGTCAAGACACGAGTCAAAGCTGCAGCCGAATTAGTGAAGTCATCCATGAAGACTTCGAGAAAATCGCCCACCATGTCAGCGAAGATTGCAAGCATGCATCGCTGAAAAGTCACAGGAGCATCGCAAAGTCCAAATGGCATGCGCTTGAACGCGAAAGTACCGGAAGGGCAGGTGAACGTCGATTAGGATTTGATTGTACCCGGAATACCCATCCAGAAAACAGTAGTAGTCTTGCCCTGCCAGCTTTTCCAACATCTGATCAATGAAAGGGAGAGGAAAATGGTCCTTGCGCGTAGCATCATTTAATTTGTGGTAATCAATGCAGACCCTCCATCCGGTGATTACATGGGTAGGCAATAACTCATTTTTCTCGTTGGGGACAACGGTGATCCCTCCCTTCTTTGGCACAACCTGAACTGGGCTGACCCACTTGCTGTCGCTAATTGGATAGATAATACCTGCATCCATAAGATTGATCACTTCTTCCTTCACCACCTCTTGCATCTTCGGATTCAGCCGCCTTTGGGGTTGAACCGAAGGCTTCTACTGATCTTCAAGAAGGATCTTATGCATGCAGACGGTGGGGCTGATTCCTTTAATATCGGCAAGGGAGCGTCCGAAGACTTTTTGATATTTTCTTAGCACCCTTACCAACGCAGCTTCGTCATCCACAGACAGAGTCCCAGAAATGATCATCGGATGCGTGGTATTTTCCCTCAAGAAGACATATTTCAAAGAGTTTGGTAGTTGTTTGAGAGCTGGAGCGGTGTTTAAATCCGATGGCACAATAAATGATTCTTTGCTCGCATGCAGATCCTCAGACTTGTCCGAGGATGAACCTCCATTGCCCACAAGGCTTTCTTGCTGCCAAAAAATCTCGCAATCCCCAGGGCTCATAACAACCTGACTATCCAATTCTTCGGTTGGCTCCGCCAGTTCACCGTCTGTGATCTCAAACTGTTGCGCCGGATTGTGGACATTAAAAGATATGGCGTCTTGCCCCAGTCTGAGAATGAGCTCTCCCTGCTCCACATTAATTATGGCACGTGCCATCGCGAGAAAGGGGCGCCCCAAAATAATAGGGACTCTAGCATCGGCCTTCATGTCAAGGATGACGAAATCAGCTGGAAAGGCGAGGTCGTTCACCACTATGGTAAGGTCTTCCACAATTCCAGCCGGTTTCTTGATCGTTCTGTCGGCTAGCTGTAGCATTACCTGTGTCGACTTCAAAATCCCCGCACCTATCTCTTGAAAGATGGAGAGCAGCATTAGATTGATGGAGGCTCCTAGATCGCACAGTGCCTGACCGAATCGGTGGTGACCAATTTTGCAAGGGATGGTAAAGCTGTCAGGATCCTTACGCTTTGTAGGGATGTCGGTGATGAGGGCGGAGCACTCCTCAGTGAGATCAATGGTTTTGAGGTCCTCCAGTTCCTTTCGCTTTGAAATCAGCTTCTTCAAGAATTTTGAGTAACCGGGCATCTGGGAGATGGCCTCAATCAGCGGGATGCTAACTTGTACTCCCTTCATCATTTCCAGGAATTTGCGAAATTGCTTTTCTTATTTCTCGTTCCGTAACCTGTGAGGAAAAGGCGGGCTAATAATATTTTTTGAGGGTTGTGCCGCGCTCGCAGAATCCGGCACAGTAGGGATATGAGTCAGCTCCGTTGTCACATTTGTATCAGGCATGTCCGTAGGATTCGTAAGCAGTTCCTGTAGCGCAGGTGCCGGAGGTGTTTTCTGCTGTGGGAGGTTTTTTACACTCCTGCCACTTCTTAACATCATGGCGTTCACATACTCGGGCGGCTGATCCACAATCCCAGAGAAAACATCTGTGAGAGTACTCATAGCAGAGTCAAGCTGCTGGATTGCTGCAGACTGTTCATTCATTTTGACCAGCATATCACCCACGAGAGTAACTAACCGCTCTGCTTGATCTGCAGGAAGGCATTCCTCTGCTCCATTAAGTGTCACTGCATTAACTTCGCTAGTGCTCGGAGGATGAGTAGAGTGGCTCCAATACTGGCTAGTCTGCACTATATTCGCCACTATTTCCCAGGCGTCCTTCCCCTACTTATTAAATAGGGCGCCTCCAGCTGCAACATCAAAAAGCAAGCAGAACCTGTCCATTACGCCGAAATAAAAAATCTGAATTAAAAAATCTTCTGACAAATCTTCACGGTAACAATCCCTGTGTAAGGATTGAAAACGCCCCCATGCGTCCACTAATGTCTCGTCCTTTCTCTGACCGAAGGCAATAAGTTCCTTATGCCTATTCATACCTCGCATGCGGTGTTGAAAATCAAACATGAACTTCCCTTCAAATTGCTTCCAAGAAGTTATCTCAATTTTTCGGGTATCCCGGTACCATCCTTTAGCTTTATCATGCAGAGATAATGAAAATGCTAGGATCTTCTGTTGGTCATTTTCAACTCCATTGAAAATACATGTATAATAGACTTCTAAGAATTCCTGCACATGACGTACTGCATCCTCATGTGTATCCCCGCTGAATTTGTAATTCTCAGAAATAAACTCAATAATATCAGTGGAGATCTCGGATGCATGATTATTTAATTGTGCCTGATCTCTAAGATCGTTTAAACTTCCCTGATAAATACGTTGCTGGATAGAAGTCATAGTAAACTTGCTTGCAAGACAATGGATTAGCGCACAACGAGAAAAACAAAATACCTTAAAACAAATTTCCAAATAAAAACAAATCATACACGCTTGCACTCCCCGGCAACGGCGCCAAAAAACTTGATGTGCTAATTCGGCACTGCTAATTAGCAGACACGAAATGCGATACGACGGCAGTGCACCGGTCGCTCAAGTAATAAAATAGGGAGGAACTCCCCGAATATCGTTCTCAAAGGACCGCAAGTTGGGTAATACGATTTTCTCAAACCAGGAAATCAGTTAAAAGGGTTAATAAGTAACAACGGGAGGTTTGGTTTGGGATCCTATGCTATTGCAGAATAAAGAGAGATGCGGGTCGAAACTCTGCTTCGCAAGGCGAGATGGATGCAACGGCCACGATGCCGTGCTTCGGAAGGCACGTGGACGGAATGTAACTATGACAGTTGAGGGTCGCACACACCTTTTCTCTAAACATCACCACTAGCAATTGCTAGTGGCTTCACACACAACGAATCTCAGAAATCACTAGGAAAAAGGGCTATTCATGCCATCACAACAACATTGCATATGAACACAAGCAATATTCCTTAAGATTAACTTAACAAGCATTCATAAAACAACAACAAAGAAGTTCAAGCATCAAAGGTTAGAGAGGACCACAAAGAAGAAGTCACGTCTTGGGTTCACGGCCGGAATGGAGGTTGTCGGGCTCTCTCCATACTCGGCCCTCAGATGGTGAGCTTGGCTCGAAGGAGGCTGTCACCGCTCCTACGATCTTCAGTGCTTCTCTGATCTCTCGACGAGGAATGCTTGAGCTAATGATGGAGAAAGCTTCCTAGTGCTCCCGGATGGAAGGATGGAGGTGGAAATCACCGGAAATAGCCTCTATGGTGGTGGAGATGAAGGGGAAGCCTTCAGCCCTCAAGAGCAGTGGGAAGGAAGTGATTTACCGCTCTCTGAATTGCTCCAGTCCGCCTCCAATCGCTTTCCGTTGACTGCCTCGATTCCTGCGTTTTATAGCAAACAAGCTGAAAAGTGGTCACGCACGGTCGAACGCACGACCGTGCGAAGACCGTGCGATATTAACGGATAAAAATATGGCTTGGGGAAGAAGCCGCGCCGCCCGTGCGATTTGCTCATGCACGACCAATACCGCCCGTGCGTTCAAACGCATGGGTAAACTCAAACGCTCTGAAATCACAAAGACACAGGTCGACCGTGCATTTTACTCACGCACGGGTGAATCCGCCCGTGCATCAAAACGCACGAGTAAACTCCGATGCTCCATTTTCTGCCCAGACACAAACGCATGACCACAACCGACTGCGCGTCAAGGAAACGCACGACTGTGCGATATGCACAAAAATTATTTCTGGGGAAAACAGGACGATCAGATCACCTGCATACAAGATATAACAGCTGGGAATACACGTCCAGCATCAGAAAAACATAAAAGAAGGGAAGGGGAGCACCATGTGCTTACCCCCAACAACAAGGAATGCAATTGCACACCGAAATCAGCTTAATAGTGCACCTAGCATGGAATAATACATATGAATGAAAACATGCCTAAAATGTGGTGCAAAGACTAGAATATCAGCCCAAATGAGTCCAAATATATATATATATATATATATATATATATATATATATATATATATATATGGGACTCATCAGTGCTCCAACATGGATCTAATAACCAAGTTTGGGAAAACCATGAAAGCTCTGGTTGATAGCAGAGAACTATGCTACTCTCTAACCAAAGAAATTGTTCTTCTAAAGAAGGATAGGGATCTGGCAGGACCGCCAAAATCCAAGGTTTATCAGGCTAATGGCATGAAGAACATATCCCCCACAAAAGGAAGGACAGGAGCCAAATCTTCTAAACCAGAGACGACTCCTCCACTGGTTAATGGTGGCAGCTTCACTCAAGGAAGGTAGCAAAGTTGCTTCAGAGAAAATAGTTCAGATCCACTCTGTGAGACAAAGGCTAACCTGAGGAAGGTCACATCACCCTTCAATAAGGGCATGGGGGGACCGTTGCCTTGGTATAATATGGATGGGACTTCCACAGGGGGGAGAAAGATGTTACCTACCACCTCCAAAGTATATCATGAAAGAAGGATCACAAGGGAATAGGAGCTCAGTTGATCCAGGAGAATGAAGGAACCCTTACAAAGGACTGACTTCAAAAGAAGAAGTGGGAATGGGAAGAATCACATCTCTGACCAATACAATTTTGTCTCCTACAGGTACTCCTCCATCTGCCCACAGAAGAATCATACACTAACCAACATCACGAGGATAAGGTACAACAAATTTCACTGTTGGTATTGTGGCAAGACGGGCCACTTTGCAATTGATTGTTGATACAATCCAACTGCTCCAAGGGTAACAAATGCTAAACTTGCAAACAATGTATTTCACAATCACTATGCATATCCAAGGGCAGTTATATCCAGTATGCCCGTCAAAGCTAACAATTTCCTAGGACCCAAATTCACTTGGGTTCCTAAGGGCTTGTAATCTTTTTTGTAGATAGTCCAAGTGCCCACCAGGAGCAAATTTGGGCCTTGGACAAGGTGGTTGTTCCGACCCATAGGCAGAACAGCAAAGTCTATTTACTAACAAAACTGATGCAGGTATCTTACTAAAAGAGGGCTAAAAGTTGCATTGGGTTTGTGTCAAAGGAAAACTGCCAAGCAGGGCGAAAGAATGCCTTAGGCAGACATATAAGGAAGAATTGACTCGTCGATACAAGAAGTTGTTACAACGACAAAGATTCGAGCTGGGAGGATGCGTATCCAAGGATCATTTTGACAACAATAACCGCATCAGCAAAATATAATCGAGCTATTTTTATCGGGATTAGATGGGTCCATCAGAGCCGTCTGATCGTTTTTTTAAGGTACGCGTCTCTTCACCTACCGACACTATAAATAGAGTGAATGCTCAAAAATAAAAATTACGCTATCATTTGCCCTAAGCCGTTCCATCAATAAACCCTCACCTCTTTTGTCGTGCTGCCTTCTCTTTCACTCCGAATCAATGGCTCCCAAGAAAGAAGAAGTGATCTCAGGTTGTGAACTTCAGTGAGGAGGTTTCAATGCCTGCTCCGACGAAATAAGATCAGTAATAGGATTGCTGGAGGCATCGGGACTAGAATATGTCCTATGTGAGCCCTCGATTCTTCTCCACCGAGAATTAGGCGAGTTCTTTGCCGAAGCAAAACTCAACCACACTGAATCAAGGATAAAGTCCACAGTGGGAGGCAAGAAGATCAAGATATCTGCAAAATGCGTTGGAAAAGCACTGAATCTGCCAGGAATATAGGGGGGGAGGGGGGGGGGGGGAGAAAAAGAGCTGATTTTGAAGATGTGTCTGCAAGCTACACATGGTGCGGCCACACAGGGAAGACCTACGGGTCTATTAAGAGAGTTGAATTCAATCAAAAGGGAAAGCTGCTAGCCGACATTATTGGCAAAGTTTTGTTATACCAGCCTGGGTCCCATGACCGAATCTCCAAAGAAATGTTTGTTGTCATGGCCCGGATAATCCACTCCAAGAAGACCAACTGGAGTGAGCTCCTCTTCCAGAGATTGAAGAACACCCTGCAGTCCCCTTCCTATGGAATAATATTGTCCCTTTACCTTCTAAATACCCAGGGTGAAGTATTGCACAAGAAAATGGGAGTTCCCCTTCATTACTCCAAGAGACTGGATGCGAAGATGCTAGATCGATGGATAGACCCATCCCTAAACCATCATCTGATGCACAGCCTGCTCTAAAGAAACTGAAGAAACAAGCATCCCAAATAAATCCCTCGGATTCATCAAGCAGTTCTGATAGCATACCACCACCCCCACAAATCCCTGGTGCATCTGAGGGGGAGAATTCCACCCATAGGGATTTCCCGGTAATAGTACCAGAACCCGCTCCCACAGAGGTTATTAAAGATGCAAGAAACCCCAACTTGGGGAGTGTGCCTGTTGAGGGGGAGTCCCAATTAGGGGCTCAGCCAAAGATAATGAAGTGATCCATGAGGAGCTCTCAGCTGGAGGCTCACATCAGGAGGATGCTCAAGTTGAGGGGAGACCCATCTTGGGTGATCTGCCCGAGAAGATCAAGGGAATGAGCCTTCTATCCCAGAAGATAGAGGCGCTATGCCTGTGCCAACAGAAGACATTACTCTCTCAGACTGCCGAGAGTTAATGGTAGCAAGCAAGATTGTGCTCACTGCTCCAAGTGAGACAGTGCTAGAAGTTTCCAAGGGGAAGGCCAAGGCTACATCGCATATTAGTGAAGAATCATCTGAAAATATCAGTGAAGCAGCTCCTCAGGGAGGAGGAGATCAAGAAGAACAAACTGCTGAGCCATCTTGGACTCAAGTAGGGTCTCTCTTCCATATGATATCAGCTCTACTGTCTGCGCATTGAAAACATCTAGAACAATTCATAGTAAATACTGTGGACAGTCTAAGGAAAGAAGTGAAGGGAGAAATTCAGAAATTCAAGAGCGACATACACAACCTCAACACCCAGTGCGCTCAATTCTATACTATGGCAGCTCCTGCAATAGATAAAATGAGAGAGGAAGTCAATAAAGTGGGACATCAAACCCACACGATCCTGACCAATCAAGAAACCTTCTCAAATACTGTGTATTATGGTTTTGAGCAGATAGAGACAGATGCTGCAAATAACAGAAATCAAATTCTAACCAGGGTGAATGAGAATGCTCACACCCTAAATACCCATCTGCTTGAGTTAAGAAATCACTTGGATGAGACTGAACAACACCTGCATGAACCGGTAAATCTATTCAGAGAAGGACTTGAAGAAAGGGTACTTGAACAAGCCCTAAAGGGGGAGAATGAAATAATAAATGCCAGTTCACATCAAGCGATGCAGATAATGAATCAAATAAAGTAGACATTGAAACAACCCCCATCAGTATATGAAGCTGCACATCCTTCTGCAAGCACTGACTCAGCTGAATATGGGATAAAATTTGGAGAATCTGCAACTTCCAGAAAAAGAAAGAAAATTCAGAGCATCCAATATAGGCAAAAGAGACAGAGGGAAGTTGAGCAGGATCCACAATCAGGAAGGTGGAGTCCTGTCTCAAGAGACATAATAACAGAGTTATGGATTCAATTTGGATACCCTCAGAATGATTATCAGAGAGTCTACCAATCAGTTGAATGGCAGAAGCATGTGAAGCAGCTGGAAAGGAGAAAGAGTCACAAGCTAGCATTCCCACAAGGTCCTCCTCCTTCTCCTAAGAAGATTCCCCTGCCCATCAACTACTACAAGAGGCAAAGACAGAAATCCAAAGGAGCAAGCAGCAGCAGACACTGATGGGGCAGCATATTAAAATCTTAAATTATTGTGTTGGGGCAAATGAATGCGAATGTTTATTCTTGAACATTTAATCTATTTATATGCTTAAAGAACACTTAATCTATTTATATGATTGAGGGCCTGAGTGTCGAGCTTGCGGGCTCGGGGGCAGTAGGGGCTTGCGGGCCTAGGGTGTTGGACTTGTGATGAGTCCCAACTTTATACACATTTTTGGACTCATCTGGGCCGATTTTCTAGTCTTTGCACTTCACTTTAGACAGGTTTTCATTCCTATTTAATACTCCATGCTAAGTGCACTTCTAGGCCCGTTTTGATGTTATTTCTTGTTCATCGTCGTTTCTAGTTTTCATGCAGTGTTAAGTGCCACCTTCAGTGGCTAGACTGGTGTTGTATGCTGGAACAGGAGTCGTGCAGGTGTTCCCGGTACAATTCTGCAAAGGAACACTGCGCACGATCACTAGCTCCAGCGCGCACGACCACTGGTCGTGCGCTACTGATCGTGCGCACTTAACGCCCATTTTATGAGTTCTGTTTGGGCTTATCGCACGACCATTTACGATAGTGCGCACGACCACTGGTCGTGCGCCACTGGTCGTGCGAACATGTATTTTATAAATTTCTTTCCTTTCAGGCTCCACCCAGGCAGCGCGCACGATCGCAGAACTCCAGTGCGCACGACCACTGGTCGTGCGCCAATGACCGTGCGCAGTATTCGTTTCAGCGCCTATATATATGCCTGTTCGCGAATTAAGGCGGGATTACGATCGGGAACTCCGTTCAGTCCGCCGTTTTCGCCCTTTCCACAGGTTCTCCACCCCCCTAGACCTCCTCCATCATCCTTGAGCTCCAAGGAGAGGTTTCTAGCCCAAAGATCGCCAACATCGAGCAAGGAGATCGTGTATCGGAGGAGATTGGATCGTGACACGAAGAAGACGAGCCATTGGGAGGAAGTGACAGCCCTCCTCTACCTTGGATGCAGTTGAAGACCGAGCTTGGACGCGGATTGACAACCCAGTGATTCCAACCGTGAATCTTCGGCAAGGCTTCGGATGTGGTCGACTCCTTTACTCTCTTTTTCCTTCCTTATGTTGTTGATTGTATAAACTAGTTCCCTCTATATTTTGATGATGTGTGCTATGAACAATATTGCTTAATGTTCATTTCATTTATTTGGAATCATTTAGTTCATATGTGCTTATTGAGGTGCGCCCCCATCTAATTTCCATTCCACCATCGTGTGCGGTGCCGCCCCAGCAATTGCTAATGGCGTGCTTGTCGAAGAGGTGCCGGCGACCCTCATTCCGTTTGCCTACTCGTCCATCCGCCCTTACGAAGTAGCGCGTTCAAGGCCTACGTAGTCTTCCATCCCGCCAAGCGAAGCATTGCATAGCGGCATTGCATAGGAGTAGTTGTAATATTTTATTTTATTATTCGCAACCCAAATCCCTTTCGTCCGCACTCCACCTATCGCTGGACTTCGATCTCAAGTCCTACCTAGATCATTAACTCCACCTTACTGTGTTCCTTGAGAGATTCGATACTCGGGGATTACTCCTCATTTTATATTACTTGAACGATCGGTACACTGCCGTTTCGTGTCGCAGTCGAGCTACCGCCTATAGCGGTGTGTGAGATTTGCGCCATCAAGTTTTTGGCGCCGTTGCCGGGGAACACAGTCGTTTGAGTTTTCTGGGGAGGGAGAACCTGAGAGAGAAGCCCTTCCATTTGTAAATTGCATTTCTTTGTTTTATTTCTTTTTATTCCATTTTCCTGTTTTAATTGGGTTGCTTTAGTAATTTTTGTTAGGTGTAGTATTTTGCA
Source organism: Dactylorhiza incarnata (assembly GCA_033032865.1). NCBI lineage: Eukaryota > Viridiplantae > Streptophyta > Magnoliopsida > Asparagales > Orchidaceae > Dactylorhiza > Dactylorhiza incarnata. The sequence continues at coordinate 3,724,572 of JAWHQI010000269.1, forward strand.
CAATAGCATTTTTATTTTGAATCGTATTATCTTCACACTATGTGGGCACATCTTAATTTCCGTTGCCGTTGGTGTGGAGCTACCTCCCACTCCAGTGATGAATGCCCTACGGAGAATAGTAGGCATAATTCTTATAGCCCAGCATATGGAGCACCAACTTCGTCTGATGTTCCATATGGTGCGCGTAAGTCTTATGGCTACTCTGCTGAGCCTTTGCCGTCTTACTTCTTTTCGGCTTCAGCACCCGCTGTGCCAAAGAAGCCCGCTAGGCAGTGCCGGTTTTGTCGGAGCACTGATCATGTCTTGAAGGACTGTGCCGAATATCTTCGCCAATTGGATGAGGATGATGAGAGCGATATCCGGATCGTCCCAACTCCTAACTCTGGCGGCACACCTTCAACATCCGGTTATGTGTCTTTGTCACCTTCACATCTTGAAGGGAATGGCATGGATACGGTCACCGGATGTGCGACTGATCTATGCACCAACATTGCTGAGCCTACTCTCCATGTGCATCCACCACCCCTAGTGGATTCGATTCTTTGTGAGGAATCAGTGCTTGACATTTATCCAACCACTATTCCTCCCCATGTTGTGCATACTACTTTCATCTCTGACGACATTGTTGAGGATGTGTCGCGGGATGAGGCTGGCGATTTATGTGTTATGCCTGCTCCTATGGAAGAGGACAACCTTCTAGGTGAAGAGGAGCTTTCCTCAACACCGGCGGAGGAAGTCCAAATCTTGGGCATGGCCACTGTCGATCCTGCTGAACCTTGCGGCATTGATGACAATGCCAACATTATTTTACTTACCCAACCTGATGGGAGTGAGACCGGGATCACTCCCCCGATTGATGTTTATTTATGTTCTTCGACTTCTTTATTTCATGATCCCCTTCCTTCATCTGAGTCTGTGCAGGTTGAATCTTCGCAGGTACTTCAAGAGGACTTGGAGCTTTTTGCTCAAGTCAATGATGAGAGTATCCTTTCATGTGAGGAGGATTACTCCCCCTCCGTTGAGGAAGCTCCACTCATTGCCTTCGCCTCCTGCTGTCTCCCCGTTGACGACACCTTGCTAGGCAAGGATGTGTTTGGTGAGTTGAGTGAGGATACCCCCCTCTCTTCTTATCTTCTGTTTCCTCTACCTGTGTTAAGTAGGTATTATCATCTGTGTAGAGGAGTAACTGTCCTATCGCAGTATCGGTACCCGCTACCGACACGCGTATTAGAACAGTTACCTGTTCATTTTCACTATCATACGCCTATCAGTTAATATACATCTAAAACTTGTAAATAAGTCCCGTTGGGGGGACATGTAGCCCAACAGTTATCTAGGATTAATCTTTTTCGTCGTATTTGCATTGTTCTCCTTTCTACCGTATTTTCTTACTTTAAATTAGTTTTTATTACGACTTCGTTTGGCCCCTCATGCGCGGTGGACCCTGGAACGCTCATAGGGCGCGGTGGATTCAGTTTTCATGAAGAAGCTGGAAGCCAGAAAATTTCCTTCGCGCACGATCGATGGTCGTGCGCATTACTTAACGCGCACGATCACTGATCATGCGATCGGCCCAGTTTCTTTATAAAAACCGGTTCGCCTGAGCCCTATGTGCGCATCCTAGGTCTTCGCTCCCGTCGTCCTCTCGCTACTGTTCGTGCGCCGTTTTCGCTGGGTGCTCGCCGATCGTGCGTCCTCCCTCTCTCCGGTGAGCCCATTTCGATACTTCCTCCTTAGCTTGCCCTAATCCCACCATGAGTTCCAGTGCTCGCCATTTTGCCAAGGCCTACCACCGCTCTGGCCGTTCCTCCGCCTCTCCAGCTCAGATCCTTGCTCGAATGGCCACTTTTTCCAAGGATTCGCACACACGGCGATACAACTCACTGAAGGAGAAGCCATTTCTGTCCCAACGTTTAGTCGATTGGAACGAGCTTAATTCTATCGGTGACAATGGCGAGTTGGGGGAGGCCGTCCGCCTTCGTTATTCATTTGATAACTAGAGCAGGGTATTTGAGTGTGACGACCTCGGCTACCGGGAGCTCACATTGGAGTTTCTCGCAACGTTCGAGTGGGAGTTGCTGCCCTGCGGCCTACGTTCAGGAAAATGTTCTTTCCGAATGATGGGGAGAGTCTTCACTCTTTCTCTGGCGGAGTTGGCGGTGAGCGCAGGTTTTTACACTGAGGAGGAGGCTGCGGCGATTGATTTTTCGAGTACAAGTATCTCCTTCCCTGACGACGTCACCCCGCGTGCCGCGTGGTGTGCTCTCACAGGTCGTGACGAAGAGTATGTAGCCAGGAAGAGCAAATCCACCTGGATTGTCGCGCCTGCTCTCCGATACCTGCATCACGTTCTTAGTCATTCTCTTGTCGCCCGAGCTCTCAGTCAGAATGTCGTGGGGTGGCAAGATTTGACTTGCTTATATAGTATGGAATTCCGGCTGCCCTTGCATCTGGGCTAATTGCTCGCTCTCTTCCTCCATCATGAGGCCACCTACGGTCTCACTGGTGCCATTGGTGGTGCATACTATATCACTCGCATTGCAAAGGGATTGGGGGTTTGGAGTCAGCTGCCTCCGATGGTGCAGGTAACTGCGCCCTCCTTCATCACCAGGGCCACCATGGTGAGCTTTCATTTACTGCGGGTTGTGGGGAAGAAGAGTAGCAGGCGTTTTGTGGTCGTGATGCCAGGTGATGCGCCTAGGGAGAGGCAAGTTGATGAGGAGCACGGAGAACCGGCTGAGCCGCCAACCACTCACTGAGAGATAGCCCTCTCGCAGCCGCGGCGTCAGTCATCCATGCCGGAGCGGAAACACAAGGAGGAGGGTAGTTCTTCACGAGCACCGGAGGTCCCAAGCTTCAACCAGCGCCTTTCTGACTTGGAAGCGAATCAGTATTGGCTGACGGACTTCGTTTATCAGCAAGCCTTGCGGGGAGGACTGAATATACCCCCACCTCCTGGCCGTGCCGCATCTTCATCCAGACTTCCGCCGTCCGTCGTTGTTTTAGATAGTGACAGCGACGATGAGTGATTTTTCCACCCCGTGTGCAGGCCAACCTCAGTCTTATCTTGTTCTTGCTGCTGTTTATTTTTTTTTTATGTCTCTTCGAGTCGTATGAGCTTACTTTATTTTGTTGTAATAATAACACTTTAACTCTGGATGCTCATCTGGGCATCGTTTTGTGAATTTTGTTTTCATATTTCGTCCCTTCTGTTATGTGCGCATTTGCCTAATCTTATTCGCAGGAACTGGTTCACCTCCATGGGTGACAACCCAGACTTGCTGTTTTTATTTTTTTCTAACTTATTTCAATTCAGTTTTTATCTATTTTTGCTGCTTTTAGTTGTACCGTTTGCAGGTGTGCTTTGTACTTCGTGTTGGCCAATGCTGCGGATTGTGCATGAAATTAACGTCAATCTTCCGGTATGCTCAATTCTGAGCATTGGGTAACACCTCTCCCTCCTAGCTTTCAGTTTTGTGATGTAATGTGTAGATTAAGTCTGGGGGAGAGCGTGTGTTATCCACTCTGCGTACGAGTTGCACCGCATGCTAGAAGTGCTTATATTTTTCTGTACCATCATCATTATTCCACGCTTCATGCACCACTTCACCCACATGAGCGCGCGCTTCCCTATTTGTGTTGTTTTCCAAATAAACTGTTTTGGTCAGGAATGTGAATTGGGGTGTTAGCTTAGGAATTACTATTTGGAGTGCGATGTTGACTCGAGCAGTGTTCTAGTCGCATCCGCATGCTACAATAGAATTCGAGTAAAACTAGATTATCTCTATGCATTTAATTTATGATTAGTATTTTTGCGTAGTTTTAGATTTATTATACTCAAATGGTGAATGTGAATGAAATTGGTGATAACCCGGTGTTGTGTGTGTACGAGCACTAGTCGTGTGTTGCTCGAGTCGGTAGGAAGGTTTACCTTTCTCGTGGGCTAAGAACTTGCCCCAAGCGACTCTCGAAGCATGGGCGACTCGTCGAGTTAAACGTGATGTAGGCCACCTTTTGGCTGGTTTGAGCCTTGTCGTTCCATGACCATTTCGCTCACCCTTGCAAGCCAAAATTGCGCCTACCACTCTTTTGTTCAGCTCCTTTTCATTCACCATGGCCTGAAGCTTTGCCCACTTTCGCAACCAAATAGATGTTTATCTGCACTCATGTTCTTGATTTGGTGTGATTTTTGGAATCTTTGAGATGTGATGAAGAAATAAATTTTATTTCCTGAATATGAACCAACCGAAGGATAAGAAAAAAAAAATATATGTTGTTGAAATGAAAATCTGAAAAAAAAAATTGTATTGAAAAGAAATCCTTCCGAGCTAAATAGAAAATCTGTTGGTAATTGTAAAGTAGGCCGTGTGCACACCTAGTTTTCATGATAAGTCTGGGGGTGTGTCACACGAGCATTGCTTTTGGTTTTGTGTGGTGCAGCGTTCCGTTAGCTCAATGTGGTTGCGTAGCCTTCATTTTTATCCTTGAATACCACGCCGCAACCTAAGCCCCAATATAATCCTAAAAGCCCTATTGATTTGACTTGTGAGTTTGCTAACGCCGTGGAGAGAGTGTGACCGGGCGAGCGTATGGTTCACGACGTTGATGGATTTCAGCGGAGATATTCCTAAACCCCGACCTTGTGCAACACCCGCCTTAGTGTCTTGTTACTTTCACACCGGGCATGATCGTTCGAATTCTTCATAATTCACCAACTGAGTATAACTAAATCTCTACTTATGCTCTAATACTTTCGTAAATTAGTTAGCATAGTTAAAATCTCTTTTTACTAAATTTCTATTTGCATGCTTTTGTTACTTCGCATTATACTCCTTTGTGTAATTTTCTTTGCTAACTACCTTTTTCACACTCCGCCGAATTCGTTTGCTCGGGACGCGCAAACAGGTAAGTCTGGGGGTGTGATGAGTCCCAACTTTATACACAATTTTGGACTCATCTGGGCCGATTTTCTAGTCTTTGCACTTCACTTTAGACAGGTTTTCATTCCTATTTAATACTCCATGCTAAGTGCACTTCTAGGCCCGTTTTGATGTTATTTCTTGTTCATCGTCGTTTCTAGTTTTCATGCAGTGTTAAGTGCCACCTTCAGTGGCTAGACTGGTGTTGTATGCTGGAACAGGAGTCGTGCAGGTGTTCCCGGTACAATTCTGCAAAGGAACACTGCGCACGATCACTGGCTCCAGCGCGCACGACCACTGGTCATGCGCTACTGATCGTGCGCACTTAACGCCCATTTTATGAGTTCTGTTTGGGCTTATCGCACGACCATTTACGATAGTGCGCACGACCACTGGTCGTGCACCACTGGTCGTGCGAACATGTATTTTATAAATTTCTTTCCTTTCAGGCTCCACACAGGCAGCGCGCACGATCGCAGAACTCCAGTGCGCACGACCACTGGTCGTGCGCCAATGACCGTGCGTAGTATTCGTTTCAGTGCCTATATATATGCCTGTTCGCGAATTAGGGCGGGATTACGATCGGGAACTCCTTTCAGTCCGCCGTTTTCGCCCTTTCCACGGGTTCTTCACCCCCCTAGGCCTCCTCCATCATCCTTGAGCTCCAAGGAGAGGTTTCTAGCCCAAAGATCGCCAACATCGAGCAAGGAGATCGTGTATCGGAGGAGATTGGATCGTGACACGAAGAAGACGAGCCATTGGGAGGAAGTGACAGCCCTCCTCTACCTTGGACGCAGTTGAAGACCGAGCTTGGACGCGGATTGACAACCCAGTGATTCCAACCGTGAATCTTCGGCAAGGCTTCGGATGTGGTCGACTCCTTTACTCTCTTCTTCCTTCCTTATGTTGTTGATTGTATAAACTAGTTCCCTCTATATTTTGATGATGTGTGCTATGAACAATATTGCTTAATGTTCATTTCATTTATTTGGAATCATTTAGTTCATATATGCTTATTGAGGTGCGCCCCCATCTAATTTCCATTCCACCATCGTGTGCGGTGCCGCCCTAGCAATTGCTAATGGCGTGCTTGTCGAAGAGGTGCCGGCGACCCTCATTCTGTTTGCCTACTCGTCCATCCGCCCTTACGAAGTAGCGCGTTCAAGGCCTACGTAGTCTTCCATCCCGCCAAGCGAAGCATTGCATAGCGGCATTTCATAGGAGTAGTTGTAATATTTTATTTTATTATTCGCAACCCAAATCCCTTTCGTCCGCACTCCACCTATCGCTGGACTTCGATCTCAAGTCCTACCTCGAGCATTAACTCCACCTTACTGTGTTCCTTGAGAGATTTGATACTCGGGGATTACTCCTCGTTTTATATTACTTGAACGATCTGTACACTGCCTTTTCGTGTCGCAGTTGAGCTACCGCCTATAGCGGTGTGTGAGATTTGCGCCATCAACTTGCGGGTCCTTGTTGTAAGGCTTGAGGGCCTGAAGTTTTTGGCAGAGTTTGCCGAGCCTAGTACACTACTAGGTAGGCGCAGAGGGAAAGAGAACTACTCAAGACACCCTGTATTGAGGAACCTCTATAAGTTCCTGTGTGTTTTCTATGATTTGCTTTATAACTTATAGATCTACTAATCAGAATTCAAGAACACCTAAAGGGGATAAAATAATTTGAATAACCTACTCACCCCCCCCCCCCCCCCCCCCCCTCTAGGTGATTAGTCGACACCCAATAATCAACTGTAACCAATTTGCCCAATAAACAAAAGGTAAGCCCCAATAAATAAAAGATAAGCCATTATCTATTTTGGGCTAAGTATCTTCGATATCACCAAGTTATATTCATCCCAAGTATGCAAACAATCCTTAGGGCACACAACCTTAGACTTGGGGTTCTATCTTGAGACTTGTTGGTATACTCCATACTTTAGACTCTTCAAGGTACCCTCTACGACGAACTTATCAGGGTCAACATGTGACCCAATCCCAAACATGTTTCTTCTGAACTTGAATTCTTATCCGACCCTCGGTATTTGTCGTGGTGGTTGTCTCAATGTAATCATGTCACCGATACGAGGGTTGAGTCTATGAGTCCCCTACCATTCTGCTTACGTGTCGATCTCCTTAAGGCTGTCCTGTCATTTTGGATAATCCTTGGTATGTGAAGTAGGGACATCCGAGTTTATGGCTTAGGTGGTCGTTCCTGCATTAAGCTCCTCCTCTAACCTCTTTGGGGTATCCTCAAACCTTAATCAAACTTATACCTACGGTCTATTTCAGACAAGGGCATGGTATAAATTGTCATGGTAAGTCATGTGTCCTAGTGGGGTTGAGTCTAACTCATTGACTAAAGGACTATCTAAAGAGTCTTTGCAGCCGGAGGTATTCCTTGCTGGGTGTAGGGTTCGCCACAGGCTACATAAGAAAACGTGTCACTCGTAAGGAGATTTGGCTAAAAAGATTCAGTTAAAAGTGGACTTTTTCACATGATTTCACCATATGAGCACACCATTGCTTCGGCTGCTTAGTTTGTCCTCAAACTAAACTCGCGCGGGGTGGCCCAGGGTTTGTGGATTTCTTTTTTTTGATTGAGATTTGCTCCTATACCAGTTTGTAAGACCCCATTTTTTCACTACAAAACTGGATATTATTCCCAGAACCGCCGCTTTGCAGTGACACCAACACACAGGAAGGTCGCCACTACAAAGCGCTGATCCTGCCGGCCATATTGATCATAGAAGAAGAAAAGTATAAACGAATAAATAGAAGTTCAAGTCCACAATCACATGCTATATATAATAAATGTCCACATGATATAACTGAAATAACAAAGGTTACAATAATAAAGGGCTCATGCCCTGTACATCATGTCCTCACTACAAGGTCACACGCGGAAGCAAACTATTAATCACTCGCTGATACTGAGACTGATGCTCCTGTACTAGACTGGCCTGCCTCCATCTGCACTGTGCTCTAGTGCAACAACATATCCTTAGTTCCCTACAATGATAAGGTCCACCGACCGTTAGTCAAAATACTAAGTCAATCCCCCACCCCTCCCCCGGTGACTCCTAGGCACCGAGCGGGAGTGAAAGTGAGGTTAGATCTTAGATATACTCTAGAGGGGGGTGAATAGAGTATTAAAAAGTTTTTCACTTAATTTTATAGCGGAATTAAAATAATGATACTTATATGTGTATTAAGTGAGTTTTTAAAACAAACACAAAGAGATCACACAGCACAGTACAGAAAAATAAACAAGAACATAGAGGACACAAGGATTTTATAGTAGTTCCCCAATCAACCTGGATACATCTACTCTTCTAGCACCATTGGAAGGATTCCACTAAGTTTTTGATCAGGTGCCCTATAACCAATGGATTTTTGATCAGGTGTCCAAACACCAATGAGCATTTGATCAGGTTCTCTTACCAAACTACAGGTTTTTGTTCAGGTGCCCTGCCACCAAGGGGTTAACTTTTGAAGGGAGTTAGAACCCTGTACAAGAGGGGATAAAGAGGGTTAAGATGTTCTTCTCTGTCAATAATCTGAGAGAAGACTAGTGGAATGTGTTGATGTAAAGCTCCCCCTGTCTGATTGAAATGGTTGACAGTTGAGGATGGAGCTTTCACTTGAATGAAACAAATCTTCTTTGAAGCTGATGAATCTGAGAGACAATGTTTCTCAGATTTGTTGTTGCTCTTGAAGATTAGAACTTGCAGCAGAAAAACTGAGAGAAAATTTTTGTTGTTGTTCTCTGAGAATGAGATGTGCTGCTTGAGAAAGATGAAGATATGAAAGCTTTTAGTTTTTCTTCCTATATTTCTTTTTCCCGACTCCTTCCTCTTCCTCTTGCTGTGCTGCTGTAATAATAAATGTTGTATATATTCTTCTTCCTCTTTCCTTTGTTAATATATCTCTGATTTGAATTTCAAATCCTCTGAAATAAGGAATAAAATAATTTGGAGGATTATTTCTTGGAACTGCAATAGGGGTCGAGGCCACCCAAAAGGGGAGCCTCTATGCCATCTACCATCAGAGTGTCGCTTTAACCTTTAGAACCCCACCCCCAGGAGAAGATCACCTTCTCAGCAAAGGACATGCCAGAGTATGAAGACCCATTCTGCGATGCGCTGGTAATCAAGATAGCGATCGAGAACTTCACAGTTTTTAGAATCCTGATGGATAACAAGAGTTCTGTTAACTTGATAATCAAAAAGGCCTCCGATGAGATGAAGGTAGAGGGGAAGAGGGTGCTTGCCTCGGATGGTCCCCTCTTCGTATTCTCCAGAGAAAGGAAGGAAGTGGAGGGAGGAGCCGAGCTCCTCGTAACTCTGGGGGGAACGTCAAAGAACTATCGATTCATCATCGTGGATGCCCCTAACAGCTACACACCATCTTCAGATGGATGATGAGTCCCAACTATATACACATATATGGACTCATCTGGGCCGATTTTCTAGTCTATGCACTACATTTTAGGCATGTTTTCGCTCATATTTGTTATTCCATGCTATGTGCACTTCTAGGCCCGTTTTGGTGTTATTTCTTGTTTATCTTCGTTATTAGTTTTCATGCATTGTTAAGTGCCACCTTCAGTGGCTAGATTGGTGTTGTATGATGGAACAGGAGTCGTGCAGGTGTTCCCGGTACAATTCTGTACAGGAACACTGCGCACGATCACTGGTTCTATTGCGCACGACCACTGGTCGTGCGCCGCTGATCGTGCGCACTTAACCCCCATTTTATGAGTTCTGTCTCGACCAATGCGCATGACCACTTATGATAATGCGCACGACCACTGGTCGTGCGCCACTGGTCGTGCGAACATTTTATTTTATAAATTTCTTACATTGCAGGCTCCGCCCAGGCAGGCGCACGATCACAGGATTCCAGCGCGCACGACCACTGGTCGTGCGCCAATGATCGTGCGCACTATTTATTCCAGCGCCTGTAAATTGACCTGCTCGCGAATTAGGTCGGGATCGCGCATTTCTTCCGCCCAGCTCCGCCGTTTTCGCCCCTTCCGCAGGTTCTCCGCCCCCCTAGGCCTCCTCCTTCATCCTAGAGCTTCAAGGAGAGGTTTCTAGCACAAAGATCGCCAACGTCGAGCAAAGAGATTGTGTATCGGAGTAGATTGGATCGTGACACGAAGAAGACGAGCCATTGGGAGGAAGTGACAGCCCTCCTCTACCTCGGACGCAGTTGAAGACCGAGCTTGGACGCGGATTGACAACCCAACGATTCCAACCGTGAATCTTCGGCAAGGCTTCGGATGTGGTCGACTCCTTTACCCTCTTTTTCCTTCTTTATGTTGATGATTGTTTAGGTTAGACTCTTCTATATTTTGATGATGTGCACAATGAATCTTGTTATGTAATGTCTATTTCATTTATTTGAGATTATATTATTCATATGTGTTTATGAGGTGCGCCCCCATCTAATTTCCATTCTGCCTTCGTGTTCGGTGCCGCACTAGCAATTGCTAGTGGCGTGCTTGTCGAAGAGGTGCTTGCGACCCTCATTCCGTAAGACTACTCGTCCATCCGCCAAGCTAAGCGGTGCTAACGGCCCGTGTAATCCATTCCGACTCCGCCGGTGCGAACCATTCCATCCGCAAGCCTTCTCGTCCATCCGCCTAGTGAAGCGTGGCATAGCGGCCCGTGTAATCCATTCTCCTAACAAAGCAGTGCGCTCAAGGCCTGCATAGTTCGACTCCGTATGCCTACTCATCCATCCGCCTAGCGAAGCGTGGCATAGCGGCCCGTGTAATCCACTCGCCCTACGAAGCAGCACGCTCAAGGCCTGCATAGTTCAATTCCGCTTGCCTACTCGTCCATCCACCCTTACGAAGTAGCGCGCTCAAGGCCTACGTAGATTCCATCCCGCCAAGCGAAGCATTGCATAGCGGCATTGCATAGGAGTAGTCATAGCATTTTCTCTTTATTTTCCACAATCCAAAACCGCCATTTCCGCATCCATCCGACTTAAAGGACTTCAATCTCAAGTCCTGCCTCAATAGTGAACTCCACCTTAGTGTGTTCCTTCGAGATTCGATACTTGGGGATTACTCCTCATTTTATAATACTTGAACGATCGGTACACTGCCGTTTCATGTCGCAGTCTAGCTACCGCCTATAGCGGTGTGCGAGATTTGCGCCATCAAGTTTTTGGCGCCATTGCCGGGGAACACAGACGTGTGAGTTTTCTTGAGAGGGAGAGCTGAGAGAGAGAAGTTTCTTCCAGTGTGTATAGCCGCCTTATTATTTTTGTTTGCTTTTTGCTTATTTACTGCTTGTTATTATTTCTTTCCCTCTTATTTTAAAGTTTTAGGCAAGTCTAATCCAAGAAGTTTTATTAGTTTGTGTAAATTTTCTTGCAATGAATTTCAGTCTCGTTATATCTGCTTTAATTGTCAAATATGTCATCATGGGACATTTCTCCTAGCACTTACTACAAGATGGTCTATTATATAGACCAAATGAATGAGTTAAATGTTAGGCAGTGTAGGAACGTTGTTTGCTTGTTGTGTCGAGGAGAGGGTCATGAATTGAAGGACTGCCCTAGTCTTTTCAATCCTGACCGCTGCTCCTCCACTCATGACAACATTGTCCCTATCACTCATTCTTTACCCATGGAGGCAATCGTGCCATCGGCCCCCGATCTTATTTCATGCATGGACTCCTCACTCCTTATGTATGGCTTCACTCCAAGTGATGATGATCACTCATCTGTTGGCCAACAAGGAGAGGAATGGGAGCTCCTAGATGCTCCTGAGTTGGATTTGAGAAGTATTCTTTCCATCGGGGAGGCATTAGCAGATCTTTTTGCGGAGGAACCTGATATTCTACTTTCTGATTCTGATGTTCCTCCAGTTTCTTTGCATGATTTTTCTACACACATTCTTTATGATCCTATCGAAGTGAAGGAGTGGGGTGATGCTTCTGACTCGGAGGATGCTCCAAAGTGGGATGAGGAGTTTGTTTTCCCCGAAGGGGAGAATGAATACTTTGAACACGATGGTGCACCTCGGTGGGATGAGGAGGATACTCTCTCTGATGAGGAGGTTTGCACTTCTTCATGGGACGAGGAGGTCCAAACCACCACTGAGGCCCTTGAGTTCTTGGGTTCCCCTCGCTATGATACTTACGATGATGATAGCGATCTATCCTTGGATCTTGCCGGGAGTGAGACCGGGATCAGTCCCCTGATTGATTTTTATGCATGTTCTTCTTCTTTTTTATCTCTTAATCCCCTTTCTCTATCTAAGCCTGTGCAGGTTGAGTCTTCATAGGTACTTCAGGAGGACTTGGAGCATTCTGCTCAAGTCAATGATGAGAGTATCCTCTCACGTGAGAAGGTTGATCCCTCCTCCGTAGAGGAAGCCCCACTCATTGCCTTCTCCTCTTACTGGCTCCCTAGAGATGACACCTTGTTGGGCAAGGATAGTTTTGGTGAGATGAGCTAGGACCAGGCCTCCTCCTCCTCTTACTTTCTTTTCCCTCTACCTGTGAGGAGCAGGTATTTATATTCGGGTAGAGGCGTGACTGTTCTTTCTCCGTATAGGTACCCGCTACCTACACGCATATTAGAACAGTTACCTGTCCACTTTTCTTTTCATAGGCCTATAAGCTAGAACTGTATAAAATCCGAATAAGTCGTGCTGGGATGACAATAACCCCAGTAGTTATCTTACTTTTATTGCATTTTTATTTTCCTAGTTAGAGTAGTTCGTTAATTTATGTTCAGCTTTAGTATTTCTGCTTCCTTTTGTTTTTGTGGAGCTCACCCCTGCAGGTACTCATTGCAAATTTTGAATGGCGGGTTTGCTTTACATTTTCATGCATCTTCTGGTATGCTCACTTGCTGAGCATTGGGTAACTTCTCCCCCAGCTTTCTATTTTAATTTTCAGTGCTCTATCATTATGATGTATTGCGTAGATTAAGTCTGGGGGGGAGAGCCACATGTTGTTACCCGCTCACGTGCACCTTTTATTTGCATACTAGAAGCATTAATTGTGTTATGATGTTCATTTGCACCGCACACCACTACACCCACTCGAGCGTGCACTTAGCTGTTGGCACGTCTTGAGCTGAACTCATTTCTTTTTGTGTGATTTGGGAAATCATTGTGCTGGCTTAGGATTATGAGGCGGAGTAAAATGTTGACTCCTGTAGTGCTCCTAGTCGAGTGCTCATGTCTCACTTAGAAATTCGTGTAGATTCAATTTCTTTTTAGGCTTTTAGATTATGTTTTTCTATTAGCGTAGATATTGTTTACTTTACTAAAAAAGCTGTGAATCCAGTGTGAATCAGATGGTAGCATAGGAATGTGTGTAGGCGTTCGTTAGCCTTGTATTTCCCGAGTCGGGAGGAAGGATTATCTTTCTCGGTGGCTAAAACTTGCCCCAAGCGATTCTTGAAGCATGGGTATACAGTTAGTCAATTGTGTGAATGTGATATAGGCCATCATTTTGGCCCGGATGAGCTTTGTGCCTATTCCTATCGCTATATCCTCGTTAGCCCAGTTGTGCCTACCCTTTCTTTGATTCAGCCCCACTTTTATTTCACCAAAGCCTAAAAGCCAATCCTAGTCGCACACCCAAATTTGAGCTCTAGTTTATTACTTTCATGATTGGGTTGTTGATGTAGTGATATGTTTGTGAAAATGCGGATATGCATCATTGTTTAAATTACTGAAAATATGTGAAAAGAAAAAGAAAATAAGAAAAAGAAGAGAAGTGAGAAGAAAAGAAGAAGATATGAGCTTTATTGAAAAAAATCTGTGTATAAATGTATGTTTGGGAGTAGGCGGTGCACACACCCATGTAGTCAAATCCAAGTCTGGGGGTGTGGTGTACCCGCGTATTTGTGTGGTGAATAAGGAGAATTTCCGCACTAGCTCATTTGGGTTTAGTGTTTGAGCCATCGTCTTTATCATTGTACACCTCACCTAAACCCAAGCCCCATTTAAAACCTAAAGTCCTATTGATTCACGCATTTGAGTCAAACCAGTGCCGTGGAGAGAGTGCGAACGGGCAAGCTTATGATCACCGACATTGATGGATTTCAATGGAGTTGTCTCGAGCCCCGATCTTTGGCAATGCTTGTTTTAGCGTTCAGTTTACTTTCTTCCTATCTGCGACCTTATGATTCACCGTGATTCAATTTTTGAGTAAATGTAATATATAAATACGCTCCTAGGAAATTATAAACTAATATGCATAATTAGGAATCTTATCTATTGTAGTTCTACGCGTGTGAGCATGCGACTTCGCATGGTACTCCGCTTGATAATTTCTTTGTCAGCTATGTTTTTTCCTGTCCGCGAGAGATGGTTTGCTCGGGACGCGCAAACAGGTAAGTCTGGGGGTGTGATGAGTCCCAACTATATACACATATATGGACTCATCTGGGCCGATTTTCTAGTCTATGCACTACATTTTAGGCATGTTTTCGCTCATATTTGTTATTCCATGCTATGTGCACTTCTAGGCCCGTTTTGGTGTTATTTCTTGTTTATCTTCGTTATTAGTTTTCATGCATTGTTAAGTGCCACCTTCAGTGGCTAGATTGGTGTTGTATGCTGGAACAGGAGTCGTGCAGGTGTTCCCGATACAATTCTGTACAGGAACACTGCGCACGATCACTGGTTCTATTGTGCACGACCACTGGTCGTGCGCCGCTGATCATGCGCACTTAACCCCCATTTTATGAGTTCTGTCTCGACCAATACGCACGACCACTTACGATAATGCGCACGACCACTGGTCGTGCGCCACTGGTTGTGCGAACATTTTATTTTATAAATTTCTTACATTGCAGGCTCCGCCCAGGCAGGCGCACGATCACAGGATTCCAGCGCGCACAACCACTGGTCGTGCGCCAATGATCGTGAGCACTATTTATTCCAGTGCCTGTAAATTGACCTGCTCGCGAATTAGGTCAGGATCGCGCATTTCTTCCGCCCAGCTCCGCCGTTTTCGCCCCTTCCGCAGGTTCTCCGCCCCCCTAGGCCTCCTCCTTCATCCTAGAGCTTCAAGGAGAGGTTCCTAGCCCAAAGATCGCCAACGTCGAGCAAGGAGATCATGTATCGGAGTAGATTGGATCGTGACACGAAGAAGACGAGCCATTGGGAGGAAGTGACAGCCCTCCTCTACCTCGGACGCAGTTGAAGACCGAGCTTGGATGCGGATTGACAACCCAGCGATTCCAACCGTGAATCTTCGGCAAGTCTTCGGATGTTGTCGACTCCTTTCCCCTCTTTTTCCTTCTTTATGTTGATGCTTGTTTAGGTTAGACTCTTCTATATATTGATTATGTGCACAATGAATCTTGTTATGTAATGTCTATTTCATTTATTTGAGATTATATTATTCATATGTGTTTATGAGGTGCGCCCCCATCTAATTTCCATTCCACCTTCGTGTTCGGTGCCGCACTAGCAATTGCTAGTGGCGTGCTTGTCGAAGAGGTGCTTGCGATCCTCATTCCGTAAGACTACTCGTCCATCCGCCAAGCTAAGCGGTGCTAACGGCCCGTGTAATCCATTCCGACTCCGCCGGTGCGAACCATTCCATCCGCAAGCCTTCTCGTCCATCCGCCTAGTGAAGCGTGGCATAAAGGCCCGTGTAATCCATTCGCCTAACGAAGCAGTGCGCTCAAGGCCTGCACAGTTCGACTCCTTATGCCTACTCGTCCATCCGCCTAGCGAAGCGTGGCATAGCGGCCCGTGTAATCCACTCGCCCTACGAAGCAGCGCGCTCAAGGCCTGCATAGTTCGATTCCGCTTGCCTACTCGTCCATCCGCCCTTACGAAGTAGCGCGCTCAAGGCCTACGTAGATTCCATCCCGCCAAGTGAAGCATTGCATAGCGGCATTGCATAGGAGTAGTCATAGCATTTTCTCTTTATTTTCCACAATCCAAAACCCCCGTTTCTGCATCAATCCGACTTAAAGGACTTCAATCTCAAGTCCTGCCTCAATAGTGAACTCCACCTTACTGTGTTCCTTCGAGATTCGATACTCGGGGATTACTCCTCGTTTTATATTACTTGAACGATCGGTACACTGCCGTTTCGTGTCGCAGACTAGCTACCGCCTATAGCGGTGTGCGAGATTTGCGCCATCACTGGACCCTCATCAACACCTGCTGGCGCGTGCCTTCCACCTACCCCCAGTGCTTGAAGTACATCATCAGAGGAGTCCATATCCGAGTTAGGGGAGACCGCAAGTTGGCTAGGCACTGCTATGTCACGAATGTCAAAACCATCTCTTGGAAGGTGGAAGGGGAGGAGGTTGAAAGGGCGATGGAGGACCGGGCCAGGATGGAGGCAGCAGAGGAGATCGAGATGAAGGAAGTATTCACCCAGGGTGGGAGGTTGAAGAAGGTGCAGGTCAGTGGGAGGCTGAGTAGGGAGGAATAGGATAGGGTCCAGGAGTGCATCCAGCAGGACATGGATGTCTTCGCCCAGAGCGCTGCAGGCATGTCGGTAATCAATGTGGTTATGTCTTGCCATCACCTCAACCTCGATCCTAGCACCCGTCCTATCTGCTAGAAGAAGAGAGCTGTGGCGGACACTCTGGTCGAGTCCATCCAAGAAGTAGTAGGAAAGCTGCTAGAGACAGACTTTGTGTCAGAGATCCAGTACACATGCTGGGTCTTTATTATTGTAATGGTAAAAAAAGAATGATGTGAGATGGAAAATGTGTGTAGACTTCTCTCTGTTGAATAAAGCGTGCCCCAAGGATTGTTATTAGCAGCCTCAAATTGACGCGCCGATAGACTCATACATCAGTTTCCCAGTGATGAGTTTTTTAGATGCATTTTCAGGTTATCATCAGATCTGAAAGCACCGGCCGGATGTCAAGGACGTTTCCTTCATCACGGATGATGGGTGCTACTGTTATAAGATGATGTCTTTTGTGTTGAGAAATGCAAGGGTCACTTATCAAAGGATGATGGACCGAGTCTTTAGGGAGTAGAAGTGGAGAAATTTGGAGGTTTACATAAATGACATGATGGAGAAAAGCAGAGATGTTGGATCTCAAACTCTAGGACCTGGCAGAGACTTTCGCCACCTTGAGAAAGTTTAAAATGAGGCTCAGCTCCCTGAAATGTGTCTTCGGGGCAGGCAGGGGAAAAGTTTTAGGTCACCTCCTCACCCCGGCGGGGGTAGAGAGCCCAACCCTAATAAAGTGTAGGCGATCATAGATTTGGAGTCGCCTAGGAATGCCATGGAGGTCCAGCTCCTGGTGGGGAAGCTCGCAAGGTTAAGGAGTTTCCTCTCCCAGACATGGGTGAAGTGCTCGCCCTTCTTCAAAGTGTTACGAGGTAACCAAAAATTCAAATGGTCTCTAGAGTGCCAAGAGGCTTTCCAAGCATTGAAGAGACAACTCATTTAGGCCCTGCTACTCTATGGGCCAAAAGGATGAGAGGACTTGGCTTTGTACCTCAGAGTGGAAGATGAAGTGGTAAGCTCGATCCTAGTTCGGGAGGATGAAAAGAAGCAGCTACCCATCTACTACCTCCGCAGGGCCCTGAAGAAGGCAGAACTCAGATATCTCATTCTTGAGAAGTTGGTGTTTGCTCTAATCATCTAGGCAAGAAATCTCCACCCATATTTCCAGGCACACTCGATCAAGGTGATGACCGACCATGCCCTTCACAACATCATAGAAGGGGTGGAGCATTCAGGAAGGTTGGCAAAGTGATTAGTGGAGTTGAGCGAGTTAGAGATTTCGTTCATACCCCCACTATTAATGAAGGCGCATGCGATGACTAACTTCCTGGAAGAGTACGTGGTCTAGGTGGAAGAATCCAAGTCTCCGGAGCACATGGCCTGAGAGAAGCTTGTTGATGGGGAATCAGGGAGATACTCCCTAGGAGGGGGAGTAGTCTTCGTAAGTCTGCAGGGCACAAAGATTGAGCAAGCGATCGACATTCACTTATCTCTCACCAACAATCAAGCCGAGTATGAGGCGGTAATAATAGGGATCCGCTTAGCAAATGAGCTAGGTGTCTAGGAAGTGAGGGTTTCTACGGACTCAATGGTGGTGGTATCCTAAGTCAAGGGGGCGTTTGAGACTAGGGAGCCGACTCTCCAATGATACTGGCGAAGTATGGCCCTCATGTGGTAGGGATGATAGCAGAATTGTTTCGGCCATCCATTGAAAAGGGAGAGTTGATGGAGAAAAATTGACGACCCTTATGTATGGACCCTTTCATTGTCTTCCTGACCTCGGGCATGTTTATAGAAGAGGTCCCAGATAAGAGGCGATTCAGGTACAAATTAGTCTATTATCTGCTTCATGAAGGGAGCCTGTACCGGAAGACCGTGTCAGGGATCCTAGAAAGATGTGTCTCTAAGGATGAGGACAAGAGGTTCCTAGAAGAGATTCACTTCGGAGAGTGTGGCAGTCACTCTGGGAGCCAGAATTTGGAGAAAAGGGTGTTGAGGCAAGGCTGCTTCTGGCCCACGATCGGAAAAGATGCGACAAAGTACTTAAAGAAGTGCCAGTTCTTGCACCGCTTCAGCTCCTTCCAGCGCAGAGGCTCGGGACAATCACGACACCGTGGCCTTTTGCAATTTGGGGAATGGACCTAGTAGGCCCTTTTCCCCTGGCCAGCGGACAAATGAGGTTCCTCCTGGTCATGATTCACTACTTTTCCAAGTTGGTGGAGGTTAGGTGCTGACAAAGACAACCTCGCAGTTAATAAGAAATTTCATTTGGGGAGAGATAATTTGCCGACACGAGATTCCCCAATCCATCATCACGGACAATTACCCACAATTTGCTTGTGATGAACTCACCAACTTCTACAGCCAACATTGCATCGACCTTTGCTTCGCGTCCATCCACCACCCGAGGAGCAACAGGGAGATAGAGGTGACGAACAAATTCACTATAAATTTATTAAAGAAGAAGGTGGAGAATTTGAAGGTGAACTGGGTGTAGCAACTCCCCTCAGTCCTCTGGGCTTTGCGAACCACACCCAACACGGCCACAGGAGAAACCCCTTTTAAAATCTCTCATGGCTCGGAGTCCATGATGCTGGTATAGTTCGAGATAAGGTCCCCGCGAGTCATCGCCATGGGGGAATGAGATGATGACTGGAGAATGGAAAATGAGGAAGAGCAACGACTCTCACTTGACCCTTTGGAAGAGGTCCGCGACCTGGAAACGGTTCATTAGGAGGAAATCAAGCGCATGATGGCTAAGTATTTTGACAAGCACATCCGAATTAAGTAATTTGTAAAGGGAGACCTAGTTCTCAAAAAGGTCGAGGCTATTGGGAGGTCGGCAGTAATTGGGAAACTCCATCCCAACTGGGAAGGACCTTTCATAATTTTGGAAGCATTGATTTCAGGCGGTTACCATCTCCAAAATTCTCGGGGAACCCCCCTCTATAATACATGGAGTGGTGACAACCTGAAATGTTTTTATCCTTGAAAGATCAATAGAAAATATGTCCCGGTAAATTTTCCTTTACAACAAATATAACTTGTATTCAACTAAGTCAGGGTACAAGGTATCCGATAGTGCCCTGATAGGGAGAGGGGAAAGTTTTCTAGTTGAAAGGCCCCTGAGAAGGTTCTGCTAACTGGGATCTCACAAGCCTGTAGGGCAGGTTGACCACTCTGGTGGCAAGATGGAATGTAAATATCAAAAGGCCCCTAAGAAGGTTCCGCTAACCAGTCTCTAACAAGATGGTAGGGTAGGTTGACCACTCAGGTGGCAAGATGGAAAGTAAATTTTGAAAGGCCCCCGAGAAGGTTCCATTGACCGAGCTCTCACAAGCCGACAGGGCAGGTTGACTACTTAGGTGGCAAGGTGGAAAGTTAATATTAAATGGCCCCTGAGAAGGATCTGCTGACCGGGATCTTACAAGCCAGCAGGGCAGGTTGACCACTTAGGTGGTAAAAGTAAACTTTGAAAGACCCATGAGATGGTTCCGTTGACCAGGTTCTTGCATGCCCACAGGGCAGGTTGACTACTCAGGTGGTGAAAGTAAATTTTGAAAGGCCCCTGAGAAGGTACCATTGAATGGGTTCTCGCAAGTCGGCAGGGCAGGTTGACTACTCAGGTGGTAAAAGTAAATTTTGAATGGCCTCTAAGAAGGTTCCGTTGACTAGGGTCTCACAAGCCGGCAGGGCAGGTTGACTACTCAAGTGGAAAGGTGGAAAGTAAATTTTGAAAGGCCCCTGAGAAGGTCTTGCTAACCGGGCTCTCGCAAGCTGGCAGGGCAGGTTAATCGCTCGGGTGGCAGGGAGGAAGAAAGTGTTTTCAAAGAGAGCCCCAAAAATGGTGAAACAAAGGGTATCATGAAAGTCAGAGTTAAACAATATTTAGGGTGCGAGTATGAGAGGTCACGCCCAGGTTACACATACTCTTTACTCACTATCCAAGTTGCATTGGTCTCGCGAAATACGAGGCACGAGGTAAGGATAGGCCAAAAAGAATGTCATCCCTCCCTATGAGCGTGAGCTTCAAGGCTCTTGTTCGAGCACTCGTTGGGTGGAGGGGGGAGGTACCAATGCCGAAGTCTCCGTATCACTAAGTAATAGGACAAGTACGTCGGTACCTCCGACATCTCGCAGACTCCTAGACAAAACTAACTATAAATGCGGACATCTCGTCAAGGGGTTGCAAGCGCACCATGTTCGTCAGACTGAATTCTCGTAGGCTGTGAAGGGGGTGAGTCGGGCACTCCGCGAGCTCGTGTAACACAAGGAATCACTAATAGCAAGTAAAGGAAATAAACAAAGGAGAGAGATTGAAACAGGAAAGACTTGAAAAATTCTCTTAGATAAATTGATGAATAAAAATTTAAATGTTTATAAATCTATAAACGATATAGGCAAGCGTACCTATTGTTTGTAGCATAGGATATGAAAGATATCAAGGTCGTATAAATCCACGGGTCTGTCGAGTACTTTTGTTCGAGAAAACAAACTATTATTTTATCAAATAGAACTTTAAAGAAATTTATATTTAAAACTAAAACACGAAATGAGGAAAACCTAACTTGAGCAAAACACACTTTGAGTGAAATTAGAAAAGATAAATTCACAAAACTCTTAATAAAATAAGTTCGATCGTGGAGGTTCCCAAAACATGATAGCACCTCTCTCGAGGAATAATACCAACTAACCTTATGCAGATCGATAAAGACCCCTCGTCCAGTCAAAACCCCTAAGCTTGCTTTAAGCGGTGAACCGTACCCCACTATTGGATTTAACTCCAATCTAAAAGATTTATGTCACCCTCTCTCAAGGGGTTCATGCACCTCCTTTTATCTTCGAGCGATCTCCTCGTATGCACGAATCTCTCGATAAAATAGAATATGGATCTTAGATTGAAATTCATATTTCGGTCATATGAAATCGAAGCAAAGTACATCAAAGATAAATCGAAATTTTTTACAAAGAGAGCTAAGAAAGGTATTTTCAATCAACGTTTGCAATGATCAAGATATAAATATTAATCCAATAAACATGAAATAATAAGGGAAAGGAAGAGAAAGGGACATTTCATAAAATTAAATTAAATTCACATTTCATTAAAAGAGAGTACATGAAATATAAGAATAATTGCGAAAAATGAAATCTAAGACTACATTGCATAAATTAAAAGTACATGGAATTGAAATCTAAGCTAATAAAAACAAAAAATACAAAAAAGAATAGCATTTCTGCCCAAAAGGGGTAGAGGAGGAGAGTTTTGGCCCAAAGGGGGCAGAAAAAGGATGTCCTTGAGATCTAGAGATGCTGGCTTTAAATAGGCAAAATTGTCATGTTACACACCCTCGGTCACGCCTGTGACCAAGGGCGTTTACTTGGCATGTCTGAAATGGCTACGGGAGAGGCACGATCTAGAGTAATTACAGGCATTACAAGATGCGTCACACCCTCGGTCATGCCAGTGACCAAGGGCGTGTGATAATAAAGACTCCTCATGGTGGGAAATTCTGGCCACACGGAGGCGTGATCAATGTTCTGGAGGTTACACGAGTGTGACATTGGATATCCTGGGTGTGTACTTGGCTGGATTAGGGCATGACGACTAGATGAGCTGTGGGATTTGCTGGAGGTTGGTATACGAGCATGACAGCTAAAACTTACAGGCATTGCTCCATGTACACTGACGTATACTATGAGTTCTTCACGACTTGAGTCAGAAACACGGCAGGAGGATGGAATTGATTTTTATGTTGACACACCTTTGGCCACGAGCGTGACTAAGGGCATTGTTTACCTAGAAGATTGCTACCTAGACATCATCTTCTTTAAGCCAGGCGGTTTGAGACATTAACCGATCAGACCGACAAACGAATCAAGTCGCGTGATCTCCAAGGGTCATACCGCTCTCATCAACTGAAGATTGTCAGGGCTCAAGTCCTAAAGGGGCAAGCTGCGGTCTCGGTCAGCAGATCGCTCGGGTTGCTAATTGGATCAAGCCAAAGTTTCTCAACCAAAGCCTAGTACAAACTAAAAGTCAAGCCGCCAGACCGCGCGCCTTCCCCTTATTTATTCTTCTATATCCCATCACAAATTATTGGGTGCCAACTTATCACCTAGAGGGGGGGGGGGGGGGGGGGTGAAATGGTTTTACAAATTATTTAATCCCCTTTTTTGGTTCTTGATTTCTGATTAGTAGATCTATAAGTTATAAAGCATAATACAGAGAACATGCAAGAACTTATAGAGGTTCCTCAAGACAGGGTGTCTTGAGTAGTACTCTTTCCCTCTGCGCCTACCTAGCAGTGTGCTAGGCTCGACAAACGCCGCCAAATCATCAAGCCCGCAAGCCTTACAACACGGACCCGCAAGTCCTACAACCTAAGCCCGTAAGCCCCTACAGCACCTGAGCCCGCAAGCTCGACACTCAGGCCCTTAAGCCCTAGACAACACATACCCGCAAGTCCCGTGCCTACAGCCTAGGCCCACAAGCCCCTACTACACCCAAGCCCTCAAGCTCGACAAATTCGGACGCGCAAGTCCAATGCCTTGGCCCTCAAGCCTCACATCTCTCCAGCCCTCAAGCTAGACGGTGTCGGACCCGCAAGTCCACGGACCAGGCCCTCAAGCCTCACAGCTCTCCAGCCCTCAAGCTAGATGATGTCGGACCCACAAGTCCACTGCTCTAGCCCTCAAGCCTCACAGCTCTCCAGCCCTCAAGCTAGACGGTTTCGGACCCGTAAGTCTACTGCCCTGGCCCTCAAGCCTCACTGCTCTCCAGCCCTCGAGCTAGACAAATAGGCTCGCAAGCCTTACAACAATAAAAGTTTTACAGTAATAAATACATTTTCTTCTGCCTGATGAAGATTGGTAACTTAGCCTGATGGAGATCGGCTTCTTGAGGTTGAAGAAGATGTTTCTGATTCAGATCTTGAAAACACGGTTCTTCTTCAATACCTTCTCTTAGCCTGATGAGGAATGACTTTTTATTAGTCGATGGAGATGACTGATTATTTTGAGAATGCTTGAATCTTGTTCTCTACTTGATCTCCTTCTCCGCAGAAAGTACTGTTGTATTTAAGCAATGCCAAGATACTTTTCATTTTTCTTTTCTCACTTCGATCCTTGATTCTAGGGCATCCTCTTATCTCTTTTATAAGAGTGCGAGGCCCCCAACGGTCTTCTAAAAAAGTTCCTTAAGTGTCAGATGCCCCATTCCTTAAGAGCACGCACTGATTGGACAATCAGGTGGCAACATTAAATGCTGACAGCGCGTCCGCAACATTTGAATTCCGTCTCAATGATATTTCCAGCTTCATGATGACACTGACAACATTACGACGATATGGATATTATCTCGATGACAAGACTATGTCGATGCCTTAGACCTTGGTGTTTCTACAAGTCTTCTAGCTTCTGCCTCTGATGCTGGTATCTCGACGATACGAGATCTTCTAGCATTCTTGCATATACAATGATATGCTATCTCTGACTGTGTCATCGTGATCTTCTTCCTTGTAGTCTGTCTTCGTAATCACTTTGTTCTTTCGATGACATGAGTGATATCATGTCGACAAATAATGCTTGTCTTCAGCTGTCCTTCTTCAGTCTTCTCGACGTCATGCATTCTTTACGGCGATGTCTGTTCTTCTCGACGACAAGGCTACTCTGTTGATGTCGACGATACTGCATCTTCTCGACGACATTCCTTCCTTTGATATCCTCATGTCTTCTCTGCGTTCGACGATCTTCATTCTGCGTTCGACGAACAACATTCTGCGTTTGACGAACAACATTCTGCGTTTGACGAACAACATTCTGCGTTCGACGAACTTCATTCTTCTATCCCGTCTCTGCGTTCGACGATCTTAATTCTTTGTTCGACGAACTTGCCATATCTCGGCGTTTGCTTCTATCCTGTCTCTTCGTTCGATGAACTTCATTCTGCGTTCGACGAACTGCATTCTGTGTTCTGAAAGGAGAGTTTAGTTCTTATTATCTGTTAAAACTCTTGTTTAACTTTGCTTTCAATATAAATGATATATATATATATATAAATATATGTGAGTTTGCTGAGTAATATAAACAAACAGTAAGAGTGCATAAAATACACAACACAAATAAGAAATAAAAAAAGCAAACCAAAGCATAACCACATGACACAAGGAAATATAGTAGGTCCCCAAAAACCGGGTACATCCACTCTTCTACCCACTGGTAGGAATCCACTAGGAGAGTTCATCAGGTGCCCTCACACCAAGGTGTTTTTGTTCAGGTTTCCACACACCAATGGAGGTTTGATCAGGTGCCCAATTCACCTATAAGCTTTTGACCAGGTGCTTATAAACCAACTAGTTTTTTTTATCAGGTGTCTTGCCACCAACAGGTAAACTTTTGAAGGGAGTTTTAACCCTGTACAAGATGGGGAAGGAGAAAGGGAAAGATTTATTGTTCTTCTCTTTTTGCTGAGAAGACTCTTGATGAAGATCCTGATTGGTAGTTGTGTTTGGATCTAGATGATGATGATGAAAGAAGCCCCCCCCCCCCCCCCCCCCCTGTTTGATTTAGAATCAATGACAACCTTGTGAATGGAGCTCCTTCTCTAAGTTGTGATACTTTTTTTCTTCTTCTTCTTCTTCCTGAGCAAATGATGTTGATTTGGTGTATCAGGTTGTAGAAGATCTGCAAGAAAAAGTTAGCAAAAAGAAGATAATAATATATGATCTGCTTCTTCTTTTTGCTCCTCTGTATTTCTCTTCTTCTTTCTTTTCCTGTACAGCAATGTTAATATATCATGTTCTATATCTCTGTCGAGAGATAACAGCTATATATATATTCTGATATATATTATCTGTTGTAATATATTCTGCTGTTGTATAGCTTTTTGAATTTTTGCCGTGTTTGACTTGCTGCAATGGCTCTATTAATTAATGCTTATGCCAAACGACTATAACATTAAATGCTTGCACGTTGTAATGTCAGAATAATAATATATATAGCAATATATAAAATAGAATAAATAAATATTGCTTTAATAAAGTCTGACAGCATATTAGAATAAGAAATATAATATTTAGTTGAGCAAATGTATATAAAAAATAAATGCTATAGAAATTCGTCGACCTCAGCTCGTCATTCGTCGGGCTGAGCTCGCCAAATGATATTCTGAGCATTGATTAACTGCAGAGAACTTTCGTCGAGTGATGCTGGTATTTCGTCGACCACTGTTCGGATTTCGTCGACCGCTGCTTCCCTGCTGTAATCTTTTGAGCGCTGCTATAGAATATAATCTGTTCGTCGGGCGCCGTCCGACGAATGCTGAGCGTCGTTCGACGTTCGTCGAACGCAGCTAATATATGAATTATATTTCTTCTCTTATATTTCAGCCTATTATTTATATGTTTATTTGCAGCCTTCTTTCTTAATGATAATTAATCTAAGTTATAATATATATTATGATATATACTTAGACACTAAAGGTGGATAATAACTCAAATCAAAACTAAGGTTCCAACAATCTCCCCCTATTTGAGTTGGGATCCTAATCCAAATTAAATAGGTTCTAACAATCTCCCCCTATTTGGTTTAGGATTCCTAAGCATAAAAAGTCTTGAGTAACTTATGGCTTAAGGGTTAGAGATTATTTTTAAATTTCTTTTATAACTGAGCAATTTCTGATTTCCTAAATCTTGATTAAAATAGGAATTTAAATGAAATGAATTGCTAGCTGTTAACAGATTCTAAGAATTTTTATAATCAGAAAGACAATATCTGATAGCTTCTTTCTATAGAATCCCCTTAATCAGAAGAGACTCACACTCAGAGCTCTGATCATTTCTGATCTATGCTACTTGAGTAGAATGCTCAAACTGATTTTGGAGAAAAAATCTGTAAGAGAGTGAAGTTATCTGACATTGCTTTTAAAATAGAAAAATTCAACAGAATCATATAATTGCTGTTTAATTTAATTATAAATGTTTTAAAATAGGTAAAAGCAAATGTTTTATAATTAGATATGTTGGTCTTTTCATTTCATTGGAATACAAATTTGAAAATTTATTCTAATTTTGTTGAATATAAATACTTTTCTTCTTAACAGGTTGTTCAAATTTATTTTTCAAAGAAAAAATTTTCTTATCTGATGTTTTCTAATCTATTTTAAATCTTGTGTGTTCAGAAGTTATTTTTAACTCCTTTATCTTTTGTCAGATTTTATCATATTTGTATATATTAACTCAAAATCTGATATAATTACTTTTTCGGATTTTGTGTTGGAACAACCCTATTACTGATTTGGGCTAGGATCACTATATGTTGAACCAGGATCAAGTTGACCTCGTTGTATAGTTTAAGGGTCAAGTCTTTAGGCTGTTAGATTAGCTAGAACTTAAGGTAAAATTTAAGTTCCCAGCGTTCGACAAATGGCTATCGGCGCTCGACAGATGGCTGCCAGCGCTCGACGAATTTCTGCCAGTGCTCGACAGATTTCCAGCCAGCGCTCGACAGAATTCCAGCCAGCGCTCGACAGATTTACAACCAGTGCTCAACAGATTTCCAGCCAGCGTTCGACATTCTCTGAGCAGCGCTCGATGAATTCCAGCCAGCGCTCGACAAATTCTTTATTAAGTCTCAGATCGACAAATACTGATTCCAGATCAATTAATACCTTAAATATCAGTTCTCTGAACACATATCGACGACTTTAACGGATCTATTCAAATATCGTTGGACATATTCAAGTCAGATAAGTAAGAATATTATATTCAGTTATTATATTCTTTCCTTTATTCCAAGGCAAAGATAGTCGTTGACCATTAATGCAAAGGAATATTTCACGGCTAAGGAATTAAAGGACCTGCCAAAGTCGTTTAGTTTTTGTTGTTATTCCAAGAAAGAATTCAAGGCTGATTATTCTATTTCCAAAAAGAGAAGATATCAAGACAGACTTTATTGTCTTAGCTCTCGACAGAATTCAAACATATTCTTACAGAATACAGAGAGAGAACATATACAAGAATAGAGAAAGAAAAGAGAAGAACACTCAGTCAAAATATTCTCAGTCTTCTTCTTCCTCAAGCAACAATAATCATTTCTCTGAGAACAACTTCTTCAAAGATCAAACCCTCAGATATCAGCTGCAAGTTCAAGTCTTCTGAAAGAGCCACAAATAATCTGAAGAACTACTTCTTCCAGATCAATCTGCTACAAAAGATTTCTGCTTCAAGAGAAAGCTTCTCCACCATCTGTCAAATACTTCAATCAGACAGGGGGAGCTTTACAACAAATCCACTAGAGTCTTCTCTCAGCATCTTGACAGAGAAGAACACTATAAACTCTTTCTCACCTCTCCTATACAGGGTTAATACTCCCTTCAAAAGTGTAACCCCCTGGTGGCAAGACGCCTGATCAAAAAATCTAGTTGTTTTTGAGCACCTGAACAAAAGCTCTGTGGTGTGTGGACACCTGATCAAAATCACCTTGGTGCTAGGGCACCTGATCAACTCTCCTAGTGGATTCCTACCAAGGGTGGTAGAAGAGTGGACTACTCAGATTTATTGGGGAACCACTATATTTCCTTGTGTCCTGTGTGTTTGTTTATTTCTATGTGTTGTGCTGTGTGCTTTTACTTATTTAGTTTTTCTGCTTATATAGTTAATCTCACTCTGCTTACACATTTTTATAACACTATTTTAATTCCGCTATAAAAACTAATGAAAAGTTTTTAATACTCTATTCACCCCCCTCTAGAGTAACTTAAGATCTAACCTCCACTTTCAATTGGTATCAGAGGAAGTTGATTCTTTACAGGCTAACACCTGAATCACAAAGATCAATTAGATCTTAATTTCTCTTAGAGTTCTTTTTCATTTTATCTTTTGTTTAAAACTCATGGCACAAAATAAAGAGTATTCCAGCACAAGACCTCCTATGTGCAATCTTAGTAAGTTTGCACTTTGCAAAGCAAGGATTAGATTATACATGAATTCTATTGATGAGGAAATCTTCAATGTCATATTGACAGGACCTCCTACCCCCTCAACATCTGCAAGCACTAAAGCAACAACAGACAACCATGTTGTCCCACCTCCTGAATGGACAGAAGCACAAAAGAAACAAAGAAGTGCAAATGCTAAAGCCATGAACATTCTGGCTTAAACTATGTCTGATGACAAATTTCAAAAAGTGGTTGAATGTACTTCAGCAAGAGAGATTTGGATCTCACTAAATAATATGGTTGCAGGCTCTGCAGGTGAAAGGAAAGACAGAAGATCACACTTGATCTCTCTTTATGAAAAATTTAAGAAAGGAGAAACAGAGACTGTTGCAGACATGTACAATAGGCTCAGTCTCATAATAAATGAGCTGAAGACCTTGGATAAAGTGATCTCCATCACTGAAGTCAATGATAAGATCTTAATGTGCTTCCCCAGCACATGGGATTCCAGAATCTGGCCAATCAAGGAAGCCAGAAGCCTCAATGAGATTACCACTGAAGCACTGTTGGGCAAGCTCAAATACTATGAGCTGCTCATTAAATCCAGGGAAGCTGAAGCATCCACTTCTTCTCCAGCAACAAAGAAAGAAAAGAGCATAGCTTTCAAAGCAGCTCATGCAGAAGAAGAAAAGAATCCAAAAGATGAGGAGTTTATGAGTCTCATAGCCAAGAGATTTTACAAAATGGCTAAGAAGGACCTCAGAAAGAAAGAGTCCAGATCAAGGGAAAAGCAAAGGTATGACAAATCAACTCCTAAAGAGGTTATTTGTTATGGCTGCAGGAAACCTAGACACTACCTGACAAAATGTCCAGAAAATCAAAGGAAAGAAAAGAAAAAGGAAAAAGAAGAGAAAAGAAGCTCCAGCAAATCTTCCTCCCACAAGCACAAAAAGAAAGAAAGAGGATTTATAGCAGAATCCTGGAGTGAAATTGAATCTGAATCATCATCCATCTCATCTGATGATGATGAAGAAAATTCAAAGGAAAGTGTTCAATTTCTGATGGCAATATATGACTCAGCCAGTGAGTCAGAATATGCTTCCTCATCCAGCTCCAATGGTGATGAAGAAGAAAGAACATTCTGCATGATGGCTATCAATGCCTTAGGACATAACTCTGAAGAAAAATCAGAATCTGAAGCAGAAGATGATGCAGATCAGGTATTATCTAACTTTGATTTTACTTCTGTTGAATTCAAAGCTGAATTCAAAGTTCTTTGCTTAGACTTACTAAAATATGAGAAAGAAATAATCTCACTCAGAAATAAGCTAGCTGAAATGAATAATATAAGTCAAGAAAATAAAAATGTTAAGAAAGATTTGGCTGCCTCCAGGGAACATATTGTTCTCATTGAGAGCGAGTTGTCTGAAGCCAAAAAGTTTGAAGAATCCCTAAATTGGAGAAGCATCAAACTGATGGACATAACAAGCACAGTAAATGCTAGATTTAATAGCAAACTGGGCTTGGGTGCCTCATCAAGTGAGCCACACCTGATTAAGAAAAATATATTATCTACACCCATAAAATTCATATCTGCTAAAAGCAAAGAGGCTGTAGAAGCAAATAAAGATGTTTCAAGGAAGTCTGTTAAGAATAAAAGAATTCAGAAGAATTCATCGAATGAAGCTCGACGAAAAGATTTCAATTCGTCGAACGGAGATCGTCGAAAGCTGAAAACAGATTTTCAGTATAGTTATTATATGGACGGCGTTCGACGAAATCATGCACATTCGTCGAACGGTGATCGACGAATTTACCCAAATTTGTCGAACAGATACTATACACAGAATTTCAGGAATTCTAATTCTCAACACAGTAAAAATCCTTTTACTGAATGGATTATACCTCCAAGGAGATATCATCCACAAGGCTATAAGGATCAACCTGAAATGTCCTTTATTTCAGAATATTGTGGTAAGACAAAAGGACCTAAGGTAGTCTGGGTCAAAAACAACTAGTTTATGTTTCTGTCTTTGCAGGTACACAGCTATCCAAGAATAAGTGAAAAATGGTATTTGGACAGTGGCTGTTCAAAACATATGTCAGGGAACAAGGCAAATCTAAACAATTACAAGGCAAAGCTTGTACCAAAAGTCACATCTGGAGACTCCAACTGTGGATAGACCAAAGGCTATGGAAAAGTCAAGGTTGGAGAAGTCACCTTCAAAGAGGTAGCTTATGTAAAAGGACTGAAGCATAACCTTATCAACATAAGTCAATTATGTGATGAAGGGTATCAGGTAACATTTAATAAATTGAATTGCCTTATTAAATCTACTGATAATATTATTGTTCTATCAGGTATTAGGCAAGGTAATATATATTTAGTGAATTTCAATTCATCCACTTCAGAAGTTTGTTTATTTAGTGATGTAAGCAAATCTAGTGAACTTTGGCATAAGAGATTAGGACATGTAAATCTTAGGACCATTGCTAAATTATCTAAGGAAAATCTTGTTAGAGGTTTACCTTAGGTTCATACAAGAAAGAAGGTCTTTGTAGGGCATGTCAACTAGACAAGCAAACTAAAAATAGCTTTAAATCATTATCTAAAAGTGATTCACCTAGAATCTTATATTTGCTACATATGGACCTTTTTGGACCTATAACAACAAAGAGTTTAGGGGGGAAGTCTTACACTCTAGATATTATAGATTACTTCTCTAGATTCACTTGGGTGTTCTTTTTGAGAGAAAAGTCAGATAACTTTAAAGTTCTTACATACTTTCTTAAGAGCATACAGATTGAGTACTCAACTGTAGTTGCATTGATCAGAAGTGATCATGGTACTGAGTTTGAGTCTCTTCTTATGCAAGAATTATGTGAGATGGAAGGTATCAGGCATTGTTTCTCAGCTCCTAGAACTCCTCATCAAAATGGGGTAGTTGAAAGGAAAAATAGAACTCTAATTGAATCAGCAAGAACATTGCTTGCAGATGCTAATTTGCCCCTATCCTTTTGGGCAGAGGCTATTAACACATCAAATTATATTTTGAATAAAAGTTTGATACACAAACTTAAGGGAAAGACTCCTTATGAATTACTTAAAGGGAAGAAACCTAAAGTTAATTATTTTAGAGCATTTGGCTGTAGATGTTTTATTCACAATAATGATAAGAAATACCTTAGGAAATTTGAACCAAAATCAGATGAAGGAATTTTCTTAGGTTATTCACTAATCAGTAAAGCATATAGGATTTATAATAAATCTACTCTTAAAATAGAAGAATCTATGCATGTCTCTTTTGATGAAACTAATATGTTTTACAAGGAGAAGATTCCTTCTACCATAGAAAATCTGCAGGTACTTATATTAAGTGAGCAGCTAGATCAATTAGCTCTACATAAAGAAGGAATTTTGAATCCTGAACAGCAGAATGCTGAAGAGAGTGAAAAAGAAAATCTCCCAGATTTTGCTGGAAGTCCAGAACAGATAACAACAGATCATTCTTCACAGGATATAGCACCTGAACAAATTCCCTAAGTGGAAATTATTGCTGAACCAACTCCAACTGTTGACCACATCACAGTTATAGATCATCCAATATCACAATTGATTGGTGATATTTCAGTAGGTGTGCAAACAAGGAATCAAGTAAATCAAAATATGATGCACACATCCTTTCTCTCTCAGATTGAACCTCAATATCTACAAGATGCAGAACAAGATCCCAACAGGATCATTGCTATGCAAGAGGAACTCAATCAGTTTGAGACAAACCAAGTATGGGATTTGGTTCCTAGACCAAAAGACCATCCAGTGATTGGCAGCAAATGGGTCTTTAGGACAAGCTAGATGAACAATGCAACATTGTGAGAAACAAAGCAAGACTGGTAGCCCAAGGATATTCATAGGAAGAAGGGATTGATTATGATCAGACCATTGCTCCTGTTGCAAGACTTGAAGCAATCCAAATTTTTCTTGCATTTGCTGCATATAAAAAGTTCAAGGTATATCAAATGGATGTAAAGAGTGCATTTTTAAATGGAGAAATCAAAGAAGAAGTCTATGTGGAACAACCACCAGGTTTCATCTCTCCAACTCAACCCTCTTTTGTATTTAAGCTTAAGAAAGCTCTTTATGGTCTCAAACAAGCTCCTAGAGCATGGTATGAGACTTTAGCTAGTTTTCTTTTGGAAAACAATTTTTGTAGGGGCATAGTAGATAAAACCCTATTTTTCAGGATACATAAAAATAAAAGTTTGCTAGTTCAAATATATGTAGATGATATTATTTTTGGTTCTACTGATTCAAATATGTTCAAAAGATTCTCTAATCTAATGCAATCTAAATTTGAAATGAGTAGTATGGGTGAGTTATCATACTGCCTTGGTCTTCAAGTGAAGCAAACTCCAAATGGAATCTTCATATCCCAATCTAAGTATGCTAAGGAATTAGTGAAAAGATTTGGTATGTCTGATTCTTCCACCATGAAAACACCCATGCCCTCAAATGCTGTTGTTGATCATGATGAATCAGAGAATCTGTTGATTCAAAAGTATATAGAGCAATTCTGGCTCACTACTTTATTTAACGGCTAGTAGACCTGACATAATGTTTGCTACCTGTATTTGTGCTAGGTTTCAAGTTAACCCCAAAAAATCTCACTTAATTTTATTAAAAAGGATTTTGAGATATATAAAGGGTTGCCCTAATCTAGGACTTTGGTATCCAACAACAACTGAATTTGAATTAACTGGATTCTCAGATTCAAATTATGCAGGATGCAGAGTAGACAGGAAAAGCACATCAGGAACTTGTCAGTTTCTTGGTGATAGGCTTTTGTCTTGGTTTTGTAAGAAATAGACATCTGTGTCAACATCAACAGCTGAAGCTGAATACATTGCTGCTGGTAGTTGCTGCTCACAGATGTTGTGGATACAAAATCAACTCCTAGACTATGGTGTCAACTTAAATAATTCAACTATATTTTTTGACAATACTAGTGTAATATCTATAGCACAAAACCCAGTTCTCCATAGTAGGACTAAACACAGAAATTATGCACCACTTCCTTAGGGATAATGTGGATAAAAATAATTTTGCCTACAATTTATTTCTACTGATTTACAAAGAGCTGACATTTTTACCAAGCCATTGGATGAAAAGTAGCATATCTTCTTTATAAATCAAATAGGAATGATAGATGGAGACTCAATCTGTTAAAGAAAATAAAATTTCTATTTATCCCCCAAATTCGTCGAACGGAGGACGACGAATTTGCATCATTTGTCGAACGGTGGTCGACGAAACCCTTTAACCTCAGAATAGATAAAGAAAATTTCACCCGTCGAACGGTGATTGACGGAAAAGATATTTTTGTCGAACGCCGTCTGACGGAGACCTAAAGTCTTTTCGACTTCTGCTCTTATTAGGTTTTTGCCGAACGCCGCTCCACAAATGCGCCCCCTCTCCGATCTATATAATCTTTATTTTATTTCTTAATAGATTGCGCCTACAGAAATCGTCTCCCTCCAGTTCCCCTCTGCACTTGATCTCCTTTTTCTCTCTATTGCAGGTCTCAATGGCGATTTCTCAAGCCGCGCTTTACTCCATGAAGTTCGACGCCGGATTTGATATTGATATGGCATCATTTGCACAGTCCGACCAAGTATTCAAAGATATTCTTCAACTTTTTGAAGAACAACAGCTGAAGAAGTTCATGAGCACGAGGATAAAGTTGTATATTGCAGAGATAAAGGAATGGGCTTACATGGCTAAGCTAGAGGATGACAGTTTAACCGGAACAATCTCAGGTCATCAGGTCTCTCTTACCCCAACCATTCTATCTGAAGTTTTTGGTTTTGTGAATGGTGATGATGATATAGAATTAAGCTCTGTTGAATATGGTGAAGCTTTGATTAAAATGGGTCATTCCACTGGAAACCCTAATCATTTGCTTAAGAAAAACTTGTCTTTGGAATACAAGTTTTATCTGATATTGTTGGAAAGGTTCTGTTAGGGAAGACAACGGGTCATGACTACATTAAAAGGCACCAATTTCTATTGATGGTGGCCTTAATGGAAAGGAAGAAAGTTAATTGGGGATCAATTCTTTTTGGATTGATTAAGAAGAAGGTATCTAAGGATAGTGTATGTTTTGGAAGAGTTATTGGTATAGTTTTGCAGGAAAAGCACCAAGACCTACTGGTCTCTCCCAAGGTAACCATAAATGCTAGCAAGAAGCTGACCTCAGCTCTCTTTGCAAAATGGGACAGGGTTATTCCAAAGAAGAACCCAGGAGCAGTTGCACCAAAGAAAGTTTCTGAAGACACCATGACTGATCCAGTCACTCCCTCAACCTTTCTAGAAGCTCCTCCTCTTGTTTCTTCTCCTCCTCTCCCATCTTCACCTCAGCATATTTCCCCTGCACAAACTCCACCTCCAAATTCCCCTACACCAATTGATGACAATCCACTTCCTTCATTTACTTTTCTATATCCTCACACTTCTCCACCTCCATCTCCCATGCATGATGACCATCAGTCACCCATCCATCATTCTTGCCCTATTCATTCATACATCCCTCAACAACATGCCAATGTTTCAAACATCTTTGTACCCACTTCCATTCCATCTACTTCTAAATCATCTTCATCTCAGCCACCTGAAATGTTATTTCTAAACTTCCAATCTGTTGCTGATCAAATTCTTGATTACACTCTTCCTAAGCTAGATCAAATCCTGGATGCAAAACTTGCTCCTGTTCATCATATTCTTTCTAATCTTGACTCCATCCTGGATGCAAAACTTGCTCCAATTCTTTTATCCATCTCTGAATTATCTTCTAAAATATCTTCAATTCCCTCCTCTCTTTCTGTCCCTTCTTCTAGGGGCCTAGATTCAGGTCTCCCTGAAGCTAGGCAGGGGAGATGCCTTATGAAGAAGCTCCAGAAGCGCTAGATTCAGAAGATCTAGTGTTTGAAGAAGCTCAAGAAGCCCCAGATTCAGAAGCTCTAGTGTTTGAAGAAGCTCAAGAAGCCCCAGTTTCTGAAACTCCAGTATTTTATTCAGTTTTTGATTCAGAAATGATTGACTTTTCAGAAATTCCAGTCATAGAGGAGACAAAAACATTCTATATTCATCCTTATTTAGATATTATTCATTTGCTGTCTAAGTTCTATAGTATTTACTCAGTTCTGCCAAGATATCATGAATATTCTAGAGCAATTGTTCCATACACTGCTCCCATAGATAAAGTTTTGTTGAAAAAGATCATCAGAAGTTTTAAAGTTCAGATTACAGATCCAGCTCCTACCTCAGTTCAAATTCAAAGTCAAGCAGAAGAACCAGTTTCAATTTCAGAGGAAATTATCAATTGTTTTGATGTTTCAACCTTTGTTTTTGATGAAACTCCAATTCCTGATTTTGATGAAATATGGAAAGCAGAAGATGAAGCTTTTGAAGCTGAAGAGCAAAGGATCAAAGCTCTTAAATTGGTCAATGCTTTATATGATGAACCAATTCCATCCTCTGATTCTAATGAAGAAGATAGTGATAGTGATTTTGATAATACTTTATCAAAGAAGAGAAAGAAAAGGAAAGCAAAGTCAAAGGCTGTCCCCAAGCCTCCAAACCCTGAGAGTGATATTCCTTATTATATTCTTCACAACATCACTCTTGATAAAGAAACACCACATAGGATAAAATTATCAAGGAATGAAAACAAAAGAAGAAAGAAGATGAGGAAGTCTGGTTACTACTCTGACAAGCCTGTCAAATATAATCATCCTCGTCCTCCTCCAGCAGCAGGTTCAGCAGCACCCTTTTCTTCATCTCAGAAGTCCACCCCTCAGCAATCAAGGAGACCAGCTAGCACTAGTGGTTATCAGAGATTTTGGTCTTCAGGACCTCCAAATTCTTCCAGAAATGTTTCCACAGAATACAAATATCATATATCTGATGGATCCTTGCACAGGAAAAGAAATACTCCTTCTGACCAACCTTCATTGCAGGCCATTGATTCTGATGAAAGGCCTTATTCTCCTGTTGATACAGAAGCTACAGAAATAGCACAGATGGCTAGATTCAAGGAGTCAATTGCCACAGCTCAGATAAATAAAGCAAAAGTAGAAGGAAAAGATTACTCTCAGTATTCAACCATGTCAGAGTACAGAAAAAAGGAATTTGAAAAGTATAAATCAAAGAATCTGTTCAATGCTGAAGAATTCTTGATCCAGCACCCATAAGCAGTAGTTATTCTGAAAGTATCTAGTTGCGACCTAAATCACCTAGAGGGGGGTGAATAGGTGGATTCTATGTCTTTTCGCGGAATAAAAAACTTAGAAATAAAAGCACACAGAATCCAAAAGAGCACAGCACAACACAGAGAATTATAGTGGTTCCCCGATCTTGGGTAGTCCACTTTCCACCTCACCTATCTAGCATGACCGGCTAGACTAGGCTACTTCACTGAACTCGGATGAAACAAATCCTACTACTCGGAGTATACAACTCCTACAAGCTCGGAGAACAAACTCTCCTACAAACTCGGAAGGAAAACTTCCTACAAACTCGGAGACAACGCTCCTACAACTCGGAGTATAACTCCTACAACTCGGAAGCAAGCTTCCTACAAGAATATTGTAAAGAAATCTTACAAAATCTTTGATTGAGAAACAATCTACTTAGGAACTCTTGGAGGAGTCCTTTTCTTCAGATCTAAAACAAAAGATCTTCTTCTTCCTTGAAAATAGAAATCTGAAATCTGGATCTAAAAGAGGAAGAATAGATCTTACTTTGAAAAACCTTGAACTTAGCACTTAGGAGAAAATTAGATCTGTCAAGTTCCTTTCAGATCTAGTTTTCTCCTAAGTGCTAAGTTCAAGGTTTTTCAAAGTAAGATCTATTCTTCCTCTTTTAGATCCAGATTTCAGATTTCTATTTTCAAGGAAGAAGAAGATCTTTTGTTTTAGATCTGAAGAAAAGGACTCCTCCAAGAGTTCCTAAGTAGATTGTTTCTCAATCAAAGATTTTGTAAGATTTCTTTACAATATTCTTGTAGGAAGCTTGCTTCCGAGTTGTAGGAGTTATACTCCGAGTTGTAGGAGCGTTGTCTCCGAGTTTGTAGGAAGTTTTCCTTCCGAGTTTGTAGGAGAGTTTGTTCTCCGAGCTTGTAGGAGTTGTATACTCCGAGTAGTAGGATTTGTTTGATCCGAGTTCAGTGAAGTAGCCTAGTCAGGTTGCAATGGATCACCAAACACAGTTCTAGACAATGTAATCCCTCATTGTATAGAACAAAGTGTTGGTCCATGTGTAATCTCTCTTTTGGAGTACACTTCATATACTCATAACTGAAGGTTTTCAAGGTTGAGGAGTGAAGTAGGCTTTCAGAAGAAAAGGAAATTTCTGCCAAGTCCATTCGTCGAGATGACTCGGGTCATTCCGACGAATCCCGACGAATGCTGACAGAGGTCTTTTTGGCTGAGTTGTGAAGAAATTTCTGAAGCCAAGTCCATTCGTCGAGATGACTCGGGTCATTCCGACGAATCCCGACGAATGCTGACAGAGGTCTTTTTGGCTGAGTTGTGAAGAATTTTCTGAAGCCAAGTCCATTCGTCGAGATGACTCGGGTCATTCCGACGAATCCCGACGAATGCTGACAGAGATCAATTTTGTCTAGGTTCTCAAGAAAACTCTGCAGCTAAGTCAATTCGTCGGATGCTCTCGTGTTCTCCCGACGAATCCCGACGAATGACGGGAAGACGGATTTCATTTCCTCGTTTTGTTTTTGAAATTTAGGGTTAGCCGACATGTACTGTACACGTGGCAATCCCTCCTTGTTTGTCGCCCTTCTCGTTGCTCTCGTTTATAGCCGTTGGAATGGATAGGCTATATATAGCTAAGGGTTAATTCCGTTTAACGATGAATCGTGAATCCAAGAGGAAAGACGTTGCTCTCTTCGTCCATCGGCCGACCTTTATCGCAAATCAACTGCTCCTTGCCGACAAAGCTTTTCACGATCCCTCTTGAAGAAAGGAGAATACTAGATCTCTGATTTTAGATCTGTCAAGTTCCTTTCAGATCTAGTTTTCTCCTAAGTGCTAAGTTCAAGGTTTTTCAAAGTAAGATCTATTCTTCCTCTTTTAGATCCAGATTTCAGATTTCTATTTTCAAGGAAGAAGAAGATCTTTTGTTTTAGATCTGAAGAAAAGGACTCCTCCAAGAGTTCCTAAGTAGATTGTTTCTCAATCAAAGATTTTGTAAGATTTCTTTACAATATTCTTGTAGGAAGCTTGCTTCCGAGTTGTAGGAGTTATACTCCGAGTTGTAGGAGCGTTGTCTCCGAGTTTGTAGGAAGTTTTCCTTCCGAGTTTGTAGGAGAGTTTGTTCTCCGAGCTTGTAGGAGTTGTATACTCCGAGTAGTAGGATTTGTTTGATCCGAGTTCAGTGAAGTAGCCTAGTCTAGCCGGTCATGCTAGATAGGTGAGGTGGAAAGTGGACTACCCAAGATCGGGGAACCACTATAATTCTCTGTGTTGTGCTGTGCTCTTTTGGATTCTGTGTGCTTTTATTTCTAAGTTTTTTATTCCGCGAAAAGACATAGAATCCACCTATTCACCCCCCTCTAGGTGATTTAGGTCGCAACTAGATACTTTCAATTGGTATCAGAGCCAGGTTGTTCGCTATAAGGTTAACACCTTGAACAAGATCTTTAAATCTAGTTGCAAGAGCAAGTTTGTCTGAAATGGAAAAATCCAAGGATTCTCTCAAGATGCTCGTCTGTTCTAAGGAGAACTTCCCTATGTGGAAGGAAAGAATGAAGTTCTACATGGAAGCCACTGACCCAAGAATTTTTCAGATAGTAGAGGAAGGTCCCCATGTTCCTATGAAGCCATCGTCTATAAATTCAGCAATTATGATTCCCAAGAAAATGTTGGAGCTAGACAAAGATGAGATTGCCCTCGTCATCTTGGACAAGAAGGCAAAGAACATTATTGCTGGTGCAGTGGACGATTCAATGCTACAAAATCTTATACACTGCAAGTCTGCCAAGGAAATGTGGGACTCCATAGTTGTTCTTATGGAAGGAACCGAAGAAGTAAGGGATGATCGAAGATCATTGCTGAATCAAGAATATGAAGCATTCAAGCAAGATCCAAGAGACTCCATTTCTGATACTTATGAGAAGTTCTTTAAGATCGTCAATGGTCTTAAGAACTATGATCGGGAATTCACCGTTGGAGAACTAAATGACAAGTTCTTGAGATCCCTAACGAAAGAATGGGATACCAAGGCTATTGCTATCCGGGAATTCGGAAAGTTGGCTACGATGGAGCCACAAATTCTGTTTGGCAAGCTCTTATCACATGAGCTCAAGCTGAGTATTAGAAAAGCTGAAGAAGAGGGATGCTCCACCTCTGGAAGAGAGAAGACCGTGGCACTGAAGGCCAAAGAATCAAGAAGACATAAGGCCTCGTCTTCTGTTAGAAGAAAATCCTCAGATGAAGATGATGAATCAGATGCTTGCCCCTCAAGCTCTGATATGTCTGATGGAGAGTTCTCTTCTCTCTCCAAGCAATTCAAGAGATTGCTCAGAAAAAGAAGCCAGAGGAAAAGTCAATCCTCATCAGATCATAGAAGATCAAGGGGTGATGATGAACATCACAAGAAGGAACACAACAACGACAGGTATAAATCTAAACCAAATAAATATATTTCGACTGATATTATTTGTTTTTGTTGTAATAAGCCAGGACATTTAAGCACGGAATGTCCATACAAGAAGAAATCCTTCAAGAATAAGAGGAAAGAAGAAAAGAGCTTCTTGGCAAAGGAGTCCAAGACTCGTAGTGACAGTGACTCAGGGAAGTCAAGCTCAGATGAAGAAGCCTATTTTGGGCTTATGGCACATTCAGATGAGGAAGGAAGTGTCTCCTCATACAAAGGGAAGGTAAACTCGCACACTCCTCTTTCTGCATCTGAAACTGATTCCGTTGAAAATGAAGGCTATTCTTCAGAGGAAGACTTAGATCTAATGGTTCAGTATAAAGCTATGTTGGAGGGATTTGACAAATGCCGCAAGGTAGTCAAATCTCAAGCACATGAGATTGCATCTCTCAAGATGGTGGAATCAGCTTTGAGGGAGGAAATTAAACAATTGACTCCTCTCAAAGATGAAATCCAACCCTTGAAAGATGAAATTAAAAGCTCCGCTGAATTATTAAATCTTAAGGAGAAGTTTATCAACGATTTAGAAGAAAAGTTAGTGGTGGAAAGG
This sequence comes from Dactylorhiza incarnata, assembly GCA_033032865.1. Classification (NCBI taxonomy): domain Eukaryota; kingdom Viridiplantae; phylum Streptophyta; class Magnoliopsida; order Asparagales; family Orchidaceae; genus Dactylorhiza; species Dactylorhiza incarnata. The sequence goes on from JAWHQI010000269.1 coordinate 3,765,180, forward strand.
AAGATAGTTGAAAGCTTCTCCAAACCAAAAACTATCCTTCCAATCATTGAAAGATTTTCTGCTCCTGCGAAGGTTAGTGGTCTTGGTCATAAGGCCGAAAGTAGTAAGGCTGCTAAGAAAAGAGTTGTTAAAGGTAAGGGCAAGGTTGACCAAAATCAAACCCGTCCCCGATGCTTCGAAACAACTGCTTTCAAGGGACCTTATGAAAAAGTAATCCCCAAGGATTATGGTTCATTTGTACATGGATCAGTTATTAAGAAAGCACCAAAGATTAAATCAATTGTTGCTAAATCTCATGAAGAGAAGAAGGAGTCATGTGTGTGTTGCAACCACGAGACTTCTACTTCTAAGAATATTGCTCCTGCTAAACTCCCCGTTCAAAAGTTAAAACAGGAAAACAAGAGAAGATACAATCGATTTGATTGTTGGTGTTGTGGCAAGATTGGTCACTTCGCCATAGATTGTTGGTTTAACCCCAGAAATGTCAAGACTCCACGGGTTAACAATGTAAGAATGACCCCTTGCAATGTTAACACTCCGAGTGGTGTTAATCTAACCAGAAACCTAGGACCCAAATCCTTTTGGGTTCCTAAGGGAAATTAATCTGTGATTGCAGGTATGTCCAAAGGCCAACCAAAACTCTAATCAGGCACTTGGACAAGTGGATGTTCATGGTACATGACCAGAACATAGAAGAAATATAGTAAGGTTGTTGAAAAGCTTAGGAAATCAGTCCAGGCACTGAATTTCTAAGGGGGAGATAAGTCTAAGGGGGAGAAAAGATTGAGGGGGAGCTTTGAGCTCTCATGCTTTTTCTTCCCTATCTGAAGTAGTCAGAAAGGGGGAGAGAAGTTGTATTTGCAAGAGAATTTGAAGTTGGGAGGAATTGGCAAAGTTAGATTTGGCAAAGTTGAAAGAGAAAGTTGAAAGGGAGAGAAAGTTGAAAAAGTTAAGTTTTTAACTCTCCTTATCTATTTGATATATATTTATTTAAGTGCAATTCAACTCAGTACATAGGTTCTGACTTCTTCAAATAGGGGGAGATTGTTGGGTATTGTAGCCACAATTACCTTGATTTGAAGAAGTGTTCCTTTGAACTAAGTTGAATTGAGTTGTATTTGATGTTGTTCTCTAGTTATGTGTTTGCAGGTTCTAAATTGCTAAGTGCACACCAAAGTCAGGTTGCAATGGATCACCAAACACAGTTCTAGACAATGTAATCCCTCATTGTATAGAACAAAGTGTTGGTCCATGTGTAATCTCTCTTCTGAAAGCCTACTTCACTCCTCAACCTTGAAAACCTTCAGTTATGAGTATATGAAGTGTACTCCAAAAGAGAGATTACACATGGACCAACACTTTGTTCTATACAATGAGGGATTACATTGTCTAGAACTGTGTTTGGTGATCCATTGCAACCTGACTTTGGTGTGCACTTAGCAATTTAGAACCTGCAAACACATAACTAGAGAACAACATCAAATACAACTCAATTCAACTTAGTTCAAAGGAACACTTCTTCAAATCAAGGTAATTGTGGCTACAATACCCAACATATTCAAAGCAAATCTCAAACTATTCTGGGAGCTCAGGATCTCTATTTGAGTAAGAAGAAATCAGAAGATCCTAACAGAAAAATCATTTTCAAGCCTTCATCAGCAAAGAAATGAAAAAGGTTCATACTTTATTTTGCTCCTGTTTGACATATTGATTGTAAAGTTTATAAACTCAGAGCACCACATTTTATTCTTTCTACTTAGATATTTTTATGCTCTGCTCTGTTTATTTTTCTATTGTATTTATTTGATTGATTGTCAAATAGTATCCTAACCCCAATAGGGGGAGATTGTTGGAACAAGCCTATTACTGATTTGGTCTAGGATCACTATATGTTGAACTAGGATCAAGTTGACCCCATTGTATAGTTTAAGGGTCAAGTCTTTAGGCTGTTAGATTAGCTAGAACTTAAGGTAAAATTTAAGTTCCCAGCGTTCGACAAATGGCTATCGGCGCTCGAGAGATGGCTGCCAGCGCTCGATGAATTTCTGCCAGCGCTCGACAAATTTCCAGCCAACGCTCGACAGATTTCCAGCCAGCGCTCGACAGATTTCCAGCCAGCGTTCGACATTCTCTGAGCAGCGCTCGACGAATTCCAGCCAGCGCTCGACAAATTCTTTATTAAGGCTCAGATCGACAAATACTGATTCCAGATCAATTAATACCTTAAATATCAGTTCTCTGAACACAGATCAACGACTTTAACGGATCTATTCAAATATCTTTGGACATATTCAAGTCAGATAAGTAAGAATATTATATTCAATTATTATATTTTTTCTTTCCTTTATTCCAAGGCAAAGATAGTCGTTGACCATTAATGCAAAGGAATAGTTCACGGCTAAGGAATTAAAGGACCTGCCAAAGTCGTTTGGTTTTTGTTGTTATTCCAAGAAAGAATTAATGGCTGATTATTCTATTTCCAAAAAGAGAAGATATCAAGACAGACTTTATTGTCTTAGCTCTCGACAGAATTCAAAAATATTCTTACAGAATACAGAGAGAGAACATATACAAGAATAGAGAAAGAAAAGAGAAGAACACTCAGTCAAAATATTCTCAGTCTTCTTCTTCCTCAAGCAGCAATAATCATTTCTCTGAGAACATCTTCTTCAAAGATCAAACCCTCAGATATCTGCTGCAAGTTCAAGTCTTCTAAAAGAGCAACAAAGAATCTGAAGAACTACTTCTTTTAGATCAATTTGCTACAGAAGATTTCTGCTTCAAGAGAAAGCTTCTCCACCATCAGTCAAATACTTCAATCAGACAGGGGGAGCTTTACAACAAATCCACTAGAGTCTTCTCTCACCATCTTGACAGAGAAGAACACTATAAACTCTTTCTCACCTCTCCTGTATAGGGTTAATACTACCTTCAAATGTGTAACCCCTGGTGGCAAGACGCCTGATCAAAAAATCTAGTTGGTTTTGAGCACCTGAACAAAAGCTCTGTGGTGTGTGGACACCTGATCAAAATCACCTTGGTGCTAGGGCACCTGATCAACTCTCCTAATGGATTCCTACCAAGGGTGGTAGAAGAGTGGACTACCCATATTTATTGGGGAACCACTATATTTCCTTGTGTCCTCTGTGTTTATTTATTTCTCTGTGCTGTGCTGTGTGCTTTTACTTATTTAGTTTTTCTGCTTATATAGTTAATCCCACTCTACTTACACATATATATAACACTATTTTAATTCCGCTATAAAAACTAAGGAAAAGTTTTTAATACTCTATTCACCCCCCCCCTCTAAAGTAACTTAAGATCTAACCTCCACTTTCATTCTGATTCAGAATTTATCAAATCTGTAGATGGTGAGTTGAAAACAGATGTAAAATCAGAGGTCAAATTAGGAAATGATGTTACCTCTTTCACCTTTTCTTCATCAAATTCAGCATCTGATTTGTAATCTGAACCATATATAGCCATCATGCAAAAAGCTGTGGCTTTTTGTTCTTCCTTTTCTTCTTGTTCAGTTAAACTGAATGATGGTTCTGCATCAAAAGTAAAGTTAGTTGAAGATGTAGTAGAGAACTCATTTACCATCCTTGAGAGGGAGTGTCAGATGCTCTTTACTGAAGTGTAATCAGCCACTTTAAGAAGAATGTCATCAGACATTGATTTAGCCAATATGTTCATGGCCATGGCATCAACACTGATCAACTTTTCTTGATCATCTGTTGAAGAATAGATTGAAGATTGAGTTCCTGTCAAAATTGATTTATAAATACTTTCATCTATGGCATTCATATATAACTTAATTCTAACTTGCCATAACTCAAATCTATCCAAATTACATAAAGGTGTATCTGAAAAAGGGAAATCTGCTAGTGCCATCAAATTTTTGAAAAACCTTTTTACAAAAAAAATAAGAACTAAGTGATCTTTGTGATTTCAGGTGTTAGCCTGTGTGAAAAATCAATTTCCTCTGATACCAATTGAAAGGAACAATTGATATCCTCTGATGAGGGTGATTGATAAAATCAACCTGCTTTGATACCAATTGAAAGGAGATTTTAGTTCTTATTATCTGTTAAAACTCTTGTTTAACTTTGCTTTCAATATAAATGATATATATATAAATATATGTGAGTTTGCTGAGTAATATGAACAAACAGTAAGAGTGCAAAAAATACACAGCACAAATAAGAAATAAAACAAAGCAAACCAAAGCATAACCAGATAACACAAGGAAATATAGTAGATCCCCCAAAACCGGGTACATTTACTCTTCTACCCACTGGTAGGAATCCACTAGGAGAGTTGATCAGGTGCCCTCACACCAAGGTGTTTTTGTTCAGGTGTCCACACACCAATGGAGGTTTGATCAGGTGCCCAATTCACTTATAAGCTTTTGACCAGGTGCTTATAAACCAACTAGATTTTTTGATCAGGTGTCTTGCAACCAACAGGTAAACTTTTGAAGGGAGTTTTAACCCTGTACAAGATGGGGAAGGAGAAAGGGAAAGATTTATTGTTCATCTCTTTTTCCTGAGAAGACTCTTGATGAAGATCCTGTTGGTAGTTGTGTTTGGATCTAGATGATGATGATGAAGGAAGCTCCCCCTGTCTGATTTAGAATAGATGAAAGCCTTGTGAATGGAGCTCCTTCTCTAAGTTGTGATACTTTTCTTCTTCTTCTTCCTGAGCAAATGATATTGATTTGGTGTCTCAGGTTGTAGAAGATCTGCAAGAAAGAGTTACAAAAAAGAAGATAATAATATATGATCTCCATCTTCTTTTTGCTCCTATGTATTTCTCTTCTTCTTTCTTTTCCTGTACAACATTGTTAATATATTCTGTTCTATATCTCTGTCGAGAGATAACAACTATATATATATATTCTGATATATATTATCTGCTGTAATATATTCTGCTGTTGTATAGCTGTTTGAATTCTTGCCGTGTTTGACTTGCTGCAATGGCTCTATTAATTAATGCTTATGCCAAACGGCTACAGCATTAAATGCTTGCACGCTGTAATGTCAGAACAATAATATATATAGCAATATATAAAATAGAATAAATAAATATGGCTTTAATAAAGTCTGACAGCATATTAGAATAAGAAATATAATATTTAGTCGAGCAAATATAAATAAAATAAATGCTGCAGAAATTCGTCGACCTCAGCTCGTCATTCGTCGGGCAGAGCTCGCCAAATGACATTCTGAGCATTGATTAACTGCAGAGAACTTTCGTCGAGCGATGCTGGGATTTCGTCGACCGCTGTTCGGATTTCGTCGACCGCTGCTTCCCTGCTGTAATCTGTCGAGCGCTGCTATAGAATATAATCTGTTCATCGGGCGCCGTAAGACGAATGCTGAGCGCCGTTCGGCGTTCATCGAACGCAGCTAATATATGAAATATATTTCTTCTCTTATATTTCAGCCTATTATTTATGTCTATTTGCAACCTTCTTTCTTAATGATAATTAATCTAAGTTATAATATATATTATGATATATACTTAGACACTAAAGGTGGATCCTTACTCAAATCAAAACTAAGGTTCCAACACGTTCGACGAACTGCATTCTGCGTTCGCCGAACTTGCCAAGTCCCAGCGGTTTCTTTGCTCATCATCATGACGATGTGCCTGTACTTGTCGACGGTATGTCCAGCCTTTTTCAACGATATTATACTTAGGCAGGCTGTTGAAGTACTGGACATATCGTCTCATCTCTGCAAGCATAAACTAGATAAAACATTAAATACAACTTGCACTTATCATTGAGTTGAGCACTTCTTCAAATCAGGAATATTACTGGGCACTGTTCCCAACAATCTCCCCCTATTTGAAGAAGCCCTAACTTACCTCAATGATAAATGCCACTCATGAAAATATATTTTAGATAATAACATCACGCATAAAGCAACAATCACATAAACAGATTAAATGTTCTTCACAATAGATACCAAACATATAATTAGATTAGATGTTCATGAATAAACATTAGCATTCATTTGCCCCAACAGAATCATTAAGATTTTAATTTGATCCCCCATCAGTGTCTGCTGCTGCTTGCCCCTTTGGTTTTCTGCCTTTGCCTCTGATAGTAGTTGATGGGCAGGGGAATCTTCTTAGGAGAGGGAGGAGGACCTTGTGGGAATGCTAGCTTGTGATTCTTCCTCCTTTCCAGCAGATTCAGATGTTTCTGCCATTCAACTGACTGGTATGCCCTCTGATAGTCCTCCTGAGGGTATCCAAAATAGATCCATGATTCTGTTATTATTTCTCTTGAGACAGGACTCCACCTTCCTGATTGTGGATCCTGCTCAACTTGCCTCAGTCTCTTTTGTCGATACTGGCTGCTCTGAATTCTCTTTCTTTTCCTGGAAGTTGTTGATTCTCCAAATTCTATTCCATATTCAGTTGATTCAGTTCTTGCAGAAGGGTGGGAAGCCTCATATAATGATGGGGGGTTTTTGCATTGTCTGCTTTATTTGATTTGTTATCCACATCGCTTGATGTGAATTGGCGATTATTATTTCATTCTCCCCCTTTAGGGCTTGTTCAATTACCCTTTCCTCAAGTTCTTCTCTGACTAGATTCAGCTTTTTATGCAGGTGTTATTCAGTCACATCCAAATTGTTGTTTATTTCAAGCAGATGGGTATCTGAGGTATTGACCTTATTCAGAATTTGATTTCTATTATTTGTAGCCTCTGTCTCTATATGCTCAAAACCACAGTACACATTGTTTGAGAATATTTCTTGCTTTTTTAGGATTGTGTGGGTTTGATGTCCCACTTTGTTTACTTCCTCGCTCATCTTCTCTATAGCCGGAGCTGCCAGTGTGTAGAAGTGAGCGCACTGGGTGTTGAGGTGGAGTATGTCTTTCTTCACTTTCTGGATCTCGCCCTTCATTTCTTCACTTAAATTATCCACAGTTTTTACTATGAATTGTTCTAGTTGTTTGCGCTGAGGTGTTAGTAGAGCTGACATCATGTGGAAAAGAGAACCTGACTGAGCCGAAGATGGCTCACCATCTTGTTCGTCTTCCTCTTCTCTTTCTTGTGGAATTTCTTCAGAGCTATTTGTAGATGATTCTTCACTGATATGTGCTTTTACCTTGGCCTTCCCCTAGACATTTTCTGGTACTGTCTCGCCAGGTCACGTAAGCACAATCTTACTTGCTGCTACTAACTCTCGGCAGTCTGAGAGAGTGATGTCTTCCATGGGCTCATTTCCTTGATCTTCTAGGGCAGAGTACCCCAGTTGGGTCTCCCCCTCAACTTGTGCATTACCTTGGGTTGAGCCTCCTGCCGAGAGCTCCCCATCTATCATCTCTGCGTCTTGGGCTGAGCTCCCAGGTTGGGACTCCCTCTCAACAGGAACACTCCCCATGTTGGGGTTTCTACTTTCTTCAATAACCTCTGTGGGAGCAGGTTCTGGTACTGTTCCTGGACAATCACTTTGGGTTGATGTCTCCCCCTCAGTTGTACCAGGGATTTGTGGGGGTGGTGGTATGTCATCAGAACTGCTGGATGAATCTTCTTTTTCTGAGTGGTCTGTTGGGGATGCTTGTTTCTTTGGAGCAGCCTGGACATTAGATGATGGTTTAGGGATAGACCTAACCCATCAATCTAACTTTTTTGCATCCAATCTCTTGGAGTATTGTAGAGTAACTCCCATTTTCTTATTCAGTACTTCACCCTATGTGTTTAGCAGGTAGAGGGACAGTATTCTTCCGTAGGAAGGGGACTTCAGGGTGTTCTTCAATCTCTGGAAGAGGAACTCACTCAAGTTAGTCTTCTTAGAGTGAATTATCCGGGCCATGACAATGAACATGTCTTTTGAGATTCAGTCATGGGACCCAGGATTGCACAACAGAACTTTGCCAACGATGTCGGCCATCAACTTCCCCTTTTGATTGAATTCCGCTCTCTTAATGGACCGTAGGTCTTCCCTGTGTGGTCGCACCAGGTGTAGCTTGCGGACACATTCTCCGAGGTCAGCTCTTCTTCTTCCTTCCCCTCTTGGATTCTTGGCAGATTCAGTGCTTTTCCTAGGCTTTTCGCAGATATTTTTAACTTTCTTACCTCCCACCGTGGACTTGATCTGGGATTCAGTGTGGTTAATTCTTGCATCGGCAAAGAATTCTGCTAATTCACGGTGGAGAAGAACTGAGGGTTCGCATAGCAGATATTCCAGACCTGATGCCTCCAGCAACCCTATTACTGATATTATCTCATCCGAGCAGGCATTGAAGTCCCCTCGCTGGAGTTCACAACCAGAGATCAACTCTTCTTTCTTGGGAGCCATTGATTCAGAGTGAGAGTGAAGGCAGTACGTTGGAGACGAAGTGGGGGTTTGTCGATGAAATAGTTTAGGGCAAATGATAGCGTAATTTTTATTCTCGAGCATTCACTCTATTTATAGTGTCGGTAGGTGAAGAGGTGCATACCTTTGAAGGAAAGAGCGATCAGACGGCTCCGATGAACCGATCTAATCCCGTGATAAATAGCTCGATTGTATTTTGACGATATGCATCCTCCCAAATTGATCCTTTGATGTCGTAACATCTATTGTGTCGTCGCAATATATCAACGATTATAGATTCCAAGACTTATTCATCTAACGTAAGCTTTTTAGGCCCCTTTTAGTAGGATGACCTGCACTAAGTATGTTAGTAAATAGATTTTGCTGTTCTGCCTGTGGGTCAGAATAGCCACCTTGTCCAAGGCCCAGATTTGCTTCTGGTGGGCTCATGGACTACCTGCAAAAAGAGATTACAAGCCCTTAGGTACCCAAGTGAATTTGGGTCCTAGGAAATTGTTAGCATTAACGGACATACTGGATTTAACTACTCCAGGGTATGCATAGTTATAATGAGTACGACGATTTGAAGGTTTAGCATTCGTTACCCTTGGAGCAGTTGGATTGTACCAACAATCAATTGCAAAGTGCACGGTCTTTCCACAACACCAACATTCAAACCTGTTGTATCTCCTTTTTCTGACTGACTGTGTGAGCAGGGGTTCTTTGTGTGTGAACAAATGAATGCAGCAAAGAAGGTGAACTGTGTTGATGGTAGATGTGATGTTTGCTATCACCATTCACTGTTTCCCTTCTAGAGTCATTCTTCTTTAAGGATTTCCATATTTCTGTAGACCTGCTAACTTCATGCCTCCTTGTGGCCATCCTCCCACGAGGTACCCTTGAGATTTTTGGCATGTTCTTTGCACCACTTGTAGAGCTCCCATTCTTGAGATACCCTAGATTGGATTGCCCAGCATTCTTGTTGGAGGGTGAGATTACCTTCCTCATGCTAGCATTCATCCCATAGGGTCTGCCTGATTTGTCTTCCTTGAAGCATCCCTGCTCCCTTCTTTGAGTGGAGCAACAACCAATTACCAGTGTAGGAGAGGTCTATGATTTGGAGGAGCTTGGCACAAGCTTCACTACAAAGGGGAATTTATTCTCCACCCTTCTGATGTTGTCATTCTTAGATCTCAGGACTTTGGGCTGAATTTTATCCTTCTTCAGAAGAACCACTTCTCTGGTTAGTGAGCAGCACAGCACCTTGCTCTCAATCAATGCTTTCAGAGTCTTCCCAAATTTACTTATCAAGTCAAGGTTGGAACTTGCCTTGAAGTCCTTTTTGAGTTGACAAAACTCTGCATTCTCTATAGTTAGTTTTTCTGCTTTCTCTGAGAGATCAAGATTTCTTTCTTGAAGATAGGAGATCTTTGAATCCCTCTCCTTGCACAACAGCTTGAGCATCTTGACATCTTCTAGGAGATCATTGTATGACTTGGACCAGTCATCATTTCTAGATGAGCTTGTCTACGATTTTGAATTCTCGGTAGATAGAGGATCCCTTATGCATACCTGTTCAGGTGAGACTTCATCCTGAATTTCTTCCTCTGACTCAGATAGGACAGGCAGCCCAAACTGAGTCTTCTCTTTTGAGTCTGAACATCTTGAGTCACTGTCACTCAATGTTCTGACTTTCTCCTTAGCTGCTTTGCTTCTTTCTTCTTTTGATCCTTCCATAAGGACCATTAGATAGTCCCACATCTCTTTTGCTGTTATGCAGTGAGCCAGCTTCTGAAAGGTTGAGATGTCAACTGCACCAGCTACAATGTCTTTGGCTTCCTTGTCCAACTTGACTAGGATGATGTCATCTTCAGTCATTTTCTTGGACGCAGTCTTGGGGATATATGGCCCTTCTTGAACAACTTGGAACATTCTAGGGTCCAAGCCCTCCATGTATATTCTAGCTCTAACTTTCCAAAGGGCAAAGTTCTCCCTGGAACAAACAGCTATCCTTGATTCCATAGCTGTGAAAGATGAACACCCAAGGGCAGATCTGTTCAAGCTGTTAAGCTTTTCTTTGAACAACCTCGCTTTGATACCACTTGTTATTTATTGGGTGTCAACTTATCACCTAGAGGGGGGTGGGGGGTGGGGGGGGGGGGGGGGGGGTGGTGAATAGGTTTTACAAATTATTTTATCCCCTTTTTCGGTTCTTGATTTCTGATTAGTAGATCTATAAGTTATAACGCATAACACAGAGAACACACAATAACTTATAGAGATTCCTCAAGACAGGGTGTCTTGAGTAGTCCTCTTTCCCTCTGCGCCTACCTAGAAGTGTGCTAGGCTCGGCAAATGCCGCCAAATTTTCAGGCCCGCAAGCCTTACAACACGGACCCGCAAGTCCTACAGCCTAAGCTCGCAAGCCCATACTGCACCCGAGCCAGCAAGCTCGACACTCAGGCCCTCAAGCCCTACACAACACAGACCCGCATGTCCTGTGCCTACAGCCTAGGCCCGCAAGCCCCTACTGCACCCAAGCCCCCAAGCTCGACAAATTTGGATCCGCAAGTCCACTGCCTTGTCCCTCAAGCCTCACAGCTCTCCAGCCCTCAAGCTAGACGGTGTCAGACCCGCAAGTCCACTGCCCTGGCCCTCAAGACTCACAGCTCTCCAGCCCTCAAGCTAGACGGTATCGGACCCGAAAGTCCACTTCCCTGGCCCTCAAGCCTCGCAGCTCTCCAGCCCTCAAGCTAGACGGTGTCAGACCCGCAAGTCCACTACCCTGGCCCTCAAGCCTCACAGCTCTCCAGCCCTCTAGCTAGACAAATAGGCCCGCAAGCCTTACAACAATAAAAGTTTTACAGTAATAAACACTTTTTCTTCTGCCTGACAAAGATTGGCAACTTAGCTTGATGGAGATCGGATTCTTGAGGTTGAAGAAGATGTTTCTGATTCAGATCTTGAAAGCACGGTTCTTCTTCAATCCCTTCTCTTAGCCTGATGAGGAATGACTTCTTATCAGTCGATGGAGATGACTGATTCTTCTGAGAACGCTTGAATCTTGTTCTCTACTTGATCTCCTTCTTCTCCGCAGAAAGTACTGTTGTATTGAAGCAACGGCGGGATACTTTTTGTTTTTCTTTTCTCACTTCGATCCTTAATTCTAGGGCATCCTCTTATCTCTTTTATTAGAGTGTGAGGCCCCAACGGTCTTCTAAAAAAATTCCTTAAGTGTCAGATGCCCCATTCCTTAAGAGCACGCGCTAATTGGACAATCAGGTCGCGACATTAAATGCTGACAGTGCGTCCGCAACATTTGAATTATGTCTCGACGATATTTCCAGCTTCATGACGATACTGACAGTATTACGACAATATGGATAATATCTCGATGACACGACTATGTCGATGCCTTAGACCTTGGTGGATCTACAAGTCTTCTAGCATCTGCCTCTGATGATGGTATCTCGACGATACGAGATCTTCTGGCGTTCCTGCATATACAATGATATGCTATCTCTGATTGTGTCGTCGTGATCTTCTTCCTTGTAGTCTGTCGTCGTAATCACTTTGTTCTTTTGACGACATGAGCGATATCATGTCGACAGACTATGCTTGTCTTCAACTATCCTTCTTCAGTCTTCTCGACGTCATGCATTCTTTACGGTGATGTCTGTTCTTCTCGACGACAAGGCTACTCTGTTGATGTCGACGATACTGCATCTTCTCGACGACATTCCTTCCTTTGATATCTTCATGTAATCTCTACGTTTGACGATCTTCATTCTGCGTTCGACGAACAACATTCTGCGTTCAACGAACAACATTCTGCGTTCGACGAACAGCATTCTGCGTTCGACGAACTTCATTCTTCTATCCTGTCTCTGTGTTCAACGATCTTCATTCTTCATTCGACGAACTTGCGATATCTCGGCGTTTGCTTCTGTCCTGTCTCATCGTTCGACGAACTTCATTCTACGTTCGACGAACTGCATTCTGAGTTCGACGAACTGCATTCTGCGTTCGACGAACTCGCCAAGTCTCAGCGTTTGCTTTGCTCATCATCATGACGATGTGCCTGTACTTGTCGACGATATGTCCAGCCTTTTTCGACGATATTATACTTAGGCAGGCTGTTGAAGTACTGGATATATCGTCTCATCTCTGCTAGCATAAACTAGATAAAACATTAAATACAACTTGCACTTATCATTGAGCTAAGCACTTCTTAAAATCAGGAACATTATTGGGCACTGTTCTCAACAAATTGGATCAAGCCAAAGTTTCTCAACCCAAGCCCCAAACAAACCAGAAGTCAAGCCGCCAGACCGCGCGGCTTCCACTTTATTTATTCTTCTATATCCCGTCACCCCCTTTCCGATTCTCCTGTACCCGGGCAGGCGGTTATTTTTTCTTCTACCCGTTCGGGCAGGTCCCCAAGCCTATAAATAGGGCCTGGCGGTGTTCCCAAGGCACGCACACTCGAATCCAGGAGATCGCTTGTCTGAGTCGCGGTCTCGAACAAACTGTCTTGCGACTCGTCTGCCCGGTCGGCTTCATCTGTAACCCGCTATAACCGTTTCATCTTAATCAAAGGAAAGCCCGTCACAAGAGTGGCATTCACCGCGACGGGCGAATTCTGGCCTTGACCGCTGTCAGCGGTCTAATCAACTTAAATCATTAAGTCGGATAGTAACCGATAGCTTGCAATCCCTCATTTTCCTTGCTTTTCAAGCAATGATCGTGGAGGCGCATTTTCGGCCTCAACAGACACACGCGACCTTCAGATCACAAGCTATCGGCGAATACTCTGACAATATGTCAGACTGCCAGTTCGTCCACGGAGATCGCTCCAATCACAGTGAAGACTCCCTATGGGAAGCACTGGAACAGTCCAGACAGGAGGCCGAGCGGTCTCGTAAACAAACCGATCAACGTTTAGACGCCATCAGTCAAGCTCTAGCCCTTCTCACTGATCGGCTAACCGCTCAACAAACCACGGTCAGCCGGGTTGTAACTCTAGCTCCACCACCGCCTCCCTATACCATATCTCAAGCCGCCAACCTGCAACCTCCCCGGGACAATTTCAACTCCCGCCAGGCCTTTTATCGAGAGGCCGCCCAAGATTTTCCTACCCGGGTTCTCAAGTTCTAAGGTACGACTTCAAATGCATCCTGCCTCCCCTATCTGGCAGCCTTCCTACTGGGAACCACAACCCGTTTTGCCTATCCGGCGGCCTACCCGCAAGTAACCGCAACTACAGCGGTCTGTTACACGCTTCCTCCCCTCTATGAGTATGTCGATGAAATCTCTCCATTCAAGAATGAAATTTGGGGAGAGCCAGCCCCAGATAATTTCAGAGAACCACGTTTACTGGCATATCATGGAGTGTCCGATCCGGCAGTACATTTGCAAGCCTTCGTGTCAGCTGTTGCTCTGAAGACTCTTACAGATGCAACCAAATTTAAACTTCTTGTCACGTCTTTTGACGGGCAAGCAAGAGAATGGTTTTATGGATTAGACCCCCAGTCCATCAGATGCTTTGCCAAACTCAGGAGAGATTTCTTAATAAGGTTCTCAACTTCCAAGAAGAGAAAAGACGGCCCAACGGCTCTTTTCGAGATCAAGCAGCGTGAAGGCGAAACATGGGGTCATTTTGTTGACCGATTTCAGAAGGAAATCATGGGAATACAGAATGTAGACCCAAAACTGTATCGAGTGTCACTGATACATGGTCTGGGAGAAGGGCCATTAAAATTCGAAGCACAAATCAGAGAACCTAAAACTTACCAGGAAATGTTTAGCCTTGCCAACAAGTTTATTAGAGGCGAAAGAGGGAATCCTGGTTATATTGCTAAACTGCTTACCGATAAAGAACCATCCAGATCTTCTGCCAATCACCAACCGTACCACCATCAGCCAAGACAAGATTTTGAACCCTGAGCTCAAAGGGGAAGAAATTTCAGGCATAGACAGCCTCCATTTAGCCATCAACAGTTTCAGGAGCAAAAACTGTCGCTGGCCATCACGCCCGCTCCTTCCGTGCCAGTCCAACAAATAATGCCCGTGTATCTACCACAATTCACTGACCCTCCACCTCAAGTCACCTCATATGATGATTCACAGGAATCTTTTACTCCCTTGAATGTAACAATGAATGAGGTCGTTCAAATTTTACAGAAGAGGCCTGATTTCAAGAGGCCGACTCCTTTGAGGTCTGATGTTCAAAAAACGAAATCCAAACCTCTACTGTGAATATCATATGGAGGGAGGGCATTTGACCGAGGACTATCGGGCCCTTCGCTTGTTAATTGAGAAAATCTTGGGGGAAGGAAAGTTTTGGGGTCTGGTTCGGAAGGAGGTATCTGACAAACCCTCCACTTTGAAGGCAAAAGAAGTAGTTGAGATCAGTTGGGAATGAACGGATGTTGAAGATATCGGTCATTATGGAGGCATTCATCCAACCAAAGTATGTGTAGAAGTAAATGAAGATGATGGCCCTCCTGGCCCTGTTTACTGCATTCATGGGGGAGCCGGGCCTGAATCCTCCAGAAAATCAAGTGTCGCCAGAGTATTCAAGCAGGAAGTAGCAACCACTTCAACTTCCTCCCCGGAGAGATCAGTCGTCATTTTTGGCCAAGACGATCTCTCTCCAAATGCAAATCTTTTCGATGATGTCGTTATAATCAAGGCCATCATAGAAAATTATGCAGTGCATAAGATCTTGTTCGACACAGGAAGCTCTGTCAACCTCCTTTTCCGTCCAACTTTTGAAGCCCTGAAGACTGGAAAGCCTTTGCTTTCTACCGAAGGGCCCCTCTACGGCTTCTCGGGAGAGAAAAAGGAGGTAGAGGGATACGTAAAGCTTTTGGTGACATTGGGAGGCATTACGAAGCTCATCAACTTTATAGTAGTGGCACTCCGAGCAGTTATTGTGCCCTATTTGGAAGGCCAATTCTGAATACTTACCGAGCAGTGGTGTCAACTTTCCAACTGGCTATCAAGTTTGCTGCAGAGGGGAGGCAATATCGGATCCGGAGTGATCCAAAAGTGGCTCAAGAATGTTATGTCAAAACAATCAACATGATTACAGATTCTCCACTCACCGAGTCTCTAGCTATTATCCTTGAAGTGGCCATGCCTACAGAAGTTGTTGAGGAGAATAATGACCGTGAAAGGGTTCACCACCTACCCAGGAGACCCAAGAAATCCCCATTGCTAAGGGGGAAGAGAATAAGTTGATTATCAATGCTGAACTGCCTGAAGAGGAAAAGCTCCAGCTGATTACTTGTCCCTTAGAAAATCTAGACATCTTTATCTGGTCGGCATAGGATATGCCCGGAGTGGATCCGGATATAGCCTGCAATCATCTCAACATCTCCCCTGAATTCAAGCCAGTTCAGCAAAAGAAAAGAGAAGTGGCAACTAAGCTGGCTGTTCCAATCAGTGAAGAAGTTGCAAAACTTCTTAAAGCGGGTTTTGTTTCTGAAATCCAGTACCCCGCCTGGATGTCAAACGTTGTAATGGTAAAAAAGCCAGGGAGGAAATGGCATATGTGTGTGGATTTCACGAAACTTAATAAAGCGTGTCCCAAAGATTGTTATCCCTTGTCTCAGATAGATATATTAGTTGATTCCGTGGTTGGATACTATTTTATGAGCTTTCTTGATGCTTTCTCTGGTTACCATCAAATTAAAATGCACAAACCCGATATCCCCCATACGTACTTCATAACAAATGATGGGTGTTATTGCTATTTAGTAATGCATTTTGGTCTTAAGAATGCGGGTGCAACTTACCAGAGAATGATGGACACTGTCGTTAAACAACAAAAGGGAGGAATCTCGAAGTATATGTCGATGATCTCCTGTTAAAAATTAAAACATTTTCTACACACCTGGAAGACCTTGTAGAGACGTTTGCTACTCTACGAAGGATCAAATTGAAGTTGAATCCGTTAAAATGCATCTTCGGAGCAAATAAGGGGAAATTTCTTGGACATCTTCTCACCCCTGATGGCCTTGCACCAAATCCTGATAAGGTGAAGGCTATCCTCGATATGACTCCTCCTAGCACACCAAAGGAAGTTCAACAATTAGGAGTAAGGTTGGCAGGCCTAAGTCGATTTATCTCTAAGTCAGGAGATAAAAGTGCTTTGTTCTTTAAAATACATCGAGGAGGGTCTAAGTTTGAGTGGAATAAAGAATGCGACAATGCTTTTGAACATTTAAAGAAACAGTTGACTTCGACTCCTTTGCTCCAGAGCCCTTGAGAAGGGGAGACATTGTTCTTATATTTAGGGGTCGGTCCGGATGCGGTAAGCTCCGTCCTCGTTCGGGAGGAAAAGAAGAAGCAGTTTCCTATCTACTACGTTAGCCATATCCTAAAAGATGCCGAAACAAGATGTTCGATCTTGGAAAAGCTAGCTTTATCTTTAGTCATGTCATCTCGCAGACTTCGCCCCTATTTCCAGGCTCATCCTATTCAAGTAGTCACAGATCATCCTTTGAGGAGTATATTGGAAATGCCAGATCATTTGGGAAGGCTGGCTAAATGGGCAATTGATTTAAGCGAATTTGAAATGTCTCACATCCCAAGAGCAGCAATCAAGGCACAGGTGTTGGCAGATTTCCTAGTTGATACTACAAAAATTAGTCCAGAAAAAGCAGAAAGATCTCCATTATCCTGGATAATATATGTGGATGGGGCTTCGGGCAGAAACTCTGCGGGAGCAAGAGTTGTCTTAATCAACCCAAATGGCATTAAGCTGGAACAAGCTATCAAGTTCTTCTTTCCGGTTACGAATAATCAAGCAGAATATGAAGCACTCTTGTCTGGATTGAGGTTCGCGAAAGAATTGGGCATAGAATATGTGCACATAAAGATAGATTCTCTAGTAATGGCTTCACAAGTGCTGGAAACTTTGAAACTAGGGAGACGATACTAAAGAAGTATTTAATGCTCGTAAAAGAGGAGATTGGAAGATTCAAATCATTTATTATCGAACATATCCCAAGGGCCCAGAATGAGGAAGCAGACGAGCTGTCAAAGTTTGGACTCCCATCAGGGGGAGTAACATCAGAGCTATTTCATCCGGCAATAGAAGAAGGGGAGATAATGCAAATTGATCAGCAGCCTTCCTGAAAGGACCCGTTTGAGTTATTCTTGTCCAAAGGGGAATATCATCCATCCGTCAAAGATAAAAGAAGATTCAAAAGACAAGTGGCCCATTACTACTTATAGAAGGAATTCTTTACAGAAAGACATTCATCTCTCCTTTAGCAAGATGTGTTTCATAAGAAGAAGTTCCCACCATACTCTAGGAAGTTCACTCAGTGGAATGCGAAAGTCATTCCGGTGCAAAGACTCTAGAGAAAAGAATCCTAAGACAGGGGTACTTTTGGCCGACAATGAGGAAAGACGTAGAAGTTTTTGCTAAGCGATGCATCCAGTGCCAGAAATTTGCTCCGCTTCAGCTCCATCTAGCCCAAACACTCAGATCAATAACCGCACCATGGTCGTTTGCTGTTTGGGGGAATGGATCTCGTTGGACCCTTTCCAGCTGCTAGCGGTCAACGTCGCTTCATAATTGGGATGATAGATTATTTCAGCAAGTGGATTGAGGCAAAAGCATTGGCCAAAACTACTACACAGATCATCAGGAATTTCATCTGGGGGGAGATCATTTTGCCGACATGGGATTCTGTTAGCAATTGTCACTGATAATGACCCGCAATTCAACAATTCATAAATGAACAATTTCTGTGACCAGGTTGGGATTGATCTTCGATTCTCATATGTTCATCATCCCAGGAGTAATGGGCAAGTGGAGGCTGCTAATAAACAAATTCAATATCTTCTGATGAAAAGAGTTCTCGATCATAAAGGGAATTGGGTTGAACAACTTCTGTCCATTCTTTGGACTTTACGCACCACACCATCTTCAGCCACAGGGGAAACTCCGTTCAAACTATCTCATGGTTCAGAGGCAGTTGTTCCAATAGAGTTTGAGGTGGTCAGTCCCTGGGTGATGTATGCACATCAGGGTGGCAAAGCATGGATAGAGGCTAATAATGAAGGGATAAAGTACAGTTTGGACTTTATTGAAGAACTCCAGGATGAAGCAGTAATTAGACAAGAGGAGGTGAAAAGGAGGATGGCACGGTATTTTGATAAACACGTCAGAGTCAAGCAATTCATGGTGGGAGACCTCGTGTTGTAAAAAGTGAATATTGCAGCTAGGTCAGGTTCTGTGGGAAAGCTAAATCCGAACTGGGCAGGTCTATTCATCATCAAGGAGGTACTCAAAAGTGGAGATTATCATCTTCAAACAAGTAATGGAGAAGTCATCTCGCGTACTTGGAGCGGCGATGACCTGAAACGGTTCTATCCTTGAAAATTGTTTCTCTTTCATTTATTAGAACTTTCATGATTGATTGAATGGGGGAACATCATACTGACACTTTTTCTTGTTTGGTGACTTGTTTGTTTTCATTACCCATTATCAAACTCACTGAACCACAGAGACATCGCCAAGTTCTGCTTGCACCTCCTCGGATTGTAGTCATTATCGTAATATCACGATGACCACGTGTAGCGGGGAGATTTCGCACACGTGCAGTGGAAGCTTGCCAATTCCCATGCGGTGGTGTTCGGAACTTTGGATCCCGACCAGCATCTAACACACCTCTACATCAAGGGAGGTCCAGGTGATTGTTAGCTCTGCTGTGCCCCGAAAGGGATATGATTACAGTTTTGATGATCTTTCTGAGGAAAGCAATGGTCGCCGCCTAGGCCCACATGCCCAACTGATCATCTTAGTCTGTGACTAGCGAACACTCCTAGGTACTCTCAAGCGGTGCCTAAAAGGGACCCACAACTGAGTTGATCTCTCCGAGGAAAGCAATGGTCGCCACCTAGGCCCACCTGCCCAATTGATCAACTCGGTTTGTAACCATAGGCAGGAGAGCAGTTGAGTCGTTTACAGTTTCGATGACCATTTGAGTAAAGCAATGCTTGCCGCCTAGGCGCACCTGCCCACTTGGTCCTCAAAGTCTGTACTTCTTTTTTCTTTACAGGAAATTATCTCTTGTATGATCTTCTACCATTCGAAGAAAGTGGTACCAAATAGGTACAAGCATTGGTCCACTTGGCAAGAAAAGGGGAAAAATATTAAGACCGAGCGGTTTGATGTTTCAAACCGACCGGCTTGTATGAACAACATGTGAATTAGTAGCATGATATGCTACCCGAATGATTAAGGCTTGTTTAGCCGAACGGCTAGAAAGATACCTAGCTTCTAAGCTAGAAAATAGGTCATCACAGGTTAAGACGCGAGGCGATAAATAGGTTGTCAATAAAAACTCTTAACCGATCGGGTTATTTGTGTAATCTGTGGAATTAAATATAGTATTTCAGCATGGTATCATATGGTCAGTCCGATTCAGATTGAGAACTTCAGCTAATCGCACGACTTGGAGTAGTAAAAGCTATAAAAATTCTCTATATAAGTTGCTAAGCATCGCGAGGAATGACCGCTCGATCTAAATCAAGTCGCTCTAAAAGAGCTGGAGTCCCAACAATATAATATAATTGATCAACTCAGTTTATTGATCTGCCGGATTTTATGCAAGCTGTGTGGTCTACTTATAAGCTTGATCATCATTATTATCTTGATAAACACAGTTTATTGATCGTCCGGATTGTGCGCAGATCGCGCGATCTATTTCATGGTCTTGATCATTATTCTTACCCGGACTTATCATGTCAGGATGGTTTCATCTAAGTATTTTTTGAGAATCATGTTATCAAGTCGCCCAAAGTATATTATAATTGCACAGTTCGATTTCTGATGGATTGAGTTCGAAGATATTATATTTATTACGATATCAAAAAGATCGCTTGTTCTAGCTGCACGGTCTATTTTTTGTGATAAACATTTGTGGAAATTCATTTCAAATGCTTTCAAGTCCGCTGGAATGATGATGTATTCTAATCGCCCGAGCAGTGCCTTATAGTATTCGGGTTATCGACTACCAAGAATTCTCATATCATAAATACCAGAACTCCAAGAAGCTCAGATCGGACAATAGTCGCGCGGCTAGATCAATTATCAGGCGGATTCAGGAAAGAATTCATATTTTATAAGAGAACACAAAAGCAAAGTTGAAGTCGGACAATTACAAGTAGAAAATCGCAGAAACAAACAGAGGAATAGGTAACTATCTTTTCATTAATCATTCCCAAAAGATACATATGCTTGTATATAAACCGACCGGCTAACATAAAGTTCAACTACTCATCCGGTTTGAGGTTTTTGATCGCAAGAGAAGTTGAATCTTCACTACCATCAATATCAACATCAAGAGAAAGTTCGCCCGGCTTGAGTTTTTTAGCCGCAGGAGAATTCAAATCTTCACCATCATCATCAGGTTCAGGCGAGTATCCCTCACTACCCGAAGAAGAGCCGGACGAGCTGCTGCTCAAGCTGTTCGAACCGCCCGACCTCCTGCGCTTAGATCGCTCGGTCTCTTCTCCAGAGTCATCAGACTCCGAATCCGAGCCGCTCTTCTTCTCATCCTCAGCCGCAGTGACCTCATCAGTGTCTCCTTCTTCCTCGCTGCTCTCATCTTCTGAGCTGCTTCCCTCAACTTTATCTTTTCCTTTGACTCCCCGCTTAATCCTATCCAGCTTCTTTTATAGAGCCGGATATGCATCAGAAAAGGTAAAATATTCAAAAACTGGAGCCAGGCCGCCGAGCTCTCTCATACGATAAAAAGCTCCATCAATCCCGTCAGCGATCAAAGGAAATACCACTTCTTGGAAAAACGGATTCTTGGAGTCATTTTTGTTCTGTCAAAAGAAAAAAGGTTAGACCGCCCGGTTTGAGTAACACAATAATCAGCTGACATGGTGATTACTTACCAACTCAACCTCCTTTAGTCGCATGTTCGCTTCTCTTAGTTTGGCGACCTCTTTTTCTAAATTACTATTTTCTTTGTTTAACCTCTTGAAGGTCATGCCCATGTAGTTATTGGTCACATAACTCTTCGCACCAACTCGCACGGCTAGCCGGGCCAGCTCCTCGTCAGGAACTTTCCTCAACTTTCTAAAATTTTGCCAACCATATAGAGCCATACCAATGGCCTCTGCATGATGACCAGACTTCTCATTTCCCCAGTGGGGAAGCGTAGTGGAAACTTGGACACAGTCTCCTCCTAGATGCCAACTCAAAGTCAGGCGGCCTTTCAAATCCTTCACAGTGCCGAGGGTGCGAAGGGAAGAATAATCGCCGGAAGAGGTCAATTCTTCATCATCTAATACCAGCGGCTTGTTTTTTCCCAGCTTCTGCCTCATTTCCCTCTATGTCAGAATAACGCCGGCCGGGCTAACCGGCTTGTTCCTAGGGACGATGGCTTCAGCTGTAAAATAGAAGTAAAAACATCAGAACGAAAGACCGCGCGATTAATATCAGAGCAGAAGGCGTGTTGAAAGAGACTTACTATTTTCGGGTCGGATATGTTCCAACTCGGAAAGCAGTGGGACATAGTGACAAACGTTAAGTCGCTTAGTTTTTAGGAGCGAATAGGTTTCAAGCTCAACCTTGTTAACCACGATCTTCTTAAAAATCTCCTCTGACCGCACCTTCGGGTTAGGATTCAACAAGCCCAGTCGGCCTTCAAATATCAGGTATCTCTCGGACCAGTTCGCAACCTTGTTCGCGAGGTTGACCATCTTCAACCCCCTACAGCCAAAATATAAGTGGCCCCTGAACTTCAAATCCGCATCTGCAATCGCACGGACAGAGAAGATCTTTCTGAATAAGTTAATCGAAAAGCTGACCCTCTCAGATCGCAAGTAGGAAACATAGCTGAAAATGGCCACAATAGAGTTGGAGGAAAGTTGTTCGGGGTACAACTCCATAATGCTAAAAAATATGAGCGACTTCAAGGGGTAATGGGAACTTGAAGCCGCTGTCAAAATGGTCGATCAGGATGGCTATCTGGTTGGGAGTGGAAGATTTATCCGCTCATCGCGGAGTGGAAGATGCGCTTGCAAGGGACTCCCTGCCATGTGTTTCTCGACGAACTCGTCTAACTCGGCTTTTGTCAGACGACATTCATCATGATCAGCGGAATGAAAAGCCAAGGTCGCATCAGCTCGCGTAGCAGACATCTTCTCAGCTCGCTGCGACATGCTCTTAGACCGCATCTTTAGCTCTCGTTGATTATCTCTTTGGAAGCGCTCCTACTTATAGGGATAATGATCTGTATTTAGCAAAGTCAAATCATGGTTAAAAATCTAATCGCGCGGTCAACATCTATCCGTTCCAAGCATTCAAAGTCCTACGAAAGGAAAAGTGGTGGCTATTTATTCTAACCGTGCGACAAGCTCCCTACATAAAATAAGTTATATCACAAACAATAAGTTACAAACAATAACCCAAGCATAAAAACAAACCGCACGACCTATTGAGCAGATTAAAGATTAGAGAAAGTTTCAAATCAGAAAACATCCAACAATAAACCGCACAGGTTCCGGAGCAAGTCGGACTTCACAAGCATCAAATGAATTAACAAATAGCAATTCCATCAGAACAATTAGCCAGCGATTAAAGTTGTCCAAAGGACCAAATAAAAATATTATTACAAGCATGAAAAAGTTCTAAAAAGCAAGCCGCCCTTTACTGGCGATGATTGTTCGGAGGAGCATCATCTCGGTGCAATCACGCGACTTGATCTGTGATATTAAGAACCGTACCATACATCTGATTCATGTTATGATGGAGGATATTGATAGAACTATAAAGTCGCGCGGCGTCTCGCTCTACTCGTGCAGTTGGGATAACACGAGCAGGCAAGGCCGGAGCGGCCTCGCTAGTATTACCAACGAGTTTAGCCACCCTAACCGCTGGAGGATTTAAGGTCTCCCCAGCAGTCTGGCAGTTTGACCCTCGCCGTCCATCATCATTAGCGGGTCACCGGCTTCCGCCGACTTCCCTTGTTAGTTGCAGATATTTCTCCTTGTAGTATTTGCAATCATCTTCGAGACGCCGGATTTCTTTCCTTCCTTTATCAAGCCGCACGGACAAAACAATGTTTTGCTCTTGTAGCTCCTTCTCCTTCTCCAGCCTCGCCTTCTTTTCGGCTTCCAGCGCATCCCGCATGGTAGCGTTTTCAGTTTCCAGCGCAGCCAACATAGTAGCGTTCTCAGCCCGCATAGCTGCACTCTCAGCCCGGGTGGCCTCTTCCCGTTCTTGAAGTTTCTTCACTTGCTCCCTCAACATATCAAGATTTCTCTAGAAGTCGGCTAATTCTTTCTCCCCGCCAAGGCTCAAGTTCAATGAAGAACTTGGCACAGAATGAGGCAAGGGTGACAAGCTAGCCACCATGTCTCCAGGCTTCATGGCAAGTTCAGAATTATCTGCAATAATAAGAACCGGTTAGAATGATCAAGAGTATGCAACTTAACATAAGATTCAAATAAAGATCGCTCTCTCTGACATCTCCTCGCTTACAAGCCGCAGAAGCGAGTTTCAAGCTAGTATTCACAGGCCTCCTCATTTGCTCAGGGTCCATTCTTCGGCGTTGTTCTTTCCACAACCTCTCATTTTGAGTTTGCCTAGCAACAGAAGTTTGGATCGTGGAAGGGAAAAATCTCGCCAGCGGGTTCAATAACAGTTTATCTTTTTGAGACCGCGCTTTAAAAAAGCGGACAGGGTGATAATTGGCAGCTCCTTTACCTTTGACAAGAGGGTTGACCGGCGACGGCTTGGGCATAGATTCCATCATCTTCTCTGCCTTGGTATTCATAATTCGCATCCCAGTCTTTACAGGATCATCCAAAGCAAGATCGGCCTCCTTCAACCTAGCCGCCTCTTCTGAATCCGCTCCTTCTGAATGCTTGGGAGAATTAAGTTGCTTATCCTGCTTCTCCAAAGTATCAAAGTCTATAATGATCTCACTCACTGTCAAACTATTCACAGAGTTTGTTTGAAAATCGTCCGGTTTGTTAGAAGGCATCGCCAGACCTTCAGAAATTTCCTTCTTGCTTGCCCTGTGCTGGAGGCTACCCGTGCCCGGTTTCCTGGAAGCAGCCATATTCTTGGCTTTCAGCATCTTGGTTTTCCTCATGATCCTCTCCGTCGTAGTCTCCGCCTTCTTCCTCTTCCTGGTCACTTCATGGTTGGCTTGAGAAGTTCAGATAGAATCATCCTCAACTTCGATCACTTCAACAGAATCTTTCTGTTCGCTCGGCTTGGAGGAATCTACGACCCCCTCTAAATTCTCAATCTTCAAATGGAAGGAGTCATTCCGCGCGGTCTCCAAACAGGTACCTTCAGAGCCCGTCATATTAGAAGGGGCAGGTAGATCAGCTGGGGGCGGTTTGGAACAGCCCGCCTCATCTTTTGCCAACTCGGTTTTGTCGACTAGCGGCGGAGCCAAGTCGGCCGGCTTCCCCGCGGAGACAACCATAGTGGTTAACTCAACCTTGCCGGACACCGGGTTCATCTTCTTCTTTTTTGGATGGGTTTTTCCTTCGTGGTGCTTACTATTCACGCGGTTTTCAAGATCAAGCAATATGCCAGACATTTTAACCGGAGAATCTGTAAGTCGGAAAAATTTAACCGCGAGCGGCGAATACAAACCCGTGTTTGGAAAAGCATTATGCAGAAGAGGAAGCTTCCAGAACATTTTATAGCATTCAGAAGATGGTGTATGCGGTCTCCGGCTAGAACAAACATTTTCGAAATTTCTGCGAAAATTGAAAATGTGTGGGGATCATGTTTACCCAGAATACCGCTACCTAGACAACATCTTTTTTAAGCGAGGCGGTTTGAGACATTAACTGATCAGACCGGCAAATGAATCAAGTCGCGCGATCTCCAAGGGTCAGACCGCTCTCAGCAACTGAAGATTGTCAGGGCTCAAGTCCTAAAGGGGCAAGCTGCGGTCTCGGTCAGCAGACCGCTCGAGTTGCCAATTGGATCAAGCCAAAGTTTCTCAACCCATGCCCAGTACAAACAGGAAGTTAAGCCGCCAGACCGCGCGGTTTCCCCTTTATTTATTCTTCTGTATCCTGTCACCACCTGCCCGATTCTCCTGTACCCGGGCAGGCAATTATTTTAGCATCTACCCATTCGGGCAGGTCCCAAAGCCGATAAATAGGGCCGGGCGGCATTCCCAAGACATGCAAACTCGAATCCAAGAGCTCGCTTGTTTGAGCTGTGGTCTCGAACTAACTGTCTTGCGACTCGTCTGACTAGCCAGCTTCATCTGTAACCCGCTATAACCGTTTCATCTTAATCAAAGGAAAGCCCGTCACTAGAGTGGCATTTGCGGTGACGGGCGAATTCTGGCCTTGACCGCTGCCAGCAGTCTAATGAACTTAAATCATTAAGTCGGATAATAACTGATGGCTTGCAATCCCTCATTTTCCTTGCTTTTCAAGCAGTGATCGTGGAGGCGCATTTTCAGCCTCAACAGGCGTGCACTTGCATTTTTGGGCAAAAACTCCAGAAATCTTTAAAACCAGAAAATAAACTTAAGTTAGTAAACAATTATAAAAAGAAATGATTATTTAAGTAAAATAGATATATTATTTTCAAATACATATAAATGTTAACCTAAATACTATACTAAAAATAGGTCTAAATACTACTTATCAAATATCCCCATACTTAAGCTTTTGCTATTCCAGAGCAAAAGTATGAGAAATATTCATAAGACATTAATAAGAATTCTAATTAAACTAAAATTTTATTTAAATCAAAAGAAAGATAAAAAGAAAATTTAAGGGTTTATGAGATAAGTCCTAAATTATAAAAAAAAAAGATGAAAAGAGAGAATTATTTAGCCAAGAATTCTCAAATTATTTAACTAGCAGACAAAATTGAGTAATTTGCCAACGAAATTAGATTAGAATTACAAAAACACCAATTTTAATGAGGCTTACGGAAAATTTTAAACTACTACTTATGCTCTCCCAATATTTTAATTTAAGTCTAAAATCAATTATATTGGCTAAAGGGTTTGGGTAAACATGAAGATAGTTTTGAATGGAGGTGATGAATTTTATCCTCTCACCCCATCTTTTTTCTATTTGTATATGTGTAGGAAAATGATGAATTTTATCCTCTCATTTTACATGATATATAATCTTTTCATAATAATCTTCATAACATATGGTGCATATGTTTAGGACATAATGAATTGTATCTTCTTATTCCCATGACATATGATCTTAATATATATATATATATATATATATATTTTTTTTTTTATAGGGGAAGGCTATGGTTAATGGGCTAATAGGTTGTAGAGGGTAAAACAAATTCTAGATTAAATTATAACATTTTGAGAGCAACTATAGTAAATTGAAATTTCCTAAGATCTAAAAGCATGAGTAGAAATAATTAAAATCTAAAGGTGTTACGCACAACCACTCCAAAATTGAAACTAATTAAAATAAAACAGAAAAAGTGCAATATAAATTACTCTAATTAAATTAAAATCAGAAAATATTCATTAAAACTGAATCATCTAAAAAATAAATCTAACTAACCATGATAAAATAAAAGATTAGCAAATTAAAAATAAAAAAATGCTTATAAATAAACTTACAAATGTTTGGTTTTGGAAATAACAAAACCAATGTAAGGGCTTAATACATTTTTTTGAATTTTGTTGTTTTAAATTTAAAATTTAAAGAAAAAGGAAATACACCCCCATACTTAAAATTCAACATTGTCCCCACTGTTGAAAACTAAGTATGAAGTAAAAAAAAACAAGAACATGAACATAAAAGAAAAAGAACAAAGAGGGGGAAAAGAGCACGTCTCTAATTTTGAGACGAAGAGGCCACCACGAATACCTGCACAAAAAGTTGAAATAAAAACAACAACAAAAAGTATAAAACAAAAAGAGAGTATTGTTGGTAATTTTATAAGTTATATTTTCTCTATAATTCCTTTTCCTTTTTAATTAATGTATCCTTTTCCGCCAAACAGCTATTTTCTCGGGAAGAGAATGGAAAGGAATAAAATAAAAAGGAAAGATAATATCCTTAACTTATCTGGAATAAATAGAGATGTTGCTGATAAATCTGAGTTCAGAGAATAGAATAAAAATAATCTGCTGAAATACTGAACTGAATAGAAATTTTGTCGATCTGAGTAAATTCATCGAACATAATCTGGAGTTCGTCGATCTCAAGCTGGAGGTCATTAAACTGAAAGATAATATATGATAAGCTAGCTGGAATATTGAATTCGTTGAGCTGAGAAGAACTTTCGTCGATCTGAATCAATTTGTCGACTGCTTAGACTTGGTCGAACGCTGAGACTTGGTCAACTGCTGAGACTTGGTCAACCGCTGAGACTGAAGTTCATCAACCACTGAGACTGAAGTTCATCGACCGCTGAGAGCATTTCGTCGAACGCAGAGAAGAGTTCGTCGAACACAGAATGAGTTCATCGAACGCAGAACCTTGGCAAGTTCGTCGAACGCAGGATCATGTCGTTCGTCGAACGCAGGATTGAGTTCGTCGAACACAGTATGGAGTTCATCGAACAAAGAAAACTTATCTTTTCCTTAGTTTTAACAAACTAAAACCTTAACCCTTTAGACCGTACATTGGGGTCAACTTAGTCCTAGTAAACAGATAGTGATCCTAGCCCAAATCAGTAATAGGGTTGTTCCAACAATCTCCCCCTATTTGGGTTAGGACACTATTTGACAAAATTGAATAATAAAACAAACAACAAAACAATAGAGCATATATATCTGACCGATTTTAAATATTTCAGCAGATATAAAATATGATACTCTGAGTTTTGAAATTTTACATTTAAAACAGAAAATAATAAAAACAAATAACCAGAACCTTTTGTCTTTCTCTGAATTCTGACATTGCCTTCAGCTTTCTGAATTTGATTATCTGAGCTGTATCTGCTATATCAAACAATATTTCTGAATCTGCATTTGCATCTTTTGCTTTGCTTAGAAATCCTTGCCTTCAGTATTTTTCTTTGTTTATCTGAACTGAAACTGAAAAGCTTTATAATGTGAATCTGCATTTTTCAGTTTTAGCTTTTGTTGATCTGAACTGTAGCAATAACTGAATCTACTTTGCTACCAATATGCATTTGTATTTGTCATATTTGAATTTCTGAATCAAAATTGTTGTGAGCTTCTTCATCAAGAACTGAAACCTATCATAAAGGGGCTTCTTCATCAACTGAATGATTTTTGCTTCTTCATACAACATCTCCCCCTGAAACTTGAGCTTCTTCATAAAGCATCTCCCCCTATAAAAAAGGAAAGCATCTCCCCCTGACAAAAAGGAGTTTCTTCAAAACATCTCCCCCTGCCATAAAGGAGCTTTGAAAGTGCACAGTTAACTTCACTAGAATTCTCCAGAGGGGGGGGGGGGGGTGAATAGAGATTAAAAATACTTTGTGCAATTATATATATATATATGTGTAATAATCATAGATTTAAACTTCCCACACACCAACAAGAATTAAGGAAGTACAGAAGAAAAATAACTTGAAGAAAATCACAGCACAACACAAGGAAATATAGTGGTTCCCCAAACATTGGGTAGTCCACTCTTCTACCCCCTTTGGTAGGAATTCACTATCTTATACTGAGTCTTTTGACAAGGGGACTTTTAGAACCAGCCTGAGTCTTTTGATAAGGAGACTCTTAGAACCAGCCTGAGTCTTTTGAAAAGGAGACTCTTAGAACCAGTACAACTGAATTTTTTGAAGAGAGATTCTAAAAACTCTTTTACAATATTTGAGAATGAAATTTTGAAAGAGAAGAAGAAGTATTTGAAACGAGAAAGAATCTTATTCCTAGCAAGAAGATTAGAAGCACAAGAAGTAGTGAATGAAATCTCTCTTCTATAGTGAGAAGGAGATTGTAGGCCTTTTCTCTCTTTTAGTGAGAGCAATCAGAGTTTGCAGCAGTATGACTTCAGAATGAGTAGAAGAAAGCTTGATCTTTGCTGCAACACTATTTCTCAACTGTCTCTCTTTTCACTTGGGAGCTCTTCCTCTTTTTCAAAATGAATATGGTGAATCACTTCTTGTCATTCTCTGTCGACCTCCTTCTTATTTATAGCTCTATTTAAAATATATTGCTAAAGGAGAATAATCAATTAGCAGACAGAGAATTAGAAAGAGATAAGAGTTTCCATAATCAATATTTCTGTAGAAGGAAATGAATTCATTCTGATTTCAAATAATATCCATAATAGTCTTAATCAAATTAGCCAAGAATCAAATAGAAGGAAAGGCTGATTCAGAACGGCTATAAAAGAATAATATCATTCCATAAAAATCAGATCTATAGAAAGAAGGAAAGAGATCTGGCGTGTTTTTGAATTTCCTATAGATATCGACGTGCGTCGATTACTATTCGACGTAAGCGTCGAATTCATCCTGGCTGGACGTCGAGAGGAGAATAAAGAAGGTGCGTCGACAAAGGTGCGTCGACTATATCAAATGCGTCGACTAAAAGTCAGAGGTACGTCGACTATGATTACGTCGAGTTCTTCTAAGAGTTACTTCGACTCATTCTGAGAAAAACGTCGACTATATTTCGACGTTGCGTCGAATGCTATTCGACGCATATTTACTTAGCCCAATTTTTCATACTTAGACTTTATGTTCTCCTCAATTCAAGGGGTTAAGATAAATCATTTCCCCAACAATCTCCCCCTATTTGTTTTAACCCTTTATAGAGAGAGATTGTATCAGCTTTTAATCAAAAAAGCAAAGCATTTATATAGAGAAGAAATATGCTAAGCAATCAGAAGAAATCATATAACACGTAATTATCTTTCGCAATATTTAAACTAGAAACTTCTTGTTATACATGAAATTGACCAAAGCAGAATAGAGTTTTCTAGATAAATTTTCAATAGCATCAAAAATATAGCCCCTGGCTCTATCAGGATGCTCTTGGACATTTCTGATGATTGTGTGCAGTTTCTCCAGGACTTTGTCAGCATCAGGGAGAGTATCATTTATAGAATAACCCTTGCTGATGATAATTGCTGCCTTTTCATCAATCATTTCAATTGTGATGTTTTGAGGTTTCTTTTGAGTAGTCTTGGGCTCAGGTGATCCTTTGTTGTCAACCTTTGACCTATATTTTCTTTTCTCTGATTGCTGTTTCTCTGGGATCTCAGTCATTTTTCCTTTCCCTTTCCAGGGTGAGTCATGCCATTTGTCTAATCTTGCAGGTCTTTTGGGCTTCTCATAAGGAATGTAAGTATCTTCTGCTCACCCTACACCCCTCTTGTGTTTTTGTCCTTTTTCTAGGATGCGTCCTGCCTGAAGGTTTTTCTTCTGATAGGCTTCAACATCAAACAATTTCTTAGGAAGTTTGATTGAAGATTCAGCAAGAATCTGTTCTTTAGTCATCCCCTTCTTGATCTTCCATCCAGAAATTCCTTTTATCCTCTACTTCTTTCCTAGCTGCTTCATATTCATGCAGCTCTCTTTCTCTTATTTCTTCATGCCTCTTTTCCATGTCAGGGTCATGGTACTCCTTTACAGGGCTGTTAGGAGTGATAACAGGCATCTTTTCAAACCTTTTTATCTCCTCACAGGCTTTTCTATACTTCCTTTCTTTTGCATACTCTTTCCTTTCTTCTTTGGAGAATTTTTGCCAGTGGGGGTGGCTTCTCTTTTTCTTTTATTTGTCCTCCTGGACTTTGCCTAGGTAGGATTTGGGTAGGTGCTTTAAGCTGCTCAGTAAGTTTTGTTACTGGTGGAGGTAGAGGTAGCAGTGGAGGTAGAGAGGAAGGTTGAAGTGGAGGTAGAGAGGGAGGTTGAAGTGGGGGAAGAGGAGAAGAAGGAGATGGAGTTTTCTTTTTAGGTGGAGAAGGAACTTCTTCAAGAAGAGGAGTTTGATCTGCAGTGGAAGGCAGAATGTCCTCTGGTAGGGCAATTTCTGCTGAAGGATGTTTGTCTCCTTCGATCTCTCCTGAAGGGATATCCTCAAGTAGAGGTGTCTTCAGTTTGATATAACTGGCAGAGAAGCCAGGAGAGTGATGCTGAATTTCTTCCTCACACGGGGTTGCATCAATCCACACTTGTCCTCTCCAGTCATCAGAGAAGGCTGCTTCTTCCTCCCCCTGGACTTTTGTGTTTTTTTACCACAGCAATCTCCCCCTGGGTATGTGGGGCATCTGCTCTGAATGCTGAATCCACAGCATGATCTCCTTCAGTATGGTAAGATGAGGTCTCTCCAAAGTATTTGTTGAAGGTATAGTCAGAGTGATTTGAGAAGATTGGAGCCTATTGTAAGAAAAGAAGTTGGTGTAATACTTTGGAGATAATATTTAGAGTTGGGGAGGAAGTTAACCCTGAGCTTTTAAGAGAAATAGAGAACCTGACAAGGGGGGTTTCTGGAGCAACTCTCCCCCTGGTTTATATCCTGCATAAAGGATTTATTCCCTTCTAGCGACAGAGGCTGTTCTTGAATGAGAGCATTAAGCTCAGGAAGAGAAGCAGAAAGGTTTGACAGTTTGTCTGCACAGGTGATGAGCATGGCAGCACACTCGTTGGAGAAGTGGTTCAGTCGAGTTTGGAAGTCATTTACTAGTTGTTCAAGATCATTGTTCATCTCTTTGATGAGGGCAGATTGATCAGGAGTTGGTGCCATTGACGCAGAGAGAGAGAGAGAGAGAGAGAGAGAGAGAGAGAGAGAGAGAGGTAGAAGACGAAGTTTTGGCGGTTGAGGAGAGTATATGTTATGAAATAAGAGGTATTATTTAAAGAAGGTGAAACGTCGAGAAAGGAAACAGAAATCAAGGTATATCAGGTAATCCAATCGTCAAAAAAAGGAAGTAAGGTTTTGATTCTAATTTTGACAAGAGGTCGACGTTACGGCGAATTGTTGTCGACGCATGGTCATTGATGTCGACGTATGCGTCGATATGGAGTCGACGCTCTGTGGAGATTTGTCATCTTACCATTTTGTCGACGTGTTCATAGACTTGCGTCGATATAAAGACGACGGTGCGTTGATAAGGGATCGATGTAGCTTTGCCTGAAAGCAATCAATGTCGGCGTCGAGTTCTTCTCGACAGTGCGTCGATATGTATTCGACGTATCTTCAAATACTTTCTTAGATTTTCTGATTTCTTTTAGATTTCCCCAATAATAGATCTTTCAAGGGTGGTTACAGGCTTCCATCAAGCATTCCTAAGGTGTTGATGAAGTGATTATGCTTAGTTTCATCCAAGAGTTTTGTGAAGATGTCTTCTCTTTGACTGTCTGTAGGAATATATTCTAAGGTTATCTTACCTTTTTCTACATTATCTCTAAGGAAGTGATGTCTGATCTCTATATGTTTGGTTCTACTATGAAGGACTAGGTTGGATGCTATGGATATAGCACTAGAGCTATCACAATAGATCTTAGAGTTATTGACCTCCAATTTGTAGTCAAGAAGCTGATTTTGCATCCATAGGATTTGTGAACAACAACTCCCTGCAGCTATGTATTCAGCTTCAGCTGTTGAGGTTGAGACTGAGGTTTGTTTCTTACTAAACCATGATATTAATCTGTCACCTAGGAATTGGCAAGTACCAGATGTACTTTTTCTATCAACCCTACATCCAGCATAATCTGCATCTGAGAAACCTATTAATTCAAAGTTGGTTTCTGCTGAGTACCACAGACCTAATTCAGGGGTTCCCTTTAGGTATCTAAGAATCCTTTTTACAGAGGTGAGATGGGATTCTTTTGGTTCAACCTGAAATCTAGCACATATGCAAGTGGCAAACATAATGTCAGGTCTGCTAGCTGTTAGATATAGAAGGGATCTTATGATTGCCCTATATGTCTTTTGATCTATTGATTTTCCTTTGTCATCCTTTTCTATAATGGCATTAGTTGCCATAGGTGTTTTCATAGTGGAGGCTGATTCCATACCAAACTTTTTGATTAATTCTTTAGTGTATTTAGATTGTGAGATAAAGATTCCCTCACTGCATTGTTTCACTTGTAGCCCTAAGAAATAAGAGAGTTCTCCCATGCTACTCATTTCAAATTTTGATTGCATTAGATTAGCAAATCTTTTACAAAGTTTGGGATGAGTTGAGCTAAAGATGATGTCATCTACATAGATTTGAACAAGAAGGAGTTGATTTTTATGGGTTTTAGTAAAAAGTGTTTTATCTACTTTTCCTCTTTCAAAAGAATTTTCTAACAGAAAGTTGGAGAGAGTTTCATACCAGGCTCTAGGTGCTTGCTTAAGACCATAAAGTGATTTGTTAAGTCTATAAACAAAGTTAGGAGAGGAGGGATTTACAAAACCTGGTGGTTGCTCCACATATACCTCTTCTTGAAAGTCACCATTCAAAAAGGCACTCTTGACATCCATCTGATAGACTTTCATCTTCATGAAAGCTGCATAGGCAAGAAAGAGCCTGATTTCCTCCAATCTGGCTACTGGAGCAAAGGATTGGTTGTAGTCTATTCCTTCTTCTTGTCTATATCCTTGTGCTACAAGTCTTGCCTTGTTCCTGACAATTACTCCAGTAGAATCTAGTTTGTTTCTGTATACCCACTTTGTACCAATCACTGGGTAGTTTCTTGGTCTTTCAACTAAGTTCCACACTTTGTTTCTCTCAAATTGGCCTAGTTCTTCTTGCATGGCTATAATCCAGTGAGGATCACAATTTGCTTCCTCAAACTTCTTTGGTTCAACTTGTGATAAGAAGCATTGGAGCATCATCTCATTGGAGACTTGGTGTCTTGTTCTTACTCCTGTATTGGGATCTCCAATTACTTGAGATTGTGGATGATCTTTCAAATTGACCCCTATCCTGCTTGGGCTTGTTAGATGTTTTTCTTCCTCATTAGCAATGGGATCATTGTCCACTTGTTCTTCCTGAACCAAGTTCTCTTGTGGGAGTTGGTTTTGAATGCTCTTTTCTGAATCTTCTTCATGTTCTTGTTCAGATTCCTCACTTGATTCCTCTAGCTAGTTTTCTTTTCCATTATCTGCGTTCTCTAGAACCAATTGCTCAAGCTGAGTTTCTATGTTGTTGTTTTCCAGTGGAAAAGAACTGGTGGGAGTTTCCTCCCCCGTAAACAGCATGTTAGTTTCATCAAATATAATGTGCATAGATTCTTCAATTTTAAGAGTTCTCTTGTTATAACACCTATAGGCTTTACTAGATGATGAGTATCCCAGAAATATTCCATCAACAGACTTCTTGTCAAATTTGGCAAGATGGTCTTTCCCATTATTTAAGATAAAGCAGGCACATCCAAATATTTTAAAGTATTTAACAATGGGTGTTTTTTCCTTTAAGGAGCTCATATGGAGTTTTTGATTTAGTTTTGTGTATGAGGCTTCTATTTAGAACATAGTTGGCAGTGTTGACTGCTTCAGCCCAGAAGGTTTTTGGTAATCCTGATTCTGCAAGTAAGGTCCTTCCTGATTCAATTAAAGTTCTATTCTTTCTTTCAGCAACTCCATTTTGTTGAGGAGTTCTAGGGGCTAAGAAACTTTGTTTAATACCTATATCCTCACAGAAACTACAAATCAACTGATTTTCAAATTCAGTCCCATGATCACTTCTGATAATTGAAACATGAGTGTTAAACTCAGATTGAATCTGTCTTATGAATTTTGAGAGAATCTTATGGGTTTCAGACTTAGCCCTTAGAAAGAATACCCAGCTAAACCTAGAATAGTCATCCACAATGACTAGTGTATAAGATTTTCCACCTAAGCTATGAGTGGATATGGGACCAAAGAGATCCATATGCAGTAAGTAGAGAATCCTGGGAGAGTCATCCTTACCAATTGGTTTAAAGGATGATTTGGTCTATTTTCCTAGTTGGCAAGGTCTACATGGAGAATCCTTAGAGTACCTACCCTTTGGTAGGCCTCTGACTAGGTTATTCTTTGCTAGTTTACTAATGGTTTTGTGGTTTAGGTGACCCAGTTTCCTATGCCATAATTCACTTTTATCAATAATATTGTTAAACAAACAAACTTCTGTGGGTGAGGAGCTAAAATCCACTATATATACTTTCCTTTTTCTAATTCCATTCAGTACTATGGCACCAGACTTGACATCAATAATATGGCAAAGTAGTGTGGTGAATTTTACCTGATACTTACCACTGTCACATATCTGACTTATACTTATCAGATTGTGCTTCAGTCCTTTGACTACTGCCACATTCTTGAATGTAACTTTTCCTTCTTTAAAATCTCCAAAGCCCCTGGTTGGCCCACAGCTACAGTCTCCACAGGTCACTGGTGGTCCATGTCTGTCTTCAAAATTGGTTAACAGGTTTCTGTACCCTGTCATGTGCATGAAGCATCCACTGTCCAAGTACCACACCAGCCTGGAGATGTGATACATCTGCACATAAGATTTTAAACATTAGTTTGGACCCTGCTGAGCTGGGGTCCCTTCCTCCCAACAGTGAAAGATTTAATGAAAGAATAAGTGGGTTTTTCAGAATATCCTTCCTCCTTTAGGGGTATTGGCTTATCATACCAATTTTCTTTGGTAATGTCGCAGAAATAGTGTTCATAATAAAAGGACATGGATTGAGAGGACTGTTTGGAAGAGGAGAAATTTCTTTCAGATTGGTTGCGTCGATATGAATTTGACGTAGGATTAAGGTTGCGTCGATATGAAGTCGACGTATGATCAAGGTTGTGTCGAGTAGAAGTCGATGCTTCCTTCATTCTGCGTTCACTTTTAGTCAAAGCATGGGAGAAGTTACGTCGGGTAGAAATCGACGCACTCTGGTGTAAGCATCGATTAGAAATCGACGCACGTTGATAAGAATTCGACGCATGTTTATTTCTTTTCTGAGGATATTTACCTAGGATTCCTTCATATGTAATGAGATTATTTTTATTAAAGACAGTGGTTGTCTCTGGATTTTCATGTGACCTCTCTCCTGTTGGATGATTCTCCCTAGTGAAGTGAATAGGATGTTTCCAGACAGATTTACTGGATGATTGAGGTTTGTGTTCTTCATTAGTGTTAAACTTTAGTTGTCTAAATCTGTTAGTGAGATTCTCAGAAATATTCTTGAGCTTCTGACATCTCCCATTTAGAGAGTCTTCAAAGGTGTTTGCCTTTGCTAGCTCATTTCTTAGTGTTAGATTTTCTGTGTAGATTTTATCTAGTTCCTCCTCTGAGAGTCCCAGACTGAGCTCATAGTTTTTATATTGTGTATTCATTTGTTTGAGATTGTTTAATTCATTTCTTAGTTCTTTTATTTCTTTTTCAGATTTGATTAGATCTAAACAGAATTCTTTGAAATTGTTTTTGAAATCAGTGGAAGAAAAATCTATATCATCAAATATATTTACCATAGATGTATCCTCAGACTTCTCAGTGGCCATCAAATAGGTTTCCTCTAGCTTGGCCTCTTCCTGATCATTGTCAAATGAGGTACTTTCTTCAGTTTCTGAATCACTCCATGATTGAGCAATGAAACCTTTCTCTTTCTTCTTCTTCTTCTTTAGATCTGTTCTTTTCAGATCTTTCTTTTTGCTGAACTCTTTAGGACACTCAGGTGCAATGTGTCCAGGTTTCCTGCAAGAGTAACATATAATCTCTTTAGTAGGTGTTTTATTATACCTGGTTTTTGAGTCTCTTCCTCTGGATCCTTCTGTTTTGATCCACTTCTTGAACCTTCTGGCCAGTAGACTGATCAGCTCCTCATCACCTGTAGAGGGTTCACCTTCAACATCCTTCAATGCAATACTCTTTTCTTTTGAGAGTGAAGGAGCCTTTTCTTCCTCTTCTTTCTCAGCTCTTGTTTTCAACAGTTGTTCATAAGATTTTAGTTTACCCAACAGGACATCTATTGAGATTTCTCTTTGACTTCTGGAGTCTCTAATTGGCCAAATTCTTGAATCCCAAGAGCTAGGGAAGCAAGTTAGCAATTTGTCATTTATCTCAGTGAGAGATATGTCTTTCTCAAGTGTTCTCAACTAATTTACTATGAGGCTGAATCTGGCATACATGTCAGCAACACTTTCACTTTCTTTCTTCTGGAAGTTTTCATATTGAGAGATGAGTAGTGCCTTTCAATCCTTTTTCTCATCAGCACTTCCCTCTACCATTTTGGTGAGAGCTTCCCATGCTTCCTTAGCTGACTCACATTCAGCAATCTTTTGGAAGATTTCATATGAGAGGGTTGAGACTAAGATATTCATAGCCTTAGCATCACATGCTTGAGCTTTCTTTTCTTCATCTATCCATTCAGCCTTTGGAGCAAGTGTTTGTGTGACCTTTCCACTTGAATCCTTCTTGTATGGATTGGGAGGACCTGTCATAATCACATCAAACAATTCTCCATCAATAGAGTTCAGATAAATTTTAATTCTTGTTTTCCAAAGTGCAAACTTTTCAAGGTTGCAAATTGGTGGTCTGGTGGAAGCATAATCTTTGATTTGTGCCATAAAAGATAGTTTAGAAGAAAAATATATATAAGAGGTAGGATCTTTTTGATCAAGGGGTAAACCTTAATAGATCAACCTCGCTTTGATACCAATTGAAAGTGCACAGTTAACTTCACTAGAATTCTCTAGAGGGGGGGGGGGGGTGAATAGAGATTAAAAATACTTTGTGCAATTATATATATATATATATATATATATATGTGTGTGTAATAATCACAGATTTAAACTTCCCACACACCAATAAGAATTAAGCAAGTACAGAAGAAAAATAACTAAAAGAAAATCACAGCGCAACACAAGGAAATATAGTGGTTCCCCAAACTTTGGGTAGTCCACTCTTCTACCCCCTTTGGTAGGAATTCACTATCTTGTACTGTCTTTTGACAAGGAGACTCTTAGAACCAGCCTGAGTCTTTTGATAAGGAGACTCTTAGAACCAGCCTGAGTCTTTTGAAAAGGAGACTCTTAGAACCAGTACAACTGAATTTTTTGAAGAGAGATTCTAAAAACTCTTTTACAATATTTGAGAATGAAATTTTGAAAGAGAAGAAGAAGTATTTGAAACAAGAAAGAATCTTCTTCCTAGCAAGAATATTAGAAGCAAAAGAAGTAGTGAATGAAATCTCTCTTCTATAGTGAGAAGGAGATTGTAGGCCTTTTCTCTCTTTTAGTGAGAGCTATCAGAGTTTGCAGCAGTATGACTTCAGAATGAGTAGAAGAAAGCTTGATCTTTGCTGCAGCACTATTTCTCAACTGTCTCTCTTTTCACTTGGGAGCTCTTCCTCTTTTTCAAAATGAATATGGTGAATCACTTCTTGTCTTTCTCTGTCGACCTCCTTCTTATTTATAGCTCTGTTTAAAATATATTGCTAAAGTAGAATAATCAATTAGCCGACAGAGAATTAGAAAGAGATAAGAGTTTCCATAATCAATATTTCTGTAGAAGGAAATGAATTCATTCTGATTTCAAATAATATCCATAATAGTCTTAATCAAATTAGCCAAGAATCAAATAGAAGGAAAAGCTGATTTAGAACGGCTATAAAAGAATAATATCATTCCATAAAAATCAGATCTACGGAAAGAAGGAAAGAGATCTGGCGTGTTTTTGAATTTCTTATAGATATCGACGTGCGTCGATTACTATTCGACGTAAGCGTCGAATTCATCCTGGCTGGACGTCGAGAGGAGAATAAGGAAGGTGCGTCGACAAAGGTGCGTCGACTCTATCAAATGCGTCGACTAGAAGTTAGAGGTACGTCGACTATGATTACGTCGAGTTCTTCTAAGAGTTACTTCGACTCATTCTGAGAGAAACGTCGATTATATTTCGACGTTGCGTCGAATACTATTCGACGCATATTTACTTAGCCCAATTTTTCATACTTAGACTTTATGTTCTACTCAATTCTATGGGTTAAGATAAATCATTTCCCCAACAAGCTTCTTCATGAAACATCTCCCCCTGCCTAGTTTCAGGAAGGCCTGAAGCTAGGCCCCTAGAAGATGGGACAGTTGAGGAGGTAGGGAAGGATGCAATCTTTTTGAAGAAATATTGCTATTGTTCCTGCAAAATAAAATAGAGATCAAGTGCAAAGGAACTGGAAGAGAAGCAATTCTGTAGGCATACAGTTAAAATGA
Organism: Dactylorhiza incarnata; assembly: GCA_033032865.1. Classification (NCBI taxonomy): domain Eukaryota; kingdom Viridiplantae; phylum Streptophyta; class Magnoliopsida; order Asparagales; family Orchidaceae; genus Dactylorhiza; species Dactylorhiza incarnata. The sequence goes on from JAWHQI010000269.1 coordinate 3,804,619, forward strand.
AATAAAAAAAATTGATTATAAGGAAAGATTAAAAAAAAAGACTTCATCAAAACTGCGTTCGACGAAAAATAGACTTTCGTCGATCTCAGTTCGACGATCTAGATGACTTCGTCGATCTCCGTTCGACGAACGACTAGATTTCGTCGATCTCAGTTCGATGAAGTGATGGGATAAGTAGAAAATTTAATTTTTAATTGATTAAATCTCCATCTATCAGTCCTAGCTGATTTATAAAGAAGATGTGTTTCTTTTCATCCAATGGCTTGGTGAAAATATCAGCTCTTTGTAAGTCAGTAGGAATAAATTATAGGCAAATTTTATTTTTATCCACATTATCTCTGATAAAGTGGTGCCTAATTTCTATGTGTTTAGTCCTACTATGGAGTACTGGATTTTGTGCTATAGATATTGCACTAGTATTGTCACAAAATATAGTTGAATTATTTAGATTGATACCTAGTCTAAAAGTTGATTTTGAATCCACAATATCTGTGAGCAGCAACTGCCTGCAACAATATATTCTGCTTCAGCTGTTGATGTAGACACAGATGTTTGTTTCTTACAGAACCAAGACACAAGCCTATCTCCAAGAAACTGACAAGTTCCTGATGTGCTTTTCCTGTCTACTCTGCATCCAGCATAATCAAAATATGAGAATCCAGTTAATTCAAATTCTGAAGCTGTTGGATACCAGAGTCCTAGATTTGGACAACCCTTTATATATCTCAAAATTCTTTTTAATAAAATTAGGTGAGATTCTTTGGGGTTAACTTGAAACCTAGCACAAATACATGTAGCAAACATTATATCAGGTATACTAGCTGTTAAGTAAAGTAGTGAGCCAACAATTGCTCTATATACTTTCTGATCAACAGGTTTCCCTAATTCATCATTATCAACAACATCATTTGAGGGAATGGGTGTTTTCATGGTGGAAGCATCAGACATACCAAATATGATTTTTATGTGAAGCAAACTCACCCAAACTACTCATTTCAAATTTAGATTGCATTAGGTTAGAAAACCTTTTGCATAAAATTGAATCAGTAGAGCCAAATATGATATCATCTACATATATTTGAACTAGTAATGTTTGATTTTTATGTATCTTGAAAAATATGGTTTTATCAACTATGCCTCAAAAGAAATTGTTCTCCAAAAAAATTAGCTAAGGTCTCATACCATGCTCTAGGAGCTTTCTTGAGACCATAGAGAACTTTATTAAGCTTAAATACATAAGAACAGTGAGTTGGAGAGATAAAACTTGGTGGTTGTTCCACATAGACTTCTTCTTTGATGTCTCCATTCAAGAATGCACTCTTCACATCCATCTGATATACTTTGAATTTCTTGAATGCAGCAAAGGTCAGAAAAATCCTGATATCTTCAAGTCTTGCAACAGGAGCTAAGGTCTGATCATAGTCAATTCCTTCTTCCTGTGAATATCCTTGGGCTACCAATCTTGCTTTATTTCTAACTATGTTTCCTTGATCATCTAGCTTGTTCCTGAAGACCCACTTGGTGCCAATGACTGGATGGCCTTTTGGTCTTGGAACCAAACCCAAACCTTGTTCCTTTCAAATTGGTTGAGCTCCTATTGCATTGCAAGAATCCAGTTTGGATCTTGTTCTGCATCTTGTATGGTTTGAGGTTCAACTTATGATAGGAAACAAGTGTGCATCTGATTGTGGTGTAGTTGATGCCTTGTTTGAACACCTGCTGAAATATCTCCAATGATTTGGGATATTGGATGATCTCTAACTATGATGTGATCAACAGTTGGAGTTGGTTCAACAATGGTATCCACTTGAGGAATATGATCAGCTGTCACTTGATTTATATTGTCAGCAAGATCTGGAATATCTTCTTCTTCACTATCTTCAAGAGTTTGAATTGATGGAAGTAGAGAATCTTTATTTTGTAGATCCAATCCATTAAGCTCTTCACATAGAGCTGGTACCGGCAAAGTATTTTTGGTAGAGGTGGTGTTCCTCTTCTCAATTGACATGTTAGTTTCATCAAAAGATACATGCATGGACTCTTCTATCTTAAGAGTAGATTTGTTGTAAACTCTATATGCTTTACTAGAAAGAGAATATCCAAGGAATATGCCTTCAGCAGCTTTTGCTTCAAACTTCCTTAGATACTTCTTGTCATTGTTATGCACATAGCATTTACAGCCAAATATCTTAAAATAGTTAACCTTAGGATTTTTATTCTTAAGTAATTCATAGGGAGTTTTACCCTTAAGCTTATATAACAGGCTTCTGTTCAACACATAATTTGCTGTGTTCACTGCCTCTGCCCAAAAAGAGAGTGGCAAGTGAGCATCAACAAGCATTGTAGTTGCTGATTCAATAAGTGTTCTATTTTTCCTTTCAGCTACCCCATTTTGTTGAGGAGTTCTAGGAGCAGAGAAACATTGCATGGTCCCTTCTTTTCCACAGAATTCTCTTATCAGAAGAGATTCAAACTCAGTGCCATGATCACTTCTGATCAATGTAACTAGAGTAGAGTACTCAATCTTGATGGACCTGAGAAAGTCTGTCAGAACACTGAAGGTGTCAGACTTGTTCCTATGAAAGAACACCCAAGTGAATCTTGAGAAGTCATCTACAATAACTAGAGAGTAATGCTTCCCTCGTAGACTTTGTATTGCAGTGGGTCCAAAAAGATCCAAATGCAGTAAGTACAAAATCCTAGATGAATCACTCTTGGATAAAGATTTAAAACTACTCTTGGTTTGCTTACCTAATTGGCAAGCCCTGTAGAGTCCTTCCTTCTTGTAAGAACCAGAAGGCAGTCCTCTAACAAGATTGTCCTTAGAAAGCTTAGATATAGTTCTAAGGTTAATATGTCCAAGCCTTTTATGCCATAATTCATTTGTTTTACTTATATAATTAAATAAACAAATATCAGAATTGGCAGAGTCAAAATTGACTAAATAAATGTTTCCATGTCTAATACCAGATAACACATTTATGTTTTTATTATTGGTAATAAGACGTAAGGAGTGGTTAAAAGCTACCTGATATCCTTCATCACATAACTGGCTTATGCTGATGAGGTTGTGCTTGAGACCCTTGACATAAGCTACCTCCTTGAAGGTAACTGCTCCAACTTTGATCTTCCTATATCCTTTGGTTTGTCCACATTTGGAGTCTCCAAAGATCACCTTGGGTCCAAGCTTTGCCTTGTAGTTGCTCAGGTTGGCCTTGTTTTCTGACATGTGCTTTGAACATCCACTATCCAAATACCATTGTTCATTTTTGCTTGGATAGCCTTGTACCTGCAAAACAGAAAACATTCTAGTTGATCTTGACCCAGACTACCTTGGGTCCTTTTGTTTTTCCACAAAATTCTGAAATGAAAGACATCTCAGGCTGATCCTTATAACCTTATGGATGATATCTCCTTGGAGGAATTATCCACTCAGTGAAAGGATTCTTAGAATGTGAAGAATGAAAATTCTTTAGATTTTCAGTATGTTTTCCATTCGACGAATTTGGATGAATACGTCAATCTCCATTCGACGAAGTGAAGTGCTTTCATCGAGCGCCGTTCGAATAATAACTATAGTGAATATCTGTCTTCAGAGTTCGTCGATCTCCGTTCGACGAAATGAATTGATTTCGTCGAGCTCCGTTCGACGAATTCTATTGAATTCCTTTATTCTTAACAGCCTTGCTTGAAATGTTTTTATCTACTTCTACTACCTCTTTGCTCTTGGCAGAGGTGAACTTTATTGGTGTAGAAAGTATGTTCTTCTTAATAAGAGGTGGCTCACTTGATGATGCACCTAAGCCCAGTTAGCCACTAAGTCTGGTATTCACTGTGCTCGTGATGTCCATCAGTTTGATGCTTCTCCAATTTAGGGATTCTTCAAATTTCTTAGCTTCAGACAACTTGTTCTCAATGAGAACAATGTGTTCTCTGGAGGCAGCCAATTCTTTCTTAAGAATAGTATTTTCTTCACATAGTTTGTTAATTTCAGCCAAATTATTTTTGAGAGAGATTATTTACTTCTCAGATTTGATTAAGTCTAAGCAAAGAACTTTGAATTCATCTTTGAATTCATTTGAATTGAAATCAAAGTTTGAGATTACCTGATCAACATCATTGTTAGACTCTGATTCATCTGAGTTGTTTGTTGAGGCATTGATAGCCATCATGCAGAAGCTTCTTTCTTCTTCATCATCCTCATCATCACTGGAGCTGGATGAAGATGCATTCTCTGACTCACTGCTTGAGTCATAAATAGCCATCAAGCATTGGTCTTTTTCCTTTGATTCTTCTCCATCTTCAGAGGAACTGGATGAAGACTCTAAATCAGTTTCACTCCATGATTCTGCTACAAACCCTATTCCCTTATGCTTGTGTTTGTGGGATGATGGCTTGCTGGAGTGCCTTTTCTCTTCTTTCTCTTTCTCTTTTCTTTCTTTTGGTTCTCTAGACACTCTTGTAGAATGTGTCCAGGTTTCCTGCAACCAAAACAGATAATTTCTTTAGAATTTGATTTATCATACCTTGGTTTTTCTCTTGATCTGGAATCCTTCTTTCTGAAGTCCTTCTTAGCCATTTTATAGAATATCTTTTGCTAGTAGGCTCATGAACTCCACATCTCTTAGAGATTTTTCTTCCTCTTCAGTAGCTTGGAAAGCTATGCTTCTCTCCTTCTTGGATGCTGGAGATGAGGCAGATTGTTCAGCTTCTCTAGTTTTGATAAGCTGCTCATAGGATTTAAGTTTGCCTAACAAGCTCTCAGTGGAGATCTCATTAAGTCTTCTGGCTTCCTTAATTGGCCAGATCCTAGAGTCCCATGTGCTGGGGAAGCACATAAGGATCTTATCATTCACTTCCGTGATAGAGATCACTTTGTCTAAAGATTTCAGCTCATTGATTATGAGACTGAGTCTATTGTACATATCAGCCACTGTCTCAGTTTCTCCTTTCTTGAAGTTTTCGTGCTGAGAAATACGGTGGGATCTTCTATCTTTTCTTTCATCTGCTGATCCTTCAACCATATTGTTGAGTGACATCCAGATTTCCCTTGCTGAAGTGCATTCCACAACTTTTTGGAAAATGTCATCAGACATTGTTTGTGCCAAACTATTCATTGCCTTGGCATCTGCACTTCTCTGCTGCTTTTGAGCATCTGTTCACTCAGGTTGTGGAAAACATTGTTGTTAGTTGGTGCTTCAGCACTTGTTGTTGTTGTAGGTGCAGGAGGTCCTGTCAAAATAACATTGAAAATTTCTTCGTCAATAGAATTCATGTATAACCTGATCCTTGCCTTCCATAGTGCAAACATATTTAGATTGCACATAGGAGGTCTTGTGCTTGAATATTCTTTGTTCTGTGCCATGAGTTTTTAAGCAAAGAAAACTCTAAAATAAATTTAAGATCTAATTGATGTTTTGATTCAGGTGTTAGCCTGTATACAATCAACCAACCTCTGATACCAATTGAAAGTCCTCTGATATCAGATGAATCCTATGATACCAATTGAAAGTGAGGTTAGATCTTAGATTTACTCTAGAGGGGGGTGAATAGAGTATTAAAAAGTTATTCACTTAATTTTATAGCGGAATTGAAATAGTGATACTTATATGTGTATTGAGTGAGTTATAAAAACAAATGTTGGGAATCTTGCCCACATGATTCCTGATTTGAAGAAGTCGCCAAGTCAAGAAAACTTCACTTTGTATTTGATTACTTCTCTAGCATAAAATCTCAGGAAGAATAGGCGAGTTCATCGAAAGCAGAAAGCAGTTCGTCGAACGCAAAATAAAGTTTGTCGAACAAAAAGAAAGGACAGAAGCAAACGCCGAGACTGGCAAGTTCGTCAAACGAAGAATGAAGATCGTCGAACGCACAGACGGGATAGAAGAATGAAGTTCATCGAACGCAGAATGCTGTTCGTCGAACGCAGAATGAAGATCGTCGAACAAAGAGACGGGATAGAAGAATGAAGTTCGTCGAACGCAGAATGTTGTTCATCGAACGCAGAATGAAGATCGTCGAACGTAGAGTAGACATGAAGATACCTTAAAGTCCAATTGATATCCTCTGATACGAATTGAAAGTGAGTTTTAGTTCTTAAATATTAAGGCTCTTGTTTATGTTTACTTTAAAATTATGTTATATATATAAATATAGGAGTGTGCTGAGTGAGTAATAACAACAAATACTAAGAGTGCATAAGTAAACACAGCAGAACAAAAAATAAAACAAAGCAAACAAGGCAAACATCCAGATGACATAAGATATATAGTTGTTCCCCAATCAACCTGGGTACATCTACTCTTCTACCCACTGGTAGGAATCCACTAGAGGTTGTTGATAAGGTGCACTCACACCATGGGGTTTTTGATAAGGTGTCCACACACCAATGGTGGTTTGATCAAGTGCCCAAATCACCAATAAGCTTTTGATAAGGTGCTTAAAAACCAAGGGAGCTTTTGATCAAGTGCTCTAACCAAGATGCAGGTTTTTGCTAAGGTGGCCTGTCACCGGGAGTTATCTTTTGAAGGGAGTTATAACCCTTTACAAGATGCATGGGAAGGAGAAGGGGAAAAGATATATTGTTCTTCTCTTTTTGCTGAGAAGACTCTTGATGATCCTGATGAGATGTTGTGTTTGGATCTTGATGATGATGTTGAAGAAAACTCCCCCTATCTGATTTAGATTGATGACAGCTTGTGGATGGAGCTTCTTCTTTAGAATGTGATACTCCTCTTTTCTTCTTGCAATTTACATCCCTGAGAACTTGATATAGATTGGTGTCTCAGGTTGTAGATGATCTGCAGGGAAAGAGTTAGCAAAAACAAAACAAGATAGAGTAATAATGTTGTTCTCTGTTTTTGCTGATGTTCTTCTTTTTCTCTTCTTCTTCTTCTTCTCTTTTCTCTGTACAACAAATGTAATAAGTTCTGTATATAATCTGTCGTGAACCTACTATCTTCTTTTTCTCTTCACTGCTCTGTATATATATTCTGGAGAGCTTTCAGCTGATTTGAATTCTTGCCGACAAAAGAGGAAAGAGATAATATCTCTTTTATTTCCCAGATCCCTCGAGAACATAACTTGTCGTCTTTAACTTTTGCAATGGCTATATCATTTAATGCTTCAACGGCTGTAATGTCAGATTTATAAAGGCAGCAATATATATAGCAATATATAAATAGAATTAATAAAATATTGCTTAAATAAATCTGACAACATATTAGTCGAGCTGAGAATGATATAAAATAATGCTGCAGATATTTCGTCGAGCTCAGCTTCACGTTCGTCGACCTCATCATTTGATTCATCGTTCTGAACATCTGTTGAAGATTCATCAAACGCAGACTTGAGTTCGTCGAACGGAAGGATTCGTAGACCGCTAAGCCTGGATAATTTCGTCAACCGTTGAGCTTGAGCAAAAGCGCCGATCGCTGAGGTGGAGCAAAAGCGTCGACCGCTGAGCTGGGATCTCTTTGTCGACCGCTGAACCAATCTATTCGTCGACCGCTAAATATAATTTAGTCGAGCGCTGCACATAGACAAATTCTTCGACCGCTGAGATGGGCTGGATCTTCGAGCGCAGAATGAATACCATTCGTCGAGCGCAGAGCGCCGTTCGTCGAACGCAGGTAGCCGTTCGTCGAACGCAAGAACATATGTTATTTTTATTCTTCTCTTATTTTCTTAGCCTATTAATTATGTCTCTTTTCAGCCTTCTTTCTTAATAGGATTTGATCTAAGCTATAAGATATGTTATGATAGAAACTTAGACATTAAAGGTGGATTCTAACTCAAATCAAAACTAAGGTTCCAACAATCTCCCCCTATTTCAGTTGGAATCCTAATCCAAATTAAGACTAGGTTCTAACAATCTCCCCCTATTTGGTTTAGGATACCTAAGCGAAAAAAGTCTTGAATAACTTAAGGCTTAAGGGTTAGAGATTATAACTAAATTTCTTTTTAAAACCAAGCAATTTCTGATTCCTAGATTTGATATAAATAGGAATTTTAAATATGTGAATTGCTAGCTGTTTATTGGATTCTAGGAATTTTTAAAATAAAAAAGACAATGCCTGATACCTTCTTTCTATAGAATCCCCTTAATCAGAAGAGACTCACACTTTGTACTTTGATCATTTCTGATCTACGCAACTGAGTAGAATGCTCAACTTGATTTTAGGAGAAAATCTGTAAGAATGTGAAGTTATCTGACTTGTTTTTAAGATAGAAAATTCCAAAGAATCTTAAAACTGCTGTTTGATTATAAATGTTTTAAAATAGGTAAAAATAAATGCTTTATCATTAGATATATTGGCCTTTTTTTATTTCATTGAAATACAAATTTGAAAAATTTCTCTGATTTTGTTGATCATAAATAATTTCTTTTTCTTTAAAAGTTTGCTTAAACTTATCAGCTTTAATGAACTTATTTTTTAAACAGATAATGTGTTCTGCTGATATTTTAAAATTTTCTTTAGTTCTGTTAAGTTCAGAAGTTAAATTATTTATTTTAGTTAACACCTTTTTAATTTCCTTCTCAGATATTAAATCTGTATATGTTATTTTAAAATCAGATTTGTAATTTTCAGAGGTATAGTTGTGATTTGATATTACCTCTGTTACCATTTCTGATTCAGATTCAGCATCTGATATGTAATATGAGCCCTATATTGCCAACATGCAGAAATCTTTGGCTTTTTGTTCTTCTTTTTCTTCTTCTTCACCGAGGTTTGGAAATGGTTCTTCATCAAAAATGTAGTTAGTGAAAGTGGAAGAAGATGGTTCATTTACCATCCATGAGAGGGAGTTCCAGATGCTTCTTGCTGAAGTGCAATCAGCCACTTTTTGAAGAATGTATTTTGACATTGATTTAGCCAATATCTCCATGGCCATGGCATCAACACTTTTCAGCTTTTCTTCTTCTTCTGTTGAGGAAATTGAAGATGGAAGTCCTGTCAAAACAGATTTGTAAATATCTTCATCTATGGCATTCATATATAACTTAATTCTAGCTTGCCATAAAGTAAATCTATCCAAATTACAAATAGATGGATATGAAATTGAAAAATCTGCTTATGCCATTTAGAAAAACCTTTCAAAAAATAAGAACTAAGTGATCTTTGTGATTTCAGGTGTTAGCCTGTGTGAAAAAATCAACCTGCTTTGATACCAATTGAAAGTCCAATTGATATCCTCTGATACCAATTGAAAGTGAGTTTTAGTTCTTAAATATTAAGGCTCTTGTTTATGTTTACTTTAAAATAATGTTATATATATAAATATATGAGTGTGCTGAGTGAGTAATAACAACAAATTCTAAGAGTGCATAAGTAAAAACAGCACAACAAAACATAAAACAAAGCAAACAAGGCAAACATCCAGATGACACAAGATATATAGTAGTTCCTTAATCAACCTAGGTACATCTACTCTTCTACCCACTGGTATGAATCCACCGGAGGTTGTTGATAAGGTACCCTCACACCAAGGGGTTTTATATAAGGTGTCCACACATCAATGGAGGTTTGATCAGGTGCCCAAATCACCAATAAGCTTTTGATATGGTGCTTAAAAACCAAGGGAGCTTTTGATCAGGTGCTCTAACCAAGATGCAGGTTTTTGCTAAGGTGGCTTGTCACCGGTAGTTAACTTTTGAAGGGAGTTATAACCCTTTACAAGATGGGAAGGAGAAGGGGGAAAAGATATTTTGTTCTTCTCTTTATGCTGAGAAGACTCTTGATGATCCTGGTGAGATGTTGTGTTTGGATCTTGATGATGATGTTGAAGAAAGCTCCCCCTGTCTGATTTAGATTGATGACAGCTTATGGATGGAGCTTCTTCTCTAGAATGTGATAATCCTCTTTTCTTCTTGCAGTTTAGATCCCTGAGCACTTGATATAGATTGGTGTCTCGGGTTGTAGATGATCTGTAGGGAAAAAATTAGCAAAAACAAAACAAGATTGAGTAATAATGTTGTTCTCCATTTTTGCTGATGTTCTTCTTTTTATCTTCTTCTTCTTCTTCTTCTCTTTTCTCTGTACAGCAAATGTAATATGTTCTGATATAATCTGTCGTGAACCTGCTATCTTATTTTTCTCTTCTCTGCTTTGTATATATATTCTGGAGAGCTTTCGGCTGATTTGAATTCTTGTCGACAAAAGAGGAAAGAGATAATATCTCTTTTATTTCCCATATCCCTCGAGAACATAAGTTGCCGTCTTTAGCTTTTGCAACGGCTATATCATTTAATGCTTCAACGGCTGTAATGTCAGATTTATAAAGGCAGCAATATATATATATCAATATATATATAGAATTAATAAAATATTGCTTAGATAAATCTAACAGCATATTAGTCGAGCTGAGAATGATATAAAATAATGCTGCAGATATTTCGTCGAGCTCAGCTTCACGTTCGTCGACCTCATCATTTGATTCGTCGTTCTGAACATCTATTGAAGATTCGTCGAACGCAGACTTGAGTTCGTCGAACGGAAGGATTCGTCGACCGCTGAGCCTGGATAATTTCGTCGACCGCTGAGCTTGAGCAAAAGTGTCGACCGCTGAGCTGGAGCAAAAGCATCGACTGCTGAGTTGGGATCTGTTCGTCGACCGCTGAACCAATCTGTTCATCGACCTCTGAATATAATTTAGTCGAGCGCTGCACATAGACAAATTCTTCGACCGCTGAGACAGGATGGATCGTCGAGCGCACAGTGAATACCATTCGTCGAGCTCAGAGCGCTGTTTGTCGAACACAGGTAGCCGTTCGTCGAACACATAGAACATATGTTATTTTTATTCTTCTCTTATTTTCTTAGCCTATTAATTATGTCTCTTTTCAGCCTTCTTTCTTAATAGGATTTGATCTACATCATAAGATATGTTATGATAGAAACTTAGACATTAAAAGTGGATCCTAACTCAAATCAAAACTAAGGTTCCTACAATAGCAAAGGAAGGAATGTCGTCGAGAAGATGCAGTATCGTCGACGTCATCAAAGTAGCCTTGTCATCGAGAAGAACAGACATCGTCGTAACGAAAGCATGACGTCGAGAAGACTGAAGAAGGACAGCTGAAGACAAGCATAGTCTGTCGACATGATATCGCTCATGTCATCGAAAGAACAAAGTGATTACGACGACAGACTACAAGGAAGTAAGTCACGACGATACTGTCAGAGATAGCATATCGTTGTATATGCAGGAACGCCAGAATATCTCGTATCGTCGAGATATCAACGTCAGAGGCAGAAGCTAGAAGACATGAAGATCTACCAATGTCTAAGGCATCGACATAGTCATGTCGTCGAGATATTATCCATATCGTCGTAATGCTGTCAGTATCGTCATGAAGCTGGAAATATCGTCCAGATGGAATTCAAAAGTTGCGGACGCGCTGTCAGCATTTAATGTCGCCGCCTGATTGTCCAATCAGTGCGCGCTCTTAAGGAATGGGGCATCTGACACTTAAGGAACTTTTTCAGAAGACCGTTGGTAGCCTCACAGACTTATAAAAGAGATAAGAGGTTGCCCTAAAGCATTGATCCATCAGAAAGAACTTACGCATACAGCGAATAGAACAGTAAAAAGCGGCGTAAATAAAGTAAGAGAAAAGCAAGAATCGGTTGTTTGATAGACTGATAAGAAGTCGCTCCTCATCAGGCTAAGAGAAGAGATTGAAGAAGAACTGCGCTGTCAATATTTGAATTAGAAACATCTTCTTCAACCTCAAGAAGCCGATCTCCATCAGGCTAAGTTGCCGATCTTCATCAGGCAGAAGAAAAAGTTTTTATTACTGTAAAACTTTTATTGTTGTAAGACTTGCGGGCCTATTTGTCTAGCTTGATGGCTGGAGAGCTGTGAGGCTTGAGGGCCAGGGCAGTGGACTTGCGGGTCCGACACCGTCTAGCTTGAGGGATGGAGAGATGTGAGGCTTGAGGGCCAGGGCAGTGGACTTGTGGGCCCGAATTTGTCAAGCTTGAGGGCTTGGGTGCAGTAGGGGCTTGCCGGCCTAGGCTGTAGAAACAGGACTTGCGGGTCTGTGTTGTGTAGGGCTTGAGGGCCTGAGTGTCGAGCTTGCGGGCTTGGGTGCAGTAGGGGCTTGCGGGCTTAGGCTGTAAGACTTGCGGGTCTATGTTGTAAGGCTTGCGGGCCTGAAGATTTGGCCGAGTTTGCTGATCCTAGCAAAGGCGCAGAGGGACAGAGGACTACTCAAGACACCCGGTCTTGAGGAACCTCTATAGATCTTCTGTCGTCTGGTGTGATTTTCTTGTGCAATACTTGTGTGCTTTGTTTGAGTAATCATAAATCGCGCTAATATTTAGAAAAGAATCAAGATCACCTAACAACCCCCCACCCCTCTAGGTGAAAGTTCCATTAACAACAACAAACACAAAGAGATCACACAGCACAGTACAGAAAAATAAACAAGAACATAGAGGACACAAGGATTTTATAGTAGTTCCCCAATCAACCTGTGTACATCTACTCTTCTACCACCCTTGGTAGGATTCCACAAGGTTTTTGATCAGGTGACCTATCACCAATGGATTTTTGATCAGGTGTCCAAACACCAAAGAGCTTTTGATCAGGTGCTCTAACCAAACTACAAGTTTTTTTTCAGGTGCCCTGCCACCAAGGGGTTAACTTTTGAAGGGAGTTAGAACCCTGTACAAGAGGGGATAAAGAGGGTTAAGATGTTCTTCTCTGTCAATAATCTGAGAGAAGGCTAGTGGAATGTTTCGATGTAAAGCTCCCCCTATCTGATTGAAATGGTTGACAGTTGAGGATGGAGCTTTCACTTGAATGAAACAAATCTTCTTTGAAGCTGATGAATCTGAGAGACAATGTTTCTCAGATTTGTTGTTGCTCTTGAAGATTAGAACTTGCGGCAGAAAAACTGAGAGAAGATTTTTATTGTTGTTCTCTGAGAATGAGATGTGCTGCTTGAGGAAGATGAAGATCTGAAAGCTTTTAGTTTTTCTTCCTGTATTTCTTTTTCCCGACTCCTTCCTCTTTCTCTTGACGTGCTGCTGTAATAATAAATGTTGTATATATTCTTCTTCCTTTTTCCTTTGATAATATATCTCTGATTTGAATTTCAAATCCTCTGAAATAAGGAATAAAATAATCTGGAGGATTATTTCTTGGAAATGCAAACCAAGACTTTAATTCCTTTTCCTTTTTAATTAATGTATCCTTTTCCGCCAAACGGCTATTTTCTCGGGAAGATAATGGAAAGGAATAAAATAAAAAGAATAGATAATATCCTTGACTTATCTGGAATAAATAGAGCCGTTGCTGATAAATCTGAGTTCAGAGAATAGAATAAAAATAATCTGTCTGAAATACTGAACTGAATAGAAATTTCGTCGATCTGAACAAATTAGTCGAACATAATCTGGAGTTCGTTGATCTCAAGCTGGAGGTCATCGAACTGAAAGATAATATCTGATAAGCTAGCTGGAATATTGAATTCGTTGAGCTGAGAAGAACTTTCATCGATCTGAATCAATTCGTCGATCGCTGAGACTTGGTCAAACGCTGAGACTTGGTCAACCGCTGAGACTGAAGTTCAACAACCGCTGAGACTGAAGTTCGTCGACCGCTGAGAGCATTTCGTCGAACGCAGAGATGAGTTCATTGAACGCAGAACCTTGGCAAGTTCGTCAAACGCAGGAGCATGCCATTCGTCGAACGCAGGATTGAGTTCGTCGAACGCAGTATGGAGTTCGTCGAAAGCAGAAAACTTATCTTTTCCTTAGTTCTAACAGCATAAACCTTGACCCTTTAGACTATACATTGGGATCAACTTAGTCCTAGTCAACAGATAGTGATACTAGCCCAAATCAGTAATTGGGTTGTTCCAACAGGGAGGAATGAAGCGAAGGACAACAATGGGTATATATCAAGGCAAGTGACATGGCCTAGCTACAGGAATAGCTATTCTACACATGTGTGTGTGTATATATATATAAATATAAATGAAGCAGTAATAGAGCATAGTAATGAGCAAGTAAAGAACAGTAAGTAAAGATAAGTACATAATAGAAAAGTAACCATTTATTTATAGGAATGACCATACAAACCTATAGACCAAGGGGTCGTTTAGGAGGGTCTATCGTATAAAAATTCCCATACCGATTTATACGATAGGGGTAGGGGGTAGAAATGCAATGCTTATGCCATGACATGAAAAATTATGCAGTTTATGCTATGTTCACACAAGTTCAACTCACACACTTTGACTCTATGTGCACAGAACTTTAGTTCCCCCTTTTTGTAGCTAGCAAGACCCCCAGGATACTCCCATAGTGGCAAACGGAAGCGGTGGGTTAGGCCTCGCCCACCTCTAGGTTGGTATTCACACTACCTAACCTAAACCTATCGTACGCCTCAATGCAAAACCGCAGAGCATATGCATACTCTTACTGGCTGGACCACCAGACTTTTCTTGCCTAGTGCAAATCCACACTTGCCGAGTCAGCGTATCAACATCGGCGTGAACGACCGTCAATACTGAAGACCCACCACTTTTTTGCACATGTATTTATGATTACCATCTATCTCAGAGCCATAAGCTCCACGGGCTAACCCGCCCGTCAGCAAAACCTCCTGAGCCACCGGCTCGCCGGACCAACCCGTTCGTACCTACAACCACCGAGCCTACTGCTCGTAAGACCAAACCAACTAACCTCCTGTAACTGCGGGGTGTGGGTGTGTGGATTATTAAATTAATCTTGTACAACATCTTACTCCTACAATTTATGGTTAATCTTAGACTTCTCGAGGTCTACCCTGTGAGGGGATCAGATCGGTACTAGGAGCTAAGATGGGATGACACCCCAAAGCACACTTTTCCAAGGCACTTAATGTCATTGGTAACTACCTATAAGAATACCACTCTTATCATTACACTTGGATTAACCCTAAGCATTTTATGACCCACTAAGGGAAAGACGATCTTTCGTCAATCCCGAACGGAACCTTATTCCTTAACTTATCGGGTTCACCCAACATATCAACTCCTATTGGTGATCTCACATCTTCTCAACCAGAGTAGGTACACCATCTACCTTCCATTCCCACGTACTGGTTTTCAATTTGCCTAAGTTTCACAGTTTTACTATACACAGACCAAATGAGTTATATGAGTTGCATGAGAGGAGGTACTCCAAATATTCATCCAACTGACTCAAGGTTACTACTGGGAGTCTATCATGACGTTATAAGACTAAATCCAGAGGATCATATTTTCCTTAATTATTTGGCATTTATTATAATTTCTCCAACATTGGCCAAGCATGAAATTGAACATGATGTCTAAGATCTTCTTATGATATGACCCCCATATAATTATGAAAAATCTATGATGTCAAAATAACAGTAAATACAGAATATCAAAATTTTGCAGTAAGGTGTTGGCCTCTAATTATAATATTGAATAATTACCCCGAGCTAGAAATTAAAGAAGGAACCACCAAAAATACTTATCTAAAAATTATGGGAAAATTACCAGACCTTTATATTGATTAGAAAAGTCTACTGACTAAATTTCAGAATTTATGAGAACAAATTAGTCACATAAATAAATATTCCAAGTAAACCCATACTAGGGAAAATTGTGAAGTAACCTACTGATAAATAGTTCAAAAAATTATACAAAAATTCACAGAGCTTTCTAATGCCCTAAAGTGTCTGACCACCAAGTTTCATAATTTTTTAGAGGATATTTGGCTCTTATTTATTTAATACATTCCTAAGACAAAATAGATGACTTGTGAATGAAGTGCTAATTAAATCAATTCAACAATTACACAAAAATTACCAGAGGTCTATATCATGATTCTATGTACCCTACCAAACTTTCACCAACATCCAAGATAAATTGAGCATTTCCTAGGGCATATTTACACCCTATGAACTTATCTACAAAGTTCCATGACCATTCCAGGAAATATGCCCCTATGTCCTTCACAAGGCTTAAAGTGCAACCCTAGGTTTTGAACTAGGGACCTAGGGCATATCCACCCCACAACACCCCAAATCACTCATGGGTGCGTTTTATGTGATCCTAAACCAGTGGCCAAAGTTTCACATCATTTTGATGTGATTTGACCACTTAACCCAAACAAGTACCCCTTTAACCTAATTTGACCTAGTTTGACCAAACTTGGGTTAGATAATTACCCAACCAAATCCATCCCAATTGGGATGAAATTTTTACTAGCTTCATATAATAGCCCTAAGGAGTACCCACCAAAATTTGGAGGGGATTGGATGTCATTAGACCCTATAATTAATTAATATGTGAATTATTAAATTTTTACAAAAACCTTAGAAAAATGTTCTCCAAAAATTCCCATTTTTGGATAGGATAAGGGGGTAGGTATAATTAGAATATGCTCCAAATTTTAAGTCAATATCATTACCCAATCAAAAGTTATTCAAGAAATACTGGCTGTCCTACCCCAGGGACCAATCCCACCAAAATGACCCTACAGGGAGCTACAGTGCTTCTTTTGGGATAAAACAAATTTTATATTAAAGTACACACCAAGGGCTACAATTCTGGTGTTGGACAATTTTTCATCAGAGGGGCCTAAGTAGTTTTTATAAATTAATCTAGGTACTGCAAAAAGTGTGACATAAATACCATACAAAAACATTTTAATGATATTAGATCAACACAGATCTTGGTGCGGGATTGGACGACATCGGGGTGTCTTCTTCCTCCAGCCGACGGTATCGATTGCTTGTGACTGGGCCTCCTTCCACCTCATTTTCCTGGCCACCTGAGCGCCGCCCCGACCGACCCGACCGACCAATGCACCACCACCTCCGTTGAGGTGGTTGCCGGCGATTAGGGGTGGTTGGCCGGCCGGAGGTGGCTGAAACGGGGAGTTAATGCAGGGGAAAAGGGCTCAAAACGAGCCCTTTCAGGAGCTTGATTCGAGCCCAATTTGGCTCGAATCAAGCCCCAAATTAGATGAGGATCTAGCATTAGGGGGGAGGGAGGATCGGACCTGTGTGGTTGCCTGATGCCGCGCATTCCGACGGGTTGCCATGGCCGGAGCATGAGCTTTAGGTGACATGTTGATTTGAGCCTCCACTGCACAATTCTCTCTGGAAGAAGGTAGGTTTCACTCCTCTCACACCTCTGAAGGTGTTAAAAGTCTCAATTGGAGCCAGAGGGGGGTTTCACTTGGTGGCCATTATTGGCCCATGATGAAGAATTTTGGTTTCATGTAGGGGAGGTGAATTGGGCATTAATATGGTCGGGAGAAGACTGGAAACTCCTCCTCTCCCCAAGAGGAGGTGAATAATGCCATTAATGGTGGAGATTGGAGCTTTCGTCTTCCTCCCCATTAATCCACTCTCTTTCCCATTTGGGGCTTTCTCTCTCTTGGCCGACTCATTTGAAATTGAATGGAAATTTTAGTAATTAGCAAGCGCACTAGGTGGTGGACCACCGTAATTGAGTCTAGTCCAAATGGATTGGGCTTGATTAGGTCAACATAGGTCATTTTGACCAAAATTTGAGGTAGAGTTGACTTTGGTCAATTTGAACATTTGGGTTGACCCCAATGGGTGGCTAGTGATCCATTTGCCTCCCTTAAGGGTTAGGGGGTCTAGGTAAGGTTAATTTGGCAAGGGGAGAGTCAATTGACCCTTAATAGGCCACTTAGACCAAAATAGAGCTAGGGTTGATTTTCGTCAAATTGGAGTCCCCATGATGGGGCTTTTTGGTCCATTGGGTCCCTAGTATCCTTATAAGGGTAGGGGCAAAGTCAATTTGGCATGGTGTATTGGATCTGTAGGCGCCCTTAGAGGGGGGAGGGGGGTGAATAAGGGTTTTAAAATTTCAGAGATTATAAGAGAAAATAATTCTCTGATACTACCGCCAGCGGTAGTGCTTACACTCGGCGTTAGCAACAGTGAGAATACTTTTACGTTTGAACAATGAGAATCACAGAGTATGACTCAGAGATGAAACAATAAACATATTTTCATTAATCATTAACTGGAAGTAGATTCGACAGCTACTGCTTGCGCTAGTACTACCGCCCCGCGATAGTGACACGACGCGCACACGGATCATGGCAGTTAAGGCAACTTCTGAGCGCAAACAGTTGTGACAGCCTAGCGCGCCATGATAACACTATCGCCCTGCGATAGTGCAATTTCCTTCCTTCAGCCAATATCTCTTTCCAAATTTGCCCCTCAATCAACTGCAGATGGGATGTTTCCAAAAGCTACCGCCGGGCGTTAGACCTAACGCGCCGCGATAGTACTTGCCAAACATAGCGACCCGTCGACATTCCTTTTTCTCCACTTTCCTTTCTGTCAATAGTTTCCAAAAATGCTAACGCCAGCGTCAGTACTAACGCTCCATGGTAGATCATTTCATCGGGCGCATCTTCGTCGAGCTGACCTCAGCTTTCGTCGATCTCAATCTGGTTCGTTGAATGGCATCATTTTCTTGGAACACCATTTCGTCTTTGGGACGCTATCGCCAGCGTTAGTGCTAACGCGCCACGGTAGATCTGCATTTCGTCGAACAAGCCTCAGCTTTTGTCGATCGTCAAACGCCCTGATATGAATTTCATCGAACGGGCTTCCGCGTTCGTCGTTCGTCGAACGGAGCACCGAGTTCGTCGAACCCAGTTCGTTGAATGGAACTAGTGAGCCACTGTAATGCAGACTCCCTGCGGTAGTGCATACATTTCGTCGAACGCCAGCTTGCATCTCAGCGGCTTCCCTTCTCAGCGGTTTCGTCTCAGCAGTTGTTAATGTTAGAGCCAATGGTAGAGTTAGCGCGGCGCGGTAGCAACAACAACACAGCACCATGGAGTTTTGAAAGCACAAAATCCTGCATACTATAAACACAAAACAAGTATGAACAAATACAATAGGATTTGTTATTGTCAAACAAAGAGATGCGGAAAGCATGTTCCAACATGGTGGAGGCCAATTGACCCAAATTACGCTACTTTGACCAATTTAGTGTTAGGGTTGACTTTGGTCAATTTGGCCTCTTTGGTTGCCCCCAATGGGTCCTTGGTGCTCTAAGGAGACCCCTAATGGGTTAGAGATGTTATGGTGGGGTCAAAGGATCAAGGTGAGGCCCTAAAGCTCAACCCTAGGCTTGTTAACTAGAAATTGCAATCTGCAGACCAAGGTGTTCTTCCCCTTCATGACCTGTACATAATAAATTTCCACATGATATAACTGAATAAAAAAGGTTACAATAATAAAGGGCTCATGCCTTGTACATCATGTACTCACTACAAGGTCACTCGCAGAAGCAAAGTATTAATCACTCGCTAATACTGAGACTGATGCTGCTGTACTAGACTGGCCAGCCTCCATCTGCACTGTCCTTTAGTGCTGCAACGTCGCCTCGGTTCCCTAAAATGATAAGGTCCACCGACCGTTAGTCAAAAGACTAAGCCAATCCCCCACCCCTCCCCCGGTGACTCCTAGGCACCGAGAGGGAGGAATGAAGCGGAGGACAATAAGGGGTAAATATCAAGGCAGGTGACATGGCTTAGCTACAGGAATAGCTACTCTACACATGTGTGTGTATATATGTATATAAATGAAGCAGTAATAGAGCATAGTAATGAGCAAGTAAAGAACAATAAGTAAAGATAAGTACATAATAGAAAAGTAACCATTGATTTATAGGAATGCCCATACAAACCTATAGACACGGGGGTCTTTTAGTAGGGCCAATCGTATAAAAAGTCCCATACCGATTTATTTGATAGGGGTAGGGGGGTTGAAATACAATGCTTATGCTATGACATGCAGAATTATACAGTTTATGCTATGTTCACACAAGTGCAACTCACACACTTCGACTCTATGCGCACAGACCTTTAGTTCCCCCTTTTTGGAGCTAGGAAGACTCCCAGGATACTCCCATAGTGGCAAACGGAAGTGGTGGGTTGGGCCTTACCCACCTCTAGGTTGTTATTCACACTATCTAACCTAGACCTATCATCGCCTCAACGCAAAACTGCGGAGCATTTGCGTACTCTTACTGGCTGGACCACCAGACTTTTCTTGGCTAAGTGCAAATCCACACTTGCCGAGTCAGCATATTAACGTCGGTATGAACGACCGTCAATACCGAAGACCCACCACCTTTATGCACATGCAATTATAATTACCATCTATCTTTGAGCCATAAGCTCCCCGGGCTAACCCGCCCGTCACCATAACATCCCGAGCCACTGGCTCGCCGGACCAATCCGTCCGCATCTACAACCACCGACCCTACCGCTCGTAAGACCAAACCAACTAACATCCCATAACCGCAGTGTGTGGGTGTGTGGATTATTAAGTTGATCTTGTACAACATCTTGTTGGAGTTACCATTGTGATCTAGAAGTGGTCAAACATGTAATGTCACTGCCAACGCGATATGAGCCTGCAGGGTCGCACATAAGAGCATGTGGAGAAGATGGAAGATTGACTGTGTTGGTAAAGGTTACCAATCATCATAATAGAATGGGGAAGTCCAGCAATTGTTGCTGTCTGAATTCGTCGGATATGATTCGTCGGATTCGTCGGATCATTCCGTGGAATCTCGACGAATTGTCACAGAGATCCTTCACTCGGCAAATGTTGCCGTCTGATTGGATTCGTCAGATCATCCCGTGGAATCTCGACGAATTGTCACAGAGATCCTTCACTCGGCAAATGTTGCCGTCTGATTGGATTCGTCGGAATTCGTCGGATTATCCCGTGTAAACTCGACGAATGCTGATTCGTGAAATCCCGACGAATTGTAACAGAAGCCCCTATTATGCTGTGTGGTCTGCGGATAGTGATTCCTCTAGAAGCTGTTTATCCTTTGGGTATAAATAGAACTTCTTTTAGGGTTCTCAAAAAAATGAAGACTTGAGCCAACGGAAAGAGTTCCGCCTTCGCCCTAGCCGATGGAAGTGTTCCGCCGACCGTTCGCCTCCGCCGACCTCTTCTCCGGCGATCGTCGCCGTGATTGTTCTTCCTGGAGCGAACCTAGCAGTTCGTGGAAGTGCAACGGTGCAGTCGTTCTTCTCCAGGCTCGTGTGGATCACTGTAGAGACGTAGACATTATTCTACGTGAGAACTCTCGCATAGCCGGCGCAAGGACTCTTCTTCTTGGAGCATCTTGGTTGGATTTGATCCAACTCCACTAAGGTAATTTTTTCCTAGTATTTTATTAACTTCTTGATTCAATATTCATGGCCCGATCAAAGTCTTTTGGGTTGTTTCTCTTTATTTCCGCTGCGCCTACATGTGATGTATGGTCATAGAAAAACCCAACAGTGGTATCAGAGCCAGGTTTCTGGTCATGAATGTTGTTTCAGAAGTTAGGTTATTCCAGTACATGCAAATCTAGGTATTTGGACCCCGTTAGGGGCTCTGCCCCTAAGACCCCGCCAGGGGCGCGGCCCCTTAGAACCCCGCCAGGAACGTCTGGGATTTCGTGGTTATTTCTAATTGTTAGAAATTGTTGTCTCCTTAGCAGTAACCGTCCCTCAAGTGGTTAATGAACCCTTGTATTGTTTTGGATTTTGAATCCAACAATGAGAGACGAGCTTGTCTACTGCTTTAAGTCGAGTTGTCTTTGCCTTTGTCCAATGCATGTAAATCTGAAGATTTGGAAGAGTTCTAAATGTCCAGATTTAACCCTTTCGTCTATCAAAGGTTGATAGTCTTATGTTGTGCACATAAGGGATGCATGTGGATTTTAGAAAGCTTGTTTTTCTATGGATGTGCACTTTGATCAAATGTTGATCATGGTTAAGTGTTAACCTATTATTTAAAATTAAAATCCCTTCATCAAATATTAAGTGTTCGGATGCCTTCTGATGGATGACACTCTTCCTGCCTCGATCGATGAAGTGTGGGCTTGCCAAAGCAAGGTGCATTAATCTATCTTGGTAAGGGTGCGAGCGGATAATTGTGATATCCCACTGTCGACATCGGGTCTAACTTAACTAGGTGACCTCAAAGGTTGAGTGCCTAGAGGCATAGGGTTGGCATGCACCATATGATGGATGAGAATAAGGAGTTATTCACCAGCCATACAAGAGTTGCATGAGGATGCAATTGGCAAGCGTTGTCTACCTAAATAACCGCATTATGAGAGGAACGCCAAAGCGGACTCGTGGTGTTGGTGAAATACGGATCTTGTCCACTAAGAGAGTAGCTCGCATGGGCTCTCCGAATTGATAGTGAGGGCTATCAATTTGAATAAAATAGTGGGAGTATTTAATTGAAGTCCAAATTAAAATAAATTGTATTTTGAAATTAAGGTGCTGATTAAATTCTGCATGAATTCTTATAGAATTCCATGGCAAGTGGTTCACATTCCACCTTGTCCCTGAGAGCTATCCTTGAGAAGGACAAGCTTAGTGGGACGAACTATATGGACTGGTATAGGAACCTAAGAATTGTTCTCAGGCAAGAGCGAAAGCTCTACGTCTTGGAAGAAGAAGCCCCCGAGGTGCCGACCGGGAACTCGTCCCGTGTTGATAAGGATGCTTATAAGAAGTATACCGATGACGCCTTAGACGTTGAGTGCCTTATGCTTGCCACCATGAACTCTGAGCTTCAGAAGCAACACGAGAACATGGGGTGCAAGGAGATTGACGAGCACCTAAAGAAAATGTTTCAAGGGCAAGCTCGTCAAGAGAGGTTCGATGTCACGAAGGCCTTATTTCAGTGTAAAATGGGAGATCGAGACTCAGTTGGTACTCACGTACTCAAGATGATTGGGTATATTGAGAACCTGGAGAGACTGGGTTTTCCTCTGGGTCAAGAGTTGGCCACAGATCTTATCCTGCAATCGTTGCCGGATAGTTATGAGCAGTTTGTCTTGAACTACAACATGAATAAAATAGACTAGACACTGCCCGAGCTCCTAGGCATGTTGCGAACTGCCGAGATAAACATGAAGAAGGCCAAGCCTGATAGTCTCATATTGATGGTGCATAAAGGCAAGGGTAAGGCCAAGGGCTTCAAGAAGACGAAGGTGGGACCTAAGTCACATCTTGAGCCCAAATCTTCTGCGCTGAAAAAGAAGAGCACCGTGAAGGAAGGAAAATGCCACCACTGTGGCAAGGCTAGTCATTGGAGGAGGAATTGTCCTTCGTACATTGACGGTCTGCGGAAAATGAAGGGAGGTATGACTTCCGCTTCGAATATTTACGTTATAGAGATAAACCTTTCTGCTCCTTCATCTTGGGTATTGGATACCGGATGTGGTTCTCACATTTGTACAAATGTGCAGGAACTGGGAAGGAGGAGATTGTTGAGTAAAGGAGAGGTGGACCTGCGCGTCGGCAATGGAGCAAGAGTTGCTGCTGTAGCCGTAGGGGTTTACCGTCTTTCTTTGCCCAGTGGGCTTGTAATAGAACTTGATAATTGTTATTATGTTCCGGCCATAACTAGAAACATTATATCCATTTCATGCCTTGACATGATTGGATTTTCTTTTATAATTAAGAACAATTGTTGTTCTATATTTAAGAATGATGTTTGTTATGTTGTAGCTCAATTGTTTAATGGTCTTTATGTTTTGAACCTAGACCATCCGATCTATAATGTAGATAATAATAAAAGACTAAGAACAAATGACTCAAATCCTACATATCTCTGGCATTGTCGTTTGGGCCATATAAACGAGAAGCGCATATCCAAGCTCCATAAAGATGGACTATTGGACTCATTTTATTATGAATCATTTGAGCGATGCGAGTCTTGTTTATTAGGCACGATGACTAAAGCCCCTTTCACTGGTTATACTGAGAGGGCTGAGGATCTCTTGGGTGTTGTACATAGTAATGTATGCGGACCCATGAGTTCTATGGCTAGAGGTGGGTATTTCTACTTCGTTACATTTACTGATGATTTCAGTAGATACGGATATGTGTATCTTATGAAGTGCAAATCCAAAACTTTTGAAAAGTTCAAAGAGTTTAAAAATGAAGTGGAGAACCAATTGGGTAAAAAGGTTAAAGCACTCCGATCTGATCGAGGTGGCGAATACCTGAGTCATGAGTTCCGTGATCATCTGAAAGAGTGTGGTATTGTATCACAGCTCACTCCACCTAGGACACCGCAGCATAATGGTGTGTCTGAGAGGAGAAATCGTACTCTGTTAGACATGGTACGGTCGATGATGAGTCATGCAGACTTGCCTGTTTCCTTTTGGGGTTTTGCTTTAGAGACTGCTGCAATAACACTGAATCGCGCTCCAACGAAAATGGTTCTAAAGACACCATATGAGATATGGACTGGGAAGCGTCCTAGTATGTCATTCATTAAAATTTGGGGCTGTGAGGCATACGTACGACGTCAAATGCTTGACAAGCTGGAACCCAAATCAGATAAGTGTTATCTGGTGGGATATCCTAAGGAAACGAAAGGATATTACTTTTACCTACCGTCTGAGGGCAAAGTGTTTGTCGCAAGGACCGGTGTCTTCTTGGAGAAAGAGTTCTTGTCAAGAAAGACGCAAAAGGTAGAACTTGAAGAAGTTCAAGAACCACAAGTAGTGAATGAACCAGAATTGAAATCTGAGCCAGGACTACAAGATGTTGTAGCTAGAGAACCTGCTCAAGAGACACAAGTCCTACGTAGATCTGGTAGACCAAGATTTGAGCCTGAGAGATATGGATTTCTCGTGTCTCAAATAGGTAATGTGTTGCTTATGGATCATGATGATGAACAAGCGACCTACCAAGAGGCTATGAATGGACCGGACTCCGACAAATGGCTTGAGGCTATGAAATCCGAAATGGACTCCATGTATACAAACCAAGTTTGGAACTTGGTGGAACCACTTGAAGGGGTACGACCCATAGGGTGCAAGTGGGTCTTCAAGAAGAAGACCGACATGGATGGGAATGTACAGACATTCAAAGGGCGACTGGTGGCTAAGGGTTTCAAGCAAATTCATGGTGTTGACTATGATGAGACCTTTTCCCCTGTTGCCATGGTAAAGTCCATTAGGATATTGCTTGCTATTGCTGCATATTATGACTACGAGATCTGGCAGATGGATGTCAAAACGGCTTTCCTAAATGGAAACCTCCTTGAGGAAGTGTACATGACACAACCCGAGGGTTTTGTATCCCCAAATGAAGCCACTAAAATATGCAAGCTGAATAGGTCCATCTATGGATTGAAACAAGCCTCTAGAAGTTGGAATCTTCGTTTTGATGAGAAGATCAAAGAGTTTGGTTTTGTCAAGAATGAAGATGAACCGTGTGTTTACAAGCGAATCAGTGGGAGCATTGTTGTCTTCCTGATATTGTATGTAGATGACATACTGTTGATCGGGAATGACATACCTACCCTGAAAGTTGTTAAGAACAACCTAGGGAACTGCTTTTCTATGAAGGACTTGGGTGAAGCGACTTACATACTCGGTATTAAGATCTATAGAGATAGATCGAAGAAGTTGCTGGGTTTGACCCAGAGTACGTACATTGAGAAGGTGTTGAAGCGGTTCAACATGTTTGAGTCCAAGAAAGGATTTTTGCCCATGTCTCATGGTGTGAATCTCTCTAAGGACCAGTGTCCAAAATCTTGCGAAGATAAGGACCGCATGAAGTTGATTCCATATGCTTCGGCAATTGGTTCAATCATGTATGCAATGTTATGTACTCGACCCGATGTCTCTTTTGCTTTGAGCATGACTAGCAGGTATCAGTCTGATCCCGAGGAATGTCACTGGATAGCCGTAAAGAATATCCTGAAGTACTTGAGAAGGACTAAGGATGTATTCTTGGTGTATGGTGGAGAGGAAGAGCTCGTTGTAAGTGGTTACACGGATGCCAGCTTCCAAACTGATAGAGATGATTCGAAGTCTCAGTCAGGGTTTGTGTTTTGCCTGAATGGAGGAGCTGTGAGCTGGAAGAGTTCCAAGCAAGAGACAGTTGCTGATTCTACAACTGAGGCCGAGTATATCGCTGCGACAAACGCAGCGAAGGAGGCTGTATGGATTAGGAAATTCATCGGCGAGCTAGATGTAGTTCCTAGCATTGTTGGTCCCGTAGTTCTCTACTGTGATAACAATGGTGCAATTGCACAATCTAAGGAACCTAGATCCCATCAGCGCTCCAAGCACATACTTCGGCGGTTCCATCTTATTCGTGAGATTGTCGAACGAGGAGATGTGAACATTTGCAGAGTGCCGACTGAGGAGAATATTGCAGATCCACTAACAAAGCCTCTCGCGCAGAGAAAGCATGATGGTCATACTAGATCAATGGGTATACGATACATGAGTGATCAACTCTAGTGGGAGTCTTGTGGGATGCATGTAAAATAAATATTCTGTTGGCTGTTTATTATTTATTCATATGATGAATTGTGTACCAATTATTTCTTTTTACAATTAATGGCAAGTTCTTTTATTACGATATACTGTTTCTATATGATAGAATAAAATTCGTGATAAATACCCTTAGAATGTTCGCTTCCATAGGACATCAAGTACGTGACTTGAATCTGAGAGCCTATGATTTCGAAGCTTCATTCTTAAAAGGTCCCTGGTCGAGGTATCATCATAGAAGCTAAGGGTGATGATGATACATTAAGACTAGCATGTGTGTTGACTGATGACCGGTTCTCACAGGTCATAATATTATGAAATCAAGTCATCACGTGGGTACTTGTTAGTGAACAAGTTGTACTGGACAGACCCAACCTGAGACTACTTTGTGGATTGTTACTTAAAAGTGTCACAAGTAGGTCTCATTTGACAATGGTGTTGTGGTCCTTTGACCTGAAGTCACAGCATTCATCGAGTGAGGAAGAGCGTGCTTTGATGTCATCTAAAGTCTTCCTTGAAGAAGGTTGATGATAAGGGTGGTCGTTGGGTACGTTACGAATCATTTGGGTGTTTGGGTGTGAGCAGATATGGGATTTGTCCTCCTATATAACAGGAGTTGCATCCATGGGCCCCTTGATGGAATTGGACAAAGAAATGCATGGCCATGCTTGGTTGAGTCAATATGTGATATTGAGCTCACCATTCCCTGGAAGTCCATTCTAGATCAAGAAACTTGGATTGAGCTATTAAGGGGGTGACACGGTCCATGCCTCTAGTTCTTTTCGGATGTAAGGGACAAAGACAACGCTGGAACATTGGTCATAAAGGCTTATGAGTTATGAACTCTTATTGCTTGGGGAGCAATGATGCATTGCTAGATGCCGCTCATTGTTTGTGAGGTTTTTGTTTGATACTTTCAAGATCAAGTGGGAGACTGTTGGAGTTACCATTGTGATCTAGAAGTGGTCAAACATGTAATGTCACTGCCAACGCGATATGAGCCTGCAGGGTCGCACATAAGAGCATGTGGAGAAGATGGAAGATTGACTGTGTTGGTAAAGGTTACCAATCATCATAATAGAATGGGGAAGTCCAACAATTATTGTTGTCTGAATTCGTCGGATATGATTCGTCGGATTCGTCGGATTCGTCGGATCATTCCGTGGAATCTCGACGAATTGTCACAGAGATCCTTCACTCGGCAAATGTTGCCGTCTGATTGGATTCGTCGGATCATCCCGTGGAATCTCGACGAATTGTCACAGAGATCCTTCACTCGGCAAATGTTGCCGTCTGATTGGATTCGTCGGAATTCGTCAGATTGTCCCGTGTAAACTCGACGAATGCTGATTCGTGAAATCCCGACGAATTGTAACAGAAGCCCCTATTATGCTGTGTGGTCTGCGGATAGCGATTCCTCTAGAAGCTGTTTATCCTTTGGGTATAAATAGAACTTCTTTTAGGGTTCTCAAAAAAATGAAGACTTGAGCCGACGGAAAGAGTTCCGCCATCGCCCTAGCCGACGGAAGTGTTCCGCCGACCGTTCGCCTCCGCCGACCTCTTCTCCGGCGATCGTCGCCGTGATTGTTCTTCCTGGAGCGAACCTAGCAGTTCGTGGAAGTGCAAAGGTGCAGTCGTTCTTCTCCCGGCTCGTGTGGATCACTGTAGAGACGTAGACATTATTCTACGTGAGAACTCTCGCATAGCCGGCGCAAGGACTCTTCTTCTTGGAGCATCTTGGTTGGATTTGATCCAACTCCACTAAGGTAATTTTTTCCTAGTATTTTATTAACTTCTTGATTCAATATTCATGGCCCGATCAAAGTCTTTTGGGAAGTTTCTCTTTATTTCCGCTGCGCCTACATGTGATGTATGGTCATAGAAAAACCCAACACATCTTACTCCTACAATTTATGGTTAATCTTGGACTTCCCGAGGTCTACCCTGTGAGGGGCTCGCAGGGTACTAGGAGATAAGATGGGATGACACCCCAAAGCTCCCTTTTCCAAGGCACTTAATGTTATTGGTAACTACCCATAAGAATACCCCTCTTATCATTACACTTGGATTAACCCTAAGCATTTTATGACCCACTAAGGGAAAGATGATCTTTCGTCAATCCCGAACACAGCCTTACTCTTTAACTTATCAGGTACACCCAGCATATCAACTCCTATTGGTGACCTAACACCTTCTCAAACAGACTAGGTACAACATCTACCTTCCATTCCCACATACTGGTCTTCAATTTGCCTAAGTTTCACCGCTTTACTATATGCCGACCAAATGAGTTATATGAGTTGCATGAGAGGAGGTACTCCAAATATTCATCCAACTGACTCAAGGTTACTACTGGGAGTCTATCATGATATTATAAGACTAAATCTAGAGGATCATAATTTTCCTTAATTATTTGACATTTATTATAATTTCTCCAACATTGGCCAAGCATGAGATTGAACATGATGTTTAAGATCTTCTTATAATATGCCCCCATATAATTATTGAAAATCTATGATGTCAAAATAACTGTAAATACAGAATATCACAATTTTGCAGTAAGGTGTTGGCCTCTAATTATAATATTGAATAATTACCCCAAACTAGAAATTAAAGATGGAACCAGCAAAAATACTTGTCCAAAAATTATGGGAAAATTACCAGACCATTATATTGATCAGAAAAGTCCACTGACTAAATTTCAAAATTTATCAGAACAAATTAGTCATGTAAATAAATATTCCAAGTAAACCCATACTAGGGTAAATTATGAAGTAACCTACTGATAAATAGTTCCAAAAATTATACAAAAATTCACAGAGCTTTATAATGCCCTAAAGTGTCCTACCACCAAGTTTTATAATGTTCCAAAGGATATTTGGCTCTCATTTATTTAACATATTCCTACTACAAAATAGATGACTTGTGAATGAAGTGCTAATTAAATCAATTCAACAATTACACAAAAATTACCAAAGGTCTATATCATGATTATATATACCCTACCAAACTTTCACCAACATCCAAGATAAATTGAGCATGTAAATTCCTCTTATAAGGGAGTTCCCTAAAAAGGTTATAACCTAAATCAGAGGGGACAAGTGTTTCTAAATTTCTCATAACATTTCAAAGGGCATATTTACACCCTATTAACTTATCTACCAAGTTCCATGACCATTCAAGGACATATGCCCCTATGTCCTTCACAAAGCTTAAAGTGCAACCCTAGGTTTTGAACTAGGGCCCTAGGGCATATCCACCCCACACCACCCCAAATCACTAATGGCGGTGTTTTATGCGATCCTAAACTAGTGGCCAAAGTTTCACATCATTTTGATGAGATTTGACCACCTAACCCCAAACAAGTACACCTTTGACCTAATTTGACGAAACTTGGGCTAGATAATTACCCAATCAAATTAGTCCCAATTGGAATGAAATTTTTACCAGTGTCATATAATAGCCCTAAGGAGCACCCACGAAAATTTGGAGGGGATTGGATGTCATTAGACGCTATAATTATCTAATATGTGAATTATTATATTTTTACAAAAACCATAAAAACAAGTTCTCCAAAAATTCCCATTTTTTGGATTGGATTAGGGGGTAGGTATAATTAGATTATGCTCCAAATATCAAGTCAATACCATTACCCAATCAAAAGTTATTCAAGAAATAGTGGTTGTCCTACCCTAGGGACTAGTCCCACCAAAATGACCCTACAGGGAGCTACAATGCTCCTTTTGGTCTGAAACAAATTTTAGATTAAAGTACACCCGAAGAGATACCACTTTGGTGTTGGACACTTTTTCATCATATGGGCCTAATTATTTTTAATAAATTAATCTATGTACTGCAAAAAGTGTGACATAAATAACATACATAAACATTTAAATGAAATTAGATCAGCACAGATCTTGGCGCAGGATTGGACGACATTGGGCTGTCTTCTTCCTCCACCAGAGGGTCCCGATTGCTCGCACCTGGGACTCCTTACACCTCATTTTACTGGCCACCTGAGCGCCGCCCCGGCCGACCAATGCTACCTCCACCTCCGTTGAGGTGGTGGCCGGTCGGAGGTGGCCGGAACGGGGAGTTCTAGCGGGGAAAAAAGGGCTCAAAATGAGCCCTTTCGGGAGCTTGATTCGAGCCTGATTTGGCTCGAAGCAAGCTCCAAATTAGATGAGGATCTAGCACTAGGGCAGGGAGGGAGGATCGGACCTGTGTGGTGGCCTGAGGCCGCGCATTCTGACGGGTTGCCATGGCCGAAGCTTGAGCTTTCGATGCCATGTCGATTTGAGCCTCCACTGCACGATTCTCTCTGGAAGAAGGGGGGTTTCACTCATCTCACTCCTCTGAAGGTGTTAAAGGTCTCAATTGGAGGCCAGGGGGATTCACTTGGTGGCCATTAATGTCCCTTGATGAAGAATTTTGGTTTCATGTAGGGGAGGTGAATTAGGCATCAATGTGGCCAGGAGAAGGCTGGAAACTCCTCCTCTCCCCAAGAGGAGGTGAATGGTGCCATTAATGGGGGGAGATTGGAGGTTTCTTCTTCCTCCCCATTAATCCACCCTCTTTCTCTCGCTTTCCCATTTGGGGCTTTCTCTCTCCTGGCCGACTCCTTTGAATTTGAATGGCAATTTCAGTAATTATCAAGCCCACTAGGTGGTGGACCACCTTAATTGAGTCTAGACCAAGTGGATTGGGCTTGATTAGGTCAATATAGGTCATTTTGACCTAAATTTGAGGTAGAGTTGACTTTGGTCAATTTGACCATTTGGGTTGACCCTAATGGGTGTCTAGTGATCCATTGGCCTTCCTTAAGGGTTAGGGGGGGTCTAGGTAGGGTCAATTTGGCAAGGGGAGGGTCAATTGACCCTTAATAAGCCACTTTGACCAAAATTGGGCTAGGGTTGACTTTAGTCAAATTGGCCAAATTGGAGTCCCCATGTTGCGGATTGTTTGTCCATTGGGTCCCTAGTATCCTTATAAGTGTAGGGGCAAGATCAATTTGGCATGGTGGAGGCCAATTGACCCTAATTAGGCTACTTTTACCAATTTAGGGTTAGGATTAACTTTGGTCAATTGGCCACTTTGGTTGCCCCCAATGGGTCCTTGGTGCTCTACGGGGACCCCTAATGGGTTAGGGATGTTATGGTGGGGTCAAATGATCAAGGCGAGGCCCTAAAGCTCAACCCTAGTCTTGTTAACTAGAAATTGCTATCTTTAGACCAAGGTGCTCTTCCCCTTCAAGCCTTAGGCCAAGTGATCTATTCAAGCTTCCTAAGGTTTTGTCATGACCTAGTCATGTTAAAACCACTCTAGGGGTCTAGTTGTTTGGGGGATGTTACATAATGTTGGGTCCATCTCTGACTATGTCTTGAGAGAAAAGCATGTTAATGGTTTTCTAGTTAATGTAAGCATGTCTCTTATGCCATTGAACACAAAGAGCCTCTTTCTCATTTGCTACAAAGCACGCTGGCTTAGAGGAGTCTGATTGAAAGAAATTAAGATAATAAATGTTTTCACTCCTAGTGCCAGTTAAGATAGCCTCAAAATCCAAAGACTTCTTAACTAGGCACTTATCCTTGTAGAAAACAATAACAAAACCTAGTCACAAAGTTGACTTATGCTTATGTGATTATGATTCAATCCCTCCACATAAGCTTCCTTTGTGATGATGACTAAACCATTGGTAATATTACAATATCCTCTGGTCAGCCCTCTTTCTAAACCTCCAAATATCATTGTTGGTCCACCTTCCACTGGGCTGTAGTCCCTTAAGTATCTCTTTGCTCCAGTCATATACATGGAACAGCCACTGTCCAAATACCAAATAGGAGATTGGTTGGCCTTTCAACATACCTGCAAAAGGAATTGCTTTACCTTAGGTACCCAATTAGATTTGGATCCTTGGTTCCTGTTAGGGAAATAAGCTGGAGTATCAACCTTCTTAGTGACTTGCACCTTTCTTGCTCTAGGCACTGTTGGATTGAACCAACAGTCCAAAGCAAAGTGTCCAATTTTACCACAACACCAACACTCATACCTATTGTATCTTCTCTTCTGCCTCACAATGTGGGTGGGATAGTAGTGATGGTGGGCAGGATAGAAGACAACTGGCCTAATAGGTCTTTGGTGAACCACAGAAATATGAGGGTGTTGTGGAGCTGGTCACACAATTCTCTGGTTCACCTTCTTAGGGGCAGGCTTGGCAAGAATTGCCTTCCCCTTTCTGTTGAGCGCTATTCAAGCAGGTCCATGGACTAAGGGACCTAGATTGTTCATTTGAACTTCTTCATAGGGTGCTTTAAAAGCACTAAGCTCAATGCCTACTCTTTGTCTTATGGTAGATGGCTTGCTACCACTAATAGAGCAGCCATTGGTCAGATGACAATATGCAGAATCTTGATCAAAAGGATTAGATGCCAGCAGTACCTTCTTAAAGGTAGGTTGGGTTTTAGAAGCCTTGCCCTTGGATGTCTCTTCAATAAATTCTACACCACTTCTATATGGTACAAAAAATCTGTCGATAATTGGCTGGACAGTGTTGGAACATGGTCTTCCGCATCTCCTAGGTTTGAGAATAACAAAACCTATGTGTATTTGATCTTGTGTGTTTAAGTGTGCAGGATAACAAAGTCCACATGACTCAAGGATTACATAAGAAGGTTTCCCCCAAAGTTGAGCCATCAAATCCAAATCTCCCACTAGCGCTGGCAGTAGTACTAGCGCAGGCGCTAGCTGTCGTTCGACGAAATGTTAGCGGCGCTCGACGAAATGCTCAGAAATGCGTTCGACAAAATTTCGCTCGACGAACTCTTAGTTGCGTTCCACGAAATTCTGATCGACGAAATATTTGCTTAAGCACAGATGCTGGGAGTACTTATAGAAGGCGATAGCGCCAGGCGATATCTGATAGCGCATGCGATAGCGAGGAGCACAGTAGGCAAGAGAGAATTATTTCCTCGGATTGAAGATTCTGCCGCGCAGAATGTGTCCTAATATGGGATAGCGCTGGCAGTACCACTAGCGCAGGCGCTAGTGCTGAGGCTATAAAAAGGACCCCTCTCCTCTCGTTTCAAATAGACATTACAGATATCAGAGAGAGAGATAGAGTGCTAGAATTCCAGAGGCTATCTTGGCCGAAAGTTGATGTCCTACCAAAGTTCTGCAAACTTCTGAAGGAGAATCTCATCACGTCGGATCCAAACGAAGTCCGCTTCTACAACGCTTACTCTACAGCGGATCTTCTTCTCCAACTTCAGAAGTTCATCAAGAGGGAGTTTTTATTTATTTTCATTTCATATCTTTCTTGTAAACGGTTAGTGAAATCACCTCGTGTTGGTGACTGGGTCTGGGTAGGACTTAGGGGGAAAACTCGCCTCGTGTTGGCGACTAGATCTAGGCTAGGTCTAGGGGGTGCTCGAGGCCATATCCGGGGAAGGGTTGGCTAGAGCGGCTTGAGGCCGAATCCGGGGAGGATAGGCTAGGGCCACCGGTTCGTGGGGATGCGAGTCGGGATAAAAAACAAAAAGAGTTTGCTATTCATCGCCACCGATTTCTAGCATTATAGAAGTCAACTTTTGTAAAACATTATTTGATATTAATAAAGCATGTCTCTACTTTATTTCAATTGTTTTACATGACTTCTTATTATCTTTATCTTGCATTATTACAAAGCTTTTCAAAATATCACTTAAGTTTTTGAAAACCCTTATTCACCCCCCCCTCTAAGGGCGCCTACCGATCCAACAAGTGGTATCAGAGAGGTTTTATTCCAATCGGCTTAACAACCGGGAATAATGGTGTCTCATGATCTCGCTTTTCCGGAGGGTCAAGGGATTAGTCGACCACCTCTCTTTACTGGGTCAGATTTTAACTACTGGAAAAATTGAATGATGTGTTTTCTTATGACCATGGATGTAGAAGTATGGAACATGGTAGAAGTTCGGTACTCTCCTCCTACAACTGTAGTGGGAGAGGCGACATTACCAAAACCTAAAGATAAATGGGATAATAACGATAAATTAAGGTGTAAAAATAATGCTAAAGCAATGAACGCTTTATATTGCGCTTTAAATAGGACTGAGTTTAACAAAATTTCTACATGCACAACTGCTTATGATATTTGGAATCAATTGGAAGTTACTCATGAAGGTACATCGCAGGTGAAAGATGCAAAGCTATTCTAACTGGAATCTGAATATGAAAAAATCAGGATGGATACCGAAGAGGACATTAACTCGATGTACACTCGCTTCACCAAGATCGTCAACGCTTCAAAGGCACTCGGAAAGACCTACTCAGACGGGGACTTGGTGAGGAAAATTCTTCGTTCCTTACCTCCAAGGTTCAATCCAAAGGTGACAGCCATCTCGGAGTCACACAACTTAAGAACGCTCCAGATCGAGAGCCTTATTGGGAATATCAAAACCCATGAGGTAGAACTCCATATTCAACACGATGAATACAACAAAGAGCCAAAGAAAAAGGCGCTAGCACTAAAGTCAAAGAAGGAGAGCATCGAAGAAAATGATGAAGATGAAGATGGTCTCCTGGTGAAGAACTTCAGGAAGTTCATCAGGAATCCGGAAAGAAGGAACACATTCCGAAAATACTTCCAAAAGGATACTCGACGAAAGGGATCTTCCTCTTCATCAAGGAAAGAAAAAGGAAGCGAAGATAAAGATGAAAGACCACCACCGGAGTGCTACCACTGCAAAAAGACCGGGCACATTCAGAGCCAGTGCCCGAAGTATAAAAAGGAGCAAAAAGAACAATACAAAGCAAAGAGAAAAAGAAAGTACTGAAAGCTGCAACTTGGGATGATTCTTCTTCTGAAGAGTCAAGCGAGTCTGAATCAAGCAGCAAGGAGCAAGCAAACTTATGCTTAATGGATAAAAGCAACGATGACGACACCAGTGTTCTTAGCCACACTGAGGTAACTCCTCCTACTTTCGAAGAACTCTATGATGAATTTGTTTTAACTTGCAAATCCTATGATCAAAGTATAAAAGATAATATTATATTAAATCGTGAAAATGAATCTATTATCAAAGAAAATCATAAGCTCACAAAAAAGGTGATTTCCCTTGAAAAGAGAAAGGCTTCATGTCAAGAGTGTGAGCACTCTTTATTTAATATAAAAGAACTTGAAGTTTCTCTTTCTAAGGTCCTCTCACAAAACAAAACTATTGCAAAAGAAAAGGGGGACTTAAAGAGAAAACTAAAAACCTCTCTTTTACAAAGTGAAAATAACAAAAAGGGATTTGAAAATAAATGTGTTATGATTGTACAAGAAAATACTTTTCTTAAAAAACAAAATCATGACCTCAATATAGCCATAAAAAAATTCGGGATTGGTCAAAAATCCCTGGATATGATATTGGGAAACCAATGTTATGGTTCTGGAAAGTTTGGGGTCTGATATAAAAGTGAACCATACCGCCCGGCGCTAGCCACTAACGCCGGCGGTAGCTCATGTGTTAAAAAATCTTCTGTTTTTTCTAATGTTCAAACGTCATCCAGCAAGAGCAACGTAGAAACTCAGAAAAGGGTCTCAACTCTCTTTATTTCGTGTGCTAATTATCTTTAGTTTGGACACACGTCTAGCTCTTGCAGGAATATAAAACAACGATCGTTAAAACAAATCTGGGTACCTAAGAAATCCACTTACTCTATGGGTGGTAGCTCTTGGGTATCTAGATCTTTACTCTCATCTTCTCTCTAGATTTGCAGGAAGGCTAAGGAAACGGAGGACGTGTGGTACTTGGACTCAGGCTGCTCCAAGCACATGACGGGCAACAAAGCAAAATTCCTTAGCCTAGAAAAGAAGAAAGGAGGGATCATAACGTTTGGTGATAACGGTAAAGGAAGGATCATGAGAGTTGGTACAGTGGGTAACGAATCTTTTCTTATCTCAAATGTTCTTTATGTAAAAGGATTAAAACATAACTTAATATCTATAAGGCAACTGTATGATAAAGCATTAGACGTATTATTTGAATCATCCACTAATCTTTACAAAATAGTTAATCATAAAACAAAAGATGTGTTACTAACTGCACCTAGAATTCACAATGTTTACACAGTTTCGTTTCATGATCTTTCCAAATCATCTGTGAAATGCTTTATAACCAAAAATGATGAATTAGAACTATGGCATAGACGTTTAGGTCACGCTAGCACAAAGCTCATTTTAAAACTAGCAAAAAGGGAATTGATTAGAGGATTGCCTAAGTTAAATGGAAATTTATCTTCACTATGTTCTCCATGCCAAAAAGGAAAATTTACAAAATCATCTTTTAAAAGCAAAAACAAAATTTCTACATCAAAACCATTGCAATTAATTCATATGGATCTCTTTGGTCCCGTTAACACCGCAAGTCTTGGTGGTAGAATATACACTTACGTTCTAATAGATGATTTCTCAAGATATTGCTGGACTTTATTTCTCTCTTCCAAATCTGAAGCATTTTGCGAATTCTCAAAATTATGTACTCGTATTCAAAATGAACTAGATCTAAAAATAAAATGCATTCGCTCAGATCATGGAGGTGAATTTAAAAATGAAAATTTTAAATCCTATTGTGAAATGTTAGGTATTAAGCATGAGTTCTCCGCTCCACGCACACCTCAACAAAACGGTGTTGTAGAACGGAAAAATAGGACAATCCAAGAACTAGCACGCACCATGTTGTCTGAATATAAATTACCCCAGTCTTTTTGGGCCGAAGCCGTAAGCACATCATGCTATGTAATGAATAGAGTCATGCTTCGCCCATCACTAAATCTCACACCGTATGAACTATACTATCAAAAGAAACCTAACGTATCATATTTTAAAGTATTTGGATGTAAATGTTTTATTCTTAATACAAAAGATTCTTTAGGAAAATTTGATGAGAAGTGTGATGAAGGAATATTTCTTGGATATTCTTCAACCAGTAAAGCCTATAGAATATTTAACAAAAGATCAAGTAAGGTTGAAGAGTCTATTAATGTTAAATTTGATGAGTTTATTCCATGTGCAGAGAAGCTTTCTACAGGTACAAATGATGAACCTTTGCCATCTTTGGAGCACGACGAAGAGGAACCGTCCAAAGAAGAGGAGGAAAAGTCCAAGGAAGATGAATATGTACCTCCAAGCATTTTGAACTTCTCAAAATATCATCCAAAAGAGCTAGTCATTGGGGAACCTTCTACTGGGGTAAGAACTTGATCCTCTCTTCATGAAACATTTTCAAATATTTGCTTTGTTTCTGAAATCGAACCTAAAAACGTTTCCACCGCTTTAAATGACGAATTTTGGTTTTTGGCTATGAATGAAGAGTTAGGTCAATTTGAAAGAAATAAGGTTTGGAATCTAGTAGATAGACCATCAAATCATCCAATTATCAGAGTAAAATGGATCTTTAAGAATAAATTAGATGGTGACTCTAGGATTATAAGAAATAAAGCACGCTTAGTTGCTCAAGGTTATTCTCAAATTGAGGGGGTAGATTTTGAAGAAACTTTTGCACCCGTTGCTCGCTTAGAATCTATAAGAATATTTTTGGCATTTGCGAGTTTTAAAAGAATAAAATTATTTCAAATGGATGTTAAAAGTGCTTTTCTAAACGGGTTTATAAAAGAAGAAGTTTATGTAGAACAATCCCCCGGTTTCATAAATGAAAAATTCCCTAATCACGTTTACAAATTAGAAAAAGCACTTTATGGTTTAAAACAAGCACCCCGTGCATGGTATGATCGACTTACATTGTTTTTGTTAAAACACGGGTATGTTATGGGAAGTGCCGACAACACACTCTTCATTAATCATAATAATAACGATCTAATTATTTTACAAATATATGTAGATGATATCATTTTTGGAGCCACTAATGAAGAGTTGTGTAATGAAGTAGTCTTAGTAATGAAAAATGAATTTGAAATGAGTCTTGTAGGAGAACTATCATATTTTCTTGGTTTTCAAATCTCACAATGAACTGATGGTATCTTTATTTGTCAAACAAAATATGTTCACGATATGCTTAAACGATTTGGATTTGAAAATCTTAAACAAGCCTCTACTCCTATGAGTGATTCTTTAAAATTAGGAAAAGATGAATCCGGAATTTCCATGATCAAACATTATATAGAGGAATGATAGGATCTCTTCTTTACTTAAGTGCATCTAGACCAGATATAATGTTTGCCATATGTTTATGTGCTCGCTTTCAAGCCAATCCAAAAGAATCTCATTTAAAAGCGGTAAAACGTATTTTTCATTATCTATTAGGGTCATCTAAATTAGGATTATGGTCCCACACAATGATTCATTCACACTCCACGGCTATTCCGATTCGGACTACGCCGGGTGTTCACTAGATCGCAAAAGCACTAGCGGTACTTGTCACTTTCTAGGACCCTCTTTAGTAGCTTGGTCTAGTAGGAAACAATCTTCGGTTGCACTCACCACCACGGAGGCTGAATATATCACACTTGGTAGTTGTTGTGCACAAGCGTTATGGATGAGCCAAACACTAGAGGATTTTGGATTTCATATCAAAAACATTGATCTTAAATGTGACAACAAAAGTGCAATAGACCTCACATATAATCCCGTACACCATTCTAGATCCAAACAAATCGATGTTCGTCATCATTTCATTAGGGATCACATTAAGAAAGAAAATGTAGAAGTAAGCTTCATTGGCACGGACTCCCAACTCGCTGACATATTTACTAAACCTCTTCCCGATGCTAAATTTTGATTATTACGACTTGAGTTAGGTGTCCTAGATCTTCCGAGTTAAAACACATTCACACATGCTATTTTGTAAGTTCTTAACCATCAAAAACATCTCCTAAAATTCTGAAATTTCAGTATTAAACTACTATTGGGACACTTAATCAAGATCAATAATCAAAAATTTCAAAATCCTAAAAAATCGTGTACTGTTTCTCGCGCTAGCACTAACGCCGGCGCTAGCGCACTTAGTCATTTTTCTGTATTTTTAAAATTTAGAAAAATTCCTAAAAATATATTAATATATATGTACTATTTATTTTTGCACTTCTGCTTCTATTTTATTTTTGAAAAATTAAATACAAAAATACAAAGGAAAAATTACAAAAATATGTTTTGCCTTTTTGTTTAAAGTCTCTTTTTTTATGCAAAAATCAAATACAAAATTACAAAAGCCAAATTACAAAAAATATGTCTTGCTTTTTGTTTAAAGTCTATCTTTTATGCGAAAATCAAATACAAAAATACAAAAGCCAAATTACAAAAAAAAAATTATGTTTTTGCTTTTTTGTTTTTGCCATTTGTTTAAAGTTTATTTATTTTTTTCAAAATTCTAATACAAAAATATAAAACATTAAAACTATAAAAAAACTGTATGGATTTTCCTATGAAAATCAAGCATGATTTAACCCATCATTTAAAACTTCTATAATGTTGAAATTTATCTTTTCAAACTACTTTGAACATTGTTTTCATCATGCTTTGATATATCTATTAATATGTGCATCAATTATATTGTAAAAGTTGTGTAGAACTAAGCATAGCAAGCCTCTAAGTATGAGTAAATTTTTTATGTTTGATAATGATCTTTATTCACTCACTTATTTTGGCATTGTCTACATATGTGTTTAATCTAAGAATGCTTGTGTATATTTTGTATTAGTACAATGAATTAAAATTGCACAAGTATCTTACCTACACTCCTTTATTTGCACTTTTAAAAGTTAAGAAAAGTGGTTATGTTTTTTTTCATAAATTATATTGATTTGCAAAACAAGTGTATTCGGAGAACTTTGTTCAAAACAAAAATTATAAAATAAAGTGACAAAGAAAACTCCACCAAGCACTACTTGAACCTCCTGATATGTCTTAATAAGCGTTGTGAGGTTGAGCACCTTGGAATGAATAGTAAAGTATCTTGTGCAAATCAAATCTTTCTTTCAAAATAAAAACCACTTACTCTTAAGTACACCGGATCACGAGTCTCAACATTAAAAATAAAATATGTGATCCCCCAAGCACTACTTTGCACCCTGATAAGTCTTAATGAGCATTGTGTGTGCAAAGCACCTTGGTAGTTGTACATTTTTTGGTTGTGCATTAAAGTGTGTGGAAGTGAAATTATTTGTGTTTTATTGTGCTCTTACTTTACATATTTCTTGTATTTTTGATTAAAACATTTGTTTACTCTACTAAAAAATACACTTATGTGCACATCATTATCTTCCATAACACTTCTTCTCACGAGTATTGGATCCTAATGCAAAATCTATACTACTCTTTATTTATGAAATGCACTAGAAAACCTAGCATGCTTTATCCAATGTTTAGTATGTTTGGAATTGTGAATTAACATAACATTATAGTACTCTCTTTTTGGTAACATTATTTCATGCTTGGTTACTTTATTAGTGAATTTAAAGATCTTACTTGAACAATGATTTACAAAACATCGTCTTTATGAAATTGAACTCCTATATATTTTTTTTTGAATCATCATGTCTTACAAAAGATGTTTGATTGTATTTTTTCTAAGTCTTCCGCAACTTTACATTTACCGTGTATTTGTTTATGCTACAAACTCTGATTTACGAAAATATTATGATACTCAAACTCTGATTTATTTCAATAAAAAGTATTCTAAAACTCCTTATCATTTCCTTCTCTACACGCTCGATCATGC
This sequence comes from Dactylorhiza incarnata, assembly GCA_033032865.1. NCBI lineage: Eukaryota > Viridiplantae > Streptophyta > Magnoliopsida > Asparagales > Orchidaceae > Dactylorhiza > Dactylorhiza incarnata. The sequence goes on from JAWHQI010000269.1 coordinate 3,845,665, forward strand.
CTCTATCTTATTAACTTTTAAGTGGTGTCTCCTTACCCGCTTTTGCTAATAACAAAAGGGGGAGAACTAACATGATAAATATAATCTGCTATCAAAATATAAAACTTACATGCTTAATCAAGATGATAGTTTACATATTAGGAGAGCATTCACATAGGGGGAGCATGTATTTAGGGGGAGCAATTCTAAATGCTAAAATCGTTAATTATCCTAAGTCATCACTCTCACACACACACACACAAGTATGTTTCTTCATGCTTATATATATTAATGCTCTGATTTATCATTAATGGTTTTGTTATTATCAAAAGGGGGAGTTTGTTGGAACATGGTCTTCCGCATCTCCTAGGTTTGAGAATAACAAAACCTATGTGTATTTGATCTTGTGTGTTTAAGTGTGCAGGATAATAAAGTCCACATGACTCAAGGATTACATAAGAAGGTTGCCCCCAAAGTTTAGCCATCAAATCCAAATCTCCCACTAGCGCTGGCGGTAGTACTAGCGCAGGCGCTAGCTTTCGTTCGACGAACTGTTAGCGGCGCTCGACGAAATGCTCAGAAATGCGTTCGACGAAATTTCGCTCGACGAACTCTTAGCTGCGTTCCACGAAATTCTGATCGACGAAATATTTGCTTAAGCACAGATGCTGGGAGTACTTATAGAAGGCGATAGCGCCAGGCGATATCCGATAGCACAGGCGATAGCGAGGAGCACAGTAGGCAAGAGAGAATTGTTTCCTCCGATTGAAGATTCTGCCGCGCAGAATGTGTCCTAATATGGGATAGCGCCGGTGGTACCACTAGCGCAGGCGCTAGCGCTGAGGCTATAAAAAGGACCCCTCTCCTCTTGTTTCAATCAGACATTACAGATATAAGAGAGAGCTTTAGAGTTCTAGAATTCTAGAGGCTATCTTGGCCGAAAGTTGATGTCCTACCAAAGTTCTGCAAACTTCTGAAGGAGAATCTCATCACGACGGATCCAAACGAAGTCCACTTCTACAACGCTTACTCTACAGCAGATCTTCGTCTCCAACTTCAGAAGTTCATCAAGAGGGAGTTTTCATTTATTTTCATTTCATGTCTTTCTTGTAAACGGTTAGTGAAATCGCCTCGTGTTGGCGATTAGGTCTGGGTAGGACTTAGGTGGAAAACTCACCTCGTGTTGGCGACTAGATCTAGGCTAGGTCTAGGGGGTGCTCGAGGCCATATCCGGGGAAGGGTTGGCTAGAGCGTCGTGAGGACGAATCCGGGGAGGAGAGGCTAGGGCCACCGGTTCGTGGGGATGCGAGTCGGGATAGAAAACAAAAAAGAGTTTACTATTCATCGCCACCGATTTCTATCGTTATAGAAGTCAACTTTTGTAAAACCTTATTTGATATTAATAAAGCATGTCTCTACATTATTTCAATTGTTTTGCTTGACTTCTTATTGTCTTTATCTTGCATTATTACAAAGCTTTTCAAAATATCACTTAAGTTTTTGAAAACCCTTATTCACCCCCCCCCCCCTCTAAGGGCGCCTACCGATCCAACATACAGTCTCTGCCTTGGCATAGCTAGCAACTATTCTCCTTTCAGCCAATAACATTGCCTCAAGGTCCTTAATGACCATGTTCTTCTGTGCTAATTCATTATTACTAAGCTTTGTGGCTTCCTTGTATTTACCCACTTCTTTGCTCATAGTAGCCAACTTCTCAGCTGCCTCTTGGAGCTTAGATTGGGTATTTTTTTAAGGAAGCTAACTCCTTAGATTGAACTCTAAGGAGCTTCTTACTTTCCTTGAAAGCTTCCCATAAAGCTTCATACTGGTGCATTAGTTCAGACTCATCCTCATGTGGGGATCTTGAGGATGTGTTATTGCAAGCAGACTTACACTCACTCTCATGCATATAATCTGCCACTGATTTAGAATCAGAGGTAGACACAGGGGGCTCTAATAAGTACCTTCCCAGGAGAGGTCTCCTCATCCTGGATGTCTTCATCTATGGCCATAAGACCAATGAGTGCTTCCACCTCAGATTCTGAGGAGCATGAATAAGAATCACTCAATGTTCTGATTTTCTTTGCAATTAATCCTTTTTAGAATTCTTCTTGTTCTTTAGATTTCTCCTTTCTTCAGACCTCCTTGACTCCTTTTTTAGAGGTGCAGTCATCTATCATGTGCCCTGTTTTCTTACAACAATATCACGTAGTATTACCTAAATCACATTTGTTAGGTGTAGACTTATACATGTCTTCCCTTGATGGCTTGGATCTGTCATGATGAACAGATCTTCTGGAGCTGGATGAAGATGATATGTGTCTATCTCTTCTCCTTCTAGACATCGGCTTTTTAAATTGTTTGGAGAATAATACTAGTTCCTTATATGTGTTGTATGTGTTGGGAATTTGCCCTCAAATTCCCTTGATTTGAAGAGGGGGCACTTTGCAATGCTAAGTACAAGATGAATTTGATAAAGCCATGTTTTTGTAAGATACCCAGGCTTAGGTGACTCAAAGAGAAAGGGCCAATCATGAACTAAGATCAGGAGAAATCAACTCCTAAGAGATGGAGATCTGTCTCAGCTGAACCGCTGAGATGAAGTGTCAGATCCGCTGAGACGAGGAGTCGTCTCAGCAGAATTGCTGTAAAGGAGTAGCTGTCTCAGCATGCCCCAACTGCTGAGAAGAAGACTATCTCAGCTGTTAATTCGTTGAGACAAGGAGCCGTCTCAGCGGATCCACTGAGATAGATTCAAATATATTTCCCGTTGACTGGCGCCGCCCAGAATTTGATAAAGGCGCAAAAAGTGATAAAGTAATGCCTTTATCGGGATGGGCAAGGGAGGTCGTGCTTATAGTCGTTGAAGATGTATAATACTATAAAAGCTAAAGCTAAGGCAACAAAGAAAACTCTCCTTCATCTTTGCAAAGTTGTACAAGCTGGAAAATAAGCCGGCTGCAAATTCCTGAAACTGCAACAGCCTTCTTGCCTTGAACAGAAGTTGTTCTCTCTTGCAGAGATTCAAGCCTTCATCATCAAGAAAGATAGAAGTCTTCTTTCTTCCTTTTGAAGAAAAAGACAGTGGAGCTGCTCTGAACCAACCTGTCCAGGATCAGCTTAAAATCAGCATCTGCTGAAATATTCTATTGATAAGATTGAATCAGTAGTATATGTTTTCATTCTATTATTACTTTATTTTGTAAGAGCTATTCAGCTCTGAGAAGGTTGATAAAAGGTGTTGTATGAAGTAGGACCAAGAGGTGGTGTGAGTTGTAGGAGGTGGATACCTCTGAGTTGTAGGGCTGTTGTGCCTAAGGTAGGAGCTAGTGATAACTCTGAGCTGTAGGGACTATTGTCCTGAGGTAGGATCATCTGAGATCTGAGAAGTTCTGAGGAAATTGTGGTGTAAGCTCTAAAAGCTGAGAAGATAACTTGGAGGAGTATCTTTGACCCTATCTAACATTGGAGTTAGAGGGGTGTAGGGGGACAATGGACTACCCATCACTTGGGGAACCACTATAAAATCCTTTGTGTTGTGGGTTTGATTCTTTGAGCTTGAATTTATTGGTTGTGTATGCATATTAGGCTACTAACAGCTCTAAGCTTAAAAGAAATAAGAAAAACCTATTCACCCCCCCTCTAGGTGAATTAATCTAAACCCCTAAGTTCTTTTAGTATGACTCTAATGTGCTGGCATCAAAGGCCTCACTGCTTTCAGACTCCTCCTGAAATATAGGAGTCTTGTCTTTAGTTCTCCTGATGTTCTTTTCCTTAAGAGCCACAAATCTTTCTCTGGTGCTTCCCCTTGAGCTTTCCTCTTCAGCTTTTCTTGTGTTGAGTTGAAGCTCATCGGACAGAAGCTTTCCATACAGATTTTTGGACTCCATGATGCCCAAATTTCCCATCTCCCTGAAGGCACATATCTTTATATCCCATTCCTTTGTGAGGGATCTAAGGAATTTTTCATTAAGATCAGAATTATTTGTGAATTCCCTTCCATTACTTCTTAGGCCATTCACAATTTTGAAAACCTCTCATAGCAGTTAGAGATGGTTTCATACTTGTTTTGTTTGAATGCCTCATACTCTTAGTTTAGAAGGGACTCCCTATCATCCCTTACCTCCTTTGTCCCCTCCATGTAGACAATCAAGGAGTCCCACATCTCCTTGGAAAATTTGCAGTGAATGAGATTCTGGAGGGTGGAGTCATCAATTACACTTACTATAATATTTTGTGCCCTTTTGTCAAGGGAAACCAAGGCAAGCTCATCCTTGCTCTTATCAGAGTACATCTTTGGTACTCCCTTGGTAGGATCGATGGTAAAATCTATCATAAGTATGTGGGGTCCCTCTTGAACAACATCAAAGACCCTAGGATCTGCAGCCTCCATGAACAACCTAACTCTTTCTTTCCAGATAGAGAAGTTTTCTTTAGAGTACACTGGAAGCTTAATGGACCTCATCTCTCGATACTGATCACCTCCACCCATTTGAGAATTGTTCCAAAGATTTAGATCTAACTGTTAAGTCACTTCTTGATCAACCTTGATATGATACCACTTATTGTTTAAGGCACTATCACCTAGAGAGGGGGGAGAATAAGTGATGTGACTGTTTTTAAACTTAAGGTTATGATAATAAAAGAATATCACAACACATAACACAACACACAGAGACACCAGGTTTATATTGGTTCTCCAGATGATGGGTACTCCACTGTCCCCATTCACCTATAGAGTAGCGTGCTATACTCGGCCAACTCCTCCAAAAACTAAGATCTCCTTCACAGTTCCTACAACTCGGGCACTACAAGCCCTACAACTCAGGAATAACAGACCCTACAACTTATATCCACTTAGGATCCTACCTTAGGTTCCTGGAACCCTACAGCTCAGGCATAATATGCCATATAACTCAGATCCACTTAAGATCCTACCTCAGGTTCATACAGAACCCTACAACCCATATTCAAAAGAGTCCTACAGTGAATGTAAAGAGTTTACAATTGTAACACCCCCATCCGTTCGGTAGCATATAACAGAGGGTCCGGCCGGGGCCCCACGCCATATACTACAAAACAACGGGAACGTCACTTAATTGAAATATCGAACGACGCTATACAACGAAGCCTAACTCAGAGCATTCTATGCGGAAGCTAAAAAGAGAGAGACAAGATAAACCCCAAAACCCGTACCAGGGTATGTCCACTTTTACTAAATAGGAATAAATGTTTTACAACACAAAATTTAGGCACGACAGCCTTACAATTTACCAACATCGGCGCGCAGGCCGGCCATACATGAAAATCAAAAGAACATCAAAAGGCCTTCAAGGGCCATAGCAGCACAAGGGCTTCAGCCCGCTAAGAGCACGCTATGTTCCTGTTGGATCAGTTGGCGCCTTAGAGGGGGGGGGGGTGAATAAGGGTTTTCAAAAACTTTAGATTATATTTATAAAAACTTTGGAATATTGCAAGATTAATAAAGAGACATCAAGTAAAACAATAATAAAGAGATATGCTTTATTAATATCAAATAATGTTTTACAAAACTTGATTTCTATGACGCTAGAAATCGGGGGCGACTAATAAAAATTCTTTTTCGTTTTCTATACCGACTCGTATCCCCACGAACCAGTTGGCTTTAGCCGATCTCTCCCCAGATACGGCCTCAAGCCGCTCTAGCCAATCTATCCCCAGAAAGGCCTCGAGCACCCCCTAGACCTAGCCTAGATCTAGTCGCCAACACGAGGCGAATTTCAGCCCTAAGTCCTACCCCAGACCTAGTCGCCAACACGAGGCAATTTCACTACCGTTTACAGAAAAGATATGAAATGAAAAGACAATAATATAAAAACTCCCTCTATGTGGATCTCTTGGAGAAGTGGACGAAGGCTCGCAGAGTATGATCGTAGTCGATGCGGCCTTTCATCACGATGATGATGCGTGTTGAAATCTTCTCCACGGATCTCTTTAAGGCTTTATGGAATTGTGGGAGTATCGCTCTGAATCTTCCTCTCTCTGCTGTGGCACGAAGCTCTGGAGTTTGGGATTGGAGGAGGATGAAGAATTCGGAGCCAAAGCATCCAATTTATAGCCTTCGCGCTACCGTCGGCGCTAGCGCTACCGCCGGCGCTAGCCCGGATTAGGAAATGTTTTGCGAAGCAGGATCTTCAATCCGTGGCAACATATTGCTCCATGCCTCTTGTGCGCCATGCTACCGCCAGCGCTAGTAACTACCGCCGGGCGCTAGCTCCTTCTAAAAATGATGTTGGAATCGTGATAATCAACGCTAGCGCCGGGCGCTATCGCTATCGTCGACGCTAGTGAGCCTCTTCGAATTTTGGCCTCAATTTTGGGGGCAGTCATCATGAGTACTCCTTGAGTCATGTGGACTATGTTAACCTGCACACTTGAATCACACAAGATCAAATACACATAGGATTTGTTATTCTCAAACCTAGAAGATGCGGAAGACCGTGTTCCAGCAAACTCCCCCTTTTGATAATAACAAATCCATTAATGATAAATCAAAGCATTAATAAATAAGCACGATGAGACTATACTTGTGTGTGTGTGAGAGTGATGACTTTAGGATGATTATTGATTTTAGCATTTAGAATTGCTCTCCCTAAATATATGCTCCCCCTATGTGAATGCTCCCTTAATATGTATGCTATCAACTGAATTTGTCATGTTGGGTTTATGATAGCGGGTTACATTTATCATTGTTAGTTCTCCCCCTTTTGCATTTTATCATGTTAGTTCTCCCCCTTTGTTATTAGCAAAAGTGGGTAGGGAAACAAAGCACTAAAAATGTGTAAATAAAAGAGAAGGCATGATCGAGCTTTTTAAGTAAATGATAAGGAGTTTTAGACTTGTCTTTCATTGAAAATGATCAGAGTTATGATTTATTTTATCCCTTTTGTTTGTAGTTCTCCCCTTTTTATATATTAGAGTTTAAGCAAAAAATAATGATTTCCCCTTTAAATAAGAGTTTTAAGCCTAAAAACAATCATGATTTTCAAGTAACCAATCTACCCAGACAATATGTCAACACCCTAGCCCCGTACTAAGTGACAGATGGGCATGAGGAGCTGCAAACATGCCGTAGGTTGGGGTGTTAATCCCATATGCAAACACTAGACAAAAACTTAACCTAGCACTCTTTCCCCCCAGTTCCTCGCAAGGCCCCACTGGAACCCTCCCCGGTTAAGGACAAGACATGACTAGAGATAAGGTTATCTAATGTCTACAACCCTACACCCCCGCTATGGTGAGAAATGAAGTCATGGATAGCAATTATTGGAAACATTAAGCATTTAAATCTAATGGGAAATATCATAGCATATGGGTTCATATTTTTATTTGAATTTTTGAAATAAAACTCACATAGCTATATTGAAATTCATGAATGAATCAGAGTTTGAGTATTGCGGAAGATTTTGAAAAAGAAACATCATAATACTAAATAAGAGTTTAAGTTAAAACGAGATGTTTTATAAGCAATATTTCACTTGTTGGAGGAGTGTTTAGAATAGAAATAGATCAGAGTTATAGGCAAAAAAAATTCAACCAATATAAAGTTTACCAAGCAAGTCTACCACTTGTTGCAAGAAAGGAATTTGAAGATTCAAGTGATGATGCACACAAGATGAAAGATTTTAAATAAGTATTAAAGTGCAAGGTAAAACAATTATATGGTTATGATGCGGAAGACATATAGAAGTACAAAAAACATCTTTATGGTAATCAATGATGGTTCATAAAAAGATATATGAGTTCAATTTCAAAAAGAAGATGTTTTTGTAAATCATTTTGCATTTACAATTTTTGTTTTGACAATACAGTAACCAAGCATGAAATAATCTTATCAAAAAGAGATTACTACAATGTTACTTTAATTCACAATTTCAAAACAGACCAAACATTGTAGAAAGCATGCTAGGTTATCTAGTGCATTTCATAAATAAAGAGTAGTATAGAATTAGCATTAGGATCCAATACTCATGAGAAGAAGTGTTATGGAAGATAATGATGTGCATAAAAGTGTATTTTGAATAGAGTAAACAAATGTTTTAATCAAAAATACAAGTAATATGTAAAGTAAAGAGCACAATAAAACACAAATAATTTTACTTCCACTCACTTCAATGCACAAAAAAATGTACAACTACCAAGGTGCTTTGCACACACAATGCTTATCAAGACTTATCAGGGTTCAAAGTAGTGCTTGGGGGATCACATATTTTATTTTGAATTTTGAGACTTGTGATCCGGTGTACTTTAAGAGAAACTGGTTTTTCTTATTTTTGAAAGAAAGAGTTGATTTGCACAAGACACTTTATTATTCTTTCCAAGGTGCTCAACCTCACAATGCTCATTAAGACTTATCAGGAGGTTCAAGTAGTGCTTGGTGGAGTTATCTTTGTCACTTTATTTTATGATTTTGTTTTGTACAAAGTTCTCCGAATACACTTGTTTTGCAACCCAATATAGTTTATGAAAAAGATAACCACTTTTCTTAACTCTTAAAAGTGCAAATAAAGGTTGTGTAGGTAAGATACTTGTGCAATTTTAATTCATTGTACTATTACAAAACATACACAAACATTCTTAGATTAAACACATAAGTAGACAATGCCAAAATAAGTGAGTGAATTGCGATCATTATCAAACATAAAACATTACTCATACTTAGAGGCATGCTACGCATAGTTCTACACAACTTTTTCAATATAATTTATGCACATATTAATAGATGTTTCAAAGCATGATGAAGGCAATGTTCAAAGTAGTTTGAAAAGATAAATTGCAACATTATAGAAGTTCTAAATAATAGATTGAATCATGCTTGATTTTTACAATAAAGTCCACACAGATATTTTTGAAAAATAATTTTTATTTAAAGTTTGAACTTATAAAATTGATCTTGTACTTCCCGAGGGCTACCTTGTGAGAGGTTCGCCCGGTACTAGGTGATATGATGGGATGATAGCCCAAATCACCCTTTCGCAAGATACATAGAAAAGTTAAGTTCAGAAGAATAATTTTGATACTTGTTTTTGTTTTGTTTTATATTTTTGTAGTTGATTTTTACAAATAAAAGCATATTTTTGTAATTTTTGCTTTTGTAAATTTTATATTTGATTTTTGCATAAAGATGAACTTTAAATAAAGGAAACAACACAAGGGAAAAAACAAAACATATTTTTTGTAATTTGGTTTTTGTAGTTTTGTATCTGATTTTTCAAAAAATAAAGAAACACAGAAGTGCAAAACTAAGTAGAAAATATAGATTTATATATTTTAAGGGATTTTTAGAAATTTAAAAAATACAGAAAAATGAAACTCGACGCTAGCGCCGGAGCTAGCGCTAGCGCGGGAAACAGTAAGTGATTTTTTAGGGTTTTGAAAATTTTGATGCTTGAACTTGATTAGGTGTCCCAATAGTAGTTTCATGCTGAAGTTGCAGATTTTTAGGAGATGTTTTGGATGGTCCAAATTGCATGAAATGTTAGCGATTTCTTATATACTTGACAAAATAATCATTGCATGAGATATATTTACTTATGTTTTCATTTTGACTTTTCTAAAGACTTGTGCCTATAACTTGAAAAAAAATAGGAAATGAAAACCCAAGATATCATGTTTGAACAAATCAAATATGCATGATTTTAGAGATTAACAATAATGTTCATGCACAATCATACTATGGATAAGCCCTAGATGAGAATACCCAGCCTGTATATCTTGGTAAACAATAAAGCCTAACATAGACACAAATATTCTTTAGGTGGCAATGTTAGAATGATAAATTTGAGATTAATGTTATACCAAGTTTTGATTGTGTTTCAACTTAGAGACCTAGAATGGAGTGACAATTCTATTTGATTTGATATCAAAATGATTCAAAGGTCTAAACTAGAAATAATACACACATAATATACCAACCATAGTAAGCAATTATAATACCAATTGTCATTATATAAAATGTGATAGATGATTCTTGATATGAATTATGATTTTAGAAAGTTTTAACAAAAGATATCAATAGATCATGGTGGTGCGTATGGCATCAATATTTATGACAATTAATCTTTCAATATGTCTTATGTGTTTTTCTTTTTAATTTAGATAAATATCTCATAGCAAATTCAGAATTTTATCCACTTATTGGTGAAGGCTAAAAATCTAGTAACCGGATTTAATTTGAAATATCTTATAGCAAATTTAGAGTTTGATTCATATGGATAATATATGATATTTAGAAGCAATGAATATAATAATAAAAGATAGATCATCAAAATATGATTTTGAATTTTGATCAATTTGTTTTATAAAACCATATTAATCTTGTAAGAGATAAGATCATATTTTCAAAATTGTATAGGATGACCATGACATGATAGTTCAAAAGAAATAAGAAAAATAAGAAAAATTAAAAGACATGAAAGCATATCATGAAGTAGAACTTTGTATATTTCATTTTGAAAGGATTCTACTTCATGCGATTGATGATACCTAATGGATAAGAGATTTAGATATCCAAAGAGGACCATGAGTGATGGTTCCTTTGGGTACCCAAATGCATCGTGATGATTTTTGTGAAGACAAAGATGAATGAGTCCTTTCATGTGAAGTGAATGTTTCATTTTTAATTTTAGGCCTCCATTCAAACCTTGGTTTAATGTTATTCTTATTCATCAAATTTCCATTGAGATTATCTTTATATTGATGATTATGATTGTAATGATTATTAAAAGTGTTGTTCATAGGAAATTTGTGAGCATTTAATTTTATGTTGGGAGAAGGTTGATGTTGTAAATGATAGTAATGATTGTATTTTGGAATTTCATTTTCAATCTTTTGAGGTTTGTTATTTCTATTGCTTGGCTTGTTCAACTTATAAGAAATCATATTCAACTTGCTTTTGGATTTTGCATTATTTTGAGATTGTATGTTTTGAGAGTTTTTCTTTATAATTTCCTTAAGCAAGTTGATTTTAGTTTTTAATTCATTATTTTTAATCATTAAATTATGTCTAGCTTTATTATAAGCGATTGTGCTGTTTTTAAGAATGGAAACAATTGAATCAATATGATCTTGATCGTTGTTTCTATATTCATCAAATGTTTCATCCATCTCTTTAATTTCAATTTTATATTCTTTACACTTAGCACAATCATTTATCAAAGATGAATTTTCTAAACATAATTTTTCATTTTGTTCTTTTACTAAAATAAAATCCTTTTCAAGTTTCTTGTGCTTTTCTTTTAATTCATTATATTCTACACAAGTTGTGGTGTTTTCTACTAAGGAGCAATGTGTAGAACTAGATAAATTTGATTTTTCATTAATTTTTGCCTTTAAATTTTTATTTTCTAAGCGCAAATGTTTATTAGCATTTTTTAATTTCTTAATTTTGTGCTTTGTAGTTTGAAGCAATTGTAATGAAGAGATGGAAGTACAAAAGATGGAATTTGATTTCCTTACATTGCTTTCGGGAGAGGCACGATTTGAACATATCGTTTCTTTGACATCTTTTTGGCACTCCTCTTCCGAACACAATACTTCTTCTTCTCTTCTATTAGATGTGTGCTCCATTGATCCGTCATGAGGAGGGCATTCTTGAAGAGTTGTGCATGCTTGCGTATTCTCCGGTTCTTGCGATTGTTCCATACCTGTAGAATCATAAATTTCTTCAAGAAAATGCCATACTTTATATGCACTTGAAAAACAATATATTTATTTGAAAATTTCATTTGATATACCGCAAAATAAATAGTGTTTAGCTTTTGCATTTAATTGAAGTTCTTTTTTATTTGATTCATTTGCGGGTCTTGCTATTGCTAAATTCCAAACTTCGATGTCTAAAGTTTTAATAAATTTTTCAATTAAGATTTTCCATCCTTTATAATATGTCCCTTCAAATAAAGGTGGTGCAAGTGATTTTTCCTCTTCACAAAAATTTTCCCCACTAGTTGAAGCGAGATCATGAGACGCCATTATTCCCGGTTGTTAAGTCGATTGGAATAAAACCTAGCTCTGATACCACTTGTTGGATCGGTCGGCGCCCTTAGAGGGGGGGGGGGGTGAATAAGGGTTTTCAAAAACTTTAGATTATATTTATAAAAACTTTGGAATATTGCAAGATTAATAAAGAGACATCAAGTAAAACAATAATAAAGAGATATGCTTTATTAATATCAAATAATGTTTTACAAAACTTGATTTCTATACCGCTAGAAATCGGGGGCGACTAATAAAAATTCTTTTTCGTTTTCTATACCGACTCGTATCCCCACGAACCGGTTGGCTTTAGCCGATCTCTCCCCAGATACGGCCTCAAGCCGCTCTAGCCAATCTATCCCCAGAAAGGCCTCGAGCACCCCCTAGACCTAGCCTAGATCTAGTCGCCAACACGAGGCGAATTTCAGCCCTAAGTCCTACCCCAGACCTAGTCGCCAACACGAGGCGATTTCACTACCGTTTACAGAAAAGATATGAAATGAAAAGACAATAATATAAAAACTCCCTCTATGTGGATCTCTTGGAGAAGTGGACGAAGGCCCGCAGAGTATGATCTTAGTCGATGCGGCCTTTCATCACGATGATGACGCGTGTTGAAATCTTCTCCACGGATCTCCTTAAGGCTTTATGGAATTGTGGGAGTATCGCTCTGAATCTTCCTCTCTCAGCTGTGGCACGAAGCTCTGGAGTTTGGGATTGGAGGAGGATGAAGAATTCGGAGCCAAAGCATCCAATTTATAGCCTTCGCGCTACCGCCGGCGCTAGCGCTACCGCCGGCGCTAGCCCGGATTAGGAAACGTTTTGCGCGGAAGGATCTTCAATCCGTGGCAACATATTGCTCCATGCCTCTTGTGCGCCATGCTACCGCCAGCGCTAGTAGCTACCGCCGGGTGCTAGCTCCTTCTAAAAATGATGCCGGAATCGTGTTAATCAACGCTAGCGCCGGGCGCTATCGCTACCGCCGACGCTAGTGAGCCTCTTCGAATTTTGGCCTCAATTTTGGGGGCAGTCATCATGAGTACTCCTTGAGTCATGTGGACTATGTTAACCTGCACACTTGAATCAAACAAGATCAAATACACATAGGATTGTTATTCTCAAACCTAGGAGATGCGGAAGACCATGTTCCAATAGTTTCCGCTCGGTCCAGCACCTGTACAACAAGCCCACCAAAAACGGTGGCAAAACAGGGCAACGGTCAGCTAAAGCTGACCAAATTATAACGACCCCACCCCTTCGAGGAGGTGGCAGTTTCCCGTCCCTGCAAGAGCATCACAACATATATATATATATATATATATAACAGAATGAAGTGGCTAGCAAAGCCCACAACAGTTCATACATATGCAACAATCACAAACGTGGGAATGGCCTCCACGTCTCGTGCTCTCAGGCACTCTTTGGTGTACTCCGCCTTCCACCACCATCCATTCTTGATGGCTTTGCCCTTCGAGGCTAAAGTCGGTGGCCCGAATACCAGGGCTCTCCCGTACTTCAATTGTGAACATCCCGTAGTCCGAAGACTCTTTCCCATTGCTTCCCGACATGCTGTACGAGACTCACTAATCAGGTGCTTCAATGGTGCGGTTTCAGGTTCGCCAAATGCCCATTGTTCATAGCTCTCGTTGTACAACACGAAAAGCGGGTATGGCGTCCCCTCAGCCCAGGTACTCTCAATTAGCCGGCTATACGGGACGCTAAGTCATCCACCAGGACACCCTCACAGGCCGGGCACACAGGCCTCAGGTCCTCTCAATAGGTGGGCACAACATTATCACCAGAACCAAGTCTGGGAACTATTGCCTGGCGATATTCAGTATCGCCAGCGACAGTGAACAAAACTCCATTTTGGCTTCTAGCTGTGGGTGCTTCCCGGGGCACAACCCCAGGCATTGCTGCACATGCAGTAGCACTCCCACTGCCTCAGAACACACAAAATCACCAGAACCAAGTCTGGGAGCTATCGCCTGGCGATATTCAATATCGCCAGCGATAGTGAACAGAACTCCTTTTCTGCTTCAAACTTTGGGTGCTTCCCGGGGCACACCCCCAGGCGTTGTTGCGCATGCGGTAGCACTCTCTAGTCCTACGAAGCAGGATATCAACACGGAGTTTTCCCCCGGCACACACAATATCAAAAAGCATCACCAATCCGGACGAACCGCCTCGGATGGGCTTCACACAGCGCGCCTACGTCCATTTCATGCATGGACTCTACATGTATGCAAGATTTGACGGGGATAACACAAATCGACCCGTCGGAGGCCAAGACCTCACCCTTTTGGGTAGGGGCCTCAACGATGCACAGAACGGACTAGAATATGTCCAAATGAGGGTAAAGAGAATCGTTACCCTTAAACGCTGCTTCGAAGCCATGGCTTGGTTTTTGGCACGGTTGGAAAGGAGCGTCTTGCCCTCCTCTACGCGTAGCCACCAACGTTGAGGGAATCAGAGTAGTGTAGCTCCACAAAAGATGAGCTCTAGGGTTGGGAAACCCTATTCATCTCCTTCTCTAAAGCTCTCCCTCTCTCTTAATTAAAACCCTTAGTGAATAATGGGTTTCAAGTGGTTTTCGGCCACCTTATGCCAGCCACCGAGCCTCTCTGTCCAAAACAAGGCCCCAAAGTCAATGTGCATCAATGCCCATGATTTCGGCCGCCAAGTACAATTTGGCGCTGTCGCCGGCGATAGCCGCTATCGCCTGGCGACAGCGGTAGAGAACCAACTCCGACCAGCCAACGCCACCGCTGCGAACAGTGCATGTCATGTCTCGCGGTGTCGCCAGCGTTAGACTTGCCGCCGCGCGATAGCCTCTCGACAGAGGCCTCCTCGCCAGAACGCTGTCGCCGGGCAATAGCCGATGTCGCCAGCGATAGCGCTGGATTCCAGAAATCCAACTTTCTGAATTGGGGTCTTACAACCCTCCCCTCCTTATAAAAATTTCATTCTGAAATTGGTAAAAATAGGCATATATATATCCAAAAAGGTCTTTACATAAAGGGGAAAAAGAGAGATAAACGTCACCGAAACAGCTCGGGGAACTCCTCCATCATGGTCTGCTCACGCTCCCATGAGAGTTCCTCGTGACCGCAGTTGTCCCAATGGACCTTTACCATACGGATCGCCCTGTTCCGCAACTGACGCACCTCAGCATCCTCGATGCTAACGGGCCTGACCGCCGTCTTAAGCCCACTATCCATCGGCACCTGATCCGCCGCGACCACATGCGTAGGCTCTTGCACTGCCTTCCGCAACACGGAGACGTGGAATACATCATGTAGCCTGCTCATTTCCGCCGATAGTGCAAGCCTATAAGCTGCCTCGCCGACGCGCTTGATGATCTCAAACGGTCCAAGGTATCTCGGACTCAGCTTTTTCAAGCGTCGAATCCTAGATACACCCTTGAACGGCCTGATCTTCAAGTAGACCCAATCGCCAACGGCGAACTGGACGTCGCGGTGCTTCGTATTATAGTACTTCGCCTGCCTTTCCTGCGCAACCAAAAGCCTCTCCTGGATCATACGCACCGTCGAAGTCGCCTCTTCGAAGTTTTTCCTCTTGAAGAGCTTCGTCTCGCCCGTTTCCGCCCAAGCTAAGGGAGTGCGGCACTTCCTGCCATAGAGGGCCTCGAATGGCGCCATCTGAATACTCGCCTGGTAGCTGTTGTTGTACGCGAACTCAACCAGAAAGAGGTGATCTTCCCACCCCTTGACGAAATCCAGGACGCACATCCGGAGCATGTTCTCCATCGTCCTATTGGTACGCTCAGTTTGGCCATCCGTCTGAGGATGAAAGGCCGTGCTAAACTGCAGCTTCGTACCCAATAGACGGTTGACTAGCCTCCAGTCGCTCGAAGTAAAGCGTCCATCTCGATCACTGACGATGCTACGGGGCACACCGTGCAATCGTACTATTGTATCAACATACAACTTCGCCAACGTCTCCACCGAGTCATCCCTCCAGTTGGGGATAAAGTGCGCCACCTTCGTCAGTCGGTCTACGACTACCCAGATGGTATCGTTCCCGCGCTGCGATCTCGGCAGCCCATGCACGAAATCCATGGAAACGTCATCGAATTTCCACTCTGGAACCGGTAATCACTTCAAAAAGCCACCGGGCTTCTGACATTCCGCCTTCACTAGCGCACAAGTGTGGCACTTGGCCACATAGTGAGCTATGTCCCTCTTAATACCCGGCCACCAGAAAAGGACCTTCATGTCCTTGAACATCTTCGTGCTCCATGGATGAACTGAATACCAGGTACGATGCGCCTCGTACATCAACTCATCGCGCATCTCACCCACCTTGGGGACGCACAATCGGTCGCCTCTCCACAGCAACCCGTCACGCACCCAAAACTAGGCATCCGGCCCACCACCAGCCTCCTCCGCGTAGCGCTTTAAACTCGGATCGAGTTCCAAAGCCTGGCGGACTCTAACTGCGAGGTCGTACTGCACCTCAGTCCAACTCAAACAGGCACCGACACTGCTCCGCTTCTCCACGCAAGAAATACCCAAGGCCTCAAGGTCACGTATCAGGTGCTCATCATGCATCTGTATCCAGTTGGCCTGCGCTGGAGCCCTGCGACTGAGCGCATCTGCGACAACATTCCCCTTCCCGGGAGTATAGTGGATCTCGAAGGTGTAGTCCCCAAGGAACTCCATCCACCTCTGCTGCCGCATATTCAGCCCCTTCTGCGTCAGAAGGTACTTCAGGCTCTTATGGTCCGTGAAGATGTCGATCTTCAAGCCATACACATAATGCCGCCAAAGCTTCAGGGAAAATATCACGGCCGCCAACTCCAAGTCGCGGACCGGATAGTTCCGCTCATGTACCTTCAGCTGGCGAGAGCCGTACGCTATTACCTTGCCATGCTGCTGCAGAACACAGCCAAGGCCGCTCCCAGAAGCGTCGGTGTAGATCTCATAGCCTTCCGTGCCGCAAGGCAAACATAAGATCGGAGCCGTGGTAAGCCGCCGCTTCAGCTCCTCGAAAGCCTGCGCACACGCGGGCGTCCAAATAAACTCCTGCATCTTCCGTGTCAGTGTCGTCAGAGGCAGCACGATCCGTGAGAAGTTCTCCACGAAGCGCCTATAATAGCCGGCCAGCCCGAGAAAGCTACGGACCTCCGCTACAAAAGAAAGAATAGGCCACTCCCTGATGGCGGCAACCTTCACCGGATCAACCGCCATACCCTCTCCACTAACCACATGGCCTAAGAACACCACGGAAGGTAGCCAGAACTCGCACTTCGAGAACTTGGCATACAGCTGGTTCCTCCTCAGAACCTCAAAGACTACTCGCAGGTGATCACTGTGCTCCTCCTCGGACTGAGAGTAGACCAGTATGTCGTCAAGGAAGACGACCACAAACCGGTCGAGGTACTCTCGGAAAGTCCGGTGCATCAAGTCCATAAACACCGAGTGCGCATTAAACAGCCCAAACGGCATCACGATGAACTCATACTGCCTGTACCTTGTACTGAAGGCAGTCTTCGGGATGTCGCACTCCCTGATCCGCACCTGATAATAGCCGGACTTCAAGTCCAGCTTCGAGTATACTGTCGACCCAACGAGCTGGTCGAACAAGTCGTCTATCCTCGGAAGAGGATACTTGTTCTTCTCGGTCAGCTTGTTCAGCTCCCGATAATCGATGCAAAGCCGCAGGCTACCGTCCTTCTTTTTGACAAAGAGGACCGGTGCACTCCAAGGTGAGGAACTTGGACGCACGTAGCCCTGCTCAAGCAGCTCCTGCAACTGCAGCTTCAACTCCGCCAACTCCTTCGGAGCCATACGATACGGCGAGCGGGCCACAGGCTTAGATCCTGGCACCAACTCAATCGTGAAATCTATCTCCCGCTGCGGTGGAGCACCGGGGAGATCGCTCGGGAACACACCGGGGAACTCTGAAACTACCGGAACATTCACTAGGCTGGGCCTCGACGTAGAATCCTCCACTAGAGCAAAGAATAACTCTACTCCCTAACGCACTGCCTTGGACACCTCAAGAGCAGACATCAGCATCTTGCTCGATCCACGCATGCCCGCAAAAGACCATCTCACGATCGGCACACTGCCCAAACCTCACCTCCTTGGTGGTGCAATCGATGCACACACGCTGTTCCGACAGCCAGTCCATGCCGAAGATTACATCGAACTCAACCAGAGGGAGTAACGATGCTTTTAGGTCATACTCCTGGCTTCCAACTAGAACCTTCACGCAACAACTCCTATCCACACACATCGAATATCCATTCGGCAGTAGGACCTCCAGTCCATCTGCAGAAGCAATCGACGGCGCACCAATACGTTGGACGAAGTCCGACGATAAGAAGGAGTGAGAAGCTCCAGTATCGAAAAGCGCTCTCGCTGGAACGCCGAAAACATTTACAAAGCCTACGCCGCCAAACAAGGTTAGCATGAACACCAAAACAGGTATATAAAACAGTAAGGACTGTATCTTAAATTATACTTGTCACGGCGTCCTTGGCTTTGATAGCCTCCTGCTGACCAAGACTGAAGACTCTAGTCTGCGGGGGAGCCATACGGGAGGCAGTGGACTCAGCCGCCTTCCCCTTCTCAGAATAAGATGGCCCAGTCTTCTTCTCTGACCTTGGAAGCCCACTGCGGCAATACCGAGAGAAGTGGGCAGGCTTGCCACAAGTAAAACAAATAAGATGGCCACGTCCAGACGATGCGCCCGAAGCAGAGGGAGCTGGCCCAGATAATCGAGCCTTCTTTCAGCGATTCAACCTCCGCAACTTCGCTGCACTCGGCGCCTTGCCCTCCGGCACTGCCTCGACCACAGCCACCTTGCCCTTCTCCCTGAGCATGTCCTGCTAAAGCACTCGGGCTGAACTAACGAGGGTCGTGAAACCCTGCATCAACGGCCCTGTCAGAAGGTACCATAACTCACTACGCAAGCCTCCGTAGAACCTGTTCACCCTTCTCCCCTCATCGTCGAAAGAAGTTCCAGCGTAACGCCCGAGGCGGGTGAACTCATACAGGTAGTCATCAACCAGTCTATCACCCTGCATCAGAGCCAGGAACTGGTTCTCCATCGCGATCTGCTGTGACGGAGGCACATACCTTGCCAGGAAGATTCTCGAGAATCTTCCATCGGCACATCAACCAATCGCCTTCCCGCAAACTGATGCCTCTCTACCTCATCCCACCACCGTCTGGCTTCCTTTTCCAACAAGAAGGTAGTGAAGGTTACTTTTTGCGCTTCATCTGACTGTGTCGCTGTCAGAATTCGCTCCATATGCGACAGCCAGTCCTCGGCCTCAGCTGGGGATTCAACCCCGGTAAACGGAGGAGGTCGAAATCCCAAGAAGTGCTTCAGCTGTTGCTCAGCAGCACGCCTCACGGGGACTTGCTCCACTGTTAGTGGCTCTGGGGCCACTTCCTGCACCGGCGGTTGACCTTGCCTTCCAGGCTGGCCATTCAACGCAGCTAGAACGGCTTCTGTAACTAGCCGAACCATCTCAGCGGACGGAGGTGTAGGAGCCTCAGCAGACCCGCTACTCTCAACCACGTCACGGGGACGCGACGGTCCCGCTGCACTTCGAGCCCTACACGAGTGCAACACACAGTTAGGCGACAGCACAGTCGCAACTAACAACAAAAGGAACACTCAGGTTCCAAAATCATGCAATAATTGTTGGTTTGTTACATTTTATTCCTAAGTTGACATTTTTGTGTTTATTTTACGTCTCGACGGTAGCGCACACACGTGCTCACCACCCCTTAAAAGAATTCGTCCATGAATTCCTTAGAAGGACACGGAACCCTAGAAGCTGATACCAATTGGTAACACCCCCATCCGTTCGGGAGCATATAACAAAGGGTCCGGCCGTGGCCCCACGCCATATACTACAAAACCAACGGGAACGTCACTTAATTGAAATATCGAACGACGCTATACAACGAAGCCTAACTCAAAGCATTCTATGCGGAAGCTGAAAGGTGAGAGACAAGATAAACCCCAAAACCCGTACAAGGGTATGTCCACTTTTACTAAATAGGAATAAATGTTTTACAACACAAAATTTAGGCACGACGGCCTTACAATTTACCAACATCGGCGTGCAGGCCAGCCGTACATAAAAAGCAAAAGAACATCAAAAGGCCTTCAAGGGCCGCAGCAGCACAAGGGCTTCAGCCCGCTAAGAGCCCGCTATGTTCCCGCTCGGTCCAGCACCTGTACAACAAGCCCACCAAAAACGGTGGCAAAACAGGGCAACGGTCAGCTAAAGCTCACCAAATTATAACGACCCCACCCCTTTGAGGGGGTGGCAGTTTCCCGTCCCTGCACTCTTTGGTGTACTCCGCCTTCCACCACCATCCATTCTTGATGGCTTTGCCCTTCGAGGCTAAAGTCGGTGGCCCGAATACCAGGGCTCTCCCGTACTTCAATTGTGAACATCCCGTAGTCCAAAGACTCTTTCCCATTGCTTCCCGACATGTTGTACGAGACTCACTAATCAGGTGCTGCAATGGTGCGGTTTCAGGTTCGCCAAATGCCCGTTGTTCACAGCTCTCATTGTACAACATGAAAAGCGGGTATGGTGTCCCCTCAGCCCAGGTTCTCTCAATTAGCCGGCTCTACGAGCCGCTAAGTCATCCACCAGGACACCCTCACAGGCCGGGCACACAGTCCTCAGGTCCTCTAAACAGGTGGGCACAACAATATCACTAGAACCAAGTCTGGGAGCTATCGCCTGACAATATTCAGTATCGCTAGCGACAGTGAAAAGAACTCCATTTTGGCTTCTAGCTGTGGGTGCTTCCCGGGGCACACCCCCAGGCATTGCTGCATATGCAGTAGCACTCCCACTGCCTCAGAACGCACAAAATCACCAGAACCAAGTCTGGGAGCTATCGCCTGGCGATATTCAATATTGCCAGCGACAGTGAACATAACTCCTTTTCTGCTTCAAACTTTGGGTGCTTCCCGGGGCACACCCCCAAGCGTTGCTGCGCATGTGGTAGCACTCTCTAGTCCTACGAAGCAGGATATCAACACGGAGTTTTCCCCGGCACGCACAATATCAAAAAGCATCACCAATCCGGACGAACCGTCTCGTATGGGCTTCACAAAGCGCGCCTACGTCCATTTCATGCATGGACTCTACATGTATGCAAGATTTGACGGGGATAACACAAATCGACCCGTCGGAGGCCACGACCTCACCCTTTTGGGTAGGGGCCTCAACGATGCACGGAACGGACTAGAACATGTCAAAATGAGGGTAAAGAGAATCGTTACCCTTAAACGCCGCTTCGAAGCCATGGCTTGGTTTTTGGCACGATTGGAAAGGAGCGTCTTGCCCTCCTCTACGAGTAGCCACCAACGTTGAGGGAATCGGAGTAGTGTAGCTCCACCAAAGATGAGCTCTAGGGTTGGGAAACCCTATTCATCTCCTTCTCCAAAGCTCTCCCTCTCTCTTAATTAAAATCCTTAGTGAATAATGGGTTTCAAGTGGTTTTCGGCCACCTTATGCCAGCCACCGAGCCTCTCTGTCCAAAACAAGGCCCCAAAGTCAATGTGCCATCAATGCCCATGATTTCGTCCGCCGAGTACAATTTGGCGCTGTCGCCGGCGATAGCCGCTATCGCCTGGCGACAGCAGTAGAGAACCGACTCTGACCAGTCAACGCCACCGCTGCGAACAGTGCATGACACGTGTCGCGGTGTCGCCAGCATTAGACTTGCCGCCGCGCGATAGCCTCTCGATAGAGGCCTCCTCGCCAGAACGTTGTCGTCGGGCGATAGCCGATGTCGCCAGCGATAGCGCTGGATTCCAGAAATCCAACTTTCTGAATTGGGGTCTTACAACAATATAGAAGAAAACTCCACAATGTAAAGGATAGAAATAGCCTGAAGAGACTTGTGACGCATGAGGCAAACGCCCTCTAGATTTGACGAGAAGCCATTGAAGGACTTGAAAATGATGTACAATAGCTTCTCTTTGATCTTCTTCTTCACTCTAGAACAATACTTATTAGTCGATGGTGCCTGAATGATTATTGGAGAATTGAGATTGCAAGAAGATTGTTCTAGTGAATGTTCCTTTAGTCATACTGATGGTTGTTACTTTCTTTCGATTCATTAGTTCTTTTTCATTAGGGCAACCATCTTATCATTATATAGGACAAGAATATCTAATGGTCTATTCCGAGGTCTTTTGATTGTCAGAAGCCCATTCCTTAATGACATCCACTGATTGGTCCTTAAGATGATGAAATTAAATTCAAATAACGTGTTTTGAAAAATCTTAGTCTGTTTTGATGATATGAGCGATACCTCGACGACATAGCTTGTCGTTTCAGCAATCCATCTTGGACTTAGACAACCCTTCAATTCCTCTGAATTCTCCACTTGAAATAGGTATCTCGATGATATATGACATATATGATTCTCCTTCAGTCCTTACGACGATATCGTTGTGTGTACCTTGCTAACACAATGATATATGCTTTGACAGACTTACCTGAGTTCTCACAACAATATCGTCGTGTGCACCTTGTTGACACGATGATATTTGCCTTGACACTTTCTTTGAGACCTCATAATGATATCGTCGCGTGTACCTTGTTGACACGCAAAATTGTCTTGATCTTCTTAATGCCATGATGATTCTTGACTGAGTTCTTCTGTTGCCTTCAATGAATGATCAAGATGATATAGTCGTGTGAATGTTATATACACACCATTATTTATCTTAGTCTGGATTTTAATTCTAACTCCTGAAGTATCTATGCAAAGCAATCTTTTCAACGATAGCCTTGTACTGTTTCAACGATATGTCCAATCTTTCTCAACGATTTTGGACTTGCAGAGATTTGAGAAGCATTATTCATACTAACTATACATTGTATTCATAAATAAGATAGAACATCAAATACAAAGTGCTTTTATCATTGACCCGAGCACTTCTTCAAATCAAGAACATTGTTGGACATTGTTCCCAACAAATTTTTGTGCACGTTACAAGATAATGTTAATGGCACGACACAAAACAATGTTTTAAGATACTTGAAACTTGAATTTAACATTAAATTTTCATCTTAAAAGATAAACCTAATCATACATGAAATATTTTAATGAATAACAATCAATTTTTATAATTTTTTGAATTTTTTAAAGACAATATCAAAAACAATTGAAAACATATTTTTGTGTTTTTAGTTTGTTTTTCAATTTTGTAGTTGATTTTTTATTTATAAAAAATGTTTTTGTTTGATTTTTATTTGTTTTACATTTTGTTTTTTTGATTTTTATTTGTTTTACATTTTGTTTTTGTTTTTAGTATTAGAGAATAACGGGAAATAAATACATAGCTTTTAAAACAAATATCAAATTCAGAATTTAGTATCTTATACCTAATAGAAGTAGTATTTTCAGGAAAATGTGTTTCGTGAGATTTTTCGCCCGATTATGATTATTCAGTGTAGGGGCTATGTAATAGAGCAAGGAAATCAGATAAGAACACACAAAATTGCGGGTTTGTCATTTTTACGCTAAAATGTCCAAAACCCCTTGTTCTAGCCTAAGTAAGCAAATCGTGCATCAGGTAGAGGCTTGGTAAAGATGTACGCAAGTTGGGATTCAGTTCCTATAAAGTTTACATGAACATGTTCTTTCTTTATTTCATCCCTAATGAAGTGATGTATCACGTCTATGTGTTTGGATCTTAAGTGATGAACGGGGTTATTTGTTAGATCAATAGCGCTCTTGTTGTCACATTTTAGTTCAATATAAGTTAGATGAACTCCGAAGTATTCTAAGGTTTGAGTCATCCATAACTCTTGTGCACAACATCCTAGTGCAATATATTTGGCCTCGGTGGTGGAGAGGGAAAACGAATTTTGTTTTCTACTCGACCATGCAACTAGTGAAGGGCTTAAGAAATGATATGTGCCACTCGTGCTTTTCCTATGTAATGAACACCGCGCATAATCAGAATCAGAATAACCATGTAAAAGAAAAGAATCATTATTTGGGTACCATAGACCTAATCTAGATGTTCCGATTAAATATTTGAAAATTTGTTTCAGCGCTTTTAAATGAGATTCTTTTGGATTACCTTGAAATCTAGCGCATAAACATACGTCAAAAGTAATGTCGGGTCTAGAAGCACTCAAATAAAATAAGGATCCAATAATTCCTCTATACAAAGTTTGATCAATTGAAATTCCAGCTTCATCCTTTCCTAATTTTAGTGATGCACTCCTTGGTGTACCAGCTAGCTTCAAGTTTTCAAATCCAAAACGCTTTATCATATCATGTACATATTTAGTTTGATAAATAAAAATTCCATCATTTCTTTGTGTTATTTGAAAACCTAAAAAATATGTGAGTTCGCCAACTAAGCTCGTCTCAAATTCATTTTGCATCACTAGTACTACTTCATTACACAACTCTTCATTAGTGGCTCCAAAAATAATATCGTCAACGTAAATTTGTAAAATGATCAAATCATTATTAATATGCTTAATGAAGAGTGTGTTATCGGCACTACACATTTTATAACCGTGCTTTAATAAAAAGGATGTTAAACGCTCATACCAAGTACGGGGCACTTGCTTTAAACCATAAAGCGCTTTTACTAATATATATACATGATTAAGAAAATTTTCATCTATAAAACCGGGGGGGGGGGGGTTGATCAATATAAACCTCTTCTTTAATTATCCCATTAAGGAAAGCAATTTTTACATCCATTTGAAATAGTTTAAACTTCTTATAACTCGCGGAAGAAAGAAAAATTCTAATAGATTCTAAGTGAGCAATGAGTGCAAACGTTTCATCAAAATCTACCCCCTCGATTTGAGAGTATCCTTGTGATACTAATCTAGCTTTGTTCCTAGTGATTTTAGAATCTCCATCTAATTTACTTTTAAATATCCATTTTACACCTATAATTGGGTGATTATATGGTCTTTCCACTAACTTCCAAATCCTATTTTGTTCAAATTGATTTAATTCTTCATTCATAGTAATAAGCCAAAAATCATCATTTATAGCAGTTGAAACATTTTTGGGTTTAATTTTGGAAATAAAACATAATTAGAAAATGATTCATGAATAGAAGAGCATGTTGTTACCCCTCTTGATGGTTCTCCAATTATAAGCTCCCTTGGATGATCTCTTGTAAATCTAAGCATGCTTGGAGGCACGAAATCTTCTCGCACCACCTCTATTTATTTATCAACTACAAGCGGTTCATGATCCTCATGCTCCAAGGAGGAAATTGGCTCCCCTTTTCCTGCAATATTAGGATCTACACAAGGAACAAGTTCATCAAACCTAACATGAATGGACTTTTCGGCCTTTTTATACTTTTTATTGTATATTCTATATGCATTGCTGGTTGACGAGTATCCAAGGAAAAAAATCCTTTATTATATTTTTCATCAAATTTTCCTAAGGTATCTTTGGTGTTTAACGTAAAACATTTACACCCCAAAACATGAAAGTAAGATACATTAGGTTTAATTTAGTAGTATAGTTCATATGGTGTCAATTTTAAAATTGGGCAAAACATGACTCAATTTATTACATAACAATCAGTATTTACTGCTTCGGCCCAAAAAATCTAGGCAACCCATACTCGGATCGCATAGTGCGTGCAAGTTCCTGAAAGGTTCTATTTTTCCTCTCCACTACACCATATTGTTGAGGGGTGCGTGGAACGGAAAATTCATGTTTGATGTCTAGATTATTGCAAAAGTGGTGAATTGTTCATTTTCAAATTCCCCTCCATGATTCGAGCGAATGCATTTAATTTTTAAATCTAACTCATTTTGAACACGATTGCATAATTTTATAAATTCAGAAAAAGCATCAGATTTGGAGGTAAGAAATAATGTCTACGTGAATCTCGAGTAATCATCAATCAACACAAACGTGTACTTTCTACCTCATAGACTACAAGTACTAATTGGTCCAAATCGGTCCATGTGAATCCGTTGTAGGGGTCTAGTGGTAGAAATTTCATTTTTATTTTTAAAAGAAGTTTTAGAGAATTTTTCTTTTTGGCAAGGCAGGCAAAGTGAATATATGTTTCCATTAAGCATTGGCAAACCTCTAATTATTTTATTTTTTGAAAATTTCAAAATCAACTTGGTGCTAGAGTGACCAAGACGCCTATGCCATAATTCTAGTTCTTCATTTTTTGAGATTAAACATTTTAGTGAAACATGTGAAAGATCATTAAAAGCAATCAAATAGACCTTTCAGTTCTTGGTGCAATGAGTACAATATCATTAGTTTTAGGATTTATAATTTTACACAAATTTGTAGAAGAATCAAATAGAACATTAATGTTGGATGTGTAGGCGCCCTTAGAGGGGGGGGGGTGAATAAGGGTTTTAAAACTTTTATTATATTTGCAATTACTTAAAAAGTTAAGAGATCAAAATAGAGAAAAGCCAAACAAATCAAGTGAAATAAAATAGATACATGATTTTATTAACTTGTAATATAAGATTACAAAACTTGATTTCTTATGACGCTAGAAATCAAAGGGGAAGAAGCAAAATCCCTTTTATTTTCTATCCCGACTTGTATCCCCACAAACCGGTGGATTTAGCCTATCCTCCCTCAGATACGGCCTCAAGCCACTCTAGCCAATCCTTCCATGGATACAACCTCGAGCACCCCTAGATATACACCCAGACCTAGTCGCCAACATGAGGCGAATTTCTGCCCTAAGTCCTTCCTAGACCTAGTCGCCAACAAGAGGCAAATTCACTACACGATTATAAGAGTAAAGTGATGATATAAGTAACGACAATTTAAAAAATTATCTCTAAAGAACATCTGAAGTTGGAGACGAGAGATCACTGTAGAATAAATATGGTTGAAGCGATTGTCGGTCGGATGGAGCGTGAAGAAGTCCTCCTTCAGAAACTCAGAGAACTTTTGGTGGGAGATCAATTCTCGGCAAAATAGAGCTCTGGAATTTAGGCACTCAACCTCTCTCTAACATGTGTGTTCAAAACCAGAGAAGAGGGCTCCTTTTATAGGAGAGAGCTAGCGCCTGCGCTATCGCTACCGCCAGTGCTATCTTGAATTAGGAAATATTCTCCGTGTGCGCATCTTTCATTCTAAGGAAACCTTGCTAAAATTCCTCTTGAGCACCGAGATAGCGCCTGCGCTAACCGCTACCGCCTGTGCTAGTGCCTTCTATAACTACCTCCCAAAATTGCTCTAATCAGGGCTAGCGCACTTAAACACACAAGATCAAATACACATAAGATTTGTTATTCTCAAACCTAGGAGATGCGGAAGACCATGTTCCAACAAACTCCCCCTTTTGATAATAACAAATCCATTAATGATAAATTAGAGAATTAATACATAAAGCATGACGAATCCTACTTGTGTGTGTGTGAGTGATGACTTAGGATAATTATTGATTTTAGTATTTAGAATTGTTCCCCCTAAATGCATGCTCCCATTATGTGAATGCTCCGCTTATATGTAAGCTATCATCATAAGAATTAATCATGTTTAGTTCTTCCCCATTTGATAGCGGTTTTATTTATCACGTTAGTTTCCCTCTTTTGTTATTAGCAAAAGTGGGTTAAGGTAGCAAGAGACATAGAAAGAGCGTTTTGAGTAAAAGATAAGGCATGATCGAGCTTTTAGAGGAAATGAAATGATAAGGAGTTCTTAGCATAAAAATTTTCATAGTAATAGATCAGAGTTTTTAGCATAAAGATAATAAGCATGTTAGAACAACTTAATGTAAACTTTACCAAGCAAGTCTACCATTTGTTAAAGAAAAAGAAATTTTGAGATTCAAGTGATGGTAAGAATTGAAATAAGCATGAAAGCGCAAGGTAAAAGTTATTAGGTAATATTGCGGAAGACTTATAGAAATATAAGAAACATCTTTTTGTAAGCATGGTGATTCATAAGAGAAAGTATGAGTTAAATTCCAACATAAGAAGATGTTTTTGTAAGTCATTGTTCTTTTAAAATCTTTAAGGTTTACAACAAAGTAATTAAGCATGAAATAATGAAATCAAAAAGAGATTACTACAATGTTATTTTAATTCACAAATTCAAAACATACAAAACATTATAGAGAGCTTGATAGGTTATCTAGTGCATTTATATATAAAAAGTATTATAAAATTAGCATTAGGTGTTGGATCTTACGGCGCCCTTAGAGGGGGGGGGGGGGGGGTGAATAAGGGAATACAAATTCTTTGTAAATTTTTACTAAATTGTTTAGAGAAACTTAGAATGAAATAACAATTTAACTTAAAGGAGGAAACAATTGTAATTTGCAATTTTATTAATTATGTCAAATGATAGAAATCAAGTAAACACAGAAAGAGACATGATTATATTATATAGAAAATGTGTTTACATAAATTGATTTCAATATCGCTTGAAATCGGAGGCGTATAAAGTAATACAATTTTTCCTTTTCTATACCGACTTGTATCCCCACAAACCGGTTGGCTTTAGCCTATCCTTCCCCGGATAAGGCCTCAAGCCGCTCTAGCCAATCCTTCCCCGGATATGGCCTTGAGCCCCCTAGATCTAATTACCTAGAACTAGTCGCCAACACAAGGCAAATTTCCCCCTAAGTCCTACCCAGACCTAGTCGCCAACACATGGCGAATTAGCTTAACGATTACAAAAATTATGGAATGAAAATAAATATAACAATAAAGAAACTCCCTATATGAGATCTCTGAAGATGAGTATGAAGGATCACTGTAGCATAAGCGAGGTTGAAGCGATCGTTCATCGGATGCAGC
Source organism: Dactylorhiza incarnata (assembly GCA_033032865.1). Lineage (NCBI taxonomy): Eukaryota > Viridiplantae > Streptophyta > Magnoliopsida > Asparagales > Orchidaceae > Dactylorhiza > Dactylorhiza incarnata. The sequence goes on from JAWHQI010000269.1 coordinate 3,874,463, forward strand.
GTGGTGGCTTCCTTCTCCAGAAATCCTCTTTGGCTTTTGAGTGGGAGATGAACTTTCGGCAGAGTAGTAGCTCTGGAAATATGGCACAGGTAATCTCTCTGGAAGCACTCGGTGAAAAGAGAGAGCCCACCGTTTTATAGAACATGACGATAGCGCCTGCGGTAGCTATCTAGCATCTGCGGTAGCGTTCGTGTGGAGCAGTTGCGGAACCATCGGTGGCGTAGCGCTGGGTACGAACTTGAGATAGCGCCAGGCGGTAGCGCTAGCGCTGGCGGTAGCGGTTGCGAAACCGTCGGTGGCGTGGCAGAACAAACTTTCGTCGAACGAAATTTTCGTCGAATGAAATTTTCGTCGAACAGAACTCCAATTTCGTCGAACAGAGTTTTTCGTCGAACAGAATTTTCGTCGAACGAAAAGTTTTGTTCGTCGAACGAGCTAGCGCCCGATGGTAACGATAGCGCTGGCGTTAGTGCTGCTTCTTTCAAAAGTTTGATTCCATGCCGCCTTCTACCTATGGAGTATTGCACCTATAATTCCTGCACACTATAAACACACTACAAGCAATATCTAATACAATATGGGATTTGTTATTCTCAAACAAAGGGATGTGACAAACATGTCCAACAATCTCCCCCTTTTGATAATAACAAATCCTCTAAGCAAGAAATCAACAATAGTGTTTATAGTATTTGATAAGCAAGATAATAGTGCAACTATAGTAAATGATAAGCATTATAATGTGCATACTCCCCCTATCTTAATGCTCCCCCTATATAAATGCAATTTATGTTTTACTCCCCCTAAATGATAGATTACATGAATTATTCTCCCCTTAATCTTCTATATTTCTCCTATATAGATTTCTTCAATTAATCTCCCCCTTTTGGTATTATCAAAAGAAGGTAGGGTGATAAAGCATGATCGAGCTTTTGTAATATATGAAATGATAAAAAGTGTAAGCATAGTATATAAGAGATTTCAAATAAAAAGATATGAGTTGTAAGCAAGCGAAAGATTATAAGAAACATCTTTTTGCAAGCATGAAAAAGCATAAGTAAAAATATGAGTTATAGCTCAAAATTGGAAGATGTTTTAACCTTTTTGAAATCTCAAAATTTTTCATAAAGATACCAAGCATGAAATGAACATATCAAAGAGAGATTATACTACAATGTTACTTAATTTTAAGTTCAAGAGATACCAAAACATTGTAGAGATCATGCTAGGTTATCTAGTGCATTTTTTTATATAAAGAGTAGTATAGATAAAGCATTAGAATCCAATACTCATGAGAAGAAGTGTTATGAAAGAGAATGATGTGCACATAAGTGTATTTTGGGCAATGTTAACAATTGATTTAAATCAACAAAATACAAGACATATGTATAGTAAAGTGCACAATAAAACACAAGTAAATTACTTTCACACACTTTTAATGCACATAATTTTTAACAAAGTGGTGTAATAACCAAGGTTTGCACAAGACACTTTACTATTCTTTCCAAGGTGCTCAACCTCACAATGCTTATAAAGACTTATCAGGAGGTTCAAGTAGTGCTTGGTGGAGTTATATTTGTCTACATATATAATTTTTTTGTTCATATTTGTGAGACAACATTCTCCGAATACACTTGTTTTGCAAACCCAAATTTTTAACTTAACCACTTTTCTAAATTTCATAAGTGCAATTTAAATGTAGTGTAGGTAATGAACTTATGCAAGTTTTAATTCATTGTACAAATACAATACACAAGCAAGCATTTTTAGATTTAAACAACACATGTTGATTACCAAAATAAGTGAGTGAAAAGTATCATTATCAATCATAATACATTTACTCATACTTAGAGGCATGCTAAGCTTGGTTCTACACATATTTTGCAATACAATTGATGCACTTTAAATAGATATATCAAAGCATGATAAACAAAACAATGTTCATAGTAATTTCAGGGAATACATTTTAACATTATAAAGAATTCTAAATAATATAATTCATTCATGCTTGATATTAGCAATAAAGGGCATACAGTTTTTTTGTTGTTTTATCATTTTTTAATGAGATAAAAACAGAAAATTCACAAACATATTTTTGTATTTTTGAATTTTGAATTTTTGTAGTTGATTTTTCATAATGCAAATAAAACAAAAATAAAATAGACAGAAACACAAAAATAAATTTGTACAAATAAACTAACATATTTTTGTTGATTTTTAGAAATTTTAAAAAATAGAAAAATCACAAACCCACGCTAGCGCGGCAAACAGTACACTATTTTTTCAGAAATTTAAATTTTTGATTTTTGATATTGATTAGGGGTCTTAAGAGTAGTCTTATGCAGAAATTGTGTAATATTCAGAGATGTCTTGATTGCTCAAATTGCATAAAACATTAGAGTTTTACATGTTATTCATCCTAAGATGTCTAAGACTCCTAATTCCAACCTTAACATTTGAAACCTTGCATCGGGAAGAGGTTTAGTAAATATGTCAGCAAGTTGAGAGTCCGTGCCAATGAAACTAATCCTTACATTTTCCTTTTTAATGTGATCTCTTATGAAATGATGACGCACATCTATATGTTTGGATCTAGAGTGGTGTACCAGATTATTAGTGAGATCAATGGCACTTTTGTTGTCACATTTTAATTCAATAAGTTTTAGGTGAAAACCAAAGTCCTCTAAAGTTTGGCTTATCCATAGTGCTTGTGCACAACAACTCCCTAATGCAATGTATTCGGCTTCCGTGGTGGAGAGTGCAACCAAATTTTGTTTCCTACTAGACCATGCAACTAATGAAGGTCCTAGAAAATGACAAGTACCACTAGTGTTTTTTCTATCAAGTGAACAACCGGCATAGTCCGAATCGGAGTAGCCGTGAAGTGTAAATGAATTATTGTGTGGGTAACATAATCCTAATCTAGATGACCCAATGAGATATCTAAAAATTCGTTTTACCGCTTTTAAATGAAATTCTCTTGGATTGGCTTGAAATCGAGCACATAAGCATAGGACAAACATAATATCGGGTCTAGTTGCACTTAGATAAAGTAGAAATCCTATCATACCTCTATATAAAGTTTGATCTATAGAAATTCCTGATTCATCTTTACCTAATTTTAGTGATGCACTCATTGGTGTAGAAGCATGTTTAAGGTTTTCAAATCCAAAACGTTTTAGCATATCACGGACATATTTAGTTTGACATACAAAGATACCATCAATTCTTTGTGATATTTGAAAACCAAAGAAATAAGAAAGTTCTCCTACAAGACTCATTTCAAATTCATTTTTCATCACTAAAATAACTTCTTTACACATCTCTTCATTAGTAGATCCAAAAATAATATCATCAACATATATTTGTAAAATAATTATATCATCATTGTTGTGCTTAATGAAGAGAGTATTATCCGCACTTCCCATAATATAACAGTGCTTTAACAAAAATGATGTAAGTCTTTCATACCATGCACAGGGCGCTTGTTTTAAACCATAAAGCGCTTTCTCTAGTTTATAAACATGATTTGGAAATTTTTCACTAATAAAACCAGGGGGTTGTTCAACATAAACTTCTTCTTTTACAAACTGTTTAGAAAAGCACTTTTCACATCCATTTGAAATAGTTTTATTCTTTTAAATCTTGCAAATGCTAGAAAAATTCTTATAGACTCTAATCTTGCAACGGGCGCAAAAGATTCATCAAAATATATCCCCTCAATTTGAGACTATCCTTGTTCTACTAATCGTGCTTTATTTCTAGAGATTCTTGACTCACCATCTAATTTATTTTTAAAAATCCATTTTACACCTACAACCAGGTGATTAGATGGTCTTTCAACTAATTTCCAAACATTATGTCGCTCAAATTGTTCTAACCCTTCATTCATATCCAAAAACCAAAATTCATCATTTAAAGCGGTAGAAATGTTTTTTGGTTCTATTTCGGAAACAAAACAAATATTTGAAAATGATTCATGAAGAGAAGAGCGAGTTCTTACCCCGATGGATGGTTCACCAATTATAAGTTCCTGTGGATGATCCTTCGTGAATTTTAAGATGCTTGGAGGTACATATTCATCTTTCTTGGCCTCCTCTTCTTCTTCTTTGGAAGGTTCTTCATCACCATGCTCCAAAGGAGGTAATAGATCATCCTCTTTGCCTGCGGAAAATCTTTCTATACAAGGAACAAGCTCATCAAATTTAACATTAATTGACTCTTCAACTTTTCTAGTTTTTTTATTAAAAACTCTATAAGATTTACTAGTTGAAGAGTATCCAAGAAATGTTCCTTCATCACATTTTTCATCAAACTTTCCCAAGCTATCTTTTGTATTTAAAATAAAGCATTTACAACCAAAAATTTGAAGTAAGATACATTAGGCTTCTTTTGAAAATATAGTTCATATGGTGTGAGATTTAAAGATGGGCGAAGCATGATTCTATTTATAACATAACATGATGTGTTTACGACTTCGGCCCAAAAGGACTTAGGTAATTTATATTCACATAACATAGTGCGTTCTAGCTCTTGAAGTGTCCTATTCTTTCTTTCTACAACACCATTTTGTTGTGGTGTGCGTGGTGCGGAGAACTCATGTTTTATGCCTAACATATCACAATAAGATGTAAATTTTTCATTTTCAAATTCTCCTCCATGATCCGAGCGAATGCATTTAATTTTTAAATAACTTTCATTTTGAATGCGAGTACATAATTTTGAAAATTCACAAAATGCTTTGGATTTGGATGAGAGAAATATTGTCCAACAATATCTAGAAAAATCAACTATTAAAACATATGTATATAATCTACCACCAAGACTTGCGGTGCTAACGGGACCAAAAAGATCCATATGAATTAATTGCAAAGGTCTTGTAGTAGAAATAACATTTTTACTTTTGAAAGAGGATCTAGTAATCTTACCTTTTTGACATGGTGAACAAAGTGTAGGTAAATTTCCATTTAATCTAGGCAATCCTCTAATTAAATTTCTTTTGGCAAGTTTTACAATAAGCTTTGTGCTAACATGTCCTAGCCTTCTATGCCAAAGTTCAAGTTCATCATTTTTGGTAATAAAACATTTTAAAGATGATTTAGAAAGATCATGAAATGAAACTATATAAACATTGTGTATTCTTGGTGCAGTTAGTAAAATATTGTTTGTAATAGGATTAGATATTTTGCATAGATTTGTGGAAGATTCAAATAACACATCTAATCCTTTATCACATAATTGGCTAATAGAAATTAAATTGTGTTTTAATCCTTTCACATAAAGAACATTAGATATAGTAAAGGATTTGTTACCAACTGTACCAATTCCCATGATCCTTCCTTTTTCGTTGTCACCAAACGTCACGATCCCTCCCTTCTTCTTTTCTTTGCTAAGTAACTTTGCTTTATTGCCCGTCATGTGCTTGGAGCATCCTGAATCCAAGTACCACACGTCTTCATTGTCCTTATCCTACCTGCATATCAAGAAAGAAGATGAGAGTAAAGATCCGGATACCCAAGTGGTACCACCCATAGAATAAGTGGAAGTCTTAGGTACCCAGATTTGTGTTAAAGCATTTTGTTTTATTTTCCTGCAAGAACTAGATGTGTGACCTAACCTATAACAGTTTGCACATGAAATAAAGAGGGTTGAGACTCTTTTCTGGAATATTTTCTTGCTGGAATAAGTTGGATTTACAGAAGAAAAATATTTTGAAAAAGAAAATTCAGTTTTCTGGTATGAGGTGCTAGCGCCGGCGTTAGTGGCTAGCGCTGGGCGGTAGCCCTCACCTCGATATCCGAGCACAAATTTTACAGAACCATGACACTTGTTCCCTAAAATCATTTCCAGAGATTTTGGCCTATTCCAAATTTTTTAATGGCCATGGTGAGATCATGAACTTGTGCTTTAAGTGAAGAGTTTTCTTTCACAAGCATGACACACCTATTTTCAAAACCTTTTTTATTATTTTTGATTTGCAAAAGAGAGGCTTCTAATTTCCTTTCTAATTCCCCCTTCTCTTTTGTAAGAGTTTTGGCATGAGAGAGGGCTTTAAAAAGTGACTCTTCAATATCCTTTGCCAATTTAGTGGAGTGATCACACTCTTGGCAAGAAACCTTTATCTTTTCTAAAACAATTACCTTTTTGGAAAGCTTTTGATTTTCTTTAATAAGAGATTCATTTTCATGATTTAATAAAATACTATCTTTCATATTTTTATCAAAAGCTTTGCAAGTTTCAAGGAATTCATTAAAGAGTTCATCATAAGTGGGAGGATTTACCTCAGTGTCACTAGGAACACTGGTGTCATCATCGTCGTTTCCATGTCCCATGAGGCAAATGTTTGCTTCCTCATCTTCAATTGATGTAGACCCGCTTGATTCTTCAGAGGAGGAGGAAGAGGAGTCATCCCATGTCTTTTCCTTTATCACCTTCCTCTTTTCTTTCCCTTTGTGTCATTTCTCCTTTTTCTCCTTCAAGAATTTTGGGCATTGGCTCCTTATGTGCCCCGTCTTCCTACAATGATAGCATTCCGGTGGAGGTCTCTCTTCTTAATTGTCGCTCTCTTTTTCCTTCTTTGAAGATGACCCTTTCCATCTTTCACCCTTTTGGAAATATTTTCGAAAGGTGTTTCTCCTTTCCGGATTGCGCATGAACTTTCGGAAGTTCTTCACCAAAAGGCTTTCTTCATCTTCAACCTTATCCTCTTGGCACTCTTTCTTTGATTTTAGTGCCAACGCCTTCTTCTTTGGCTCCTTGTTGTATTCATCAAATTGGATTTTGAGTTCTACCTCATGGGTTTTGAGATTCCCAATGAGGCTCTCAACTTGGAGAGTTCTTAAGTTGTGCGACTCTGAAATAACCGTCACCATCGGGTTGAATTTTGGAGGAAGAGAACGAAGGATCTTACAGACCAAGTCGCCATTTGAGATGGTCTTTCCAAGAGCTTTTGAGGCATTGACGATCTTGGTGAAGTGTGTGTACATACCATCAACATCTTCGCTTTCATCCATTCGGAATTTTTCATATTCCGACTCAAGTTGGAAAAGCTTGGAATCTTTAACCTGCGATGTGCCTTCATGAGTAAATTTCAAATGATTCCAAATTTCATATGCAGTAGTACATGCAAAAATTCTATTAAATTCATTTCTATCTAACGCACAAAATAGAGCATTCATGGCTTTTGCGTTATTTTTACATTTGAGTTTATCCCGATCATCCCATTTATCTTTGGGTTTTTCTAACATAACCTCTCCAACTACAAATGTAGGAGGAGTGTATTATTCTTCTACCATGTTCGAAACCTCAATGTCTAGGGTCATTAGAAAACAACGCATCCTATTTTTCCAATAATTATAATCTGATCCAGTAAATAGTGGAGGTCTACTAATTCCCTGACCCTCGGAAAAAGCGAGATCATAAGACGCCATTATTCCTGGTTTTTAAACCATTTGGAATAACCTGCGCTCTGATGCCACTTATTGGATCTTACGGTGCCCTTAGAGGGGGGGGGGGGGGGGGGTGAATAAGGGAATAAAAATTCATTGTAAATTTTTACTAAATTATTTAGAGAAACTTAGAATGAAATAACAATTTAACTTAAAGGAGGAAACAATTGTAATTTGCAATTTTATAAATTATGCCAAATGATAGAAATCAAGTAAACATAGAAAGAGACATGATTATATTATATAGAAAATGTGTTTACATAAATTGATTTCAATATCGCTTGAAATCGGAGGCGTATAAAGTAATACAAATTTTCCTTTTCTATACCGACTTGTATCCCCACAAACCGGTTGGCATTAGCCTATCCTTCCCTAGATAAGGCCTCAAGCCACTTTATCCAATCCTTCCCCGGATATGACCTCGAGCCCCCTAGATCTAATCACCTAGAACTAGTCGCCAACACAAGGCGAATTTCCCCCTAAGTCCTACCCAGACCTACTCGCCAACACAAGGCGAATTAACTTAATGATTACAAAAATAATGGAATGAAAAAAAATATAACCATAAAGAAACTCCCTATATGAGAACTCTGAAGATGAGGATGAAGGATCGCTGTAGCATAAGCGAGGTTGAAGCGATCTTTCTTCAGATGCAACGTGGTGGCTTCCTTCTCCAGAAATCCTCTTTGGCTTTTGAGTGGGAGATGAACTTTCGGCAGATTAGCAGCTCTGGAAATATGGCACAGGTAATCTCTCTAGAAGCACTCGGTGAAATGAGAGAGAGCCCACCATTTTATAGAACTTGACGATAGCGCCTGCGGTAGCTCTCTAGCGCCTGCGGTAGCATTCGTGTGGAGCGGTTGCGGAACCGTCGATGGCGTGGCGCTGGTCACGATCTTGAGATAGCGCCAGGCGGGTAGCGCTAGCGCTGGCAGTAGCGGTCGCGAAATCGTCGGTGGCATGGCGGAACAAACTTTCATCAAACGAAATTTTCATCGAACGAAATTTTCGTCGAACGGAGCTCCAATTTCGTCAAACGGAATTTTTTCGTCGAACGGAATTTTCGTCAAACGAAAAGTTTCGTCGAACGGAGCTTCAAGTTCATTGAACGAGCTAGTGCCCCGGCGGGTAACGATAGCGCTGGCGTTAGTGCTGCTTCTTTCAAAAGTTTGATTCCATGCTGCCTTTCTACCTGTGGAGTATTGCACCTATAGTTCCTGCACACTATAAACACACTACAAGCAATATCAAATACAATATGGGATTTGTTATTCTCAAACAAAGGGATGTGACACACATGTCCAACATGAGGATCTAATACTCATGAGAAGAAGTGTTATGGAAGATAGTGATGTGCACATAAGTGTATTTTAAAGAGAGTAATCAAATGATTTAATCAAAAATACAAGACATATGTAAAGTAAGGTGCATAATAAAACACAAATAATTTTACTTCCACACACTTCAATGCACATAAAGAAAAGTACCACAACCATGGTGCTCTGTACACACAATGCTCATTAAGACTTATCCGAGTACAAAGTAGTGCTTGTGGATCACACAATTTATTCTTCAATATCTGATAGTTTTGTGATCCGGTGTACTTAAGAATAAGTGGTGTAAATAAAGAACTAAGGTTTACATAAGACACTTTACTAGTCTTTCCAAGGTACTCAACCTCACAATGCTCATTAAGACTTATCAGGAGGTTCAAGTAGTGCTTAGTGGAGTTATCTTTGTCAATTTATTTCATGATTTTTTGTTTTGTACAAAGATCTCTGAATACACGTGTTTTGCAAACCAATGTAATTTTGAAAGCACAACCACTTTTCTTGATTTATAAGAGTGTAAATAAATTTAGTGTAGGTACGATACTTGTGCAAATTTAATTCATTGTACAATTATAATAAACAAGCAAGCATTCTTAGATAAAAAGCACATGTAGTTTTTGCCAAAATAAGTGAGTGAAGAAAGATTATTATCAATCATAAAACATTTACTCATACTTAGAGGCATGCTAAGCTTGATTCAACAGAAAACAATTTCAATACAATTGATGCATATGTGATTAGTTATATCAAAGCATGATAAAGAAAATGTTCAAAGTAGTTTGAAAGGATGAATTTCAACATTATAGAAGGCCTATATGATAGATTAAACCATGCTTGATATTAACAATAAAGTCCAAACAATTTTTTTTATATTTTGAAAAAGAATTTTGTGAATAAATTTTGAAATCTTATAATTGATCTTGGACTTCCCGGGGTCTATCCTGTGAGGGGTTCACACCGGTACTAGGAGATGTGATGGGGTGACATCCCAAATCTCCCTTTCGCAAGATACATGTAAATAGAAAAAGTTAAGTTCAAAAATAAATTTTTGGTAAGTTTTTTTTTGTTTTATAATTTTGTATTTGATTTTTTGCATATAGAGATAGAAACCAAACAAATAAACAAAGAAAGGAAGAGAATAAAATATTTTTTTGTAATTTGGCTTTTGTAATTTTTTATTTTAATTTTTCAAAAATCAATTACTGACAGAAATGTAAAAATAAGTAGTACATATAAGAGAACATATTTTTAGTGATTTTCCAAAATTTTAAAAACACAGAAAATCGGAGAGTCCAGCTAGCGCGGGCAGTGAGCAAAATCTTGGGATTTTGAAAATTTTGTTTTTTTATATTGATTAAGTGTCCAAAGACTAGTTTCATGAAGATTTTTTAGAAAGTTTGGAGATGTCTAGATAGTAGAAAAATGCATAAAACGATTATGTTTTCGTATATGACTTAAATAAAACATCTAATCCTTTATCACACAATTGAATAATAGATATTAAGTTATGTTTTAAACCTTTTACATAAATAACATTAGAAATAGTAAAGGATTCGTTACCCACTGCACCGACTCCCACGATCCTTCCTTTACGGTTATCACCAAAAGTAATGATCCCTCCCTTCTTCTTTTCTGGGCTAAGGAACTTTGATTTGTTGCCCGTCATGTGCTTGAGCAGCCCCAAATCCAAGTACCATACGTCCTCCTTGTCCTTAGTCTGCCTACAAATCTAGAAGGAAGATGAGAGAAAAGATACGGATACCCAAGAGGTACCACATATAGAATAAGTGGATGCCTTAGGTACCCAGATTTGCTTTTGAGATCCCTATTTTATTTTCCTGCAAGAGCTAGACGTGTGTCCAAACCTATGACAGTTTGCACACGAAATAATGGGGGTTGAGACCCTTTTTGAAATTCTACATTTCTCTTACTGGAAGAAGTTGGTTTTTCAGAATAAATAAATGAATTTTAATATGAGAGGATACCGCCGGCGTTAGTGGCTAGCGTCGGGCGGTAGCGGTCTCTTTGATATCTGACCCAAATTTTCTAGAACCATAACAATGGTTCCCCAAAATCATGTCCAGATATTTTTGACCGATTCCAAAATTTTTGATGGCGATATTGAGGTCATGAGTTTGTTTTTTAAATGATGAGTTTTCTTTTACAAGCATAATACATTTATTTTCAAAACCTTTTTTGTTACTTTCAATTTGTAAGAGAGAGGTTTTTAGTTTTCTCTATAAGTCCACCTTTTCTCTTGTAAGAGTTTTGTTTTGTGAGAGGGCCTTATAAAGAGAAACTTCAAGATCTTTTGCCTTATATAAGGAGTGTTCACACTCTTGGCTTGAAAGCTTTCTCTTTTCTAAAGAAATTAATTTTTTAGTAAGCTTATGATTTTCTTTGATAAGAGATTCATTTTCACGATTTAAAATAATATTATATTTTATACTTTTTCATAGGCTTTACAGGTTTGAACAAATTCATCATATAGTTCTTCGAAGGTGGGAGGAGTTACCTCAGTGTCACTAAGAACACTGGTGTCGTCATCGTTGCCTTTTGCCATGAAGCATATGTTTGCTTCCTCCTTGCTGCTTGACTCAGATCTGCTTGATTCTTTAGAGGAAGAATCATCCCATGTTGCGGCTTTCAACACCTTATTTTTCTCCTTCCCTTGTATCATTTTTCTTTTTGCTCCATTAGATACTTCGGGCACTGGATCCGAATGTGCCCAGTCTTCCTATAGTGATAGCACTCCGGTGGTGGTCTTTCTTCTTTGTCATCACTTTCCTTTTCTTTCTTCGAAGAAGAGGAAGACCCTTTTCGTCGTGCATCCTTCTAGAAGTATTTCCGGAAGGTGTTCCTTCTTTCCGGATTTCTAATGAATTTCTGAAGTTCTTAACCAGGATACCTTCTTCATCTTCATTGCTCTCTTTTTTTATTTTTGTGCCAACGCCTTTTTCATTGGCTCCTTATTATAGTCATCATGTTGAATCTGGAGTTCTACCTCATGGGTTTTTGAGATTCCCAATAAGGTTCTCTATCAGGAGCGTTCTCAGGTTGTGTGACTCCGAGATGGCCATCACATTTCGAGTGAACCTCGGAGGTAGAGAGCGATGAATCTTTCTGACCAAGTCGCCATCGTAGAAGGTCTTTCCAAGAGCTTTTGAAGCGTTGACGATCTTTGTGAATCATGTGTACATGGAGTTGATGTCTTCTTCAGTATCCATCCTACACTTTTCATATTCCGACTCCAGTTGGAATAGCTTTGCATCTTTCACCTGCGATGTACCTTCATGAGTAACTTCCAATTGCTTCCAAATATCATAAGTAGTTACACATGCAAAAATTTTATTAAATTCAGTTCTATTTAATGCACAATATAAAGCATTCATTGCCTTAGCATTATTTTTGCACTTGAGTTTATCGTTATTGTCCCATCTATCCTTAGGTTTTTCTAAGGTAGCCCCTCCTACTACAATCGTAGGAGGAGAGTACCAAACCTCTACCATATTACATACTTCTACATCCATGGTCATAAGAAAACACATCATCCTAGATTTCTATTAATTGAAATCTGTCCCAGTAAAAAGAAGAGGTCTACTAACACTCTGACCCTCTGAAAAAGCGAGATCATAAGACATCATTTTTTTCCTGGTTGTTAGACCGTTTGGGATAAAACCTAGCTCTGATACTACTTGTTGGATCTGGAGGCGCCCTTAGAGGGGGGGGGGGGTGAATAAGGGTTTTAAAAACTTTTATTATATTTTCAATTACTTGAAAAGTTAAGAGATCAAAATTGAGAAAAACCAAACAAATCAAGTGAAATAAAATAGAGACATGATTTATTAACTTGTAATATAAGATTACAAAACTTGATTTCTTATGACGCTAGAAATCGAAGGCGAAGAGGTATAATCCCTTTTTGTTTTCTATCCCGACTCGTATCCCCACGAACCGGTGGCTTTACCCTATCCTCCCCGGATATGGCCTCAAGCCGCTCTAGCCAATCCTCCCCCGGATACGGCCTCAAGCACCCCTAGATCTACACCCTAGACCTAGTCGCCAACACGAGGCGAATTTATTCCCTATGTCCTACCCAGACGTAGTCGCCAACACGAGGCAAATTTACTACACGATTATAAGAGTAAAGTGATGAAATAATTAACGACAATATGAAAAACTCCCTCTAAAGAACTTCTGAAGTTGGAGATGAGAAATCGCTGTAGAATAAGCATGGTTGAAGCAATCGTCGGTCGGATGCGGCGGTGAAGAAGTCCTCCTTCAGAAACTCACAGAACTTTTGGTGGGAGATCAATTCTCGGCAGAATAGAGCTCTGGAATTTAGGCACTCAACCTCTCTCTAGCATGTGTGTTCAATATGAGAGAAGAGGGCTCCTTTTATAGGAGAGAGAGCTAGCGCTTGTACTATCGCTACCACCAGAGCTATCTTAAATTAGTAAATATTTTCCACGTGCGCATCTTTCATTCTAAGGAAACCTTGCCAAAATTCCTCTTGTGCATCGAGATAGCGCCTACGCTAGCCGCTAGCGCCTTCTATAACAGCCTCCCGAAAATGCTCTAATCAGGGCTAGCTCCTGCACTAGTGGCAACTGCCAGCGCTAGTGGGCATGATGGAATTTTGGCTTCAAACTTGGGGGCAACCTTCTTATGTTATCCTCAAGTCATATGACATTGTTTCTTGCACACTTAAACACACAAGATCAAATACACATAGGATTTCTTATTCTCAAACCTAGGAGATGCATAAGACCATGTTCCAACAATTAAGACCTTTATTGCATAGTTGACTAATATAGATTAGGTTATGTTTTAAGCCTTCTACATATACAATATTTATAATAGAGAAAGAGTCATTACCTACTATCCCGATGCCCAAGATTCTTCCCTTTCCATTCTCACCAAAAGTCACCATTCCTCCTTTCTTCTTTGTGAGGCTAAGAAACATTACTCTGTCGCCCGTCATCTGTTTGGAACATCCTGAGTCCAAGTACCACATGTCTTCCTTTTCCTTAGCCTACAAACACACCTAAAAAGAAGATGAGAGTAAAGATTGGATAACTAAGAGGTTCCTCCCATTGAATTGGTGGAAAACTTAGGCACCCAGATTTGCTTGAACGCACATCATCCCTTCACCTAGAAGAGTCCATGGTGTGTCCAATGTGGAAGCACTTAGCACAAGACACAAAAGGGGTTGAAACCCTTTCTAACTTTTCTTTGGACTCTTGCTAGAGGGTGGGGAGCCAGCAAAAAACATTGTAGATTTGTTACTATAAGGGTTATTGATTCTATTACTACCACTATAAGGGTCCTTTGAGCAACTCTGAATTTTTCTATAGCCTTGCTCAAGTCATGGATCTGGGCTTTTAAGAAAGTGTTTTCATTAACTAAATTTCCACATCTATTTGCAAAAATTTTCATTCCATCTTCAATTTGAGAATGAGAATTTTTTAAACTTCTTTTTAAGTCTCCCTTTTGTTTTGTAAGAGATTCAATATTTGAGAGAGCCTTAGAAAGATCATTTTTTAGTTCATTTATCCTTGCCAAGCCGTGATCATACTCTTGGCAAGATACCTTTTCTTTTCCCAAAATTTTACTTCCTTAGTTAACTTTTGATTTTGTTTTACAAGAATTTTATTTTAAGTTTTTAAAAGATCAAGATCTCTTAGAATTTTATTGAAAAATTTGCAGGTTTTCATATATTCAATATAAAGATCTTCATAAGTAGAAGGAATTACCTCAGTGTCGCTTTGGATACTACACTCGTCGTCCAATGATTCATGGCTTCTTACAATGAGGCCTATATTTGCCTCTTCTCCGTCGCTTGAAGTAGAAGCCGTTTGAGCTTTCGGATGAAGAGTCATCTCATGTTGTCGCCTTCAGAACCTTCTTCTTCTCCTTTCCTTTGTGTCATTTTTCTTTTTGTTCTTTTAGGTACTTTAGACACTAGCTTCGTATATGCTTGGTCTTCCTACAGTGGAAGCACTCCGGTGGAGGCCGCTCATCATCGTCGTCGCTTGCTTTCTCCTTTTCTCCTTTTTTGATGATGAGCCTTTTAGGAAATACTTACGGAAGGTGTTCCTCCTTTCCCGATTCTTCATGAACTTGGTGAAAATTTTCACAAAAAGACTCTCTTCAACCTCCTTATCATCATCCTCATTCCTTGACATCAGTGCCAAGACTATCTTCTTCGGCTCTTTGTTGTATTCTTCATCTTGGATTTTTAGTTCAACCTCATGGGTTTTGAGATTCCCAATAAGTCTCTCAACCTGGATCCATCTTAGAACACGTGACTCAGAGATGGATGCCACCTTCAGATTGAACTTAGGAGGGAGAGATCGAAGGACGTCCCTCACCAAGTCACCGTTAGAGAAGGTTTTCCCGAGTATCATTGAGGCATTGTTGTTCTTGTGAAGTGAGCGTACATCAGGTCTATGTCCTCATCTATATCCATCCTGAATCTTTCAAAATCGGACTCTAGTTGGAATAACTTTGAGTCTTTAACCTGCAAAGTACTCTCATGAGTTATTTCTAATAAATTCCTGATATCGTAAGTAGTTTTGCAAGCACTAACTCGATTGAATTCAGTTCTATCTAAAGCACAAAACATGTCGTTCATTGCTTTAGCGTTATTTTTGCATCTACTTTTATCTCCCTCATCCCATTTATCTTTAGGCTTTTCCATGATTACATCTCCAACTATATATGTAGGAGTAGTATAACGTTGTTCTACCCAAGTCCAGACTTCTAAATCTAAATTCATTAGAAAATGCCACATCCGTGTTCTCCAGTAGTTATAATCATTTGTAGTAAGAAGTAGAGGTCTACTTATCCCTTGTCCGTCCTGAAAAACGAGATCATGGAGCGCCATTATTCCCAGTTGTTAGACCATTTTGGAACAACCTGGCTCTGATACCACTTGGTGGATCTGTAGGAGCCATTAGAGGGGGGGGGGGGGGGGGGTTGAGAAAATGTTTTAAAACTTTTAGTGCCTAAGGGAAATTTCAGTTATATGTTGAAAATATGTTACGAATATTTCTCACAAGATTATGATATCTGCTTTTTATGAAACTGTGTTGCACTATGCAAGAGAGATAAAGTCTCTGTTGCTACCGCCAGCGGTAGAAGTTACCACTCGGCGTTAGTGACAAGGAACTCCCTTTTTGTTTAAATTCCAAAATATCAGAGGTAAGAAGTCAATAACTAGAGAAAAAGATATTATTATCGCTTTAAAAAATGATTACAAAACATGATCCCAAAGACTCTTGGAATTGAGGCGAACATAAATACCATTTTTGCTTTATATACCGACCCTTCTCCCAAGTACCAGTTGCCTCTATCCTATCTCTCCCAAATGAGGCCTTGAGCCGCCCCCTAGATCTAAACATAGGACCTAGTCGCCACAAACCACACAGCGAATTCACCCTAGTCGTCGCAATCGCCAACCACGGGTGTGAATTTCTCTACCGACAAAAGATAAGAGTTACAATCAATAATAAACTAAACATCAAAAACTCCCTCATAGGTAGAACTTGAGGATGATGTCAAAGGAAGGCAAAGTACTCATTGGAGTTTGGTGTGTACGACCTTTACAAAGAATAAGCGTGATCGATCCTTCTTCAAGATGTGGAAAACATGTTCCAAAAAGTCCCAGTCAGTAAAAGAGGCAAAGGCTTTCAGAAGAAGAATTTGCTGCCAAATGAAGAAGAGATGAAATAAAACAACTGATTTATCTCTCAATGTGGAGTCAAAGTCAAAGCACATAGTTCTACAAACCTGTCTTGACCTTGGAGGCATTGGAAAAGACATTGACAAATACTATCCCAATGATGAGTGAAACACGCACATGAAACTGAAGCCCATAGAAACTCTACATGAAACATCAAAAGCTGGGAACATTTCCAAAGAATGCTCCTCCTATCCCCAATACTAACATTCTAAGTCTTTCAGTTTCTTTAATAGACAAAGGAAAAGGGGAAAGCTAAAGGAAAAAGAAGAGCTCTTAAGTTAGATATGCTAAGGACAAATATAATTTTTATTAATCTATTTGCAAACATTTAAGACTTTTATATATGTGATATTTTGAATGTTGTCTCTATTCTCCATGTCATGACTTTAATATTGTATGTGTAGTTTATCTTGAGTGAGGTTCTGACATCTTCAAATAGAGGGGGATTGTTGGGAACCATACCTACAATGTTCCTAATTTAAATAAGTCCTTAAGTAAAAGATAAATACACTTTGTATTTAATACATTTGCTTTAGAATATTGCTTCAGGTACCAGATAGTGCAAGCGTAATATAAGGCTAGACTTAATGTCATCAGACATGTTTGCCAATATAATCCTTCATTGTGCAAAACATCATGTCGAACTATGATCTAGGACTATATTAGACTTATCACTAACCATCATCATCATCATCATCTTCATCATCATCAACAATAGAGGTCTAACAAGTGAGTTAAAGCAAAGGATCTTAAGTGAAAAGATCAGAAATTAACTAAGTGAAGTATCATCTTAGAGAGTCTAAATGTCGTCGAGTAAAGGTCTCGATTGATGGAACACGGTTTTGCGCATCCTTTGATATGAGAATAACAAATATACTTGTATTTGATCTTGTTTGCCATTGTGTTTTAACATGCAGGATTGAACAAAATTAGCACTAGGAGGCTACATTATTGGTCTGGACTTGTCCACAAGATGAAATGATGGAAAGTGGTCTAACGCTAGGCATTAGGACTTAACGCCGACATTGATATTCAACGAATAATGGCATGGAGGGAAGCTTGTCGTGATTGAGGAGCATTTTGGGAATGATTTGACTTAAACGCCATCGTTAGCCTCAACGCTAGCGTTATGGTTGCCTAAAATGAAGGTTCCAAAGATGCAGAATCTCCTTCCAATTTTGAAGATCTGAGCCATCAAATTGTTTCTATACTGGGTCAACTCCAGGCGTTGGACTTAACGCCAACATTTAGCTTCCAGTCCAATAAATAGGTGGCATTTGTTCTCTTCAACCATAGATTCAAGAGAGCCTATTCTAGCACTTCAGAAACTCGGTAAGGGCCGAATTCCAGACCACCATCTCCAACGCATATTCAAGAG